>JAJHZJ010000017.1:3850864-5318672 GCA_023548195.1 Bettongia penicillata ogilbyi
TCCAGATATAAAATTTCCTATATTTTGTAGAATGAGAATTTTAATGAAATAAATCCAACTCTTCCTTGACTATGAAAACAAGCCCTGCAGGATAAACAGCATGGAATAATGTTAAAATAATAAGATTTCCTTAGAGAACCTTATAAGTTTCATGCTTTATCTGACAGACCCAAAGAAAAAGGTTGAAAATTATTTCCTATAAATTTGACAAGTGCAATTTTCTCTTCTGGGAAGATTTATTTACCTCTTCTTAAAGGAACTTCCTAATGTGCATAAAAGTATATAGAGTTTATGCAAATGTAAATTGAAGAATGTTGAGACACATCAGAAACAAATCCAAGAGACAATAATTAAGTTGTAAGTAGAATAGATTAAGTGATTAAGAAAGCCAGGGTTAAGTATAGGCAGAATTGCGAAGTGGGAAATACTTGTCCCTACATTGTTCTAGCTACCTTTCTTCAATCCTCTGTCTTCCTTTTAGCAGCCCCCTTTCTAGGCACCCAGTGTCTTCAAGCTAATCCAATCTACACAGGTATCCCTGTTATGGGACCTGGCTAAGTAAGGAAGGACTCCATTCTCTGCCATCCAAGCTCTCTATATTCCAGTCATACTGGTTTCCTTGGTATTCTCTTACACACAATATACATCTCCTGGCCTCTTTGTCTTCGCCCAGCTTTCCCATCCCTAGAATTCCCTCTCTCCTTCTACCTCTTGGAATTCCTATTTCCAATAATGGCTCAACTCAAGTTTGGCTACCTTCCTATAAGAATGACTTTTCTGATCTTTCCCCTCAGCTCCACCCAAATTGTTTCCAATCGTATCACAGATAGAATTAATTTGCATTTATTTGTCTGTATTTATGTGGTTTTCAGCCCTACCAATCTCTACTAGAATATAAGATTCTTACAGTCATGGAATATTTTCATTTTTGTCTTTCTAGCCTGAAACACATAGTTGATACTTAATAAATTCATGTTGACTTGAATTCTCGTAATATAACCTATTTCCTTCCTTAAGCTAGAAAATTTACCTACTTTCCCCCAGGTCTTGTTTTCAAATAAAATGAACTAATAAGTCAGTCAATCAATCAATCAGCCAGTTAAAGACTTAAACACTTAGTATGTCAGTCAGTCAGTCGAATTTATTGAGAGTAATCTATGTGCTAAGCACTATAATAAGCACTAGTGATACAAGAAAAGGGAAAAACACCATCTCTGCCTTCAAGGAGCTTAGCGTCTAAAGGGGAGACAACATGTCTATACAAAATATGTGTAGGATAATTGGAAGATAATTGCAGAGGGAAAGGCACTGGCAGCTGTTAGAGATAAGGGGGAGTAGGAAAGGCGTTCTGTAGAAGCTACACACTTATTTGAGCCTTGAAAGAAGCTAAGGAAGCCAGAGATGAGGAAGAAAACATTTCACTTATAAGGGACAGCTAGTGAGAGATAACGAATGCAGAAATTAGAGTGTTCTGTTTGAGGAATAATAAGGTGGCCAGTTTTGCTGGATCATAAAGTCCATAAAAAAAGGGGGCAAAAACCAGGAAAGAGTCAGTTTGTGAAGGACTTAAAAAGTCATGTCGATGATCAACTAATTTGAGTTTAGGAATTAATCAGCATGTAACAGTACAGCCAAAGGCTCTAGTGGATCTGTGATCTTATTGGCTGTCAGCAGTAGGGGAAAAGGAGGTTCCCTTCCATGACACTAATTGTAGCCCACGTAGGGCCGCCCATCCCAGTGGTCAGTACTCTTGCCTAGGTCCTTCCAAAAGTTTGCCACAGAGGGTATAGCCAACATGCTGGAGACCTTTCTCACTTTCTCCCAGCATTAAAACAGTATCAGGGAAGTATTCTGGTTGGCTACCTGTCATCCCCCTCTCTTTTGACACGGGATTTCAGACTTGCTTCTTGGCCACATGCCACCATGAAACTCATCTCTTTTGCCTCTGTCTGTTATGCATTTTTATGCATTCCAAGGTAATGATATTTTTTTGTCTTATTGCTCTAGGGTAAGAATGGTAAAATGTTAAACCTGAAAATATAGACTTCTTTTTTTTTTTATGAAAAGCTTAGGGTCAATGCAAGTTCTCCAAAGCAATCAACTTTCTCCTGTTCGACTTTGCACCAACTCACTGTCCATCTATACTGCCTGTCCCGGACACTAGACAAGCATTCTATAAAAAGTACAAAATAGATCAAGGCTCAAATTATGAAATATTACGGGAAAAAATTGAAGATGAAGCCCTATGTCTTTCACAAATATGTATAAAGGAAAAATTCTTAACAAGCCAGGAAAAAAAAAATAATAAAAGATGAAAAAAGAGACAATTTCAAATATATAAAAAAGGGACAATAAACATAAAAATAATGCATTTAGAATAGTAAGAAAACAAGAGAGAAATAAACTTTCCATTAAGTATCTGGCATCGGGGGGAGGAGGCAAGATGGTAGAGTAGAAAGACTCACGTATGCTAGCTCCAAATCCACAGCCCATAAATTTCCTGTAAAAAGAACTCCCCACAAATTCTGGAGCACTACAAGCCATGCAGAAACACAGTAGAAGAGATTTCTATTCCAGAGAGCCCTGGAAAGCCGTCCCCAAGGGTCCATCATGCTCCGGACAGAAGAGACCAGGCCTGCACTGCCCTGGCCATGCAGCCCCAGAGAAGCAGATCCGAGCAGGCTTCAGGGACAGAACTTCCGGCGGCCAAGAAGGTCCCTCCACCCATAGGCGCTCCAGGTCAGTGAGAGAGACTTCTGGGCTGGCCAAGAGGGGAGCGGGGTGTCTCCATGACTCGGGCCCCCTCGGGAGGCAGCTGCGGAGGGAGCGGCAGAGGCAGCAGCAACACGGGACTCCCAGAGCAGAAAGGGACTCAGGGCCATTACCTAAGGTCTCTGCATAAACCCCTGAAGGGAACTGAGCCTGGGAGGCGCCCCTGCCCCCAACCAAGCACCAGAATTTAAGCTCACATTGAATAGCAGCCCCGCCTGCCACGAAAAGCCATGAGGCTGGGGAGCAGCATTTGAATCTCATACCCCAAGCACTAGCTGGGTGGGATCTAGGTGGGGGTGGGAGAGGAATCTCAGGAAGTCAAGTAACTGGCTGGGAAAATGCCCAGGAAAGGAAGCAAAATAAGACCATAGAGAGCTACTTCTTGGGGAAGAGATGGTCCTTCCTCCTTTCATTTCTGATGAGGAAAGTACAAAGCTTGCCATCAGGGAAAGACGTGGGAGGTTGGAGCCTCTCTATCCCAGACACCAAAGTGGATGTATGGTGGGCTCAGGCCATGGAAGAGCTCAAAAAGGATTTTGGAAAATCAAGTTAGACAGGTAGAGGAAAAACTGGGAAGAGAAATGAGAGACATGCAAGAAAAGCATGAAAAAATGGGTCAATACCTTGGTAAAGGAGACCCAAAAAAAGTGCTGAAGAAAATAAACACCTGAAAAATAGGCTAACTCAATTGGAAAAAGAGGTTCAAAAGCCCAATAAGGAGAAGAATGCTTTCAAAGCAAAATTAACCAAATGGAAAAAGGGGTTCAAAAGCTCACTGAAGAAAATAGTTCTCTCAAAATTAGAATGGAACAGATGGAGTCTAATGACTTTCTGAGAAACCAAGGAATCATAAAACAAAGCCAAAAAGAATGAAAAAATGGAAGACAATGTGAAATATCTCATTGGAAAAACAACTGACCTGGAAAATAGATCCAGGAGAGACAATTTAAAAATTATGGGACTACCTGAAAGTCATGATCAAAAAATGAGCCTAGACATCATCTTTCATGAAATTTGCAAGGAAAACTGCCCTGATATTCTAGAAACAGAGGGGCAAAATAAGTATTGAAGGAATCCATCGATCACCACCTGAAAGAGATCCAAAAAGAGAAACTCCTAGGAACATTGTGGCCAAATTCCAGAATACACAGGTCAAGGAGAAAATATTGCTAGCAGCTAGGAAGAAACAATTCCAATATTGTGGAATACAATCAAGATAACACAAGATCTAGCAGCTTCTACATTAAGGGATCGAAGGGCATGGGAATAGGATATTCCAGAAGTCAAAGAACTAAGACTCAAACCAAGAATCACCTACCTAGCAAAACAGAGTATAATACTTCAGGGGAAAATATGGTCTTTCAATGAAGCAGAGGACTTTCAAGCACTCTTGATGAAAAGACCAGAGCTGAAAAGAAAATTTGACTTTCAAACACAAGAACAAGAAGCATGAAAAAGTAAGCAGCAAAGAGAAGTCATAAAGGACTTACCAAAGGTGAACTGTTTATATTCCTACATGGAAAGACAATATTTGTAACTCTTAAAACTTTTCAGTATCTGGGTAGTTGGTGGGACCTCACACAGATGTACACACATGCACACACACATGTACATGCGTGCACACACACATACACACATGCACACACACGGAGACAGAGAGCACAGAGTGAATTGAATAGGATGGGACCTTATCTTAAAAGAAATTAAAGTAAAAGGTGAGAGAGAAATCAAGTGGAAGGGAGAGGAGGGTGAAATGGAATGGGGTAAATTATATCTCATTCAAGAGGCAAGCAGGAGACTTTTTAGTGGAGGGGAAAAGAGGAGAGATGAGGAAAAAAACATGAAGTTTACCCTCATCACATTCGACTAAAGGAAGGAGTAAAATGCACACTCATTTTGGTATGAAAACCTATCTTACAATACAGGAAAGTGGGGGAGGAGATAAGCAGGGTGGGGGGGGATGATGGAAGGGAGGGCAATGGGAGGAGGGAGCAATTTGAAGTCAACACTCCTGGGGAGGGACCAGGATCAAAAGACAGAATAGAAACAATGGGGGGCAGAATAGGATGGAGGGAAATACAGTTAGTCTTATACAACATGACTGTTATCGAAGGTCATTTGCAAAACTATATGGATATGGCCTATATTGAATTGCCTGCCTTCCCAAAGGGAATGGGTGGGGAGGGAGGGACGGGGAGAAGTTGGAACTCAAAGTTTTAGGAACAACTGTTGAGTATTGTTTCTTGCTGCTAGGAAATAAGAAATACAGTTAATGGGGAATAGAAAGTCATCTGGCCCCTACAGGACAAAAGAGAAGATGGGGACAAGAGAAGGGAGGGGATGATAGAAGAGAGGGCAGATTGGAGATAGGGAAAATTAGAATGCTCGGTGTATTGGGGGTGGGGGGAGAGGATAAACGGGGAGAAAATTTGGAAAACAAAATTTTGTGAAAATGAATGTAAAACGTTAAATAAATAAATTTATATTTAAAAAAAAATATCTGGCATCCTAAATCTAAAATAAGTTAATGCAAATTTAGAAAAATGAATGTCTTTCTCTAATAGGTAAGAAGTCAAACAAAAAAGAGAATTTTTAAATGAAGGTCAATTATCAACTGTTATAAGTATTTAAAATATCATGAAATGGATAAATTTGAATGGAAACAGCTCTATATTACCACTTTATATGCATCAAGTAACAAAGATGGAAAGAAATTTTAAAAAATTCAGTGTTAATAGGTATGTGGGAAAACAGGAATGCTAATTCATTGGCTTGGGAACTATAATTGATCTACCTTAAAAGGAATATGGGATTATACAGTTAAAATTGTAGTGATGTTCATAACATTTAGCCAGAGATCTTAGTTTTAAATTTTATACAAAGGAGGTCAGTAAAAAGGAAAAAAGATACATTTGTACAAAAATATTTATAGTGGCATTCATTATCCATAGCATTTGTTTTAAATTGTGGAAACAAAATATGTGTACAACCATTGAAGAATGGTTAAATAAATCATAGCATATGAGCATAAAGAAATATTATGTCCTTGTAATGAATGAACATGAACAAGACAAAATATGGGAAGATATATGAAATAATGAATAAAAAAAGCAGAACTACAGATATACTCTGACTTCAACCTCATCAAGAATGATAACATCAAATAGCAGCAAAACACAGAACATTCAGGGAAAGGCAATTAGTGATAAATTGTTAGAATTAATGTACATGGTCATTGTTTCTTTTTGCCATCAGAAAAGATCTGCAGGGTCATACGGTTGCAGAGTACATGGTGATATACTTTAGGCAGTGAAGTTCTGGGGCATTTTATAGGATATCATGGTTTATGTTGTTTGGGTTTGCTTCAAACCTGTAGGCAGGTTTTTATGATTTTTTTCAACTTTTTATTTTGTTCATTTCATGATTGAGAGTCAACCAGGGATGCTGGATAAAGGGCTGACTGGAGTATGGATGAGTTGGGTTCATGGTTTGCTTCTCATACAAATCAGCTTAATGATGGGGTTTGGGGATGAGGATAGAAGTGGGACTGACTCAGTTAAACTCTCAATGCCTCTCTAGACTTTATGATACAGATTTTATGGTACAAAGAAATTGGTAATCTGAATGAGTAAAGAGTTCACTATGATGATAAATTCCCATTACCAGAACAAAATACAATATTCTGCATTATATTGGGTTTTTTGGGGGAAATTAATATGTAGGGTTTTTTTCTCAAACATAATGAATTCTGGGATCTGCTAAGGTCTTCAGCCTCACATGGGATGCCAAGTCCTTTTTAGCTAAAATATTCCATAATTTCAATCTGTTTCTTGTAAAGCCCCAGAAAAATAATGTAAAGAACGAAATATAAAGTTTTGCCCTCCCCCCACAATGTGCAATCTTTAAGGACAAAGTCTATGCAATCCTTTTGCCAAAGGAAATGAAAGCACTGCTGTTTTCTGCAAGACTGCTGCTGATAACTGTCCAGTTCCCTCCTTAGAAATGCCTTGATCATTATCATCTGTGACATATGAATTCAAAACCTGTTTACCTGCTTTATTTTACCTGCTTTATTTTACTTTTATTTTATCTGCAATAATTACCAAACACAGTACTTGGAAGGCTTCCAGTAAGCCACACTACTGTCTTCCTATTGAGTACCATTTGGGAATGATGTTAGAGCTTTTAAGTAAGCTGTGTTGGTAGTGAAAGCTTTGCTTTTCTGGAATTTCTGTTTTATTTTCATAGATTTATTATAATTTGGGATGGAAAAAACTTGAGTTTAGTACTTAATAAAACAAAATTATTTCACTCTTATGAGCTGGAAAGCTATTTCCCATTTTTAGATATTTTAAAGAGATGTCATGGTTTGGGCCTATCCTTTCCATTATTCAATTTGCTAATTTAGAATGATCAGGAAATGTATTTCTTGAATTATAAATTTCAGGAAAACATTAAAATATCTAGCATTCAGAGTCATCATCAAATTTGGTATGGAAAATGATAGCATAGACAGTAATGTTACATTACAATATTTTCTCTGCATGCAGGCACATCACAAAATTTATTTTGATACTTCGGTGTTTCTATGACTTCATCAATGTGGGTAATGCCCCCAAAGGATCAGCTCATAGCCCATTTATAGCTGCCCCTTATCTATAATTCTTGACACAGTCCCCTCCTAAATTCTTCACCGAGAACCAACCTAATAGAATTCTCCCTAATGATCTGACTAAAATATACAACAAAATTATTTCTTAGTGATAATAATAATAACTTGCACTTATATAATGTTTTATTATTTACAAACAACTTTATATATCCCATCTCACCCCAGGAATTAGTACATATTATAACAGTATTTTAACTTGTGTTCTTGATTCCAAGACCAACATTCTATATAGTATACAACCTAGTTGTCAAATATGTAAATAATATATTAGTAACATGTTTATGTATCCTCACATCCCTCATGAAATTCTCCAGTATTTTTTGGATGACCCACTACATGAATTCTATAGAGACATTTTGTTCTATAACTTCACGAAATCCCTCTATTAAGTCTTCTTAACATCACAAAGTTTTCAATAAACAATTATTAAGCTTCCATTATACATATGATAATATGCTAATCTTTGTGATAGGGTTATAAAGATGAATGAGATATCTTCTCTGCTCAAAAACCATATGCTATTCACACTATGTATTTTTAAATAACTAGATTACCAAGTGAAACATTTGCATAAAATGCAAACTTTATGTCCACGAGAAATGTACATAGTGCCAAGTAAAATCTTAAGATGGAAAGTTTCTTTTAAACTACAGAGAGATGCTCAAGAAATGCTTCATGGAGGAGAAAGCATTTGAACCACACTGAAGTAGAAAATTTGAGTTAGGGGAAAGATATTACAAGTATAGAGAGTGATGTGGGAAATGGCAAGTAGTCAAATCTTGTTAAAAACATGCTGCTAACTAATGTGACATAGGCTGAAAAAGGCAGTGTGAAGCCAGATAAAGGATTCTGAATTCTAGATTAAAAAGTATCTGTAAAAGAGTTCTGATCAGAAGGCCATGATCGAAATATATATATATGAGGAAGATAAATCTGAAAATGTTATGAAGGTTTATACATACCCCTTGGTTGCAACTAATGTATTCATACACAAAGGATCAAGAGAAGCACCTGAGCAACCATATGAAGGATAGATTGGAACAAGGAAGAGATTCCTGATTTCATCAATCAATGCTGGTGTTCCCTATACTGATTGTAGGATCATAGATCTAGAATTGGAAGGGAACTTAGAGGTCAGTTAGTCTAACCTCATTTTACAGATGAGGGAAATGAGGTCCGAGGAGGCTAAGTGATTTGCCCAAAATCACACAGACAGTAAATTTCAGAGGCAGTATTTGAACCCAGGTTCTTTGGCTCCAGAGCCAGTATTCTTCTTTCTGTACTGCACTGCCTCCCAACATACATCAGAACCCTTGGTAGACAGTCTTTGAAAATTTATCTGGCCCCAACGTTATCCTAAGCAGATAGCCCTGTTTAGAGCTTTTTGTGATTTTTCCTAGACAACATGCCTTCTGTGGGCAGATTCTCAAAGACTGGCTAATCTAGAAGGATTTGTCATAGCTTGTGTTTTGATGATATAGCCTTTAAGAATCCAAGGTTACACTCATATCTTGATGAGAAACTGGAGAAATAGTTAACATACATTTATAAAGTAGCTCTTCTCATAACAGCCCAGGGAAATGGGAGTGGGAGGGAAGAGACAAACTTAGGAGATACTTCAGAGATTGAAGTGAGAAAATATGGGAAATAATTGATTATAAAAGATGAGTGAAAAGGAAAAGTCCAAGATAACTGGGAGGATGAATTGTGATTCCTGAAGAAAAGGGACGTAATCATTCCCTGAAAATGCCTTCCTTCTCCTGCTGAACACATCCCCTGAGGGACTTATTTCTCACTACCCCATGGATAATTTGCAAATTTTACCTTTGTAACATTTCTCAATTATATCCCTTAATCCCCTTTGATACTGCTACCACCTTGGTGCAGGTCCTCCCTAACTTCCTACCTAGACTGTCGCAATAGCCTATTGGTGTATTTGCTTGACTCAAGATTCTTTCTGCTCCAAGTAATCCTCCAGTCAACCACGAAAGTAGTTTTCCTAAAGATCATGTCTAACCATGTCACACACATATACCCTTTCCCCCCACTCCATTCAGTAAACTGCAATGGCTTCCTATTGCCTTCAAAAGAAAACACAAAATGCTTTGTTTGTCATTCAACTCCCTTAGCCCCCTCCTTCCTTTCCAGTTTTCTTATGCCTGTCAATTGGACCGAACCTCTTGACCCATGGAGCCTAGGGTGGAACAGACAGAGCAGGCAAGAACAACTGTGCAGAGATTAAGACAGAAATTTATTTTCTATAGTGAGGGAAACATCTTGCAGGCAAGGAGATAAACTAGACATGTGTGCCATCACTCCCACCCCTCCCAGCAAGGGACTTTCTTTAGAGTGGACAAATCTCAATAGTTACACCAATGATTACACAATGAGCTGTAGCCCTGACAATGAGGGGAATCTGCAACAATGAGACAGGTTTGATTCATAGCAGGGCTTCATGACCAGACTGCAGGTGCTTGTCCAAGTTCAGAGAACACCTGGTGCTGGTCAAAGCAATATGATAATTATGTGAAACAATTCTAGGATTGTGCTGTGGCAGAGGGTGAATGCAAAAAAGATTGTTACACCAAGCTCAGGATGCAGCTTGCGTGCTCAGCTTTAGCTCTGGAAAACAGGGTGTCTCCTAATAATATCTTGACACACCTGCTTCCAGCTGCCTATTCTCTCATACAGAGACCCAGTGCATCCTGGGTCATCCCCAGTCATCCTGATGAATATCTGGTCACTAGATTCAGATGGCTCTGGAGAAGTGAGGCTGGTGACCTGCACAGCCCTCCCTCACTCAAAACAAAGTCAAGTGCAAGTCATGTCATCATTTCTCTGATGGCATGGTCATCTTCAGCAATGAAGGACGAACACAATCCTTGTCTCTCTTTAAGTCCTAACTGCAATACTACTTCCTTTAGGTTTTCCAATACTCCTTCATTCTATTGCCATCCCTTTCAATTACATATCCCACGTATAGTTTGCTTATATATGTATATATAAATTTGTTTCCTTGTTGATGCCTCCCTTAGAATATAAACTCCTTGAAGGAAGGTATTTTTTTGTCTGGCACATAGTTGGTGCTTAATAAATCTTTATAGACTGCCTGACAGATGAACACATGGGACCCAGGCATTGGACAAATATACTGGTGAGGATGTTGTTTACAGTATCAAGTGGCTTATCTATTCTGCCAACCTGTCTTAGTTTGAGCAAAAGAATGTGGCAACTAATGATGAGGAGTATAGTCTCACTCTTCAATAAAGGTAAAAAGGCAAATTTTTCAAACTATAGGCCAGCGAGCTTGAATTGTTTTCCTGAAAATTCTATGATAAGGCTTGATGGTGAATTTTTGAAAAGGGAAGCAGTGATCACTAAGAGTCAAACTGAGCTTGTCAAGAACAGATTATGACAAATTAATCTCCCTTACTTGAATAAAAAAGGGGGTGAGCATGTAGGTAGGGCAAAAAAAATTCTGCAAACTTAATATACCTGGATTTGAAAAAGGCATTTTAGGAGAAAAACTTTAGCGTATTTATAATAGTGACATTTTACTAAAGTCTTTTGAAAGATTTTCTGATGCCATCTTTGTAGTCAAGGTGAGATAAATGGGCCAGATGGTGGGATAGTTAGTGGATGTGAAACTGATTAAATGACCTGAATGAAAATATTATCATTAATTGACTGTCAACTTGGAGGAAAATTCCCAAAAGGCAATCTGTGGATTCTTTTGACCAATAAAATTTTCTGCATGCAAAAATTCTGGGCAATTTTCTTGCATTATTTCTTACATTTTGGATTTAAATTTTTTCCTATTATTCTGGGAGACATATAATCCTTAAATTGTTTTCATGTCTCTAGTCTTCTAGATCAGTGCATTGCCTGTATAAAAATTATGTCATTTTAATGCTATTACCTTTTGCTTCTCTTCTGTGTTGTCATTAACTTCAATGTTTTTATAATCTGCTACTTTTTTTCTCTTTTGCTACTATGGATCTAAGATTTTTTCAATTTTGTTAATTATTTCTGCTCTGCAGATTATACATTTTTCTCC
Source organism: Bettongia penicillata ogilbyi (assembly GCA_023548195.1). Lineage (NCBI taxonomy): Eukaryota > Metazoa > Chordata > Mammalia > Diprotodontia > Potoroidae > Bettongia > Bettongia penicillata. The sequence goes on from JAJHZJ010000017.1 coordinate 3,862,366, forward strand.
TTTTTTTTCTCATCTAACTTCTCTCAAGATTTTCTTTTCTTTCTTGAAATGTTTGGGAACATCTTGCTCTAGTTACATGGTCTCTTGGAAGGACACTGGATTTTGCCTTTCATCAGGTGGGGTTTTGTCAATTCCCTTTGTCTTGCAATATTTATTTAGAGGCATTTGCAGTCTTTTAGATGTCTTCTTAGTCATATGCCCTTTTAATATTTTGTATCTTTTCTGTTGATTTATCTCCTTGTACTGTAGATTTTTATCTGAGTTTTCTATCTCCTGAGATCTCTCACAATTTTAGTCTTTTTTCCCCTTATTTTCCCCTGTAGCTCACTTTTTGAATCCATTGTCCTTTGATGTTGTGTTTACCAAACTTTCTCTAATGTTAGAGAATTCACTTTTTATTGACCTTAATCACTGTTCCAAATAAATGCTAGAGGGAAAGGACTGACTTTACAGGGATGCAAGTCCACTTTCTTTTAGTCCTTGTAGAGTCTCATATGCTGTCCTTCTGTTCCGTTTGCCTCTTGTCTTTAGTAATCTGAATGGGTTTTAGTCAGTGTCTGTTGACTTTTTTCAGTCTTAGAGGAAGGGGAAATGATCACTCAGGGAGATTTTCTGCTCCTTGTAGATTCCTAAACTGAGACTACTCCCTTACAGAACTTATGTATCTAATATATCTTATATATCTAATAAGATAATGTTTAATAGGCAAAAGCATACATTTCTACATAGGATCAAAAATCAACTTCCTAAGTATGGGATTGAGGAGGTACAACTAGATTTTTTCATATGAAAAAGTCTGGCAAGTTGAGAGCTCAAAATAATGCTCAATTCAAGCTCAAAATATCCGTGTGTCATGATAGTTAAAAAAACACACACAGGGTAATATTGTTGTTATTAATGAGCCGTTTCAGTTTCGGAAGCATTAAGGAATTCATAGTGCCTAGGACTGGAGTGGTTTAGATAATTTCTGGAGGGGAAAGACCAAGAAGGTAAAACTGTAATTTTAACCTAGGGAAAAAATGAAAACTAGAAGGGTGACTAAGGAACTAGCTATCTTTAAGTATTTAAAGGAGTATATAGAAGAGAAGTTAGATTTTTTTTTCCTGTTTAGCTCTAGAATCTAGACTTAGAATTGGTGGAAGCATCACAGAAGCAGATTTCTGCTAAATGTAAGAGAAATTTTGCTAACTATTGCCCAAAAGTGAGATGAGCTTTCTTAGAAGAAGGGGAGTTCCCCATCAATTGTGATTTGCAAATGAAGGTTAGAAGACTGCTCATTGTAAATGCTATCTAGGGCCTTTCTTGTTGTGGGGTACAGGTTAGACAGGACATATGGCGTCCCTTTGTATCTGAGATTTTGTGGTTTAATGTCATAGAAGAAAAGAAAGAGAAAGAATGTAGGAGACAAGAGATGATAGCCTCAAAAGCTTCAAGTAGGTTAAGGAGGAAACTGTGTGTGTGCAGGGGAAGGAATCAGATACTGCAATAAGGATGTTATTAATGACTTCAGAGGAGGACATTTCATGGTAACAGTGTCAGATTTCAATGGTGAAAAAATGCTTCATACCTATTGCTGCTGTGCTTTTCTGATGTGATCTTTCCTGCTTGAATGGATTCCCATTGCTCATTCCTAGGACTTTCCTGCTCCACTCCTGAAAATCTGCCTCACTTTCATATCCTGGACTTCTCAGACTGCCCCATACCAATTGTGAAATTTACTTGGATTCACCAAATCTAGAGGCTAAAAAATATTCTTTTGACCAGATGAGTTGAGAAATGAGTATCATATTAAATACAACATCCATCATCAATCTCCACAGTTCCCAACACATATCAATCTGTACTGGATTATAACTGCTACTTAGTTAAGAATTTCTTGAATGACATTCTGATATCACAGAAGACCATTTCTCTTCTCAGGGGTCTAAAGAGACATCTTGAGGATATAGAAGGGGTAGTTGTTTCAATGGCATGCTCAGAAATCATGAAATACACATATAGGGTATGTGTACACATAGTACAATGTTTCCAGAAGCGTTCTGAGGCTTAAACTTTTCCCTGCTCTTCATTTCCCTCATTCTCCCTGGTTCTCAGAGTATTTGGTTTATGGTGCTGTCAAAGACATGCCTGCTCATTGGGGTGCAACTTTGCTCTCTCTTGTTTATTCATAAAATGCCTGTCTATCCATAAGTCTGATAAATAATATGTTCCGTGTTCTTCTATTTTTCTTGTAAAATCTCTCTTTATATCTAGGTCATGTACACATTTTGACCTTATTATGATAAAGGGTGTAAAATATTGGTCTATGCCCAGTTTCTGCCACACTGCTTTCCAGTTTTCCCAACAGTTTTTAATCAAATAATGAATTCTCATCCCAAAATCTTGTCTTTACACTTGTCAATTACAAGGTTTTATGTTTATTTGCTGTTGCAGTTGTATGTCTACTCTCTTCCACTGATCTACCTCTTTACTTCTTAACCAGTACCAGATAGTTTTGGTAATTACTGCCTTATAATATAGTTTCAGACTGGGTACTGCCAAAATTCCTTCCTTTGTATTTTTCCACTATTGTCTTTGATTTTCTTGTCTTTTTGTTTTTCCAAATGAATTGAGTTGTTATTTTATGATATAACATATGATATGTAGGAAACATTTTCATATATATAATAGGTAAATACTTTGACCTTACTTTGCAATTAGTCTGTAATGTTTTCCTTATATTTCTTCTGGATATTTTATATCAAATTTGTGAGAATATTACCTGAAATACCTGAAAGTTTTTCAGTTCATCAATATCCATTTTTTCATTCAGACTTATATTCAATTTTGTTGTGTAAGTTGTTCTTGGATCCGACCCCAGCTGTTTGACTCTCTGAAATATGTTCTAAGACCTATGGTTTTTTAGTGGAGAGGATCTTGTGAAATCCTGTATTTCCACAGTATTTAAAATGTCTTTTTCTCTTGTTCCTTGCAATATTTTCTCCTCATCCTGGGAGTTTTGAAACTTGGCTATGACATTTCTGTAAGTTTTCCTTCTGGGATCACTTTCGACTGGTGAATATTAGATTTTTTAATTTCTATTTTGTCCTCTTTGTCTAGAACTTCAAGTTAATTTTCCTTAATAATTTATTGTAATGTAACTTATGATCATAACTTTCAGGTAATCTGACAATTTTTACATTGTCTCCCCTCAATCTGTTTGTTTTCTTGGTTACTATAACATAGTGCTGACATATACTATTTTCAGTTCTATAAAGACTTCCAATTTTTTTAATATACTTATAAAACCACCTCATTTGCTGATATTTGCAAATCATTTTCAAACCCTAATGTGTCTGCAAACCTGATATTTGCCCCATCTGCATTTTTTCTTTATTAATCGACTCAAACCATTATGCCAGAACTATATATATCCTTCTTTATTCCCACCCTGTCAAATTGAACTATTTCCTATATCAAGAAGAAATAATAAGAAAAATCTCTGATTTGGAAGAGACCTCAGGGACCATCTAGTTCAAAATGTAAGTATACAAAAAACCCCTCTCCAACATCTCCCAGTATCTACACTCTGCTTCAAGACCACTAAAAAGGGTAACCCAATACCTCCTGAGGAAGTTTCTGCCAATTTTAAATGATTCTTATTATTAGGAAGTTTTTTTCTTATATGAAATGTGAATCTTCTTCTTTACAAAACCCAACAACACTTTCTCATTCTCACCTTAGATCCCAAGCAAAAATAAATATATGCTTTCTTCCACATGAAAATCCTTCAAATACTTGAAGACAGTGACTGTGTTCTCCCTAAGTCTTTTCCCAGCTAAATATACCCTGATCTTTATTTGGCAAGGTGGCCAGCAAAAGGCTGATGGGGTGGGGGGCTGAATTCCATACCAAATAAGGATCAGTTAAAGGAATCCCAGTGCATGGTAGGTGTAAGCAGGATGATCTCTGAAGAAGACCAAGAATAATTGGACATCATATACAAACTATATGTCAGGAAAGGAAACTGACTAGATTTGTAGCAAAAGTGATGTGTGAGAGGTGAACAGAGTGCTCTACTAGTACCCTCAGCATGAAGTAAGGATGGTCTATGAAGCATTTTGGATGGACCTTCTGGAGTAAATTTTTAGGAGATGTATCAGTAAGCACCCCAACATACATGGGGGGCCTGCTATCACAGGTTCTTAGATCTGCATTCATAAAAGGAAAGGCAACTTTTGAGGGGCTAACAATTACTTTAATCAAGCACATATGTCATTCCTTTAATCAAGTACATATATCATTCAGTTGGTTCAGGGAGTTAGCACCCTGAATTTCAAAGAAAATACAGAGAAATCAAAAGATCAACAGACATGGCTTCCTCTGCTTGAATTCAATAGACAATTGGAACTCAAATGTCTGACCATAGTCACCAGAGAGGTAAGCATGACATCTGGGTTCTCAAAGCCAGGGAGCCTCTTAGAAGCTGCCCAGAGTCCTCCTCTGGCAAAACAAACATTTCCAGTTAGTAAGCTCCAAGGTGATCAACAGATATGACTTCCTCTGCCTGACTGTAATTCAACAGATAGATACAGTTGTCTGACCATTGTTACCAGAGAGGACAGCATGATACCTGGGTTCTCAAAGCCAGGGGCAGGGGACTCCTTAGCCATTTCTCAGAGTCTTCATCTGGCACTAAAACCTTTTTGCCAAAAACTAAGCCCCAAAGTAAAACCTTAACTCAGAGTATTTATACCTTTGTTAGAGCTGCATCACATCACAACCCTTTGACCCGGTGCCTCAATAGAAAAACCAAAAAAAAACAACCAATACTACCTCCTACAAACAACTCCCCTAATCAAGCTTCCCACAATGGGCAGGTCTATCAATGGGTGGGAAAAATCTTTAATCACATTAAAATAACTGACAATGCAAATACATACACTGTTTCTAGTTAAAGAAACTGTTGTTTCTGTACTTTACTCCTTGTAAAGACTTTTGACCAATAAAGACAAGAATCAATCAGAGGCACCTGATTATACTAAAACAGAAAGAGCAAAAGATCCTAATTGGATTGTCGTCACAGGAGAACAAGGACAAAAGTGAAACAGGTTGGACAGACATGGATGATTTGTGCTCTATATCATTGGAGAGAGATCATGAATCAATTATATCACAGGTATATTTGGGTATTGAATATAAGCTAAATTTACATTTCAAATTGCCCTGCTCTTAGAGATATCATAGTTCAGTGGATAGAGTGATGGATTTGTAGTCAGAAAGACCTGGGTTGAAATGCCCTATCAGATACTTATAGGTTATGTTATTCTGTGACTCTCTCAGCCTCAGTCTCCTCATCTGTAAAATGAAAATCATAATAATACTTATCTCATATGACTATAAGGATTAATGTATATAAATTTTCAAAACTTAAGGTGCTATATGAATGTCAGCTATTATTATCATCATCATCTCATTCTTCACATTTGTTTCCCATGGGGTTTAGAGAGAAAGAGTCCTCAGAAAAGTTACTCCTTGTTATTATTCTTTTATATTCGGTGCTTTATTTAACATTTCACAGGTGGCTAAAATAATTTCTTTTTGTAATTGAGTTAAAGCGTATTTAAGCATGCTTATCCTCTGTAGGTTCTCTGACAGCATCCTCAATGCAATTCCAGTAGTAGATAGGAAAAGAGCAAAGATGTATACCTAATCCTTTCCCCCCCGTGGGATATCCTTGGTCAGGACTCTATACTTTAAAAGCTTTTTATTCCATGTAACTTGGAGTTTACAAGCATTTGGAATGGTGGCATCTATTAATAACATAGCTCTTATCTTCTTTTAAATCAATACTATACCTGGGTGATTTTGGACAACAGATTGGTCTGTAATAATGTTCCAGTTCCAGTCCAATTTATTGATTGAGTCTTCAGGATATTTTGAGATCTGTATTTGTAGTATGGGGGTTTATTGTCTGACATTCTATGAAAGATAGCATATTTTTAAAGTGTAATTCTAGCCACTTGGTCATGTCTTACAAGGTATTTAGGAGATTGTGTGTGTGTGTGTGTGTGTGTGCGTGTGTGTGTGTTTAAAGTCTACAGTGATGCATTGCTTTATCGTCATCATTTCTTCACATAATCCACACTGATCATTCAGGGTGTCTTAAGGTTAACTATTCTGTAATTTCTGATGGCAGTATCCTAGTATGGAATTGCCATTACAGACCTCTATTTCTACAAACATAATTTAGCATCTATTTGACGCTACTTTAATAGCGTATTTTTGGCTGAGTTCTTGTGGTTATCATTCTAAGAGAGCATTTTGATTCTGCTCTTGGATATTAGTTATTTCATAGACTCAATTCAGAGGTAAGCTACTTTCAGTTATGTTTGACAAATCCAACGGCATATACTTATTGCCAGTCTTTACTACTGCTTGGGGAAAGTATTGTCTGTTTATTTCGATCATAATTCTGTACATTTTTTAAATTTAATTCAATAAACATTTGTTAAATATCTATTATAGGCCAAGCACTCTGCTGAGCACTGGAGATATTAAAAAGAAACAAAAACCAGTCCCTTGTCCTCAAGGAACTTCCAATCTAATGGTAAAGACAAAATACAAATAAATATGTGCAAAACAAGCTACACACAGGATAAGTAGGAAAGAATTAATAAAGGGAAGGCACTGAAATTAACAGGGGTTGGAGAAAGCTTCCTGTAGGGTATGGATGTTGCTGTTGTTGTTGTGACTTAAAGGAAGCCAGGAGGTCAGTAGTCACAGCAGAGGAGGTGGAGCATCCCAGGCATGGGGAACAATCAGAGAGAATGTCTAGAGCTGAGAGATGGAGTGTCTTATTTGTGGAACATCCAGGAGGTTAGTGTCACTGAATCAAAGGGTACATGTTAGGGAACAAGATATAAGAAGACTGGAAAGAAAAATTGTTTGAACATGTAATGGTGGAAAAATATAAGCTTTTCAAAAAATATTTAAAATGTCAATAAAACAATTTTTAAAAAATTAATTTTTTTAATTTAAATTAATTTTTAAAAAAAAAAAGACTGGAAAGGTACAAAGGAGCTTTTGAATGCCAAACAGAAAATTTTGTATTTGGTCCTGAAGAAAATAAGAAGTCACTGGAATTTATTGAGTAGGAGGATGAAATGATGGGAATGCACTTTAGGAAAATTACATTAGAGGCTAAGTGGAGAATTGATTGGAACAGGGAGAGACTTGAGGCAGGCACACACACCAGAAGGCTATTGCAATAATCAACACATTAAATGATGAGGAATTGCAACAGAGTGGTGACAGTGTCAGAGGAGAGGAGAGTGTGTATTCAAGAGAGATTATAAAGATGAAATAAATAAGCATTGACAATAGCTTAGATATAGGGGATGAGAGATAGTAGAGAATCCAGAATGTCTCCTAGGTTGCAAGCCTGAAGGACTGACTGGAAGAATAATGTAGTTCTCTATAGTAACAGGGAAAATATGAGAGGAAAGGAATGTTTAGGGGGAAAGATAAAAAAGCTCTGTTTTAAACAAATTGATTTTAAGATATCTATTAGACTGCTGGTTTCAAATGTCTGAAAGGCAATTGGAGATCCAAGACTGAAGGTCAGTAGAGAGTTTAGGACAGGAAAGGTAGATTTAAGAACCTTTAGCAAAAGATGTAATTAAATCCATGGGATTTACATATCCTTATTAAATATATTTAAATATACTTATTATCAGCCTTTACTACTACTTGGGGAAAGTATTGTCTGTTGATTTCAATCATAATTCTGATGCAATTAGCAATTGAATTAGTATGGCAGGAGAAGAGGAGAGGACCTAGGACAGAGCCCTAAGGAATACCTAGGGTTAGAGTGTAATCTAAACAAGGAGCCAGTAAAGGAAATGGAGAAGTCAGATAGGTAGGAGGAAAACCAAAAGAAAGTGGTATCCCAAAACTCTAGAGAGAAGAATATCAAGACACAGAGTTCCATCAACAGTGTCAAGGGCTGCAGAAAGATCAAGGAGAAAATAGGTCAGTAGATTTGGCAACTAAGAAGTCATTACTAACTTTGAAGAGAGCACTTTCAGTGGAACAATGAGGTTGGAAGGCAGATTTTTAAGAGGTTAAAAAGAGAGTGAGAGAAGAGTGGAAGCACCTGTTGGAGATGACAGGAAAGAAAGAGAATGATAGTTAACAGGGATAGCAGTATCAGTTTCTTACAGGATTGAAAAATATCTATCATTCCTCTTCCCTCTTTTTGAAGTGGAAATGTTCATTTTTCTAGAGCTTCCTTGGAATGATGCTTTGTTAATATCATGGATTTTTGCTAGAATACTTCCCAAATGGAGCCATCTTTTAATTCACAGCAGAATTGTTTCTTTTCACACCTTCTCATTTATCCTTGGCTTTCTTTAAGTAATGTTAGGTTATCAGATTCTCTATCAGATTCTGTTACCAAGTACTGTCTTCAAATGTAGAGTTTAGGTCCAATTATGCCTGGCTTTCTTCACCTTCTTCCTCTCCTTGGAATTACAGACTCTAAGATGGAGGGGTCACTCATCCCAAAGAGGCCCATAAGTTTTCCATCACTTCCACTCCACCAAACCAGCTCTTCTTTGTGAATAAGAACCACATCCTTTTGAAGACAGAACTTTCTGTTGGTTTCTCTACTTTTTTCAATGATGAAATTATTGGTAGAACAAATTTTTAAAAATATTATCTTTTCTCCTTTTGGTATAAAGAGAGCAAGAGCAAATCTCTAGATAGTTGAAGCCTTTTACTTTTAACATAGCATACCTTTAGGTCAGAATTGATTTGTTTGCTAAACTTTGTATCTATTTCTTCTTTCAGTCCAGGTGGTCTGTAGTATACTCTTATGGTATAATTACTCCTATCTTGACATCACTTCCTCCTCAGCCAAATACTCTTCAACATGTTTCCCCACCACTGGTTCCTGGATTGCCTCACATGAATATATCTTCTCAACATACCACAGTGGTGGTGGTGTCCTTCATTCTTGAAAGGTACCAAAATGACATCATTATGCTAGAGTCAAGTTTCAGTGTCTTCTATCAGAACAATATGAACTCAGAATGCTCTACCACAGGTCAGGCATAAATAGTGTGTGTGAACATTTGAGGTGGATACTCCAAATTTTGTGCATCCTGCATTTCCTTTGAACTGTTTCAATTCTGTTTTGGTCATAGAGCACATCATCTTTTCTGACATGAGCACACCATGCTGAGCAGTCCTGTGCCAGTGTTTCCTGTGTCACACAATCAGTTCCAAAGTTCTTAAGAGACACCTTGAGAGTGTCCTTCTATCACTTCTTACTGCAATATGAATACTTGCCCTGTGTGAGTTCACCATGAACAGTCAGTCCTCTTGGCAAGTATATGTTTTGCATTCAAACAACATGGCCAGCCTATTGGAATTGCACTTTCTGTAGTGGAGTTTGAATGCTTGGCAGTTTATCTATCCTGTTCATTATAACGAATACATAGTCTTCCAAAGCCACATTCTAATAAAGCATCCCATCTCACTAAATCTCTATATTTCTTCCTTGACTCAGGATTGCAGGTTTTCTTAGTTTCTTATTCTTTGTACAGAGAAATCATGAGTGGTAAAGGAACGTAGCCAAATTGACAGGGCAAGTCTGTGGCAAAGCTAGTCTCCAAACTTCCACTCTAAAGCTCCCTTTATTATATCAGAGTACTTCCTTTAAATAAGAAGATATGCTGGAGTGCATATGACATACACTTTGATTTAAAAAAATTCCATTTAGATAGAACTTATAGGTGACACATCTATTCTGACATAGTGGGATGTGACTAGGAGCCAGGAGACCTGTGTCTAGTGTCTCAACTCTGACACTCAGAAGCAGTCGTATGATTGGGAACATTTAGCCTCTCTGAGTCTCAGTCTGTTCATGAGTAAAATGAGAATAGTAACATGCTTCTATAGCAAGTTAAGATATGCAAAGCATTTTATTTATGACAGGTAAATGACATAGGTATTTCAAGAATTATTATCTTCATTTTTGTAGAAGAGGAAGTGAGACTTGCCCAGTATCACACGAAGAGTGTTAAAGGAGGGTTTTAAAACTAGATCTCTGCTGATTCTGAGTGCAGTATTCTTTACACTTTTTCTTGTAACTATACATGCTACAATATTTGTGCTACCTGCCTAATGGAGGTGTTATGAGGGTCAAGTGAAATAATATCTGTAAAGTGCATTGCAACTGTGAAGTTATTACACTATTACCAACAAATCCTATCAAAAATTCTTATTTGAACACGTAAATAGTCACCTCTATTAGGAGAAGAATCAGGACATCATGAGAATTTAAGTCAGCAGGAAAAATGTTTAGATAAAATAGTATTTATCTGTGTGGTGGGGGGGAATAAGGAAATGTCTTTTATCAATAATTTTACAATTTACTTTTACAATGGCCCACATTCACCTAATTGCCCCTAGGACTACTGCGTCTCATTGATTTCCTGTATTGGTGTCTTTTATAAAAAGTAGAAGGGTGAAAGACACAATTTAACCAAGGAACAAAAATACAACTTTTTTTCTTTTAATTTTTCCCCCAAATCTTTTCAAACAAAACCTCCTTACAGAAGCAAACTCTGTTCTTTCCACTTTAAAAAAAAATGTTGTTTCACATGTTTTCAGAAGAAATAAAAGATACATGATTAGGAGAATGCCTCAGTAGGCTGTGAAGCTTAGCAAATAGCATCAAGGCAGTAATTCTCATCAGAACCACAAACAGTGCTCTTTGAGTGGTATTAAATGTAGGTGGGAGTGTTTAATCTTTTGATTAAAGATACACTTCAGGTTTAGTATAACAGCATTTCTTTAGAATTTGGTAAATAAAACACCAACTCCCACATATCCTTTATTTTCCTGTTCTTTTAAATCTTGCTTCAACTGTCAAAATGTATTTATATACACCTTAGCCTTTAAACACAGATGCAAAGTGAAGGGAAGCATTAACCAAGACAATTCACAACTTGCCCAGAAGAAAGAAAAGTTTACCTTAAAATATTCAGATAAATTTACGTTTAAGTGACTTCCATTATTAGGTAGCTAAACTAAGCAGTTTTGAAATCTAGTCAGTAGCTATGCTGCCTCTGTGATTGATACATTCAAATATTTAGGTTGGCTGGAGGATTCCTTTACCTAACCCCCAATACATTTTACCTGATTGTCTAAACTCTAGAGTCTATTCCTGGGAGTTTATTTGGCAAAATTACTAGCCATGTTGTCCTTAATAAGGGTATTTCACAAGCACAACATAAATTGTATTAGATGGTGACCCAGTAGATAGACATTTTGGCTTGGAGTCAAGAAGACCTGACTTTGAATCCTGCCTCAGAAACTTATTAGTTATGTGACCCTGGACAAGTCACTTAAGTCTGTTTGCCTCAGATTCCTCATCTGTAAAATGTTGGAGAAGGACATGGCAAACCACTCCCCTATCTCTGCCAGGGAAACCCCAAATGTGGTCACAAAGAATTGGACAAGACTGAAAACAACTCAACATCTATAAATTGAGGATACTAATTTCAACTACCTCAGAGGTTTGTTGTAAAGATCAAGTTAGATAGCATCTAAAGTACTTCACAAACTTTAAAAATATCATATCAATTCTTATCGTAATTGTCACCAACAAATGGATAATCCATGATGATTGAAAGGACCATTTTACCGTGACCTCCAATTGTGACACTGTAGCTCCATGATAGCCTGCTGAAGTTCCCCAGACAGCTGTCAATGAAGTTCTAACAAGTTATATTTGGGACGCTGAAAATCTCTCCTGCTGTACCTCCAAAGATAAGCAAAGTGGAGACTAGAATAGTTGCCTAGAAATTCCATCTTACACTATCTGAAAAATAACCATTGTATAGCACTTTAAAATTTTAAAAGGGCATGGTGGGGAGGACCAAGCGCTAATTTCTGAAATTCCTTATTACCATCACAGATACCAGGACCTGTCATTCAAATGCCCTGTCACCTAGGCTCTCTGCCCTCGTATTGTCCTCCATTCCTTAACCCACAGACCTGAATCTTTGCCCAATCTTATCCTTTCCCCCTTCTCAACATCTCTCCTATAAGTCCTAAACCTCCCACAACATAAAGCCACAACAGTAGTTCAGGAGCTGATCAACTCTTGTCTGAACTATTGCAATAGTCTTCAAACTGGCTTCCTTGCCTCTAGTCTCTCTCCTTTCCAATCCAGCCTCGCCTAGAGGGCAAAGTGATTTTTCTTTTTTTTTTTTAATTTTTATTTATTTAGCCTTAATTTTCAACATCCAATTCCACAAAATTTGGAGTTCCAAATTTTCTCCCCATCTCTCTCCTCCCCTTACCCATTCCCTCAATCTGCCCTCCCTTCTATCACATCCCTCCCTGCCCTTATCATCATCTTCTCTCTTTTCTTGTAGCGTAAGATAGATTTCTATACCCCATTACCTGTATTTCTTATTTCTCAGTTGCATACAAAAACATTTCTCCATATTCATTCCTAAAACTTTGAGTTCCAACTTCTCTCCCTTCCTCCCTCCCCACCCATCCCCACTGAGAAGGCAAGCAATTCAATATAGGCTATATATGTGTAGTTTTGCAAAAGACTTCCATAATAGTCATGTTGTGTAAGACTAACTATATTTCCCTCCATCTTATCCTCTTCCCCATTTATTCTATTCTCTCTTTTGACCTTGTCCCTCTCCAAAAGTGTTTACTTCTAATTACTTCCTCCTCCCATTGGCCCTCCCTTCTATCATCCCCCCACCCCACTTATCCCCTTTTCCCATACTTTCTTGTAGTGTAAGATACATTTTTATACCAAATTGAGTGTGCATGTTATTCCCTTCTTAAACCAAATGTGATGAGAGTAAGCTTCACTTTTTCCCTCTTACCTCCTCCCTTTCCTCATCCATTGAAAAAGTTTTCTCTTGTCTCTTTTATGAGATAATTTGCCCCATTCCATTTCTCCCTTTCTCCTCCCAATATATTCCTCTCTCACTCCTTAATTTTATTTTTTTAAATATCATCCCTTCTTATTCAACTCAGTCCTCTCTGTCTATATATGTGTGTATGTATGTGTGTGTATGTGTGTGTGTGTGCGTGTGCATATAATCCCTCCAACTACCCAAGTATTGAGAAAAGTTTCAAGAGTTACAAATATTATCTTTCCATGAAGGAATGTAAACAGTTCAACTTTAGAAAGTTCCTTATTATTTCTCTTTCCTGTCTACTTTTTCATGTTTCTCTTGATTCTTGTGTTTGAAAGTGAAATTTTCTATTCAGTTCTGATCTTTTCATCAAGAATGCTTGAAAGTCCTCTATTTCATTGAATGACCATTTTTTTCCCCTGAAATATTATACTCAGTTTTTCTGGGTAGGTGATTCTTGGTTTTAATTTTAATTCCTTTGACTTTTGAAAAATCATATTCCAAGCCTTTGATCCCTTAATGTAGAAGCTACCAAATCCTGTGTTATCTTGATTATATTTCCACCATATCAAATTGTTTCTTTCTACCTGCTTGCAATACTTTCTCCTTGACCTTGGAACTCTGTAATTTGACTACAGTATTGCCACAAGTTTTTCTTTTCAGATCTCTTTCAGGAGGTGATTGGTAGATTCTTTCAATATTTATTTTGCCTTCTGGTTCTACAATATCAGGGCAGTTTTCCTTGATAATTTCATGAAAGTTGATGTCTAAGCTTTTGTTTTTGATCATGACTTTCAGGTAGTCCCATAATTTTTAAATTGTCTCTCCTGGATCTATTTTCCACATCAGTTGTTTTTTTCAATGAGATATTTCACATTATCTTCTATTTTTCACTCTTTTTGTTTTGTTTTTTAATTTCTTGGTTTCTCATAAAGTCATTAGCTTGTATCTGCTCCATTCTAATTTTTAAAGAACTATTTCCTTCAGTGAGTTTTTGTCTAATTCTGCTTTTTAAGGCATTCTTCTCCTCATTGGCTTTTTGAACCTCTTTTGCCAATTGTTTTTAAAGCTGTTATTTTCTTCAGCATTTTTTGGTTCTCCTTTAGCAAGCTGTTGACTCACTTTTCATGCATTTCTTCCATTGCTTTAATTTCTCTTCCTAGTTTTTCCTCCACCTGCCTTACTTGATGTTCAAAATCCTTTTTGAGCTCTTTCATGGTCTGAGACCATTGCATATTTATTTTGGAGGTTTTGGATGCAGAAGCCTTAACTTTTATGTCTTCCTCTGATGATATGCATTGTTCTTCCACATCCAAAACGATGGAAGAAAATACCCATTCACCAAGAAAGTAGCCTTCTATAGTCTTATAGCCACTGCAGTGGCTGCTGCTGGTGGGTCCAGACTGTGTTCCCTTCTCACTCAGGTAAAAGAGCTTTCTCACTGACCTTTGAAGATGTCTTTGGTGTTTGTGGGTTGAGCAATCTAAGAACTGCTGCTGCCAGTGGAGCCCTGAAGACTGTTCTGATCCTGTCCCCATGGGTGCTCCACTCTGCCCCTGGTGAGCTAGACCTTTGCTATCAGCCTTCCAAACATGTCTTGGGCTGGAAATCTCTTTCACTCTATCATTTTGTGGCTCCTGCTGCTCTAGAACTTGTTTAGTGTCATTTTTACAGGTGTTTTATGGGCTATTGGGGGAGCTTCTCCAAGTCCATATTTCTACTCCACCATTTGGACTCCCAGCCACAAGGTGATTTTTCTAAAATCCCTTTACCAACATCATCAACCTGCCACTCAGTGTGCTTCAGTGGTCCCCTATTAAGTCGTGGGTCAAATATGGTCCTCAGGCATTTAAAGACCTTCATAATCTGGCCCTCTCTTATGTTTCCAATTTTATACTTTACTACCCTCCACATGTTCTATAATATAGCTATAGTGGCCTACACATCCTTGAACATGATGTTCTATCTCATCTTTTAATGAGCTGTCAATGGTGCTCAGAACAATCTACCTCTCTCCAACTTCCTTTTTTCAAACTCCCCTTTAAGTATTGTCTTCTCCCATTTGAATGTAAGCTTCTTGAAGACAGGGATTAACTAGTATGCTTATATTGGGATATACAGCACTTTAGCACATTACCTGGAGCATATTAAATGCTCTCTGTCTGTCTGTCTATCTGTCTGTTTGTTTCTCTCTCTCTCTTTCTGTCTCTCTCTCTCTCCCTCTCTCTGTCTCTCTCTCTCCCTCCCTCCCTCTCTCCCTCCCTCCTTCTCTCCCTTCCTCCTTCTCCCTCTCCCTATCCATCTCCCTCTCATCTTCCCTTTCTCTCCCCTCTTTTCCTTCCTTCTTTCTCTCTTCCAGTTTTTCTGTCTTTGTCCCTGTCTCTGTGTATCTGTCTCTCTGTCTTTTTCTGTCAACTTGTCTCTCCTCTTTCTCTCTCTCTGTCTCTCCTCTTTCTCTTTCAGTTTGTCTTTGACTCTCTCTCTTTCTTTTCTCTCTCTTTCTCTCACAATACTGCCACCCAATTGCCTTCTCTCTAAATTGAGAATGTTGGTTTCCATGATTTCTAAAATCCCTTCTAGCTCCAAAATTCTATTATATTCTATTTTGGTGGGATGTTGTAGCACAATATAATAGAAGAGGAGAGTGTTTTGAAGTAAGTGGGTAGAATAAAAAGGAGTTAATAACAGTGGAGATAGAAGAGGAAGATACTAGTCCTAAAACCTTGTGAATTGTTCTTTTTACTGAAGAACAGGTGATGAGTGCAATTGGTATTATTAAGAAGGAGATCTCAGTATTTAACAATGGCATGATTACCTGTTTCCAAAAAGGATGAAATTAATATGCCACAGTTGTCTGTAACAATTAGTTTATCAGTGGGTAAATGAAAATGTATTAAGCATTTACTATGCCAGGCACTATGATAAATGCAAAAATACAGAAAATACAAAAACATAGTCCCTGTCTTCAAGAAGCCCACATTCTAATGGAAGATAATACACAAATAACTATGAACATATAAGATATATACAAAGTAGATGGAGGGTAGCTTCTGGGGGGACACATAAGTAATGAGGAAGGGAGAGGTGTAGGAGACTCAGAAAGCCCTCCTATATGAGGTAGGATTATTGAAGGAAGCCAGGGAATTTAAGAAGTAGAAGTGGGGAGAAAGTGAGACTTTCACACATGGTAGACAAAAGGTCCACAGGCTCTGAGTCAAGGGAAAGAATGTTGTATGTGAGGAAAAGAAAGGATAGTACATTGTAGCTGGATCCTAGAGTTCATGAAGTATAGTAAAACCTAAGAAGACAGGAAAGGTAGGAAAAGACCATGTAATGATTGGCTTTAAATACCAACCAGAGGGGGAAAATATATGTGTGTGTGTGTGTGTGTGCATGTATGTATGTATGTATGTACAATCATGAAGATCATAGAAAACCACTGAAATTTATTGAGCCAGGAGGAGACATGGTCAGAACTACACTTTAGAAAAATCACCTTGGTGATTGAATGAAAGATGCATTGGAGAGAGACAGGAGGCAGAGAAATTAGGAACCAGTTAGACGTCTATTGTAGTGGTCTAGGAAAGAATCAATGGGGATCTGAACTAGGGTTAGAGTTGTATGAGTGAAGGAAAGGGGACATAGTTGAGAGAAATCATGCAGGTATGAAACATATATAAAGGGTATTATTTCTGTCTAGATAGAAGAGGATTAAAAATTGTCTTAAAAGATAATCAATTAAAGCTTCCTAATCACAATGAAGTGAATAATCGGTTTCTGAAAATCTGATAGTGCCTCAATCATCCAACGCCATTGCTGCCACTTCTCCAATGACCTAGTTGCTCTTGGATCATCTCCTTGCTTATGAACTGTCTCATCAAATCTTAGCCAAAGAAATACCAAAGGCAGAGGGAACACAAATATCCTATTAGCAACTCTCACAAAAGTTAGGCTTGGAAAGAAGGTTGAAACAGTCTAAGGAACCCTTGAATGCTTTAGGATTATCTGCCAATTCAATTTCAATTGACCATATTCATCTGGTCTTAGATTGCCATACATAATGGAGAGTTGGTGGCAATAGGTGCCAGACATCTTAAACATCCTGCAAGGTTAATGCTGCTGACTTACTGTTTTTTGTTATCTGTGTCACTGAGCTCTGCACATTGAACACTGCACACTGCTGGCGCTTAATAAATCCTTACCCTATACTGACCTTGCCACTGTTCTGCCCCATTCTTTCTAGTTCTGCTCTCTGGGGTCAAGAAGATGAAGATGGTAGGCAGCAAGTACATACAAGAACTAGTTCATGCTGCTAGATTATGGCCCAAGCATGAAAACCTGGAGAATTAGAGGGTGAGGTAATGGATCTGGGTTGAGTGGGAGGAGAGTGAGACGATGCAGCCCCCTGCTACTATTTCAGCGGCTGCTCTTTCCCTGATGCCTGTTTCCATGGCTGCAGATCCTACCCTCGCCTTGACTGCTCTTTCCATTGAAGCAACTCTTTATGTCTTTTATTCAAAATTCATTTAAAATGGCAGGAACTTTCTTGGGCTGGGGGAGGTAATTTTAGCAGGTCCATGGTACTTTTTTGCTAGCAAAAAGCATCATTATGATTATACAGGCCTATTTAGTGGTAAGAGCTACAGGAGGGAAGGTCTACTAAGTGAACTGAGGTGGGGGAGGAAAATGTGCAAGAACAAAACCAAAACTTAATATGCCAAGTATAGATTTAAAGAAGAGCAATTGGGTGGAGGAGGATGAAGATGACATAGTAGTGAATTTCAAAGATTTAGCCATTTTCAAATGAAAAAATTCAAAAGTTAAGACTGTTCACATGAAACAAAACAGTTATTATAAACTGCTCTGTGAAAAAGGTTGGTTATGTTTGGATGGGGAAGCAAATTACCCTTCCTTCCCTCTGCTTCTCAAGGAGTACCTATAGTACTCTAGGGGTTCTACCAATTAAGGAGAATATTAGGGCATAGGACCTGGGGACAGTGACCCTCCTTAAAGTTTGCTACTTAGGCAATTAAACTCTCCATATCATTCGATTCAGAGATCCCATCTTGTCGTTGTTGAGTTGTTTTTCATTCACATCGGACTCTTCATGACCCCTTTTGGGGTTTTCTTGACAAAGATACCAGAGTGACTTGATATTTCCTTCTCGAGCTCATTTTACAGATGAGGATGCTGAGGCAAATAGGGTTAAGTGACTTACCCTGGGTCACACATCCAGTGTCTAAGATCAGATTTAAAGTCATGAAGATGTCTTCCTGACTCTAGATCTTGCACTCTTGTCTACTTTGCCACCTACCTGTCCAAAATCTTAGCACTGGGTATATATATGAAGAAAGTCAAAGTCAGAAAGGTTCTGGGCATTTAAGCAGCACTTTTTGTGACATTAAAGAACTGAAATCAAAGTGTGTTATTTGAAGAATTGATAAACATATTGTGAGATATACATAAATGGAATATGTCTGTACTACAAAAACTAGAATATAAGGAATTTTTAGGAATATAGGAATACTTGTATGAACTCTCAAAATAAACTGGAAAAATAATACAGAAATGACTACAACAGTATAAATAAAATGTGCCTCAATTGGGAAGTGGCTGAATAAGTTCTAGCATGTGATTGTGATGGAGTACTATTTACCATAAGAAATGATAAGGGGGGAGTAGTTTCAAAAAAAGCATGACTTAATTCATATGAACTGATGCAAAGTGAAATGAGAAGAACCAGGAGATTATTATGCACAGTAGCAACAAAGTTGCAAAACTGATCGAGTGTGAAAAATTTGACTTCTCTAATCACTGCAATGATCCAAGACAGTTCCAAATTAATCATCATGAAAAAAAAAGCTATTCACCTCCAGAGAGAGAATGAATGAACTCTGAGTATAGACTGAAGTATAGTTTTCTCTCACTTTATTTTCTTTCTTTTTTAAAAAAATATGACCAGTACGGAAATATGTTTTGCATGATTTCACATGCATATTTACTATCATATTGCTTGCCTTCTTAGGGCTTGAAGGAGATGTTGGAGGGAAAGAAAGAATTTTGAATTCAAAATTTATAAAGAAAAGAATGGTAAAAATAAATAGTGAATCAGGGAAAATAAAAAAATAAAACCAACTTACATGAGAACAATAAAACAGAACTGAAAGCTGGATAATCAGTATCAACTGTGAAGAAGAAATAAGGAAATTTACTTCCCTCTTTTACTGACAGACATGATGGATGGGTCCCTTGGTTTTACCTAATTGTTTTTTCTTAGTGTTGTTGTTCTTTGTTACAAGGGAAGACCTTGGAAGAAGTGAGGAAGGGTAGTGTCATATCTAAAAATGTCTAATGTAAAAATAAATTGCATCAACCAAACTTTAAAAAAATATGTGAGGGATTAGAACATAAATTTACTTTAATGTTCTGCTTCAGGACCATGCAGTATCATAGATTTCTGCTTCATTTTTTCTGTCTTTTCCATTTTCTTGCTTGAAGCATCAAATGCTGCAGAAGTTTTTTGATCTCCTATCATTTCAGAGGTAACCCCTCCAGCCGTTTCTTCACTCTTTTGGAGCAATCACATTTTCCAGGGATCTTCTACTGCGAAGCCCAATGATTCAAGCCTGCTTTAAGTCAGACATTTAAAGAATATTTATTAAGTACTCATTTTGTGCCAGACACTGTAGCTGGAAATTTAAATAAAAACAGACAGTCCCTGACCTCAAAGAGATTATATTTTAAGTGGAGAAGACAAAACATAAAAGGAAGCAGAAAGGAGTATGGGGGGGGAATGATACTCAACCCCTAGGTTATGGTAGAGAAAGTTCTTTTGCAATAAGTCAACAGTGTAGCCTAAAGAGCAATGGATGAAGACATTTTTGGCCTGAGCCTCCTCCTTAAATTGGAGCTTCTGGGAAGAACCAGCCAATCAGAAGGTGAAGTCTTAGGAGTGGAAAATACTTCAGTTGTGAGAAGCAGTCCATGGGAGGAGTGAGCTTCCAGGATGAAGAGGTAACTATGGCATGGTAGACAAAGTTCTGTGGTAATGAATCAGGAACACAGTTTGGAGAGGAATTAAAATACCTACCAACTCTATGTAAGGTATAATACCACACAACAATGCTACATAGACCAAAACAAAACAGTTCCTGATCTTTCCACCATTTTCCTTAAACCATTATACGTTTCATTGTCTTTTCCCCTAGGAGCTTACACCATGTGCACTCATTAAAATAGTAGAAGAAACAAGAAAACTGAGAAAGGAGAGAACACTAACTGTTGAGGGAATTAAGGGATGGGGGCTTCAAAGAGAAGATGCTACATGAACTGAGCCTTGAAGGAAGACAATGATTGTGAAAAACAAAAATGAAGAGTCAGCATTTCAACCTTGGGGAAGGCTTTTGTAAAGGAATGGAGGTAGGATGTAGGGTGTCAAGTTTGGGGAAATTGATTGTAATCAAGAGGAAGGAAGGAAGGAAGGAAGGAAGGAAGGAAGGAAGGAAGGAAGGAAGGAAGGAAGGAAGGAAGGAAGGAAGGAAGGAAGGAAGGAAGGAAGGAAGAAAGGAGAGGAAGGAAGGAAGGAAGGAAGGAAGGAAGGAAGGAAAGAAAATGAATGTTATTATGTGTTCACTATGTGCTAGGCACTGTGCTAAGTGCTTCACAAATATCTCAACTGATCTTCAAAATAACTTTGGGAGGTAGGTACTCTTATTCCCATTTTAAAATTAAATATACTATAGAGTTCAAAAAGGGGGAAGAGGTAGCATGAAATCAGGCAAAGGAAGTTTAGAGTATTCTACCTGGAATAATTTCCCCCTCCCCCCATGTTGTCCTCCTGGTTTTTCTGGCCTCATTCTAGTCTCAGCTCAAATCCCACCTCCTGGGAGAAGTCTTTCCTGATTTCCCCTTTAGTGTTAGAGCATTCCCTCTATTAATCCTATCCAACTTATCCTGTTTATATCTTGTTTGTAAATAATTGTTTGCGTGTCATCTCCCCTATTAGACTGTGGGCTCCTTGAGAGCAGAGTCTGTCTTTAGACTTTCTTTATATCCCAAGCACAGTACAATGCCTGGTATATAGTAAGGTTTTAATAACTGCTTATTGGCTGAAAACCAAACTGTGGAGGTTTTTACATGAGAAATTAAGGATTTTCTATTTTATCTGATGAAAAATAGTGAGGGCAAAGAAAGTGTTTTAAAAAGCTTGGAAGTGACATGGTCAGACCTGGAAAGATGATTTTCATAGCTATGTGAAGGATAGATTAGGGAAAAGGAGAGACTAGAATGCAGGAAAGCAATTAAGAAACTATTACAATTATCCTAGTAATCACTTGGTGAGCATGTTGTAGAGGAAATTCCTGTTCAGGTAGAAATTGGATTAGAAGCCAGCTGTGGTCCTGCGAATTGTGAGAAAATGTGCTTCCCACCTTCTGTGGCTAAACTAAATTTATGAGCTCAAATGCAGAAAAAAAAATAGCATGAATAAAATTCCAATTAGACCATTCACAAGATACTTCATGAGACATCCAGGCAATGTCTATTGGTATTTGTCAATATGTCTGACGCTGTTACTTCATCTGAAATTGGAAATTATAATGCTAGTACTGCCCATCCCTTGTGGATTATGGTGAGTAAAGTGGCTTGTAAACTTCCCAAACCAAAAATAAGCATGTCAATTGCTCCTACTAATGCTGGATGGCAGGAATCAAGTCTGATAAAATAATACTTGCAAACATTTAATTAGTATTTTAGGGTTTATAAAGTGATTTATAATTACTAGATCAATTAATCTTCATAGCTACTTTGTGAGCTGGATAGTAGAGGCATTATCATTTAACTTTTACAGATGGTGAAGCTGAGAACCATTCCTTGGTTATTCTATTACACAGATGTTTTATCTCATGAGATACCATCCCATATCCCTCTTCTCATCTACTGCTAGGCCTGAAAAAGTCATCTATACATCGTGGGATACAGACTCTGGGAACCTTCTTGAACTCCCCTTGAATCTTTCACTTAATCTGGTTTTTCATACCCAAATCTGTTACCCTTAACCTAGCCTGGCCCTCCATTATCTGTTACCTCTGGATTGCCTATTTGCTTCCCACCCAAGCCCTCCATTGCCTAATAACTCCTTACTGCCTCCAGCTGTTTCCCACCCTTGATCAGTCACCCCAGTCCCATTAAGGGCCTCCTAAGACTCCTCCTTCCATCATCCCAGACTACTAGACCACCCCCAGATCCCTCCCACAGATATATCTGTCTGTAAATAAGTTCCATCTTGCCTCCATGAATGTGCCCACTTCTCAATACAAGTGTCACAAATGGTGAGGCTTCTTCAGAGTCAACCCAATATAACAAATCTTTAATCATCTGTGTTTTATTTTGACTGAAAGATAGCTTGGATCAATTTCATTCAGGTAGGACCTGGAGTGTTGGTATTTTGGAGTCCCAAGTACCTGAAACCTCAGCATTATGGTTCCCTGACCTCAACATACCCACTACACCCTCTTCCTCAATACTCATTTCACACTTTTGCAGTCTTTTTTCTTTACTCACCACACGAATTAGCAATTAAAATGGCCTTTTCTCTGTCCTCAATATGCTTGAATTTTCTGTAGTATGTGACATTGGTGATCAGTTCTTCCTAGTGGGAACTGTTTTCCATTATACCCAGATATAACATGCTCTCTTGGCTCTCTTTTCAATTCTATTACTAATCCTTCTGTCTTTTTATTTTTGTCTCTCCTTTGTCCTCCTCCTAACCCACAATATAGGTATTTCGCAAGGCTCTGCCAATGTCCTTTATTTCTTACTTTATATTCTCTCTCTTGGCAATCTTATTAATTTTAATGGTTTAAATTTCACTGGAAGGGGGAATATTGAAGAAGATGCTCAAAATTCCATCTGTGCAGATAACTAAAAAAAAAAAAATCTGTTCAGTAATGACTTCTATCTGCACTCCAGACCCATCCCATTGCCAAACACCTACAGGATATTCTCTAGGTGTCCACCAGCACCTCAAACTTTTTGTGTCCAAACTAAGCTCATGATCTTCCTCATAAATGTATTACTCCTTCTGACGATTATTTATATAAGTGGCAATGTCACTGGGCAATCTTATGTTTGAAATCTTACTATTATATTTTATTATTTCTGCTCCCTTACCTCTCACATCTTTTTCCATATTCTTTTGAATCATCTAGGCAACAAATCTCATATACCTCCCATCTTACTTATTCTCACACTCACTACTGTTGCAATTTTAACAGAAGAATAAATTGAAGCAGATCCCTAAGTAGGATAAAATTTATTAGCAGAGTCATGCTGCCTGTCAATAAATGGGTCAATGGTTTGCCTCCATTAATGTCAAAGGCCCCAAGCAGGAGGAGAGCTCCCTTTTATAGGTTTTGGGGAGTACATAACAAGGAAGAGAACAAGGTAGATGGCATCATGGGATTAAAAGCTAAGGTGCAAGGAACAAAATGATTGGTTGGAAGTTTAGTAATGAGGGCCAGCAATGATTCCCCTCTCTGCTTCTTCTCTCATGAAACTAAGCAATTCTCATTGTCTTAATGCAGATAAGTGATACTGGCCCAGTCTTTTGGACAGCAAATTGACATCCTGGAAGGACAGCTTGGGGGAGGAAAGGCATTAGTGTCAAACTCCCTATCTATTCACACACATCCTCCAAGATCAGTAAAATTCCTTGACATAGGAGAAGTGAGTTTTTAAACTTAATTTTTCATAGCCAATTAAACTTCAAACCAAGTTCAGAGACAAAGAACCATGACTTATAGCAGTTACAGGACAAAAATAGTTATGGGACAAAATCAATTACTTATAAATAGGATCCGTAAGTAAGTGATACAGGATCAATTTTAATCTTCTCACTACCCTATTTCAGGTCATTTGCATTGTAATATCCTCCATAATATTTTACCTTCCCTTCACTTTTACCTCCAACTCATCCTTCTTACCTTGCCAGGTCTTTCCTAAGAATAGATCTTCTTGTTCTACTCAACTACCAAATATCTTCAGTATCTATTGTCCAAGGATTAAATTTCATCCTCCATTATCAGACATTGAAGACTCTCCTCAATCGGATGTCGTCTTGCCCTTCATATTTACTCTAATATTCCTCCCTCACACTCTACATTTTAATTTAACTGGACAACCATGTTATAGGAATATACCTTGATTCAGCCATCTTTGTGCCTTTACTCATGGTAAGAGTAAGAACCTAAGAACACCCTTTCTTCTCTTTTTATAAGCAAGTACTCCAAGGGAGCCATGACCCTGATAGCATTCCCTCCAAGGATAGCTCACGCCCCATCCATACTTTCCCATTCTGGGGCAAGGTCATCCATGACCTCATGAAAGCACACCCTTAGCAGAAGTCACCTGATATTTTCAATGTCTCCCTCAACTTCCCTTGTCTCTCCCTCTTGACATGTGATTGATTCATCTACTTTTCTGATAGAATACTTCTATGATGAAGTCTGCATCTTCTTCCCAAAGTGATTGTCTCTTTGTAATGTGTTTCAGCCCACTCACACAAGTCACATACGTTTCCATTGGCTTTTGGGTTATCCTTAAGTTCACTTCATCAAAGACTGGAGTATTTCATGACTCACAGTCAAATACCACTACTGTATACTAACAGTTAAAAAATGTTTCTCTTTCAAAAAGTTTAGAATTAATGAAAAAAAATCCACAAATACCCCAAGGCAATCATGCCTATTTTCTTCCTGATCCACTTAAGCTCAGCTTACTACACATTTTCTGTGTCTGTCCCAGATATTTTACTGATGGATAAGTTCTATGGGTTGTCTATCTAACTGCATATTGTAATCTGAGCAATAAGCGTGTCTTAGCCCAACTAAAACATTATTCTCTTTAGGAGGTCTTCTCTCCTGTTTTGTAAAGCCCTTACAATTCTTTCCCTCCACCCCAACTCACAATGTACTTTTTAAAAGTTTTTATACTGCCTTATGATATTCCTTTTGAAAGTTACTTTTGCCCTTCAGCACTCATCTGAAATGTCTGATTCATGACTCCCTTGCCTAGATCACTGTTTTCATGGCCCTAGTCATGATCTATTTCATTCACACATCAACTCCTTTTGTAGATTTCTCACCTTCCTCCTCCTCAACAACTGCCTCACTCTTTCCTGGGCACCTTCATTCCTCTCTTTCACATTCCAGCTTACCTTTTTGTGTTGTCTGCCCACATTAGAATGTAAATATAGAGATGGCCTTTATATGCTCATATTTGCTGCTGCACTCTTTGGTGTCTACTCTACCATCATTCTATCTCTGTAGTCCCACCCTCAGGGAAAACTCATCAGCAGGAAATTTTTCATTAGGAATCACTTCTGCTTTGATACTCACTTCATCAAAACCCTCAGGAGCCTCTGCCCATCTGATAGTAATACTAGAGGATGGAGCAAAACTCTTCTCCCTAAGCCTTCATATAAAGAGTGCTCAGAAATCCAGCAAACCCCTCATTTTCATCAGCTGCAGGCTTTGGATTCCACTCTATCATCATGCTCTCAGCTCTTCCTTTATTTTTTTAGCTTCCTTTTGTGAGTTGTCTTCCCCGTTTGATTGTAAACAACTTGAAGTCTTCCTTTCTCTGTCTCCCACAAATTACCTTGTATTTGTACACATGTTATGACTGCTACCAGCCCATTCTCCCTAGACTCTTCAGCATATAAGCTCCTTAAATGAAGGGATTAAAAAAACAAGTATAACCCCTAGAACTCTGCCTTTCACATCTTAGATAATTAATGTTTGTTGTTTTTTTTTCTTTTTCTGACTTCAATGGAATCATCATGTTTATTAGAGTTATTTCTGTAAAACCTAAAGAAGGAAGTAAAAAAAAAAAGATGGACTCAATTTGTTTCATGATTATCCTTTACATTCACATATTAGCTCTTTAAAAAATCTGTCTCTAAAGCAATGAGACTGATTCCATGTCATTCCCTCTTCATTAGTTTCACCAACTTTTTTTTCTAAAACACCTTCACATAAATTCTTATTTAACGCTCAATATACCCTGAGACGTAGATTAGTGAAATAGTATTATCCTTATTTTACATTTTTAGCAATTCAAGACCAGAAAGCTTAAATAATCTTACAAAATCGCAGTTGTTTTGTAGCACAGTCTAGGTTGGAACATATTTCCTGACTCCAAATTCATTGCTTTATCCCACGATATCATGAAAAGCAAGTTCAAATTTGATTTTCAATACACATTAATTAAAGTGATTCTACTGATCAGACTTGCCTCTGTGAAATTTCAGGGTAGAGATTTCCACCTTTCCCAGTAGTCATCACAGAAAATCAACTAAAAGAGGTATGAGGAGATTCACCTAAAGTCACACAGGTAGTTAGAGATAGAGCTAAGAATCCAGGTTTTATTCTCAGTCTCTTATGCATTCAACTGTGTGAATCATATGATTTTGTCATTTTCAAAATAGATCCTAGAAAGATATAATTAAGATGCTCTGCCTTGGGATGGCTGAGTTATATTTTGTAAAAAAAAAAAAAAAAAAGTATACAAGGTAAAAATAATCCAGTAGCCTTTTAGAGGAAGACATTCAAAAAGAGGCAGCTCTCTGGCAAACCTCCACCCCAGATCACAACACAGACACATGGCCAACCACTTGTCTTTGAGCTCATTTTCTCCAGCATCCTGGCCATTTGTTTCAATTTCCTAGCATTTACTGTACACCTGTGATGTGCTAGAAATGCTTTCAGAAAAACCAAAATGTCTTGGACATAGGGCTTGACTACAGTTGTTTACAACTCTTAGGATGTAAAACAATTAGAAAACAAGAGAATATAAAATCAAGTACAAAGTTCTTCAGTTCAGGCAATAAATGCAAGAGGACTTGTATTCCACCTCAGATAACCGAATATATTCAGTTAGAAGCATGGAAAGTAGCAGGGACATATTTTTTGCTTGCTGGAATATTTGGCATGTATCAGGTTACAAGTATATCAGTCATTCTTTCATTCATTTGTTCAACAAATGATTGTTATGACTTCTGTCTACATCACTCTACTGGTATAGTGGATAGTGTCAAGCCTGGAGTCAGGAAGACTCATCTTCCGAGTTCAAATCCAGCCTCAGAAACTTTCTAGCTGTGTGACCCGACACAAATCACTTAGCGCTATTTGCTTCACTTTCAATGTCTGTTAAATGAGCTAGAGAAGGAAAAGCAAACCATTCCAGTGTCTTTGCCAAGAAAACTCCAAATGGGGTCATGAAGAGCCAGACTCAAGTGAAAAACAAGTGAACAACAGCAAAAACTGGACCCTGGAGGAGACATGAATGTTAGCTATGAAATTGTCTGTACCCTCATGGGTTCAGTAGGGGAAAATGGTGGCTATAATGCCCAATATCACATTGCAACTTCATTAAAAGGCTTACCAAACAAAGTTATGTGTAAGACCTGATGGAGTTCATTTCTAACTAGTGATGGGGTTCAGACTCTGGGAATGTCCTTGAATTTCCCTTGAATCTTCCCACTTAATCTGTCTTTTTATACCCACATCTGTTACCCTTAATCTAACCTGACCCATCCTTGATTACTTCTCACCCAAGCCCTCCATTTTCTGATACCTCCCAATTGCTTCTGGCTGTTTCCCATACTGGATTACATCACTACCCAGGCCCATCGAGATCCTCCTTAGACACTGCTGCCAGGCTATTAGACCACCTCTAGACCTTTCCTTCCCATCTTCCTGTGTATAAGTTCCATCTCCCCCACATGAAGGCGCTGAGATTCAATCCAGTTCTGACTCTGTCTAGTGGAGATTCTATCTGGCCCACTTGTCAATATAAATATCACAAATGATTAGGCTCCTTAAGAGTCAACCCAATATGACTCACCTTTAATAAACTTTGTTTTCCTTTGGCTGAAAGAAGGCTTGAGTCAAATTCCTTTGGCAGGACCCAACATGTTGGTATCTTGGGTTCCTGAGCACCCCAAACCTCATTATAGTTCCCTAACCACAACACTAAGGAATCAGAGATGAGTTCAAGGAAAAGGCAGCATGTGATCTTGGCTTTAAAGAATAGGTAGGAATTCAAGAACTGAAGGGGGAGAGAAGGTATTCCAAGTATATACAATAATGTAAGCAAAAAGCATAGGAAAGCATCAGTTGGATTGGAGCATAGAAGAAATAGATGCACTGGGAGAAAACATTTGGAAGATGTAAGAGCAGATGACTTTGAACTTTACACAGCAAACTACCAGACTCCATTACATGATTTTGAGGGGGGAAAGAATAACACAACCATCTCTACAAATAACAAAACAGAAGAAGGCTTCTCAGGAGAACATGTTAGTCCAGCTGTCAGACACAGACTCTTGTGTTTCTTGTTATTGTATCGTGCTTTAGTTTTACGTGCCCAATTAGACTATTAGCTCCTTAATGACTGTTGCCATGTCTCAAATTTTTATATTCCAACTAGCAGTGACACAGGACTGTGGGTAGAGTGAGCACTCAACAAATAATTTTAGCTGATTATAAAAGAAGTATTCTTAGGAAGATCAACACTGTAGAGGTTTGTATACTTAACTTCCTAATCAAAAAGATAAAACTTTTCTTTTCCTTCCTTCCCTCCTTGTCTCCCTCCTTCCTTCCTTTCCTCTTCATTCCATATTTTTTCTTTCCCTCCCTCCTTTTTTCCTTCCCCCTTTCTTCTGTACTTCTTTCCTTTCCTCCTTTCTCTCTTTCCTTCTCTCTTTTCCTCCTTTTCTCCTTCCTTCCCCTCCTTCTTTCTTTTCTTCCCTACTCAATTTTTTCTCAACTCACCTGACCAATTAAATTAAGTAATCCAAAGGGGTTGTGCACTTAGAACCTACTTCTTATAAGTAGAATTGTTCATGAAAGAACAAAGAGGCATTCACCTGTGTAGACATACATGAATCTGAATAGGGAAAATGATGAAGAACATTTGTGTAAGTAACAGGAAAGAGAAACAAGGTGTTATCAGAGTGAGAGAATATTACAGGCTAATGGACCGTATAGATGAAATAGATATTAAGGTAATAGTGCAGGTTGCAAACAAGAAAGAAAGACAGGCTATGACTTATACATCAGTCTCCCTATCTCGCTACCCACCCATGTCCTTTATTTTTCTCCTCTCATTTATAAAGAAGGAAGGCTCTCCAAAACAATAATAGCTAGCATTTCCATCATGCAGTTAGGTTTGCAAAGTGCTTTACATATTATCTCATTTGATCCTGTCTGAAAAGTGCCATTATCATGCTCAATCCATGAATGATTTTTTTTTTATCTAGTGTTAGATGGTGGAAAAGAAGAGGTCATTTCAAAGAAGATTAGCATCACTGCACAAGAAACACAGGCTTAAAAAGAGCTTATCAAAATAGGAGAATTGAAATGAAGTGATGGAGAATAAATATTAAAGTTGGGCATTTTTGCCAAGAATGAGTAATAGAAGAAGAGCAATGTTGGAAGAAATAAGAAGATAAAGAAAGGAATAAGATTTGGCTTGAGATGGAGAGCAAGATGTGAATGAAGGTAAAGAGAAAGTAAAACTGAACAATCTTTGCCTCACTGTATAACAAAGAATTAACTTCAGACCGGGAAGGATGAAATAAATACCTTTAATGGTTTATTGAAACCCAAGAAAATTCAAAAAATGATGAGAGCACCTAGATGGCTTCAGCGAGTGCTGGCCACTTGATTTCTATGATTTCAATTTCTATCATTGATACCCCAGAATCTTGAGAATATTATTATGGAATTCCTTTTGGAAGAGATCAGCAGAGGCACTTTAGAACAAGAAGCAGACAAATAACTCAGATTTCAAAAATGAGAAGGATTTTATACTCCAAAATCCAGGATGTTGACTTTGATTGATTCCTGCTAAAATTCAAGAACATATTTTAAAAAACTAGTTTGTAAACATTATTTAAGGAAGATGTGATTACTGAGTTGGCAAGGCTTCGTTATGAAACAAAAAACACATCAAACTGAACTCTTAAAAAAAATACTAGTCCATCAAAGGAATACAATGGTCACAGCATATTTGTATTTCAGTAAGGAAGCATTTGACAACTGTTACATAGTAGGCTTAAAGACAAGATTGATAATTTGGACCAAATAATAGAATAATATTTGGAAGGAATCCAAATATTAGATGGAAGAAATCAGATATGCTTGACTGATTTGGGCCAAAGAGCATTGATTCCTGGCTGTGTGACGGTTTGCTTGAGGTGCATTGTGGAATGCTAGAGCCTTCTGTTCCTGATCCTATTCTGTTCAAAATTATGGTTAATGGTTTATATGAAGGGATAGATTTCATGCTAATTGAGTATGTGAATGACAAAGATCAGAAAGACAGTTAATGTGTTGGCTGCAGTTTCCTGGAGCTTCAACCAGGGAAGAACCCATAATTGCTTAGACCCAAACTCAGGTTAAAAACTTTCAGAGCTTAAACAAGGAAGAAAGAGATTATACTTTATCTGAGTCAGATAATCTGGGTGCCCTGAAAGTTTGCATGTCCCTAGTCTGAGCTGTCCCTGAGATCCAGGAAAAGTATAACAATAACCAGAGAAAGCAGAAATAGCATTAAAAAATATGTAAAATAGGACCAAGTAGGGCCTCAAGACATTCTCTCCAGAAAAGTAATACACTAATACACACTAAGTCAGGAAGTAAGGTTGAAGAAATAAGGAAACAAAAAAGGAATTCCATAATAAAGAGTTATTATGGTGACAGTGATGCTTAAGATACAAATTTAGAAGTATCACCTTCAAAATATTTACAAATAAAGTCTCAAACAAAAACACAGAAAGGACACAAGAATTCCCATAGATAAAAATGAAGCAACTTTCCTTTTTTAAAGTTTAATTTTTTTTTAATTTAATGAAAGCAATAGAGAAAACATCAGAGACAGAGAAAGGAATGGACAGAACATTTTCATAGCACCTACAATACTCCAGGCAGACACTGCAATAAGAATCTTTTTCTTTTTATTTATTCATTCATGTGTTTATTTATTTCTTTCTTTGTTTATTCAGTCTTTTGTCCCTTTGTTTGTCTATTTATTAATTTATTTTAAGTTTTCAGCATTCATTTCCACAAAATTTTGAGTTCCCAATTTTATCCATATCTCTCCCCTCCCCCGTTCCAAAATTCCTTCCATTTTGATTGCCCCTTCCACCAATGTTCCCTCCCTTCTAACATCCCTCCCTTCCCTTATCCTCATCCTCTCTCTTGTCCTCTAGGACAAGACAAATTTTTATTCCCCATTACCTGCATTCTTATTTCCCACTGGTATACAAAACAATTCTCAACATTTGTTCCTAAAACTTTGAGTTCCAACTTCTCTTCTTTCCTCCCTCCCCACCCATCTCCACTGAGAAGGCAAGGAATTCAATATAGGCTATATACGTGTAGTTTTGCAAATGACTTCCATAATAGTCATGTTGTGTAAGACTAACTATATTTCTCTCCCTATTGTTCTGCCCCCCATTTATTCTATTCTCTTTTTTGACCTTGTCGCTCCCCAAAAGTGTTTACTTCTAATTGCTCCCTCCTCCTATTTGCCCTCCTTTCCATCATCTCCCCCACACTGCTTATCCCCTTCTCTCCTACTTTCCTGTACTGTAAGATAGATATTCATACCAATTTGAGTATGCCTGTTATTCTTTCCCTGAGCCAAATGTGATGAGAGTAAACTTCACCTTTTTCCTCTCACCTCCCTCCTTTTCCCATACATTGGAAAACCTCTATCTTGACTCTTTTATGAGAGATAATTCACCCCATTTCATTTCTCCCTTTCTCCTCCCAATGCATTCCTCTCTCATCTCTTAATTTTATTTTTTAAATATGGTTCCTTCCTTTTCAAGTCACCCTGTGCATGCTCTCTCTCTCGCTGTCTCTCTGCCTCTCTGTCTGTCTGTCTGTCTCTCTCTCTCTGTCTGTCTGTCTGTCTCTCTCTCTCTCTCTCTCTCTATATATATATATATGCACACACATGTGTATGTGTATGTGTTTGTGTGTGTGTGTGCGTTTATAGTCCCTCCAACTACACAAATGCTGAGAAAAGTTTCAAGAGTTACAAATATTGGGGGAGGAGCCAAGATGGCGGAGTAGAAAGACTCATGTACGCTAGCTCTGAATCCACAGCCCAGAAATTTTCTGTAAAAAAGAACTCCCCACAAATTCTGGAGCACTGCAAGCCACACAGAAACACAGTGGAAGAGATTTCCATTCCAGAGAGACCTGGAAAGCTGTCCCCAGGGGTCCATCATGCTCCCGACGCAGAGCCCACCCCATGTAGGGATGTAAACACTTCAACTTTAGTAAAGTCCATTGTGATTTCTGTTTCCTGTTTACCTTTTTGTGCTTCTCTTAATTCTTGTGTTTGAAAATGAAATTTTCTTTCCAGCTCTGGTCTTTTCATCAAGAATGCTTGAAATTCCTCTATTTCATTGAAAGACCGTTTTTTTTTCCCTGAAGTATTATACTCAGTTTTTCTGGATAGGTGATTCTTGGTTTTAATCCTAGTTCCTTTGACTTCTGAAATGTCATATTCCAAGCCCTTCAATCCCCTAATGTAGAAGGTGCTAGATCTTGTGCTGTCCTGATTGTATTTCCACAATACTTGAATTGTTTTTTTCTAGCTGCTTGCAATATTTTCTCCTTTACCTGGGGATTCTGGAATTTGGTTACAATATTCCTAGGAGTTTCTCTTTTTGGAACTCTTTCAGGAGGTGATGGGTAGAGTCTTTCCATATTTATTTTGCCCCCTGGTTCTAGAATATCAGGGCAGTTTTCCTTGATAATGTCATGAGAGATGATGCCTATGCATTTTTTGCTCATGTATTTCTGGTAGTCCAATTATTTTTAAGTTGTCTCTCCTGGATCTATTTTCAAGGTCAGTTGTTTTTGAAATGACATATTTCACATTGTCTTCCATTTTTTCATTCTTTTGATTTTGCTTTGTAATTTCTTGGTTTCTCATAAAGTCATTAGCTTCCATCTGTTCAATTCAAATTTTTAAAGAAAAACTTTCTTCAGTGAGCTTTTGAACCTCCTTTTTCATTTGGCTAATCCTGCTTTTTAAAGCATTCTTCTCCTCTTTGGCTTTTTGGACCTCTTTTACCAATTGAGTTAACTTATTTTTAAAGATGTTATTTTCTTCAGCATTTTTGGTATCTCCTTTAGCAAGCTGTCAACTCACTTTTCATGATTTTCTTGCATCTCTCTCATTTCTCTTCTCAATTTTTCCTCCACCTCTCTTACTTGATTTTCAAAGTCCTTTTTGAGCTCTTCCATGGCCTGGGACCATTGCATATTTATTTTGGAGGCTTTGGATGCAGAAGCCTTGACTTTTATGTATTCCCCTAATAGTAAATATTGTTCTTCTTCATCTGAAAGGCTGGGAGAGTATACCTGTTCATCAAGAAAGTAACCTTCTATAGTCCTATTTTTTTCCCTTTTTGGGGCATTTTCCCAACCAGTTACTTGACTTTTGGGTTCTTTGTCAAGTGTAGGGTATACTCTAGGGTCCGTAAGTTCTCAGTTCCTCCAAGGTGGCACAGTTAGGGGAGAGGGTTTTACTCCTGAGCCTGGCTTTCAGCTGAGATTCAGATCATCTGCTCAATTCCTCCAGGGGATTTAGGTGGGGGTGGGACTGCCACTCAGGCTGAGGTTCGGATCACCTGCTCAATTCCCCCAGAAGTTTTAGGTGGGGGTAAGGGTGCCACTTAGAGTTGAGGTTCAGATCAACTGCTCAATTACCCCAGGGGCTTTAATCTGAGGCTCCAACAATGGACCCTGGTTGCTGCCTGCCATGGCCTCTGCCACTGTAGCTCTGCCACCTGCTGCTTCTCCCACTGCCACCACTGCCTGTGGCCAGGGCTATGGGAGGACCCTGCTCCTGTCTCACAAAGGTGAAAAAGCCCTCTCACTGACCTTTGAAGTGTCTTTGGCACCTGTGGGTTGAGGAATCTGGGAACCTCTGCTGCTGCCAGGGATTCTGCTCCAGAGGTCTGCTCTAGCCCTGCTCCTCCTAGTGCCATGTGCCCAAGGCTGCGCTGTGAATTCATAGAATCATTTGGAATACACAAAACACATGACCAAAAAAAAAAAACCAAAACAAAACAGGTTGGACATCAGCTGAGGCTGCTTGTATAATTTTAATAATAATTAACCATGTATTAAGACATAAAGACCTCACAAATACAAAAATATTACATAAACATTTTATAAATCACAAGGATATAGAGTTATATTCAATAAAGAGCCTCTGAAGCAATTAAAATTCTCTAAAATATACACTTTAAGCCTAAAGAATACATGAGTTAAAGAACAAATCCTAGAAATAGTAAACAATTTCATTAAAGATAATTACAACAATAACATAACACATCAAAATTTAGGATATGTTGCTAAAGTAGTCTTTAGGGGAAAGTGCATAACTCTAAAAACATTTGCCAATATCAGAAAGAAAGAATAAATAGTTGAACAAACTGGGCATTCAACTAAAAAGAAACCTAGAATACCAACAAATTTAAGAAGTCAATAAAATAGCAAAATAGTAATCTTAAAAACAAAAATAATTTTAAAATAAAATATAAAAACATTAATTTAATAAGTTAAAACAGGCCTGTGGTTTTTTAATAAGTAACCCATTGACTTATTTGATTTTTAAGAAGGAGAAATAATTATCAGTATCAAAAATAAACAACATAAATTTAGAAGTGTAGAAAAAATAAAGATTATTAAGAAGTATTTTGCTCAATAATATGTCAATGAAACAGATAATCTAAATGAAATAATTGAATATTTACAAAAAATTGAAGTCTTGAATGACCCAGTCTCAGAACAAAGAAATAGAACAAGCCATAAGAATATTTTCAATAGAGGGGACAAAAGCAGAACCAGATGCATATTTAAAGAACAATTAAGTCAGTTCAATTATTTTGTGTGTAGTTACTATATGCCGAGCACTCTGTTAACACTCAGAATACAAATAAAGGCAAAAACTAGTCCTCACTCTCAAAAAGCTCAGTCTGATGAGAGAGATAATATGAATATAATAATATACAAACAAGACTATTTACAGTATATATAGCATAAATCAGAGATAATCTCAGTAGGCACTACACAACATAAAATCACATGATTATATTAATAGATGCAGAAAGAGTAGGAAATGCTTCTTATTCAAGGTGTGACCTTATGTATTGATAATGCATTTTTTTTGTTTTAGTAAAAGGTTTATATCATAAACAAATCAGAGATACAAAGAAGAAAATACCTCCAGATCTATGGAGAGAGAAAGTATTTATGAACAAACCAAAATAGAGATCACAGAAGTTCAAATGAACAATTTTCAGGTTATAAACATTGTTTAGAAAGTTTTTGCACAAACAAGACCAATGCAGTTAACATTAGAAGGGAATCAGATAACTTGGGGAGGGGTTGGGGGGGAATATTCACAGCAAGTTTTTCATATCAAAGTCTCATTTCCAAGATAGTAGGAATCTGATTCAAATTTATAAGAATGGAAACCATTCCCTAATTGATAAATGATCAAAAGATATGAAATCAGCAGCTTTCAGAGGAAGAAATACAAATTATTAATACCCATATGAAAAATGCTTCAAATTGTTAATAATTAGATAAATGAAAATTAAAACAACTCAACAGTTCTACATCATACCAATCAGCTTTGCAAAGTTGACAAAAATGAAAAATAAATTCTGGATGGGTTCCCTGGATGGGAAAACAGGTATGTTGATGCTCTGCAGGTAGATCTCTAAACTAGTCTACTCTTTCTAGAAAGCGATTTAGGACCAAAAATTTTGAAATTGAATACACACTTTGACCCAGACATACCACTGCTATGTGGTTTTTACTGAAAAGAGGTCAAATAAAGAGAAAAAAGACCTATATGTAGAAAAATATTTATATCAGATCTTTTTGTGGTAGCAAATTACTGGAAATAAATGGATGCTCATGAATTGTAGACTAATTTAATAATTGTAGAATAATTTAATAGAATTTTTCATATAAGTATAATGCAATACTATTGTGCTATAAAAATGAATTTTCAGAGAAACCTAGAAAGACACTTATAAATTTGTGCACAGTAAAATATATAGAACCAGGAGAATGATTTATACAATAGCAACATTGTAAAGATAAATATCTTTGAAAGACTTAAGAACTCTGATCAATGACCAACTATTGTTTCCAAGGACTCATGATGAAACATGCTTCCCACCTCTTGACAGAGAGGTGATGGACTCAGGGTACAGACTGAGGCATGAAATTTTGGACATGATCAATGTGGGAATTCATATATTTTTTTGAGTTTGTTTTTCTTTTCTTTTTCAATAGAATTGGGACAGGAGGAAAAGGTGGTATATTTTTGTCCACTTGGAAAAAAAAATAAAACTTTAAAAGTGAAAATGGATTATAACACATTCCTGTAATGGTAATTTAAGGTTAATGGTGTGTGAGAGGAAGAGTTAAAGATCTTCCCTGCCCATTAAAATACCTTAATACATTTTGTTAATTTCTATTGAGGCACTGGGTCAGAGGATCCTGCCCTCCAGCTCTGAAAAGTATATAAATATGTTGAGGTGAGGTTTTGTTTGGGGGCTTTCTCATTGCAAGTGTTTGTATGGCCAGATGAGACTCTGGGTAGCCACGAAGAAGCTCCTCCCACTCTTGAAAACTCAGGTGTTGGTGCTTCTCTCTCTGGTAACTATGTATGCGTGTAATGGTCAGGCAGTTGGATCTGTCTGTTGATCTGAGATGTATGTTTTGCTTATGGTCAGACAGTTGGAAGCCCTGTTGATCTTTATTTCTCTGTTTGTATTTTCTCTGAAGTTCAGGGTTCTGATTTTTTTCCCTGAACTAGGTGAATGATACATGTGCTTCATTAAAGTGATTGTTCACCCCTCAAGAGTTGCTTTTCTTTTAGAAAAGTAGATCTAAGAACCTGTCCGACAGGACCTCCTGTGTATGCCGGGTCCTTGTTATAAAAAGAATACAAATCACTCTGAACATTGACCTTGATCACAGAATCAAATAAAAGGACATAAAAATCCTAAGAAAAAGAAAAGGAAAAAAAAGAAAATGGTTGACTGTATGTGTATGTGTGTATATATATATATACATACACACATACACATATATACATATATTTGTGTTTGTACATATATATGTATATATGTATATAAATATATATATATATATAGTGTAATTTCACTGATTTAGACTTGTATGCAGTTCAGAGAAACATGAGCACATGATACTCATACTCCTTTCATCATTTCTAATCTATCAGCCTGTGGTTTAAGGATTATTATCCTGGGTCCATGGATAGATTTCAAGGGGTCTGTGAACTTGGATGGGATAAAAATTGCACCTTTATTTCCATTAAACTCGAACTAGAACTTAGCATTTCCTTCTGTTTATGAATGTAGGCAACAAATATTTCCATAGGTTTCCCCAAATCACCAAAGAGGTCCATGAAAGAAACCAAAAACTTAAAAACACCTACTGTAATGGAAAAGGTTGAGGTAATAGAAAAGAATCTCTCTGTCTTTGCTGCTACTGTGCCCTCTGGTTATCCTTTCCCTGCTGATTGTTTATTCACTGACTTTCTGCAATTATTTTCAACATGTTCATCAGCTTTTCAGATTGCTAAGTATCATGCTTTGAATTCTTCAATCTACCAAATACTATGATAAGTAAATTATACATGCACATATTTATTTTCTTTCTTAACAAACATTTTGAAAAACTCATTTATCCACAGTCTTCTGCTTGAATAATTCAATTGTTTTTGGGGGCTTAACACAGGGCACTGCATTATTACAACCCCTACTCATTTATTTGTTTTATGGGCAGAATATTGTGGCATTGTGATATTTCCTAAGAGTTAAACACCTAATTTCCCTTGAAAATGCATTTATCATATCCATTTATTTACTGAAATGGACACAAAATCTTGCTTACTATAGATTTGTTTGAATGAAATATAGTAATTAGCATCTTCCCTTTTATATTCTTTAATATAAATTGTAGATGTCCTACTGCCCCTTGACAATGTTGCAGTAAAAAGAGTTATTGAATTACAGAGCTCCAGCATTGAGAAAGATCAGAGAGATCACTTAGGATGACTCCTTGTCAAAATTCGATCCTCCCTCTGCTTAAAGGACATCCAATGATGGTGAACTAACTATTCACCAAGACAGCCCAGTCTACTTTTGCACATCCATAATTGTTAGGAAATTTCCCTTCATACTATGACAAAAATCTGCATTTTGGCAGCATCTACTCATTAGAATTATTTCTGCCCTACCAGGCCAAATAGAAAAAGTCTAATCCCCCTTCCACGAGATAACCCTTCACCTTTATGAATATTGCTATTATTTCACTACCATATTAATGTTGTAATTATATATATGTTATAATGTGAGCTATAGCCGTCTTTGCCATATTAGAAATTAAAATGGATATATTTTAAACATTAATCAGTTAAGATGAAAATAAGAAACCTATAACACATTGACATGAATAAGATATCTTAAAACAAAGTAGTGATAAGTGGCATTATTTTACATATTTAGTCAATCTTTTAAATGTCTGGCTTAATAGAAGACAGCTAGATTCTCATAATTCTGCATTCTGCATTTTTTTCTGCATTCAATTTGTTTTGATGTATTATTTGGTTGAACTGTATATAGAAAATCCAACCTCAGACAGATATGTAGTTGGAAAAAAGGAGCAAATTAAAGGGCAAATTAAGTCTAAGTATTATTAGAAAAATAATTTTGACCTGGAAGTTTCCCTGAAAGGGTATTGAAGATTCCCCATTGTTTGTATACCATACTTTGAGAACTGCTACACTAAGCTAAGTGGAGTTAAACAGTGTTGTCCACAGTAAATTGATTAGGGTTAAACAGAAGGGGAGCTGGGCTGTACAGATTTCTCTTATTACTCAATTTCAGCTGGTCTGGTCAACCATTTTGTTTCAAAATGGACTATCACTCCATAAATGAAATTGAAGGAATCATTTTGCTATCCATTATACATGGAAACAAAGATCTTGCTTTTACAAATAAAATGGATGTGAAAAAAATCATATCCCCACTTATAACACAATCTGACTTCAGAAATGAGACTAATATTATTGACCAAAATTGATATTAATGTGCATACAGATTGGTTTACTCATGTGAATCAAAATAAACTGATTTTTACCTTAATTCTTTTATTTAAAAGAAGAAAGCAACCGTCATGCAACCAGTATTTGGAATGTGTTTCTCTCTCTGCGGCTGTAACAGCCCCAGAGTAAGCTGACATATGTGGTGTCATTAGAATGTTTGATGGTTTGAGGGAGGGCTTCGAAGAAACATCTGAAGATCTTGACTTGCCACGTGGTACCTAGTGCAGGACCTTTCTTAGGGGCAATGTGGTTACGATAGTAACAATAACTTTATAATGCTCATTGAGAGTAAAGACCTTTTCTATGTAGCCTGAATAGCAAGATGGATTTTTAAAAAAGGATGAGTGCACTTAATGTAGAGGATTTAAGAGGCACTAGACTGAGTCAGTCAGGGAACTACCTTCTTGTCTTAGCTTTGTCGTTATCTAACTAGATGATGAATAAGTCAAATGACTTCTGTGACACATACTTTCACATCTAGATTCTGGACCCATTGTTTTCTCCGTACATCCCACACACACAGTAGGCAGACACTCCTGGGGGCTCAAAAGTGTGAGCATCAGATTTCCACCATTGCCTAGGCTCTCTCTTCTTTGCATCCCAAAGAAGACAAAAGCATAACGTGGGAGGTCATGGGAACCTACAGCCAGCTATACCCTCTCTAGCTCAATGCCCACTTTGTCCATACTTCCACAAACCCAAGTCTAAGCTCCACTGGGTTCTGCATTAGTGCTGCTCTCAAATTTTCCCTTACATGAACTGGCTAGCAAGGTTATCTCTAATTTCAAGCAATTATGTCAAGTAATTGTTGTACTTTACCTTTGTACTTTACAAAAAAAATCCAAGTTTTACTTTTCCCTTTAATAGCAGCAGCTTTTTCTGTCATAAATACCCAGAGGTCACATCTTGCCACCAATATACCTAATCACTAGAATTCAAAGTCTGTATTCACTGTTTAAATAGCAGAGTGGGGTAATTAATAATTATGGACAGCTCATCAATGCTGAATCTTTCCCTACACAACTGTTTACCCTCTTCCTAGAGATCTAAACTAACTTTTCCCAATCTCAGTTTCATCATCTCCAAAGGGACGCCTAACGTTAGATTAATGTATATAACCTTTCTTTGTCGCCGGGATCCCTTGGATTGACTGGTGAAGCATAGGGACAGATCTCTTCTTAGAATCAAGCTTTTACTATTACAAAAAAAATACACAAAATATTACAAAGGAAACCCATAATATAGAAGCACAGACATCAAATTTTTTTTAAGTTCATGGACCCCAGGTTAAGAACTCTTTATCTAAATAATTTCAAGAATGTTTTGAGGCATTGACTCCAAATCAACTCATATTTTCATTTTCAAAGATCTGAAGTGATCTTGTAAAAGGCAAATAACATCAGAATATGTCAGGAAATGATTTCTTTATACCAAAACTAAAGCTATTCCAACCAAATAAAAATAACAGATGTTTTTTCTTTT
Source organism: Bettongia penicillata ogilbyi (assembly GCA_023548195.1). Taxonomy (NCBI): domain Eukaryota; kingdom Metazoa; phylum Chordata; class Mammalia; order Diprotodontia; family Potoroidae; genus Bettongia; species Bettongia penicillata. The sequence continues at coordinate 3,903,033 of JAJHZJ010000017.1, forward strand.
CATAGTAAAGCATAAAAGAGAAAAAGTAATTCCATCTCATGAATACAGAGTCTGAAACTGGCACCATGCAGTTGATTTAAAAGTGAAGTCAGCCAATTTACCAAGTTTGTTGGTATTTCATCAAGTAAGTAGTCTTTTTTAGTTTGATAGGTATTTTCATGAAATTATCTGCTTACTTTGGCGCTATGCCAATATAGTCTAAATATGTTTCTGTTGGGCAAGTTTTTAAAGAGAGGTCACTATTAAATCCAGAATTGCCTATTTACTTATCCTGTTGGTGTCTCTCACTCTTGTAATTCCTGAGTCAATGCTTTACTTGATGAAGGCAATCTTTGCTTTTGTTTGATTGGTTTTGGTCTGGACATGTAATTTCATTGATAGAGGTAACTCCTGCTATGGAAATTCTCTCCAGAGATGCAGTTTATAAGCTCTTTTTAATTTAAAGTCTTAGAATGTTCCTGGGACATAGAGAGATTAAATGACTTGTCCAGAGTAATACAGCTAATATCGCCAGACTTGAATTCAGGTCTCCTTGATTGTGAAGCTGGCCCTCTGTCCATTAACCATCCTCCTTTCTATCTTGGTGAAGGTGAATACATTGTAAAAATACATTATAGAACACTAAGGAGACCTTCTAAATCATGCAATAGAAAGTCTTCTGGAAATATGGCACATACCTTTGACCTGTACATTTCCCCATCCTGAGATCTGACTTTCTCTTATTCTCTTTTGATTACTTAGTAAGTATAAAAGCTGAAGTCCAACTGGAACAACTTAAGAGGTTCTCATTTGCAAATCTGATTAACTCAAAGAAGTATCTTTTGGGGGAAGGGGGTAATTGAATTGGGAGTTATTCTTTTGGGAACTAATTAGCTGGTATTGTTCATTATTAATTCAAATATTAAAAACCAGAAATTCATCATTACAATAAATTCCACAGAAAATCGGAAGCATTTTTTTGTTTCCCTCGCAAGAATTTTTTTAACTCACTAGTTATATAACATTGACTCTTCATATTTTTATTCCTAGTGAGCCTGTTGCCATGGAAATCTTCCCATACTATCTGTAGACATGACTCACAAGGACTTGGTACATCTCGAACAGCAACACTGCAGTGTCTCATATAGGGAATTTAATACAACAGTGAAAGGAGTGAAATGTACATTGATTGATGTATTTTACTTATCTGCTAGCTCCTGATCTGACTGAAATCGTGAGCATAGGCTCATCCCTGTACAAGGATGTGCTGAAATCAGGTCAGCCAAGCAGCGTTTCCACCTCGGAAATAGGAAGACACTGCAAATCAGGGTTTCATTTATTGTTTTGTTGACTGTCTAGACAAAAGGAAGTGATGTAGAAAATGTTAATAATGAACATTAAACTTAAAAGTGGGTCATGCATAATTTTATTTTTTCAGAGATCTAGTTGTTAAACATTTGCCAATGCACCTCCACATTCCTATGCACAAGAAACTACTAAGCCCTAGAAACATGAAGGAAGACAGAAGTGAAACTAGTCCTCCTGCCACAGACATACACTTCATTTTACTGGGGCAAGATAAAAAGTACACAGATGGGGAAATATAAAGTAGGTTGAAGGAGAGTACCCTAAGTCAGTGAGATGAGCGTGGATCCAAGCAATGAACCATTGCTAGAATAAACTGATACAGGGGGTACCCAAACTTAATGAAGGACTGACATTTAGAAATACGTTGAAAGTTTGCATATCCTAGAGATAGGAGGATGAAAATGTTTATTTTATAGTAAAATCATAATGATTCTTGCTGTCATTTGGTTGTTCAGTCTTTGTGACCCCATGATAGCTATTTATAATCATTTGTACTTAAAATATGTTTGCACAGATAAGAGAAATAATAATAAATTGCTATGATAAATAAAATAAAATGCTATAACAAATTATAGATATATTATGAAAAAACTCTAAAAATTCTTGTGTCAATGGGAGCTCCTAGTCTTTCTAGTCTTTAAGCTTAAACTATGAAAGCACTAAATTAATTAAAGCACTAAAACTTTTGGAATACCTTGTCTTATCTACAATACTTACATGCATTTTATCCTCATTCTCAAAGTAACTTCCATGAAGTCAGGAATTATGTCTTATCTAAACTTTTCATTTTTCCCATATTTAACCCAGCTGTTGAAATTCATTTTATGTTATAGACTTCTGAATTTGTGACTTACCCTCCCATTAGACTGTCAAGTTCCATAAAGGTAAACTTTGCATCTCCCCACAGTCCTAAGATAGTGCTCTTGCTCCATGAATTTATGTATTTATTAAATTGAAGTGAATTCAAGTGAACTGATATCTCAAAGTTGGGGGTAAATTAGTGAGTGATTTTTCTTGGAATTGCCATTAGAAACAGAATTCCCAGAATCACTGTCTGGATGAAGGTCAACATTGCCTACCATATTCTCTTCTGGAAACAGCCTGTGTGATTTTTCTGGAAGTAAACCCCACACATTCTAATGGATCATGCAGCATCTTTGTCCTATGATGTCCTATCTAGTCATTGAGAGTCCTGATTAGCGATTAATCATTTCTTCTTGACTGCATTTGAGACGCTCAATTATTTTTTAATGATCTCCTCTTCTGGAGAATGAAAGGCAATATTGTAATTATCACAGTTGTTAGGAGGTACTGCTGGGCTCTCTTCACAACTGGAGCTTAGAAAATATTCAGACTCTCATAGTTGGCAGGTGGATGAATATCATCTCCCTACTGACTTTATGGTGTCATTTTTGAGGAAAGCGCTAAGAAATACTGAGATATTTTATTTCTGGGGAAAAGAGTTCTCCCATTTTCCTCTGGGTTTCTGATATATGTCTATGTATGTATATGTGCATCTACATATATGTATATATACTCTGATTCACACATATAAAAATATACATGTATATTTCAATAATTATTCATATGTGTCATGAAGTATATTCTCTGCAAAGTTCAAATGGAAGAGGGATCCCATATCAATGGTGAGGTTCTCTTTTCTTTCAGTTTTCAGTTGATGTTGTATTGATTACATGGATCCTTGAAATACTTCAGGGACTCCTCAATGAGACACAAGAAAACTCAAAAGTGATCAGCCTCACCAACTACACAGGAAAACAAAAACAATCATTTTAAAAGGTGGGGGGGAGGGAATCTTTAGATTATGTATACAATCATTGAATAGGTAGCCCAGCCAGGTAGGCAGACTTATGGTAGCTTGGCATAGGAAGGTAGGCATAGTGTTAGCATACCCATCTTAGACAAACACTGTAGTTGAATAATGAACTAAATCAAGAGTTGAATGGGAGTAGGGGAAGAGAGTAGACTGGATTGCTTTCAGGAAATCACATTGAGCTAGTGCTCTGCCATTTTTTAATACCAATATTCTTTGAGTGATATTATATGACTAAAATCATAGAGTACCATAATCTAAGATGAATCAAAACCAAGGACAATAGTAAGACTTTCAGTGGGTGTTAAGTAGATTATAGTATTGTAGAGTAAATGACACTATGGATACGTGTTTGGAAAAAGATGTGCCTCTCCTACAGTGAAAGTGAAAGATAGCCTATAGAGCAACAGAGTACTGCACTTGTACACACACACACACACACACACACACACACACAAATATTAAAGAATCATAGGAAGATTGGCAGTTCTTTTAAACAGATTTAAGAAAGAAAATAGTCACAAAGGATGAAAATGAATCAATCCATCAATTAGCATGTATTAAGCCTACTTCCTTTTCCTGAAAGCCAAATTTCCTCTACTCTCTTGACTCATGTCTTTTCATTCCCTTGTACCTGCCATTGCCAGATTACTTCCTCCACCTTCCCATATGCTTTTTTTTATAGGTTTCTCTCTTTATGGTACATCTTTCAGTCATACTAGATAAAAGGAGAAAGAGGAAAATATCCCATTATACACTATACAAGCACATAGAGTATGTATGAGTGATAACTATTGAGGTTGCCCAAAATGTACTGAACTCAGTACCCAGTATTCAGGGTCTAGGTGGCCTCCTGTTGAGAATGTAGAAATACTCATTTGACATGATATGTTGGTCTCTATGACTGCTAAGGTCCCACTCAATCTAAGAATCTAAGATATTAGGTTTATAGGGACTGAGGAAAGTGAAGTGAAATGACATCGTGTGACCATTCCTCCTTAGTCAAGAGAAAATTCAGGTATAACCTGAAGTTGCCTAGCGATATAATAAGACCATGTGTAGGAACTGGCTCATTTGAAAACAGTAAGGTAGAACACAGAATGAAGCAGGCTATTTTCTCTTTTGTTATGTTTTGGTTTGGTTTTTCTTAAAGTTTTTCCCATTTATTTTAATTCTTCTATGCAAGAAATGTTTTGAATAAGAATGTTTTGAAAATGTTTTGAATAAGAATGTATGTGTAGAAACCATATAAGATTGCATGCCATCTTGGGGAGGGAGGAGAGATGGAGGGGGACAAAACTTAAAACTTATGGAAGTGACTGTTGGAAACTGAAAATAAATAAACAAAAAAATTTAAAAAGAAAATGGTCAGGTTGCCCTCTATGCAGAAAGAAACTAGATGAAAGCACTAAGAAATAGAAATAATAAAGTATAATTGGTTTTTTCTGATTTAGATGGTGTGTTTTAAAATAATAAAATTTTAAATATATTTAATTTTTTTCAAAGTGAAATGGCTTTATCTACTCAAATAGAAGAGGCAGCTAGGTAGCATAGCGGATAGATTGCTGAACTAGGAGTCAAGAAGACTTGAGTTCAAATCTAGCCTCAGATATTCATTAATTGTATAACCCTGGGCAACTTATTTAATCTTTGTCCTCCTCAGTCTCTCCATCTATGAAAGAAAGATAGGGGAGGAGCCAAGAGGGCAGAGCAGAAAGACTCACATACGCTAGCTCCGAATCCACAGCCCATAAATTTCCTGTAAAAAGAACTCCCCACAAATTCTGGAGTACTATAAGCCACGCACCAACGCAGTGGAAGAGATTTCCCTTCCAGAGAGCCCTGGAGAGCCATCCCCAGGGGTCCATCGCACTCCGGACAGTGGAGCCCACACATGCCCAGCCCTGGCCCCGCGGCCCCAGAGGAGCAGATCCGAGCAGGCTTCAGGGACAAAATCTCCGGCAGTCCCAAAGGTCCCTCCACCCATAGGCACTCCAGGTCAGTGAGAGAGACTTCTGGGCTGGCCGAGAGGGGACCAGGGTGTCTCTGTGATTTGGACCCCCTCGGGAGGCAGAAGCAGAGGGAGCAGCAGAGGCAGCGGCTGCCTGGGACTCCCGGAGCAGACAGGAGCTCCATTACCCAAGGTCTCTGCATAAACCCCCTGAGGGAACTGAGCCTGGGAGGTGACCCTGCCCCCACCTGAGCAAGAGAACTTAAGCTCACATTGAGTAGTAGCCGTGCCCACCACAGAAAGCCCTGAGGCTGGGGAGCAGCATTTACATCTCAGACCCCAAGCACTAGCTGGGTGGATCTAGGCAGGGGTGCACAGGAATCTCAGAAGTCAAGTAACTGACTAGGAAAATGCCCCGAAAAAGGAAGAAAAATAAGACCATAGAGAGCTACTTTCTTGGGGAAGAGATATTCCCTCCTCCTTTCATTTCTGATGAAGAAGTACAATGCTTGCCATCAGGGAAAGACATGTAGGTTGGGGCCTCTGTATCCCAGACATCCAAGGTGAATGTCCGGTGGGCTGAGGCCATGGAAGAGCTCAAAAAGGATTTTGAAAATCAAGTTAGACAGGTGGAGGAAAAACTGGGAAAAGAAATGAGAGAGATGAAAGAAAAGCATGAAAAATGGGTCAATACCTTGGTAAAGGAGAAGCAAAAAAGTGCTGAAGAAAATAACTCCTTGAAAAATAGGCTCACTCAATTGGCAAAAGAGGTTCAAAAAGCCAATGAGGAGAAGAATGCTTTCAAAGCAAAATTAGACTAATGGAAAAAGAGGTTCAAAAGCTCACTGAAAAAAATAGTTCCCTCAAGATTAGAATAGAACAGATGGAATCTAATGCCTTTCTGAGAAACCAAGAAATCACAAAACAAAACCAAAAGAATGAAAAAATGGAAGAGAATGTGAAATATCTCATTGGAAAAACAACTGACCTGGAAAATAGATCCAGAAGAGACAATTTAAAAATTATGGGACTACCTGAAAGCCATGATCAAAAAAAGAGCCTAGACATCATTTTTCATGAAATTATCAAGGAAAACTGCCCTGAGATTCTAGAACCAGGGGGCAAAATAAATATTGAAAGAATCTACCTATAACCTCCTGAAAGAAATCCAAAAAGAGAAACTCCTAGGAACATTGGGGCCAAATTCCAGAGTTCCCAGGTCAAGGAGAAAATATTGCAAGCAGCTAGAAAGAAACAATTTCAGTATTGTGGAAATACAATCAGAATAACACAAGATCTAGTAGCTTCTACATTAAGGGATCGAAGGGCATGGAATAGGATATTCCAGAAGTCAAAGGAACTAGGACTCAAACCAAGAATCACCTACCCAGCAAAACTGAGTATAATACTTCAGGGGAAAATATGGTCTTTCCATGAAACAGAGGACTTTCAAGCATTCTTGATGAAAAGACCAGAGCTGAAAAGAAAATTTGACTTTCAAACACAAGAATGAGAAGAAGTATGAAAAAGGAAACAGCAAAGAGAAGTCATAAGGGACTTACCAAAGGTGAACTGTTTACATTCCTACATGGAAAGACAATATTTGTAACTCTTAAAACGTTTCAATATCTGGGTAGTTGGTGGGACCACACACAGATGTACACACACACACACACACACACACACACGCACACACACATGTACATGCGAGCATGCACACACACATACACACATGCATGCACACACAGAGACAGAGAGCACAGAGTGAATTGAATAGGATGGGACCTTATCTTAAAAGAAATTAAGGTAAATGGTGAGAGAGAAATGTAGTAGGAGGTGAGAGGGTGAAATGGAATGGGGTAAATTATATGTCATTCAAGAGGCAAGCAGGAGACTTTTTAGTGGAGGGAAAAAGAGGAGAGCTGAGAAAAAAACGAAGTTTACTCTCATCACATTCGACTAAAGGAAGGAGTAAAATGCACACTCATTCTGGTATGAAAACCTATCTTATAATACAGGAAAGTGGGGGAGAAGGGGATAAGCAGGGAGGGAGGGCAATGGGAGAAGGGAGCACTTTGAAGTCAACATTTGGGGAGAGACAGGATCAAAAGACAGAATAGAAACAATGGGCAGCAGAATAGGATGGAGGGAAATACAGTTAATCTTACCAACATGACTGCTATCGAAGTCTTTTGCAAAACTACACAGATATGGCCTATATTGAATTGCCTGCCTTCCCAAAGGGAATGGGTGGGGAGGGAAGGATGGGGAGAATTTGGAGCTCAAAGTTTTAGGAACAACTGTTTAGTATTATTGTTGCTACTAGGAAATAAAAAATAAAGTTAATGGGGAATAGAAAGTCATCTGGCCCTACAGGACAAAAGAGAAGATGGGGACAAGAGAAGGGAGGGATGATAGAAGAGAGGGCAGATTGGTGATAGGGAAAATTAGAATGCTCTCTGTATTGGGGTGGGGGAGGGGATAAATGGGGAGAAAATTTGGAACCCAAAATTTTGTGAAAATGAATGTAGAAAGTTAAATAAATAAATTTATATTTAAAATAAAGAAAGAAAGAAAAGAAAGATAATAATAGCCACTACTTCCTAGGGTTGTTATGAGAAACAAATGAAATCATATTTTTGAAATTCTTAGCACATAAGTTGTGCTCAAAAAATATTTGCTTAAAAATGTACTCAAATGAATCTGTGATCTTGTTGAATTGGACTTATTATAAATAATAATATGTAGCATTTATATATTGTTTGAAAGTTCTCAAAGTGCTTTACATATATATTACCTCATTTGATCTTTACAACCTTGAAAGGTAGGTGCTGCTATTATCCTTCTTTTACAAATGAAAATTACAAACTTCTCCCAGAAATCTCTGCAATGTTCCAGGGCTTAATGCAACCAGGAATGTGCAAACAGAAGAAGTTGGAGGACTTCACCATCCATAGTAAATCACTCTTTTTCTTGGATTTTGTGCTGGATCTCCTCCATCATATTGGCACCACCTTTTGCAAGCATATAAACTCTCTGGTTTTTGGTTCACATGATAATGTTTGTGATCAGAGCAAGTTAATGATGTTGTTAAATTGGTGATGGAACACTGAATGATCCTGAAACATGGATGAGAGGCATCTTGTTGGAAGAGAGTCTTTAAATAAATCCCGTGTTCTATAAAATCTATTTTTTTCATAATCAACAGACAGTACAATGAGATTTTGTATTCTCCCCATTTTTCAGTTAATTGCATGATAGTAAAGACATGGTCCTCTGTGTATTATTGCTTTCAAAAGTCTATTTATTCCCTTGGGATAAACTTATTAAGAATGCCCTTAAATGCATATATTGATTATGCTCATAAAAAATCTGTATAGTTGTAAAAGCAGGAATGTAATTAAGTATGTTCTCTTAATTGCCATTTTTAGAAATATAGGGGGGGGTGGAGCCAAGATGGTAGAGTAGAAAGCCACACATATGCAGGATCTCCCCACACAGCCCATAAAATACCTGTAGAGAGGAACTCTCAACAAATTTTGGAGCAGCAGAAGTGGAGGACAACAGAGTGGAGGAGACTTCCAGCCCAGGGTGACCTGAAAGGTCCATGGGAAACGTCAGTTGCACCAGACACAGAGTGGAGTCTAGAACCAAGTCCAGCCTTGACAGTGCCACAAGGCTCTCAGAGGAGAATACCTCGGGGGTGTAACCTCCAGTCTCGAAATCCCCAGCCGCAGCAGCTGGGTCTCAGATCCCTCAACCTACAGGTGCCAAAGGTCAGTGATGGGGTTTTTTTCAACTGGCCAGGAAGGGAGAAGGGCCTTTCCATAACTCCGGCCTCAGGCAATGGCCTGCAGAGGCCATATTGGGCAGGCAGCAGGAGTTCTCACATCAGCAGCTATAGCAGCCCAAAACCATTGCTGTATCATAAATCCCCTGAGGGCACTGAGGGAGCTGGTCTTTGTCTCACACTGAATGGTGGCCCTGCCCCCACAGCTTGACTGAATCCCACACCCCAGTGCTAGCTTGGTGGAACTGGAGGTCAGGTACCTATGGAAAGGAAACTCTGCTAAGATTATAGGCACAAAAATCCTTTTCTGGGCCCAGACCCATACACACTTGATTGTGCCACCTTGGAGGAACTGATATCTTACAGGTCCCCAGAGAATACCCTACTATTGACAAAGGACCTAAAAGTCAAGTAACTTGTTGGGAAAATTCCCAAAACAGGGAAAAAAATAAGACCATAGAAGGTTACTTTCCTGGGGAACAGACATTTCCTCCCATCCTTTTGATGAGGAAGAACAATGCTTACCATCAGGGAAAGACGTAAAAGTCAAGGCTTCTGTATCCCAAACATCCAAAATAAATAATCAATGGGCTCAGGCCATGGAAGGGCTCAAAAAGGATTATGAAAATCAAGTTAGACAGGTAGAGAAAAAATTGGGAAGGGAAATGAGAGAGATGCAAGAAAGCATGAAAAGTGGGTCAACACCTTGATAAAGGAGACCCAAAAAATGCTGAAGAAAATAATACCTTTAAAAACAAGCTAACTCAATTGTCAAAAGAGGTTCAAAAAGCCAATGAGGAGAAGAATGCTTTAAAAACCAGAATTAACCAAGTGGAAAAGGAGGTTCAAAAGCTCACTGAAGAAAGTAGCTCTTTAAAAATTAGAATGGAGGGGGTGGAGTAAAGATGGCTGAGTAGAAAGACTCACGTATGCTAGCTCCGAACCCACAGCCCATGGATTTAATGTAAGAAGAGCTCCCCACAAGTTCTGGATCACTGCAAGGTGTGCAGAAACACACTGGAAGAGATTTCTGTTCCAGAGACCCCGGAGAGCCGTCCCCAGGGTCCGTCGCACCCCAGAAAACAGAGTCCACCCCAGCTCTGCCCTAGCCGGGCGGCCCCAAAAGAGCTGATCTGAGCAGGCTTCAGGGACGGAATCTCCAGCAGCCGCGATGGTCCCTCCGCCCACAGACGCTACAGGTTAGTGAGAGACGCATCTGGGCTGGCCGAGAGGGGAGCGGGGTGTCTCCGTGACTCGGCCCCCTTGGGAGGAAGCAGGTGGAGGCAGAGGCAGGGGCAGGAAGCGGCGGAGGCAGAGGTGAGGGCGGCGGTAGAGGCAGCGGCAGAGGCAGCCCGGGACTCCCCAAGCAGGCAGGATCTTCATTACTGAAAGTCTCTGCATAAACCATCTGAAGGAGCTGAGCCTGGGAGACGGCCCTGCCCCACCCGCTCCATTGCTGAAGGTCTCTGCATAAAGTCCCTGAGGGAACTGAGCCTGGGAGGCAGCCCTGCCCCCACCCCAGCACCAGAATTAAAGCTCACATTGATTAGCAGCCATGCCTGCCACGGAAAGCCCATTTGAATCTCAGACCCCAAGCACTAGCTGGGCGGATCTAGGCAAGGATAGAGAGGGATCTCAGAAGTCAAGTAACTGGCTGGGAAAATGCCCAGAAAAGGGAAGAAAAAAAAGAATATAGAGAGCTTTTTTGAGCAGGTGAAATGTTCCCGCCATTTGACTCTGACGATGAGGCAACATTCTTGCCATCAGGGAAAGACGTGGACGGCGGGGCCTCGGTACCCCAGACATCCCAAGGGGATGTCGGGTGGGATCAGGCCTTGGAAGAGCTCAAAAAAGATTTTAAAAAGCAAGTTAGACAAGTGGAGGAGAAATTGGGAAGAGAAATGAGAGAGATGCAAGAAAAGTATGAAAAACGGGTCAATACCTTGGTAAAGGAGACCCAAAAAAATGCTGAAGAAAATAACACCTTGAAAAAGAGGCTCACTCAATTGGCAAAAGAGGTTCAAAAAGCCAATGAGGAGAAGAATGCTTTCAAAAGCAGAATTAGCCAAATGAAAAAAGAGGTTCAAAAGCTCACTGAAGAGAATAGTTCTCTCAAAAGTAGAATGGAACAGATAGAGTTTAATGACTTTCTGAGAAACCAAGAAATCACCAAACAAAACCAAAAAAATGAAAACATGGAAGAGAATGTGAAATATCTCATGGGAAAAACAACTGACCTGGAAAATAGATCCAGGAGAGACAATTTAAAAATTATGGGACTACCTGAAAGTCACGATCAAAAAAAGAGCCCAGATATCATCATCCATGAAATTATCGAGGAAAACTGCCCTGATATTCTACAACCAGAGGGCAAAATAAGTACTGAAAGAATCCATCGAACACCACCTGAAAGAGATCCAAAAAGAGAAACTCCTAGGAACATTGTGGCCAAATTCCAGAATTCCCAGGTCAAGGAGAAAATATTGCAAGCAGCTAGAAAGAAACAATTCCAGTATTGTGGAAATACAATCAGGATAACTCAAGATCTAGCAGCTTCTACATTAAAGGATCAAAGGGCATGGAATAGGATATTCCAGAAGTCAAAGGAACTAGGACTCAAACCAAGAATCACCTACCCAGCAAAACTGAGTATAATACTTCAGGGGAAAATATGGTCTTTCAGTGAAACAGAGGACTTTCAAGCATTCTTGATGAAAAGACCAGAGCTGAAAAGAAAATTTGACTTTCAAACACAAGAATGAGAAGAAGCATGAAAAAGTAAACAGCAAAGAGAAGTCATAAGAAACTTACCATAAGTGAACTGTTTACATTCCTACATGGAAAGACAATATTTGTAACTCTTAAAACTTTTCAGGATCTGGGTAGTTGGTGGGACTCCACACCCACATACACACACACACACACACATACAGGCATGCACACACACATACACACATGCATGCACAAACAGAGACAGAGAGCACAGAGTGAACTGAATAGGATGGGACCATATCTTAAAGAATTTAACGTAAATGGTGAGAGAGAAAGGTAGGGGGAGGAAAGAGGGTGAATTGGAATGGGGTAAATTATATGTCATTTAATAGGTAAGCAGGAGACTTTTTAGTGGAGGGAAAAAGAGGAGAGCTGATGGAAAAAAAAACCCAAGAAGTTTACCCTCATCACATTTGACTAAAGGAAGGAATAAAATGCACACTCATTTTGGTATGAAAACCTATCTTACAGTACAGGAAAGTGGGGGAGAAGGAGATAAGCAAGGGGGGAGATGATGGAAGGGAGGGCAATGAGAGAAGGGAGCAATTTGAAGTCAACACTCAGGGAGGGACAGAATCAAAAGACAGAATAGAAACAATGAGGGGCAGGATAGGATGGAGGGTAATTCAGTTAGTCTTACACAACACAACTATTATGGAAGTCATTTGCAAAACTACACAGATAGCGCCTGTATTGAATTGCCTGCCTTCCCAAAGGGTATGGGTGGGGAGGGAGGGATGGGGATAATTTGGAACTCAAGTTTTAGGAACAACTGTTTAGTATTGTTGTTGCTACTAGGAAGTAAGACATACAGTTAATGAGGAACAGAAAGTCATCTGGCCCTACAGGACAAAAGAGAAGATGGGGACAAGAGAAGGGAGGGATGACAGAAGAGAGGGCAGATTGGAGATAGGGAAAATTATATTGCTCAGTGTATTGGGGTAGGGGAGGGGAGAAAAGGGGAGAAAATTTGGAACCCAAAATTTTGTGAAAATTAATGTAAACAGTTAAATAAATAAATAAACGGATAAATGAATGAATGAATGAATGAATAAATGAATGAATGAATGAATAAGTGAATGAATGAATGGACAAATAAATAAGTAAGTAAGTAAATTAGTAAATAAATAAATAAATAAATAAATTAGGGTGGAACAGATGGAGGCTAATGACTTTCTGAGAAACCAAGAAATCACAAAACAAAACCAAAAGAATGAAAAAATGGAAGAGAATGTGAAATATTTCATGGGAAAAACAACTGACCTGGAAAATAGATCCAGGAGAGACAATTTAAAAGTTATGGGACTACCTGAAAGCAATGATCAAAAAAGAGCCTAGACATCATCCTTCATGAAATTTTCAAGGAAAACTGCCCTGAGATTCTAGAACCAGGGGGCAAAATAAATATTGAAAGAATCTACCTATCACCTCCTGAAAGAAATCCAAAAAGAGAAACTCCTAGGAACATTGGGGCCAAATTCCAGAGTTCCCAGGTCAAGGAGAAAATATTGCAAGCATCTAGAAAGAAACAATTTCAGTATTGTGGAAATACAATCAGGATAACACAAGATCTAGTAGCTTCTACATTAAGTTACTGAAGGGCGTGGAATAGGATATTCCAGAAGTCAAAGGAACTAGGACTCAAACCAAGAATCACCCACCCAGCAAAACTGAGTATAATACTTCAGGGGAAAAAATTGTCTTTCAATGAAATAGAGGACTTTCAAGCATTTTTGATGAAAAGACCACACCTGAAAAGAAAAATTGACCTTCAAACACAAGAATCAAGAGAGGCATGAAAGGGTAAACAGGAAAGAGAAATCGTAAGGGACTTACTGAAGTTGAACTATTTACATTCCTACATGGAAAGACAATATTTCTAACTCTTGAAACTTTTTTCAATATCTGGGTAGTTGGTGGGATTACACACACACACACACACACACACACACAGAGAGAGAGAGAGAGAGAGAGAGAGAGAGACAGAGAGACAGAGAGCACAGGGTGAATTGAATAGAATGGGATCATATCTTTAAAAAATGAAATTAAGCAGTGAAAGAGAAATATATTGGGAAGAGAAAGGGAGAAATGGAATGGGCCAAGTTATCTCTCCTAAAAGAGGCAAATGAAAGACTTTTCAGTGTAGGAAAAAAGAGGGGAGATGAGAGAAAAACATGAAGCTTACTCTCATCACATTCGATTAAAGGAAGGAATACAATGCACACTCATTTTGGTATGAAAACCTATCTTACAATACAGGAAAGTGGGGGAGCAGGGGATAAGCAGGGTGGGGCGGATGATGGAAGGGTGGGCAATGGGAGGAGGGAGCAATTGAAAATCAACACTCTTGGGAGGGACAGGATCAAAAGAGAGAATAGAAGCAATGGAGGGCAGGATAGAATGGAGGGAACTATAGTTAGTCTTACATAACATGACTATTATGGAAGTCATTTGCAAAACTACACAAATATGGCCTATATTGAATTGCCTGCCTCCCCAAAGGGAATGGGTGGGGAGGGAGGAATTGGGAGAAGTTGGAACTCAAAATTTTAGAAACAACTGTTGAGTATTGTTCTTGCAACTAGGAAATAGAAATACAGATAATGGGTATAGAAAGTTACCTGGCCTTACAGGACAAAAAAGAGGATGGGGATAAGGGAAGGGAAGGATGATAGAAGAGAGGGCAGATTGGTGATAGGGGAAATTAGAATGCTCTGTGTATTGGGGTGGGGGGAGGGGATAAATGGGGAGAAAATTTGGAACCCAAAATTTTGTGGAAATGAATGTTGAAAAGTTAAATATATAAATTTTTTTAAAATGCAAAAAAAAGAAATTTATATGTGTATATACACACATACATTATATATTTATGTGTGTGTGTGTGTATATCTGAATTTAGTTTCAATTTTCCCCACAATCTTACTATCTTCCTTCTCTTCCTTTAAATGATTAGTATATAAATCCCTGAACACCATCACAATTGGGTCACTTCCACAATAGATACAGAATGGATATGTTTAGTCTGATCTGATTGCTTTTTTTGTCTCTCTTCTCTTTAGTGACATTTTTACCTTCTGTATAAATAAATTTGAAGTCCAAGGGTGATAATTCCACTATCTTTGATAATTAAAATAGTTTGTCATGAATAAATTGCAGATATTTTTCATTTTCCTTCTTTTTGCTATTTGCTTTCCATTTTCATCTTTCATTGCTCTTGGGGTTGACTTTATTTAATTCAATTTCTTAATAAACTTTTCTTAAGTAGCCTTTATTTTCTATTGCTTTTCTCTTTTTTATGAGGTTTATAATTTTCCATCATAGATCTCCATAATATTTCATAAATGCGTTTAAATTCTAAGTTGCTGAGCCCTTCAGCTATCATCTTTCTCCCTTTGGCAAGTAAGTCAATTTTTTTTTTATTATTCAGTCCTTTGTATTTAAGTCACTGAATATCAGTTCATAACTTGTAGTATTTAGCAGGCTTTTGGGGGGGGGGGGGGCGGTTGGTACAATTCCTCTACTCTTTCATCTTCTACAACTGATGTTGCATAGGCAACAGTGATTTTCATATTGATCTTTTTTCAAATATTTATCATGAGGATTGCGATACCAGATGACCAAATGCCCTCCCGAAATTGTTTCTTATTTCTTTCAAACATAAATGGAAAAATAACATCTCCACTAACTTCTTTCTTTGCCTCTCCAAGAAATATCTCTGAGTAATCCTTCCATTTAGGTGCAACTTTCTTCTGGTTTTGTTTATAGTGAGAAAGTCAAAATTAATGTGATTCAACTTCTCCAATAGAACATCCACTCATTCTTCATTAAATAAAGATCTCACATTTAAAGTACCAGCAGTTAAGTTTGAATTTATAGGTGGTCTACAAACTGTATCATTTTTAGCATGCAAATGAGCTACATAAAATTAGATAATATATGTAAAGCACCTTGCAAACTTTAAAGTACTATATAAATGTGAGCTATCATCGTCATCATCATTATTATCACCATCATCATTTTCATCAACAGTAGCTTCTGTCCCCACCCCCTTCAGCCAATTTCCACAGCCAGGGAAGAAAAAGAAAGGAGTCTCACAGAAGTACAGGCTGGTAAACTTCCAGATTATATAAGCAAGTAAGTATTTACTCTGATTGCCCATGAGTTCTCAAACCCCTTCAAGAATAAATTATATGCCAAAGATAAAGCAACTTCAGGTATGTCTATGATCTAAGATACACAAAATCCATAATAAGGTAAAACAACAATTCATGAAATGCTGCTCACTGATTGAGCTCCCCCAATTCCCATGCTACCAGCAAGAAAACCACACTAAAAGACCCAAGAACCTGACTCAAGGGTTGGAACTTGCAACAAAACTCAACTTCACATACCCTTTTTTTCCAGTGACATGGAGACCCTGGCAGCAACAGATAGCCAGCTTGGCAGGTGGTAGCCCTTCAGTAGCAAAAGCCTGATAGAGGCCACAAGTCCATAGCACCAACATGAAACTCTGAAATGCTGGGGGACAAATCTTCAGTACCATTGCAACAGTTTTCTGAACTCCTGGTGTTAGGTCAGAAAACTGAGGAACAGGGGGAGTGGGTCAAGATACCAGGACTGCATTTGTAGGAGGAGGGAGTGTGTATGTGTGTTTAACATTCCCCTGAACATGAAGGGAAGTACTCAGTATCTATTCACCTGGGGCTAGTACTGACCACCCAAAAGTTAATTGGACCAGAGACCTAGACTGGTGAACCAAAAATTGCCCAATCTGAGAGAAGGTTGAGACACCTTGAGATCTAGTCCCCAAGGAAACCATCATCATAAAGGACAGAGTAAGAAAGTGAAGAAGAGGAAATCAGGGCAAAGGTGGGGGCAGAAATTATGAGAAAAAAAATATCAAGATGAAGAAAACTCAAAGACATTGAACATAAGCATATTAAATCAAAAGGGAAAATAGCAACAAAGGAAGAAAACGCTTACAAATCTCATAAACAAGTTCAGACTTCTATGAATAAATCCCGCAAAACAAAGGAAAATGGTTCAACACTTGCTCAGGCAAAAAACCTTTTGGAATATCAAGAGAACATAGAACTACCATACTGTTCCTGAGTAGTTCAAAAGAGAAATGAGAATTATGAGAGCAGAATTCATGTCCTGCACTGGAAAAAAAAAATAGGCAGAATAGAAAATCTGAAATCTGCAATGCAAAATTCACCAAACAAACAAAGAAGGGAATAATAGATTGAAGATGCAGCTATGCAGAAGGGAAGGACAACATAAAAGAGAAGCAAAAAAAAATGAAAATATGCTCATTGTGCAAACAAAACATACTGATCTTGAAGACACGCAACCTAATCATCATAGGTCTCCCAGAAAAAGGCGACAGGAAAAACCTTTAACACCATAGTGCAGAAAATAATAGAAGAGAACCCCCTCACCAGAACTTCTGAATATAGATAATGAAAAAATTCACAGATCATCTCCAGAAAAAACCCCAAAACTACTAACTCCAGGACACACAGTGGTTAAATCTAACAATTCAATTCAGAAACAAGTTCTGCAAATATCAAGAAAAAGACTGCCAAACAAAAAGGAAAGGAGTTTCAAACAATGCAAGATTACCCACTAGAAAACAAAATGGAATAATGTATCCTGAAAAGCAATAGCACTCAGAATGCAACCCAGAATGACCCACCTCGCAAATCTGAGCTTAATCATAAATGAAAAATTGGATTATCAATAATAAATAGGTGAAACATTTTTAGATAGAATTTCAGAGATGAAGAGATTATTTACTTTACAGACACTTCCAAATAACAGAAATGCAGGAGGAGTGAGTAAATGCAGCCACCAAGGGCATGAAGAGTGACAGCAGAGAGTCCGGTAAAAACTTTTTTCTAAATGTATGCAAGAAGCTGGGATGAAGGCAGAGGTTCTGTTGAGGCAGCAGTGAAGAGGTAAGTCTGGGGCATCATGAACAGAGTAGCAATACCTAATACCTAAATGAATCAATTTCTGCGTGTGTGTAATTTTTTCAAGTTTTATAATCACAACTTGAAAAAACAATCATTATTAGAGACAAATGGAGGAAGATCTAAGCCTGACTCATAACATTAAATATGAATGGATTAAACAACTCATTAAGATGAAGAAATAGACTGACATTAGATAAGAAAACAAAAGCCTACGATCTGTGGCTCACAAGAAACATTTAAAAATAGAAACATACACAAAATAAAATTAAAGGGATAAAAAAAATTACTATTCATCAAGTGAATCACAAAAAAGATGAATTGTAATCATGCTATCTGACAAAGCACAAAGATGAAGGTCATTGTTTATTTCTCTCTTGGGTTTACTATAGTGGCCACTCTGTTGGTGATGAGCCTTTCTATATTTACCTAGGCTGAAAATGAGAAAGCAGATTTGGTCTCTTGCTAGGAACAACATCAAAATCTTTCCAACATTGTTTCAACTTGCTTTTGTGTTTGTCCTTCATTCTCAAAGAGGACCATGACATCAAGATGATGACATGACTTGCAGTTGACTTTTATTTGAGTGAGGGAGGGCTGTGCAAGGTCACGAGCCTCACCTTCTCCTCCAGAGCCATCTGTGTTTAGTGGCCCGATATTCATAAGAATGGCTGGAGATTGTCCAGGATGCAGTGGGAGACCCTGTTCCTGAATCTTCCTATCCAGGTTTCCTACTACAAAAGAGTTATGGATTCATACCATGGTTGTTGGGAATATCAGCAAATTCACTCAATGACTCATTTTCCTACTTTTACATATGGATAGCAAGCTTGTGTATGACATAATGATGGTAGTGTTATGTGTGAGTTATGGGTTCTAAGTCTGATCAGCTAAAAATTCACTTAACAAACATTGATTAGGGGGGAGTAGCCAAGATGGCAGAGTAGGAAGACTCACATATGCTAGCTCCGAACCCACAACCCATAAATTTCCTGTAAAAAGAACTCCCACAAATTCTGAAGCAGTGGAAGCCACGCAGCAACGGAGTGGAGGAGATTTATGTTCCAGAGAGCCCTGAAAAACTGGCATGAAAGTCCGTCACGCACCCGACAGTGGAGCCCAGCCCTGCCCTGGCTGTGCTGCCCTGAGACGAGCAGATCCGAGCAGGCGTCAGGGACCTAACCTCCAGCTGCCGTGAAGGTCCCTCCACCTACAGGCACTACAGGGCAGTGAGAGAGACTTCTGGGCTAGCTGAGAGGAGAGCAGGGTGTCTCCACAACTCAGGCCCCCTTGGGAGGCAGCAGCAGAGGCAGCAGCTGACTGGGGCTCCCAGAGCAGACAGGACCTCAGATCCATTACTGAAGGTCTCCGCATAAACCCCCTGAGGGAACTGAGCCTGGGTGGCGGCCCTGCCCCAACCTGAGAACATGAATTTAATCTTACCCTGAATAGCAGCCCCACCTGCTGCTGAAAGCCCTGAGGCTGGGGAGCAGCATTTGAATCTCAGACCCCAAGCACTAGCTGGGTGGATCTAGGTGGGGGTGGACAGGAATCTCAGAAGACAAGTAACTGGCTGGGAAAATGCCCAGAAAAGGGGAAAAAAATAAGACCATAGAACGTTACTTTCTGGGTGAACAGATGTTTCCACCTTTCCTTTCTGATGAGGAAAAACAATATTTACCATCAGGGAAAGACATAGAAGTCAAGGCCTCTGTACCTCAAACATCTGAAATAAATATTCAATGGGCTCAGGCCATGGGAGAGCTCAAAAAGGATTTTGAAAATCAAGTTAGACAGGTGGAGGAAAAACTGGGAAGAGAAATGAGAGAGATGCAAGAAAAGCATAAAAAACAGGTCAATGCCTTGCTAAAGGAGACCCAAAAAAATGCTGAATAAAATAACACCTTGAAAAATAAGCTAACTCAATTGGCAAAAGAGGTTCAAAAAGCCAATAAGGAGAAGAATGCTTTCAAAAGCAGAATTAGCCAAATGGAAAAAGAGGTTCAAAAGCTCACTGAAGAGAATAGTTCTCTCAAAAGTAGAATGGAACAGATGGAGTCTAATGACTTTCTGAGAAACCAAGAAATCACAAAAAAAAACAAAAGAATGAAAAAAATGGAAGAGAATGTGAAATATCTCATGGGAAAAACAACTGACCTGGAAAATAGATCCAGGAGAGACAATTTAAAAATTATGGGACTACCTGAAAGTCACGATCAAAAAAAGAGCCTAGACATCATCCTTCATGAAATTATCGAGGAAAACTGCCCTGATATTCTAGAGCCAGAGGGAAAAATAAGTATTGAAGGAATCCATCAAACCACCTGAAAGAGATCCAGAAAGAGAAACTCCTAGGAACATTGTGGCCAAATTCCAGAATTCCCAGGTCAAGGAGAAAATATTGCAAGCAGCTAGAAAGAAACAATTCCAGTATTGTGGAAATACAGTCAGGATAACACAAGATCTAGCAGCTTCTACATTAAGTCAAAAGAACTAGGACTCAAACCAAGAATCACCTACCCAGCAAAACTGAGTATAATACTTCAGGGGAAAATATGGTCTTTCCATGAAACAGAGGACTTTCAAGCATTCTTGATGAAAAGACCAGAGCTGAAAAGAAAATTTGACTTTCAAACACAACAATGAGAAGAAGCATGAAAAAGTAAACAGCAAAGAGAAGTCATAAGGGACTTACCAAAGGTGACTGTTTACATTCCTACATGGGAAGACAATATTTGTAACTCTTAAAACTTTTCAGTATCTGGGTAGTTGGTGGGACTCCACACCCACATACACACACACACACATGCACACATGAACACACATGTGCATGCATGCACACATACACACATGCACGCACACACAGTGATAGAGAGCACAGAGTGAATTGAATAGGATGGGATCATATCTTAAAAGAAATTAAGGTAAATGGTGAGAGAGAAATGTAGTGGGAGGAAAGAGGGTGAAATGGAATGGGGTAAATTATATGTCATTCAAGAGGCAAGCAGGAGACTTTTTAGTGGAGGGAAAAAGAGGAGAGCTGAGAAAAAAAACGAAGTTTACTTTCATCACATTCGACTAAAGGAAGGAATAGAATGCACACTCATTCTGGTATGAAAACCTATCTTACAATACAGGAAAGTGGGGGAGAGGGAGATAAGCATGGTGGGGTGGATGATGGAAGGGAGGGCAATGGGAGGAGGGAGCAATTTGAAGTCAACACTCTTGGGGAGGGACAGGATCAAAAGACAGAATAGAAACAATGGGGCCAGGATAGGATGGAGGGAAATATAGTTAGTCTTACACAACAGGACTGTTATCGAAGTCATTTGCAAAACTACACAGATATGGCCTATATTGAATTGCCTGCCTTCCCAAAGGGAATGGGTGGGGAGGGAAGGATGGTGAGAAGTTGGAACTCAAAGTTTTAGGAATCACTGTTTAGTATTGTTGTTGCTACTAGGAAATAAGAAATACAGTTAATGGGGAATAGAAAGTCATCTGGCCCACAGGACAAAAGAGAAGATGGGGACAAGAGAAGGGAGGGATGATAAAAGAGAGGGCAGATTGGTGATAGGGAAAATTAGAATGCTCGGTGTATTGGGGTAGGGGGAGGAGATAAATGGGGAGAAAATTTGGAACCCCAAATTTTGTGAAAATGAATGCAAAAAGTTAAATAAATTTATATTAAAAAATAAATAAAAATAAAATGAAGAATATTGGGCAAAAAAAAAACATTGATTAATGATATGCACAATACTATGAATTTTGCAAATAGGAAGCTACTGATGACCTGTCAGTGGTGTGGGGTCAGAGGACAGAGGAAGCTTCACTGGGAAGATGTTAAACTAATCAGAGAAATTCCTTTTAGATGATGTTTCGGATATACGATCAGCCTAGATACTTCAATGTCACATGAAGGAAAGAACTATAAGAAATGATAAAACATAATTAATTTCAATAAGCATTTATTTAATTATAAGTAAAGTGAGAGGCAGCTTAGTGAAGTAGCTAGAGAGCCAGTCACAGAACTCAGAGGTCCTTGGCTCTTAAACACATTGGTTTTGGAGCCTGGACAAGTCAATCCCTCAGTGCTGTAGGCAACTCCCTTTAAGACTTTAAGTCGCTAAGGTAGAAACAATGCCTCAATACGGAGACTCCTGTATTGATGAAATCACAGGTCTGGTCTGAATTTCTTATCAAATGGCAAAGCACCATGCTTGGAACTAAAAGAACTTCGAACATGTAGCCTGGAGAAGATTTGGGGATAGAGCATGGAAATAGTCTTCAAGTATCTGAATGACTATTAAATGGAAAAGAGTTTGGATCTTTTATCTTGGCTATAGAGTGTAGGCCATCAGTCAAAGAGATCTGTAAAAAGCTTACTTACTATGCATCAGGATTAAAAGTTGTTAAAAGGAACATTCACCAACAATTTGACTGGTTCAACTACAGGTAGGAGTAATTCCTGGCCTCTGAGGTCACTTCCAGGTCTAAGATCTCATAATCCTAATCATATGGTTGTGTCTTGAAAAGCAGCCATGCCAAATTCAGGCAGCCTCATTACATCAATGTGGGCTGGCTCTTGGTCAGCGTGTAACTCCTTCATGGCATGTAAAATATAGCCTGGAATCTTCCTCCTCTTCCTAAAACACAAATGACTTGAAATGTATTTCTTTGAACCTTCCCAAGTCATTCACTCAATAAGGCCAATAATCCCATGGAACTAAATCGTTATTTTCCTGGTTTTTATCTGGAAGAGAGATATTGACATCCTGTGCCACATTCTTTTAGAATGGAAATAGCACATAAATACTAACTTGATTTCATATGCCCTCTGCCCCTAGATGTTTACTAGTGAAGACAACAGCAAGAAATATTTGGCTATAATTCATAAAATTTCTAATTATAAAATCATGTTGTCTTATTTACATAGAATTTCTTTAAAAGCAGACCTTTCAGTTCAAGCTCCCCATACATGAAGAGTTAAGCATTGCATTTCAAATTCTAAGTGGGCAGTAGAGGATTTGTGATTGGCAACATTGCTATAATTTTAAAGGGATTAATTCACTGGTGACCTAAATGCCTTCACAGTGGCCAAGTGAAAATGGTTTCTAGGCAACAAGGAATCTCTGACTTGGTGAACATTTCTTTAGCAGTTTTAGGGAAGTTTTTAACCAACCAGATTGTTGACAGGTGACAATCCTTGGACTATACCAAGATTGAAAGGAAGCCTTCATCTTTCTGTGTATACATTTACTCACCTTCCAAGGAAAAGTTTTGGACTCTGAAAAAAATAGTTGATGTCTCAACAGAGCAACATTTTTCTCTTCAATTTGGAGTTGAACCACACCCTACTTTGGCGTAAAGCAGCAGATTCAATTAGAGGATCATCCCTCCTAGAAAATGTACAAACCTGGTCATTAAAATTCTTGCCCATATCCCTCCCCCACTGTGGGACTTTGATATAATATTAACTCTGGAAGGACTATGCTTGAGAATTTACATAGGTAGCTTGGTGTAATGGAAAGAATGCCTGTTTTGGAGTCAGGAGGAAAGAGGATTTGAACCCTGTCTCTGAAACCTACATTGAGTGTGGTTATAAGCAAGTTATTTAAACACAATGAGACTAAGCTTCTTTTGCAAAATAGAGATAATACCTGATTTGCCTCATAGGGTTGTTGTGACGCTCAAAAGGTATGTATGGAGAAGGTATGAAAATGTCTTTCTTTCTGACATAGCTATGCAGTTCATGATTCATGCCATCTACATAAACAGGAGTTACAGTTCTATGTACTGCTTATCATTGGCATGGACTCTACTTAATCCTCCTTCCCAGTCTAATCACTGTTTGTTGGAACCCAACTCTTCCTAGAAGTACCAATTCAGATGAATTAATAATAGCAATAATAGTCATTAATATTACCATTATGATGATAATAATAACAGAAGTTAGAATTTAATAGTACTTTCAGATTTGCAAAGCATTTCACAAATTTTATATCATTTTATCCTTACAACAGCTTTTTAAGGTAAATACTGTTATTAACTCCAATTTACAAATGAAAAAACTGAGGCATGCAGAGGTGAGTGATTTGCTCAGAGACACATAGCTAGTAAGTGTTGAAAATCAGATTTGGACACAGATCCTCCTGATTCCAAAAATGTTCCCTAATTCTTTTAGCTGAAAGTAATCTCTCCTTCCTTAAATTTCTCATAGAATTTTATTTTATTTCTCTTTTTCACTAAGCATTTTATATGCTGTATCCTAATTATTCATGTACATACATTATCTCCCCTATTAGAATGTAAATTTCACAGGGTTAATAAAATATTATTTCATCTTTATATCCCCAGAACCTAATACTGTACACTTATTAGATGGGGAAGTGATCAGATAAGTGGAAAGCCAGGAAAAATTAACATAATCAAAAATCTAGGGGTGGGATGTATTTACATCTTATTGATTTTCTTTTTCTGAGATTAGATTATTTTCATACTCTTTCTTATCTTTCCATCTGTGTATTTTGTATTTTAGCTATTAATCTATTAATTTATAACTTTTGTGGGCATATAATTTACAAAATTGTTTCTAATAATTTTCCTTATTCACTCATCCTCTCCCTTTCTTGCCAGTTTAACTTTAGCAATACTAAACTCAGTAATTTGGCTTTTTGCTTTCTTTTAAAATTAATCACTTACATTAAGTTATTTATTTTTAAACACATACTAATTATATTCATCAACTCAGTGTTATGTTTTGTTTTCTTTTAATGTTGTCAAATCCTTCTTAGATTTTCAGAATAACTTTTTTTGTATTTGGTTGGGAGAGTTTGATTTGTTGCTTTATTAAACATTTTAAAGATATATACTTAATTTTTTTTTTACTTTTGCTGATAAGTATTTGGAAATATAAATATTTGCCCTAAGATCTGTTTTGATTCATCCCCAAAATTTTGCTTTGTTGTTTCATTGTTCTCATTATGCTTGAAATTATCTTTATTTCTATGATTTATTATTTGACCTACCAATTCTTTAGGATTACATTATTTAGCTTTTACATAAATTTGAATCCTTATTCAAAGATTCTTTGTTACTGTAATTTGGTTTTTATTATGGTCAGTAAATTCACTGTTTAGCATTTCTATTTTCTGCGTTTATGAGTTTTTTTAATGACTGAGCATATGATCATTTTTTGTAAATCTGCAATACATATGTTTAATGTGTTTAATCCTTACTATTCCCTTTCAATAATCCCCAGAAATTTATCATATATAACTTTTCTGAAATTTTTTTGAAATGCTTAAATATTTCTTGTCTAACTTTTTGTTGTATTTGTCTCGGTCTGAAAGGGGTGAATATTGATAATCCCATATTTTATAGTTATTCTGTTTATTTCTACCATAATTTGACTAACTTTTCATTTAAGTACTTAGATGCTATGCTTTCTAGTGCATATTTGTTATTGTTCAGTTATTTTCAGTTCATGTCTGACCCTTCATGATTCCATTAAGGGTTTTCTTGACAAGGTATTGGAGTTGTTTACCATTTCCTTTTCCAGCTCACTTTACAAAGCTTTCACACACACACACACACACACATACACAGTGTGTATTTGTACATACACCTACGTGTGTATACAGTGTCTAGATATACACATATGTGTATACATTGTGCATACATAGTGTGCATGTGTATATAAGTGTGTATATTATATATGTATATATGTGTGTATCTGTGTATATATACATATACACATACATTAAATAGTATAGCATCTAAATATTGTGTTTGCATTTCAAAGTATCTATTCATCTCTGAGTTGCTTTTTCATCAAAAATGCTTTTGAAAGTCCTTCATCTCTCTATAAAATTATATTCGGTTTTGCAGAATGAATTATTCTTGTTTTAACCCTTCATAATTTGCCTTTTATAATATTGTATTCCAAGAATATAGTGGTAATTGCCAAGTTTTCTGTAATACTGACTGTGGCTTCTTGGTACTTTGAAATACTTTAGAGTGACATTTTTCTAGCCTTTTGCAATATTTTCTATTTGATCTGGAAGTTTTAGAATCAGACCATTGCATTCTTGGAAGTTTTCATTTGGGCATTTGTTTTAGCAAGCGATCAGTAGTTTCTTCTTATTTCAACTTTGTCCTCTCTTTCTAATATACTTGGGTAGTTTTCATTTGTGATTTCGTGAAACATATTTTTTCATCATACTTTTCAGACTCACAGAGATTACTGAAGTACAGAAAGGCAGAGTAGGTAGGACAACTTTGAAAGTAAGTTGTTGGATACATTTTGTAAGTTTAAAAATTCAATTCCTAATTAATAGAGATTTGTGATACAATCTTTTTCCTCTTTAAAAAAATATGATTGTTCATTTTTGTTGTTTTTGAAAGTTCAGAACAAAAATATTAAAAAAGAAATACACAACCTAAGCTGTTGTTAGTCTTGTCCTTTAATGTGGACATAAATGTCAAGAAGTCTGATGATTCCTACATTATCTGTCAACCTATTTTCCAAGTCAGACATTTTAAAAAGTGTATACATTACCCTCATTTCTTCAATCTTGTGGCATTATTTTTTAATATTTTGTAATGTTTCTTGGAGTCATGAGTTCTTTTTCGTCCATTCTAATTTTCCATTGTTTGGGTAAGACTTTTATAACCTTCACTTTAGGCTACTCTATGCTACTCCCCTTTCAATTTTTCCCTCTAGGACTTTCTCTAATTTCTGTCAGAGTTTTGCTGGCTCCTCTCCCTGCCTCACCAGTCAAAGAACTGTTGCTGTTCAGTTGTGTCCAATTCTTTGTGACCCCCTGTACATGAGCATGCCAGTATCGACCAGTATCTCCCAAAGTCTGTCCAAGATCATGTTCATTGCTTCTATGATACCATCTATCCCATTCATTCATTTCTGCCCCCTTCCCCCTTTGCCATCCATCTTTTTCAACATCAAAGTCTTTCCCAGTGAGCCCTGTCTTCTCATTATATAGCCAAAGTATTAAACTTCAGCTTCAGTATTTGACCTTCCAGTGAGTAGCCTGAATTAATTTGTTTAAGTATTAATTCATTTGAACTCCTTGATGTCCCTTGATGTCCAAGGGACTCTAAAAAGTCTTCTCCAGGATCACAATTCAAAAGCATCAATTCTATGGAAGTCAGCTTCCTTTATAGTCCAATTCACAGCCATACATAGCATAACTTTGACTATTTGGATATTTGTTGGCAAGTTAATGTCTCTACTTTTTAGCATGCTGTCCATATTTACCATTGCTTTCCTTCCAAGGAGTGCGCATCTTTAAATTTCATGGCTGGAGGTGCCAACTACAGTGATCTTTGAGCTCAACAATATAAGATTGAACGTTAGTTCCATTTTTTTCTCTCTCTATTTGCCAGGACATGATGGGATCAGTTGTCAAGATTTTAGTTTCTTTGATGATGTTTCAAGCCTGTTTTTTCACTTTCCTCTTTCACCCTCATCAAAAGGTTCCTTAATTCTTCACATTCTGCCATCAGAATGGTATCATCTGCATATCTGAGATTGTTGATAATTCTCCCAGAAACCCAAATTCCAGCTTTTGATTCATTCATCCTGGCATTCCATGTGATGTACTCTGCATGTAAGACCACTAAATAAGGTGACAATGTCATATGTCATAATGTCATAATGTCATGCCTTGTCATATCCCTTTTCCAATCTTAAACCAATCTGATGTCCCATATTCAGTTCTAACAGTTGCTTCTTGGCCCACATACAGATTCCTTAGAAGACAGATAAGATGATATGATACTCCCATCTCTTTGAGGACTTGCCTCTATGGCTTTCTAACTCCCTTATTGCTTCCCCATCTGACCACTCCAGACCTCCTATCTCCCCAGGACAGAGCACTGCAAGTTTGATGACCCTCTGTAGTGTCTGAAGCCAAAGGGTAACGGACTTGGGACTCCCAAGGCATCAAAGTCCCAGTGCTGCTGGCCTCTGTTTTCACATATCTAATCAAAGTATTCAAAGCATTGTGGCTTTTTGAGGTTGTGGGAGTTTCTCCCTTGGTTCATTCTACTGCCTTTTGCCCTGCCTTTTCCCATCCAGGTCCCCCTGGAGTACATGCTTCTGGGTTGTTTATCTCCATCTTCTCCCATTGGCTTCTCTGATGGAGACTTTTGCCTATCTTTTTGTGCAGTCTGGATAAAAGCACTTTAGTGTTTCTTGATCATTATAAGGTCTGTTGCTCTTTTTTACGTTTTTACTGAAGTGAATTCAGGAGAAATAGGATCTTGTAAGACCACTCACCAGCCATAATAACAAGAAGTCCTGCTGCTTTGCTCTTCCTACAGCCCTTTTTGTCTGACCCTCATGTCCTGTGTTTTAGGTCCACTCCAAATTTCCCAACTTCTGCATTTGTGGTCCTTGTTGGTTCGTATGAGCAGCTGACCCTTCCTGTGTAATGTACTGTTTCTCTTGAATAATTGAGGTTTGAGTATTGACTCTTATTTGGCCAATGACAATTGACCAGTCACAACATTCTAGATGGCAGTCATCAGAGAAAAGACTGAATTGAGTACTAGACCACCTGGACCACAATAAAGCAGAAAAATCCTGCTTCCCACATGACAGAAAAAAGTAACAAAAAGAGAATGGAAGGAAATATGTAAAAATATTAAAAACATAACATACACAAATACTTTCATGGATTTTAAAATCTCATTCTAGGCCATCTCCAGTCATTCTGATGAATATCTGGTCATTGGATACAGATGACTCAGGAGGAGAAAATGAGGTTGGTGACTTTGAATAGACTTCCTTCACTCAAAACAAAGTCAAGTGCAAGTCATGTCATCATTTCTCTGATATCATGGTCTTCTTTGGAAACGAAGGACAAACACAACAATTGTAGGTATTCCTTTCAGTGATGCAGATCATAAATCATCCACATCTGCCCATCTTACAGGACTCTTGTCCCATCCATTAGACCTCCATGAAGCATCCTCACAATACACTTGGACCTTCCTCTAAATCTTTTGGCATTGCCTGAATACCAACGAAATGGATGATTCATCAGTCCACCTTCATCCTCAGTATATAACTGGATTATCATTTTTTAATGTCTCTTCTCAGAGACATTAGAGTGATGTTGGTGATAGAATAAGTATATAGGCACACAATAATAACAATAACACATTTATATGGCATTTAA
Source organism: Bettongia penicillata ogilbyi (assembly GCA_023548195.1). Lineage (NCBI taxonomy): Eukaryota > Metazoa > Chordata > Mammalia > Diprotodontia > Potoroidae > Bettongia > Bettongia penicillata. The sequence continues at coordinate 3,931,906 of JAJHZJ010000017.1, forward strand.
GATTTATAGTGTACTTTAGAAATATTATCTCATTTTATCCTCACAACTACCCTATGAAGTAGGTGCCATTATTATCCTCATTTTGCAGATGAGGAAACCGAGGCAGACAACTATGTGAGACTAGATTTGAGATTGTCTTCCTGACTCTAGCCCAGTGCTCTAGCCACCATTCCACCTACCTGCATCATACATTACCTCCAATTTAACATCATATAGTTTGCTTTTATATAGTTGATTGTATATGGTCTCCCCCATTAAACTGATTTCTCCCTAAGAACAGAGACTGTCTCTTGTCTTTCTTTCCCCAGCCCTTTGCTCAGTGCCTTGTATATAACAGTTGTTTAATTAATCTATAATGACTGACTTACTATTTTATATATTATATGTGGATTTTTTGTTATGTGTATAATATATACATATTTAGATGCATGCACAAATGTACATTGCTTTAAAGGATTCTTGATTTATATCTGAAACTTAGAGGTTATTTAGTCCCACCTACCTCCCTTGCTTATAGACAGAAAACCTGAGGTCCAGAAACATGTGACTTGCTTGCAGTTACATAGGTAGTATTTGGATCCGGGTCTTCTGACTTCAAAGCTGGTGCTTTCACAATGGCAGATTCCAACCTTTAAACCATTCAGTTCTATTTGGTCCCTGTATTTGTGCATGTTCAAATTATTTTTCAAGCTCAGTCTTTATTTTCATTCCTCTGTCCCTGAAGTTTTCCAAGTTCTGTGCATAAAGTAGAGGCAACAAGCAAGTGGTTCCTAGACGTAAGTAGTTCTACTTAATATTTCATGGGAACCTTGAACCACTAAGTATAATTCATGACAATGACACTGGGTTTGGTCCCACTGGATCCTGTTTGTAGAGATCAGTAGTGAGCATTGGCGTGAACCTGGGTTGTGAATAAGCACTTGACTCACACATGGTAATAAGCAGATGCTATTGAACCCTATTTCTGAGAGGCAAATTTCAGTGATATAAAACAAGACATTTTTACTCTCATTATCCCCAGTGATTTCACAAAACACTAACTTTCAGATATGGATGAGATAGCTTTATGTGCCTGGGGTAAATTGCATTAAAATTTAATATAATTATGCACCACAGGAATATTGAACCTTTAGGAAATAACTGAACTTTTACAAAAAGTAAAAAGAAATCAACAACCCCACATTTCAAATTGAGTTGGAATCGTTCCAAAAATATGGTTAGGTTTTCAAGATATATTTGCTCTTAGGCATGAGTCACATTGTCACATATTTCAGTCTGTTTTGGAGGATCTAGGAAGACCTGGGGTCCAATCCTGTTTCTGTCATATACAAGCTGTCCAGCCTTTGGGAAATCACTACTCTTTTCTGAAATTCAAAAAAATGGTGATTATAATGTGATTAATATTTTCATCTTGGTCTATTTTGAGGAAATGAATATTAAAACTCTACAGTCCTTTTTTTGTAAGGTGTAATGGAATGACAGCTCGATTTGAAATCAACATGTAGGTTGGAATGTTGACTATGCCACTTACTATCTGTATGAACTAGAACAAAGGGGGCTTCCTCATCCTGATTGATTCCCCATCTATAAAATGGTGAGTAGGATGGATCTCTTATGTCCCTTCAAGCTCTAACTCTAGGATCCCATGAACATGGCTATTTTGACATTGGAAGAATAATTTATCTGAATTATTCTGATAGCTCCTCTTCAATTTCCTAGGAAATCCAAGTAAGATAAAAATATGTCTAAACTGAAAAATTCTAAGATATTGAGTTGGTTAGGTAACATATTTAGGAGAAAGTTCAGGGAGAGTTTTATTCTGGATGAATTAAAAGTTTTGTTGCTGCCTACTAGTTCCAGATTTTCTAAATGATAAAATACATGTACTTATTAGTCAGGTACCAGGATACTTGAAACAGAGATTCCAATAAAAAGGGTAAGTTTTGTGGAAAAGGAGGAACCATTGTTTTTCCCAGTAGGAAAGCTCATTACCACAGGAGGTGCCCCAAACACAAAATATAAATAACTCCATCAAATGTTTCAGATAAATCTACAGGTGACAGATTCAGAATATATTTTAAGGGACCTGTGATACTCCAGGGTAGACAGAAGGATTGATTCTAGGATCATGCCCCCTAGGAAAGGAGTAGTTACTCCTTTGCTATTACACAGGAGAGTGAGGTCCTGGAATATTGTCCAGGAATTCCCTTTCTCGGACCATGTAAGCAAATGTGTCTGTTTCTTGTGTTGTGGGCTTCTTCAGGAACTCTTAGTACCTCAGTTGCTAAGAAAGTCCACTTTTAGGCATTCTCCCCTTAGACCATGTGGACAAGTACACGTTCACTTAAACCATGTGTTTCTGAAATCAGTTGCAATTTTACTGCTACTAGCACCATAAGGTGCTATTTGGTGGCAGGAAAGAGTGATATTCTCTCCCCATTTCTTCAGCATTCCAAAGGAATAGTACTAGAAAAAAGTCAATAATATGAAATGTGAGCATGAAATAGGCACAAAAGCATGCATTAATGAAGACATAGCAAGCCACAGTAGCCTGAAATTCCCGTTCCTAGAAAGTGTATACTTAAAACATCAAAACACAGAATATTTAGTTAGACAGCTGAAAATACACTTCACCTGCATCTCCACTGTATACTGTCTCCTCCAAAAAGTGTTGTAGTGGCTACAAGAAGCCCCTCCTACTGTGCAGTTTGCTCTGACTTAGGGACCAAGGAGCTCCTGACCTCTCGCATAATGAGCTTGCCTCCCAAGCTAGAAATATCTATCTCAGGATCACTGTTTTCTCACTTATGTAAAAGGGTCAAAAGACCCCAAAAGAAGGATGAGAATTCAGGGCCTTAATATTCCTACCCAGGTTCACTTGGACAAGTCCATCCTCCAGCTGCCATGTGTGAGCAATCACCACAGCTATTGAATTGGATATCTATTTCAGGATCACTGTTTCCTCACTTATGTAAAAGGGATGAAAGACCCCAAAAGAAGGATGAGAATTCAGGGCCTTAATATTCCTACCCAGGTTCACTTGGACAAGTCCATCCTCCAGTTGCCATGTGTGAGCAATCACCACAGCTACTGAATTGTATAGAGGGGGAAAATAAGCTAAAATCAAGACATTAGTAAACAGAACTCATTAGTGTGTGTTAAGGAATGTTGTTTACACCTTGTCAGGGAACATATGAGGAACCCTCTGGTCTCAAAGTCTTCATACACATATACATATGTAATGGTCATTTAAATGGGAAGATCTTTCCCATTCATAATAGGCCAATGTGACCTGCCTGGATCACATGGAATTATGAGTCACATGGAGCAACTTGTGTGAGTGGGAGGGCTTGTTTCTGATTTTGTTTAAGGGATCCTGTTTGTGATTTGTTTAAGGGAGCTGGTTTGTGGGAAACCTAACAGAGAAAAGGCTTTGGGATGGTAGTGCCCCTTGCATTGTTATTTTATATAGATTTCTTTGCTACTATGAAGGATTTGGTTTTCCAGTGTTGGGATTTAACTTTCTGGTGTTTGAGTAAATGTTTTAGTTCTGTCTTCCATGTGGAGAGTCTGTTATATTTTGTGATTCAAAACTGTGCTGGCATATTCATAGCCTCCATAGATGATGTGAATATCACATTGGTGCTACAACATATGATGTTTGTGTGTGTGTCTGTGTGTCTGTGTGTATTTATTTTTTGCTGTGTTGTGACTATAATTATTTATTCCTGATCCATGTGAACTACCTGTTTCTCTAAAAATCATCTGCCTTCATATGCTTAAAATATCACATTATCACCACAATTATCATCATCTTCATCAATATAATCACCATTTTTAATGCTTTCAGGTTTATTCTAAAATTTCAAGACTCATGTGAAATAGAGATTATCAGTGTTATTGTCCCCTGTCTATTGCCCAGGCCAGGATGCTATATAGGACCTGTATCGTACTAAAGAGGATTGCAGCAATCCCCAAAATTGGCAGTGGAAGAGGTAAAGGACTATGTCTGCAGGTAGTTCCTGAAAACAGACCTTATCTCATTTTGGCTGAGAAATATCATCCTCAGCTATCTTAGAACAAGGAACCAGGAAAATTCCCTAAATAAAGATACTTTTGTCATTGAATGACAGTCAGCAGTTTACCCCATTCTAATCCTTGAAAGACGGAAAGCAGGGGCTTTGTGTCAGCTACTCTGATCAAGTTGCCCAAATTCAAAGGAGACAGTTGTACTCCTAACTACATCATCTCCACAAACCAAGAACATCTTTGACATCTCAGAAAGTGATTCCAATGCTGTTCAAAATGATAAGAAAAACTGGAATGCCCAGAGACAGAAATCACAGTCTTCAGTGAGGGCTTATCAATCACACATTACTAAGGACTCTCTTTCACTGTTCAGCTATGTAAATAGGGATAGAATTGGGAGAAAATGATAAGTCAGAGGACTTGGGCCCAAAACTTACCCTTATGATTCTGGGCAAGTCATTTTTCCCCCTGATCCTCAGTTTTCTCATTTTTAAAATAGTTGCACCAAAGGAAACCTAAGGTGGCTTTCAAATGCAAATATTATGGTCCTATCAGATCCTTAGTACTTAAAAGGATTGAGTCCAAATTGGAAAGGCCTAAATCATTGAACAGTACAGCATACCATAACAGATTAGATCGCTATTCTTGTGTATGCTGGAAGGGCTTTTAGGGGCATGTGGGAAGGTGAGTATGGTGATGACATGAATAAGGCCTCAAAAGAGCAGATGGGAACTCAGGTCAGCATGCAATCTGAAGTAGTCTAGGGCAGCTACAATTTTTACCAAGTTCAGTGTCTGATGTCACAGAGAATTTCACTCCTTGGAAAGTCACTTCATGATCTAAACTTTCTGTTGATATGAAGATGCTTTCCAATGATCCACTATTCAGCATATGTAACACATAAATTCATTTTTCTAGTAGTGAAAAAATTTATTTTGATATATCATCACTCTCTCATATAGACTCCCTTTCAAGCAATGTCTTGCATGCCATGAGCCTCAATTTCCATATCTGCAAGTGAGAATCCTTAGTTTTGAGGGCAGTTGTGAGAAGCAAAGAAAATATTATAATACAATATACATATATAGGCATTCCTCTCACAAAATAAGTGAGTCCTTATCATTATTATTCAGGAAACATTCATTTGTGTGCAGCTCTGTCCTGATTTGTATGAATAATGAATCTATAAAGAGGTTTCATTATTCTAATTCACGTTCTGTATTTCCATTGCCATAGAACCAATGACTGTATTTTACTTTAGTCATAACTTTGAATAGTGTGAATCCAAACATACTCAACTCTTTCATATGATTTGCTATTCGTACTACTTAGGACTTTGCTGTGCATATTCAGGCCATTGTATGAGGCACTAACTTATGTCTTGAGAGCTCTTCCAGATTGTATTTCTATAACTCTAAGTAAAGACAATCATCACATGCACATCTACGGAAGTACTTTATAGTTCCAGAACCAAAAAGCTTGGAAAATTTGCAAGCTTGGAACTTAAAATATTTATCAAAGAATTTCATGTATGTAATAGGAACCGTGTGCATATGTATATACATATATAAGGATGGTATATATATATACATATATATGTATATATATGTATGTATATGTATGTATCCACATGTGCATATGTATCTATATCTATTCTATTTAAACCATGCATATACATTGCATATACATATATACATACACATATACACATGTACATATAATCAAATTAAATAAACATTTATTAAGCACCTACTATGCACCCTGTGCTAAGAGCTGGGGATTTAAAAAAAGGGACAAAAGATAGTCTCTGCCCTCAAGAAGCATACAGCCTAATGGGGAAGACACCATAGAAACAAATATATACAATATACCCTATATACAGGAAAAATAGGAAATAACTTTTAAAAGAGAAGACACTGGAATCAAGAGAGTTTAAGGAAGACTTCCTTCAGAAGGTGGGATTTTAGCTGGGATTTAAAACAAGCTAAGGAGGTCAGTAGTACGAACAAAGAAAAAAGCATTTCAAGAATAAGGGAGACACAGAGCTGAGAGATGGAGTATCTTATTCATGGAACAGCCAGGAGGCCCATGTCACTTACTTAAAGACCACATGTTGGGGAGGATGGCATAAGAAAACTAGAAGATACGAGGGGGCCGGTAAGTTACGAACAGTTTTTAATGCCAGAGTATTTGTTATTTGCTCCTGGAGCATGCTGTTGTTGTGCCGTCTTTCAGTAATATCTGAGCCTTTGGGGTTTTCATGGCAAAGGAACAAGAGTGATTTGCCATTTCATTCTCCAGATCATTTTCTAGATGAGGAAACTGAGACAACAGGGTTAGAGATTTGCCCAGGATCACACAACTAGTAAGTATTTGAGGGAAAATTTGACCTTGGGTCTTCCTGACTTCCTGATTACAGTTCTCGGTTGTCTGTGTCACTCAACATTTTTACTTTATTTCTTTTAATTTATGATAAGAGGTAAAGAAACCATATGAAATCAAACATCCTGGTGTGGTTATCTGCATTATGCCATGTTATTGTAATTAAGATCCTATTAAATAGAGCACAGAAGGAGGAGGGTAGTTGCCCTCAGTGGAGGGGTAGAGAACCTGGTATCAAACAAAAATTTAAGGGGATAAAGCTACACAATCCACATTCCTAGACTAAAGAGTCAGCACTAGCACCCCGGAAAGGGGAGAAGTTGAAGAACTTAGGTAGTGGCTCTCTGTGAACTATAACATGCTTGACATTTCCCTCATTTCTCTCCCAGTATACAACCAGTAGGATGAGAGCATGGGACTGCCCAGTGTCCCATTTTTATTGTCATATAAGACCAATCTAATGCCCAGTAGCTCCCCTCCCCCTCCCAGGAGGGTTTAAATGTGCATTGTCTTATTTGGGTCTCACAACAACCACAGGATCATAGAGCTCTAAGGGTCCATAAAAATTATCTGCTCCATTATCCTCATCTTGCACTTACAGACACTAAGGACTTGTTCGTAGACACACAGATAGCAAAGGGCAAAGCTGGAATGCAAACCCATCACTTTGTTCCCAAGTCTAGAATTATTTCCACCAAAGCATACCACATCCCATGTGAGTCAGGAAGCACAAATAAAATGATTTCCATTTTAGATACAGGGACACTGGAACTGAGAAAGGTTACTTACAAAAGATTCCACAGCTAGCAATGGACGAGAAACAAAGCATTTGCATGAACTAGATAAGACCGGAAAATTGTCTCTCCTCCTTCCACCCCCCAAGTCACCCACCTCTGTCTATGTTTCATGGAGGGGGAAATTTCCTGTCATGAAAAAGACACATTTTAAAAGCATACAATAAAAAAGATCCTTTGTTTTGCGCCCCCCCAACCCCCATCAAGCCCAATCCTAATCCTGACCCTCAGTAGAAAAATCAGTGCTCAGATTTTCATCTTCTCATTTGAAGAAAATATATAAGTATTTTCTGTTAATCAACTCATCAAAAAGTATTTATTAGGTGCCTCCTATATATCAGCCTTTACTCCAGGCTACAATGAATGAAGCAATCCCTACTCACAAAGAGTTTATATGATTTCTGATTAATTAATTGTGCAATATATTATAACAGAAATTATGCTGTGCAGATGGTCTTATCATATAATTTTAGGTTCTAGTTTAGAGATGATTCATACTGATGCAACTGTTCTCTGGAAAAAGTTTAAATTGGGTGCTGAATACTGACCCATTTCATAAAAAATGTCACTTCTGCAATCTGTCACTCAACATATGAAGGAAACCACATGGGATTTTATTTTTACTAAAGGATCTACTCATCTATAATAGACTTTTATTAAGCACCTACCATGTGCAGATAGCTTTGCTAGGAGTTAGATGAGATTTTTTTTTAAAAGTTAAGTAAAACAGAGAGTCATATATTTAAACCTGAATGGGACTTCAGAGGTACTATCATTCAGTCCTCTTGTTGTTCAGGTATTTTCAGTTGTGTCTGACTTTTCATGACTCTATCTGGCATTTTCTTGGCAAAGACACTGGGGTGGTTTGTTATTTCCTTCTCTAGTTAAAATGAGGAAACTGAGGAAAACAGGGTTAAGTGACTTGCTTGGACTCATGCAGCTGGTCTGAGGCCAGATTGGAACTCAGGAAGATGAGTTGCCCTCTGTCCTCTATGCCTCCTAACTGTCTATTCAGTCCTCTAGTTTAAAAAATACCAAACCAAAAAACAAAAGAACAAGCTTCCTTCCAAGATGGCAGCTTCAAAGGAGCTCCTGAACACCAGGGACTCTGCAGAGGGAAATAGGCGCTGCAGGCAACTGGAAATCCCTGAGGTGGTGCTCATAGAAGATGCAGGTGCTTTTATTAAACAGCCTGAGAATGAGTATGCAGATATTGCGCTCAAAAAGTTAGATGAGCAGAATGAGAAGTATAAGTTTATGGAACTTAACCTCACTCAGAAGAAAAGAAGCCTAAAAATTCAGATTTCTGAAATCAAACACACATTATACATTTTAAAATGTATGCAGAAGAAAAGAGAAACTACAAAGTCTCTGGAGACTAGATTCTTACTGGCTGATAACCTTTACTGCAAAGTTTCAGTTTCTGTTATGGATAAAGTCTTCCTGTGATTGGAGCCAACATGGTCCTTGACACTGATGCAGCTCAGGCTCTCTTAGACAAGAACCACTGTACTATCACCAGCACTCTGAACTTCCTTCATGATCAGTCCATTGCCTTAGAAGTCAATATGGCTCAGGTTTACAACTGGGATGTCAAGAGAAGAAACCAAGGTGAGCCCCAAGGCTAAAGTGTAGTGTTCCCACCTGTGATCTTGGGACTCAACTTTCTCAAGAGGCTTGGTGCACTTCAAGAGATCCACATTTTGACTTGGGAGTAATTGTGTTTCAGAAAAAAAAGCATTCTAGAGTAAAACTGAGGCCAATAATGAACACATATTTTATTTGTAAAACTAAAATCTGGTCTCATTTAGATTTCATGAAATTATTATGGCTTTTCAAAGTCATGTTGGGATTAGACTCAGTTATCCCCAAAGTTAGCTCTAATGTTCAGGATCTTTTGGAGAATGTGTGAAATGCACTGTTGGGCATTTGGTGGGGTGAGGGTTAGGGGGACATGGTGTGGCAGAGATGGAGGTGGGGGAAGTTGCTTTTTTTTTGTTTGTTTTTTATTGTAGCTTACCTTTGAAGAAGCAAAGTCAGTTTAGAGGTTGGAAGAATCTTGCAGACCTGTAGTTTTGGGTTAAACCAGTTTACTCTAAGTTTGGTACTTCACAAATTGATTTTTTGTCTCATGTCAATTTGATTAGTTACTGGTCAATCTACTGATTTTCTTGTCCTTTTTCATGAATTGCATTATAAACAAGATGTGAAGTATATCTGAACAGCAAAAGAGTTTGTTGAGGTAGTACCTTGTTCCCTGATTTGCTGAATGCCCTCTGCTCATGCCCTTCACATCCTTTGGTTAAATCTGAGTTGACCATACTGACAGTTTCTACTTTAAGACATCTCAACAGGGAAAATAAAATTAAATGGTGATTTCTTTCAAAAGAAGGAAGTCTGCAAGCTGTTTGGACTTAGGAAGGCAACATGATTGCAGCCTATAAAGAAACTGCTGCCATGCTGTGGAGTTCAATCTCAGTGTCTTCTTCTCCTTTCAAGAAGTGAGCAACACATCTAGAATGGTTTGATACTTTTACTTTTTTAAATATAAAAACAGTGAAATTAAACATGTGGCAAAGCATGTCTCAAAAAAAAATTAAGTTGCAAAGAGGTTATTGACTTATCCACAATTTAACGGTTAGTAGGAAACAGAATTGGAATTTGAGGCTCAGATTTGTTTTGTTTTTACTCCAAATAGAACATTTTTTCCATTCCATTATATGATCTTTCAAGTTCTCATTCCTAAGGGAGCTTATAAGGAACAGTGGAAGGTGGGACAGAAAAAGTATTCAGATCTCTGGTACATACTAAGTAAATGCAATAAAAATAATATGTGTAATATAATGAATCAGAAGGTCCGATCTAAATCATAGCTCTGGCACCTACTGGCAGTGTGGCTTGGGAAAAATCACCTGAGTATTAGAAAAATTATACTTCCCCATCTGCAAAATTCTCCTCTCAGTACATGGGAAGAATCATGTAGAGTTTGATTCTCTGACTTATTTCATTGACCAACGTCCATACATTACATGCAATTGACTTTTCAAAAAAAAAATTCAGTTACATCGCTAAACCTCTCCAATGCCCTGATCATGTGGTTATTTTTATTATAATTATCAATGTCTTTATTTATGGCTTTTTCTAAATGGTAAACTCCATGAGGTCAGGAGCAATCTTATTTGTGTACATATATTCCCTCAGCACGAAAGAGTGTCTTGTCTAGAGAAAGAACATAATACTCTTTGCCTCAAACTGGAAGCCCTATAGGCTAAGTGGAAGGGGTTTGCCTTTGAGATGAGAAGCTACATCCAGAGCATCTTTGTATTACAAAATATTCCATGCTTTGTAAACTTAGGGGTTAGCATGATTTCCTGATAACCCATTAAAACTGCTTTAAATCCTGATTGTGACAGCCATAGAAGCCTGTTTTCACAACAGTATATCAAGCTGAAAAATAGTTTACCCTGGAACATCTAAGGATGGCAGATCGGAATTAGATTCAGCAGGGAAACAGGAAGTGTAAACCCACGCCTCTGAGTGTGGGTGTTGCTAAATAGAGGTAGCCTTTCGACAATGTGGGGAAGTAAAAGACTGCCCATCGGCTGTCAGATCATTTACTGTACATCATCTGACACTACAAACATGATGGCTGTAAAATGCAAAGGGTAAGCTGGAGGAACACTAAGGTCCCTTCCTGCGCACAAGCTGATGTTCATATTAGTTGCTATCATACATGTATTGTGTCGATTTTCACGAACAGCCTTATGAGAAAGATAGTACAAACATGATCATTAAGTCCATTTTAAAGAAGCAAAGGGGGAATTAGAGTATCACAAACTTGTCAAATTTCAAAGTAAGGAGTGAGTTTAGTTGGAAAACTCTCTCTATTCACCTCTACCTCCTAATTCGCCTGGCTTCTTTCAAGCTAAAGTCCTACTTTCTGTAAGAAGCCTTTTCCAGGCCCCTCTAGGCTTAGTCTTCCCTTGCAGATTGTTGTTCGATCGTTTCAGTCACGTGCCACTCGTCTATCAAGATTTCTTTCTTCTTTCCTTCTTTCTTTTGTCTTTCTTTATTTCTTTTTTCATTCTTTCTACCTGTCCACCTGTCTATCCATCTATGCATCCATCTATCATCTATCATCTATCTATCCATCTATCATCTATCCATCCATCTATCTATCTATACACCTATCTATCTACTTATTTATCAATCTACCTATGCTCCTATTTAATCTATCTACCAACCTACCTATCTACCTACTTATTTCATCTATCTAACTATCTAGCTAGCTAGCTATCTGCCTACCTATTTCACCATTGATCTATCTATCTTCTATTTATCTGTCTACCTATATTATATTTCAATGACTAAAGCTTTAATTTCCTTTACAACAGAATAACCCATCTTTCCACTGTGGCTTTTAGATTTATATAAGGTTTAGAAACCCCATGTCTTCAAAATGTAGGAGATAGGAGAAGAAGTCAGGGTCCAATGCATGTCTGTTTGCCACATCAGGCATCATAAACAGGAAACCATTTCCATAAGATCAATATAAAAAGCTGACAGGTATTTGCATAAAAATGTGGTCTCCAAGACTGATACTTGCTACAAGGACATAGGGCCAAGAAAGTGGGTGGGGATATCACTACACTGAAGCAATCTGTCATCAGATGATTGACTCATAGCTATCTCCTTCTAGGACATTTTCACAAGTTATTCAAGTCACAGAGATCAAAAACTTATAGCTGTCTCAGATTCTCATGAGGATGAGTGGATAAAATTAGTTTAGTTCACCTCAGAAGGCAAGAAAGGCAAAAGGTGGTGTTGTTTTGTATTGGGAAAAGTAGTGGATTTGAAATTAGAAGACGTAACAATCCCACATGACTTTCAGTCTATGCAGCCCTTTCCACTTCTGTGGTCATGGTGGCAAAGTAGAAGCAAAGGAATAAAGGAGCTGAGACTCACAGTTTTTAGGACATTTATAGACATTAATTTAATAATCGGCATTTAACAATGAAAATTTATATGGAACTTTAAGGTTTGCAAATACCTTTCTCTCTAGATTGCTGTTCTTCGTTCATGCTCAAAGAGAAGCAATAACGGCAGGAGGGTGATGTCTTGATTTGTCCATGAATTGGATTGAAGTGAGACAGAACTGAGCAAAATCTTTCCTCCAGAGTCATCAGAGTCTGGTGGCAAGGCAAAAGTCAAGATGACTGACCGACAATAGCCCAGCTCCCAGAAACGTGGCAAGGTAGGTAGTTTTAGGGTATTTTTGTTTCATTTTGGGACTTTTTGCACAGATTAGCCAGTTAATAAATATTTATTAAATGCTGCTATGTGTGAGGCACTGTGCTAAGTTCTGGGAATACAAATCCAGAAATGTAGAACAGTCATTCCCTCAAGAACCTTACAGTCTAATGAAGGGGGAAGAAATACAAGAAAGGAAGTTGAAAGGAGGAGGGGTACCTAGCACAGGGAGCATGATGTAGAAATCCAAATGAGTGGATCTGGGTGGGAAATAGAGATGCCACACCTAAGTGCCCTGCTTGGAGGTTTGGGGAGAGGCTTCCTGTTCCACTTCCAGAGAGGTCCCACAGGTAGATGGTACTTTCTGATGAGGTATGAGTAGCAAGGGTGATGGGATCTTGCAGGATGATGGTGGTTTGAAGAACTGGGTGGAAAATGAGCATGTGGTTTCATCAGGGAAGGGCATTCCTGGTGGGGCAACTCCCTCTACCAATTTAGATCAGCTGCTGTTCTGCAACCCACAGCCTATAAAAGTTGCCTTAGATACAAAAAAGGTAAAGTGACTTGCTCAAGGTCATACAGCCAGAATGTGCCACAGGTATGACTTGGTCCCAGGTTGTCTCAACTCTTAGGTTAGTGCTTGACCAACTGTATCACTAACTGCCTGTCAAGGTAGAGAGGACCTCAATTTTACAGAATAAAAAGTTGAAGAAGCATTGGAACAATAAATAACTTATCTTAGACTCACTTATCTAATACATTTCAGAGCTGGAAATAACTAGTCTACTGACCTCACTGTAGGATCTTGCCTCCTGCTTAATATGAGATCTTTGTCCAATGACCAATAGGAAGAGAGTCTCAGTGATTCCTTCCATTAAGGCATTTTCCCAACAATGAATTTTTGAGTCAAAGAGTAAAGTTATTTTAAAATATCTTTTCTATTATTAATTTATCAATGAAAATGAACAATTTTGCAATTAATAAAAAAAAATAAATTAACTTTAACATGGTCATTGGAACCTTGTGATATGGTTGCTATTATTATTCCCATTCACAAGTAAGGAATCTGAGGCTTAGAAAATTCAAGTGACTTGGACAGTAAGTGTCAAAGGCAGAATTTAAACTCAGGTCTTCCAGACTAGATGACTCTATCTATTGCACTATCTAGTTCCCTCAAACACACATAATGTTTGAAATTTTGCAAAGTGCTTTATATAGATCAGGGGTGGTAGCCTTCTAAGTCCTTGGGTGCAGCCTTTTGACTGAGTCCAAGTTTTACAGAACAAATCCTTTTTTTCAGGGGATTTGTTCAGTGAAGTTTGGATTTAGTCAAATTTAGCCTTTGAGACTTTAGGGTCCCCACCCCCGAATAGATTATCTCAAGTGATCCTGTTCACATTACTTCCTACATTTAGAAGTAACTGCTCTCTAAATGTTTGCTCTTATAGTAAAATAATCAGCATTCCCTGGGAGAAAAAAAATAGGCCACATTCAGAGAATTTACATATCCCAAAAAGGTATGCTGAAAGATATTCTTGGAAGCTGGATGCTAGAGATAGGATGTTCCTTGGGTCTGAGTCTTCTCTTGGATCTTCACCAGCTATGAGGGCAACACAGAAGCAACTTGTGCTAGCCAAAGTATGTTCTGGAGACTAGGTTGGGGCTTAGGGGCTGTGGCAGCTCCCCATATGGATGAAAGGGATTAAAACATCACAGATTGGGCAACGGCACCAAAATGGCTCTCCACCAGCAAAAGTAAAGAGGTCTTAGATCAGCTACTGGGGGTGGCAGATGATAAGTACCAGATGGCTCATGGTTACTGCAACAGCCAAGAAAAGATGGTATCATTCCAGATTGGATATCATCACCAAAAGATGGTTCTCCATCAACTATCTGTGTAGCAAAAGGTCTAAAGACTCAGATTAGCATCTGGGGGTGGGGAGGTTGACCACTGCCAGATGGCTTATGGTGATTATAGCAGAAGAAGTAGGTTTCTAGCTTTCCCTTTTTATACAGAAAAAAAAATCAATCTTTGACATGTCACAGATGATTCAGCCTCAGTTTTCAAGGATTTTAGGGCAGTGATTGGCCAGATGGAATCGTGAATCTATGATAAAAATACTCTCAGAAATCTATTATCTATAGTCCCAAGAAGTAGAGCACTTACCAAAAAAGCAACAACAACCCTATTTCATTCAGGTTGGGATGATCATTATGATAATTTTTGGAACATAGAGAAAGAATGCTGCAGTTTAGGGGTACATGAGAAAATAGTGATAAGTAGGAAACTACACTTGCTGGAGAGTAAGTCATGTGTAAGACTTCCTAATGGAGAACTCCTCAGGAGAAATTGTTATTTATAAATAACTTGACCACTACAATGGAGGATGGCCTGGGGCATATTTGTTAACTAGGTTATAGAACCTCTGCTTTATGCAGCTATAGACTTTTCTTGACACATTTCTAGCAAGGAGTACCAATTCATTCTCTGCAAGGAAGGATAGTATTTGCAATTTACAAAGAGTTGAATGAGAGAAAAGAGAGAGAGAGACAAGAGAGAGACAGAGAGACAGAGACAGAGAGAGAGAATTAATGACCCAAGTTTAATGGTTTGTATAGGGGCAGATAGGTGGCACAGTGGATAGAGCACTGGGTCTGAAGACAGGAAGACTCATCTGCCTGAGTTCAAATCTGCCCTCAGTTACTCCTAGCTGTGTGACACTGGGAAAGTCACAATTCTGTTTGCCTCAATTCCCTCATCTATAAAATAAGAAGGAAATGGCAAATCACTATAGTATCTTTGCCAAGAAAACCCTAAATGGGGTCATGAAGAGGACACAATGGTAATAACTAAACCATAATAACAGATATTATTAATCCATAATAACAGATATTATTAATCTAAGGAATGTGGTTTTTAGGCCCAAGCTAAATTTCTAATAACTGTTCATTAATAATGAAAGGAGGATCCAAGCTTTATATCCAAGACTTCACTCCCTCCCTACCAAATACTAATTCTACATTGAATACTCAAAGAAAGTAGCAAGGAAATCCATTTATCCAAGTAAATAGCAAAACATGAATTAGAGAAAGTGTCCATAGGAGAATATTTACCAGGCAATACAGAGAGAAGGACCTCTCCCATTGGAAATAAGATAACTTTGTTCAACCAACTGAGAAAAGCCCCACATCTGCCCTAAAGGGAAATTCCCCCGAAGTCTTTAGTGTAGCAAGCTGAGAACAGGGAATGTGATGGAAACTGCCAGCTCCTCTCATATTGGCTTCTTTCTAGAGTGTTATTCCCTGTTCAGCAACTTCAAATGAAGTTGGTATCATCTAGCTCCCTCAAAGCTGGAAGCCAGAAAGTGCCTGAAGTTATTGCAGTCCGAAAAGATTCACAATGGAAGATAATCAAGAAAGTGACAATCTTAGAAGGACTGAACCTCTCACCAACTCTACTAAGAGTTAAAAAATATATATCATACGAAGACCTAGTTTAAAAAAAAACAAACTTAATTTAGTCAACCTTAGAAAAAGGATGTGAGATGTAAACACAGGGAAACTACTAACTTCTACACTACTCATCAAATCTTATTTCATTATGGAAAATGTTACCACTACTCATGATGAAACATGCCCTCCACCTCCAGAGAAAGGATTGATATTGTCTGAACATAGACTGAAGTATGTACTATTTTTCACTTCTTTCATTATTTTGTTCGTTTTCTTATACAAAATAATTAATATGGAAATGTTTTACATGATTGGACACGTATAACCTACATCAGATTGCTTACCATCTCAGGGAGAGGGGAGGAGAGGAAAGAAGGGATAGAATTTGGAATTCAAAACTTTTTTTGTAAATGTTTGAAAAATTGTATTAACATGGGAAAAAATAAAATATTACTTTTTAAGAAAGAAAGAAAATGTTAACACTGAATTAGCCATCTCTCCCTCTTTTTTATCCACCTTCCCTTCATTCAAATCCTGCCTTAGATACTTACTAGTTGTGTGACCCTGGGCAAGTCACCTACCCTCTCTTGGCTCAGTTTCCTCCTCTATAGTTAAATAGTTGCATTTGAAGATTTCTAAAGTCCTTTCCAGAGACTGCCAAATCTATGACTCTCTGATCCCTTATTTACTTTTGCCCTTTTATTTTTGCCCTCCCTACTTCCTTTACTCCAACTCTCTCCCATTTGCTACTCTCTCTCCATCTCTTCTCTTTATTTCCCTTTTCTTCTCTCTCCTTCCCATTCCCCTTTCTTTCTTTGGAATAGCCCTAAGTGACAGGATCAAAGTGCATCTGATTCATCTACATGTTTCTTTGAATGGTCCTTTTTCCCTGAAACAAGTTTCCTGGTCCTTCACTCTTGAAAAAACTTTTAAAACAGTTTAATCTCCTTCCAAATCAATCTATCAAACAAATGTTTATTAATGATCTAATATGTGCCAGAATCACTGCTTTGTGCTAAGGATGTACAAAGGCAAAACTAGGCATTTTTATTGTTTCTCCCCCATGCCTAGACTACCCTCCCTCCTTATCTCTGTTTTTGGCTTCCCTGACTTCAAGTACCAGCTATAATATCACTATCTATAGGAAATTTTTCCTGATTCTTCTTAATTCTAGCACCTTCCCTCTTGATTAGCTGAAGTTTATCCTGTGTACACTTGTTTGTACATAGCTGTTTGCAATTAAACTATGAACTCCTTGAGAACAGGACTGTTTTTGCCTTTTTTTATCCCCAGCATTTGGCACAGTGCCTGATACATAGTAGGCTCTTAAATGTTTACTAATGAACTAGCTGACTGTAGAGTGAGATAGCATGTATATAAATAATCATATATAAAATAAAGGCAAGCTAACTTGGATGGGTAGGAAGTACTAGCATCAGGAATCCTGAAAGACTTCTTAGATAGAGTTTAGAAGTAAACAAAGGAATTCAAGGAGTGGGGTATAGGGGGGGAGGTGGAAGTGAATTCTAGATCTGGGATTCAACAATACCAAAACACAGAGATGGCAGGTGGAGTCATGTATGCAATAATCCCATCTATGGTATCTCTTGACAGACATGAAGTCACTGCTTAAATGTCTCTCGTGCATTTGAATTCGTTTCTTTTCCAGGCAGGTCTTTCCATTTCTGGACAGCTATAACTGATAAAAAGTTCTTGGTAAATGTGAATTCTGCCTACTTGTAACTTCTAACTACTGATTCAAGTTCTGTCTTCTAAAGACATGCAGAATAAGCTGAATCTCTTTTCTAAATGGCCATATTGTAAACCATTGTATTTGCTTGTTTATAAACACTGATTTTTTTTTTTATTTGGGAGGATGAAGGATTGGAAATAGTCCTCTATACTGATAGTGATATACCGAATAGCCACAAGAAAGAATTCTTCAGAGAAATAATGGGAGAACATCCCTCAAATGGAATTTAGAAACAGTCAATTGGGACCTAATCTAGTGACCATAACCCAGAGTAGCCTTGGGTCCCACTCTCTTACTGTGTTGCTACTACAGCAGCTACATGGCTCTCTGCTAGTGCAGTTGAAAGTGGGTGATGGATTGGGAGGAGGGTGTGTGAGCCCCCTTGCTATATGTTTCTTGTAATAAGTGTGGATCTCTGAACAGCCTCCACAAGCATTATTTCTCTGTCGTTTGAAGTATTGGTGATAAAATCAAGCCAGATACTTTTGTAGCCCATAGACTCTAAACTTACTCTTCCAAACCCTCCCCATCCCTATAGTAGGACAGATCAGCACACCCTCCTCTAGAACATAGCTGGATACAGCTCCTCTCAGAGTTCTAGGGGGGAAACCCCAGTGGCCTATTTTTTTCTAATATTGTTTCTTAAGAGCCCCCTCCATATCATTCAATATAATGAATGTTTCCTCAATATTATTCAGCCATTTAATGTCGATCATTCCTCTGTATCAATTAACCAGTTAACATCAGTTAGATCATAAGAAGAGATATTTGCGAAGAATGTATAACAAGACCTAAAATACCAAAATATGTTGCTAAATTGGGACATACTCTTTCTGTTACACTTTAGGCCCTGGGGAAAGTGGACTCACCCTTGAAAAAGTGGCTACCCAAATATTTATGCAATAAAAGTCACTTTGGGGTATGGCAGATACATATATGGATGATTCATCTATTTGCTTGTAGGCTATGGTGCATCACCTTCCTGGTTGGTCCTATAATTTTCAGGCAAGTCAAGCAGATTGCTCCTCATGGTTATTCCTCATTGGAACACTCCACTATAGACCAGTGGTGATGGACCTTTGGTGACTTTTCCAGACTTTAGAATTTCAATATGTCATCAACTATTTCATTCCATCTCAGATACTCATTCATCTAAGATCAAGAAAACTATATATAACATTAAGAGAAAATCAACAGCACCATGTGTTCTCAATCACATAGAGGTTAGGAAAGACAGAGGTCCTGAGGTCCCTCACTAATGGAGAGGATCCAGCAGCTTTTCTTCTTTCTTGTTCTAGTGTTGCCAAGAAAGAGAGAAATAGCTTTCATCTATCTGTTCCAGGCTTTTGTTTTAACACTAAATTCCAGCTCAGCTGCCAATCTAAAAGGCTTTTGGTCACCACACAATAGGCAAAGAGGAACTAGTCATAAAATAATGGCATACTCTTTAACTCAGGGAAGGAATGGCTTCCTCCATCGCTCATTTCTGGAAGTAGGCTCATCAAGCTTCCATTAGAGGAGGTTGGACATAATATAAGGACTGGACTCTCTTTGAAAAG
Source organism: Bettongia penicillata ogilbyi (assembly GCA_023548195.1). Taxonomy (NCBI): domain Eukaryota; kingdom Metazoa; phylum Chordata; class Mammalia; order Diprotodontia; family Potoroidae; genus Bettongia; species Bettongia penicillata. Next base: position 3,951,126 of record JAJHZJ010000017.1, read on the forward strand.
TTCCTTTTTTAAATTACCATAACTTGAAAAATTGCCTGAGAGAAGAGATGAGACTCAAGTAGCACAGTGTAACCCATGGCTTATACAGGAGAACTTAGGTTTATTAATTTAATTCATTCTGAGATTCTGTTTGTCATATGATTTGTTTGTATTGTAAAGCTAATTTTCCCATAGAAAATAATGTAAAGTCAGATGACTGGTACCACATCCCCAAAAATATTCACATAAAAATAATTATTTATAATAGTAAGTTTTTTGTCCCTAATGTGCCTGAAATACAATAACAATGATTAGTACATAATATAAACCAAAAATAAAATAAATTAACCTGCACTGTACCTTTGAGAAGAGTTGTGGCTGGTGTGAGGGAGAGGAGAGGGAGGAGGAGGAGGAGGAGGAAGAGGAGGAGGAAGAGGAGGAGAAGGAGGAGGAGGAGGAAGAGGAGGAGGAGGAGGAGGAAGAGGAGGAGGAGGAAGAGGAAGAGGAGGAGGAGGAAGAGGAGGAGGAGGAGGAGAAGGAGGAAGAGGAGGAGGAGGAGAAGGAGGAAGAGGAGGAGGAGGAAGAGGAGGAGGAGGAGGAGGAGGAAGAGGAGGAGGAGGAGGAGGAGGAGGAGGAGGAGGAAGAGGAGGAGGAGGAGGAGAAGGAGGAAGAGGAGGAGGAGGAGAAGGAGGAAGAGGAGGAGGAGGAGGAGGAAGAGGAGGAGGAGGAGGAGGAAGAGGAGGAAGGGTTATTGCTTGGAAGGAGAATCTCCTTCTATGAGAACATCGAGAATTTCAACATCAGGAGTGTTCTCCCTTATGCTACTTTCACTAAAAGTAAGACTAACACTGCTGCCTTCACGTATTTTTCATTTTTTAGAAACACTTCAGTGGTTTGACTCACTGATTTCTTTTCTTTACATTTGCTGCTGACTAGGAATCTATCTAGTGACACTTGTTTTTGACATTTTTTCAGAATGTCATGGAAATGTGACATTGCATTATTGTTAAAAATATTTGTGGCTCTCATTACTATAACCTTATTTGGGTGATTTTTTTCAATAAATTTTTGCACTTCTGAAAAAAAAACATTGCTCTAGTTAAGCGTTACCTCTTTGTGGGCAGTTCAAGTCCAAACATCATTTTCATACTGCTAATTTTTGTTCATCCTGCAAGACAATTTTGCACAAACATTTTCCTTGTCCAACAAAGCATACACAAAGCAGGTTACTCATAAACTGAAGTTCTAATGTACTTCTCAACCCAGGTCCTCCTTGCAAAACACATATACCTGCCCTTATAATGTGAACAAGCGGTGCCTAGCAAAAAGTGATTTTTTCCATTCCTCTATTAAATTGTCAGTTATATAGGAGAGCATCCATGAACCCATCAATCCTACTTCCCCTTCCAAGACTCCAAACCCTACATCTCAAATGGAGAAATTCACTTTAAATAACATTGTGAGAGGGAGGAAATATGCATGATATCATTTTTATTGCTATTTTTGGATACTCTTCTAGCAAACCAAGGAGTTTTCATGGCAGGGTCCTTCTGTCCCATTTCATACGTACTTGCATCTTTGTTGATGCTTGGTTGTGCCAGACTGCATCCTGTTTTGTTTCTAGTAATTCATGTTGATCTCTCTACCTTGATTAAGAGATGTCAGTCTAACCATTAGGCACCACTGTGCTCATTTGTTTTTAACTAACATACCACACTGAGAAAATTGAATTTTGTTTAATTTAAATTCTGTTCTTGTATGATACTTAAGTTGAGAAGCAGGTGTGCTGAATACTTCTTTTTTGCTTTATTTTCACTTTTTGAATGGACACCATTTTTATATCTCCTTAATTGCAACCCCTATGAAGCAATGCTTAGTGGGAAAATTATTTCTGCCAGACAACCAGCCCTACTTATGTACCAACAGGCATACCAATGAACCTCCAAAGACTCCTACCTTCTAACGGAAAGAAGGAAAGTGAGTTTGATGATCAGTTTTTCCCAAACAGAAGTTATTCAATACAATTCATTTGATGAACTCAGTTTTGTTCAGCTTTCAGCCTTCTGGATAGTCATGTGCACTTCTGTGAGATCCCTTTTAGCATATAGAATATAAGGGAAATTTCTGGAACAATATAAATTTTCAAATCTATCCAAAAAAATGACTTCTACAAGTTGACACTGTAATTAATACTGTATTTCTATGAATTAAGAATATAATTAGTATTAAGTCATTGTGGTGGAGATGGAGGCAATCTAGGGTTACACAGTTAGGAAGTGTCTGAGGCTGGATTTGAACTCCGGTCCTCTTGCTCCAGGGCCAATGACCTAAACAATTCAACTCTAGGAAATATTTTGAGAAGAGGAGTGACACAACAAAGGCTGTAGTACAGGAATATGAAGCTGTCAGTGGTACATAAGATTGTGGTAGGGAGAGGTAGAAGTGAGAAAACTAATTAGATGGTAGGGTAATATTCCAAGCACTTAATAATGTGGGCCTATAGCCAAGTAGTAGAAGTGGAATGTATATTCAACTGAAGTAAAATCAACAGGACGTAGGTATTGATTAGATGGAGTTGGAGACAGAGGAAAAAGTTTAGATAGTATCAAGGTTTCAAAATGAGACACTGAGTGATTCGTAGTAGAAATAATGAAGTCAGAAAAAGTGGCAGATGTCTTGTACACAGTTGGAGATGCAGGTCTGGAACTCAGAAAAAAGTCCGAACTAGAAATATAGGATTGGGAATCATCTACATCAAGGTAATAGATGAAGTTGTATTGCTAATGAGTGTTAAAGATCTTCCCCACCCGTTGGTGGGCCTGCCCATTAAGGGAAGCTTGATTAGAGGAGCCCACATCTTTTCTTAATTTCTAATGAGGCACTGGTTCTCAAGGGTTGTGATGCTGTCTGGCTCTGAAAAGTGTATAAATATTCTAAGGTGAGGTTTTACTTTGGAGCTTACTCATTGGAAGTGCTTGTTTGGCCACATGAGACTCTGGGAAGCTGCTAAAGGAGCCCCCTGTCTTTGAAAACCCAAATATTGGTACTTCTGTCTGTGGTAACTATGTATGTAATGGTCAGACAGTTGGATCTGTCTGTTGATCTGTAATGTATGTATTGCTTATGATCAGACAGTTGGAAACCCTGTCTGTTGGTCTTTCTGTTTATAATTTATGTTTACATTTTCTCAGAAGTTCAGGGTGCTGACTTTTACCCTTGAACTAAGTGAATGATATATGTGCTTGATTAAAGTGATTGTTTTCCCCTCAAAAGTTGCTTTCCTTTTAGAAAAACAGATCTAAGAACCAATACAAGAGGCCCTCCTGTATATGTTAAGGTCCTTGCTGATACAAAAATCAAGGTTGGGAATGTCAAGGGATAGTATATAGAGGGAAGAAGAGGGAAAAGGGTAGACACATTCAGAGAATAAGAAAAGGAATTGGAGCCAGAAAAGGACACAAAAAAAAAACCATATAGAGGTAGCAGAAAACCCAGAGTGTATGATATCTCAAAATAAGAGGAGACAGAGCAGTAATCTGGTAGGAGGGAGTGGACATTTAAGGAGAAGGCCCAGGCCGAAGATGTCTTTCTCCCCTCTAGAGTATTCTGCTGACTCATTCCCACAGAGCTAGTCTGCCTTACCATAGAAGCTCTTTACCTTGGAAAATAACTCCACTCCTGGACTATTTCTAACATTAGAAGCACCCTCCACTCCTAAGGACTGACCTTCTGATTGTCCAGTTCCTCCCAGAATCTCCAATTTCCTTCTTTTCAGTTCCTGTTTTATGTATTATTTTCCCCATTAGAATGTAAACACTTTGAAGGCAGGGACTTCATTTCTGCTTATACTTTATTTCTTTCCTCAGCACTTAGCACAGTGCTTGGCATATAGTATTGTACTTTTATAAATTCTTGTTGACTGACTAACCCAAGGAGAAGGCTAAGTCACACAAATAGAATATGAAAGTTTTGTGATTTAAACTCTGGGACACCAAAAACTGTTGGGGTTTCATGATGTGTCGCGGTAGAACTGTCTCAAAGAATTCCGAATCAGACCACCTCTAATCTAAGTATAAGAATTTATTGAGAATGATGCCTCTCATGAAGAGGGTTACATTCCAAGAAGAACCAGCAACTTCAGCGAAAGCAACATGGATTTTCATAGAATATAGATGCTGATTACACAATCAAAATTTACACAAAATACAGGAATATGATTAATATTAAAAAGGCAAGAGGAGTTTGTTAAGGAAGTAGGTAATGGAAGAGGGGTCCCATCTATATATGGTATGGTGGTTAAACATTCTGGCCATACTGCCTTCCAATTGACTACCTATTATAGTCTTGTCTGGTCAAGAGAGATAGTTAAGGGAGGAGCCAAGATGGCAGAATAGAAAGACTAACGTATGCTAGCTCCAAATCCACAGCCCATAAATTTCCTGTAAGAAGAACTTCCCACAAATTCTGGATCACTGCAAAGTGCACAGAAACACAGTGGAAGAGATTTCCGTTCCAGAGAGCCTTGGAAAGCCATCCCCAGGGGTCCATCGCACCCCGGAAAGAGGAACCCACCCCAGCGCTGCCCTGGCCGGGACCCCAGAGGAGCAGATATGAGCAGGCTTCAGGGACGGAATCTCCAGTGGCTAGGAAGATCCCTCTGCCCACAGGCGCACAGGTCAGTAAGACAGATGTCTGGGCTGGCCGAGAGGGGAGCAGGGTGTCTCCGTGGCTCAGTCCCCCTCGGGAGGCAGAGGCAGCAGCAGAGGCAGCAGTGGCAGACTGGGACTCCCAGAGCAGCAGGCAGAAGTTCAGGTCACTGCATAAACCCCCTGAGGGAACTGAGCCTGGGAAATGACCCTGCCCCCACCTGCTCCATCACTGAAGGTCTCTGCATAAAGCCCCTGAGGGAACTGAGCCTGGGAGGCGGCCCTGCCCCCACCTGAGCACCAGAACTTAAGCTCACATTGAATAGCAGCTGCTCCTGCCACGGATAGCCCTGAGACTGGGAAGCAGCATTTGAATCTCAGACCCCAAGCACTAGCTGGGCAGATCTAGGCAGGGGTGGAGAGGAATCTCAGAAGTCAGGTAACTGGATGGGAAAATGCCCAGAAAAGGAAGCAGAATAAGACCATAGAGAGCTACTTTATTGGGGAAGAGATGTTCCTTCCCCTCTTCATTTCTGATAACGAAGTACAATGCCTGTCATCGGAGAAAGACGTGGAGGTCAGGGCCTCTCTATCCCAGACATCCGAGGTGGATGTCTGGTGGGCTCAGGCCATGGAAGAGCTCAAGAAGGATTTTGAAAATCAAGTTAGACAGGTGGAGGAAAAACTGGGAAGAGAAATGAGAGAGATGCAAGAAAAGCATGAAAAACGGGTCAATACCTTGCTCAAGGAGACCCAAAAAAATGCTGAAGAAAATAACACCTTGAAAAATAGACTAACTCAATTGGCAAAAGAGGTTCAAAAAGCCAAGGAGGAGAAGAATGCTTTCAAAAGCAAAATTAGTCGAATGGAAAAAGAAGTTCAAAAGCTCATTGAAGAAAATAGCTCTCTCAAGATTAGAATGGAACAGATAGAGTCTAATGACTTTCTGAGAAACCAAGAAATCACAAAACAAAACCAAAAGAATGAAAAAATGGAAGAGAATGTGAAATATCTCATTGGAAAAACAACTGACCTGGAAAATAGATCCAGGAGAGACAATTTAAAAATTATGGGACTACCTGAAAGCCATGATCAAAAAAAGAGCCTAGACATCATCTTTCATGAAATTATCAAGGAAAACTGCCCTGAGATTCTAGAACCAGAGGGCAAAATAAGTATTAAAGGAATCCATCGATCACCACCTGAAAGAGATCCAAAAAGAGAAACTCCTAGGAACATTGTGGCCAAATTCCAGAACTCCCAGGTCAAGGAGAAAATCTTGCAAGCAGCTAGAATGAAGCAGTTCCAGTATTGTGGAAATAAAATCAGGATAACAAAAGATCTAGCAGCATCTACATTAAGGGATCCAAGGGCATGGAATAGGATATTCCAGAAGTCAAAGGAACTAGGACTCGAACCAAGAATCACCTACCCAGCAAAACTGAGTATAATACTTCAGGGGAAAATATGGTCTTTCAATGAAACAGAGGACTTGCAAGCATTCTTGATGAAAAGACCAGAGCTGAAAAGAAAATCTGACTTTCAAACACAAGAATGAGAAGAAGCATGAAATAGTAAACAGCAAAGGGAAGTCATAAGGGACTTACCAGAAGTGAACTGTTTACATTCCTACATGGAAAGACAATATTTGTAACTCTTAAAACATTTCAGTATCTGGGTAGTTGGTGGGACCATACACAGATGTGCACACACACACACACACACACACACGTACATGCGTGCATGCACACACAAACATACACACAAGCATGCACACACAGAGACAGAGAGCACAGAGTGAATTGAATAGGATGGGACCATATCTTAAAAGAAATTAAGGCAAATGGTGAGAGAGAAATGTAGTGGGAGGAGAGAGGGTAAAATGCAATGGGGTTAATTATATCTCATTCAAGAGGCAAGCAGGAAACTTTTTAGTGGAGGGAAAAAGAGGAGAGCTGAGAAAAAAACATGAAGTTTACCCTCATCACATTCGACTAAAGGAAGGAGTAAAATGCACACTCATTTTGGTATGAAAATCTATCTTACAGAACAGAAAAAATGGGGAAGAAGGAGATAAGCAGGGAGGGAGGGATGATGGAAGGGGGGCAATGGAAGAAGGGAGCAATTTGAGGTCAACGCTCTTGGGGAGAGACAGGATCAAAAGACAGAATAGAAACAATGGGGGGCAGAATAGGATGGAGGGAAATACAGTTAGTCTTACACAACACGACTATTATCGAAGTCTTTTGCAAAACTGCACAGATAGGGCCTATATTGAATTGCCTGCCTTCCCAAAGGGAATGGGTGGGGAGGGAGGGATGGGGAGAATTTGGAACTCAAAGTTTTAGGAACAACTGTTGAGTATTGTTCTTGCTACTAGGAAATAAGAAATACAGTTTATGGGAAATAGAAAGTCATCTGGCCCTACAGGACAAAAGAGAAGGTGGGGACAAGAGAAGGGAGGGATGATAGAAGAGAGGGCAGATTGGTGATAGAGGAAGTTAGAATGCTTGGTGTATTGGGGTGGGGAGGGGATAAATGGGGAGAAAATTTGGAACCCAAAATTTTGTGAAAATGAATGCAAAAAGTTAAATAAATAAATAGGCAAATAGATAAATAGATAAATGGGTGAATGAATGAATGAATGAACAAATAAATAAATGAATGAATGAATAAATAAATAAGTAGATAAATAAGTAAATAAATGAATAAATGGGAATAGAGAGATAGTTAGGTATTGTGGTCCTGTCTTGGGTTAGATTGATGATGTGATTTTGATTGAATACAAGAACACACCTAGTCAAATATGCGGGAATGGATCTGAGAGCAGTAGCTAAGTAGAGACAATAGCTGGATTCCCATCACATGGAGACTCCTGCTGTTTCTGTGGGAACTACTAGTTCAGGGACGTATCTATTTTTCTGGTGAGCAGAGAGGCATATGTGAAGAAGTTATGTCATTGGTAAGGGACTAGGTAAGTACAGTGGGCCTGCAGCCCTTTATTTTTCTGTTTTCATACAAGAATGAGAGGTAGCATGGAATAGCAGGTAGACAGCAGGTCTCAGAATCAGAAAAAACCTGAGTTCGAATTTCACCTCTGGCACATATGGATTGTGGCTCTTAACCTCTGAGAGCTATAGGTCACTCTCTGAGCCCCTGTGGTTACAGAGCAGGAGTTGGTATTTCTAGAATGAGCTCCACCTACTGATAATATCACACATCTGGTCCAAAAAACAAAAAACAAAAAAAAAAAAAAGGAATCAGACTGTCAACACTGGTACTCACACATATATATGCATGCATGCATGTGTGTGTGTGCAGATGTATTAGCATAAATAGAAGAACATTAGAAACTTAAACATGTTGGAGTATAAGATCATGGATCTAGAGTATTTAAAGAATCCTTCTCTGTATCTCTAGCACAGTTCCCTTAGTTACACTAGACAGTTTGTGAACATTTGTGGAGTTTTTTTCGTTGAAAAATTCAGCATAGTTTACATTGTGAAGGGATGAAAAAAAAAACTTAGTGTAATTTAAAATATATAAAAGAAGGTAATTTTATTTTGGTAATGATAGGCGAGAGAGGGATAGGAATGACTTGCAGCATTGTTAATTGGTCCATCTTTTTAAAAAAAAATATTAAAAGGGTCCAATTTAAGTCAAAATTAGGGGCAGTTCTATTAAGATTCCATCAAAACTGGGAAGGGACATTCCAAACTGCCTAGTCCAACCACTACATAAAGAAAAATTCCCTCTATAAAATCTATTACTTGTGAGTGATCAATAATCTTCTTTAAGTGAATACTGTCTTCAAGATAGCTATGCAGTTCAGTGGGTAGAGCACTGGGCCTGCCATCAAGAAGACCTGAGTTCAAATCTACCTTCAGACACTTACTATCTATATGACCTTAGACAAGTCTAACTCTTTGCCTTAATCACTGGAGAAGGAAATGGTAAACCACTCCGATATGTTTGCCAAGGAAACCTTGTGGGCAGTATGGTCTATGGGGTCATTAAGGGTCATTTACAACTGAGCAACTAAACAAGTGGGAAGGTGCTATCATAAGTGCTAGGAAAAAAGAGAGAAAAATAAAAATACAGTCCCTGCTCTCAAAAATATTACATTCTACTGAGAGTTACAGAATATATGCAGAAAAGCAAATATAAGACAATTTGAGAAAAGAGGGAGGATAGAGATTTTTCTGTAAGAGATGGCACCTGAGTGGACTGTCAAAGGACACTGAAGACTAAATGGTGGAGGTAAAGAATAAATATATTCTATTTATGGGAAACAACCTACATAAAGGACCAGAGGTGAAAGATGTCATGCTGAGCATGGGAACAGGCACAGGTAAGGCAGCAAGCAGATCATGAAACGATCTAAAGTCAATCTGACGAGTTCATATTTGATATTAGAGGGACCAGAGCAGTGGTCCTGACTCAAGAGAACCTGAGTTCAAACCAGCCTCCAACACTTACTAGACACATGACCCTAGGTAAGTCATTTAACCCTAACTGCCTTCAAAAATTAAAAAAAAAAATTAAAGCTCTGCATAAGTGTCAGTTACTTTTTTAAAAAAAAGTTAAATAAAAAAAGTCAAATTCTTGATTTGGAGAGTATTTCTATTAAACCATCCTTTAGAAAGTTCATTCCTGGCCATGAGCTGAAGAGTGCAAATGGTCTTTCAGCCTATGGTCAAAGTCTTGTAGCGAAGAGGAACCTACTGTCTTCTGATGCATCCCATTAGTGATTAAGATTTTCCTCACAATCATAATTTGCTCTTTCATACTGTGAATATTTAGAGAGTGGTTGGCGGCGGGACAATAGAGAGAAGCGTGGAAGAGTAAATGGAGAAACAGGGAGCTTATATCCATGGAACAGAAGAATGACGACACAGCAGGGAGCATTACTCCTTCCATCCCATGCCATGGTAGTCTCATAGCAGAATCACATCTGTGCCCCTCCCTCAAGCCCACTGAATGTAAAATCCTGGAATACAGGGACTGTTTCATTTCTCTATATCCCTAGGGCCTAACACAGTGTCTAGTACACAGTAGGCATTTAATAAACGTTGATTGTTTAATTGAAAGTACCTTGTAATCAGTGACTGTTTAATTAATGAACCCATACTAATTAATGAAGAAAATCAAGGGTTGATTGTATTTTTAAACATGGAAAAATATTTACAAGTTCAATGTGAGAAGTGATTATTCCCTTCAAAACCAAACATCTAACATCCTTGAGCTATATACAAACCAAAGGCTAAAAATTATGAAATTCAGCTTTATTCTCCCCATCTAGCAAACTGCTGCTCCCTGACAAGCAGCAGAGGTAGTCAATAACCTTTGAAGGGGTGAAACTTTTTACCATTTGGATCTCTCTCTTAAGTGAAATATTGCCTGGGTGATACAACTTTTGAAGAGGAGGTAATACTAACAGGAACTGAGTAGGATGAATTCAAAGGAAGCAATACAAAGTTTCATCTGGCTTCACATAACTTTAAATGATGCTTGTGAATATTTATTCACATATTTTCCATCTACCAGAAAATTTTAGTGATAAAAAAGAGTAATTGCATTGACAGAGTACACTTATAAATATCAGAGAAAGGCAGAAGAGGGTGAGCAGCAGAGTTACAGTGGAAAACATCTTGATTTAGAATCAGAGGACCTACACTCAAGTCCCAGGTCATTAATGTAACTTTTGTCAAGTCGTTTAAACTCTCTGACCTCAGTTTACCCATCTGTAATAATGAGAGGGTTGGGCTAAATTACCTGTGAAGTCATTTTAAGTTCTTGAACTATGTAACTATGAGTTATTGAAGGGAGAGAAAAAAGGACTAACATCTCCATAGCACCTTGTAGTTTACAAATCATTTTCCTCACTGAAGCTTTGTGAACCAGATAGATTTGTTGGTTTTTCCCAGACCTATAATTTTACTTAGAAACTCCCCATGTGAGGACATTCTCTCTGCTGATGCAAATTGGCATTTTCATCTGCTAATCTTAGAGAGTCCCTTGAGCACTAACCAACCAACCTATGCTCTGACAGCCAGTTGGGTACTGATAGGACTTGAATTCTGATTTCCCTGATTCTAGCAAGAGCTGTCTCTCAATTGGGTGAAGATAATATTATTCCTTTTTTATAGATCAAGGTATAGGGCCTAGCTATGCTTGGAGAGGCTTATCATCAGAAGGCCACAACCATTCAAGCAGACCAATGTTAAAACATAACCAGGTCAGAATATGAAGCAAAGGAATACTGAAATTGGCAAGATCTCATCTCCACTTGACAAGGGAGAAAATAGATGCTTACAGAGTCCACCACATATGGTGGTTTTCTGATTCTAAACAACCCAGCTTATTCTCCAGTTTCCCATGAAGGGTCAGAAAAATAGGCAAAAGGCCTCTAAGAACACAAATCAGTCAACAACCATTCATGAAGCACCTACTGTGTGACAGGAACTCTCATGGAACTTATATATAAAATATAAATATATACAAAATAGTATAGTGCCTGGCACATAGTAGAAAAGTAATGAACATTGATTAATTGATAATTTCACAGAGAGGGATACATTAGTGACAGGGTAGGGTAATGCTTCAGGTAGGAGATAACACGAGCTGAGATTCGAAGAAAGCTTTGGGTTCTTTGAGGCAAAAGAAAGAAGGCATGGCAAACACCTTATACTAATGCATAGAGAAGACAGTTGGAATATTGTGAGTGAGAAACAGAAAATAGGCTAAATCCTAGGCTTTGTTTTGAAGCAGAAGATTCCGGTATACCTTCTCCTGAGGTAGAAGGGGACACACAGCAAGAAGTAAGTAGACGGCTATAAGTTATTAGAAGGTAAACTCCTTGAGATCAGGGACTATTACATTTATGTCTTGGCATTCTTGATGCCTAGCACAATGATTGGCACATGGTAGGTGCTTAATAAATGCTTGTTGGTTGATCCATTAGAGTGGGAGAATAAGACCATGGGAATGGGGATCAAGTCAATTCCTAACTAAAGAGGGCTCCAAAATATTCTCTTTCCATCTCCTTTCTTACCTCCCCAGGTCCCAGCAACCACTAAAGAATGGAATGAGGAGACCTGACTCTTGGCAAATGCACAATTGTAGTATCTCAGGAGGACCAAGCAAGCCCAGATTTTATTTTCAGAAAGTAGTCTCATAGACTAGCAGGCGACACCCGTGACCCACAAACGTCACCAAAATATCAGAGAAGAGACCTGAATAATACTCCTCATGAAATGTCTCCTCTCTAATGAGTTAGGGTCAGCTAGAGACCCAGGCATTGTCCAGATTTAGGACTCAGGAAATGAGCCCTGGGATGTGAACATGCCCTGATGGTGATCAGTCTGGAAAAGGAGGGTTAATGGTTTCCAAGCAATCACTCTAACTCATAATTCTTAGCTCTCTATCAGCAGCCTTCCTAACATTGGCTGTCTCTTCTCAGAAAGGAAAAAAAAAGAGGAAATTAGAAGAGTGGAAGAGCCTGCATGAAAAAAGTTTGGAGAGGAAATATGTGTCTAATAATAGCCATGGCAGCATTTCACAGCTGCAGCATGATTTTCTCTACCTTCTACATTATATTAAAGCCAGCATTGCTTTAAGGTTTGCAAAGCATTTTGCAAATACTCTCATTTGATCCTCGCAACATCCTTGGGAAGTAGATGCTTTCACTATTTACCTTTTATAGATGAGAAATTTTATCTTCACAATATCCCTGGGAAGGAGGTGCTAACATTACCACCCTTTTACAGATGAGGAAACTGAGGCAGACATCAATTAAATGACTGATCCAGTGTTAAATAGTTAGCAAGTGTCTAAGGTTGGATTTCAACTCAGGTCTTTCTCAGTCTAGGTCCAACACCCTCCCCCCCGAAGCACCTAGCTGCCTCACATTGTCATATGTGTGTCACAACCATCTTGTGTGGCAGGGATTCCTGATCTTACTGCCTCCGTTTTATAGACAAAAGGATAGAATCTTAGAGACATTAAGTAACTGGTCCCACAGCTAGTAAGAAGCAGAGTCAAGACTCAAATCCAGTTCTTCTGATGAACTAAACCCAACATGTGCCCAAATAAAACCAGAGGATGGGATTCATTTGGAGATAGAATCAATAGATTTTGAGCTGGAAGGAACTCTAGAGGTAGAGTAAATGCAAACAACTTACTGTTCCATATGATGATGTCTAGAGACTGAATGATGTGTCCATAGTCATGCAATTATTAGCAAGTATTAGAGTCAAGATGTAAAAATAGATTCTCTGATTCCAGATATATACCATGCTGCTTTTCCAGGGACATATTGACCCAAGAAATTCAGAAGATTTCTCTAATAATCTATGACTATAGTATCATCAATGGGCATACTCCCGCCAAAATAAGGCACTCATCTGTGCCTGCCCATCTTGTCCATGTTCTAACTGATCAGCAGCTCATCTGTAATTTATTATCTCAGACAATTGCCATGGGCACTGAAGGTTAAGTGGCTTGACCCATGGTCACCCAACTGGTATGTGTTAGAAGGGAGACTTGAACTCAGATCTTGTTGACTCCAAACTTAGCCCTCTGGTCACTAGCCATCTTGTCTTTCAGGTATAGACTTCCTCCTCCCCCCTGCACAAAAAAAAAAAAAAAAAAGATGAGCTGATTTCATGTAGATATTCTAAAAAGCAAATTTTGTACTCTCTCCTTGGACCAGTATACATTGATCATAATGTTCCACACCTCTGATATTTATGGAATTGGACAATGAGAGTTATTGCTCAACAGATGACCCTGAAGCATTCTAAATCCTTCTACAAACCCTCACAACCAACAGTATCAAAGGCTTTAGTGAGATCAATGAATGTTGTGTACAGACCTTGGTTCTGTTCTAGGCATTTCAGCCTATTAAGGAAGATACTGATAAGAATCTTGCCAGTAATGACTGAGACAGACCCCCCACCTCTACTCCATAATTGTCACAAGATAATCTGTTTCCTTTTCCTTTATAGAGATGGACAATGGAGGCATCCTTGAATTCCTGTGGAATAACCTCCTCATTCCATGTAACCCATAAAATTTCTGTCAGTTTTTGTATGAGCAGTGGACCCCCTGCCTTGCAAATCTCAGATGAAATTGAATCAGCACTGGCACTTTGCCACATGAGAGGAGCTTAATGGCATTCAAAACTTCTTCTTCAGTTGGGAATTTGGCTAGAGAGGGATTGACTTCAACCTGAGGGAAACAGCTAAGGCTTCAACATTTGTTCAAGATGGTCTGTTGAAAACATTATGAAAGTGTTCAATCCATCTCTCCAGGGTCATGCCCTTACAATGTTGATCCATCAGCACTGAGTAGTTTAGATACACTATAGGTCTTTGACCCATAACAGGCACCAAATAAATGTTTATTGAAATGTAGGTGTAGCTGTGGAGTGAAAAAACTTGGGACTGAATCCTTGTTCTGCTACTTTGGGTGGCTTTTAGCAAATCTCTTCACTTCCTTTGGCTTTACTTTCCTCATTTATGAAATGAAGGGATTTTTTTTAGAGGATTTTTGTGGTCAGGGATATCACGGAGCCAATTCTGACTCTCAGGAAAGCTAAATTGCTAAATTTTCAGGGTGAGGATTCACATCTTGAATATCAATAAATGCTACAAATCAGGGCTCAATTTATTGTTTTGATGATAGTCTAGACTTAAGAAAGGGATCAAGGAAATGTACATAATGCATATTAAAATTTAAAGTGTGTTGTAAATATCCCCCCACCCTAGGAACTGGTTGTTAAACATCTACCAGCACAGCCCTGCTTGTAGGTCTAAATCCTGTGAACTCTCAGAGATTTTTCTCTTTCTGGTAACCAGAAAATTAAATTAACAAGAGGCTTCTCTATTCCTGGAGCACTCTAGTTGACCAAGGTTTTACTGTATCTCCAGGGAATCCAGCCAGAATTGATGTTACAGCTCTAAGGAAATGAGCTCCTTGGAGTGGGTAAAAAGAAAAGGAACAAAGGGGGTGGGCTTTGCTTTCAGAGCAGAAAGTGACAAAAAGAAACCAAATAGAAATGGAATATTTTAAAAATGTGACAAGTAGCTTTAAGCTTTTTATATTAGCTATTAACTGCTGGGACTCATTAGGCATCTTATGCAAAAGGCAATAATTGAATGTACGAACACACTGTAATGCCACAATGGGATTCCTATTTCTAGCATCTACTGTAATTATGAATCATCCTGGATCTATGTGGCTTATTGAAGAAATGCTTCCCTTGAATAAAGCTTGTTGGGTGCTGTTGAAAGTATTTTTATCCTCTCTTTGGCTGATGAAAGTAGACATTCCAATTTAATGGGGATGGAAAAGTTATTGCAATTGCTTTCATATGGTACTTTTATGGCACCCTGAAATCTATGTAATCCTCTTAAAGGAGATGTAGGAGTACTGAAAGACTGTGCAGTACACCAAGTCTATGTTTCAAACTAAAGTCCAGGGGATCCCAGAATTCACTTCTTTTGGGATAAGCCCTCTTTCCTAGAACCTCACTATAGCTCCCCATTGCAGAGAAATCAGGGCTTCTCCTTCCACCCATTGATCCTTCACCAAAAAGCCTTGTGTCTTTCCTAATTTCTTTTTCTTTTCCCAGACAAATTTGCTTAGCAAATCTTTCATTCAGTTGTCCTATTTCTATCTCCAAGCCTTCTAAGCTATGTGTTCAATCAGCTATCTTCTTACTACCTCAGTTTATAAACTCTTCCCTCATCCGTCATTCAAATGGCACTTCAAATCCCACCTTCTGCACAAGACCAACTGGCAATGCCTTAACAGGGACTAATAGAAAGTCCTGAATTTATGTTTAAAGAAAATCAGTTTCACAAGTAGAAGACTTGGATCAAACCAATGTAGATTTAGAATTGGAAGGAACATTATAGACCATTTTTCAGGGAAGGAAAATGAGGCACAGAAAGTCAAGTCAAGTCAACAAGCATTTATTAACTGCTTACTATTTGCCAGGCATTGTGCTAAGAGCTGAGAATACAAATACAAGCAGAAAGACAGTCCCTGCCCTCAAGGATCTTACATTCTAATAGGAAGAGGGGGAAAGAAGGGAAAAGAGATGAAAGAATAAATGACTCATTCAGGGAAATACAACTAACACTGACTGAGGTCAAGTTCAGTGTCTAATCCACTATACTATGCTGCTTTAAGAGACCTACATTGACAGCACTTAATGAAGAAAAAAAAACAAAAGAAAAAGAAAGATATTTTGGGGTTTTGATCAAGCAAAATCTCTTAATCAAAGGGAAAAAATGAATTTGAAGTGTAATATGACTACTATAGAAACCAATGGAGTGTTATGCTGAATTAATGGAAGTATAGTGTGCATATCTCTTTGAATTTATTGACTTCATTTCCTACAGCACAACAGTAGTGCATCACATTCATATATCACAATTTATTCAGCCATTCTGCAACTGATGAGCTTCTCTTTAGTTTTCAGTTGGTTTGTTTTGTTTGTTTGCTTTTGCTACCACAAAAAAGAGCTATTGTAAATGTTTTCATATTTAAAGGGCATTTGGTGCCAGGACTGACTACATAAAAAGGACACAAGACCTTAATTTAAATAGGCCAAGGCTCCTCAACTGTTTCCTGGCCTATCTCCAGTTGTCCTCATCTATAAATTGCCACTGGACCCTGATGACTCTGGAGGGAAGAGTGAAGCTGGGGGCTTTGCACAGCTCTCCCTCACTTAAATCCAATTCACTTGCTAGCTATGGCATCCCCTTCCTGATGTCATAGTCCTCTTTGAGAACAAAGGGCAAACAACAGCAACATTTTTGTCTATATTTTACCACACCTGGTGTTCTGATAGACAAAATACATCGTCAAATAGACCTACATATGTGTGTGTGTGTGTGTGTGCTATGTGAGGAACAAAAGAAAGTACTTGGTTTCCACATGGTTAACACGACTCCCAGCTTTGCAGGAGTGATAACAGGATGTAAATTAGAAGTAACTGGTTCCAACCAAAGCTGTGACCTAGCAGAACCAGGCTTCTGATCAACTTAAAGGCCAGAAGCTTGTACTCATGCTTAAGGAGCTGTTTAATACTATCCAGCACACCATCAGGGTGGAGCAAGCTGATTTAAATGCACATGTGATACATGAAGAGAAAGGAGGAGCATATCTAGGAGAAGAACATGAAATAGGCAATTCAGGAAGTTGCATCTAGCCAATGGGGAACAAAGCAGGAAATTTGAATTGGAAAGAGGAAAAAATATTCTTGTATTACCCTTAGCTAATGTGCTCCTTTACAAAATTACCCATTCACAAAAAATAAAATAAAATAAGAGTTTTCCTGGCTTCAACAGTGAATATTGCTCTTTCTTGAGGGAGCACACTTCTCACAGTTATATGTATAGTGTACTTATTATAGATATACAAAGTTGGTATATTAATCTATATACTATGTAAAATGTACAATTTATATATAATAGATTACATAATTATATGTTATACATTGTGTCTATATATACATATGTGTATGTATATGTATGTGTATATTTTTGTCATTTGTTATATTAACTCTTTTGCCCCGTGCAGTTTCATTTATCATTTCTTGAAATATCAAGCTAGAAAAGCAGGCTTTGATAAAGCCCATTGGGATTCAAATGGAGTTATTTGACCATACCTTAAACTCAGATCACTCTGGCTCTCACTGACTGACCAACAATAGGGTCCATTCCAAGCCTCACTAGGTCATTGTTTGGGTTTTGATGGCTCAAAGTGAGTGTAAATAGAAACTGCTTCTCTTCTTCCCAGAAGCCCTAAGAGTCTTCCCTTCCTAAACTGATTTTTTGTGTGTGGGGGTAAAAGAGACCATTTCTTGACTCATTACTTACCTAGCCTTAATCACTGAATGGGTATTACTTCAGTGTGTATATATACATACACACACCCGCTAAATATCTATCTATCTATCTATCTATCTATCTATCTATCTATCTATCTATCTATCATCTATCTATCTATCTACACACATACGTATACACACATATATACACACTAAATATATACATATACACACTAAATATACATATATACATATACATGTGTATGTGTGTACACGCATACACACACACACACACACACACATACACACATATTTTCTTTTTGAAGGGCTGCCATATAGAAGACAAATTAAACTTGTTCTGCTTGGCCCTGGAAGGCAAAAAATAGAATCCAAGGGCTAAAGTTTCAGAGAGGCAGATAAAGGTTTGATGGAAGAAAAAAATTCCTGAAAATTATGCTATCCTAGAGTTGAATGGGCTGTCTCAGCAGGTCATAGGTCCTTGTACAGCATTGGTCCTCAAGCAGAGACTTAACGAACACTTCTTTTAAGTGTTCTGGAGTGGAATCTTAGTTAAATACCAGCTGAGGCTAGGTGACCTCTGGAGTCCACTCCAATATTGTGGTTCTGTCAAGAGTTTGAAGGGCTGGAATGCAAAAGAGAAAGTAAATGGTTTGTGTTACTCCAGCGAGGAGACCTAAGGCTAGTGGGTAGGAGATACCAGCAATTTTAAATAACTCTTAACAAGTAATCACACCATTTTATGCATTGGTTCTCTATGTGTATTGAATGTTTTCTCACTTATTCATATGTTCTTTCCATCCATATTGCTGTCTGTCTAGGAGGGAAAGCAGTCGAAAGGGTAGATACTAGGTGCATATCAGAGCATCAGGTATAAAGAAAAGTGGGCAAAAATGCACAATTTTTATGTGGTCAGTCCAGGAAGCATACCCTTTTGTAAACTGTCAACGAATGAAGTCTCCTGGGGTAAGGTATACTGGAGAACGCAGAGAATGACTGCATTCAAATTATCCTGCCCAGTTTTTTTTTATATTGTGGTATTTCAGCCCCACAAGAATCCTGAAGAATTTGTTACCTCCATTGAAGCAAATGAGGACAAATACAAAAAGTTTAAGTGAAATGGGCTAGTAAGTTTCATGAGCAGAGGAAAGCAGAAAGTATCTTGAGTTTGGAATGAGAGGCTCTGGGTTTCAACCATGGCTCTGCGTGATCTTGAGTAAATGACAACCTCTCTTGAGTCTTACTCCCTCGTCTTTAAAATGTGAAGGTTGACCCAGATGATCTTATGATTCCTTCCAGCTCTAAGCCTATTTTCCTAGAATTTGAACTCAGATTTCTCTCCTATCTAACCCCAGTGCTCTTACCCATGTGATGCTGCTTCTCATCTCAGAGATGATGAAAAGGAATTACCAAAATGTAAGAAAGCCCCCATACTGATACCCCATTGTTAGAGCTAGAACCAAGGAGATGGAGACAATTCTGGAGAACCTTGTTTCTATTTCAGAGAAGACTCTACCCAATGGAAAGGCAAAAAGCATATCTGTAAATAGTTGTTTCCTCCATTCAGAGTCATGCCTAATACCCCTCTCTGGGAATCACCCAGAATTGTAGAAGGATCTACATAAAGGGCAATTCCTGTAGGGAGGAACTGGAGGAGGGAGAGGTGTGGAAGGAGCCACCCCTGACAGTACCTGCTGTGGGCTAAAGAAAAAAGAACCTGCTTATTCAGGGCTATGACCTAATGAGAATCTAAATGGTTGGTTCACGTCCTTTGTCTTCGAAGAGGACCAAAATGACATCACCAAAGAATCTAAATAAATAATTAGGAAAGGGTGCCTAATTGGGGGATGCCTGTTGGTTTTCTGAGTGTTCTACTAGGTTTTCTTTGAGCTTTCCACAAACCTTCCCTTCTAAAATTTGGGGAATGAGGTATTTACAAGTGTTCTTTGTACAGCATATTGGGTGGTGGCTCATAGTGAATTTCTCAGATTAATTGGGTGTGGGATTTGAATCTGTGCCCTTAATGTTCTGAGAGCCTCTGACATAAGGCTCACACCTGTTTTGCATGAAAATAGAACTGAAATCAGGTATATTCCCAGCTCTCTTTCCCAGGATTTTTATGGTGTGTATGGGGTGTGTGTGTGTGTGTGTATGTGTGTGTGTGTGGGTCTGTGTAATAATTTGCTATTAGTTTATATTCACAAACTCTCAGGGTGCTTTGTGAGCACATTTTAAACTTTTTCTAGGCTCTGCTCAGAGAAATATTCCAATGAAGGGTCCATCTTGGTAGAGATTAGTCTCTGGGAAACATCCTAGACTGACTTTGGTCAAATACTAGTGCTTTTCATCAACTCTATCAAATCCCCTGGTTGGATGAACTTTAAGTATCGATTGTGTTTTTCCTCAAGCTGGCTTTTCAAGCAGGGGCTGTCTCTCCATCTTATATAGAATCATAGATAATTGGAAGACTTTTATGGGTGGTTCATGTTCTAGGTCAGCTGTTAGCTCTCTACCACAATAGGACTGGAGAGGGAGGAATTGTGATGTTAAAAAGACACTTAATTTTAGGGGAAAAATAATCTCTTTAAAGGACAATCATACTGTTGAGGTCGAGGGGTATGTAATGTTAATTAGAGTTATAGATCTTCCCCACTCAGGGGAATAGGACTCAGATACCTTTTGCTAATTTCCAGTGAGACACTGGGTCATGAAGTCATGCCCTCCAGCTCTGAAAAGTATATATATACTCTGAGATAAGGTTTTACCTTGGGGCTTAGTCTTTGGAAGAAGGTTCATGAACTTGGAAAACCCATATTTGGTGCTTCTTTCTCTGGTAACTATGTATGTTTGCATGTATGTATGTTTGCATGTATGTATATGTGTGTATGGTCAGACAATTGGCTCTATCTGTTGATCTGTGATGTATGTATTGCTTGTGGTCACATAGTTGGAAGCCCTCTCTGTTGGTCTTTATTTATCTGCTTGTATTTCCCCTATTAGTGAATTTAGTTAAAGAAGGTTGTTGACCCCTCAAAAGTTGCTTTCCTTTTAGAAAAGCAGATCTAAGAATCTGTGCAGCAGGCCCTCCCATGTATGCTGGAGTACTTACTGCTACTGGGTGCTGGGAACCCTGAACCCTGAAATTCAAAGGGAAAGGATGCAGGTCCTGCCTCCAATAAATTCAACCCAACCCTTCTTTTAGCCAGAGACAAGGTTTATTAGAACACCAGTTGGGGTGGATGAAATTTTAAGAATCTGCATTATTGATCAGATTTTAAGAATCTGAGCATTTGTATCACTAATCACTAAAGCAGGCCAGATTCTTAAGGAAAATGTTCTCTTCCCTCAGGGAGCTCACATTGTAATGGAGCAGACTACAAACTAGCAGCTCTCTTAATACTAAATAAATAGAGGGCTTTTGTTGGTTAGTCTTTTTGGTTTTGTTTTTATTTTTGTGACCCCCCTTTCAGGGTTTTCTTGGCAAAGATACTGGAGTAGTTTTCCATTACCTCCTCCATTTCATTTAACAGATGAGAAAACTGAGGTAATCAAGGTTAAGTGACTTGCCAGGGGTCACACAGCTTGTGTTTTAAGCCAGATTTGTACCCAGAAAGATGAATCCTCCTAACTTCAGGCCTAGCAGTGATATCCACTGCACCACTTAGCTGCACAGATGGAAAGCTATCTCAAAAGCAAGGCATTATTAGCATTAAGGGGACCAGGTAATGTTTCTTGTAGAAGGAAGGATTTTACTTGGTCAAGAAGCCAAAGAAGTCACTAGGTGGAGTTGCAGGTGAAAGTGAGGGAAAGAGAAAGAGAATTCTCTACTTGGGAGACAACCAGAGAAAGTACTCTGAATTGGGAGAAAGAATGTCTTGAGAAAAGAATAGCAAGGAAACCTGAGTACATAGACTACAGCTTCAGTGGAGAGGAATACAGTATGAGATTGTAAAGATAGGAAGGGGCCGGGGGTGAAGAAGAGCTATAAAAGCCAAACAGAGAATTTTATATTTCATTCCAATGACAATAGGGAATGATTAAAACCTATTAAATGGAGAAAGGGATGACATGGTCAGATCTGCACTTTGGGAAGTTCAATTTGATGGTTGAGAGGAGGATGGATGGGAGAAGAAAGAGACTCGAGGCTGGGAGAGCAACCAGAAGGCTAATGAAATAACCTAAGCACAACTATGTGACCCTAGACAAGTCACTTAACCCTGTTTGCCTCTGTTTGCTCATCTGTAAAATGAGCTGAAGAAGGAAATGGTAACTACTCCAGTATCTCTGCCAAGAAAACCCCAAATGGGGTCATGAAGAGTCAGATGTGACTGAAAGTCTAAACAACAATGGTATTTTTATCTTGAAAGCAGGCACTGTTTAACAGTCTTTATATCCTAGTTCCAGTACAATGCCACTGCCTGGCACATGATAGATCACTTAATAAATGTTTGGTGATTGGTGAGTTGATCAATATCATGCCATTTCTTCTCCCCTCTGCATGCCTCTCCATAGGCTATCCCCATCAACTCTCTTTTTAGCCTCTCATCTTGGATTCCTAGGCTTCTTCAAATGCCCACTGAGGCACCTTCTACAAGAGGCTTTTCCTGATTTGCTCTCTTCTCCCTCCCCCCCACCGATTGTAGAGCTCTCTCTCCCTGAATTATGTTGTAGTTACTTTTCTTATATTTTGTCTCTTCTGTGTGTGCACAGAGACTCAATTTATATTGTGTTTTTATATTTCTTACATATACCCCAGGGCCTTGAATTATGTTTGTTTTATGTTTCATGAATTCAATTAACTGTTGGCATTTTTTTCTCCAAATTCATGAAAGGTAATGGGATCATGGCAAATCCCATCGGCTTAGGTGCAGCCTATATTTTTCAAGCTACATAACCAGATAAGACCAGTCATCTAGCGAATCACAGACTCTAAGAACTTAATGATACCTTTAAATATTTAATTTAAATTTAAATTTAGCATCCTTGACCGATAATCCTTCAGCTTCCCCTTCAACCCCTCTGGTCACATAACTCTGGCTAACAAAGCCACCAAAACCATAGACTTCTGAATTTGAAGTCAAGAAGTATTTGGAGAAATTTTATTGATAAGAGATTCCTTCATCAAGGCTCATAGAATCTCAGAGTTGGAAGGACCTCAGAGATCAGTTGATATCACATCCCAGACAAGAGACCATATGAATTCTACTTAAAATCCTATAGTAATGGGAAATGCACTACCACTTAGGGCAGTCCAGCACACTATTGGACAGCTCTAATCACAGGAAATTTTTTCCTTATCCTAAGCTAAAGTTTGTATTCTTAAAACATCTACTCAGTGCTCCAAATTCTAAGAAGACCTACATAGTCCTCAGGAATATCAATAGCTAATGTCTCATTTAAACAAAGCTTCAAGCATTTATAAAAAACACAGTCATTTAGGGGGGTACAAAAAGTCTATAATGACTTAAATATCAACCGGCAGAGTGATGAAACTCTGGGATCCTTTTGCCTGAGTATGACACATTGCAATAGGATGCCAGATTTATAGTTACCCTATTATGTTGCCGTTGTTTAGTTGTCTTTCGTTCATGTCTAACTTTTTGTGACTCCCTTTGGGGTTCTCTTGGCAAAGATACTGCAGTGGTTTTCTATTTCCTCTCCAGCTCATTTTACAGATTAGGAAAGTGAGGCAGACAGGGTTAAGTGATTGCCCAGGACCACAAAACTAGTAAATCCACATCTTGTGCTCTATCCACTTTGCCACCTGAAGACCCTAGCAGCTATCTGTAACATTGACACTGTGCGTTGGCATTGCACTGGCTCTTTCAGGAGTATTTTGTCCCACACGTTTTCTCTTTACTATATTGAGCCTGCTATACAAGAGGATGGTAAACAATATGTAAATCCCTACTGCCTTTGAAGCAGATACCTAGTTTTTTATTTTATTTTTAATTTATGGAATAAAACACACATTTCCATAATATAAAATAAAAAAGATGATTGTATGTGAAAGTGCAGATCTATTATGCACAACTTGCTATTCTTTTTAAATATACAATAAAATTCTCATGTAAATTTCCTTTTTTCCCTCCCTCCTCCCCTTTGCCCCATCCTAGAGATGGCTAAAAATAGTGTAATTTTTATGTTCCACTCATCCAAGTCTCCAGATTAAAGGATTTGGATCATAGAATTTCATAGTTGAAGAACCTTTAATATTGAATGTTAAGAATGGTTAAGAATGTAAGAAAGTTTCTTACAATATAAGCTATGAATAATAGAAGGAAACTTAGAATACAGAAAACGGAATGTTGGAGTTGTGAGAAACTCCAAAGACCAATCAGTCAAAGTCCCATCTTTTTACAGATGAGGAAACCAAGACCTGAAAAGTAAAGTGACTTGCCAAAGGTTACAAGACCAAACCTACAACCAATCCAGATTTATGGGCACAGCCTTTAACTCTACCCCACATATGCATGTTTCCTTCAGAAACAACAGTTTCTAGGTTTTTTTTTTTGTTTTTTTGTTTTTTTTTTCCTGCTGGTACAATTCCAGGTACAAGAATTCTTTGCCACACTTTGCTAAGCCATCGAAGTGGAAGCCATGCTCTTTAAATCCATTGAGTTCCAGCTGGGAGAAAAGGCTTGCATAAGATTAAATCTAATCATCCATATCCTTTAAGGAAGTCAGCTTCTCCAGAGTGTGCTTCCTCAGATGAAACAGCTCCTCTCCCGGGTAATAAAGGAGGCTGAGGATGCTTTCTCTAGATCCTCGCTATGGCAAACATCCTTGCACATCACAATTCCATTCCTGTGTCTGTGGAAGTGTAGTTTCTACAGATGGTCTGAACTACTTTCTGACTTTACTGCTGTTCCCTTAGGAAGAACTTCAGAGTCGATTTGGCAGTGCATCTATGCGATGACTTCCTGCTTCCCCAGAGACATCCTTTCCCTTGTCTGTTTGACCCTAACTTTCAAGATTTCAGTTTCTGACTGAATTTGAGTTCTACTGTTTTTAGCACTGGTTGCACCATGGTATGTTTAAATATCATATTTGCAGCTTCTGCTATATACTTCCAATATACTCTGATACTAATGTTTCTCATCAGGCAGTGAATACATATTTATTTAGTGCCTACTCTGTCAGGCATGTGCTAAACACTGGGGATATCAAGAAAGGAAAACATAGTCCCTGACTTGGAGTAGCTTACAATCTAATGGGGGAAGACTAGATACAAAAGGAAGCTGAAAAGAGAGGAAGGAGGCAGGGAAAAAGGTACTCAGTACAGGACGTGGTGAAGTCTAGCCCAAGGAATGTAACCAGTGAAAAATGAAGAGTTGGCTTGACTTAGGAGCCCCCTTTAAGTGGAGGTTGTGAGAGGAGTTCTTTACTCTGTCCCTCATCCCCCTAATCAGAGGAGCAGATGGTGATAAACGAAAAGGAGTCTACCTCAGCACTGGGTCTGCCCTTAATTGTACTTTCCCATGAGGCTTCATAATAGTAATCCATTACATTTAGCTAGAACTTTGTATATATGGAAGTGTGTTTGCCAAACAGATAAGGATTGTGGGATCTAGAACTGGACACAGTGGTACAACCTCTTTTTTTTAGGAATAAACTAAGGCCATGGAAGTGCTTGGGTGCTAGAAGAGACATAAAGATTTTTTTTTAATGGCGTTCCTATTGTCAAGGAAGATACGATCTCATAGAAGATGATGTACGTATAACCACCAGGAGATGAGAACAAGAGAGGCTGAGCTGTCAATCATCATCTGAGCCAGAAAAATTGTCTGAGTATTACTTGGCAACTGACAACATCCCCCAACTTCAACATGAACAGAGCTTACCTAGCAGCTCATTACCCTTCAGGGGTGTGACTTCCTTTTTTGAAGCAATTTCCTTCTCCTGCCTTTGAGGGGCTATGACTTTATTTTGAAACTTAGGGTGTCAGATGGCTGCCCCCCAAGGAAAGGAAAATGCCTGCCCTTTATTCACTTTCAGAGAGAATTTAATATAAGCTTGTGATTTTCAAAACTATTGATAACTGTGTTCCATAGTTTTCCTTGCACATTTCCCTTATGGCTCTACCCAGTGGCCCCAACTATTTTCCAAATATTTTCTCCCTCTGAAAGGGGGGTTTTGACCGAAGGTTCAGGATCTTTTATTAAAGAAAAGTTTTGACAATAGTATCTCAATATAATTGATTTCCTTTGTAATCTGATGTATTTTATTTTACACATTTCAAAGCATTATTTAGAGATGTGCAATGGACTTCACCGGACTGACATGGGAGATGGTAATCCAAAATTTAACAATTTCTGCCCTAACTTAAAGTTGAAATATTTGCATTCCTACATGGAAAGACAATATTTGTAACTCTTGAAACTTTTCAGTATCTGGGTAGTTGGTGGGATTATACACACACACACACATATGCACATGCATGCACACACAGAGACAGAGAGCACAGAGTGAATTGAATAGGATGGGATCATATCTTTAAAAAATGAAGGTAAATGGTGAGAGAGAAATGTATTGGGAGGAGAGAGGGAGAAATGGAATGGGGCAAATTATCTCTCATAGAAGAGGCAAGCAGGAGACTTTTTAGTGGAGGGAAAAAGAGGGGAGCTGAGAGAAAAACAAGAAGTTTACCCTCATCACATTTGACTAAAGGAAGGAATAAAATGCACACTCATTTTGGTATGAAAACCTATCTTACAATACAAGAAAGTGGCGGAGAAGGGGATAAGCAGGTTGGGGGGATGATGGAAGGGAGGGCAATGGGAGGAGGGAGCAATTTGAAATCAACACTTGGGGAGGGACAGGATCAAAAGAGAGAATAGAAGCAATGGGGGGCAGGATAGGAGGGAGGGAAATATAGTTAGTCTTACACAACATGACTATTATCGAAGTCATTTGCAAAACTACACAGATATGGCCTATATTGAATTGCCTGCCTTCCCAAAGGGAATGGGTGGGGAGGAAGGGATGGGGAGAAATTGGAACTCAAAGATGTAGGAACAACTGTTAAGTATTGTTCTTGCTACTAGGAAATAAGAAATACAGTTAATGGGGAATAGAAAGTTATCTGGCCCTACAGGACAAAAGAGAAGATGGGAAGATGGGGACAAGGGAAGGGAGGGATGATAGAAGAGAGGGCAGATTGGTGATAGGGGAAATTAGAATGCTCGTTGTATTGGGGTAGGAGGAAGGGGACAAATGGGGAGAGATTGGAACCCAAAATTTTGTGAAAATGAACGTAAAAAGTTAAATAAATTTATTTATAAAAAATAAAATAAAATCTCAATAACCTTCAAAGCTTGAAAGGGTAAAAATTTTGATGTAAAATTATATATAAAAAAAAGAAATAAGCATCTCTGCCCTAAAATAAGTAAAGCTCTTTTGTTCTCTCTCCCTTTTATCTAGATAAACAATTATTAAATAAAATATGGTGCATGGCCTAGAATTTCTGTTGGCAAAAAGTTATTTTTCAGAGATAAGTAAATAAAATATAAAAGTAACAGATAAGGAATAAACAAGCTTCCACAGATGGCTGCTTTGATGGATAGTGGGAAAGGGGTGAAACAGCTTTGCTAAGGCATAAAATGGGTACAGACCCAGCCCTGGCCTTCTTTTAGGCTCTCATCATCCCAGGGTTCTAGATCCCTTGCTCTTTCTCTGTTGATGTTACCTGAACAAAGTACAAAATCAATTCTCACCAGTTCTGATCAGTTAAACCAGGTCTTCATAATTTATGCGCCTGCTCCCTATTGTGTTTCACAGGCATTTCTCTGCTGAAATTGGCTAGCTCCTCCATCCCTTTTGCTTTCCTTACTGGTTCTACTAACCACAAGTCCTCTTAACCCCTCAGTGTCAGAGCAAGGGTTAGAACTAGGAGGCTAATTTGCTGCATGTCTAACAGGTCATCCCTCGTCCCAAAATCTTTCAGTCCCCTACCCTCTACCTCCTTCCAGTGGTCAGAGGCTGGTTATACATACATGAGAGATCTGTCAAGAAATGCAGTGAGAGTTCCCTTCTACTGAATTATGCCACAGGAAGCAGCACAATCATATTGACCAGGTCCACTAAAAATCTGTGATCATCTTGGCCCTGCTTGACACCAAGGAAGCCCTATCATTCTTCCATAATGTGACTCTTCATCCTGTCTCCCATACTGGCTACACCAAAGCTTTTCTGCTGAAGCCTCCTACAGCATCCCTCCCTCAGACTCTCAACAGATGACCTCACCTCACCCTTGTCAGAAAATCAAATTCCTGTATTGTCAGTTTCCTCTTCTCATCTTAAAACCATTTGACATTGTATCCCATTCTCTCCTTTCCTCAGTCTCAGTCTCTTCTCCCCAGCAAGGTCAATGCTAATATTTTTTACTTTGATCCTTTTCTCTCCCATTTCTTTCAACAGCTCTTATCCTCAATCATGCTGTAGCTCTTTAATCTTTAGTATCCCCATATACTGGTTTCTTCCTTGATGTCAAACTTACTCAGTTCTCTTACACTTAAAGAAACACAAAAATATAAAACCTCCATTTAACCCTACTATGCCCTCAAGCTACCACCCATCTTCCCTTCTCTTCATAGCCAAACTGAGAAAAAGTTATCTATGATAGCTGCTCCCATTCCTTCTTTATTTAAATATCTCTCTATCCCTTGCAATCTGGTTTCCAGTCTCATCCTCAATTGCAGGTTCAATCGCTGAGGTTTACTAATAATCTCTTAATTAGTAAATTAAGTGTCCTTTCCTTAGCCCTCATTCTTCTTGACCTCTTCCAGCATCTGAATTCACCCCTTCCTCTTGAAGAATCTCACCTCATCAGGCTTTGCTTTATTGTGTTTTGATGATATAGCTCCCTTCTGACTCTCCTCCCTTTTTGACTCTCGGGGTCATTTGCTGAATTTTCATCCCATCTCATTCTCTCACTGTGCATGACCCAGTGGTGTGGTGGTACATTAACAACTGGCTCTTCGGGGGGATGGGGGGTGGAGGGGAGGGAGACTATGCATAGAACACACTTGTGCATTATTATCATTTTCTTCATCCCTTTCTTGTGTCTAGAGAATAAATCAAGCCCTGATTCGTAACATTTGCATCTGATATATAAATGCACTGAAAGTTTAAAATTTGCCTCTCAAGAGCTTGGTTTGAGCTAAGTCCAGCACACTCCTGCTCAAGGTTCTGCCCCTAAGCCCTCTTATCTCTCTCTAGAATCTAAAGG
This sequence comes from Bettongia penicillata ogilbyi, assembly GCA_023548195.1. Lineage (NCBI taxonomy): Eukaryota > Metazoa > Chordata > Mammalia > Diprotodontia > Potoroidae > Bettongia > Bettongia penicillata. The sequence goes on from JAJHZJ010000017.1 coordinate 3,979,843, forward strand.
CCAGACTAACTCATCAGTTCTCATGGGTCTAACTATTATCTCTCTGCCAATGGAATGTAGAGTTCCCAAACCTATACAGTCATCTGAATCTTTCTCATGAGTTCCAATTCCATGACAGGGCCTTCCTAATGAACGTTTCCAACTGGATAGCCTGTAGTCCTTTGAAAATCAACAAGTGAAAAAGACTCATTCTATTCAGTCTACGGCTCATCCCTCTTCCTAATGTTCCTATCTCGGTCAAAGACATCACAATCCTTCCAGTTATCTGGGGTTGTAACCTAGAAGTCATCTACTCTTCATTCTTCTCCCTCACCCCTAGATGTAGTCAATTGACAAGTCTTGTCCTACTTCATCTACAATACCACTCACATCTGTCCCCCACTTGGGGCAGGCAGCACAGTGCTAAGGAAACTTTCAATGTGGAATGATAATATTGGTGTGAAACTTGATCTGTGTCCCAGCTACCACTGACTACTATATAGCCTTGGGGCAAGTCACTTAGCACCTCTGAGTTTCAATTTCTTCACCTATGAAATGATGGAGATAAGCTAGATAAACTGTAAGGTCCCAATTCATCCAAATTGAATTATCTGCCACCATCCTCCCCACTCTCTAATCCATTCTCCTTAGAACTGCCAAATTGGAATCCCTAAAGGACAGGTTTGCACACATCACACACCTACTGAAAAATCTCTACTGGCTCCCTATTAGCTAAGATAAAATACAAAGCCTTGGTTGGTATTTAAAGTCCTTCACAATCTATCTCCACCCTTCCTTTCAAGGAAGATTGCTTATTAATTCTTTCTTGCTTTCCATGTTCCATCCCAAGTGACCTATTTACTTTCAGCGTAAACCAGACTTCATCTCCTGTCTTTGTACTTTTGCACAGATCATGTCCCATGCTTAGAATACACTCCTCGTCCTCTTCTGAATCTCAACCAGTGGTCCAGTGACTGGAACCCAGTCTCAGCAGGATGTCATTTCCCTTGCCAAAATCAGGGAATTATTTGGCCTACACTGGGCCTGCCATCCTGAGTGAACTAGCCTCTCCACTCCAGTTCCCTCCATACAAAAATCATCTCCTGATCCTATCCCCCAAACCTATCCCACCCCACTTAGGACATAGCACATTGAAAGCAGAACCACAGGAGGCTCAAGGGAGGAATCAATAGTCTACTTGAAAAGAGTCAGTATGATCTGTCTTCTCTTTAGCTAGATAACTAGTACAAAAGCAAGGGGAGAAAAGGAAATGCTGAGCGATACAACTGGTTTTATAATACCAGCAACAAACACTACTAAACACCCAATATATGTAAGACATTATTCTAGGCACAGAAGATATAGAGCATTTATTTTACACAGAACAGAATAATGGAAGGTTGGATATGATACAAAGGAAGAATTGTAGTGCAAGGGCTCTCCAGTCACCAGAGCCAGGTTCAAATCCCATCTTCAACCTGTGTGATCTTGTGTAAGTCACTTAGCCACACTGGGCCTAAACTTCTTCCTCTAAAATTAGAGAAGTGCCCTAGATGGCTTCTAGGATCTTTTCCCAACTTTAAATCTATGATCCTATAACTAGATGACCTCTGAGGTGCATCTGTCTCTAAATCCATGAGTTTATAATTCAGATTGAATGATTTGAGAACGGAACACTTTTAGCAGAGTGCAAAAAAAAGCTTCATGGAAAAGATACCTGGGCTAAGGATTTCAATTAGTAGAGGGTAATAAGGGAGTATCTTAAAAGTATTGGGAGCCATAGTAAATAGAAAGTAGAGCATACTTACTGAAAGGTAAAGTGTCTGCAAGGAAAAAAGTCTGAAAATGTCTTTGAATTCTAATGATTGAAGAGTGAGTGCCTTGATATAAATGATATCTCAGAGATTCTGATCTCCCAAGCCTGCCTCATCCCTATTGAATATGAATGAGTTGATTACAGACCAGCTGCACTGAGTGTTCATTACATGAGGGGAAAAAAAACGGTGGGCTGGTGGTTTTTTTTTTTAGAAAGACATACTTCCATCATCTTGTTTTAAATGCCTTGATAGAGACCTGTAATCTATGCTTCATCAACATCATCCTTTATGCCCTGAAATTGCAGCTAAGATTATTCTTTTTGTTTGGTTTCCCAACTAATTTCAGATAATTAAATTGAATGCATAATAAAGAAAATGCCATCACTTCAGAGTTTCATTTCAAAATAAATCCTAAATGATAAAAAGCAATTAAATATTAAGATTTTAATCTCTTCATCCTCAACATTTTATGTGGTATCTAATGTAGCAAGTTAGTTGAGATAATGGGATCATAATTGAGTTGGAAAATGAGGTTGGAGGAATAATGACACAAAATGACTTGCACAAGCAGAGGGGAAGCCAGTTGGCAGAAGCGCCAACCCTAGGGGGGAGGAAGTAAAGCGACTGAGGAGAAGAGCATTAACGGAGGAGGAAACTGACAACAATATGCCTTGGTGAGATGCAGAACAAATAGTAGGGGAAAGAGCCCCAGGATCCAAGCAAATTGCTCCTTGAGATGAGGGGCAAAGGAAGGGAGCAGGAGTGACTTGCTTCCTTTATGCAGAGAATGAAGACTCAAGAAACCTATGGGTCTTTAATAAATGTGAAAATATGGTTTTGATAAGGGAGGGGAAGAGAAAATAGAATGAAAGCTATTAGGGCTTGAAAGTCAGAGACAAGTTCCCAAAGTAGACTTGGGACCACAATAATGGAAACCAGGCTGCACTGTGGCTAGGATGAGACCCTCCACTTGTGTATGATTATAATCAGGATACTTTGTGAGTGACAACAGCATCTACATCTGCTGGAGCCTGTGAGTGCTGAAGAGGCTTGATTAGAGCTGGAAATGCCTTAAGGATAACAAGAATCCAAATAAAAATTCTAATTGTGAATGATGTGTTGGGCTATTTCTTTAAACTAGAGGAAGTTTGGTCAGAAAAGGAAGAAGACCTTTAAAGGTAATTTATTCCATGGTTCTGCTTTTAGGAGAGGTGACACTGACACCATCCCAGATAGGAAGATTCATTTTTATTTTAACAACTGTATAAGACTTCAAGATTTTGCTTCAAGATTCAGTAATTATGCAAAAGTAATAACATAGTTGAAGGAGATAGAGTGGTGGGCTAGAAACTGGGAAGATTCAGGATTAAATTCCACCTCTGGAATTTTCTGGCTGTTCCAAACCTTCTCCTTTCATCCCCCATCTTTCCCTCTGCCTCGTCTTCCAGACAAGGAACTGACCTCTTATTTTACCAAAATCTGAGGCCATTTGCCCTGAGTACCCTCTTCTCCTAGTCTCTTCTTGGCATCATATCTCATTCTTTCTCTCTTTTCCTATCTGTTGTTGTCTATCCTTCCTTCCCAAAAAGGATCATGGAGATGTCATGACTTCCAAGTGAATGACAAAAAGATGCCCTTCTCCTTGCCAAGATTAGTCTCTCTAAATGTGTGCTTCGTCCCATCCCTTCCCTTCTCCAGTGGAGCAGATCCTGAATCACCTCCCTCTCAGATCCTCAGCCTCTCCCTATTAAATGATTCCTTGCCAACCACCTTCAAATATGCCCAATTCTCCTCCATCCTTATAAAACCTTTCTCTAGACCTTACCACACCCTCAAGCTATAACCCTATGTTTTACCTCCTTTTCTCAGCAAAACTCTTAAAAGCAAACCCACGGTGCTCAATTCTTTTCCTCTAACACAGTTTCATCTTTCACAGTCTAGCTTCTGAGCTTGGACCTCATTGTTCTCTTCCAACCAGTGATTTCTTCATTGTTTGGTTTGATGGTCTTTTCTCCATCTTCATCCTTAACTACCTCTCTGCAGCTTTCCTCCTGTATGCTTTCTTCTTCTCAAGATTTGGTGATACTATTCTTCTCATTAACTTTCTATCCATCTGACTATTTCTTTTCAGTTTCCTTTGCTGGCTTATCACCCATATCATGTCTCCTAATGTCAGAACTCTAAGGTTCTGTTTTGGGCCCTCTTCTCATTTCTTTCTTTCCCTCTCCATCAGTTCCCATGGCTTTAACTATTAACTCTATGACTCATACACAGATCTATTTATACAACCCCAGTCTCTCCCCAGAGCTTCAGACCCATATCCCCAATTTCCTATTAGGCATTTCAAACTGGATGTCCCAGAAACATCTGAAACTCAATATGTTCAAAACTGAACTTAATATCTTTCCCCCCATTCCCTCCCCAAACTCTACCCTCTCCCAAATGTTTCTTTTTCTGTCCAAGGCATAACCATCCTTCCAGTCTCACAGGTTCATAACCTCAGTGTTTTTCTTCCCTTCTCATTCTCCTCCATTCTGTACATCCAATCAGTTGCCAAACATTGCCATTTTCACCTTTATATAATCTCTCTAGTCCTACCTATTTTCTCCACTCACAAAGCTATCATCTTAACTCAAGCCTTCATCACTTCTTGCTTAAATTATTATAACAGCTTACTAATTGGACTCCCTGCCACAAATCTTCCCACTCAGTCCATTCTACATGCAGCTGCCAAAGTAATTTCCTTAAGCACAGATCTGACCACGTGACTCCCCCAGTCAATCAACTCCAGTTGCTTCCAATTGCCTCTAGAATAAAATATAAAATCCTCTGATTAGCTTTTAAAGCCCTACACACTTTGGCCCCTACCTATCTTTCCAGATACACCAGGTAGACATCACTGTCCCTCCTGTACTCTCAATCAAACTGGCTTTCTCTCTGTTCCTTGCAGAGTACCCCATCTAGTATGTCTCTGTGTCTTTATACTGGCTGTATCCCATGCCTAGAATATACTTCCTCTTTTTCTTTACCTCATAGAATCCCTCTCTTCTTTAAAACACAGAACCAGGATCACCTTCTGCGTGACACTTTTCTTGATTCCATCACCTCTCCCCAACTGCTAATGCTCTCCCTCCAAAAAACTATCTGGTATTTAAACACTTTGTATCTATTTTTATTTATTAACTATAAGCTTGTGAAATAACTATTTTATATATATTTGTTGTCTCCCTCATTCAAATGCATTTTCCTTCAGAGTGTAGGTTATGTCACTCTTTGCACTTGTGGAGGAATTGATGGTTAGTTGTATGACCCTGGGAAAGTTACTTAACCTATATGTGCAACTGTGTAGGATTTAGCCATCAAGTTCAAACCTACCCCACCCCACCCCTGCCCCAACCTGCCTTTTTTCTAGGTTTACTGGCTATATCTCTTGCTCAAAGATCAAGTCTCAAACCCAATTCACTCGGGAGTTCACAGACTGGACAAGTCCCACCCACCTAGCCTAGAGTGGATCTAAATACTAAATAGTAATTGTTTCTCTTTTACCCAGGAAGTCTTAGGGTCTTCTCCCAGTTTGATTTTTTGAAATGGGCCATCCCTTGAACAACTACTTAAAGAAGCCTATTCATTGAATGGGTGTAAGTAAGTAAATATACTCTAAGATTCAAAATAAGAATGCTATAAGTCCTTAACCTAAAAGGGCCAGGGTCTCCCATTGCATCCTGGGTCATCTCCAGTTGTCCTGATGAATATCAGGCCAGTGGACCCAGATGGCTCAGGAGAAGAAGGTGAGGCTGGTAACCTTGCACAGCCCTCCCTCACTCCAATCAAAGTCAACTGCAAGTCATGTCATCATCTTGATGTCATGGTCCTCTCCGAGAAGGAAGGACAGACACAGCAACCAATAAGACTAATTTGCATTGGTGGAAGGATTTTGAACATATTTGAAATTATATTTTATAAACATATATTACAGATAGTAACAAATAATAATAGTAATAAAAATAATAGCATTTATATAGTCCTTTAAGGTTTACAAGTTCATTACAGATATTATCTCATTTCATTCACACAACAACCCTATGGGGGAAGGGCTATTATTATCCCCTTTGTACAGATGAGGAAACTGAGGGAGGTAGAAGTTAAATGACTTGCCCAAGGTTGCACATCTAAGTGTTTGAAGCAGGATTTGAAGTCATATCTTTCTGACTCCAAGGTCAACTGGTCTATCCACTGAGCCCTCCAACTGCCTCATTAAAGGTGACTGAAAGCTTTGATCCTACATCAATTCTGCCTCCATGGAGTTTCCATTTCTAGGAGGGGAATACGACAAGATTAATATATTAATTACTAAATATTAATATATTAATTATACTGTACTATAAATATATAATATATTAATTATATTATACTACTGTAATATAGTAATTTTATGTTATATGTCATATATTATATATGTAGTATAATTCATAACAATACAGCATGTTATTATATGATATATTATATTAATATATGTTAATTATACTTTACTACAAAATAATTTCTCATAATTGTGGGACAAAAGTGTAAATGAAAAGTGATGAGAATTCATTGCTGCCTGGGAAGACAAGGAAAGGCATCCTAGATGAGGTAAGATAATATTTATTGTTGTTCAGCCATTTTCTGTCTTGTCTATCTCTTCGCAATCCCATTTGGGGTTTTCTTGGCAAAGATACTGGAGTGGTTTGCCATTTCCTTCTCCAGTTTATTTTACAAATTAGGAAACTGAGGCAAACAGAGTCAAGTGACTTGCCCAGGGTCACACAGCTAGTAAGGCTGTGTTTGAGCTCAGGTCTTCTTGACTCTAGGCCTGGCACTGTATCCACTGTACCACTTAGTTGTCAATAATATTTGTAAAGAACCTTAAAGCCTGTACAAAGTCTAGCTGCTGTTATGATTATGATTTGACTTGAGCTTCAAAGAATAGGTAGAAAATTAAAAGGCAGTGAAAGGAAAGAAAGTATTGTAGGCATACAGAGCAGAGTTATTATAGTAGACCTGGGAAGTTAAATTGGCATATTTATAGAATGATGCCTTATTTTGAAATATAAGGGCTTTGAGATTTGACCCATCCATCTCAGTTTGCCAACCTTCAGTTTGACACATTAATGCTATATTTGGAAGTAAAAGTATTTCTAAGCTCTGGAGGGAAGATTCTCCATATTCCCATGTGTGTTTTCCATTCATTGTAATGAACCAGACCCTTAACAGAGCTTTGCTGTGATCTCCATTTACATACAAGCACTAAATCTTCTCATTTCTTCCCTTCTAATGTTTCTCACATCTGTTCCTTCTTCTGCATCTCAATTGATAATAGTTTAGCCCAGACTGAATCACTTCATAATTGGGCCATTATTACAGTCTCCTAATTGACTTCTCTGCCCCTAGTCTCTCCCCCCAACCAATCCAACCTCCACACTGCTGCCTGAATAATCTGTCTCTGTACACATTCTCCTCCTTCATATGAAACTTCAGTGGTTTTCAACTGATAACTAGAAAAAAGCCTGCAGGGTCCTTGCCCTGGCATTCTAGACCCTCAGCTCTCTTATTTTGTTTGCTCTCTCTCTCCAGACTTCTCTACCAGAAATTGGTGGCACAGCAGGAAGTTAGTAGCCTAGAAATAGAGCAGTGGTCCTGGAGTCAGAAAGATTTGAGTTCAAATATGGCTGCAGATATTCACTCACTATGGTGCCCTGGACAAGTCACTCAACCTCAGTTTCCTCCACTGTAAAAGGAGGATAATAATGGCACCGATCTCCCAGGATTGTTGCAAGGATCAAATGAAATAATATCTGTTAAAGTACTTAGCATAGTGCTGGTACACATTAGGTGCTATATGAACATTTATTCCATTCCCCTTTCCCTCCTACTTCCCCTTCCCTTTTCCCTAGAAAGCAGCTGGGTGATATAATATATAAAGTCCTAACCTGGAGTAAAAAAAGACTTGAGTTCAAATTCAGCCGCAAAGAGTTACTAGCTGTGTGACCCTCAGCTAGTCATTTAATCCTGTTTGCCTCATTTTCCTCAACTGTTCATTCTTCATTGCCAAAAAATGCCATACAATCAGAGAAATAATGACATGACCTGAACTTAACTTTGTTGTAAGAAGGGAGAGCTGTGCAGGTCACCAGCCTCACTTCTCCTCCAGAGCCATCTGAATCCAGTGACCAGAGATTCGTCAGGATGACTGGAGATGACCCAGGATGAGGCAATTGGGGTTAAGTGACTTGCCCAAGGTCACACAGCTAGTGAGTGTCATGTCTGAGGTGAGATTTGAACTCAGGTCTTCCCGACTCCTGCAGTGGTGCTCTAACCACTGCACCACCTAGCTGCCCTTCCTCAACTGTAAAATGAAGATAATAATAATACCAACTTCCAGGAGTTTGTGAGGATAAAATGGGATATTTTTGTAAAAAAAAAAATCATTTGCACCTTGCAAACCTTAAAGCACAGTGCTATATAAAACTATTCCACTGCTGTTTCTATACTACTCCTATAAGAGCCTGTATGCTTAGTGGACAGAGAGTTTGCCTCAAAGCCACAAGAACCTGAATTCAAGACCCCCATCAGACACATACTGACCACACAACACTGGGCAAGTCATTTAAACTCACGGTTTTCTAGGGAGCTTTCCAAGACTATAAGTCATAGAGAAGGTTCTGATTTGCTCTGGTAGAGGGAGTTTTCTTACATGGACATTCTCAATACCAAAGCAATCACAGCTCCTCTCCCTACCTCCTCTTTGCTAGAAGCTAGTCTGCTTGAATTTGGGATTTATCAGTGAACCCAGTGTTATATGCTAACTCTTTTGAAGTATGTCATAAAAGGGGTGAAAGGAAGGGAATAAGTATTTATTAGGCACCAAATATGTGCCAGGAACTGGGCTAATTACAAATGTTATCTTATTATCTTATTTGATGCCCACAAGAAGATATCATTCATGTCATTGTACAGTAATTTTCAGTCATGTCTGACTCTCTGTGACCCCATTTGGGATTGTCTTGGCAAAGACACTGGAGTTTGCCATTTTTTTTTCTGGCTCATTTTACAGATGAGGAAACTGCAGCAAAGAGGGTTAAGTGACTTGCCCAGAGTCACACATCCAGTAAGTGTCTAAGGTGGATTGGAATTCAAGAAGATGAGTCTTCATGAATCTAGGTCTGGCATACTATCCACTGTGCCAAAGGAGTCAAAGGATTTAGATTCAAATTTTTCCTGTCCCAAAATCCTAGTGTTACCCTGGGTAAGTCTCACATTCTCCAGCTCTCTGCTTCCTCATCTTTAACACATGAGGTTAAAATAGATGACCTTTAAGGTCCCTCTTTGCTGTAAACGTACAACCCTCTGATCATAATACATATGACATGCCTCCCTAAAGTAGTTGGCACTTAATAGATATTCAATATATTCTCATTGATTGACTATTTGATTTATGGAATAAGGTGCATTCTCTATGATGGTTAATATTCAACCTTTTCACAGACCCAACCTATTATATCCTTTCCTGATGATGAAAGAAAACTGATGAAGGTCAGGAAAACTAGCATGGGGTAGTGAATGAGGCATTAGACTTGAGGCCAAGAAGATCTGGCTTCACATTCTGTTTCAGATATTTACCAGCAAGATATTTACTGGGCAAGTCATTGATCCATCTGTGAACTAAAGGATGAATATTTATCAAGTGTTGTCTTTGTGTCAAGTGTTGTGGTAAGCATTGGAGATATAAAATAAAAAATGAAGATAATCTCTTCTCTGTCCTCAAGAGGTAGCTAGGTGATACAATATATCATGCTGAACTTAGAGTTGAAAGAACTGAGTTCAAAGCTTTCCTTCAACATTTTTTAACTGCATGACCTTGGGCAAGTCACTTGAACTTATTCAGCTTCAGTTTCCCTGTCTTTAAAATAGCACAATAAAAGCATTTACTTTGCAGAGGTGTTGTGAGGTTCAGAAGAGATACCACATGCAAAAGTTTTTGCAAACCTTAAAGCACTAGATAAAGGCAAACTCTATTATTCTAATCCAATAGGGGAACATATATAAAAGCCTGGTGATCAAGGTTTGGAATGTTACAGGGATGCTTAGTAGATGGGAGCAATGATGGATGCAATGTTTCCCAACAGCAGGAGCTGTATGGATTTCATTACAATGATTCCAGAAACAGAAAAGAGGGAGAAGGGTTTGGAGAGCGCTCATACCTTGGCTGGTTAAAAAGAATGACAAAGGAGTGAAATGAGGCAAGACTGATAGGGTGAGCCACACATGACGCACTCCGGGCCCCAAGATTGAAGTTGAATATAAGGGTTGGAAGAGAAGAGAAAGATGAAAGAGAGTAACAGACTTGGTGGGCTCAATGGCTCTTTCCAATTCTAAATTTATGATCATATATTGAAGAAAGGGGGATGGCTTAACATTGAGAATGGATTCTAAGGGAAAGAGTATCTTGGACTATGGAGTTATAATGAGTCACACCAACTTTTCCAAAACACTTTCTTCTTTAGCTGTGAAAAACCAAAGGGCATAATTATGTGCAGTTGGCAAAAAAAAAAAAATCCCTCCTGTGAAGCTAAAGGCAATCTGAAGTGTAATCTACAATTTTTTTTTGATTGGTTCCAAGAGAACCTTTTCCTTTTAGACAGTTATATGCAACAAAGACATAGCTGGGCTGAGGGATAAAGACATCTCACTGTGAAATAGCGATGTTTCTCTGTAACCAGGAAGGAATGAGACCTTTAGATTGACTCTGCTGCTTAAAGTAGCTTCTCTCTACCAGGTTTTTTTTTTCCTTTTCTTTTCAGTTTTCTCCTCTCCTTTGCATAGCAGCCCTTGTGAAAAAAGAATCAGCTCCTTCAGTCTAAAATGGTAAGAACATTCCTTTGCTGTGGAAACATCCAGAGGCAGTCAGAACATATGTTAGTTACCTTTGACTCTGTGTTTGATTGAGAAATAATGAGATAAAACACAGAGAGGGACTGAATAGGAAGAAACACATTCTGGCTACTTCGTAGCCCTTCCTCAACCCCTTCCCTTAAATGTGTGTGCCTATCTGACATGCAGAAAGCCCTCTGGATGAATGAGAATCCTTTGCATCATCCCATCACTTTTCTTTACTTCCATGCCCTGCACACTTCCTTCTCATACGTACCAATACTATCATTTTCCTCAGCTGTTGCTATCCCATTAAATTATGTCTCCATTGCCTTATCCATTCCATTATTTTGCCTCTTGTGGTTTATGAGTTGCTGTGTGGCTGATCAACCTGGCAGACCTCTCATGACACGAGGCTAGAGGCAGAATTTGAGAAAGGTCAAAGAGCTTGACTGAGACAACAGGAATTTCCCCATTAGGATATTTCATTGATAGCAGAGACAAGAAGAATTACAGTCAATCAAACAGCAAGCATTTATTAACCCCTTGCTATGTGCCAAGCGTTGTGTTAAGTGTCAAAGATACAAAAGAATCCCTGCCCTGAAGGAACTTATTTTCCAGTAGGATAGATACATACAAGATTCACACAGAAGAAACAGAGAGTAATATAGAGAGGAAGGCTCATGAGTAGTATCTCTGACATCAGATGGTCTGGGTTCAAAGGAAAAATACCTAGACTCAAATCCTGCTTCTGATACCTGGGTGACTTTGGGTAAGTCACCTAATTTCTCTGGATCTTGGTTTCCTCATCTGTAAAATAAGGGTGTTGAATCTAGACTCCAGATGACCTCTAAAGCTCCTGCCAAGTCTAGATCTCTCTAGATCCCTTATCTTTATCTCTGAACTCCCAGCCTTCCAGATGCTTCATGAGCCTTTATCACTTCCCTCCTGACAACAATTAGAATGCATTATCATTGCTCCTTGGTAGCTCCAACCATCCCAAACTCCCTTTTGAATTTGTTGGTTACATGGCACTAATTTGCTCATGCTTTCCAAATAAGTCCCTAGAAGCTGACTAGGGGAGTAGAAAATGCAGGAGGATGCCAGGCTGTTCATTGCCAGAAGGGAGGAAAATGTAATTGCCTGAGTTGGCAAGTGGCCAGAGCAGTGGAGCTAACACCTCTATTCTGGTGCCTGCTGCCAAAGGCAAAATAAGGAATTCAATTTCACTTCTCATCCCAAATTGGGCATTTTTAGCTGACCAAGGCCACTGCTGGGGATGTGGTTCCATTATTACCTTTCAAAAAATGATCTTCAGAAATTTTGAGGCCACAAAATACCCAGTATTCATCTAAAAAATAAAGGGTAGAGCAGTGAGGTCCCACAGAAACATCACTGCATTTGAAAAGAAGGAGAAAAGCATTTATTCTGTGCCTACTATGTGCTAGATATTGTGCTCATCCATTTACAAATATCTAACTTGATCCTCACAACAAGTCTAGGAGGTAAAGTCTTTTATCATCCCATTTGACAGTTAAGGGAAGCTAAGGTAAACAGAGGTTAAGTGACTTGCCTAGGATCACACAGCTAGGAAGTGTTTGAGGCTAGATTTGAACTCAGATCTTGTGACTCCAGGCCCCATGCTCCCTCCACTCCTCTACCTAATTGCCTCTAACTTAACCGCTCTGAACTTGAGTTTTCTCATCTGTAAATAAAAGCCTAGGACTGGATGACCTCTCAGGTCCCTTTCCACTCTAAATCTATGACCGTTTAAGGTAGGGCTGTATTTTTATGCCTTTGAGTTGAGAACCATAGTCTTGTACATCCTTTTCTTTCTATTCTCATTTCCATCAACATCATCTCAGCTTTCATCACCTCATGCCTGAGTTATTCTAGAGGTCTCCTAGCTAGTCACCCCATCTTCATCCTATCCCTCTTCCAGACCACCTTAGAGCCCTCTGGAGGATTTTTCTAAAATATCACTTTCATACTCCTGTTCAAGAATCTATACTTTCAATTGCAACAGGAACTTTGGTTCTGGTACTGGCTCTGTTACTGTACTACTAATTGGCTGTGTGACTTTGGGTAAAACATTTTACCTCTCTGGGCTTCCATTTCCTCATCTCTAAAATGACTTCATTGGATACCACATCTCAAGTGGGAGGGACCTCAAACTGCATTTAATCCAACCTCCTCATTTTGCAAATGAGAAAACTTAAGCCCAAGAGGTCCAGTGACTTGTCCAAGGTCAATAGATAATAAACTCAAGAAGCAGAATTTGAACCCAGGTTTTCTGATTCCAGAATTACATCATCTCCCATTTTGTTTGGGCTCAATCATTTCTCAGGTTCTTTCCAGGGCTAAGATCCCATGACTTCTTCATTCTTTGTCCAAGCTTCTCACTCTGACTTTCAAGGGTCTAAATAATCACTTCTCTCCAGGCTGCTTACTGTCCACTGCTCCTAAACCATCTGTTCTAATCAATGATGCCCCAAACTCTCACCACCTATTTTTAAAAATCTACTTAGGAGAATCTTTGAGATCTCCAGGGTAACTTGGGGGCAGTAATATGATCGAGGGACCATTTTTCATCCCCTATCCCAGCACCTACCATGCAGAAAATGGCCACTGAATTAATGGCTGGTTAACTGTCTTGTTAGCATAATCTACCTCATACTTATGATTGTAACCTAGTACTAAATTTCAGGAAACGAAAATAGAAAATGCACTAAATCAACAGCACATCCATGAGGTCAAAAGAAAATAAAAAAAACTTTTAAGGCCCCAAAACATAATATAGAAAATATTTTGATTATTATAAGCATCCTAAACATACAAATATTTTCAAGCTACCGGGTTTGTTTCTTTGTTTTTTCAGCTTAGAAGGGAAGTCTGGGAAAATACTCATTTGTGAGAGAATTGTCTAATATATCAGCTTGGTATCATGGAAAGAGCCTTGTGCTTGGAGTCAGGAAAATATGGGTTCAAGGCCAACCTTTATTGCCTATTTGCTTATCATACAGCCTCCAGCAAGGCTTGAGCACTTCCCTTCTCTGGGCCTCAGTCTCCTAGTTTTTAAAATGTAAAGGTTGAACTCAAGGACCTTAAACATCCCTTATAGCAATAAAGGCCTGTCAGTCATTCCTACCTACCTGTAACTGATCTTAAACAAATACAGGAACAGAAATGTATTCCTCTGGTTACCTTTTCCAAAAGTGTTTCTATTAAAGAATGTCCTAATTATGGCAAAACTTTCTCTTGCTTAGTAAGTCTCCTCTTAATAAATCCCTCATGATTAAACTCTTATGAGTCACACTCCTTGTAATTAAATCTCATAATTAAATCTTTTTTTTGATACTGGCAGGATAATAGAAAATTTTTCAATCCACTCTGGTATCTGATACTCACAATTTACTAAAAATTTGGGAGTTCCCTGTGATTTTCCACTCTGGTCAAAATGTCGAAACTCAAATAACATTCATTTTAAGTAAATGTATATTTTCTCCTACTGGACATTCAATCTCCTATCTACAGGTCTTTTCACAAACACTATTCCATGTCTCGATTATATTCCTTCCTCATTTTTGGTCCATACTACTACTACTACTACTACTAGTACTACGACTACTACTACTACTGCTACTACTACTGCTACAACTTCTTACTGACACTACAACTACCACCACCACTACCCCTAAAGCTAGGCAACTAGGTGGTACAGTGGGGGCTGAAGTCAAGGAGACCTGAATTCAAATCATGTCTCAGACACATACTAGCTGTGTGACCCTAGACGAGTCTCTTAACCTCTGTCTGACTCAGTGTCCTCATCTGTAAAATGAAGCTAAGAATAGCACTTGCCTTTCAGGGTTGTTGTGAGGTTCAAATGAGATAACACTTCCAAAGTACTTGGCAAACCTTAAACCGTATGAAACAGGTGAATCTGCTTTGTATCTTTTGCTTCTTTCAAGGCTCAGTTCAAATGCTACCTGCTATGGGAAGCCTTCCCTGGTGCCCCTACTTGTTAGTGCTCTCCATACCTCCAAATCATGTGCTATTTCTTTTTCTGTTTATGTAGTATATCAAGCAGTAGGAAGTAAGTTTCTTAAGAAACTTTTTTTGCCTACATCTCTCCCAGTACCTCACATAATACCACTCACACAATAAGTATTTAGATTGTAAGGTGTGTGTTGCCCATGTAGTCTGTATAAGTCTAAATGTATAGACAGGTACCTCAAGAAGAGATATGAATAGATATCTTTAGAACTTTGCCAAACTCTTTCCAAGGGAGAATGATTCCTGTGGATGGGAAGCAGAAGCTAGGGAGTTAATCCCTCCCTTCTCTTCTGAGAGAAGCAGTAGACTACAAGGATATTGTCAGTCTATGGCCATGAACTTTATGAAATTTATGAATTTAATGAAATTTTGGAATTTAATGAAAATTTAATGAATTTAATAAAAATTTTAATGAGAAGCCTTTAGCTTCCTTGGTTACTCATTTCCCTTTGAAATGGAGAAGGTAACCCTTAGTTTATGGTAACCAGTTTGATTCCTTCTCCTTACACAAAAGATCATCCTGGGAAAGTTCTTGAGAGGTTCCTTGTTCCTCAGATTCCAAGCTTCTCAGAAGGAAATCTTCCAGTAAAGTTGTAGAGATATCACCCTTCTCCATACTGCAGGATGATAATTCCAATGGTTCCCTGATATCTGGAAAGGGCAAATAGTCTTCAATGTTGAATGAGAATGAAAAGAAGGGAATTCTAAAGACTGAGATTGTTCTGGGATCTAAATCATAGCAAAAGATACAGACAGATAATACTTTGTAAGGCAGACATGTAGGAGAAGCTGGCTCCTAAATATGTACCTGATTTACAGCTTTCCTCCCCAGAGACTTCATGAAATTTCACCTTGAGTGAAACTGGTGCCATTCTTTTGGTTAAACTGAGATCTCATCTCACTGCTATCTAAAAAGCTCATTCTTTCTTGTATATTTTTTGGTGTGTTCTAATCTTTTGAAATGATCTTCTTTCTATTTACCATCAAAAAGGGGTAACTAGGAGAAACTCTGGAGAGAACATTGGGAGTGAATTCATTGAGGGACATTAGATTCTGAATTTAATGAAGAGTATTGAATTCAGGAAGGTCTTAGTTCAAATCCAGCTTCAGATGTTTACTTTTCTAATCTTCCATTCCTTCTCAATGCATACCTTTCTATTTAACCAACTGAGTCCTTTCAGAATGCTCCATTCATTAATTTAGTCACAAAATGTCTGAATTGGAACTTGTACTTGAACAAAACTAATTCTACAATATCTCTGATAAGTTTCCAAACAACTTCCGTTTGAAGACCTTAAGTGATATGGAACCCATTACCTTCTGAAACATCCATTCCATTTTTGTGCAGATTTAATCTTAAGTTTTTCTCTGTTGTGCTAACACTTGCTTCTTTACAGATTTCATGTATTGCTCCTAATTCTTCCTGCGACTAAGCAAACAAGCCAAATCCCTGTTCTTTGTCACTATCTTTGAATACCTGAAGAGAGCAATAAATGTCCCTTGATCTTCTCTTTCCCAGCTAAATATACCCAGTTCCTCCAGCCAATCATCACGTAACAATCTTGCCTTCAGACCTGTCTTCACTCAATAGCCAGAAGAATCTGTAGCCTACTCTGCCAAGCCTTGCTCTTATTATACAACACTGGTATGATCAGTTCTAGTTAAAACTAGCTGCTGGAGCTCTCTAGAGAGTTTACTGATGGAGAAGTTATAATTCCATCTTCTTCATCATTTTCTGGTTAATTTTTAGAGATTCTCTTTTTTGCTACTAGGACCCTTTTCCCCATCAGTGATGACCACAGCAGCGGAAGACCCTACATAAATCTGGTCCTCCAGTGGCTTTATACCTTTAATTGAAGAATATATCCCACTCATAGTTCATGCTAACACCCTGCATGGTGGCCCTTGGGATAATAAGGGTGAGGGAGGCTGTATGACTCTCCCTGATGGAATTTCTGTCGGCCTATCTATACCATCCTCTCTAGACTTCTGACCCATCCTAAGTGTTGCCGATTGCCATTCATGGGACACTCCACCCTAAATTTGTATGGTAATTTTTTAAGGAAGGATTCAATTGTCCCTCTTCTTTACCCTTCCAATCCTATGTATGCTCCAAAGTTCATTTCAAAACCTACTTCTTTCATGAAACTTTCTGACATCTTTCTTTCTAACACTTCCATTATAACTCATTTCCTCATTTACCATTCAACTAACTATGTCATGATATTTTATCTTGGATAACTTTCTAATTGTGTTCTTTCAGACCTACCATGAACTGCTATTGTACTTTCATTGTACAACACAACCCTAAGCATATAGTGGCCTCAGTAAGTACTTGTTGAATTGAACCAAACTGAATTGCAGTTGGCAAATAAGATTTCACTTGACAAAGTGGTTCTCATTACCTCTGCCTTGCCCCAGACTATTGCAAGAGCCTCCTAACCAGTCTCCTTATTTCCAGTTTTACCTGTCTCCAATCTGTTGTCCATACAGCTGAAACTGATATGCCTAAAATACAGATCAAACTGTGGCATTTCTCTACTCAAAAATCTTCAGCTGTTCCTTATATATTGTCTATGGGAAATTTTTTAAAAAATTATCATAGTTTTGAAAGCCCTTCACAATATAGTTCTAACATACCTTTTCAGTCTTATTTTATTGCACTTCCCTTCACATTCTCTTAATTTCAAATTCCCCCTATAGCTATTACCTACAGATCCCATACATTTCCCACCTCCATGTATATGTACAGAATGCTCCCATTGGCTAGAATTCACTGCATCCTCATCTCTACTTCTTAGATTTCCTATATTCTTTCAGAGCATAGCTCAGATCCTGCCTCCTATATGAGATCTTTTTCTGATTCTTTTAGTTATGAACATTCACCTCTTAAGATTATTTTATATGTATTTGGTATTTACTTAGTTGCATACAGGATGCTTTCTTCCCATCCCCACCCCTTGGACTGTAAATTAAGAGCCGACACATTTTTTTATTTTGGCTTATATAGCTCTAGCACAGAGCAAAATGTGATAATCCAGGGGATACTGATGACTAAAGCCATGTCAAGAATTATTATGGTCATTCCAACCGTAATCTGTTGATGCTACTGGACCAGTGCATCAATTTTAGAATCACCTGACTATGTAAAGCCAGACACAATTTTAAACCTAACACAGTTTCATACTCAGACATAGTAAAAAAAAAAGATTATTTACAATATTGCTTCCTTCTCAGATCTTATGACAACCCCCAGTATAGATTGATTCAAATGCTGACAAATATTATGGCAGATGGGTTCATCATATCAAAACAGATGGTGAGAGAATGAAGATAAAATTTGAAATCCCAAACAGAAAACACATATGTAGATGAACAATAGCTTAGGATTCCCAAGTCCCTTCTCTTCTCTATTTTTTAAAGAAAAATAATGAAATTAGGGTGCTATATTTGGGGGATTTTTTTCTTAAAGCCTTCAAATAATGCATCATACTCAAGAGAGTAAAATTTTCATTATTTCATATGCATGCTCATCTCAAAAAAAAGACAAACCTGAGAAGTAACTGAATGTGCTGCATTTTTGCTGTATGGGGACTGCAGTACAATTCAACTTAATAAATATTTATTGAGCACTTGCCATGTTGTAGGGCACCACACTCAGAATTGTGGGAGTAGAAAGATATAGCTTTCTGTCCTTGAGGAATCTAGGTCCCACTGAAATGCAGAGTTTAAAGGAAAGTGCTTTAATCATCAGAACCACTTAGAAAACAATATGGACATAATTCTTTAAGGTTTGCAAAGCACATTCTCTGCACCAATCCTATGAAATAAGCAATGAATCTTATTAGCCCTCTTTGCTACAAATGAGGAAACTGAGGTTCAGAATTATAACTGCCCTCTCTAGAGAGTTTCAGTAGCCAGTTTTAACTAGAACTGGGTGCAGTTAAGTCTTAAGCATACCACTGTTATATAATAAGAGCCAGGCTTGGCAGAGTAGAGCTATAGATTCCTCTGGCTATTGAGGTTCACAATTAGGAAGGGCAACAAATAGGTCTCTCTTGTTGCTAATCACTGCCTGTGAATATAAACCTAACGTCAATCAGAGCTTGAGTTCAACCCCTGAGTCTCAAATCCAGGTCCAAGAAAAACTGTACTGTACCATACTGCCTTTCTTTGCATGGAGGGGATAGGACTGACCCCATACCCCAAACTCTTCCCCTGGGGAGACACAGTTGATTTACTAAAAAAAAAAATTAAACAGAACTGGGCTCCTGTGACAGATACAAGGTATGAGAGATAATCTCTGCCCTCAAAGAGCTCAAAGAGAGATTGACTTTGCCCACAAAGTAACCAAAGAAAATACAAAACAATGGTGGATCAAATGTTAAACTTGGTGATGACTGTACCTCTCCGGGTCTCAGTCTGCTCATCTGTAAAATAAGGGGATTGATCTAGATGAACTCGAAGTTCCCTTCCAACTCTAGACCTAATGAAGATTGGATGGCTCTCAGTGCTATGGGAATTCAAAGACTAAAGAGGTCAGAGTACTAGAATAGTTAATGAGGGCTTTATACAAGAAATGGGAATTGCGGTAGGCCTTGAACATGGTAAAAAAAAAAAAAGGAGATAACACATTCAGTACAAGATCCTTGCATCCAACCCTAGTCTCTCTCCCAAGCTCTAATCCTTCTTCACCAACTGCCTATTAAAAATTTCATTCTGGATATCCCATACACATGTCAAATTCCATATGTCAAAAACAGACTCATATCCTTCCCTCCTCTCAAATCTATGAACTTTTGAACTTCCCTGCTTCTGGCGGGGACACCATCATCTTTCCAGTTGCCTGTGTTCACAACTTTTTTTATCATCCTTGCCACCTCATAATTCCTCACCACTCATATCTGATGAGTTGCCAAATCTGCCTCAATATCATCTGTCATATCCCTCCCTTCTCTCTACTGAGCCCCTCACCTTAGTATATGCCCTCCTCACCTTTCCCCGGACTATTACAATAGCCTCCAGTTGGTTTCCCTGATTCTAGTCTCTCCGCTCTCTAATGCATCCTCCATGCAACTGCCAAAGTGACTCTCCTTAAAAGCAAGTCTGACCATGTCACTCCATTTCTTAATAAATTACAGTGACTCCCTTTAGGGTCAGATACAAACTCTTCTGTTTGCCCTGTAAGGCCCTTCAAGAAGTAGCCCCCACCAAACTTCCCTGCTTTATTACACATTTCTCACTTTTGTCCATTCTGTGCTCTAGCCAAACTGTCCTTCTGGCTGTTTGTCCCGTATGACATTCCACCTACCATCTTTGGGCCTTTGCACAGGCTGCGCACTTGTCTGAATGCACTCCCCTTGTCCTTCCACCTGTCAGAATACCTCTTTTCCTTCAAAGATCAGCTTAAATACTGGGGCCTTTCCCAGTGCACTAGTTTCTAGTGCCTCCCCTACCTCAAATAGCCCTGCATTTATTTTGTATTTGTTTATATATGTTATACTCCCTAACAGAATGCAAGTTTCTCAAAGGCAAGGTCTTCTGCCTTTATATTCCTAGTGCTCAGTGATGGTTGATTGACATGTTCATTAATTCATTACCAGGAAATATCTGTTGGAAATCTTGCCCTTGAAGAAATTGCTACCCTTCTAAGTAACCCCAAAATAGTTTGATAGCCACAGAGCATCACTAGGAAAAGCAACGGCTCCAACCACTTCTCAATGATGTGTAAGGAATGTGAAGACACAATTGGGAAGGGCAACAAATAGGTCTCTCCTGTGGCTCTTAACTGCAGTTCTTGCTGCAGTAATGACTCAGAATCATTTAGTTCATGGCAGGTGTGACCAAAGGCATTTTGCAACTAGCTTGAAAAATAATGAGCTAGATTCTTCTCAGTGCTCAACTCATCCCCTGGACATCCCAGAGGGAAGGTTCTGTTCTGTATTAGCTAGCTGGACTGGATGTATGCCCACAACATTTGGCAGATGATGACCCAATCTCCATGATACTTTGTGCTGGGCAGGAAGAGATGAAAAGATATATCTGAAGTTGGTACAAATGTATTATCATGAAACTAACACAATATATCTGACAATGTACCTTAAACAATGGGAACAAGTGTTACCAAGAGCCAGTGTTACCACACTGATGGCTGAGCACCACCTCTTCTCTTGGTCAAGGGTTTTACAGACAGAGTTTGAGCTGATAAAAGTATATACTTAATACAAATTTGTTGGGTCAGGTCCGTATACCCAGAGAAAGGAGGTGGGGCATACACATGCAAATAATGCTTAATAGTGAATAGTAATCAGTCACCATGTAGTAGTAGTAGTAGTAGTAGTAGTAGTAGTAGTAGTAGTAGTAGTAGTAATCATCACCATAGGCCCTTATGTTAAAGGAATTCTACTAAGGCTATAATTTATCCTGATTTGACCTATTCTGATTGATATATCCAAAGATGTCTGGAATTTGATTACCCTAAGTTCAGAGTATTCCTTTAGCTCCCTTTGGTTCCCTTGGTGTTAAACCATATAGCCCCCAATACATATGGGTCATCTAGCTTTGAGGTATGCCTAAATAAAATTTGCTTGGGAGCAACTTCATTTCTCTGAAAGAAGCAAAGGTGGGTACCAAGTGAGTAGGAAGGAAGGACATATGTACATCACCTTGTGCTCTTTTTTTATGTGAGTGAATATGCTTATGTGTTTTGTACACTATTCAATTAAAAACTAGAATTAGATTTCCTGATTGTGGGCCTTTGTTATTCTTACAAATTTCAAATCTAATTATATATAATTCCAGTGGAGAACAACATCTTGAAGTGGAAAAAATATTAGATATAGAGCCAAAAGACCTTAGTTTAAATTGAGGTTCCACCTCTTACTAGCCAGGTGATCTTCAGAAAGTTACTACATTTCTCTGAGTCCCAATTTCACCACCTAGGAAATAGGAATAATGGCATTTGCCCTTCCTACTTCACAAAGTTGTGAGGAAAATGCTTTGTAAACTTTAAAAGGCTCTAGAAATCATGGTCTGGTATTTTGTTAATCAATGACCATTAATGAAAGAAAATTGAATTCTCTGTAGCCCTCAAAACTGAGAATAGCAAGGCCATCCTTACTCACTCTGAACATTCCTAATTTGTTTTTTGGCTCTGTATAATTAGCTAAGTGAATGCTATTATCAGCCTAAAACAAAATCCCATCACTACTGTTTGCCCATAAAAAGTCAAAGGCCATATGAATTTCAAGGAAAGGCAGAGAAGATGGATTTCTCATTAAGCCCATGGCCCCCTTTCCTGATAGGCAGGATAGGTCAGCATTTATTTTTCCTGGCTGAGTTACTATACTGCCCAGAATGTGTATAGACTCCCAAGAAATAATTTGCCCCCTCAAACACCCAGACCCCATCATTTGAAAAAGAGAAAAATATCAAATTATAATCATATAGGTTCTGTTTATATATAATATAAAGGAAATTATGAAATATAGCTCTCTTTTTTAGGTACCTAGACAGAGGCAGCTAGGTGATATAATGGAGAAAGACTAGGACCTGAAGTCATCAGACACTTATTAGTTGTGTGACCTTAGGCAAGTTATTTGATATCTGCTTCAGTTTTCTTAACAGTAAAATGGGGATAATGATAGTACCTATTTCCAGGGTTATCATGAGGACAAAAAGGAGACATTTATAAAGCATTTTGTAAACCTTGAAGCACTATGTAAATGCTAGCTATTATTGTGATGATAAAATAGTCAGTTCATATTTTGTTGTGGAAGAGAATACAGAGAATTTAAGGATAACTCACAGAATGTCGCTGTATTTGACCCTGGTCTTACCATGCATTGAATATTAAGGATGAAATCAATAAGCTAGAACTCCTCCAGAGAACAGTGATCAGGACGATAAAGAGATCCAAGACCAAGCTATATGAGAATTAACTTATGGAACTAGAGATATCTAACCTAGAATAGGAATAGTCAGAAGTGGTAAGTAGGGAGCAAAAAATAATAGCTGTCTTCAAAAACTTAAGCATTCATAATTAGATATTAACAAGCATTCAACTTTTTGGGCATGGCCCCATACTGTATAACTAAAGTCTAATAACTACAAAGTACATTGGAGGTACCCCCAAAGGGGAAAGAAAAGGCCGCCTGGGATTATGGTGATTATCTACAACTATATATCTCATCAGAGGTGAGATGATCACTTGAGGCTATGAGGGTATAGGAGTCATAATTTACCTAAAAGTTGGGTTAAGTGATGGTATTGATAATGCATTTTTGCTTATTGTTAATATAATTTTGATTCTTAATGGGAAGATCTTCCTCATCCATTAATAGGTCAATATGATCTACTTAAATCAACTGAATTTGGGATCACAAAGTATAATACCACTATTTGTTCCAGGATCCATGTCCAGTTAGATTGTAAAGCCAAGGAGCCTGGAAGGGTGGAGGGTAATGGCAAGCAAAGTAGGATCTTTTGCTGTTTTTGTTTTAGTATAATCAAGTGCCTCTGATGGAATAATGTGATTTTTATGTTAATTTCTAATGAGGCTCTGGCTCTCCAGGGTTGTGATGCCCTCTGGCTCTGAAAAATGTATAAATCCTCTGAGGTGAGGTTTTACTTTGGGGCTTATTCATTGGAAGTGTTTGGCGAGATGAGGCTCTGGGCAGCAGCTAAGGACTTCCCCCCCGCCCCCACCAGTGGCTTTGAAACCCCAGATGTTGATACTTCATTCTCTGGTAACTATGCATGTATGTAATGAACAGATGGCTGGATCTGTCTATTGATTTATGATGTATGTATTGTTTATGTCAGGCAGTTGGAAGACATGTCTGTTGACCTGTATTTCTCTGTATTTTCTCTGAAATTCGGGGTTCTGACTTTTTCCCCTGAACTAAGTGAATGATACATGTGCTTGATTAGTGTGATTGTTGATCCCTCAAAAATGACTTTCATTTTAGAAAAGCAGACCAAAGAACATGTGTCCTTTGCTTACATAAATACCTGTTTATGTTGAGGTGCTTGCTTTTACAATTTGCAGTGACCTCTGCAGTTTCTAACTCTTGAGGTTGTATGATTCTAAAACCATACAAATGGATCATTTGTGTGAGTGCATGGGATGTGATGAGAACATCATGAAACTGATTTTTTTTTTTAAATGACAATATTTAAGTGAAATCTCCTACACTCCAAAATCACTTTGGGAGATTGTTCATTTATTTCAGAAATGCTGCTATGACTCAAAACAATTTCAGGAGTCCCCATTTAGGAATTGTCTCTATGGACAGGAAACCTATGTTCTGGTATTTGAAGGGTTGTCATGGGGAAGGGAGACTAAACCTTTTCTGCCTGACTCCAGAGGGCAGGACTGGGAGCCCTGCATTTAGGTAGATTTCAGCTAAGTGTAAGAAACAACAGCCTAACAATGAGCGCTGTCCAAAACGAAAGGGAATAAATTCAGCTTGACGCCCTCACTGAAGCTTTCCAAGCCAAGGATGGATGACCATTCATTGGGGACATTGTTGAGGGAATTCGTGTTCAGGTAGGGCTTGGACAAGACAGACACAGAGGCCCCTTCTCACCTTGAATTCTGTCATTCTGTGACAGTTTAGGGCCGCATAAGAAAATTTCAGTCTTGCTGTATCCCTTTACTTCGCTAACATGACTGGAGGCAGACCATCCAAACAAGAAGTTTGAAGAGGAAATGATTCCCTGTGATTTTTTGGGTTCTTTTATAATGTGAAAGTAAATTCAGTTAGCTGGAACATAGGGTTTGGGAGTTGAAATGAGACCTTAGAGACCAAGACGGAAATATGATACAATGTCAAGAGCTGTGGATTTGGAGTAAGAGGTTTCCAGTTCTAGCTTTGTTATTTACTATCTATGAGATGCTGGACAAGTCCCTTGAACTTTTTGGAACTTTAGGCATTGGTTCGTCATCTGTATGATGAGGTAATTGGACTCAATGGACTCTAAGGTCCATTCCAGATCTAACTTTATGATCCAGTGCTCAAAAGTCTTTTCACTTTTCTAGGTCTCTGTCTTCATCTATATAAAAGGGGTAGAACTTGATATCTCTAAGGTCCCTTCTAACCCTATGTCTATCATTCTTTGATCTTCATAGACACACACAAAAAAATTGGAATGGATGATAGTGCAATTAGGTGGACTCAAAGTTGACTGATCTGGGACAGACTATGATCTGTTTCTTCTCTTTATGGATGAGGAAACTAAGGCCTAAGGGAGGTCACATGGTTCTATGGCTGGTTAATGTCACCTACCTGTCCAGTAGTTTCCTCTCAACAGGATTCCAAATTAAATTATTCCAAAGTAGTCAAGTAAAGGCTCCATGGAAATGGAGAGGGGAAGTGGAATAGATAATCCATCCTACTACCCTACTCACCCCCCAAATTAAAGAATGCTCAAATATTTGGAGTGAATTATCTGTATGGATTATCTTCATAATTAGGCTTTTCTGAGCTAATGCCATCTCCTTTTTGGGAATGTGGGGGTGGGAGGGCAATATCCCAGAATCATGCTAGGTAAACCTATATTAGCATTTCTGGGAGAGCTTATAATGCCAGTACTCTAGCACCCACCTCTAACTCTGAGCTCTACCACTTTAATCATCTGTCACAACCACAGGCAAATATAAGGCCCTGCATTGTAGGTAGCCTGAGCCCCTGCAAGAAGATCTATTTATTTTAAAGAGAAAAAATTTGCAATTAACCAAGATCCCCTTGTAAATATTTCCTTGGGAATCTAGATTTTAAAAGATGCCACCCTTTATATCATAGCATATAATTCTCAAAGATTCTGCTCCAGGTCCTCATATATGTGCTTATACTG
Organism: Bettongia penicillata ogilbyi; assembly: GCA_023548195.1. Lineage (NCBI taxonomy): Eukaryota > Metazoa > Chordata > Mammalia > Diprotodontia > Potoroidae > Bettongia > Bettongia penicillata. The sequence continues at coordinate 4,005,456 of JAJHZJ010000017.1, forward strand.
TGGAAAAAAACACCTCCACAGCTCCAGCCCTCCTAATCCCACACAAACTGTAATCTTAATAGCTCCAGGATATAACCCGTCTTCTTCTATTGATGAGTTCCTCCCCGTTTCCATTTTGTGGAAGGTCTGAGATCAGGCTGCCTTCCCCAGTCCTGACTTTCTGGACTTCAAAAACCTGCCTCATCTACAGTTGGTTAATCCTGAAACTTCCTTCAGCACCTGAGGCCTTCTCCTGCTGGAAGAGTTGTTCATCCTCCCTATTTTCAAAGAGGACCAGGTGATATTTTTAGCTCCACAAGAACTGGATTTAGGTGAGGCAGAAATGTAGTCATCAACTTGCCTTTCTCTTCCAGAGTCCTCAAAGTTCAGTGGGAAGACAAAAATGCAGACAATAGGCCATGGTCCAGGATGCAGTGGATGATCTTGGCATCTTCCATATTTGACCAAGCCCCAAGCACTTCACAGCACCTGCTTTGGTCACCTCCATGACCTTTGGAACAAATTGTTCTCCACCACCCATTCTACCAGGGGAAGTCTTCACATGCTTGGAGTAGACATTCTTCTAATAGGTTTGAGGCCAGTTACCCTCAATCTAGTTTACCTATCTGCCAAGATAGTTTTAACCAAGGTTTGACCTCTAAGCATGCAACAAGTTAGAGTACAGGACCCCTATGGCCCTGTTTAGCCTGTATCTCTCCCTGAGGACCATCCTCCTCCTAGGAGTCATTTCCTTCTGAAACCTCTCTGCTATGAAGGGTTCCAGGCCAGCCTGTCTTCAGTCCCTATCCCAGGTATCTTCATCCCCGCCTCCTCTAACTCACTAGCTTCCTTTTACATATTTCCCCCATTAGAAGATAATCTCCCATATACCATTTTTCCTAATCCAGATAAGGAAACAAGAGGTAATCTCCCTAGGTAGATTTTGATTTGGAATAATCCAAACCTGCACACCTATGGAAACCTTCAAAGCTATAGACCTATGCTGGCACCTAAGGAGGTGAACTAGAGATTGGGAGAGAGTAGAAAGTGATCCTGCTGGTTAGCACTGATGGCTAACACTGGAAGTTTCCAAATAGCCTTTGTGGTTGTTATCATTTTGATACTCACATCTCCTATCCTAATCTTCTTTATTTTTGTCATAGATGGCAAAATAAGACACCAGCAGCTATATTCTTCTACAGGAAACTCACTAATTCTCCAGATACCTAGTCTAGAATTTCCTTCTCTCGTTCTGACACTTGGCTTGTTTGCATCTTCCAGTACAGAATTCAGAAGAGATGACCAGAGAGAGGTCAAGGTGACTTACTGAAAGCAGGCATCTCTCCTGTTTTCTCATCCATCTCATCCCATACCCCATGATTTGATCACCTCACAGAATGGGAGTCACATACCAAGATCATCTCACAGATAAACAATAGAGCTCCCACCCCAGGCCCCTTCACCATCTACATTCAGCACACTTCTCATTCCTTATCTTCCCCAACACCTTGGATATGGCTGGAGTCTGTGCCTTTGATGGAAAGAATAATTCTGAATTTATCAATTCAATTTCACTGACTTCATTTCTTTAAAGGAAAAGGGAGAGTTTCTGGTTTCTGATGACCTCTACTGAGGTGTTATGTAATTGGTAGGGAGTAAACGGTGAGAGTAAGGATGAGAGAAAAGTGTCTCCCTAAATATGTAGCCACTACCATACATAGGATGTCTCTGATTATGTTTTATCTTGCTTTATTGGACCTGGTCCTCTGATCTATGAGTCAGTCTAGCCTCCTATTTACATGAGGAGAGAACTCATCTGTAGGTTTTAGGGGAATCACAAAGCTTTTTCTTGCTCCCCTTCCAAAATATAAAGTTATTTGAGAGACAAGATGATACAATGGAAATCTGTATGGACTAAGACTGATGCAAGGATCAAGTAATCTGGTTCTGCTTCCTGCTCTGACTCTAATGAACTGTATGACTTTAATGCCTATACCTCTTTCAGCCTCAGTTTCCTCACCTGTAAAAATGAGGACATGGGGGGCATACTGCATGACCTTGAGGATTTCTTTCCAGATCTAACATTCTATAATTCCAAGATCCCTTATCACTCTGAAATTCTATGGAGTTAATGCTGCATTATATTAGCTTTTTGACTGACCCAGCCTGTCTTCCTATTTGTACATTCTCTCCCACCCATTTGGCCCTCATTCACTCCCTTCTCCCTCTTTCTTTCACCCTTATCCACTCTCTTCTATTCATATATCTCCTTGCCCTCTCCTACGCTTTCCCTTCTATCTTAATCCATGTTATATGCCTAGTGACAGCTGAGTGGCACAACGGGTCAGGAAAATCTGGGTTCTAAACTACTCATCCATTGGACAAGTCACTCAACCTCTCCTAGGCTTGGATTGCTCATCTGCAACATGGGTCTAATAATAGTACCTACCTCATAGGGTTGTCATCAGGATCAAATGAGACAACATAGGTAATGCATTTACAAGCTCTAAAAGCACTCTATAAATGCTTTTATTTCTTACTCATCACATCTACCATTTTTTCTTTTTCTTCCTTTGGGTCTTCCTTTTGCTTTTCCTCATTCTTATTTCCCTTATTCTTCGCATTCACTCTATCACTCGCCTCTTTTTTATTTTTTTCTTCCCTCCGTCCCTCTTTTTTTTCCTCTCTGCTGATGTCTTCAACACATTTTCTATATTAGTGATCTACTGTCTCCATATTAAGAGGCAGTATATGTATTTCCATAGACCATGAGCATCCCATAAGTACTTGTAGCTATGGGCTGGCAAAAATCAATCCTGGAGGCAAAGGAATAGATTAAAGAAGATCCTTTGGTCTTTTCTAGGCTGCAGAATTTTGTCTAAGACAGTGGGAAAGAATGTTGAACTTGGAGAGAAAGGGGGGGCTTGGTTTAAATCCTTATCCCCCAAACCTTGAAAACTTAAAATACCAACAAAGTCACAGATCTCAAAGCAAAATGAGTTCCACCTTCTTGACTAGAAGTTGGCCTAGAAAACTCACAGCTTCCTATGAATGATCTTATTTAACTAGGATAGATGGACGGATGGACGGACGGATGGATGGATGGATGGATGGATGGATGGATGGATGGATGGATGGACTGTGTACGCATGTATACATATATATATATGTGTATACGTATATACATATGTATAGGTTGTATACATGGTTTACATACATATGTGTCATATATACATATGTATATATGACATATGTGTCATATATACATATGTATATATGACACACACATATATATATATGAAGAATATTATAAAAATGGGGAGAGAGGAACTCTCTTTAAACTCCAATCAACCCTTGTCGTTGCACACCACTTCTCTACCTTTGCCCTAGTGACTTCTCATACTGGCTTCTCAAACCTTCACTCCTACAGCCTCTTCCTCCTTGGTGAGTTCTTCACCCAATCTACATTTGAGGAGGCACCTTTGTTAACCATACTCTCTTTAAGCCTGTATAGACCCACAACTCACTGGAGTACTTCTCTCTACTTGATCCTCTAAAGAACTCCACACTTTTTGTGGGTTGTCATCTCCCATTAGGATGTAAAACTCCTTGACAGCAGTATCTTACTTGTGCTTGTGTTCTCAGTACTTCGCACAGAATTTAGCACATAGTAAGCACTATGCATTATCTATCTTTATCATCATCTATCAATCTATCCATCTATTTTATAGTCAAACAACCAATTCATATTTTTGTGGGCCTACCATGTCCTTATGGAAGCATAACTAGAAATTCTTGTACCCAAGGAAAATTCTGTTTCCTTTGTTCATTGGGGAGGAGAAAGGGGACATGGAAATCAGAGGACTATTCATTCTGAATGCAGTCAAACTGGGGAGGGGGAAGCTCCTTTCCCTGAGAATGTGGTATGGCCAGTGGTCCTGACTTCCTAACATAGACTGGTTCAGTGAAAAAAGCAGTGAGTTTGGAGTCAGAGCTGTTGGGTTTAAAACCAGCTCTGCTACAAACTAGCCTTATGATTACAGTCACAACTCTTCATTTTTAGATATCACTATACATGAAGAAGGTTGGTCTGAACTCCAAGTTCCCTTCCATCTCTAACTCACCCTCTGAACCCCAGGAAGAGGTGAAAGATCGTGGCAGTTCCAATTAACTTCTGTGTATTTCCAATATATCCCATCTGCCCCTCAAGTTCAGTGCCTCCATAACCAGACTTATTTTCACTCAGAAGACCTTTCTCTTCTTGATCTACCTATTTTCATTAATTAGTTTATATTAATTAATTATAGTAATTGTTTATATTAATTCATATAGATCCCTACCTTTCTAATTCCATTGCTACGTTCCCAGTTTAATATCACCTTATTACTTTTCACTTGGAAAAATGCAATAGCCTCCTGGTTCTCTTAAATTCAGTTTTCCCCTTCCCCTCTATCCCACAAAAAGATTGAATAATCTTTTGAAATCACAGTTCTTTTCATATTACCCCCCCCCAAAAAAAAAACATCAGTTGTTACCCATTTATTATGGCTTTTATCTTCTCTGGCTTTTAAGACTTCTATGATCTGTCTTTCATTTAACTTCCCAGTTTTGAGTCAAACTCCTGCCCTTTATTCATCTTATGCTGTATTCAGGGGTTAGTTACCATTCCCCACACCCCATGAACTAGATATCCCTTTGTCTATATCAGATATTCTCAACTCTTTTGTTTTTTTTGATGTTTTTCATGAACCCCTTTGGTAATTTGTTGGGGCCTATAAATGTCTTCTTAGAATAAATGTTTTAAATGCATAAAATAAAATGCTTTGGATTACAATGGAAACCAATTATATTGAAATAGTTGCACACCTCAGATTAAGAATTCTTGCTCCTCATCCTTGCTCAGAGTGCTTTCCCTATTTGTAAATTTCTGCATGTTAAAATCCTATCCATCCTTCAAGGCCCAGCTCAAATGTGACTTAGTTTGAGAAACCTTCCTCAATCTCACCAGGTAAAAATGATCCATTCTTCTTCCCCTCCATGTAGCACTTTGCTTTTTCCTCTACAGCACTAATCATATAGTCAGAAGTTATATACATGATCTCCCCTGCCAGAATCTGAGTTCCCAGAGACCAGGCTCTGCCATATTTATCTTTTGTATCCTTCACAGCATCTAACACTGAGTTGAACTTCAATAAACATGGTTACATGAAAGGGTCTTGTTCCCATCATTACTGTCAAATACTTGCTGGTTTGATTATTATTCAAAATACCCACAAATACTGTATTTCTGAATGTGCTTAAGTCACTAGATTTCATTCCCTCAACAAACATCAAGTTCCTACAATATGCATTGTGTTATGTGAGAAAATAAGTGACATATAAAGTTTAGATATGACCCTGCCCTGCAGAAGTCTCACAAGACAGCAAAAGTAAACATAATATATTATTACCATAAGTTCATAAAAGAGGCACAAAACAAAGTCCTATATGAGATCCAAAGGGGAAGAAAATCATTACTGACTGGAGTGATTAGGAAAGACTTCCTAGAGGAGGGAGTACACGAGTTGGGCTTTAAAATTTGAATGAAAATTTTTAAAATTGAAGAGAGAGACAAAGAACTTTCAAGGAAGACATTGAGTTGCTAATGATAAAGACCATAAATAAGACAGCTAGAAGGAAAATTTATGGCATGTCCTGAAGGAGATATCTCAATATAAAAGTTATTTTCAGTCCCATAAAGGATTCTCTATGTTATATGTAATATGAGAACTCTGAAAGGACAAAAGATGTCTGGACCATCATCTTCATCATCATCTAAAATTTATATGGTGCTTTAAGGTTTACAAAGCTCTACCTATCTATCTACCTATCTTTATGTGTGTGTGTATGTGTGTGTGTGTGTGTATATATTATCTCATTTGATCCCTACCATGACTTTGTGAGGGAGGTGCTATTATTATTCACATTTTATAGATATGCTAACTGAGACTGAGAGAAGTTAAATGACTTGCCCAGGGTCTCACAATTAGTAAGTGTCTGGGATAAGGTCTTCCTCAGTCCAAGATCAATGCTCTGTCCACTATACCCCTTTTAAGATACAATAAATTAAGTTCTTATTACATCCCATGTGAACCAGTCTTGTTGCTGATGTACATTGTGCTTACCTTGGGATGAGGAAATACAACATTCAACTGAGTCTGTGAACTGAATGATTGCCAATTCCAATGAGGACAATCTTGACCCTGGCACCAAACCCAAAGAAAAAATAGTGCTAGATAAAAAAATCTACGATGTCAAATGAATGGATCACCTCCCCCCACATTTGGCCATCCTACACAGCTCCATTCAGGAATGGCTTGGCCAGCCTCACAGGTAGGAGAAGTCTGTACCAGGCAGTGAGCTGAGAATAGAACAATCCTGAAATCATGGATTACATCTTCTAGTTGTGTTTCTTCCTAGAGAGAACAGTAAATTGCTTTCTTAAATTTAGCTTTGAGACTCTGTAATTTCAACTTCAAGTGCTTAAATTGAACAGTTTTCAAGGATGACAAAAATGACAGCCATTTCCTGGTGCCCCCAACAGGAACTGATGAGTGAAAGAACAAAGAACCCTTAAGTACCCCTTATGTGAAATCCAGGCTGGTGCTGAGAATGGCTGGCACGTCAGGTGGGAAACTGCTTCGGGAGTCAGTGACCTGAGTCTTCCTGATTTTAGGTCTGGTACTCTATCCACTGTATCACTTAGCCACCCTGGGATATAGGCTAGATGACCTTTGAGGTTGCTTCTAGTAATTAATCCATGATCTATTTTCTCTATAGGTTCACAATTGGACCTTCATTCACATTGTCCTTGTTGATTTCTCCTTTTTCCTCCCACACATAAATGTACTTGGACCAGATGCTCTCTGGATTCATAGTTATGGGTAATAGAGTCATTACATCTATATGCAAGCATCATATTCACCACAACCTCCTCCCCTAAATGCATATGATTTGGACCTCTATGAGAACAGGATCATATCTTAACTATCTTTATTTTTCCCAGCATCTATCCCATTACTTTCTATGTAGTGGATCCACAATATATTAATTGCTGCATGTAAGTGTGTAAATATATATTAGGTCTGTGAACACAGTAACCAGTCAATATATATTGTCTTTCCTACCTTGGGTCAGGCATTGAGTTAGGCCCCATATCATATGAAGTTAGATAATATATGATGTCAAATGACAAGAACAAAGTGCTTCACAAGGTTTAATTAAAGCATGTTTGACGGGCAGGATTAAAGAAGACATGCTAAAGCAGAAGGAATTTATCTTGGACCTTTGAGGGTCAACAAGATAGATATCTGAGCTCTGGCCCCTGATGGCAAAAGTAGGAGCAACCAAGAGAACTAACCTGAAAGTAATAAAGAAGTTTTTACAACAGGAAAATCTCCCTAACATTTGAAGCCCTGGCCCTAAATCCAGAGAAAAATCATTTCTCTATATCAAAATCTCCAATGTCAAGAGAATGAGCCACCTCACTCACATTCCCCCATCCTGCACAGCTCTGATGAGAGCCTCAACACCATTAGTACACTAGGATGAGCACATCATGGAATGACCTACTTCAGTTCCCTATCACTCAAGGTCTTGAAGTTAAGATTCAGTGAATATTTCTTAGGTTCTGAGATTCAAAGGGGATAGGTAGGAGAAAGAAGACCTCAAAATACAAAAGAGGGTAAGCAAAGGAATTCAAAAATAAAACTGAAGCAGACTAGGGCAGTTCAAGTGATTGTCTAAACATGGCCATTCAAACAAAACAGTTCTGTATGTCTTGGTGATGGGCAATTCTGGATTCCTCCCTCCCCATCCCACCCCATCTTTACAACCTTGTTTCCTACTTACAAATAGGTAACTTGTACTATGCTGCTGTACTTTAGAAACAATTCCTTACTCTAATTGTATGTTAAGAACCAGAACTTAGTGCAGATAGTAGCAGAGCCTGGTCAAAGCTCACCATAAGGAATATAATGTCCAGGTCTGGAATGCTGATAGTATCACTGTATTTTGTCCTTGCCCAACCTCATGTTGAGTTTGGGATGTCCCATTTTAGGATGGACCTTGATCAGCTGGAGACTCCAAAGTAGGCATCCAAGATAGTGAAAGGACTAACATTCATGCCATATGAGGATCACTTGAAGGGGATATTTGGTCTGGTAAAGATATTCCCTGCCCCCATACAAAGAGACTTTGATATGTATATTTACTTTCCCTCACAACCTAAACACTCATCAACTTATTCACTTCCTATGATCTACTCATCCTTGACATCTCAGCAATACACAAAAATGATCATAACCTTGAATTTGCCATCACCCACAAATGTACTACCTCCATTTTCAAGAATTCCAAAATCCTTTTATCCAACCATAAACTAGTGGATTTTTACCTCTCTCTCTGACTTCCCCTACCAAGCTCTATTCTCCATCTGTACCATGTCCTCCAACCCCCTGACTCCTCAATTCTTTGCCAACCCATTTCCCCTGCATGAATCATTCTCTCCTCTTTTCCCCATTGTGATCTTTTAGTAAACCAATTCAAGTCTACACTGTCCTCCTTTCTTGACCCTAGCCTCCTTATCATTTCACCAATTATGTCCTGCTGAGTCTCAGCCTTCCATCATTCCCATCATTCATTACTCTACACACATGCTGTTGAATGAAGGAGAAAATCATGCAACTTGAATCCACTACAAATTGCATGGATCTACACAGCTTCTATTTGTTCCTCACTGCTGTTAGGCAACCCTACTCTACCTCTCTTATCACCTCCCTATCCCAGTCTCCATAGCATCTCTTCAATACTTTTTCATCCCTCCTTGAATCTTGCATGACCCCTACCCCCATTCTTTCAGCTAAGAACCTTGCCTCATATTTTACAGAAAAAAAGTGGAAGCTATTTGAGCTCTCTCTTTTCTCCCTCTTCCTCATTTCTTATCACTCAGATGCCTTCTTCCACTCTCCATCTTTACCCATGCCTCACATGGTGATGTGGCCTCATTCCTTACCAAGGCTAACCCTTCAAGTGATTCCATACCAAGTCATCTCTTCCAAAAGATTGCTCCCTCCACCATCTCCACTATCATTTATTTTCAATCTTTCCTTGTCTCCTGGTTCATTGTTACTTGTGTGATCTTGGGTGATTTCTTTTCTGGGCTGCAGGGGACTGGTAATAGGGGATGGCTCTAAGAGCATGAAATTGTCCTACCAAAAGTACTCAAGTCCAGAATGAGCTGAGGTTCATGGAGAAAGGTAAGGACAACAAAAAGAAACTTGTTGTTTAGTTTTATTTTGTTGGAGGGTCTGTCAGGGAACGGAGAAAGCTAGAGCAGGTGGAAGAGGCAGCCCTTGGGGCGAACAGGGCCAAGAGAACTGTGGACAAAGAAGGAAGAATTGCTCCACTCTTTGCCAAGGAAAATGACACATCATCAAAGAGCACTGAGCTACCCTCAGTGGGCAGCCCCCAATGGCTGAAAAAACTGTTCCATTTGGCTACCAAGCTACAATCAGAGATCTTGCAAATAGCACAGACAATAAGAAAGATTCTATAGCAAATGCCATTACAATTTTCCAAAAAAAAAGCAGAAGAATATGCAAGCTGTGAGATTAAAGTACTCAGTTTTGATTTCCTAGTGAAATTATAGAACTTATTATTAAAAGAATGGTTAGAAGACTCTTAACTAGAAATATTTATACTTGCAAGGAACATAAATATGCCTATAGGTAGAGAAAATAGTTTTTGTTGTGTGTGTGTATCTTAGGGATTGGGGGACTTACATGACTTTAAGGGGAGAAATAGACCTTGAGGCACTATGCCCTCAAAGAAGAGACCTTGGACACCATAAGGCTTTTTGGTAATGAGACCATCCAACCCACTGTGCAATGCATAGAGCACTGGCCCTGGAGTCAAGGAGACCTGAGTTCAAATCTAACCTCAGACACTTAGCTGCTGTGTGTCCCTGGGCAAGTCATTTAATCTCTATTTGCTTCAGTTTTCTCAACTGTAAAATGGGGAAGATAATAGCACACACCTCATAGGATTTTTGTGAGGGAAAAATGAAATTACTATTTAAAAAAAAGAAAAACAAACACACAATGTTTGCACGTAGTAGGAGCTATATAATAAATGGTTATTCCTTTACCCTTTCCCTGGTAGCTTTGTATTTTAAATAATTATCTTTAATGTTAAAACTGGAAAGGACCTTTAGGAACATTTATATCATTCATTTTACAGAGAAAAAAAACTAGTCACCCAAGGTCACACAGCTAGTTTGTAAGCAGGATGAGATTTAATAGATAGGTCTTTCACCTTCCAGTTCCATTATCCTTTCCACAAAAGTGATTTACCTCTAATTACAATATATTATATCCAGTCTTCTACTGAGATCCAGAGGTACACATGCAAATAAGCCTTCAGGTCCTCCACTGCTTCACGTTGTAAAGAAACCACAGGGACATTGCCCTGTGCTTTGGCAAATGGTCACTTTCCAATGTCTATCCAGCGTCTACTAAACAATGCTGCCTGTTCAGGAGTTGGCTCTACAGTTTAATGAAAACCCCACAAGTCCACAGAGTGGTTTGGTATCCCTTGTCATTTAGATCTTTTCAGCTGGACATTAATCATAAAGAAGAAATAGGCAATGTGTACATTCCATACTGATCATGAGGCAACATGAGGGTGATAGAAGACTTAGATCTAAGTACTCAAGCCATTCAATAGCTGTGAAACTGTGGAGAAGTCACATTCTTTCTTTAAGCTTCAAGGTTCCTCCCTCATTTGCAAAATGAAAATTAAAAAAGAATAATTAGTAATTGCTACCTGACTGTGTTTTAGTAAGATTCAGATCAGATGAGATATTATAGATGTTTTGAATGAGAAACACTCATGACCCTTGCTAAAGTTGAAGGGAGTCAAATGGAGACCATATCTCATCTATACCAAACAATTAAAGCTATACCAAAGTGGTTGATTTTGAAAAGTAATGGGTTGCTCATCCCGTGAAATTAACAAACATAAGCTGGATGACCACTGGCTAAGAAGGACGTAGAAGGTTTTTTGTTCAGGTACTAGCTGAGACCTCTTCCAATTCTGAAACTCTATGATTTCTGCAAAGAATTTAATTCAATACCACAAACATATATGATAAGCCAACTGTATGCCAAAGTACGGGGACTACAAGAATAAAAATTATCCAACTCTTGTTCTCAAACATCTGATTAATTGGGAGCATATGGCATCTATTCAATTAACAATAACCTTTGCACAGATTGGGCACTTAATAAAGGTTTGTGGAATTGAATTAGCAGGCAACTAAATGGACTAGACCTGGAATCCGAAAAATCTGAGTTCAAATCTGGTCTCAGATACAGTATTTACTTGCTGCGTGACCTTGAGCAAATCACTTAACCTCTACCTCAATTTCCTCATCTATAAGATAAGCATAAGAATAGCACCTGTGTCCCAGTGTTGTTGTGAGGATTGAATTTTATAATATTCGTAGCACTTTTTAAACCTAAAAATGCAATATAAATGCTAGGTAGTAATAGTAGCAGCAGTAGCACCAGCAGTAGTAGTAGTAGTAGTAGTAGTAGTAGTAGTAGTAGTAGTAGTAGATGACAAACAGTTGGAACTTGAAAATGGGAAGGTCTTGTTTTGAATTTTGCCTGATAATTATAAGCTATGTGACCATGAACAAACCACTAAACCCCCTCTAAGTCTCAATTTGTTCATCTGTAAAATGGGGATAATATCATTTACCCTGTGATAGGGTAATCATGAGAATCAAAAAAAATAGCATATGTAACATGCTTTGTAAGCCTTAAAACACTATATAAATGCTAGCTATTGTTGTTTTCAAAGTGGTATTTATATAGTACCTGATCATTTACAACACTTTTTATATATTATGTCATTATATTTTAGCAGTCCTGTAGGGCAAATATTCACCCATGATCTTTGTTTTACCAGTAAACTAAGGTACAGATGGTTGATATGACTTTCTCAAAATCACACAGTAAATAAGTGATAGAACCAGAATTCAGATGCTGGTTGTTTTTTGTTTTTTTTTTTTTAATTCCAAATTTAGTTATTTTTCCTAAGGCAATACAGTCAGGTCTGGGTATAGGTAGGGGTGTTTTGTTAAATGTTTAACAACTGACTCTTCCCCCAAAATTGTATGTTTAATCTGCATTAACATTTTCTCTATCACTTAAATCTGGACAATCAACAAAACAAATTAAGCCCTGATTTCTAGCATTTGCCAATTTCCAAGGTCTAAATGTTCACAGTGAACATTTGACAATATAATCTCAAGAACTAGCTCTAGCACACCACTAGGTGCAGGGTGGGGGAGTCAAAGAAATAGATGGTTGCATATATTTGTATTGTGTTGCTGAGGAATGTCAAACCCACTGCCCTCTTCCAGCTGCCTGCAACCCTGTTTTGTAATTAGTCATGTATCCTTTGGCCTTTCCCTCAAAAGAACATGTCATCCATCATCTGATGAACACCTTTCCTGGGAAGCAGAATTTAGTTTTAGATAGGAGTAATTTAATTTGATGAGCACCATAAACTTAAAACAAGCAGGTAATTTGCATTTGGACCACTGATGTGAATCCAGTTCTTTGTTTCTTATTCTCCATGAAAACAATTCATTGAACAGTCCTCTAAGCCTTAAAGAACTCTGAGTAGGAGTAAGAAATCTCCGGATCTCCACATGAACTCGTTGCTAAGTAACCATTCCTTTGTCTCTAAGCATTCAGAATAAGAACATTGCTTAGAATCTGGTTTTCAAGCTGGACTTTGCTATAAAGAGACAAAGTAGGATGGGGAAAGGCAGGAAATTAGATAATTAGATAAAAACACAAGGATATTCATCAAAATGTTGAGAATGACGATATAAAGAAATAAGCAATGTTGGAGGGGCTATGAAAAGGCAAGCACACTACTACACTCTGGGTTAAGATGTGAATTAATCTAATTGTCCTATAACGCATTTTGGAATCATGTCATAAAAGTCAATACACTGTTCATTCACTTTGACCCAGCCCCTCCCAATACTATGCATGCACTCCAAGGATGTCATTAGTAGAAACAAATAATAAAATTTTCAGCAGGGCTCACTATGTGGTACCCCAAAACCTAGAAACAAAGTGGGTGCCCATTGAGTGGGAAATAGCTAAACAAGTGGTACATAAATGTGTTGTTCACTTATTTCAATTGTGTTCAATTCTTCATAACCCTATTTGGGGTTTTCTTGGCAAAGATCCTGGAGGGATTTGCCATTTCCTTCTCTTTTACAGATAAGGAGGGGACAGCTAGGTGGTCCAGTGGATAGACCACCAGTGCAGGAGGCAGGAAGACCTGAGTTCAAATCTCACCTCAGACACTTGACACTCCCTAGCTGTGTGACCTTGGACAAGTCATGTCACCCCAATTGCCTCATCCTGGGTCATCTCCAATCATCCTGATGAATATCTAGTCATTGGATTCAGATGGCTCTGGAGGAGAAGTGAGGCTGGTGACCTGCACAGCCCTCCCTCACTCAAAACAAAGTCAAGTGCAAGTTATGTCATTATTTCTCTGATGGCATGGTCTTCAACAACGAACAACGAACACACAGGTAAGAAACTAAGTCAAAAACAGGGTTAAATGATTTGCCCAGGGTCACATAACTAGTGTTTGAGACCAGGTTTGAAGTCATGAAGATGAATCTTCCTGATTCCAAAACCTATGCTCTCTCCACTGCCACCTAGTAATAGAATACCATTGCTGTTTTGTTATTGCAGTTATGTCTGACTCTGTGACCACTTTGGGGGATTTTCTTAGCAAAGGTAGTGGAGTAGTTTGCCATTTCCTTTTCCAGCTCATTTTACAGATGAGGAAACTGAGGTAAACAGGGCTAAGTAACTTATCCAGGGTGACAAAGTCAATAAGTGTCTAAGGCTGGATTTGATTTCAAGTCTTCCTGACTCCAGGCTGGCACTCTATCCATTGTGCCTGAGACAAGGCGACTGACTATAAGGAATTCAGAGACACAGGAAGACTTGTGCAAAGTATCATAAAGAAAGTAGAAACAAGAACAATGCATATGTAGGGACACAGTGATGATCTGTGTTGGCCAAAATATAACAAAAATCAAAGATTTGCTGCTGGTAAACATACATTACTACAAAGTTAGAAATATGGTCCAAGAGGATGATGGCCATCCTTTCTTGACTTAGCTTTTATTCACTTGCAACTTTATTTTCAAATCAAAGAGGATTTTGGAAACTTAAAGTGCCTCCTTTCCAGTGACTTTTTGCTTGCTTCTGTCAAATTAACTCATCGTTGTTATTGTTCACCTGATCCCCAGAAATAGGTTTGGAGATGCAGGATCCCTGTCAAGGATGCAGTAGGAGTTATAAGGTATTTGTTTTTAACCATAATCAGGTAGTGTTCTGAGACCATGGACTCTGAGGTACCAGCACCAGATAGTAAAAAGTCACATAGAAAATTTTAGCCTACAGGAAGAAGGAATGCCAATGGTTTATGCTAGCCAATCTTGACTTCATGCAGTGATTCTAGTACTTGCCTATGTACTAAAAGAGTTTTCTAGCTAGCTTTGTCAGGGAGAGGTTTTTTAGTCACCCCACTTTAATAGATGAGAGCATAGAGTCCAGGAGACAGCTCTGAAGAGTGGAAGCCTAGATTGCAACCACGAAATCAGCCAAAAATACCCTGGACAGATAATACTACAGTGAGTAGAGAATGAAGACATAATAACCCAGTGGAAAGAACATCACGACATCACCAGGGAATTCAGAAGCTATAAAGCATTAGAGTATGTGCTGTCCTGGTCTCATGCATCTCTCTCCTTATGTGTACATCCTCCATATTACATTCTAACTACCTACAGGTGTCTGTTCAGACATTCTGTGCCATATGAATTCCCTACATGTGTCCTATCCATATTCCCTAGGCATGTATATTCTCTAGTAAGTGCTTTTTTCCACTGACTATATACTAATCTCTACAGGCAAGTACTCTGTGTTTTGCTATGGGGAGGACGTGGATCACTTTCCATTACTTTATTTGTGAAGTCCTTTGATTAAATACGTTTGACCTTGAATTAAAGTATTCTCTGGCTAAAGTTAAAAAAAGTGTGTGAGGTCCATGAGTTTTACTTTTAAGGGGGTGCTGACACTAAGTATCTCAAACCTGGGGTAGTGTTTCTGAGTTTTAAATGCCAATGAAGGTTTTATTCCTGAAGATACTAAGGAGCCAAGTCAGTTTATTAAGTAGAATGATGACATGGCTATATCCTTGATTTAGGAAAAGCACTTGCATGTGGTCATCCTTTGTTGACAAAGAAGACGATGCCATCGGAGAAATGATGATGTGACTTGCACTTGACTTTGTTTTGAGTGAGGGAGGACTGTGCAGGTCACCAGCCTTACTTCTCCTCCAGAGCCACCTGAATCCAGTGACCAGACATTCATGAGGATGACTGGAAAGGAAAAGACTAGGTTGGAGAGATGAATTTTAGAGACCAACTAGAAAGCTATTGCAATAGTTCAAGAGAAAGGTGATGATACTCAATGTCAATCAGTAGTAGTTATTTGAATGAAAAAAATGATCTTAGAAAGGGGCAATGGGGTGCCCTTGGTAGCATGGAGGAAAGGAAAAAGTTTGGAAGAGCTGCTCAGGTAAGTGTGATAGACAATCTATTAAGTGGGAACAGGAGGACTGGTTTGCTGCTGGGGGGCAGGGTGGGGGGGTGGCGGGGTGGGAATCCAGTAGAGATGAGGTAACAAATTTGATGTTGACCAAGTCCACAAAGATTCATGATCACCTTCAATTGCAGCCAGTTAGGTAAGAGTAGGAGCAAAGGAGGTAGATGGTAGAACTAATTCTGGAATGGGATCTTTGGGTTTATAGAACACATGTTACGTAGGTTTGTCTCTGGATTTGTGTATCTTATCTCTTCCATTATCAACTGTCCTATTCTTTTCAACATGTAACAAGTAATTTTGATGATTATTGCTTTATAATATAGTTTGAAATATGATACTGCTAGACCCCTTTCATTTCTACTTTTTACTCATTTCCTTTGAGATTCTTTATCTTTTGTTCCTCCAGATAAATTTTGTTATTATTTTTTCTCTAATTTACAAAATAATCTTTGGTGGTATCAAGATACTATTAGGAGACATCCTGTTTTCCAGAGCTAAGACCCAGAAAGCAAACTGTGCCCTGAGCTTGGCATAACAACAATCCTTTGTGTTCACCTTCTGGATGGTCTCACACTGTAGCAAAACCCCACATGATTATTCTATTGCTTTAAACAGTACCAGGTGTTCCCTGAGCTTAGACACACACTGAGCAAGCTCAGATAAGTAACCATGTTCCAGTCATGAAGCCTTGCTATGAATCAAACTTGCCTTATTGTTACTTTCACCCCTCATTGTCAGCCCACTGCTTAGCCATTGATATAAGTATTGACATCTTCTCATACTGCTTCAGGTCCCCCTAATAAGGGTGGGGCCCTGGCACACATATATAGATCCCTTCCTTACTTGTAAGATATTTCCCTTACTTTGTAGTAAAACTTCTGATTGATTTCTGTTTCTCCCATCTCTAGCCTTCTCTCTTTTGCTTTGGTCATCCACAGGTTAAAAGCCAGTTCTGTCTGGCTGACAGTACTGTGGCATGAGATTGAATAAATAGAGTGGTTATAATTATTTTATTAAATTTGCAAAATACGAACATGAATAACTATTATTTCCAATTATTGACATCTGACTTTATTTCTTAAAAAAAAAAACATTTTATAGTAATAGTCATATCATGCCCGTATGTGTCTCCATGGATGGGCTAGCAAATATTTTATATATTATATAGTTATTTGGAATGGAATTCTTTTTCTATTTCTTCCTGATTGGTTTTGCTGGTAAAATAGAAAAAGGGCAATGATTTAGGTGGGCTAATTTTTATCTTGAAACTTTGTTGAAGTTTGTGTTTCAATCAATTTTAGTTGATTCTCTAGGGATATCTAATTAACCTGCATATCAGTGATGAGGTTATTTTTGTTCTAGGCAATGAGGTAGAGGTATAAGGGTTTCTTATAGATGATAGTGATAGCTCTTACTTGAATAGATAGGTTTATACCTACACTGAAAGGAATGAGATAACATTTGGTACAAAAGGCCAGGAGGGAATCTACCTAAGTAAGATAACTGAGTACCAACTTAACAAAGCTAATGGAAGTAGGCAGTCTTTAGATAGGTTTGGCTAATGGGATATTTACTGGGTTGACAAAGCCAAAGGGCAAGGATTTTGAGAGGATCAGATCAAAGTATTGTCTACAATATTGAGAATCTATAAGAGTGAGAGCTGTAGAAGTACTTCTCTAAAACCAACACACTCTTAGTTCAGGTTCCATTAGTAAAGTAAGTTTCAAAGTAAAATACTTGGAAGTCATTGAACATTTAACAAAGAAGGTCTACTTTGTCCTAGCACAGCAAGGGTTTGCACAAAGAGTCAGTAGCACTTAGATCTTAGTATCTCAGAACATTTGCCCCTCCTCTCTTTCTGCAAACTTATCTGGTCAATTAGTCATCAGGCTATAGTGATGTATCAGCAAGCACCCCAACATATAGAGGAGGGCCTAATATCACAGATTCTTAGATCTGCATTTCTAAAAGGAAAGGCAACTTTCAAGACGTCAACAATCACTTTAATCAAACACATGGATCATTCGCTTAGTTCAGGGGAAAAAGCCAGCACCCTGATCTTCACAGAAAATACAGAGAAATCTAAATCAACAGACAGGGCTTCCAACTGTCTGACAGTAAACATTATATACATCACAAATCAACAGACAGATGCAACTGCCTGACCATACTGAACATAGCTACCAAAGAGGGAAACACCAACATCTGGATTTTCTAAGCCAAGGGGGCTGCTTAGTAGCTTTCCAGAATCTTATACAGCACACAAAGTTTCTTCTAAAAACGAAGCCCTAAAGTAAAACCTCACCCTCAGAGTATTTTTACATTTTTTTTAGAGTCAGAAGGTATCACAACCCTGGAGAACCAGTGCCTCATTAACAAAAAGTGTAGACCTTCCTACAAATCTTCCCAGGTCCCTTAATGGGTAGAGAAGATTTTCTTTAATTACATTAAAATAATTAACAACACAATTATGTATACCGTTCCTAGTTAAAGAAACTCTTGTTTCTGTACTTTACTCCTAAAAAAGACTCTTGGTTGATAAAGGCAAGATTCAATCAGAGCCACTTGATCATACTAAAACAAAAACAGCAAAAGATCCTACTTTGCTTGCCATCATAAGTGACTCCTGGGGTTGTGGACACCCACCAAGTCTAAGAAAAAAGGAGTCCACATGTATTGGTCTTTTTATTGGTCCTAGGATAGAAAGATGAGTCAGAGAAGCTGGGGATAATCAGGTTTGATGCAGGGAGGAAGTATCACCAGGGAAGTTAAGGCTGAGGAAAGTTGGGGTAAGGGGAGGAGGAATCAGTATCAGGGTAAGGGTAGCTCTATCATAAAACTGATTTGCTACCACAGGAGACTTTCAAGGTCTTTTTAAGGGTCTCTAGACCAACATCCATTCTTTTGCAACCTCGACCCACTCTAGTACCTAGTGCAGAGCAAACAGTGTATTCTTGACGAATTACGAACTAAAAAATATTAGGAGACATTAGGCTACCTATAGCAGAAAGGATGTTGACCATTAGACATCAATCATAGCTCACATATTTTCACTTCAAATCTGGAAGGGACCTCAGAGATCATCTAATTAAGGTCAGTTATTTCAAAAATGCCTAAACTCAGGGCACTGTCTAAAGGACTTATCCTAACTGAAAAACTTTCCAAAGTTTTCCAACCAATGGCAAAGTCAAGTTAAAACCCAGGACTTCCAACACCTAGCTCAATGTTCTTTTTACCGTAGTACTCTATGTGTTTAGTGGAATTTTCCTTTCAGGCTCACTACAAAGAGATAAGGAGATGGAGGGGTTTAAAACCAAAATAGGTACAGTAAGAGGTAGGAGAAGCAGTAGAATAAGAAGGAGCTTTGTTAGCTTAGCTGTCCCTTAGGTAGATAATTTCTTCCTATGTGATAAATGTATCTACCTTGTTCTCCTTTATTTCCTGCTTGTTCTAGGAGTGGAAAGGAGGAGAAAATAATGGAGTGAAAGAAGTGAATATAAATGATGATGATTTACAGAACATGAACACAAGACATATAAATGCCTCCTAATAATGAAACAAGACGATGGAAACACATTTTCAGCCAACAACCATTACATTTCATAAAAACAGGATGCCATTTGTTCCTGTATTAAAAAAGTATTTTGGAATAGATATATTTATGTCCAAGATATAGAGGGTATATCTCATTCTAAGTAAAATTGATACATACTTAAGGATTTATATTACTACACTGACAAGTTGACAAAGCATTTTTTTCACAACAAATGAGACAGTATCTTCACAAGTGAGGTACATGGTGTATCATCACCTCCATTTTAAAAATGAGGAAACTGAGGTTCTGAGTGAGTGGCAGAACCAGGATGTTGTATGATTTCATTTGAAGCTGTTGTCTTCCTCCAGAGGTAATCACATTTTACCACGGTCTCATGGAGCCTAAAAAACAATGGAAGTCTGAAATTTTTCAATCTCTTAATAGTGGAATTTTAGTCACTGTGACACATGGTAGAAGAAATATTTGGTACCATATTATCATGCTACCTGTTGCTGGCCACTTCTCCTGACCCTAACTCCCATACCTTTCTACATACAGATATTTTTTTTACCATTTTATATCTCATCATTCATTGGAAGCTAATACTAGGTCACATCTATAAAGTGTTTTCAAGTACAAAGTACTTTCTTAGCAATGACTTCATGAAATTTAGAATAAGAAGGGACCTAAGAATTCATCCAGTCCAACTTCCATATTTGACTGATGACTAAATGAATAATCCAACGGGAGGTAAAATAACTTAAGTCCACTGGTAGTAAGTAGCAGGACTTGAGTTTGAACTCAGATCCTCATACACTTTCCACTATACCCTACTGCCTCTTTGAAGTATATACCTCAAATATTGCTATCTTCATTTAGAAGACAAGGAAACTGAAGCTTACCCTAGGTCACAGTTAGTATTTGATAGAGCAAAGACTTGAACCTACTTCTTCTGAGTTCAAGATCAATGTTGTATTCACTACTTTTGTTGTTGATCAATCTTTTCATTTATTTTCTGACTCTTTAGGACCCCATATGGGGTTTTCTTGGCAAAGATATTGGAATGACTTGCCATTTCCTTCTCCAGCACATTTTGTAGATGAGGAGACTGACGTAATAGGGTTAAATGACTTGCCTAGGGTCGTACAGGTACTAAGCATTTGAGGTCAGATTTGAACTCAGGTCTTTCTGACTTCAGGCCTGATGCTCTATCTACTGTTCCACCAAATTCTTACATCCATTACTTACCACCCCTCTAATAAACACTAGTAATTCATTTTCTCCTCCTTTTTAGAGAGCCAACTGTAATATAGTTAACACATCATTGAACTTGGAGTCAGAAAAGACTATGTTCAGATTCTGGTTCTATAACTTTTTCTTATGCAATTTAATCTTAGCCACATGACTTTGAGCAAATCAAATAACCTCACTGAACATCATCTATAAAGGAATGATTATAACATTTATACTTCCTACCTGCCAGGGTTATGCGAGGCTCAAATGAGATAATGTAGGCAAAGTGTCTTGTAAAACTTAAAATTCTTTATGAGTGCAATTTCACCTTCACATTCATCACTTTGTGCCAATTGATTGAACTCCATCCACTAAAGGAAGGTAACACAACAGTGCTTCTACAAGCATGTTAGTACCTTAAGGATGGAGGGCCTTGAAACGTATTCTGTCTAAAAGTGGGAACACACTGTATATTAAAATCTAGATTTTAAAACAAAACTATCATGGATTTTTCCTTACTTTATAAAATGCTGGTTTCTGTTCAGTGGAAAGCTCCACTGAAACATTTTATTTGTGTTATTTTAGAAATCCAGAGCTATGGCAGCACATGCCTGAAGTTCCTGCTATGGCAGGAGAGGGCAGGAGGGAGATGCCAAGGCCTGTGGATCACTTACTTGCGCTCAAGAGTTTTGAGATACAGCAGGAATAAATCCAATCAAGTATCTTCACTGTGTCTGGCAATCAATATGGTGAGTCCCCTGGACTGAAGTCTCGCTGGGATGCCTAATAAGGGCTGGATCAGCCTGAAAAGCAAGTGAAGCAGGTCAAAGCTTCCACGTAGCTCAGCTTTGAGATTCAGCTCATAAGTGGTTGCTATAATTCTAGCCTGGGTGAAACAGAGAGAAAGAGACTTGGGAAAAACACCAAACAATAAAAAAAGAAATTAAATTCATCAGAGATTTTTTTTTAAGCACTTACTAAAGCTCACATAAATAAGATTTACAGAGTGCTTTAGGGGTTATGGAATTTCAGAATTAGAGCATCATAAAATCTCAAAGTCACAGAATATCAGGGTTGGGAGGGACCTCAATGGTCAGATTCCGCAAACTCACCACATTTCAGTATAATAAAGTAAATATTCATTAAGTGTCTACTCAGTGCAAAGCATTGTATTAGGTCTTGAGGATAAAGCAGTTTAGAGAAATAGTCTCCATCTTCAATGATAATAAGAGGTAGCACAGTAGATATAGCACTGGGCTTGGAATCATTTCCATGAGTTCCAATCGAACCTCAGGCACTTACTAGTTGTGTGACCCTAAGTCATTAAAAACCCTATTTGCCTCAGTTTTCCCATCTGTGAAATGAGCTGGAGAAGGAAATGACAAAGGACTCCAGTATCTTTGCCAAGAAAAAACCAAAATGGGGTCACAAAGAGTCAGGCACAATTGAAAACAACTGAACAGCAACAAAATATAAGAAGAGAGGTTAAGCTTAGCCTCTGACTCACACTAACTATGTGTCCCTAGGCAGTTTCCTAAGATTATACCTTACAGAGAAAGAGCCAGACCTGAGAGTTTCCGAAAGTTTTCAGACCTTGAAGATCTCTCAACCAATATAATATAATATCAAAATATAAGAAACACCTGTGATTTTTTGGGGTAGGAGGTCTTGTTAAGTCACAAAATTTCTGTGACTTAATAATAAGTTATGGGGAGGTGCTTGAGGTCCATAAGGGTTAAGTTGCTTGCCTAGAGTGATGGCCCAGCTAAGTGCCAAAGGCAGTATTTGATCTCAGGCTTTTCTAGACTGCAAGCTCAGCCCTCCGTGTACTATGGCAGGCTGATGATGGTGACCGTGATGATGAAAGCTGATAGCAATACAACTATTATTTTATTTTTTAATTTTACATTATCTTCATTCCCAAATACATTTCTCTCCCCTCTGCAGGCAAGAGTATCACCCATTATAACAAAGAATAAAAGAGAAAGGGGGAAAAGTTTAATCAAACTGACCATTATATCAATAAGCTTTACAATTTTTCATCAGTCTTTTACTTCCATAGTCCTCTCACTTCTGCAAAGAAGAGAGGGAGCTGTATTCTCACAGCTCTTCTTTGGAGCCAGGCTTGATTGTTTCGATGACATAGCATTGTACTTAGATTTGTTGTTTCTCCTTCCTTTTATACACCATTCTAGTAATTATGGATATTATTCTCTGGCTTCAACTTAAGTCATTTTACATCAGTTCATATGTCTTTCCTGATCTCCCCCTTGTCTTTTATTTACTATTTTTTAGGGCACAATAACATTCTATAATATTCCAAGAAGATTAGGATGTTTTTCTTACATTGAGCACAAATCTTCCTCAATGCGTCCTTAACCTGTTCCTCCTAGTCCACCACCTGTGCCAGGAATCACAAATGTAATTTCCCCTCTATTTCACAGGGGTAAGGAATTAGGATTTGGTTGGTGTATAGATTAAAAAAAAAAAAAAAAACCTCCTTGGGTGAGAAAATTTCTTCTACCAATAGAATTTGGCAATTTTGCCTAGAGCACTAAGAGGTTAAGTAACTTGTCCCCTGTCATACAGACAGTATGTCTCATAGACAGAACTTGAATGCAGGGATGGAGAGAATTTAGAGCTCAAAATTTTAAGAAATGAATTTTAAAATAAATAAATAAGGAAAAGAAAAAATAGAAGCCACTCTGGGATGCCTGGTTGCCTCTGAGGTCCCAGCATGACATGCTCAATTCCACTTGGGTCCCAGTAGCCTTTACCTATTTCCACAATTCCCCTTTGAATGCCTTTCATACAATACGTATTTCCAATCAATAAAGTTGGTTTGGTTTACTGTCGTGTTGGGCACTCCATACTAGGTCCATATCCCAAACTGCCCTAATGGCAAGACAGTATTGGTGGTAAGATTCATATGTGGTTCTTCTGACTCTGGAGTTGGAGTCTGTTCTTTGTTTTTTTGGAGGCAATCAGGATTAAGTTACTTTTCCAGGGTCACACATTAAGTGTCCGAGACCAAATTTGAACTCAGACTCTCCTGACTCCAAGGCCAGTGCTCTATCCACTGCACCACCTAGCTGCTTCAGTTGTGGGGGTGGGGGGGTCTATTACTTACACTACCATATTGCCTTCTTTTACAGAGGAAGAAGTAGAAGTTAGTTAGGTTGTTTATATAAAAGATGTTGGGAAGGTATAGTCCATAGGATTTGGAATAAGGAATTGAGAATGAAACCTAGATTGTGAGTCTGGGTGACTGGGAGGATGAGTGGTGAGATTCTTCACAGTAATAGGTTAGTTTAAACTTTGGGGTGAAAGACAACGAGTTACATTTTGGACATGCTGAGTTTGAGACGTCCATGGGAGGGATATCTGAAAGATAGAGATGCTCTCATCAGGATGAGATGATGTTTCCGAGTCACTCATAGGCTGTTGACTGAGACTGTCTCTTCCTGACATACTGCCCTTGTTGGGACAGAGAACTTTATTATTTGAGGAGAATCACAAACTCTGGTTTTCAGTACAAGGGACCTTAAGTTCCCTCTTTCTCCTCAGCAGACAGTCACATCAACTTCCTTAGCCTAATGATTGAATGCCACAGGGTAGGAATTTCAATGTGCCTGATTTGTGTTAGGCTGCAGTATTAATCCAGGGCTGAAGTGTACTCACTTGGCCCAGTTTTGTTTTTCTTCTCCATCCACAACAGGAATGCCTCACCTTGAAAATGCTTTTTTTAATGTTTTCTTTTGATCTCCTAAACCACTGTGAATGTTCAGCAATTGGAGTCAATTAACATCAAAGTGATAGCTCCCCAGTTTCTCACCCTGACAGGAGACTTTTTAGAATCCATGTCAGCCTTGCAGGCATTTTCTTCCTGGGGACACAGGTTTTGGAGAGAGGCCTAGGCATCTGAACACAGCCAAGCTCCTGCGGCACAACTCCAGTCAGCTTTCCTGAGGTGCCATGTTTTTCTGGGGGTATTGCCAGTTTTTCAGGCAGGATGTAAACTTTTAAGCCTGAGATAATAATAATATTTAATATATGCATGTATATATATTGCAAAGTATTTAACTCATTTGCTCTTCAAAAGAACCCTGTGAGGTAGGTGCTATTATTACTGGTAATCCCTTTTACAGATGAGGAAAATGAGCTACACAGATTCAGTGACTTACCCAGGGCCACACAGTAAGTGTCTAAGGCAGGATTCAAACTCAGATAAGACCACTGAATTTTAAAATTCAAATTCTGAAAGATGTTTCCCCCATAGTAGAGTTAAAGAGAGGTTATGCCATGTAGAGATGGAAATTTTCAAGATTCTTCTGGCTATCTTTGTGGTCTTTTTTAACTATATCAGCCTCAAAATAGTATAGTGCTCATTCTACTTAAAAGGAAACAATGCTTTCAGCTTAAGCAAACCAGTCAAATCAACAAGCATTTATTTACTATGTGCAAGGCACATAAGGGATGGTAGGTGGTACAGTAGATAGAGACAGGGACTGAAGTCAGGAAGATTTGACTTCAAATATGACCACAGACACTTAGTAGCCAAGTTAACCTGGACAAGTCACAGCATCTTTCTGTCTTGGTGTCCTCATCTGTAAAATGAACTGGAGAAGGAAATGGTAAATCACTCTAGTATCTTTGGCAAGAAAACCACAAACAGGGGTCACAAAGAGTTGGACATGACTTGACAGCAACAGCGTATGCTCAGCACTGTGCTAAGGGTGGGAATACTACTACCACTGCTAGTGCTACTACTGCTGCTGCTACTTCTACTACTACTGTTTTGGTCTAGAAGTGCTGGGAACCCCAAAATGCAAGGGTACAGGATGGGGTCTGCCTCAAAAGAATTTGATCACTCAAGCCTTCATTTAATCTAAGACAAGGTTTATTGTGTTCCCAGCAGAAGTGAGATTCTTAAGGAATCTGGGCATTTGATGAAGATAAAATTTGTACTTTTATACAGAAAGACTCTGGGAAGAGCTAGATGGGATTAAGGAGTGGCAAGTAACCTGTGGTGGGCCAGGTGTAGACAATGAAGGACACATTGAAAGGGCAGTTCAAAGGATGGACCTGGTGCCTCAGGAGAATGCCAGGGACCTGAGTTCAAGGGCTGGATTCCTGAAATTTGTGGGAAAGTTCAGGGGCTTTTCCTTTTAGGGGTCCAGAATGAATCCCATTCCCCATCACTGCTAATATTTTTATATAACACTCACTCTGTTCCAAGCACTGAGCCAAGAGCTGGGGATAAAAATGCAGACTGTGAAAGGTAATTTCCTGCCCTTAAAGAGCTTAATTCTAATGGGGAAGGCTATACACAAAAAGAAGTTGATAAGTAAATGTACCCCAGGGACACTGTAGAGAAAATCTGGGAGAGACAGGAGTTCAGCTTGCAAAGGAATGAAGACAGAGATGACCTAGGCATCCTCCTTAAAACTAAGGTTCTAAGAAGAGTCAGCCAATTAAAGGGAGAGGCAACAGAGGAGGGCCCTGCACTCTATCTACTGTACCACCTAGCTGCCCTTATGTGCCTGGTACATAGTTAATACTTAATAAGTATTTGTTGACTTGACTTGTTTCATTAATCTAAGAGTATTGTTTCCTTTTGGGTAAAATAAGTGCTATACCTATTTTGAGGTTGATATAGCCAAAAGAGGCCACAAGGTAGCCACAGGAATCTTGAAATGTGAGAATCTTCCAATGTGAGTAGTGAATGAGTGGAGGGGGGCTTCCAGGGTGAGGAGATTTCTGGGGCATTGTAGAGAAAGTTCCTGATAATCAAAACAGCCTGGAGAGGAAGGAACAGGCATAATGGAGATCCTGGTCCCAGGAGCATCTCAGCAGATTTGTCTCTTCTCCCACTAAGGTTAAAAAGATTGAGAGGACATACGAAAGAGATATTAACTTCATCCCTTAACCATTCTGCTTATTCACTGACTGATACCCAACTCTGCCACTTAGTAGCTGTGAGATCTGAAGTCAAGTTACTTATCTGGGCTTCACTTTCCTCACCTATTAAATAATGAAGGCATTCATACTAGGGCTACACATCCAAAGGTCAGAGGTCACCTAGTCTGAGCCTTTTCTTTCATAGATGAGGAAGCTGAGATCCGAGATAGTGAAGAGTTTTCCCAAAGTCACACAGGTTGTGACTGAGATGGAATTTAAGCTTCCAGGCATGTGATTCCAAAGCTAGCGAATGTTCTGCTATGTCACACTGTGTTGAACTGGATGGAGTCTAAGTTCCCTTTGGGTTTTAACATTCTGTGATTTCTGTGATCTATGAGTTACCTCAGTATAGTAAGAAATGTTCTGGCCTGAGAGTCAGGAGAAGTAGGCTTCCAGCCTGGCTGCAACTCTCCTGAGCCGTATGACCTTCAGTGGCAGCCTCAACTGCCTGGCATAGCTTTCTTAAATATAAATGGAGGGCAAAAGGCGTAGCATCGGAAGCGGGGAAAAGCTCACTGTTCCTATATGAAAAACTGCTTTGTAAATCTTTAAGAACTTTTGAGATGCTAGTTAATAGTAGTATATTGGCAAGGTATAATCAAAAAGATAGCAAAATATGCTGAAATGAGTACTGGTCTGGGAGCCAGAAGCCACCTCTGATCTTGCATGTTTGTCTTTCGCTGCCAAAGAAAACCATGGAATCAGAAATAATGACATGACTTGCACTTGACTTTGTTTTGAGTGAGGGAAGGCTATGCAGGTCACCAGCCTCACTTCCTCTCCAGAGCCATCTGAATCCAGTGACCAGATATTCATCAGGATGACTGGAGATGACCTAGGATGAGGCAATTGGAATTAAGTGACTTGTCCAAGGTCACTTACAAGGTGAGTGTCAAGTGTCTGAGGTGATATTTGAACTCAGGTCTTCCTGACTCCTACACTGGTGCTCTATCCAGTGCATCCCCTAGCTGCCCCACCACTGATCTTAGGATAGGATAGAACTACTAATAGAAACTCCATGAAAGGGATTTTAAAAGTTCCTATATTTCATATTTGGCCAGGCTTTTAATTACCCCCTTTCAAGATTCATCCCAAATTCTATCTCCTACAAGAGATCTTTCCTGATTCCCTGTTTTTACTGGTAACCCCACTCTTAGGTATTTATTTTGTACCTGGTATTTACCTCTCTCTGTCCATTGCCTCCCCTCCTCCTTCCCCTGGGGGGTAAGCTCCTTTAGGGCAAGAACTATCACATATCTCTTATACAGACTACATTTGCTACCACTTGAGAGGTTTATGATATGGCAATAAGAGGATGGATACATACATATGTGTGTGTGTGTAAATGTATATATTTGGAGGCATTCAAGGTTAGGTGACTTGCCCAGGGTTATACAACTATAAGTGTCTGAGGTCACATTTGAAGTCAGGTCCTCCTGACTCCAGATCCTATGCTCTATCCACTGTGCCACCTTAGCTGTCCCATGTAACATGTGTTTATCGAGTTGAATTGGGCACAACCTCTCTGAGTTTCCTTCTTTTTTCTCCTTCCTTTTTCATTCTTTGAATGAAAGAAAAAATATGTATTAAACTCTTACTATGTACAAAGCACTATGCAAAACACTGGGGCTAGAAATAGACAAGACAGTACCTGCTTTTGTAGGGATCACATTTTAACAGGCAGAGACAACGCATATAGGAGGTTGGAGCTGAAAATCTGATGGAAATATCCCATAGTCCTACGGATGCAGGAGTAGAGCAGATGGTAACATTTCTTCAGTGTCATTTCACTATACAGTATCAGTCTCTGATGTTAAACGCTTCTATGTGCCAAGAGCTTTGTTGATTAGAGCTTTCTTATCCGGGTCTTCAGTAGCTGCAGCCTCAGGATCTGCGTAGTTGCCCGGATGCATCTCTGTGGGGTTTGTTTCCTGGGACAATGACTGCTAGGACAGGTCTAGAAGCAAGGCCAGTTGGGGAAGGGCAGTGCTGCTGCAATCTGGGCCCTGGTGCTTACCTGAAGTCACTGAACATTGGTCAGCAATTGGTATCGGGGGTGAAGAAGTAGCTCCTTCCCCAGGGTCAGTGATCCCCTCAAGGATGTCTGCAGGGTTTGGACTGGAAACAAGACTTGTGGACTGAGAGGCGCTGAAATGTACCACCCCCACCCCACACACACACACACCACCACCACCAAAGAGGTATGATGCTTTAACACCTACCTCATACAGGTTTTTGTAAGGAAAATACTTTATAATCCTTCAAATGCTATTGAAATGTGAATCATAAATTATTTTCATCTTTTAAGCAGTCAGTCTGAGTCAGAAAGCAAGAAGATGCAAACTTAAGCATATTCCCTCTGCATGAAAATTGACTTCTCTCTGTCTCACTTTCTTTGCTTTCATCTCTGTCCTCACCTGTCTCTCTATGTCTCTGCCTTTCGCTCTCTCTGTTTCTATCTCTATTTCTCTCTATTTCTGTCTGTCTCTCTGTGTCTGTCTCTGTGTCTGTCTCTGTATGTGTGTCTCTCTCTCTCTCACTTGAGAGGAAGAGATGTTCCTTGACCTTAGAAACACAGAAATTTCATCACAGAAGCTAGTCTGCTCCCACCTCTTGGATGATCTGGCAATTACCAACTATGATCCTTTCAGTGAGATAGAGAACCACCAGGCCTCATCATTTGATTGGCCACAACATCCTAAAGTTGCACAGGTCTTGGCATCTTCCCTGCTTCTATGACCTTCAGAGCCCTGAGCACTGCCATCCATCCTTGCTGATGAATGCATAGAACTTCTAGACTTCTATAACTACCTTGTGGCTAAGGTCTTCTCTGTATTAGCTCCCTCAGTTAGACTAGGCACCACTTGAAAGCAGGGAGTCACTCTAACTCGTCTATGCATATCCCTAGCACTTAACATAATACTTGGCACAGAAAAATGCTTAATAAATTCTTTTCTCATCATTCTTTCATTTACTTATTCTCTTTCCCTGATAAAACATTTTGAAATATACTAAATACAAAGGGCTAGTCCATATTAAATTTGCCCTGTATAGATATGACAAAAATATCCAGTTTTAATACCATTTTTTTTCTGAGGCTGTCTGTCCCCTTCTGATTCTTTTTGAGGTCAAAGGAGATACTGACAGAGAAATCGCCTCATTGCCCATGTAGAACTGTGATTGGATGTCAGCAAAACTCTGCTTTCCTCTCACTGACAGCTGGAGGTAAGTCATTTATCCTCCCCACCCTCACCTCATCTGGCTGAGAAGTGGATTTCACACTTGGCAACCTCCCTCCCTGCCTCCATAGAAGGTTGAGAATCATCTCAAACTCTGCTGTGGTTGTAATTAAAAGTTATTCATCATGCACCCTGCTCTGTATTTCACTGGGAAATCAGTGGCACTTAAAGACAATACTGCAGATGGCAGCAGACTTTTGCCCAGTCCGTTGGCACATCAGGATGTTATTAAGGCATTATGACAAGGACTTTCTTTCTAACCTGAATGGGCCAAACTGGTTCTCAGTTCTGGAACTGCTTTGCCTAAATGTCTCTCTAACTGTTCTTCAGGGATTAAGGGATGTGCATAAATTATTTAGGTTGATGGACAAAATAGATGGATATGTGTTTGTTATAAATTTAGTAACAGAAAGGTTAACCTTGAGAGTACATCCTCCCTTCTGATAACAATCTACTGTCCCTGTACTTCTCTTACTCCCTTACCCCCATGGATCCCAATTTCTACCTGCACTGAACCCCTCCCCAAAAGGAAGAGTCACAGAATCTCAAAATTGGAAGGAAATTGGACTTTCCCTTTTTTCTAAGTTCATCAAGATCTTTCTGCTTTCACTTGGCTCCTGCGCTCTTGATGTTTCAAGATATTCTCAGTATTCTCAGCCTCCTAAAATCCTTCACTTCTGTTCCGTTAGTCAAATAACCCTGGGCAACTGCTACCACCCCCTTTTCAACTGCTGATCTTAGGCAACTCAGGATAGATAGATAGATATAGCTATAGATGTATGCATATGTGTATATGTTTGTCTGTGTGGGTGTGTATATACACATATATATGTACACATATATATGTGTATATACACACAGTTATACATATGTGTGTAATTCTCTATAAATGTGAGTGTATATACATGTGTATATGTATACGTATGTATGTACACATATATATGTGTGTTTGAACGCCCATTATATGCAAGACACTGTATTGGGTGATGTGCATGACACAAAAATAAATAAATTACAAGCAATCCCTACCATCCATGAGTGATATAAGTTCTCATGTTACATTGTACATTTTATGAAAGTGCCAAATTTCTCTCTTTCCCTTTCCCTTCCCTTTTCCTACTGTATCTCTACCTTTCTTTTCTCCTTTCCCCTGCCCTTCCTTTTCCCTTCTCATCCCTTTCCTTCCTCTTGCCTTCATTTATTAAACACTTATTAAATGCAGAAGACTATGCTATGTGTTAGAGAAACAAAATTTAGGTAAGACAACATGCTTAACCTTGTGGAGCTAACCAAGTAGGAGTCATATATATATTTATGTCTTACATGTACGTAAGACTGAAAATTCTTTGTGGACAAAGAGGGTGTCATTGATCTTTTCACTCCCTAATGCCCAGGATGGTGCCTTATATATATGATCAATATATGTCTGTTGAATAAGGAAATTAATTTATGATATGTTGGTTTATATACTATAGATAGATATAGATGTAGATGTATGTATAGATGAAATAGATATTGGTCTATATGGTATTTATTGGTAACGTATGTGTCTGTGTGTATGTGTGTGTAAACACATCCAGATTAGGATATGTGATACTGGCAGCAAGGTAATGCCATGGATAGAGTGCTAGACCTGGTATTCAGGAAGACCTGGGTTCAAATTCAGCCTTAGATGCTTAGCATATGTATGATCAGGACAAGTCACTTAGTCTCTCCTCACCTCAGTTTCCTAATCTATAAAATGGAGAAAACAATAACATCTATCTTCCACACCTAGTATGAGGATAAGATGAAATAATATATGTAAAATACTTTGTAAACCCTAAAGAATTATTGCTATTCAAGAAAGATTTATGTAATTCTCAACTAATAAAAACTATTTTCAACAGAGGCTGGTCACACAGAGGAGACATTAGACTTATGGTACCAAGCTCCATAGTAACCAATGAGGAACACTTTAAGATGTAGAATCAAATTTCAACTTCCTGTAAAGAAAGTTCATTATATAACAAATGAGAAAAAATATTCCTAACAATTATACAAATCCAAAAGTAAATTGAACAGCACTGTGAGGAAGCCATGTCTGCTCACTGTCCTGAATTGGAGGATCATTTATGAGAAAGTTTGTTGTACAAAGGCTTTTTTCCTCTGGACTGCATTTTCTGAGGTACTTTGTGATTATAGATTCTGTGTGAATGGGCCAACAAAATGGCAAATCCTTTCAAATAGTTCTCAAAATGGCTGACTTTGTTTTGAATATCCATAGAATCATCAACTATTCAAAGACAGTTAGAGCTTAAATAGTAACGTGTAACAATTTACAAAGCAATTTCACACCCATTATGTACATTTGAAACTCACAATAAGACAGAGAAGGTATTAGGAGGCCAATTTTATACGTTAAAAACTGAGGCCCAGAGAAATTAAGAAACTTGTTTCTCACACAGCTAATAAGCAATAAAGTCAAGACTTCAACAGAGATTTTTTTTTCCCCACTAAACTACATTACCTCAGCCCTTCTACCTCTCTCACTTCACTTCTCTTCTTTTCCTTGATCCCCACTGAACATCACAGTCGTTAAGAAATTAAAGTTGAGGATCGCATGAAGGGAAATAGAGAGGTAAAGGATATCATCAGAAAATCTGTGTGACTGGAACCAGGAATGGGGAGAAGAGAAAATATGCTTATTCACAAAGAGGGTGAGTGGACAGCTCCCTTGTTCCATTGGTGTCCAGGCAATGTCAAGTGAATAAGACAAAGACTTGAGTGGATTTATAAGGGAACAGGACAAGAGTTACACGAGATAAGAGACATGAATGGGATTGTAAACTATATAGCTAGAGAGAATA
Organism: Bettongia penicillata ogilbyi; assembly: GCA_023548195.1. Lineage (NCBI taxonomy): Eukaryota > Metazoa > Chordata > Mammalia > Diprotodontia > Potoroidae > Bettongia > Bettongia penicillata. Next base: position 4,038,010 of record JAJHZJ010000017.1, read on the forward strand.
TCCCCATTAATAAGATCACTGATATGTCAAAGTAATAGAATCTCCTTGATAATATATTTCTTAGGAATGTTAAAAATCTATACCATACAAGTCCTAGATCTGTGTTATAACCTATTGTATATGCCTACAGCATGCATGCATACACAAACACACACAAACACATACTTTTCTGCAAGAGAACAAGTTTTGTCAGTTCTTTGACTTGGCTATGTTTTAAGGAAGTCTAAGAAAGTTATATAAAGAAGACAAACTCACCATGACTGCAGCCTGACTTACAAGTCTCCTTTGGAGATTGACTTTGTGATGAACCCTTATTTGAATAAATTATGCACATCACAATACTTCTATTTTTCAATCAATTATTCAGTCCAATTTTAACTTGTACAAGCTAAATTGCTGCTCAAGGTAGAGGAAAAATTGCTATTTTGTGCCTCTTAATTACCGAATAAACTAGGGATTTTCATTATGTCTCTACAAACCTGCAATCTCCTGATCCCATATTCAATCTAGAGTACTTGACAGCAATTGAAATTAATTTTCTAATCAGGGCCAACTTAGGGTTCCTAGGGCATAGGGTGAAATCAGAATATTCCATACACTTCATGGAGAGAATGGTTGCAGCCTGATCCAGGGCCTCCTGACATGAGCAAGCCCATCTTTACTAATGATCATAGGACTTAGAGCTGAAAGGAATCATATAATTCATTTAGGTCAACTCCCTTCATTTTACAGATGAGGAAACTGCGTGCCAAAGATAGGAAGGGGTTTTCCCCTGGTCACATGTCATAAGTAGAATATTTGGACCTAAGTTTCCAAAGACCAAAGTTAAAGCTTGTTCCGTTATACTATAATGCCCTTTATATCACACTTTATAGTTACCAACTGCCCATAGGGTGTGACTTTAGCCACTAGTCTCTTATATTCATTTGACAATGAAACCTGACTAGAAACAGGAATATCCTGGATTTCTGACCTTCAGGGGGGAGAGGACTGTCACAGTGATTCCTATTACATCACCTAAAAAATCTGTTCCTGATTCACTTGCATCTTTAGTTGGCCTCTGCAATGTTCATTGTATTCTAGTAAAAACTGGAGAGAGGGCTGTCATGCATTTGCCCATTGAATCAAAGAATAACAGACTTTCAGATCTGGAAGGGACCTCAGCTGCCATCTGGTTCAACCTCTCTGCCTGAGTACGAATACCCTCTATAATATCCCTAGCAAGTGGTCACACAGGTTTTAGTTGAGTTAACACCACCCATTCTACTGTGGGATGATTGCTCTAATAGTTAGGAAAGTTTTCCTTACTTTGAGCCTAAATTAGTCTCTTGAGAACATCCAGTCACTGCTCCTAGTTTTGCCTCTGGTGTCACAGAACCAGTCTAATTCCTCTTTCAGATAAACAGAGATCTAAATGATAGATAGAAAGATAGAGAGATGGAGGGATTGAGGGTGGAAAGAAACAAGGAAAGAAAGAGAGAGAAGGAAGGAAGGAAGGAAAGAAAAGAGGAAGATGGATCTAAGGTAGATAGATATATAGGGAGATAGAAGACAATTCGTAAAGGTATACTTAAAAGCAGATGAGGAAGTGGCCATGGCAAGGAACCTAGAGGAAATGGTAGGGATATGGAAGAAAACCTTTTTAATCTGTGGAATAAAACAAACATTTTTATATCATGGAATAACAAAAAAGATGATTTCATATGAAACTGCTTATCTGTTATATACAACTTGCTATTCCTTTTAAACATATAATAGATAAATAACACAAATATATATTTATATACATGTAAAATTATTCATTACATGTTTCTATAGATGCAGATAGCATCTTTCTGCAGACATTCTTTCAAACATTCTTTTCTCTTTTCCCTAATTATATTTGGTATTGCTGGGTTACAGGGTATAGGCAATTTAGTAACCCTGAGCATAATTCCAGATTGCTCTCCAAAATGGTTGCATCAGTTTACAACTCCACCAGCAATGAACCATTGTCCCAATTTTTCCACATCCCCTCCAACATTTGTCACTTACCCCTTCAATCATTTTAGCCAGTCTGGTAGGTGTAAAATGATATCTCAAGGAAGCTTAGGTGTTGAGAGAGAAGACAAAAGTCTGTCACTTTTGAAGACTGGATGGGAAGGGAAGGGTAGAAAGCATGCTAAAAAGTCCTTCAAATAGTAGAAGACAACTAGTATCTCTCCTCCCACCTCAAGTCTTCTCATTTCAAAGCTAAATGTTTCCAGTTCCTTTGATTGATCCTCAGATGGCCTGAGCTCATGACACTTTGTCATGGTAGCTACCATTCTCTGAATACTCTAACATCAATTTCTTTCCTAAAAAATCACTATCTTGCCCTACAGGAAAATAGAAGAGAAAGGGAAAAGAGAAGAGGGGGTAGTGATAGAAGGGACAGCAGATTGAGGGAAGGGGTAATCAGAGTATATGCTGTCTTGGGATGGGAGGGAAAAGAGAGATGGGGAGAAAAGAATTCAAAATCTTGTGGAAATAAATAATGAAAGCTAAAAATAAATTTATATATATACATATATTTATAATTCACATTTTCACATTCACTTGTTTGGCTTCCTTATCACTTCATTTATTTATTTTTTTGATCTTTCTGGCCACTAAAACCCCTAGGGTTCCACCCCATTCTGTTACATAATAACACTACTCCCTATTTCACTTGTTTTAGCCCAACCATAAGGCTATATTTAACTGCATTCATTACTTCATCAGCTAGTCAGACCCACTGGTTATAACATGTTTTTGTTGTTGTGGTGTTCCTATTTTAATATTAACTCTATCATCATATTAACCATCCATCTTGGTTTTATGTCATCTGTAAATTTGATTAGCCTGCAATCTAAGCCTTTCTCTAAGTCACAGAATAAACATAGACAATAGAAGGTCAAATACATATCACTGAAATGTACCACTACCACGTTATTCCCAAGAATAATGTGATTCAAAAATTCTTTAGTAAACACCGGTTACGTACAAGGTACTCTGATCAGCCTGATGATACAAAAATTCCAATGGAACATGGTCCCTACCCTTTAAGAAGCTTCCATTTTACTGGGGAATGCAAAATGTAAACAGAAAGATAAACACAATAAAATTTGAGGATGGAGGGAAGCACCAGCAACAAGATAGACCATGAAGATACCAGTGCCTGTGATGATCCTTGAAGGAAATGAGGGATTCTCAAAAGCAGTGGTGGAGAGGGAGTTTTGTGAGAGTGCGGAAAAGTCTGAAAATTTATGTAAGCAGAGAATATAATGACTACTTCCAGAAACAGCAAGTAGACCAGGTGGGCTAGGCTATAGAGTATGTGAAGGGGAGTGAGGCGGAATAAGTCCAGAATGGTAGATGAGTTCAAACTATAAAAAGTTTAAAATACAATATGAAGAGATTGTACTTTATCCCAGATGAAATAGCCATCAAACCATCAGTGACTCCATTTTCAATCTAACCACTCAACCAGTTCCAGAATCACCTAATTTTACTGTTGCCTAGTTCACATATCTTGATTTTTTTTCACAAAAATAATGTGAGAGACTTCGTCGAATATTTTCATAAAATCTAACTAAGCCATATCTTTAGTAACTTTGGATCTTCCATTCTTCAGGATCATAAAATTAGCAGGGATCTTGGAGGCTATCTAGTTCAATTCCTTCACTTTTCAAACAGGAAACTGATACTAAAGGGGGTTAAGCGATTTGCAGAGGTCATATAGGCAGAAAGTATCAGTGGTGAGATTTGAACCCCGTTTCACTGATTTTAGGGCTAGATAAAATGCTTTGTAAGTCTTAGAATATGAGAGAGAGAGAGGGAGAGAGAGAGAGAGAGAGAGAGGGAGAGAGAGAGAGAGAGTTGGAGATAGGTAGATAGAGAAAGAGAGATAGATAGATAGATAGATGGATAGATAGATAGATAGACAGACAGATAGATAGAGATAGATAGACAGATGAATGATGGATTCCAAGAACAAATGCACAAAAAATAATAAAGCTTCTCAGTTGGCAGAGCAAGAGAGGAAAACGTAGGGCCAGAGACTTGAGATGATATGCAGTCTTCATGAGAGAGAGAAAAAAAGTGCAGGAGTGTGGACAGGTAGAGATGATAGTCAAAGAATTGTAGCATGTCTGTGCTATTCTGAGAGGTTCTACCTCAAACAATAATTTGTCATAACAGCTCTATCTTAATGAAAATTCTTTGCAAACAAGAAATGTACTTTAGAGACATAATGCATTATTACTATTATTGCCAGTATTCAAATATTGCTCTCAACTAAAATCCTACTTTCTACAGGAAGTTTTCCCCAACACCTTTAAAGTCCAGTATTATCCCTCTGTTAATTATTTCCTATTTATACTGCATATAGTTTGCTTGGTGTAATCTGTATTGATCTATCGATCAATCGATCGATAGATTTTACATATTGTTTTCCCATTAGATTACAAGATCCTTGAGAGTAGGGGCCATCTTTTGCCTCTTTTTGTATCTCCAATATTTAGCACAGTGCTTGGCACATAATAAGGACTTCATAAATGTTTATGGATTGATGTCTGGTGCTCTGACCATCATTCAGTGCTGTCCTCTGGAACAATGACAGGAGTCCTAGGGTTTTCTATTAACATTTCTCGTTCTGTTTCCTATTTCTCACTCTTTCTAGTCATCCATCTCTCTGATCTATTTTCTCTGAGTGAGACTATGTAGCCATTTCATCTGATTTCCAGACCAGTTACAATGGTTTCCTGACCAGTAGCAAGACAATGAGCCAAATTAATGGTCATTTCTACTTTTTAGTCAGAATTAAATTCTGTCCAGCTATGTGCCAAAAGGAAACATTAACAACCCTTCTCTCTGAGTTAAGGCTATCTTTTGGCCGCACAGAATAATTTTATGGAAGTTAATGAAGAACACTCCACATGGCCCATGTGTTCCTGCTACTTACTTTGTCAATGAAGCTTCGTTAGCTGGAGGATAATACTGTGCATTGTTCCTTGGACCTTGACAGAGAAAGGAAATTACTTTTATGGCTGAGGTTGTTACTTCTTTGAAATTTTAGATAATTTTTTTTATTCAAAGTTAGTTTATATCTAAGATTTTTCTCTATAACCTTCCTCTTCCTTCCTAGAAAATAATTCCTTATGACAAAGAATTGTTTTGAAGGGAGAGGAGAAACTTAGCAAAGCTGATCAATACATTGATAAAATCTAAAAATATATGCTATGTTCCATACTTGTGGACCTTGCACTTCTGCAAAGCGGTGGGGAAAAGGCAAGGGTAGATATCTTTTCATATCTTTCCTTTGGAGTCATGCTTCTACTTTGCAATTTTACAGTACTCACTTTGGATTGTTTTGTGGCTGTGGTCCTTTCCATTTATACTGTTATAATCATTACTCTTATTCTTGGCTCTGCCTACTCCAATCTTCATCTGCTCGCTTAAGTGTTTCCATACTTCACTGTATTCATAAATATTGTCATTTCTTACATCACAATAATGTTCCATTTGAATTCAATTCCATTGATTCTAGAGGTAGGTAAAAATTATTATATTAATATACAACAATTTGTTTAGCTATTCTCCAGTTGATGTGCTACATTTTAATTTCACTGGCCCTGGGAAATTCCCATTGCCTGAAAAAGACCAAAGCATCTATGATAGGAGCAATATTTCCTAGGTTTCTGCCATACAGGCAAGTCTAGCTTTTCTTAAGATCCTATCCCATGTTCCTTAGCCTAATTTTTCTCCTTAAGAGGTATTGAGACTCTTCTTAAGAATGTTGCTGTCTCAAGTTGTTGTGTATTCCTGTTTGAATGAGTACCAAAGGCTTAAAGGAGCTCTAGTTTCTTCCTTAAGGCTTCTGATTCTGGCCTGATGGAGTGACTAACACCCAGAAGCTGTGCTCAGTGGAATCAACGTGATGTCCAGACTAAATACACTTTTTGACTTTCCTTTCCCTGCTGTCATTTTCATTAGCAAATGGTCTATGAGTGAGTGTTTCATTTCATTCTAATATTGTAATTAACCTACCAGAGGAATAACTTGAATTAGACCTAGACCGCAACATAGACCATAACCTCTTTTTATTTGTAACAAAGGGAGAATAAGGGAGACCCGGTAAGAATGAAAAAGTGATCAATGGTGTTGAGTCAAAGTACAAGAAACTCCAGATGCTCTAGGAAATATTTCATTTAGCATTTTACCCTCTAAATAACATGCAATATTTGAAATTAATTTGTGTTGATGCTTTTTTTGTTTTTGCATCATCTTTCCAAATATTGTGACAGAAAAAGAAAAAAAACATGTTCAGCAATACCAACCAACTCAGTGAAAATATTGGACAGTACATCCAATATTCCACATCTAGAGTCACCTAACCATGTTAAAAAGCAAAGGAGGAATATTTTCTTCTCTTTTTTTTTCAAAGTGAGAAGGGGGATGGAGCCAAGATGGTGGAGAAAAAGCAACGACTCAGCTGAGGTCTCCCCCAATCGCTTCCACACACCTTTAAATAATGCCATAGGGGCAGCTAGATGGTATAGTGAACAGAGCAAAGGCCCTGGACTCAGGAGTACATGAGTTCAAATATAGCCTTAGACACTGAACACTTACTAGCTGTGTGACCCTGGGCAAGTTGCTTAGCCCCAATTGCCTCACCCAAAACAAAACAAAAAGTCAATGCCATAAAATAATTCCTAGAACAGCAGAACACATAAAAGAATGAAAGGAAATAATTTTCCAGTCAAAGACAACTTAGAAGGTCAATTGCAAGCAGCTAGAAAGAAACATTTCAAGAATCATGGAACCAAAGTCAGAATAACACAAGATTTAGCAGCTTTTACATTAAAGGATTATTGTGCTTGCAATATGATATTCTTCAGGACAAAAGAGCTAGAATTACAACCAAGAATCACCTACTCAGCAACACTAAGTATAGTCCCTTAGGGAGAAAATTGGATATTCAATGAGATGGAACTTTCAAGCATTCTTGATGCAAAGACCAGAACAGAATAGAAAATTTTATTTAAAATAAAAAACTCAAGGGAAACATAAAAAATGTAAATGGCAAAGAGAGGGGACTTAGTAAGGTTAAACTGTTTACATTCCTGCTTGAGAAGATGATATTTCTAACACTTAAGATCTTTCTCATTATTAGGGCAGTTAGAAGGAGTATATACAGAAAGAGGCCACAGGTGTGAGTTGAATATAAAGTGAAAATAACTAAAAAAAATTACATTAAGGAATTTACTAGGAGAAAGTGTAAGGGAGAGGTAGAATGGGGTAAATTATCTCAAACAAAAGAAGCAAGAAAAAACTTTTACGGTCAATTTTTTCAAATGAGATATTTCACATTGTCATATTTTTTTCATTCTTTTGGTTTTTTTCCCTTTGTTTCTTGATTTCTCATAAAGGCATTAGTTTCCATTTGCTCCATTCTAGTTTTTAAGGAATTATTTTCTTCAGTTATTATATAATATACAGGGCTATACAGGGGAAGAGTTGAAGGGGAGTGAGTGAACCTCATTCTCATCAGAATTGTTTCACCCAATTTTAACCCAATTGGGTATAAAAATCTATGGTAAAGTAGGAGGAAAATAGGAAAAGAGAAAGAGGGAGGGAAATAGAAGGGAGAGAATATTGGGGAATGTAGTAGTTAGAGGCAAAATTCTTTTGAGGGACAGGGTGAAAGGAGAGAGTGAATAGGATAGATGATGACAATAGGATGGAGGGAAATATAGTTAGCAATAATAACTGTGAAAAAAAATGAAACAAGTTTCCTTGATAAAGTTCTCATTTCTCAAACATATAGAGAACTGAGTGAATTTATAAAAATAAGAGCCACTGATAAATTATTGATAAATGATCAAAATGATAAGCTTTCAGATAAAGTAATCAAAGCTATCCATAGACATGTGAAAAAAGAATGTTCTAACTCACTATTCATTGGAGAAATGCAAATTAAAATAATCTTGATTGGCAAATGTTGGAGAGGACATGGGAAAAATGACATATTAATGCATTGTTGGTGGAGTTGTGAACTGATTCAACCATTCTGCAGAACAATTTGGAAATATGCCCAAAGGGCTATAAAACCATGCATACCCTTTAAACTAGTAATACTACTACTAAGTCTGTATCTCAAAAGAGATTTTAAAAAAATAAAAAGGAAAAAAGACCTATAAGTACAAAAAGATTTGTAGTAGCTCTTTTCTGGTGGCAAAGAATTGGAAATAGAGGGGATGTCCATCAGTTGGGGAATGGTTAAACAAAAATTGCAGTGTGAGATTTTGACAGGAATACTAATACACTATTAGAAATGATGAGCAGGATGCTCTCAGGAAAATCTGGAAAGATTTACATCAGCTAATGCAAAGTGAAATGTACTGTATACAAAGTAACAACAATATAGTAAGATAGCTGTGAATCACTTAGCTAGTCTCAGCAATAAAATGATCCAAGAAAACTCTGAAGGATTCATGATGGAAAAATACTATCCATCCCCAGAGAAAGAACCGATGATGTCTGAATATAGATTGAAGCATATTTTTCTTTATCTGTTCTTTTTTTCTGTTTATTTATTTTTAGTTTTTAACATTCATTTCCACAAAATTTTGAGATTCAAATTTTCTCCCCATCTCTCCCCTCTCCTCACCCATAACACCTTGCATTCTGATTACTCCTTCCCACAATATGCTCTCCCTTTCCTTATCTCCATCTTTCTCTCTTTTCTTGTAGGGCAAGGTAAATTTCTATACTCCATTACCCATATTTCTTATTTCTCAGTTGTATGTAAAAACATTTCTCAACATTCATTCCTAATACTTTGAACTCCAACTTCTCTCCCTTCCTCCCTCCCCACTCATCCCCACTTAGAAGGCAAGCAATTCAATATAGGCTATATATGTGTACTTTTTGCAAAAGACTTCCATAATAGTCATGTTGTGTAAGACTATATTTTCCTTCATCTTATCCTGTCCCCCATTTATTCTATTCTCTCTTTTGACCTTGTCCCTCCCCAAAAGTGTTTACTTCTAATTATTTCCTCTTCACATTGGCCCTCCCTTCTATCATCCCCCCATCCCACTTGTCCCCTTCTCCCCTACTTTCCTGTAGTCTGATGGATTTTCATACCAAATTGAGTGAGCATGTTATTCCCTTCTTAAGCCAAATGTGAAGAGAGTAAGACTCACTTTTTCCTTCCCACTTCCTCCCTTTTCTCCTCCATTGAAAAAGATTTTTCTTGCCTCTTTAATGAGAGATAATTTGCCCCATTCCATTTCTCCCTTTCTCCTCCCACTATATTCCTCTTTCACCCCTTAATTTTATTGTTTTTAGATATCATCCCTTTTTATTCAGTTCATCGTGGGCTCTCTGTATATATATATATATATATATATATATATATATATACACACACACACATATATATGTATATATATGTATATATGTATGTATGTATGTATGCATGCATACACACACAAATATATTTATTTATGAATATACAAATATATTTATTTATGAATATGCAAATATATATTTATGTGTGTGTGTGTGTGTGTGTGTGTAATCCCTCCAACTATTCAAATATTGAGAAAAGTCTCAAAAATCACAAATATTATCTTTCCATATAGGAATGTAAACAGTTCAACTCTAGAAAGTCCCTTATGATTTCTCTTTCTTGTTTACCTTTTCATGCTTCTCTTGATTCTTGTGTTTAAAAGTCAAATTTTCAGCTCTGGTCTTTTCATCAAGAATGCTTGAAAGTCCTCTATTTTATTGAATGATCAGTTTTTCCCCTGAAGTATTATACTCAGTTTTTCTGGGTAAGTGATTCTTGGTTTTAATCCTAGTTCCTTTGACTTCTGGAATAATCATATTCGAAGCCCTTTAACCCCTTAATGCAGAAGCTGCTAGATCTTGTGTTATACTTGTTGTATTTCCACAATACTCAGATCGCTTCTTCTTTCTAGCTGCTTGCGATATTTTCTCCTTGACCTGGGAACTCTGGAATTTGACTACAATATTCCTAGGAGTTTCTCTTTTTGGATCTCTTTCAGGAGGTGATTGCTATATTCTTTTAAAATTTATTTTGCCCTCTGGTTTTAGGATATCAGAGCAGTTTTCCTTGATAATTTCATGAAAGATGATATCTAGCCTCTTTTATTTTATCATGGCTTTCAGGTATTCCTATGATATTTAAATTGTCTCTCCTGGATCTATTTTCCAGGTCAGTTCTTTTTCCAATGAGATATTTCACATTTCTTCTATTTTTTTATTCTTTTGGTTTTATTTCATAATTTCTTGGTTTCTCATAAAGTCATTAGCTTCCATCTGCTCTGTTCTAATTTTTAAAGAACTATTTTTTTCAGTGAGCTTTTCAACTTCCTTTTCCTGTTGAATGATTCTGCTTTTTAAAGCATTCTTCTCCTCATTGGCTTTTTAGACTCCTTTTGCCAATTGTGTTAGCCTATTTTTAAAGGTGTTATTTTCTTTAGCATTTTTTTGGGTCTCCTTTAGCAAGCTGTTGTTTTTCAAGCTGTCCATGATCTGAGACCATTGCATATTTATTTTGGAGGTACTAGATGCAGAAACCTTGACTTCCTCTGACAGTATGCATTGTTCTTCCTCATCCAAAAGGATGGAAGAAAATACCTGTTCACTAAGAAAGTAACATTCTATAGTCTTATTTTTTTTTCTCCTTTTTGGGCATTTTCCCTGCCAGTTCCTTGACTTTTGAATCCTTTTTCAAGAGGAGGGTAATCTGGGGACCTGAAAGTTCTCTGTTCCTCCAACGTGGCACAATCAAAGGAGAGGAGTTTAATCCTCTCCTGGCTTGCACACTGGACTGGAAGCAACCAAAAACTTTTCTGCTCAGAATCTGAGAGTAGTAGAATTCCCTCTCCATGCTCTTCCTCCTCACCCTGAGTCCTGGCTCAGGGTTGAGATTCAGATCAGCTGCTCAATTCTCCCAGGCCTTTTTATGTGGAGGACTCCAACAATGAACACTGCGCTTTAGTGGCTGCTGCTGGTGGAGTCAGATTGTGTTCCTTTTCCCAGATGGAAAAGCTTTCTCACTGACCTTTGAAGGTTTCTTTGGAGCTTGTGGGTTGAGGGATATTAGAACTACTGCTGCTGCTGCTGGGGATTCCACTCCTGACGCCTGTTCCAATCTTGTTCCTGCTGGTGCCAAGTGATTGGGCTCTGTGGGCTGTGCTCCACTCCATACCCCATGCAATAGACCCTTCCTGTCAGTTTTCCAGGCTACCTTGGGCTGGAAATCTCTTTCACTCTGTTGTTTTGTGGCTTCTGCTGCTCTAGACTTTGTTTAAAGTCATTTTTTAACAGGTATTTTGTGAACTGTTGGGGAAGAGCTAGAATATGTGTGTCTTTCTACTCTGCCATCTTGGCTCTGTCCTCTTACTTTATTTTTCTTAAGATTTTTTTTGTCTGTTTTATTTCACAACATGACTAATATGGAAATGTTTCCCATGACTACACATCTAATTGCTTGCCTTCTCAATGGGGAGGGAATGAAGAAGGAGGAAGAGAAGGAATTTGAAACTTAAAGTTTTAAAAATGAATGTTAAAATTGTTTTTACATATAACTGGGGAATATAAAATACTAAATAATTTTTTTAAAAAATAATTCAAAATCAGAATTCCAGAATATATCATCATTATGTTTTGCACATCTGTCATTCTACAACTCAACCAGCATTGACTCTTTTCACATTAACCATTTCTGCCAACATGCTGGATGCGAAGTAAATCATCATTTTTGTTTTGATTTATATTATTCTTATAAATATTTATTTGAAGTAATAGTTCATATAGTTATTAATTAAGGAGCAATACAAAAGGCTTTTAAAAACATCAACATATCATGAGAATAGGATATAGTTTTTTCTTCATCTTTCCATCAATTGTGTAATTGTGAGGAGGAAACCTGTTGAAAAAGATCATCTTCAAAAAACTTCTTGTGCCCCTTTCATGTCTTCACCAAGGGTATCTTCAACATATGAATCCTCCTTTAAATTTGATAGATATCAGAAAGTGATCATATGAGTATAATTGTTATTTGTATTCTCTTGCTTACTTTTTTGTGGTCACAATGAAGTCTGAAACTTTTCCAAAAAATTTCTTCAGCTTTTCTATACTACCATAAATCACAGAATAGTCTAGTCTTCAAAGAAATAAATTTCAGGATTACCCAAAGTGCAATAGAAGACTGCATGCTGGGCATGAGTAGGTTGTAATATGTGACAAGTCAAGAATTGTACAAAGGAAGTAGAGTAATGGATGTTATCAGAGAGACATAGAATCAGCAAAAAATATAAAATTAATAATCTTGCTGCTAAAACTTCTATTTCTTTTTTAAAAAGAATAAGGAATGATGAGTTCATGTGCTCTATTGGTATCCATACATTGTTAAGAGATCTAGAAAAATGTTCCAAATTATTGGGTGCACCTCTCATGGAGGATTTATGGTAGAACATGGAAGAGAGTCACCTAAGGTGAGAGGGTGCAGAAAATTTGCAATCTACATCATTTTAAGAAATCCACATTGATGACATAATCAATTAATTCAAGAATCAAAACAGTAGAACTATTGTTCTCATGATGGCCTCTGGCTGACAAAGTTGATTAAAATCGGTGAGTTAATGCATCCAGCACTATTTTACTAAAAAGCAAAGAGCAGCAATGTTTTATCCAGACAACACTGTTAGCAAAATTCTTGTTCCTTCCTTTAAAAATATTATACACATAGCATTGAGTTGTCACCTTCCTTGGATACTGAAATCAATACAAGCCCCTATATCAGTATCTCCAACATTTCTTCAGTATATTAAATTTCATATCTAGCTTTTTTTAATATTATACACATACCCACTTGCTTCTTTTAAACATGGGGAAAGGCAGAGATACAAATTCATCATCAATCATAAAGTTCTTGAGGACATATTTGTTGGCTACAGATAAGTTGTGGGGTCTGATTGTGAGTGACTCTCAAGAGGATTGCTAGTTACCACACACTTACTCAACAGGAAGAAATAAAGTGACAGGCAACACTTTCATTCAACCTGGATCAGTTCTGTGTCAAATTAAGTTCTTTTATGTTATATTTACCCAGAAAAGCACTCCTATCTATTATCAGGATTTCAAACTTTCAGAAATTCATCAGACATTTTTATTTATTTATTTTGATTGATGGCATCTTGATCAAATGGAAACATTTTGATTTATATGTAAATATATGGAAAATAGTTATAAATCAAAATGCATTCTTGAATTCATTTTAGTTACATATATGTAACCATGTAACTCTGTATGTGTAAAAAAAAACTAGAACTGACCAAATCTGTGCACACACACGTGTACCCAAAATTGTATAGACACTTGGACTCATCATTCATTTTCCATTTCTAAAAAGAAATGGTTTCAGAGATTTCGGCAGCAGGATCATATGTTATACATTCCTTTCTGATGCCATATCTCTCTGATGACATCTTCATGTGTACATGTTTACATAGGTGTGTATATATTATACCTATGGTTTGCTTATTTACCTTTCCACTAATAGATGGTAATACACTATAATGATGTGCAAATTAATTAAGATAAAGAAAAATAACTACATTTATTCACTCACACAACAAATTTTTATGACTTTTCACATCCTAAAAATACTATGTCCTCCTTCTGCAATCATCTGTTTTATACAATTTAGCATTTCATTCATAATATTTTGACTTAATTTCTTTCATGAAACAATACCACATTGAATATTATATACATCTTACAAGCAGTCCATTTTTTCAAGTGTAGCATTAGTTTTAAATCAGGTGACTTTCCTGGTCATTAAAATGTGTTTATCTTGACCCTTTTAACTTTTTGTGATGGGCATCTTAATGTAAGTTTATGTTGTACTTTTTCATCTCCATTTGAGAATTTATGTTATTCTGGAAAAATTCCATTTCTTGATTTCTCAATATATTTAACAGAATGCATTCCTTCAATGGGAACAAGAATTTTAAACCCACTCAAAGTTTTAAAAATCCCAATAACATTTTTCATTTGGGTGTTTTATGATTTGATGAAGATGCCCAGATTTTACAGACTCTTTTATATAGACTTCTTTCGACAATAGTTTCAAAATTGCCTTTAATGGAAAACTGATTTTTATTCACAAAATACCATTTATGCAATCTTAAGTACTCCAGCCTTTGTCTTGCCTGTGACATTTTAATTTCTTTCATGACAACAGTTAGTAACTGTTTTATTTTTGTGTTTTTACCAGCCTTTATGCTCTTCCTACTTCAAAAAGACTAAACCATACTATAGAGGAATCAATACAATTTTTTCAGCTACCTTTGTGGTCAGGTCCCGCAAAAGATCTTTACTTGTTTTCTGAGGATTAAGGCTATTTTCTGTCAAAAGTTTATCTTGATGTTTTTTTAATCACATTTTTTCTTTCTACTTTGGTGTAACTGAATCTGTTTCATTATGGATGTGAATATTCCTTGAATGCCTTGACTTCTCCACAAAAGCAACTTCTCCAATATCTCAAACAGTCATTGAGGTGTACCCTTCAAGAGCTATAATTTTTGCATTTAACATTTCCTTGCTGTAAGAACCATGCTCTAAAAAACAACAAAAGAGAGCTATGAAACATTAGTGCGCATGAATTCCTGTACTTAACTTTCAGAGAATTAATTAATTAAAAGTGGGGAAAACTTCTCTATCTGATTTTATCTGGTCAAAAGTCAAATCACCTTCTGTCAGTAGCAACATACCCACTTTGGCTATTGCTGCCACAAAGCAAAATCATATTAAGATTGTTGCTTGCCCCAAGTATTTTTGTGCATTTTATCTATTATCAGGGTCCTTGATTTTACTTGGGGACAAATGCATGCCTTTGTAATTTTGAGCCAGCAAAAAGAAAAAAAAAAGAAACAATTCAGAAATGTCTCCACAAAAACATAAAATATGAAAAAAGTGATCTTAGAAGGGTTGAAAAATCTAACTTCACATACTAAAAAAACGGACTTCCTCGCTCCATGCTTCACTTTCTTAATTTGTCTAATCAGGGGGCTAAATAAAATGTTTTCCTAAGGTTCCTCCCAGTTCTAACATCCAAATTCTGTAGATCCTAGCAAGTTTCGTAAGACTCTCAAATTCTTCAGCATGTTTTTTTTTTGAAAGTTCTCCTTAAATACACTGAGTCATAACCACTATGTATGGGATACCTAAGGGTAATGCAGACAATTCCTTAAGTTTTAGAAAATCTCTGAATTTTATCCTGCCCACTCTCTTTTCATGGGGTAGAGACTGGGGGATGGTGAAGGTGGGAGCCAGAGAGAAAAGGGAAGACTGATCCTTAGCTATTGTTTATCGATATGTTATAAACACAGGCATTGAGGCATGTGAATGAAAGGATGGCTTAAACTGGGATAGGAGAAGATTTCTTCAGATATGTCCTAGCAAAGTCTCAAGTTTGCTGTAGATTGAAATATATGTACCTGCTTTGCTATCTGTACAAAATTCATTCTGAACAAAAAAACGATCTCCATGGTGAAAATCTGTATAATGAAAAATAACATATTTCTCTACATATGTGTGTGTTCTGACTGCTATTTGGAGAAATTTGTCCATGATCATTGAGAAATCTGTCTGGTGAAAATACATACATTTTCACATTTATTTTTAAAGTTAAAAATTTGTAAAGTGAGTGTCCATACAGTGAGAGATTTCTATAGCATTGGGAAATCAGACCCTAATAGGAAAATTCTAATTTTGACTCTGAATCAAAAGGAACCTGGGACCTTGAGCAATTCATCTAATTTTCTATGCCTTTGTTTCCTCACTTTGAGTAATTAGTATAACTATTTCTCTCCTGTGAAGAAAAAATTAAGTAATGCTTTTGTGAAGTTGCTGGGAAATTGGGGCCCATGAAGGAAGCGGAGATGGAGATTAACATTACTATGTGAAACACAAGAGACAGTTCGCTCTATTCTGGGATCAGATGAGTTGGGGAGTAGTAGGTTATATTAAAATCCCATCATGGTTTTTAAAGGTATCATGTAGAATGGTGGCTACAAGAATAGGTTGTAGAAGAAAAGCACTGTTGGTAATAAAAGGGCATAGTGGTGAAAGAGCATTTTGGTGAGGTCATGGAATGAATGCTGAGGAATCACAAAAGGGGATGTCCATGGTGGGTGACATGAGGTCTCTTCCCTTTATGTTACTATTCTGTGTGTGTGTGTGTGTGTGTGTGTGTGTGTGTGTGTTCAGCATAGGTGTTTTTGTTGGATTAGGGCAGGAGTTCTTAACTTTTTTATGGTGTCATTGATCCTTTGACATTCTGGTGAAACCTAAGGACCCATTTTCAGAATTTTCTTAAGCATATAAAGTAAAATATATGGAATTACAAAGGAAGACATTTACATTTAAAGATAGCAATTGTGTGTATGCGTGTGTATTTAAAGTTTTTAGAGATCAATTTAAGAACCTCTAGTCTAGGGTCATTTTTGATGCTGTACTCAAATGCCACATGCACCAAAACTGGAGAAGCAAGCAGTCATGATAGCTGTGATCAAAGCTAGTCTGTCAGTTTCTGTCTGCATGGTACCAGATGAGCTTGCTTATGAACTCCTAGCCTTATATCAGGCTGCTAGGGGGCTCTGATAAAACATAAAAAGTATTTTTAAAAATGCATAAAAACAAAAGTTACCTAATTGCCTCCCTCAATATTATGTAATTGGTAGAGGACAAATAGGATTCATTTCCTCGGGAAAAAGCAATAGCTGTAGAACAGGCTGAAATTGATTTAACACTCCAATTCAAGGGAGCTTTATGGTAAGCACTTCAGACTTTTAACAGGCTCACATATTTTAAAGTGGTATGATATGAAAAGTGTGATGAGGAAGGAGTGTTAAAAAATTAAATCTAGATAAAGAAGAAAGAAATGAAGCATATTTTAGACAAACTACTCCAGGATATAAAATACAGTGGAACTATTTCCTCTGACTTTTCTTGCCAATCTTAGTGAAAGAAAAGTTCACCTTGGACCATTCCCTTCAAGTGACACAAGGATCCATTAGGTTCATTTGCTACAGACATCACATTTCAAAAACATCAAAGCCAGCAGATATGGTAGGATGAAAAAGAGAGAACTCATAAACTTGAAATGTTAAAGCTAGAAGGGACTTAAGAAGCTATATCCTAATCTCATGTATTTTGATTGTAAGATCAAAGACCTAACTGTGGGAGACAGTGGAGGTCACCAATCAACAAGTACTTATTAAGTGCCTATTATGATTATGTACCAGGGTCTATGAGGTGCTGGGATTACAGGTACAAAGAATAAAACAACCCCTATTCAAAATGTACTTATGAGTCCAACCTTTCATTTTATAGAAAAGGAAACTGAGGATCAGGATAGAGAAATGATTTCTCCAAGGTCATGCTGTAAGTTAATATTACAATGAAGATAGAGGTAAAATATTTTCGTGCTCCATTAAAGACAATCCAATGGTCCTAGAATGGATTTTCCCAAAATGTTCTAGGCACAAAAGAAAAGGTACATTCTGCATTTAAAGAAAAAGAACAAAGCTTACTCATTGGTTTGCTTGCTAACTGCTAATAAACATCTGCTTATTATGGGCAGAGGCACACAAGGCCCTCATATGTTCCTCTAGTGATATTTAGCATGGGAATTGTCTGAATCTTACATAATATAGTCTGATTTAAGTATGCAAGTCTGTTTTCATTGCAAGAGACTTTAGCAAGGAGGAAAAGAAGAAAACAGTCTCAGTGAAGTCTCTAGGATACCAGTATCATCTACATCAATGTTCTGAGAGATAGTTCGGGATCATGCTGGGGATTCCAGGGCTCTCCCAAACACTCCTGGGAAATAAACAAGCCTAAAACTTCCCCCTTCACCTTGAAGATATTTTGAGTCAGGAAAGGCAAAGGAATTTTTCTAGGTCAGATACGTATGTGAAGATCAGTCTTCAAATATATGAAGATCTAGCATATGAAAGAAGGATTAGCTTTGTCTGCTTGGACCCAGAGGGAAGAACTGAAATTGATGGCTGAAAGTGACAGAGAGGAAAATTTCAGCTTGATATAAAGAAAATATTAATTTGTTATTTTCAAAAATGGAATAGGCTGCCACAGGAGATGGTTAGCTCACTAGAGGGTAGGTAACCACTTGCTGGGAATGCTGTTGATGAATTCTTGCTTTCATTCAATACAACTCAATTTATCATGCATTTATTATATGCAAAGACTGTGCTAGGAACTGGAGATATTGGGACAAAACCAAAATGGTTGCTGACATCAGGAGCATATATTCCACTGTAGAGGAGTTCCCTTCCAACACTAAGATAATGAGTTTGAGACTTGAGAGAATCCTTCTCTTTGAAGGTTTAATTAATGAATCAGTCCTTCATGTCACAAATATTTATTGGAGACCTACTATGTGCTTACATTGTGCTAAGGATGAGAGAGATACAAAAGAAGTATGACATAATTGGTACCGTAAGGAATTCACGGTCTAATAGGAACAAGACTTGTACAGAAACAGCAATAATGGAAAGCATAATATTATTTGTTATATTGACAACATGTTATTAGAGTTCAGAGAGAAATATTGACATGTGGAAATAATGATGATTCAAACCAAACATGGTGAATGCATGAGAAGTAAAAACAGTGTTAGAAGAGGGGATGGACAAGCTCAGACTTGAAGGTTTTGTGTTTTTCTTCCCCATAGCCCTATGGGAGCTTTCTCTATCTTCTGAAAGATGAACTTTCACCTTTCAAAAATTTGTGGAAGCTCTGAGTTAAACTTGGAATGTGAGTCTGATTCTGAAATTATTCAATATATTATCCAAAGTGGAAAAGTAGATCAGCAACAGAATTTACAAAGAGGTATATTTGTTTTTACCTGGTATATCTGGACTTATTTTCTAACAATTAGACTTAGAAAAGATTTCAAAGCATACAGAGAAAGAATGGTTTAGTTTCCCAAAGCCCGAAATCCTAAAGGGAAAATAACTGGATGTCTTCAAGAATGAGAGGTTCTGATCACACAAAAGAAAATTATCCCAATGAGGAAAGAAAGAAGAAACCTTTTTAGAAGGGATGCAAGAAATCAATGAGGAACTTTAGTGGTACAGTGGGTGGGGTAGAAGACTTGAAATTAGCCAAATGATGGTGGATAAGTCCTAATCTTCCTTCTTTCAGCCTCAATTTCCTCAAGTGTAAATTAAAGGGGTTGGATTCCATGATCTCTAAAGTTCCATATAGCTCTAAATCTTTGATTTTAGGATATATAGGGAAAACTTATTGATGCCATGATTAAATGATAAGTGTGGAAAATGAAAACAAATGCAATCATGGAGAATAACTATACAACAATGACATAGTCATATAAGGACTACGTGGAAGTATGAATGGAGTCTTATCAATGAATATTTAAGACAAAAAGGACATAAATCATTTTAAGAAGACAAGAGGAAGTTTAAAGAAAACTGAGACTATGCTTGGGGTAGAAATGTGTGAGAAGGTAAAACAACTCAACTTCTGTTTTGCTTGTTTTCTCTACCAAGAAGAAAATTTTCAAACTGGGAAGGCCTGAACAGAAGTGGTAAATGGGGGGCTTGACCCTAAAGATAACTATGAAGATGGGAAGACAATATCTAGCTGCCTTCACAAACATCCACTTACCAAGTGGTAGAACTACAGCCTAGGTTACTGAAAGAGATCATGGGTGTGATTGTTGCATTTTTGTCAATAATCCTTGAAAGACTGTGGAGACTATAGGACTTAGAGAGAATATAAAGTCATTGGGAATAGGGATTTTTCCATTCTTTGCGATTGTTGCCCCAGTACAAATTCTCTGCTTCAATTCTTACGAAGTCTTAATCACTGAATGTTCATTGCTTCAGTCAAACTGAGACCTGTTGAAGACTTTAGCATGAAATGGCCAAGGACCCCACTGCATCTTGGGCCATCTCCTGTTGTCCTGATCTGTTTCTGGCTACTGAACCTGAATGGTTCCACAGAAGAAAATGAGGCTGGTGACCTTGCACAGCCCTGCCTCACTTAAATCCCATTCAACTGCATGTCATGGCATCGCCTCCCGTCAAGGTTGAGAGCCAAGTATAAACAACAACAGGCATGCAGTAGGCACTTAATAAGTGCTTCATTGTTGATTGGTAGCTAGTTGAATGAGATCTTAGACATAACCAGGACAATTCATTTATTTAACAGATGAGAAATCTGTTGCCTTAAAAGTCAAAGTACCTCAACCAAAGCTGCAAAGGTAACGAGTCAGTGCCAGGATTCAAACCCACATCTCCTGACTTCAAATTCAATACTTGTTTTCACTGTCCTACCAGCTGGAAATCTTGCCAAGGTATTTCATTGACAACATATTAGCCTGTACCTTGATTTGTTCACTCAACAACCAAAAAAAGCACTTAACTAATCAATCATCTGTTAACTATTTACATCATGCCAGGCACTGTACTGGGCACTGGAGACAGAAACAAAACAGTTTCTAGTTTCAAGGTTCTTATAAAGGAAACAATAGTATATAAATGTGTGTGTGTGTGTATGTATACAAAACACAAATGAAGACGATACCAGATAGAGAAGCTGGCAGTTCCCTGTGTTTAAAACTCAGAGGAAAAAAAGGTAAATATGTATGAGGTTCCTGTCCTCAAGGAGCTCCCTATCTAGATGAGGTGATGAGACATGAATACCAATGAGTATAATTCACATTAGAAACACAACCAGTGTCTAAGAAAAGTAAAAATGTTGAGACCATATGATTAAAATTAGAAGGAAAATTAGAAGCAATCTAGCCCCATCCCTTCCTTTTACAGATGGGAAAACTGAGGCCCAAAGAGGTAAACAGGTCCCACACATAGTAAGTGACTAAAGGCAGGACTTTAATTCAGATACTCAGACTCTTGAACTAGCACTCTTTGCTCTGAACTGGTGCCACTGTACAACTACAAATAACAGAGAAATAACCTCCTTTTAAGGAGAGGGGAGGGACAGGAATGGTAATCAGGGTGGAATGTCAAAAAAAAAAAACAAAGGGAAGCATCAGCTTCTCCTCATTTCTAGAAGAACCACAGCATTCTTGTCATATTGAAGGTGGGTCAGTTAGGGTTGTCTTTTTCCCCAAGTCTCCCCAACACAAAACTGTGGGCTCTTTTCATTTAACTGCACAATGAAATCAACACCTCCAAAAGCATTTTCTTAATTAAAGAGGGGAAGGGGTCACCCAATGATACCAATTAAAGTAATTAAAAGCCTATCTGGGCTTTTCTTCCTTAGAAAATTCAATAGGCAGTGGAAGGGTATTGTAGCAAGGTAGGAGAAGAGTCTTTGTAAATTTGAAATATGTTAATTTCCTTTGATCTTGTCTAGGATATCGAGGTCTTCAGTTTCCAGACTATTCATTCAGCTAAGAAGTAAATTGGAGAGTTCTCTCTAATGTTTCAACACTTTTGTTTCATTCACCTTCAGAGTCTCTGAATTCTTGCCTGGAAACGCTGAAATAATTCTGCTAAACTTCCTTTGTCTCCTTGGCCCTGGAGGTATGTGTTGTCAGGTGAAATAAATTAAACATTAATACATGCTGCTGAGCTTCCACATGGAAGGAAGGTTATGCAAATTTCCTTATGCTCATTTAAAGGCTCAACTATCCCCTGGGAACAACATCCTCCTTACTATGTCCATACTAATGCTTAAAATAAATGGGCACCTTCTTGTCCTCGGGAAGAAATCCAGCCACCAGCTTAAATAAGAATTGGAGGAACAAAATATTGCGAAGCTTTCCTAATGGGTAAGTTTTAACTATAGGGACTTTGTTGTCTTGGATCAGTGCAAGTGTCAGATCCAAACCAGTGAGCATTTCCCAGTTGTTTCAGAGAGAAATAGGTCCCAACCGGGAAGGCATAGAAACCTGATGAGAAAGAACTTACCCGAACGTTTTCCCCCGGAAGTCATGTCCTCCCAAACTACAATAAAACCTGACTGCTCAGGGAGCAGGAAATAGTATGTGCTTCATTTAGTTGTCTCTATCTGAAAATGAAGTAAAAACAACTTTTGTGTTTCAGACCTCTTGTAGTTGAAAAATCTTTGTGAATCACATACACACACTTTCCTGTCTTAGTAAATATAGTATAAGGAACTTATTTGACCATTAATGGTTTGTTGTTGTCCTTCTTTCTAGAAGAAGATCAAAATGACATCATTATGGTAGAGTCAAGTTTCATTGTGTCCAACTGTGACTGATCAGACCAATATGAGCTGGGAATGCTCTACCACAGGTCAGGCACTAAAAGTCTCTATGAACGTTTGGGGTGGATACAATAAATTTGAGCATCCTGCATTTCTTTTGAGATGTTTTCATTCTGCTTTGTTCATAAAACATGGCACCTTCTCTGATGTGGGCACAGCATGCCCAGTTGTCCTGTGCCAGTGTCTGTCATGTCAAAGTTCCAAAGTTAAGAGAGACCTTGAGGGTGTTCGTGTCCTTTTTTCTGACCACCATGTGAATGCTCACCCCATCTTAGTTCTCCATACAATAGTCTTTTTGGCAAGCATATGTTTTCCATTCGAATAATGAATATATTACAGTATTTTCCAGGGCCTTAAAAGAACAAGAAATAAGACAGCCACTGGAAGGCATGATTTCAGTGGTGCTGGAAAGGTCCCATACGCACTACACATCTTGGTCTGTCCAAAAGCTAATTAACGTCTAAGATTCTAGTATTATATGGTCTTGCCCCTTTACCACAGGGCTTTGACACTTATTCAGTCAATTAGTGGATAATTCTTAGCATCTACTATGATAGAAAATCTGTGACTTCCTTTCTGATTCAGCTAAGAGCGCCTAAAATATAAATAGTACCTGACAATTTACAAAGTGTTTTCACATTTATTATCTCATTTGAACTCAGAGGCTCTTTTGTTGGCAGAACAAGTATTATTATCCCCATTTTGTGAATGAGAAAACTGAGACTAAGAAAGTTTGTGAATTGACAGAGGTCAGGCAGTTGGTTATTACTATGGTTGTTGTTCAGAGTCAAAATAGCTAAAAAATTATGAAATCAGAATTTTAGCATTATAAAATACTTTTGTAATCATCTAGTTCAGCCCATACTTTGAAAAAGTATCCCTATTATATCTTAAGTAGTGATCCAGTCTCTACTGAAGACCTTCCCACTTACCTCTCAAAATAATCCATTCCACTTTTGAATAGCACTAGTCATAAAAGTCTAAAAGTCGGGCTCCTGCCACCAGACTTAATCTAAACTATCAATCTATCTAGTTGCAACTCCCATCCAGCTGCTCTCTGATACCAACTGGAAAAAATCTTGCTCTTTTTCCAAGTTAATGCTTCAAATATAAGAACACATGCCCATCCCTCTACCACCTCTCCCAGCCCCGTTCTTCTCCAGGCTAAACACAAAACCCTGGGGCCCTCCACTGGAGACCTTCCGGCAAGTTTCATTTTGAATTTGACATTTTATAATTCAAGGTGTGCTTTCCTTAAAACAGCACTATGAGGTAGAATATTTAGTATCTCTATTTTAAAAAGAGATTAAATATATAAGGTTTCTCCCCCATCCCTTATAGTCATGTGGCTAGTAAATGGTGGAGCTGGAACAAGACTCTTCTTTTTACTCCTGAACCTGTGCCCTTCTCACTGTACAATAAGGCTGTGATTCTGTGCCCTTCAGTGTCAGCAAAGAAGGCCTGTCCCTGCTGCCCTTACAGAGCCGAAAGCTGGTTAAAAGTAAAGATCTTGTACATTTAAAAATTCAAATGTCCTTGGAGGAGTTATGCTTTAAACCTTTCATAACCATTTCCTTTGTATGCAGAATGTAAGAACAGGTTTTGATAAGAAAAATGAAATTCAGAGATGGAGAAGCGACCATGAAATTCTGGGCATCTTAGAAGAGAAGGGTACAGATGAGAAAAGTTAGGGGACCATTGCATCCCTTTCCTGACTTTATGTTTTTGCCGTAGGTTAGGTACACAGAGTCCCATGGACGTAGATGATATCTAGGAATCACCTGGAAAAAAGGATAAGACACTGAACCTGGATTTGGAAAGCCCCAAATTCAAATCCTGCCCCAGATACTACTAACTTTGTGAACCTACATGTCAATAGACTATTCAATGCCTTCATCTGTAAAATATAAGGAAAAAATGTAGGTGGCATAATGCGTAAGAGATCTAGACTTTGAATCAGGAAGATCAAATTTCAAATCTCACCTCAGACATTAACTGGACAAGTCGGTGTGTGTGTGAGTGGGTGTGTGTGAGTGTGGGGGTGTGTGTGGGTGTGTGGGTATGGGTATGTGTGTGGGTGTGTGGTAGGTGGGGGGGTGTGGGGTGTGTCTGTGTGTCTGTGTGTGTGGGGGTGTGTGTGTGAGTGTGTGTGTGGGTGTGTGTGTGGGTGTGGGGGTGTGTGTGGGTGTGGGTGTGGGGATGTGTGTGGGTGTGTGAGTGGGTGTGTGTGTCTGTGTATGGGTGTGTGTGGGTGTGTGTGGGTGTATGTGGGTGTGTGTGGGTGTGAGTGGGGGAGTGTTTGTGTGAGTGGGTGTGTGTGTGTGTGTGTGAGTGGATGTGTGTGTGGGGGTGTGTGTGCGTGGGTGGGTGTGGGGGTGTGTGAGTGGGTTTGTGTGTGTGTGTGTGAGTGGGTGTGTGTGTGTGTCTGAGTGGGTGTGTGTGGGTGTGTGTGTGGGTGTGGGTGTGTGGTAGGTGTGGGGGGTGTGTGTGTGTGTGTGAGTGGATGTGTGAGTGGGTGTGTGTGTGGGGGTGTGTGTGTGTGGGTGGGTGTGGGGGGTGTGTGTGTGGGTGTGTGGTAGGTGTGGGGGGGGTGTGTGGGGTGTGTGTGTGGGTGTGTGTGTGTCTGAGTGGGTGTGTGTGTGTGGGTGGGTGTGTGTGTCTGTGTGTGGGTGTATGTGTGTGTGTCGGTGTGTGTGTGTGAGTGGGTGTGTGTGGATGTGTGTGGGTGTGTGTGTTGGTGTGTGTGTGAGTGGGTGTGTGTGTGTGGGTGTGTGTGTGGGTGTGTGTTAGGTGTGGGTGTGTGTGTGTGAGTGGGTTTGTGGGTGTGGGTGTGTGAGTGGGTGTGTGTGGGTGTGTGTGCCTGAGGGGGTGTGTGTGGGTGTGTGTCGGTGGGTGTGTGTGAGTGGGTGTGTGTGGGTGTGGGTGTGTGTGGGTGTGTGTGTGGGTGTGTGTGTGGGTGTGTGTTAGGTGTGGGTGTGTGTGTGAGTGGGTTTGTGTGTGTGGGTGTGGGTGTGTGAGTGGGTGTGGGGGGTGTGTGGGTGTGTGTGTTGGGGTGTGTGTGGGTGTGTGTGGGTGTGTGGGGGGGCTGTGGGGGTGTGGGGGGGTGTGGGTGGATGTGGTGGTGGGTGTGGGGGTGTGTGTGGGTGTGTGTGTGTGCAATATTCAAGAAGACTGGAAAAATGGCAGGGGGCAGGTTATGAAGGTGTTTGTATTCTAAACCAAGGTTTCTATATTTTATTCTGGAGGATAGGCAGGACACACATTATTATCCCCATTTTAGAAATAAAGATACTGAGGCTCAGAGTGGTGAAAAAAGTTAAGAAAAAGAAACATATTAAAAGTGAAAGAGACTTTAGAGATCATCTAGTTGAACCCACTTCATTTTACAGACCAGTAAACTGAGGCCCAGAGAGGTGAAAGTGACTTGCCGAAGATCACACGCAGCCTGGATTAGAGCACAAGACCTCAATCTAATTTCTTTCCATGGTGCCAGGCTGCTTCTTTTATCAGAGGACCTCAGTTTGAACCTTATCTCTGACAGGCATGTCTGAAGTTACTTTGCCATGTTGATCCTTAGTCATCTTTATCTATAAAGTGAGGACTTAGGATGAAATGACCTCTAATGTGGCATAATGGTTAAAGTGCCAAGCCTGGAGTTAGGAAAACTCATCTTCCTGAGTTCAAATCTGGCTTCAGACATTTACTAACTGTGTGACCCTGGGCAAATCATTTTACTCAGTTTGCCTCAATTTCCTTGTTTGCAAAATGAGCTGGAGAAGGAAATGGCAAACCACTCCAGCATTTTTGCCAAGAAAAGCCCAAATAAGATCGCAAAAAGTCAGACATGACTGCAAATGACCTAAGAACAATGTCCCTTCTGACCCGTCCTGCAGGCCAAACAGACGTGGGTGACCGAAACCGGAGAGTGCCGGGGGAGCAGGGCTCGAGGAAGGTCTAAGAGACCTGGGAACAGGATCACGAAGAGGAAGGAGACTAAAGCATAGTTGGTGTCAAGCAGTCTCTCTTTATTGCACCAGGGGAGGGTTTATATAAGCAATTACTACAAAGTCATATCCTGGGGGTGGAGTTTTTCATCTCATTGGTGCGAGCCCCTCCAGACCAAACCAAAAAAGGGCACGATTCCCTATCCCGGGTCGTATCCCCTTCTGGTTGGTTGGTGGCTGCTTAGTCTCAGACCAGGAAGTCTTTCTAGCGCTGAGCTGGCAGAGCCACGTCAGCAGGTCAGGACTTCCTAGTACTCTCTTCCCCCCAGGAAGGGCATTGGTCCATTGTGCCCCTGACAACTAAGAAGAAGGAGAAGATAGTAGCTGACAATTCAGTCTCCAGTCTCCGGCACCCTTCCAAATCAAAGTCCTTTGCCATGTACCAATCACATGTCAAGTAGCTGCCAGAGAATCCAGCTCCCTGGTCTCCAGCCCCAGCATCCTTTACATTCTACTATGCTGTTTCACCCTCCCAAGAGGGGGTTAAATGCTTTTTGAATATATGGGCTGTTAAATTCCTAGAGATTCTTTCACATGCAAGGGGATATTATCTCTCCATTTCAATCCAATTACTGCAGAAGGAGAAGAGTCATAATTCTGTTTCTTCCAGTGTTTTACCTTCCTTGTCAAACACTGCAGTACCTATCGGGGACTTTCTAGCATCCCTCAATGAATCTTGAGAAATCCGACCTTCTTGCAGTATTTTTCTTCTCCTGGCTGTGCTTTGACAGATATTGATTTTAGCAGGCTCGTGGATGACTTGTGGCTCTCACCTTCCCCTGGTTTCAGTAGCAGAGTTACTGCCCTTACCAAGCTCTCTCCTATCCTGGATGAAGGCTTGAAAGAAATGCCATCTATCATGCTCTTCGCTCATATCCTGGGGACCTTCTGGGGCACAGCACTTCCTTTCATGTCACTGCTAATTGAGCCCTTACCTCCATATTATGGGTTATTGAGCATCTCCACTCAACTCACCGTCCTTTTGTGATTCATTTCACCACCTGTAATATTATTAACACCAAGCATTTCTATACCTATTACACTTTTTTCAAGCTTTATTATTTGCTGCTTTAGGAAGGACCCCTGACCCTTTCTAGACTCCTCTTTTTCTTTGCTTGCTACTTTGCCCCTGAGTAAGAACCCCTTTCATTCCATTCCTCCTTCCCCTTTTCATTTCCCCATTAGGTGTTGTCTCCCCCCAATTAGAATACAAGTTTTGCACCCCCCCAATTAAAAGTATTTTATTTTTCCAATTACATGTAAAGATAGTTTTCAAACTTTACTTTTATAAGATATTGAGTTCCACATTTTTTGTCCTCCCTCCTCACTCCCTCCCCAAGACAGCAAGCAACTGGTACTCACTAAACATGTACGAGCATATTAAACATATTTCCACATTAGTCATGTTGTAAAAGAAAAATCAGAACAAAAGGGAAAAACCATGAGAAAGAAAAAAGAGAGAGAGAATAGTATGACTCAATTTGCATTTATATCCATACTTCTTTCTTTGGATGTAGCTTTATTCTGGACCCTCCTGGCTTCTGACTGCTTATCAGTACTAACTGTTGCTGTTTCCCTCGAAGCCTGAGGTCTTTCTTTTCTTGGCCTCATTAAAGGGGCCATCCCCTGACTACTTCTTAAACAGGCCTATTCAATGAATGGGCGTTAGTTACCAGACGCTAAGTGAGTACCTGCATAGACCTTAGCCTATAGGGTCCAAGGGCTCCTAGTGCATCCTGGGTAACCTTCAGTCATCCTGAGGAATATCGTTCACTGGATCCAGATGGCTCTGGAGGAGAAGGGAGGCTGGTGACCTGCACAGCCCTCCCTCACTCAAAACGAAGTCAAGTACAAGTCATGTTTTTATTTCTCTGATGGCATGGCCTTCTTTGGCAACAAAGGATGAACACAGCAACAATATCATTGTATAGAATGCAAGCTTTTTGAGTGTGGAGACTGTCTAGCTTGCTTGTATTTGTATTCCAAGGACTTAGTGCAGCATCTGGCACGTGAAAAACGCAGTTGCTTTAAGTAACCATATTAACAATAATTCATATTAGCATCTTAATTAAAAGTTTACAAAGCCCTCTTCTTCCAATTATTCCCTGAAGGAGGTGCTGAAAGAATCCCTGTCCAATCCAATTCAGTAAGATTTTTATAGGTTCACAGGATTAGAAATTTAGCTAGAAAGAAACTTTGAGCCCAAGTCCTCAAATCCCCTCACCTCCAATTTTGAAAATAAGGAAACTGAAGCACAGAGTGGTCCAGTGACTTGCCCAGGGTAACACAACCACTCAGTTTCTGGGGAGGGAATTGAACGCAGGTCCTCCTGATTCTAAAGTCAGTGTTCTGGCTACAGTGCAAGGTTACCTTCTCTTAATAAGTACTTAGTATATAAAAGGTACTAAAGAAAAAATAATGTGAAAATAAAAACAGTCTGTACCCTCAAAGACTTGGCATTCTATGGGGTAGGGGAGAGAGGCAGACCTGGGAAACAGACCATGTAAACAGCTAAGTATATATGTGATGATTTATGCAGGTAAGAGTAAGCTCTAAACACCATAGAGGTCAGAAAAGTTTTCCAGAAGAGAAGGCAAGCAAGCTTAGCCTTGAAGGAAGCTTAGGATACTAAGCGGTAGAGGTGAGTAGGAACTCCCAGTCATATGAAACAATCTGTGCCAAAGTAAGATACAAGAGAAGGGATACTGTGTTCATTCTCCTGCCACTCCCTTGATGTAAATTATTTCCAAGACTATGGATCAAGTCTTGCCCTTTCCTCTTCTCTCTACATCTCCAACTGCCTATACAACTTCATCATTGAGCTTTTCAGCATCAAAACCAACATGTCCAAAAGCAAGTTCATTGTCTTTCCCTTTAAACCCTGTTCCTCCTCACATAGAGTCAGGAAGACCTGAGTTCAAATCCTGCCTCTGATATTCACTACCTATATGACCTTGGCCTACCCATTTAATTTCAACATGAAAGAGAAATGGGAGGCAGCATGTGCCAGGGAAGTTAAATCTTAACCACCTTCTCCCTACAAACCACAAGGGAGTTGACCCAGGATTCTGAACCTGAACTGAACTGAAGACCGTTAAGTTTAAATTTTTAAAGCTTATAACTTCACTAAGACTACTTTCAGAACCAATTCTCACTCTCTCTCTCTCTCTGTCTCTCTCTCTCTGTCTCTCTCTCTCTCTCTGTCTCTCTCTGTCTCTCTGTCTCTTTCACTCTCTCTCTCTGTCTCTCTCTGTCTCTCTGTCTCTGTCTCTGTCTCTCTGTCTCTCTCTCTCTCTCTCTCTAACAGCAAGCACCCCAACACATCCAGGATGACCTGCTAGCACAGGCTCGTTGATCAGTTTTTAAAGGAAAGACTGCTCAAAAAGGGGTTAACAATCCTACTTTTACTTAGATTCATAATCCTACTTTTAATTACTTTCACTAGTTCAGGGGACAAGGTTAACATCCTGAAACGTAGAGTATCCAAGAAAGACAGATTAAGTAGAAAATACAAGCAGAAAAATTATCATAAAGATCAACAGACAGGGCTCCAATTGTCTGAGTAAAGCAATATTGCTATACACTTTACATACATCACTAGATTGAGGGAGCACAGACATATAAGCAGTCAAGGGGGATCTGAACATATGGTCACTCAGAGTCTGGACCAGGGAATCAAAAGATCCTTCTTATGAGCAAGTCCCCAAAGCAAAATACCAACTCAGAGTATATATATACACTTCTCAGAGCCAGAAAGCATCACAACCCTCATAACTCAGTGCCTAATTAGCTGAGTACCAAAGGGCATGGAAGCCTTCCGACAAGCAAGCCTTCTCTAAGCAAGCTTCTCTTTAAGCAAGTTCCTTCCCCAATGGACTCTATGTGACTTAGGATGTATCACAGCTAAGCATATAGGCCTATTAATAGGCAGGGAAGTTCTTCCTATTTCATTCACATTACTCTCTCTCTCTCTCTCTCTCTCTCTCTCTCTCTCTCTCTCTCTCTCTCTTTCTCTTTCTCTCTCTCTCTCTCACACACACATATATATCTTCCATGTTTCAAAGTGCATGTGTGTGTGTATATATAGCATACTATATATGCATGTTATATTTTATATATACCATGAATATATATATGCACACATGCTTTGCATATACAAAAACATACATGCTATATATATACATATATATGATGTCTCTGTACATATAGAAGATTTGCAAACCTCACAGCACGATATAAATATTAGCTACTGTCGTTACAGCCCAGGGCTTCTAACTCCAACTATTATTTGGAATTAGTAGCAATCCCAAGAAATAAAAGATTTCTTGCTATTATTTTTTAATGATGAAACAATATGATTAATGAGTTCCCCTCTAAATTTCTTTTCAGGGAAGGAGTCTGGCCTTCTGCATAGTTTGGGAGTTATAAAGTTGGAAAGCTCAGATTCTCCTCTTGGCCACGATCATTTTTAGGATCATCTGTTTCACCCCAGTAAGCATTTACCCCAGGGCTGGTCATCAAAGCTACAACGAAGAATGATTGTTCTCTGGGGAGTTATGGACTTCTCTCCTTTTTCAGATCCATGGAGCTGTCTGAAGTTTTGAATGCAATGTTACTGGAGAATTATGAATTCTCTGAGTTTGTTTTGTAGGAAACACAAATCCAAGACCAATTTGTCTGCTTATAACAAGCAGATGAAAACCATAGCCTTGTGGAAGGAGAAGTGAAATGAAAGAGGGAAACGAAGTCTGGTCTCCAAAATGTCTGGGAAGTGTTGAGTGTCCAGTCTGCTCCAGAGCAGGTTGGATATTGCCCTGGGGACCTTTCTATTGGAACAAAATATTTCAGAAAAGAAGCTTTCTTTGGGAAGTAAGGTTTAGGGATGGGCAGGATCCAGTGAAAAGTTTTCCTGACTTTATTGAAATCTGTCTTCCTATGGACACACAATGTAATTTATGAATTCCTAACTTGGGAACATTCCCACAAATTTGTATAACTGATAAACATTTTGTTGAAGGGTAAAGTAGAGGTATATATCAAAGTGTCATAGAATCATAGGCATGGTGTTGGAAAAAATATTAGAGACAAGCTAATTTCAAGCAATTTTAAATATGAGAAAATTGAATCTCCAAAAGTTTGCTGACTTGCCCAAGGTCACGCAGGAGTGTAAAAAGTGGCATTTGAATCCAGATTGTATGGTTGAAAAACCAGTACTCTTTCCACTTCAAGAAGTGTGACCTCACCCTGTATTCATATTCTACCTACCTTTACTCAGTTAGGCACTCCATCTTTAGTTGCTGTCTGATCCTGAGCTAATAAGTTAATCTTTAGAAAGAGCTCAATTTCTTCAAATGTAAGACAAAGCATTTGTATTACACAAGGTCTATTCAAGCTGTAAGTTGATGAATTATTTCATTAAAATTATCCATGAACATTCTGAGCTCTTCTTGCCTGAGAGCTTGTCTAGCTGATAAATGTTAAATATATCTCTTTAGAGAAAATTTTTATACAGCCTTCTGTGACATTGGATTGTATGTCCAAGATTTTAAGGCTAATGAGAAATTACACTTCACCATTGTTCATGATTTGAGTTTATCTGGCATTTGATATTATTTTGACTTTTCTATTTTGTATAGGGTGTACCCATGAAGAGCCCAGGTTAGACCCTTCTGAATGTCCCTTGTGTTTCCTTAAGGAGGCTGTGATTAATTCTTCCAGAACAAGGTTAATACAATGAGGTATTTTCTTTGGCATTGATAATTTCTTCTTGACAAACTTGCCTTTTCCTGTCTATCACACAGTTAACCCCTCCTCTGTGAGGAATTTACTGGTACTTTACCACATGGATGATGAAATTACTCCCTGAACAATACATTTGTACCTGGCCTTTAGAAGAAAGTGTTAGTTAACTAAAAAAGAACAAAAATTAGAGAGAAAGAGAAACTGGCAAGACAACCATAGACCCCTAGTTCCTTTAAAGGTGGGCTGTACTTTCCTTTAGACCTATAGTCCCACCAGGAAACCAAGTGGCCTCAGGAGAGGTGGAAAGACATGATCCTAGAGATGGCTGCAGATGGGAGCAGTGACAGATCAATAAAGAGTTATTGGACCAAGACAAGAATTGCAGGAATGGGCAGTGGAATGGTAGGGATGTGTGACAGAGTGACAAAGGAGTTCCTGGATCAAGTAAGGGATTCCAGATCACAAAGGAGTCGGAATCTGTAATCAAAAAAATAATCTGAATATAATAGTACAAGAAATTATCAAGGAAAATTGCCCTGAAATTCTAGAACAAGAGGACAGAGTAGAAATAGAAAAAAAAATCTACCATCCACCACCTTAAAGAGATTCCAGGAGGAAAACTTACAGGAATGTCATGGCCAAATTTCAAAACTCCCAGGTGAAGGAGAAAATGTTGTAAGCAAGAAGAAAAAACAATGTAAATACTGCAGAAATAGAACCAAAGAGAAGTAAAGGACAAAGTCTCAACATAAAAAATAAGCCTTCATCTTGCCGTCTGCTGGTGGTGTTCCTGAGTCCTCTTCAAGGACCATGCAGATCTAAGAGAAATAGTTTGATTCTTAAGTCAGCTCAAGGTTTTCCCTGTAATGCCATATCATGCCCATGTCATAATTCTGGAAGAATGTGGGTTGCTTGGCTTTCGCTGTTCCATTACTTAGTTGTTTCTCAGTCATGTCTGACTCTTTGTGACCCCATTTGAGATTTTTCTTGCCAAAGATAATGGGGTGGTTTGTCATTTCCTCCTCCACCTCATTTTTCAGATGAGGAAAGTGATGCAATATGATTAAGTGACTTGCCCAGGATCACACAGCTAGTAAGTGTCTGAGACCAGATTTGAACTCGTCTTCCTGACTCCGGGCCTGGCACTCTTTGTACTACACTATCCAGCTGCTTGACTCTAGCAACCATAATTGCTTTTCTTTCTGGGTGAGAAGTTTCCATTTTAGGATATTATTGTTTGTATTATGAACTACTTAGGTCACTAAGATTGATGGGACTGAATTGGGGAAGGATGATGTCCTTGCCTCTCTGACTGCTTTGATAGCTTTTCTGTAGCAGGACAACTTTAACCCCAGGATGGTGTTAGAAGTTTGGAAGATTATATAGATCCCTCAAGAAGTAAGGGTTTAAGAGAGGAAAAGAGATGCTATTTTGATTCTCTGTGAGGTTGGCTGTGAGTCCTACATCGTATTTGTTTTTTTAAAAAGCCTGGCCAATTCAGCACATTGTAACCATGATGTTTACATAACTTCTCCTCTATCATAAAGACAATGGGAAGCCCTTAGAATGTATTGAGAAGTTAAGTACTATGTTCAGACCTGCACTGAAGGAAAATAACACTGTCAGCTGTGTGGAGCAGGAACTGTAGTAGAGAGAGACTTGAAACAGGGTGACCATTGTATTAAGGGGTACAGAGCATTCATTGTGACAAAAAACCCATGAACAACACTGGAAAAACCCATTTGGACTCAGATGAATCTTTTCCTGACCCCCCCTTATTCTGAATATTATCTCCTTCATACAGTATCATACTCATTTATCTGTCATATCCCTCAACAGAATGTAGGTCTTTTGAATGCAGGGAATTTTCATTCTGACTTTCTATCCCTAGCGCCTAACAGAGTGCCTTGGACATGAGACGTACTTAATACATTCTTAGTGATGATGGAAAAATTAAAACAAAGCACATTCTACTGAGGCCCAATCCACAAACCTTAATCATGTTATTTGGAAGAGAATATTAACTGAGTCACCATGAGGCGGGACCTCCAATGTCAGCTGAACGCCTTTCCTAGAACCTTAGAGTTGGAAGAGACATCAGAGTCTCTCTGTTCTTTACCTGAGCAAAAGACCCCACTACAGCATCCCAACATGTGATCATCCAGCTTCCATTGGAAGACTACCTTCTAGGACATGTGGCTAGCCTTCATGGGAACAGTGAGGCTTACTGTAAACAACTGGGAACTATGAAAGTAATAGGTAATCAAGTAAATAAACAAAAGTGAACATTGATAACTCACTGAATTATGACAGTAATAGCTAGAATTTATATAGCACTTCAAGGTTTGCAAAGTACTTAATGAATTTTAGCTCATTTGATTCTCATAACAACCGTGGGAGGTAAGTAATATGATTAAATCCATTTTACAGATGATGAACTGAGGCAGACAGAGGTTAAGTGACTTGGTTGGAGTCACACAACTGGTAAGTAGCTGAAGTGGGATTTAAACTCTGACCTTCCTGTGTTTCTAGTGCCAGCATTCTACCCACTGGCAAGCAAGAGACAGAAATTCCTCTGGTGTTCACCTCTCCCACCAACATATTGTGTGATCTTGAACAAGTGAGGTCCCTTTCCTGGATCAATTTCCTCATCCATTAAATGAGCTGGTTACACAACAGGCTTTCTCTCTAACATTCCTTCTTGGCTCTAATGTTCAATGATTTATGAATACAAGTGTTTGCCTGCAGCCACATGGACTCAAAACTTAGCCAAAGCAGCAGTTCCCATCACAGTCCACCAAAAATAAGATAGAAAAGAGACAGGGAAAGATGGAAAAAGAGACAAAATAATAAGACAGGTTTCAAAGCAGGACACTTTTATGCAGCTAAAAGCAGCAGGAGGAGGAAGACCGATGAGGAGAAAGGAAGAGAAGAAAAGCAGGGATAAGACTGAGAGGATCTTGGATAGAGCAGGAAGACAGCTGAGCTGATAGATATTATTGAGACCATGAGGAATAATGACATCTTTCTCTTGCAATGCCTTAATTTACAAAGTGTTTTATAGAAACTGAGCCTCACAATAGCCCTACAAAGTAAGCAGGGCAAATCTCAATGTCCTTATCTTGCCCATAAGGACACTACAGCTAAGAGACTTGAAGGGATTTTGCCTAGACTCATACAGCTAATAAATGGTAAAATTGGGATTCCAAGTCAGATTTTCTGAATTCTGGCTTATCTCTTTTTCACTACTCTCCTTTCACCTGACTCCTCCAGCATTATGATTGGAAAAAAACTTACAAAGAATTAGAACCCACTTTGTGAAAAGTTCAGCACTAGCATGGCAATAAAAATTGACTTCTGAGAGATAAGATTATTTGGGAGGAGTAAGAAAAGAAGCTGATGCATAGGAAAGGAATTGTAAAGGTAATTTGCAGGATATAGGAATTATAAAAAGGCCAGAGATTCTTACCAGGTATGTGACCTAGGGACACATCACTTAGTCTCTGTTTGCATCAGTTTCCTCCTCTGTAAAATGAGGATAATATTAGTACCTACCTCCCAGAATTGTTGTGAGGACCAAATAAGAAAATAATTGTAAAGGGTAATACAGAGTCTGACACAGAGTAAGTACTATATAAATGTTATATAAATAATAGATTATTATTTTTGCTGCTATTAGATTGAATGGGAAAGAGAACATTTGGGAGAACTTCAGAAGAAAAGAACAGCTCAGATGAAAGGAAAAACTAAGAGCTAGGCAAGGATGCTGAGTTGAGCTGCATGAGGAGAAAGAAGAGGGTCAAATTGTCAATGAATGATTCCAAAGAATTTGGCCCATGCAGTTGGCCTCAGTTCCTAGATATAGATTACAAGAATGGTGAAAGTGACAGTATATTTAGTTTTCAACAAAGCATTTGACAAACTTTATCATGTTCTCCCTGTCTGTAAGACAGAGATGTATGGACTAGAAGATGATACGTTTAGGTGGGTTCAGAATTGACCCAAAGACTTACCTTTAACATGATGTCATCTTGGAAAGACGCCTGGTGGAGTGTCCCAGGAATCTCTTCTGAAGCCTCTGGTGTTTAACTTTTTATACTTTTTTTCTAATGAAGTCATAAAAGAAAAGCTAACAAAGCTTTCAAATGATACAAAACTGGGAGGTATAGTTAAGATGTTGCTTGATACAGATCCCAAAGAATTTCAATAGATTTAAGCATTAGATTGAAGCAATAAAGAAATGATAGAATAAATGAACATTTATTAAGCACTTAACAACATGCCAGGCACTATACTAAGCACTAGAGATATAAATGAAGCAAAAACTTTCCCAGCTGTCAAGGATCTGACATTCTAATGGGAGAAGACAAATATAGAGGGGATCTAGAAATCAGGGGTTAAAGAGAGAAGATGCGCTCATGAGGACAAGGCAATTGTCAAAGAAGAGATGAAGATATTCAGAGTGTGAGTTTGGTGGACAATGAATAGAGAGAACATACCTGAGACCCCTCTTGAAATGGTGATCTAGGAAAGGGTACCACCAATTAAGAGAGAGGGGCTTCAATCCCTTGAATGCAGTAGTTATAGGCAATAAATGTTTCCTGAGTGTTCACAAATGGACAGCAAACTTATGGGAGTATATGAATAAGATCCCAAAGGAGGAAGAATGAGCAGACATGGATTATTGCAGTTCTGGATTGCTGGATTGAGCATTCAAAATGATGAGATCCCAGATCCACTTGAGTATTTGAGTTCATTGAGGAGGAGAATGGAATCCAAAAGTATCTTCCTACTTATTGGTGACAGGATATACTCCTCATGTGTCTATAAGCTCTCACATACTTAGGAGTAGCAACATATTGACCCATTTCCGTCCATTTTCACATACTTAAATTTGAATGGGGAAACATGAAAAAACATTGCATGTCTAGGTGGAAGGCAAGAAAAAGGCAAGTATGAGGCACAGAAGACAAACTTTGTCCATGTCACAGTTTTGCCTACAATCTGTATATTCTAACCAAGCCACATAGTCCTTCTAGTGGCCATATGAAAATTCACATCACTTAGTAATTAATATAGAGATAATAGCTCTTTAATTCACTCCTTCTACCTTTTCCAATGTGGTGAGGCCATCAGTGCCCATTTATATGCAAACGATTCCTTTTCTTTGAAACAAATGTCAGTATTATGATCCAGAAAGCAACAAGCCATGAAATGAAACGATATTCTCCAGAAACCTAATGATCAGAAGAATGATATATGTTAGAATAGGGCTATTCTTTAGGATATAAAAGCAGGCAGAACAATGATGTTTCAACTCAGTAGATCAGTGGACAAGAGCCAGAGAAATAATGACTTTGTAGAAAGCTACATGTTCACCCATCTGAAAGGATGTTCAGTTTTATATATTGGTGCATTGCCCACATGTGGATTTCAAGAAGTTCAATAATAATTCCAAATGCTGATTATAACCTCTGAATTCCAGAGCATTTAATCTGAACAAGAAATGTAAATAATAGGATTCAGGGAGAGAAATAAGACACAAGGAAAATGAGAGGTGAAAAAAATTTATCTGAAGTAATAAAGGCAATAAATAATGGAGTGAGGATTCAAATCCAATTCTCCTGACTCCAAATCCAGGGCTCCTTTCATTACACCAGGCTGCCTTTCCAAAAATGTTCTCCAGTAAACTCAGCCATTCTTCAGTTCAATCTAGAGAAAACAACAGCTGGCAGATCAACATTTTATGTTGATAACAGTTAGCCCAGCACACAACAAAGGACCTGACATATGGAAAGCTCTTAATAAAAGTTTGTTGACTTGACTCGGTTTAGTTCATAGAGTCAGCCTCAGAGTTGGCTTATGAATGCATAGTTCAGAGTCCAACCTCTGACATATACTAGCTGTGTGACCTTGAGGAAGTCATACAAACTCTCAGCACCCCACGCAGTTCTCTCAGACTAAAAGTTGCTCCAAATTCCCACCAAATTGCCTCATAACTCATAGGATCAAAGAGTTGGGATGAACCTGAGTGGTAATCTACTTCTCCTCCTTTATTTTACAGTGTAAGAAGTTAAATCAAGGTCACATGCCTAGTTAGTGACAGAGCCAAGATTAGAATTCAGGGGTCCTGATTTCCAGTGCAGCATCCTTTCCATGACTTAGTCATAGAATCTTAGAGGTAAAAGGTATTATACAGCATTATATATTATTACATGATAACAGAAAATTTCTCTCCCTTTCACAATTCACAATTTAGTTCCAACACCAGTAAAATCAAGGAGATTAAACCTAATTCTATATTTTACTCTGATGTTGTGGAATAGGAGTGAAAATACTTGAGTTTTAAGCTTGGTGACTGACAACTTTATGCTTCAGTACAAAGCTCCAGGTGTTGGAGTTTCTACTGCAAAGCAATGAAGCCACCATTTTTTCACTTATGATATCCTGGTCTATTGCTGTAAACAGTTTTATGCTATCAGAGAAGAGCTGGGGCTCTTAGAATCCAAGGTTCTCCATTCACATCAGTTTCACACCTTTCACAATTAATATTCTGGGAGGATAGACTTTGATCAATAAGCAATAGACCACAACCAAATTGTGACAGCCAAGGTATTTTTATTTTTTAATTATTTATCTCATTAAACATGTCAATTTTTTTTTAAATTCACAGTTTTGAAATAATTTAAGTTCAAAATCCTCTCTCTCTCTCTCTCTCTCTCTCTCTCTCTCTCTCTTTCTCTTGTCTTGAGAAAGCAAGTAATTTGACCATGATTATACATGCAAATATATGCAAAATATATTTCCCAATTAGCCATGTTGCAAAAGAAAACACAAAATAAGGGTGGAGCCAAGATGGAGGAGTAGAAGCAGAAATTTCCTAGAGTTCTCCCCTGAGCCCAGTCAAATACCTGTAAAAAATGATTCTAAACAAATTCTGGAGCTGCAGAACCCACAGAATGGTGGAGTGAAGCAAATATCCAGCCCAAGACAGCCTGGAAGGTTGATGGATAGTAGAGCACAATGCAGTCCAGCATGGGATGCTCTGGGACAGATGGGACCTGAGCAGGTCTCAGGGAGACTGAACCTCTGGTACCTGTGGTTGTTTCCAGACTTTATGACCCAAAAGCACTGAGGACAAATTGGAAAATTAGTGGAAATAAAACTGTGGGACCTATGTGAGGGAAAAGAATGGTCTGATCCCAGCCTCAGGGTGCTGGTGAGGGTAGAGGAGCCCCCAGCAGCCTCAGCAGCAGCACAGCTGGAGCAGCAGCAGAAGCTGTTTCTAGAGCTCTAAGCTCACAGACTGTGGGGGGATCAAGCAGATGACAGTACACACAACCCCACCCTCTGCCACTGAAAGCAGAGAACTACTTGACAAAGCTCAAAAGTCAAGTAAATGGCTGGGGAAATCCAGACATTTCTGGACAAAATCCAGAAAAAGAATCAGACTATAGAATATTACTTTGGTGACTAGGAAGACCAAAATATACAAACAGAAGACAACAAAGTCAAAGATCCTACATCCAAAGCCTTCAAGAAAAATATGAACTGGTCTCAGACCATGGAAGAGCTCAAAAAAGATTTTGAAAATCAAGTTAGAGAAGAAAATCAAAGTTTGGGAAGGGAAATGAGAGTGCAAAGAGATGCAAGAAAATCATGAAAAATGAGTCAACTGCTTGCTGAGGGGGACCCAAAAATACTAAAGAAAATAACATCTTAAAAATAAACTAACCCAAATGGCAAAAGAGATCCAGAAAGCCAATCAGAAGAAGAATGCCTTAAAGAGCAGAATTGACCAGATGGAAAAGGAGGTCCAAAAGCTCACTGAAGAAAATAATTCCTTAAATACTATAATGGAGCAGAGAGAAGCTAGTGACTTTAAGAAAAATGAAGAAATTACAACACAAAACCAAAGGAATGAAAAAATAGCAGACAATGTGAACTATCTCATTGGAAAAAACAACTGACCTGGAAAAATAGATCCAGGAGAGATAATTTAAAAATTATTGGACTACTTGAAAGCCATGATCAACAAAAGAGCCTAGACATCTTCTTTCATGAAATTTTCAAGGAAAACTGCCCTGAGAGTCTAGAACCAGAGTTTAAAATAGATATTGGAAGAATCCTTAAAGAGATCCCAAAAGGAAAACTCCTAGGAATATTGTAGCCAAATTCCAGAGTTCCCAGGTCAAAGAGAAAATATTGCGAGCAGCCAGAAAGAAACAATTCAAGTATTCTGGAAACACAATCAGGATAACTCAAGATCTAGCAGCTTCTACATTAAGGAATCAGAGGGCTTGGAACTGCTTTCCAGTTTTCCTAGCAATTTTTGTCAAATATCGAGTTCTTACCATGAAAACTTAGATCTTTGAGTTTATCAAATACTAGATTACTATGGCCATTTACTATTAAATATTATGTCCTCAATATATTCCACTCATCCACCACACTATTTCTTTGCCAATACCAGATTGTTTTGATGATTACCATTTTGTATAATAGTTTGAAATCTGGAACTGCTAAGTCATCTTCCTTCACATTTTTTTTCTTTCATTCCCTTGATATTCCTGACCTTTTATGCTTCTTGATGAACTTTGTTATTAATTTTTTAAGCTGCATAAAATAATTCTTTGGTTGTTTAAGTGGTATGACAATGAATAAATAAATTAACTTAGGTATAATTGTCATTTGTATTATATTGGTTTGGCCTACCCATGAGTAATTAAGATTTCTCTAATTGTTTAGATCTATCTGTATTTCTGTGAAAAAGGTTCTTTGTAATTTTGCTCATATATAATGCTTGGGTTTGTCTTGTAGACTCATGAGTATTTTGTACTGTCTGTCTTTATTTTAAATGGAATTTCTCTTTTCAA
Source organism: Bettongia penicillata ogilbyi (assembly GCA_023548195.1). NCBI lineage: Eukaryota > Metazoa > Chordata > Mammalia > Diprotodontia > Potoroidae > Bettongia > Bettongia penicillata. Next base: position 4,078,976 of record JAJHZJ010000017.1, read on the forward strand.
CTCTTCCTTTTGGGTTTTCTTGGTCACATATAAAAATGCTGGTGGCTTCTGTGAGTTTTTTTGTATTTTGCCACTGCTGAAGTTGTTAATCATTTCAACTAGATTCTTTTAGCTGATTCTCTAGGGCTCTCTAAGTATGTGATCATGATGTGATGCAAAGAGTGATGGCTTTGTTTCTTCATTGACTACTTTTTATTATCTATGCTCCAACCAATACCCTGGAGTAGGGGTGGGGAATACGTGGCCCTAAGGCCACAAGTGTCCTTAAGACAACAGCTTCCTCACCCCTGCAGGGACAGAGTTTAATCAATAAAAAGTGGTGATTCTTTTGGAGTGAGGGGAGAGGAATAAGTAAAGTTCATCTAGGGAAATATTAAGTCTTTCAAAGATTTTACTTGATGAGACATAAAAAATAGCTTACTAGTTACTACTTGGGTAAGTTTATGGAGAGGGATGACTATGATCTTGCTCTTTGGACAGAATTATAAAGTAGGAGTCATTTCTTCTTATCTTGACTGTTGCAATAGTTTCCTAACTAGTGTTGTTGCCTCCAGTCTTCCATTTCCCCAATAACTTTTGTACTGGGTACCTTTCTACTCCTTACTAATCTTCCAAATGTGCCACTCTTATTATGTCACTTCTCTATTCAGAAACATTGTATAGCTAACAACTGTAGATCAATAAAATCTAAACTGGAGATCTTGCCATCCTAAGCCCTCCACAGTCTAACTCCAAACCATTTTTTTAAATTTAATATTACTTTTCTTCCCTGTACTTTACATTCTAGTCAAATGAACTATTCTTCTTAGTTCCCCATTCTGTCCTCTTTCATTTCCACGTTTTTGTTCACATGATCCCCAGTAATGGGAATGGACTCCATGCTCTGCCCTTGTCATCTAAGTTCCTCCCTTTCTTTAAGGCCCAATTCAAATGTTACATTCTCCCTGAAGCTTTTTCTGAACCTCTTGGCTTCTCATCTTACATGTGAAAGAGCTCTCTCCCTCCGGCAAGATCTCCTAATGGTTTGACTAGAGATCTTCTTTACACTCATACAACTCTTGTTTATATTGTGATTCTACATTTTTTTTCTTACCATGAAATTGGACGTTCAACCTCTATGTCCTAGCTTTGCATACTCTGTGCTAAAGATAGCACCTTGGACAGCTCATGGGCTTAATAAACACCAAGTCAAGTTGATGTTGGGCTCTTGTACCCTTTAAAAATTCTTTACCATTTGTTTTTAGATTTTGTGACTTTTGGTAACCCTAAGTCTTTTTTTTTCTACTTTGTCCATGCTTCACTCTTTCCATTAAATAATAGTAAAAACTCATTTAAATGGTTTTATGATTCATAAGTTGCTTCCCTCACAAACTTGTGAAGCAGCTAGCAAAAGAGTTACAGGCATTCCTTAGAGATATCAAGGATTTGGCTCCAGACCATTGCAATAAAGTAGATATCTCAATAAAACACATCACATGAATTTTTGGTTTCCCAATGCATATAAAAGTTATGTTTACACTCTACTATAGTTTTTACAAAGTAAGCAACAGCATTATGTCTTTTTAAAAAAGCAATGTACATACCTAAAAAATATATTATTGCTTAAAAAATAGCTAACCATCATCTGAGCCTTCAGTGGGTTGTAATGGTTTTACTGGTAGAGTGTATTGCCTTGATATTGATGGCTGCTGACTGACCAGGGTAGTGATTGATGAATGTCGAGGTGGTCATGGCAATTTCTTAAAATAAGACAACAATGAAGTTTGCCATGTGAATCAACCCTTTAATTTAAACACTTGGAGGCTACTGTTGGGTTATTAATTGGCCTGATATCAATATTGTTGTGTCTCAGGGAGGCCTGAGGAGAGGGCAAGAGATGGAGAACAGGTAGTTAGTGTAGTCAGAACATATACAACATTTATCAATTGAGTTTGCTTTCTTACATGGAAATAGTTCATTATGCCTCAAAACAATTAAAATAGTAAATTAAAATAATAGCATCAAAGATCACTGATCATAGATCACCACAACAGATATAATAATAATGAAAAGTTTTTGAAGTATTGCAAGAATTACCAAAAATGACACAGAGAAATGGTGTGAGCAGGTACTGGCAAGAATTTGGTGCTGATAGACTTGCTCGATGAAGAGTTGCCACAAACCTTCAATCTGTAAAAAAAAAATAAATACCTCAAAACACAATAAAGGGAAGAGAGTAAAACAATGGATGCCTGCACTATCCTGAGCCCTCTTCTCTGCTTTTAAAGGTGTCAGATGACTGATAAGGGAACTTGAGGTATACTGTTTAAGAATGTTTCTGATTTTCTTAAGGTGCCCTCAGAGGCATCCAGAGCAGACTTCTGAGACAGGAAGACCTGGATTCAAGTCCCATTTCTTACACATGCTGTAAACCTGAGACAGTTGCAACCTCTCAAGTGTCTTGGGCAACTTTCTAAGTTTCTAAGTTGCAGAGTAGATGTATATCTGCATTGTTAGAGAGTTTCCTCATTGGAAGTTCCCTATACAGTTGAAAATATAAATATAGTAAAAACAAAAACAAACAAATGAAACCACTCAGGTCCTTAGGGGGAGGTAATAAAGATGGCAGTGACAGGGAGGTGATATAGTAGAATGTTGGACTTGAAATCAGAAAGACTTGAGTTCAAATCCCCGCTCATAGACTTATTGGGTAGGTAACTGAGTCTGGTTTTAACCTAACACTTTACCTCTGTCAGTCTTAATTTCTTCATTTGCAAAAATGGGGTTCATAATAGCACAGAGTTGTTGTGATGATCAAATGAGATAATACTTATTAAGTGTTTAAGAGAAATATAAATTACCATTATTATACGATAACATATTTATACAATACTTAAAGGTTTATAAATCACTTTCCTTATAATCCTATGAGTCAAGCAAATACTAAAAACATTACAATTATCATAATTTTACAAATAAAGAAATTGAAGCTTAAAAAACTTAAGTGATTTGTCCAGGATCACACAGTAAGTACTGAAGTTGGAACTCAAACTCAGTTCCTCATGTCTCATGCTTCAATGTTCTTTCCACTATGCCATACCCCATCCCTAACCCACTTCAGAAGCATGTCCACCTTCACCCAACTCTCATCTGTGGCTTCAGGAAGTTTTAGTGTGTGCAGAGGCCACCCCCTAGTAAAGCCTTCTTGGCAGATGGTCTAAGCCAGGTTGAGGGTATTCCAGCAGCTTTCCAACCAGTTAATGTGGATGAAAATAATATGTTGTAAAGGGCAGAAACATGGCAAAAGAAGGCTTAAAGCTTGGTGAGATGTTGAAGACCTTAAGGCCATCCACTTCATCCTGACTCATCATCCCTTGTCTTGACTTTTGTCTTGCCACTGGACTTTTATGAGTCTGAGAGAGGCTAACAAATTTGCACAATTCTGTCTTACTTAAATTCAATTTACTTGCAAGTTATGATAGCATCCTAAGATGTCATTGGTGCTCAAAGGCGAACAACTTTCAATTCAGACCTTAGTGGTTAATGTCTACTGCTCACCAGGACATTCTCCCTCCTTTATCAATGAACCTGTTTCTTGGATCAAGGATTGTCCCTCCTCCCTTACTCCTGTTGGGAGATTTCAGCATGTTAATAATACCTCAAATATCTTAACCTTCTAGTTCCTTAAACTATTCAAGTCACATGACCTACTCCACTGCACTTAAGTTAAACATGGGGATGGTCACACCCTTGATCTTGTCATTACCCACAAGTATTCCACTTCAATGTTCAAGAACTCTGAAATACCTTTATATGATCATCATCTTCTAGCATTCCCTTTCTCCTTATACCTTACTCCTATGCTTTAATCTCCTTAGTACCTGACCAAACTGTCACTTCTCTTAGTTATTCCCTATTCCTAATTTCATCTCCTTAATAAACATGTTCAACTCTATATTAACCGTCTACTCTTAAATTCCTTTCACCCTTGTCCTATAGCTCTCCACGCCTTGACAAACACCAATCATTCTTCCTTGCACCTGTTTCCTCCACTCTTACATGCTATTTATGAGAAATGGAAGAAATCACAAAAAATATATTGATTGAATTCACTTACAGATTATCTTATCTAATGTCATGTGGTCCTTCACTGAAGCAAGGCACTACTTTTACTCAGCCCCTCACTACAAAGGCTATTCCAAATCTACTCTTCTCTCTCCAAGCCTTCCATAGAACCTGGTTTTCTGCGTTTACCATGAAATCTCAAGGCTGTTTTAATCTTTAAAAATTTCACTTACTATTATTGATTTAGAGCAACCTTCCATGTTTGTTTTGGGAAGTATTTTGAGAAGTTTCAAGTAGTTCCTCTTTGCATATAAGGCTAACTTTGTCGTGTTTCAGCATAAATGAATGCTATAATTTGACAAAGGTTTTGCTACAACTTGATATAATCCTTACCTTATGATATACTTTTGATTTATTATGGTTATATTGTTTTCCTAATGGTAAATACCTTGAAAATCTGACAAATCCAATTTGGTCATCATGATTTTTTTTTAATGTAGCCTGTCTGTGGCTCTCAATAAACATGATAATCAATTATGAAAAATTGTGATCTATACTGTTGAAGAGAACTCCTGAGTCAATGAAATCATAGATCCATCTGTATATTTTTGTATGATGTGCAAAGAATATGTTTAGAATTTTGCTATTTTTACATTTGTTTGTAATTTCTTTGTGCCTTACTTAACACATAGCCTTTCTTTGCAAGGCACCATGTGCTTCCAAAAACCAAATGTGTGTTTTTAAAAAGTTTCCATTCAAAAAAATGTCACAATACACTGCATATCCTAATTCCATTCATATTTACTATCTATCCACGATGTCTGGAGAGGCAGCTAGGTGGTGCAGTGGATAGAGCACCACTGCAGGAGTTAGGAGCACCTGAGTTCAAATCTCACCTCAGACACTTGACACTCACTAGCTGTGTGACCCTGGGCAAGTCACTTAACCCCAATTGCCTCATCCTGGGTCATATTCAGTCATCCTGATGAATATGTGGTCACTGGATTCAGATGGGTCTGGAGAAGTGAGTCTGGTGACCTGCACAACCCTCCCTCACTCAAAACAAAGTCTAGTGCAAGTCATGTCATTATTTCTCTAATAGTATGGTCTTATTCAGCAACAAGGGATGAACACACACAGACACACACACACACACACACACAATGTCTGGAATTCTTTCCCTCCTCATCTCTCTTTCTAGGTTTCCCTGGATTTCTTCAGATTCCAGATAAACTTACATGTTTTACAAGCAGTCTTCCCTGATCCTCTTAATGTTCATGCCCTCCCCCACTAAAGAATAGTACAAATTATCTTCTCTATGTCTTATTCGAAAATGATTGCTTATATGTTATCTCCCCCATTAAACTGTGAATTCCTTTAGAGAAGGGATTGACTGACAAAGAACAGTAATATATGCTTGCTGACTTGACAAAATTTGCCAACATCCTTTCCTTTCTATATTTTATTTTCTTTTTTCAAAATCATTCCCATAAATTTGTCCAGTTCTGAGAGGGAAATGGTAAAGACCTCTATTATTACTGTGTGTATGCATTTGGAATTCAGTTAATTTTTTCCTTTATGAATTTAGATATTATGTCCTTTGGCTCATAATTGCTTAGTATTGAGATTGGTTCATTGTCTATAATTCCTTTGATTGCAATATAATTTCTTTTGTTAATTGATACTGCAATTACTTGTTCACTTTTTTCCTGTAGCATGATTGCCACTCCTTTTTTAAATCACTTGATTTAAATTAAATTTTCATTTCAGGTTTTTATTTTTATTCTACGTATTTTCGCTAAGTGGTTTTTAACAAAATAGATTGTTAAGATTTGGTGTTTTTATTCATTATATTATTTTTATTCATTATCTCTCATTTTCATTTAATTGGTTTGATTAATAAACTCACATTTAAAGTTATGAGTATTAGGCATATTTTTCCTCCATTTGTTGCTTTAGCATTGCTTTTTTTTGTCCTCTTCCTTTTTTGTTGTGGTTGGTTTTGCTCCCATTACTTTGATAGTAATCTATTTTCCCCTATCTTTCTCTCTGTCCCCAATCTGATTTGCTTAACCTTTCCCTAGTTCATGAATTCCATGATCTCCCAATGTTTAAAGCATCACATTTTATGTGTAATTCATGTACTCACTTTTTAAAAATTTATTTATTTATTTTAAGTTTTGAACATTCATTTTCACAAAATTTTGAGTTTCAAATTTTCTTCGCATCTGTCCTCTTCTCTTACCCCAAAATGCTGAGCATTGTGATTACCCCTTCCATCGATCTGCCCTTCCAACACCCCTCCCTTCCCTTATCCCCATCTTCTCTTTTGTCCTGTAGGCCAAGATAAATTTCTGTGCCCCTTTACCTGTATTTCTTATTTCCCAGTTGTATGCAAAAACAATTTTCAACATTTGCTCCTAAAATGTTGAGTTCCAACTTCTCTTCCTTCCTCCCTCCCCACCCATATCTACTGAGAAGGCAAGCAATTCAATCTACACTATATATGTGTAGTTTTGCAACTGACTTCCATAATAGTCATGTTATGTAAGACCAATTATATTTTCCTCCATCCTATCCTGCCCAGCATTTCTTCTATTCTCTCTTTTGACCTTATCCTTTCCCAAGAGTATTTACTTCTAATTGCTCCCTCCTCCCATTTGCCCTCCCTTCCATCATCCCTCCCCACCCTGCTCATCCTCTTCTCCCCTACTTTCCTGTAGTGCAAGATAGGTTTTCATATCAAATTGACGGTGAATGTTATGCCTTCCTTGAGCCAAATATGAACAGACTAAGATTCACTTTTTCCCTCTCGCCTTGCCCCTTTTCTACACTCCATTGAAAAAGTTTTTTCTTGCCTCTTTTATGAGAAATAATTTTCCCCATTCCATTTCTCCCTTTCTCTTCCCAATATATTCCTCTCTCACCCCTTAATTCTATTTTTTTTAATATGGTCCCCTCCTATTCAACTCAACCTGTGCTCTCTGTCCCTCTCCCTCTCTCTCTCTCCCTCCCTCTCTCTCTCTCACTCCCTCTCTTTCTCACTCTCTCAAAATATATATACACATACATATATATATACATACACACATACATACATATATATGTATGTATGTGTGTATGTGTGTGTGTGTGTGTGTGTGTGTAATCCCACCAACTACCCAGATACTGAAAAAAGTATCAAGAGTTACAAATATTATCTTCCCATGTAGGAATGTTAACAGTTCAACTTTAGTACATCCCTTATGATTTCTCTTTCCTATTTACTTTTTCATGCTTCTCTTGATTCTTGTGTTTGAAAGTCAAATTTTCTTTTCAGCTCTGGTTTTTTCAACAAGGATGCTTGAAAGTTCTCTATTCCATTGAATGACTGTTTTTCTGCCTGAAATATTATACTCAGTTTTACTGAGTAGGTAGTTCTTGGGTTTTACCCCTTGTTCCTTTGACTTATGGAATGTCATATTCCATACTTTTTGATCCCTTAATGTAGAAGCTGCTAGATCTTCTGTTTTCCTGATTGTATTTCCACAATACTAAATTGTTCCTTTCTAGCTGCTTACAATATTTTCTCCTTGACCTGCAAACTCTGGAATTTGGCTACAATGTTCCTAGGAGTTTCTCTTTTGGTTCTCTTTCAGGAGGTGATCTGTGGATTCTTTCAATATGTATTTTGCTCTCTGGTTCTAGAGTATCAGGCAGTTTTCCTTGATAATTTCATGAAAGATGATGTGTAGGCTCTTTTTTGATCATGTCTTTCAGGTAGTCCAATCATTTTTATATTGTCTCTCCTGGATCTATTTTCTAGGTCAGTTGTTTTTCCAATGAGATATTTCACATTTTATTACATTTTTTTCATTTTTTTGGTTTTATTTTGTAATTTCTAGGTTTCTCATAAAGTCATTAGCTTTCATCTGTTCCATTCTAATTTTTAAAGAACTATTTTCTTCAGTGAGCTTTTGAACCTCCTTTCCCATTTGGCTAATTCTGCTTTTTAAAGTATTCTTCTCCTCTTTGGCTTTTTGGACCTCTTTTGTCAATTGATTTAGCCTATTTTTAAAGGTGTTATTTTCTTCAGCATTTTTTTGGGTCTCCTTTAGCAAGCTGTTGACTGGCTTTTCATGATTTTCTTGCATTGCTCTCATTTCTCTTCCCAATTTTTCCTCCACCTGTTTTACTTCACTTTCAAAATCCCTTTTGAGCTCTTCCATGGCCTGGGACCATTGCATACTTATTTTGGATATTTGGGATACAGAAGCCTTTACTTTTATGTCTTCCCCTGATGTAGCATTGTTCTTCCTCATCCAAAAGGATGGGAGAAAATACCTGTTCACTAAGAAGGTAACCTTCTATAGTCTTAATTTTTTTCCCCTTTTTGGTATTTTTCCAGCCAGTTACTTGACTTTTGGGTCCTTTGTCAAGAGTAGGGCATACTCTGGGAACCTGCAAGATCTCAGTTTCCCCAAGGTGGCACAATCAAACCTGCACACTGGTCTTGGAGCAACCAGAAACTTTTCTGCTCAGAATCTGCAAGGAGTAGAATTCCCTCTCCACAACTACCTCCAGTTCCACTGAGACAACACTCAGTGTGAGATTAAGATCAACTGCTCAATTCCTCCAGGGGCTTTAGGGGGAGGGTATCCCACAACTCAGGGCTGAGGTTCAGATCAGCTGCTCAGTTTCCCCAGGGGCTTTATGCTGAGGATTCCAACAATGGAAGGAGGTTGCTGACTGCAGTGACTACTGCAGCCACTGACTCCCACTGCTGCTGCTGCCTCTGCTGCTGCCACGTGGGGGCTAGAGCTAGAGGGATACCCTGTTCCCTTCTCACTCAGCTGAAAATCCCTCTCCCTGTCCATTGAAGTATCTTTGGCACCTATGGGTTGAGGGATCTGCAAACCACCACTGCTGCCAGGGATTCTACCCCCCAGGCTTGCTCTGGTCCTGTTCTTCCAGGTACCACATGGCCAAGGCTGAGCTGTGCTCCACTCCATATCCAATGTAACAGACCTTTCCCATCTGCCTTCCAGGTCACCCTGGGCTGGAAATCTCCCCCATTCTGTGGCCTCTGCTGCTCTAGAATTTGTTGAGAGTTATTTTTTACAGATATTTTATGGACTGTGGGGGACAATCTAGAGTATGTGCATCTTTCTACTCCACCATCTTGACTCTGCCCCACCATGTACCCACTCTGACTTTATGTTGATATATAGCATGAGATGTTGGCCTTTATCTAGCTTCTGCCATACTGTTTTCCAGTTTTCCCAGCAGTTTTTGTCAAATCATGAGTTTGCTGTGGTGGTTAATAAGTGCTGGACTTTGTTGGTAATATATAGAAATGCTTATGATTTATGTGAGTTTATTTTGTAAGATGCAACTGTGCTAAAGTTGTTAATTATTTCAACTGGTTTTTTGGTCGGTTTTCTAGGATTCTTTAAGCATACCATCATATTGTCTGCAAAGATTGATAGTTTTTAAAACAAACATTTTTTAAGCACCTATTCTATTAGGCAGCATGGAAGGAAGATACAAAGATAAATAATTATCCATTTGGGCAGTAAAATTTGTAAACAAAGGACAATAATATGAAATAAGGCACAAGAAGAGCACAGAATGAGAGGCATCATTGCACAAAGGAGAGATGGCCAACTGACCTGGGTTCAAGTCCTGCCTCTGACGTAGGCTGGTTGTGTGATCCTAAGCAAATTACTTAACCCCTTGTTGTTCTCAATCAACTCTCTGAGAGCGTAACTTCAGAAGAGTTGCCAGTGTGCATTTTTAGAGGGAGTTTTCTCACTGAAAATGTATGTGCCTGGCAATATTGACATCACAGATCTGACATTTTAAAAATGGAATAGGTGACAGGCAATGTGCTAGGATGATCCTGAGAAAAGAAAAGTTAGTTCTGCCTGTAGACACTGATGAAAGGTAAGTATGTTTAAATGTTCTTTAGCTAAGATAGAAAAATGAGAATTAATACTATGGTATCTCTAAACAGTAAACAGAAATTCAATCATTAAAGATTTCATTAGGTTCACTAGACTCTACTTAATAAGGCAGGAAATTAGATGAATATATTTCACCAACGTAAAATAACAATAGATGACATTTATATGGCATTCTATGTTCTACAAAGTACACACATTATCACAGTTAATTCTCACAAAATTCCTGTAAGGAAGGGGATCTTTTTCTCTATATTTTACAGATAAAGAAACAGGTACCAAGAAGTTAATGAACTTGTCCATCATGGTCACATAACTAGTTAAGTATATGAGCCAGCATTTGAATCCATGTCTCCTAACTATAAATGAAGTGTTCTTTGTTCTACATCATAGAAAGTTCTTCAATTAACTAGCATTCAGCTTTAGACATAATAAACTTTAGTCCTGGGAAGCATCTTAGGTACTATCTAGATCAGTGTCCTCATTTTTTTTATGATGAATCTACATTTAAAAATTTTTTTATTTATTTAGTATTTTATTTTTCCCAATTACATGGAAAAACAATTTTTAACATTCAATTTCTTTAAAATTTTGAGTTCCAAATTCTCTCCCTTCCTCTCCTCCCTCCCCCTTCATTGAGAGGGCAAGCAATATGATATGGGTTATACATGTGCAGTCATGCAAAACATATTTCCATCTTAGTCATCTTGTGAAAGAAAATACAGACAAACAAACAAGAAACAAAAGGTTTTTTTTTTCTTTTTAAGCCTGCTCCAATCAGTTTCCAGACTCCATTCTTTTCCAGAAGGTGGATAGTATTTTTCATCATAAGTCTTTTGGAATTGTCTTAGATCCTTGTATACCGAGAAGAGCTAAATCATTCCCAGTGATCAGCCCCCTCATTATACAGAAACTAGAACCTGAGGAAATTAAATTAGTTGTACAAAGTCACAAGCAGTAATTATAAGTAGGATTTGATTCCAGTTCCTTTGACTCAAGAGCCAGTGAATGCTATTTCCATTATATTGTGCTAACTTCCTGCTTAATCCTCAATTGCCCTGAAAGTATATCCAACTCCGTCTTCTGATTATCAGAAGTTTTTCTGTACTCTAAAATGAATTCATGAATTCCTTGCTTGTTTTGTAGACAGAGTCTTTGTGTGAAGCTTTCTTTACTTAAAATACCAGAGCTTACTGTGCAGCCATGGCTTGTGAAGGGAGGGACAGTTCATGGCACAGAAGACAAAAGAAAACCCTAGAGCAGATGGCTTTTGTGCTTTGTTTCTCATAAAAAGGAAAAAACAGAGCTTTCTCTAATACATGGAATCTGTTGCATATGTTCTCTTGCTACGCTGGGGAAAACTCACACATAGAAAATGCCTTTTTTTGCATCTTTTCATTTCTCTTGAAGTTGTTAAGTGAGGATGTGACATTCAGGGATTCTGCATAAGTGTTACATTTGTGCACTCTCTCAAATGAAACTCTGTTTGAGGCATCAGAACCAGCAAAATATGGAAGAATTTGAAAGGGGGAGATAGGTGTGAGTCATTTTATCAGATGGTCAGAAGGACAGTGCCTTTACGCGTATTTTTTCTATAGCAATGTAGTCCTTCCCTGTGATAAAATTAAAATGTGAAACTTTCCATATCTGGCTCATCAATCAAGAATTTTCACCAGCTGAATTTATAAGCAAAATACCATATTTGCTCCAAGAGCAACGTGACTGTTTTCCCCCTTCTTCCATTTGTAATTTCAAGAAGCCTAATTACAGTAATGAGACCTTTTAGACCTTGAATAGTCCTGGAAATTGAAAGTTATTTGACTTGGAATCAGAGAATCTACATTTGAATCCTGGGTTCTGCCACTTAGTACCTGTAACATCTTGGACAAATTTCTTGGTCTCAGTTTTCATATCTGTACTTTGAGCAAAATAATATATACAGTCTATATTTTAAAAAGGCTGTGTACTGGAATGTTAAGAGAACACAATCCAGAACCACAAAATATACCTTTGAATCCTACTGATTCTTTGTAACTTTGAAGAAAGTCTCTTAGCCCCTTTTGGAACCTTTTCTGTAAAAGGAAAGAGTTAAACTAGATAGCCTCTAAGGTGAAATCAATGATCCTGAGAGTTCTTAGGAACATGGTAGACTAATTGCTGGAGTTGCAGTCAGGAAGAGCTAGGTTCAAACCCTACCTTAGATAGTTATTCTCTGTGTGATCCTAGACAAGTCACTTCCCTTGTTGCCTCAGTTTCTTCATTTGTAAAATGGGAACAATAGGAGCACCTATCTCCCAGGGTTATTATGAGGATCAAATGATAATACTTGTTACCACAGTGTCTGGCACATAGTAGGCCCTACCCAAATGCTAGGCTTTATTATGATTACTGCTCCCAATACCATTGTAACTACCGTTAAAAATACTGCTGTTTTTGTTACTACTACTACTATTACTGCTACTGCTTCTGCTACTATTGGTTGGATGTTGCTTCTGTCTCAATACAGATCAAAATGACATCACCATAGAGTTTGAATGCTTAGCAGTTTAGTTCAAGAAAGAACCTCAGTGTCTGGTATCTTTTCCTGCTGGGATGATCTTCAGAATCTTCCTAAGATAATTCAAATGGAAATAAATCAGTTTCCTGGTATGTCGCTGGTATACCGTCCAGATTTCACAGACATATAACAATTAAGTCAGCACAATGACTCAGTAGAACTTTAGTCTGACAACCAACCTAATGCCTCTTCTCTCCCACACTTTCCTTTAGAGCTTCTCAAACTCTGAGCTACTACTACTACCACTACTACTACTACCACTACTACTACTATTACTACTACTACTACTACCACTACTACTACTATTACTACTACTACTACTACTACCACTACTACTACTATTACTACTACTACTACTACCACTACTACTACCACTACTACTATTACTACTACTAGTACTACTGTTGTTGCTGCTATTGCTACTGCTCCTGTTATACTACTATTACTACTCTTGCTTCTACTGCTGCTGCTCCTACTGATACTACTATTAGTAGTAGTGTTGCTACTACTGCTCTTGCCGCTGCTACTATTACGTGGCACAATGGATAATGTGTTGGACCTGGAGTCAGGAAGGTCTGAGTTCAAATTTGACCTCCAACTCTCATTACTTGTGTGATCCTAGGCAAATCATTAAACTTCTGTTTTTATCAGTTTCCTCATACGCAAAATGGGGATAATAATAGCACTACCTCCCAGAATTGTTGTGAAGATGAAATGAGAAAATTGTAAAGTGTTGGTTTGGTGCTTGACAAATAGGAGGCACTATATTCCTTGGCTGTGGCAAGTATAGTGGCAGTAGTAGATGGGTTAGATTATCTTTGATCTCACAGCCAAATTTCCTAGGGGAATGATAAAGAGATAAAAAGGGAGGTCATCAGGTTTCATTCTAGTTTCATTCTAGTTTTGTTCAATTATCATTTCTAACAAATCTGGCCCCAAAGGAGAGAGATGAAAAAGCACTTACTCGCATTTCTTTTTCAGAAATGATAGACTATTGATGAATATTGATCATAATGCCAGACTTTTAAATATATCAGTTAGTTTAGCTGAACTGGGTTTTTTTAATATATAATAGGGAAAGAAGGGAATAAGTATATGTTAAGGATCAGCTATGTCTCAGGCATTGTCTTAATCACTTTACAAATATTATCTCATTTGATTAACAAGTGAGGAGGGAAATGAAGGGCTATACTGAGAAATATAAGTGATAAAAACAAGTAATATTGATATAAATTCATTAAAAATAGTTTTCTTAACCCAACTAAGCATAAATATTAATATTTCAAAACATCAAATGTATTTTAAACCACAAAATTAGAGAAATATTTGAAGGAAGAAATGTCAATCCAGATTCAATCTTTTTCACTAACCCTTACCCATTAATAGTTACTATATAATCCAAACCCTGGTTCCCAACTCATCACCTAAGCTTGAGTAGACCACTTCTTTCAAATGTAATTCAACCCGAACTTTTACATCAAGACCAAAAGCATGCCTGGCTATATGTGTGACTTTAGGTTTCAGATTAGTTTAGCATCAAAATTCTTTGCAGTTCCTTATACCTATAGTATTCATTTATTATTATTCTTCCTTTGATTTTTTTTCCATATTGTATTTCTAAAATAATTCTAGGCCCCTTCTCTTCAGAGTTCTTTTTTTTCTTTCCTTGAAGTTTGACACAAATCCAAAGAATTATCACAAAGAGCATTTCTAAGACTTCTGACACAATTCTTCTGTAGGGAAGGAGATTGTTTTTCAAGAACTTTGGGAAATATCTATGTGTAAAACTGATTTAAAAAACTTTTATAAATTATTATAAAGTTTTCTATACCTGCTTTTCTTTTTTTTTTTTTTGTTTTTTTCCTCCCTTTGGTCAGTAAGAGAAGAAATAATATCACTGGATCACAGATTCAGAGATGGCAGTGACATTAAAGGTTATCTAATCCAACTACCGCATTTTCCAAATATAAAAACTGAAGTCCAGAAAGATTGAACGACTTGTTTAAGGTCACACTTTACTCAAATGTCAGAGTCAGGATTTGAACTCATGTCCATTTACTCCAAATCCATTATGCTTTCCACCATACTACACCACTTCCCTTGATAACAAAAGATCAAGTAGGAATATGGGCTGAATATTCAAAACACCTCCATGCCATCAGAAGATCTCTGGATTGGTTAGATGAGAGTCAGTGGGGCAGAGCAGAATGAACAACTTAGCTCTCTACGACATGGGAGCTGGACAAATCACAAATTGTCTTGTAGGGTTCTATCGTAGGAAATGCTATTCTCTCTTAGGACGACCAAGAGAAACGATAACAACGGATCAGGTGCCTGGAAAAGAAAGGGTAGTAGACCCTTCTTAGAGTCTTCTGCTCATGCCCAGAATTCAACACAATATTTCACCTAAATATAGGAGTATTATCACCATTTTTTACCTAGAAACTCATTCTTTTGTTTTGACATAACCTTCATTTCTTAATATGTTCCTTCCCAACAAAGAGAGCCATCTCCTTTAATAAAGAAGAAAGAAAGAAAGAAGGAAGGAAGGAAGGAAGGAAGGAAGGAAGGAAGGAAGGAAGGAAGGAAGGAAGGAAGGAAGGAAGGAAGGAAGGAAAAGAAAAAGAAAAAAACAGTTCCTCAATATTAACCAACACATCAACCAAGACTGAAATGGTATTCAAGTTTCCATGCCTATAGTCCCCCACCACTGTAAAGAAGGGAAATAGGTGCATCTTTTCCTTGGTTATTATAACTTTACAGAATATAGTTTCAATTTTGAGGTTGTTGATTTTTTA
Source organism: Bettongia penicillata ogilbyi (assembly GCA_023548195.1). Lineage (NCBI taxonomy): Eukaryota > Metazoa > Chordata > Mammalia > Diprotodontia > Potoroidae > Bettongia > Bettongia penicillata. Next base: position 4,094,317 of record JAJHZJ010000017.1, read on the forward strand.
ATTTACCTTGTCCTGGTCACCGAATACATTATTTTTTTCTGGTGTCACTTGCTTCACTTTGCATTAGCTCACATAAATAATCCTTTGTTTCTCTGTATTCTTTGCATCTATTGTTTCTTATAACACAGTAATATTCACAATATTTATGTACCACAATTTGTTTAGCCAATTTATAAACATCTACTTTGTTTCTAGTTCTTTGTGACTACAAAAAGTGTTGTTATAAATATTTCATGTATATGCCATCTTTATTTTAAATTTTACTTTTTTATATTGTATGCCTTGCACTAAGAGCTCTGAAATGGCTAGACCAATTCACAGTAATATAAATCGTATATTAGTTTGCCTGTTTTTCTACTTCTTTTTCTACATTGACTATTGCTAAATATTTTGTCCTTTTGGCCAATTTTCCGAAGGTAAGATAGAACCTTGTAGTTCTTTTGATTTTCATTTTTATTATCCATAATTTGGATCAAGATTTCATATAGCTGCAAAAATTATCCAATTCTTTTCAGAACATTTGGGGAAAGATTTCTATTGTTTCTCAATGGCACATAAAGTATATTTATACATACATACATACATATATATACATATATGCTTCTTTTCTGTATCCCCCAGTGCCTAGCTCAGTGCCTGGCATGTAGTAGGCACTTAATAAATTTTAATGATGAATACTTATTTGGATGTATGTCTATGATCTATCTTTGCCTCTTCATTCCATCCAAGATCATAATAGTTTGTTTGGCTGATATATCTTATTGTTGACATACATTATCCACTAAAACCCCAAATTTTTTTCTCAGACAAGTATCTATCTATTCATATCTCTCTCATCCTGTACTCATGAACTAGATTTTTACAAGTGAAATGTAAAGGTTTAAATTTATTGCTATCAAAAGTCATTCAATCCAATGTTCTAATCTGTCAAGATTTGGGGAGTGGGGGAAGGATCCTGTTATTAATTTTACTAGTTAGTTTCTCAGTATAGTATCCCTTCGAAGGCTGCCTTCTCAACTTTTATTCATATTTATAGTGTGGGATACCTAGAGTGTCTTTGCTATTTTCAGGGGTCTAAGGATAATCCTGAGGATTTATGACTTTCAAGAGTATTGTATTAAGAGCATGTGGAGAAGAGGGTTGGAGAGGGAGAGAGAGAGAGAGAGACAGAGAGAGAGACAGAGACAGAGACAGAGACAGAGAGAGACAGAGAAAGAGAGACAGAGAGAGAGACAGAGACAGAGAGAGACAGAGACAGAGACAGAGAGAGAGAGAGGGAGGGAGATGAAAGGAGATCAGGATTAAGCAATTTACCCAGGGTCACACAGCTAGTAAGTATCTGAGGCCAGGCTTAAACTCAGGTCCTCCAGACTCCAAGGCCAGTGCTCTAGTCACTGAACCACTGCTGCTTTATATTAACAGTATTTGAATTTATTTTATTGTTGTATTTAACAATATTTTAACAGTATCATGAATCCTCAGTTGATGTTCTTCTGATTGACATCAGTTATAAAATTAATTTTAATTAGTTTAATTACTTTTTAAAGAAAAATATTTACCAAGAAGGTACAGATGACACAAAAGCACTATACCCCAAAATCTTGGGCACCCTCTTCCATAAATATGCAAAAGACTCATGGAGAGAATGGATACAAACTTTATTTAAAAAGATACCAAATTACATATATAAATATATGTGTGGAAAAGGGGTAAATCACAATTCCTAGTTATTAAGAGTCTTCTCCCCTCATCGATTCCTCATGAAGATCCCTTAGGATTAGCTCTCTGCTGGGCCCCCAAAGTCAGTGCATTTGCATAGTCTATCGCCATTGTTTCTCTCTGCCACCAGAGATCACACTCTCTAAGGCTTTCTTTTTCAGGTGGGTATCTTTTTTCATCCATGTTTGTCCTCATTGTTTCTCTGATTCTCATGGATATATTGTCTCCTACTATTTCAGTCTCTACCGTTTCGTGGTCAGTGACAGGAGGAGTGTTCTCTAAATTCTCCACCAGATTGAAATGGTATGCTCAGATATGCACTGCCTTAAAATCTTTTCTTATAGAAATTCTGGGAACATAAGAATTATGATTCCCCCACTTTACAGATGGTGACAGCTAAGTAGTGAAGTGGATGGAGTGTCTGGAGTCAGAAAAAACTCATCTTCCTGTGTTCAAATCTGGCATCAGATGTTAATTGTGTGATCCTGGGCAAGTCACTTAACCCTGCTTACCTCCGTTTCCTTATTTGTAAAATGAGCTAGAGAAGGACATGGCAGACCACTCCAGTATCTTTGCCAAGAAAACTCCAAATGGGGTCGGTCACAAAGAGTGGGACGTGACTGAAAGTAATTGAGCAACTATTTTACAGATGAGGAAACTGAGGCCCAGAGAGGCTAATGTGACATGCTCAACACTATCGAATTGCGACCTATCAGTGACCACAGAGTTTTGAACCCCAAGGCTCCTTCTGCTCCACCATGATGTTTTTACATGCCAATCAATTCCAGAACCTGCATTCTGCTAATAGAAAGGACAGAAAAAGAGTCTCCCTTAAATGAATCTGTGTTTTTATACCCCTCTGAAAGTGTAGAACAAAAAATGCAGTCAGCCTTCAGCCCTTTGACTCCCAGCACCACTTTGCTCCAAGCCTTCTGTTGAGAAATTGACAAGTTGCGCTCATCATCACTTCCAAAAACAAAGTTCTACAGCCTGAGGGCTTCTCTAGTTGTACTTGATATGATGCACCAGCAAATCACTGAAGATCAGGGAACTGGAAACGGCAAGCCTCCTTCTTTTTTTCTTTCTTCTTCCTTCAATTACATGCAGTGAATAGGAAATGAGGGAAGCGAAGGTGAAAAGTGACCTAGATAATTCTAGCTGTCATTTATTGCCTAGAACAGCCTTCAAGAGCAAATACTTTACTCCAGTCAAAGCTCTAACTAGAGTGTGGCTCTAACTAGAGTGTGCTTTTTTTTTTACCCATTTTCTTAGCTTCTGAGAGAAATAATATTCAATTCAGTTCAACAAGAATTTGTTAAGCACTTGCTTATGAAAATTTGGGAAGAAAAGACAAAAACAAAATACTTTTTGCCTTCAAGGAGTTGCTATTTTTCTGAGAAATACACACATGTATGTGTATATGTATGTATACTATATAACAATGTGTGTCTGTGTGTCTATATGTGTGTATATATATATACATATATGTATGTATGGCAACACAAAATTTATAATATGAAAATGTAACAGAAGAAATGCTTATAGTTTAGTGGGGGGTGCAGATTCCCTACTAATGCATAGCACATGTACAGAGCCTTGAAGAGAGCTTAGAAAGATATAGCTTGGATAGAATAGTATATATGGGATTTCAGTTGTAGTTTGGTCACTTACTAGTCATGTGACATTTAGAAAGTCATTTAACTTTACTGTACCTTAGTTTCCTCATCTGTAATATGGTGATAATACCTGCCCTATTATCACAAGGTTTATGAAACCGTGCCAGAATTTCAGAGTAGAAAGGGACCATAGCTGCCATCCATTCCAACTTTACCTGAAAATGAACCACAACTGCATCTTCCTCTACTCATAATCATCCTTGTTCTCATACCGGATCAATGACATCATGGGTAAGGTCTTGACTTGAACATAAGTAGAATTTAAGGGAGGCAGAGTTACACAAAGTCATCAGCCTTACTTCTTTTCTTCCAGAGTCATCAAAGTCCAGTGGCAGGACAAAAGTCAGGATTCAGTGGATGACCTTAGTGTCTTTCATGTCTGACCAAGCTCTAAGCACTCTACAACACCTGCTTTAGCCACCTTCATACCTATTGGAACAAATTGTTCTCATCGGTCCATTCCACCAGGGGAGGTACTCATATGTTTGGGGTAAACATCCCCCTAATTCACCAATGGATTTGAGAACCCTTGGTTACCCTCAACCTGGTTTGGCACATTTGCTGAGATGGTTTGTGTGGTCACTGTACATGCTATAGCTTCTTGGAGTCACAGGTGAGAGTTGGGTGACCAGCTGGACACCAAGGGTGGACAAGCAGTGCTGAAAAGGGCTCAGCAAGCCATCACACTAGAGGTGCTAGTCCTCTCTTAACATCCCATACACCATTTACCTAAAGCTCTCCAGTGATAGAGAATCTCACTTTCAATGTGTAGGGGTCACAGGAGAAAATTTATGAAAAGCACTTGGTTGTAAAGAATTATTCAAATATCAGTTATTCTAAGAAATGGATTTAGTTCAGGATGAACTAATTTTGTTAAAGGGGGAAGCAGAAAAATTGGGGATAGAGGTTCTGGACCTGTGATTTTCAGTGACATGCAACTCTCCATAGTTCCCCACTAATTAGATCAGCAAATAGCCTAGTTTCAGCTCCATGAAAAAGAAGGCACCTCTCCCAGAATTAACTAATCACTTCTAAACTTATCACCATGCTGCTAGTGCAAATCTGGACACTACCCCTCTTAGCCTCCTCTCCCCTCTGACCAGAGATCTGGAGGATAGAGTACCAAACTCTTCGCAAGAGCTTCCTTTCTAGAAGGAAGAAATTAGACTTTAATCTAGGTCCACTTTGCAACTTCTGTTTTTCTTAGTTTCAACTCCATAGAATAAGATATCCTACTGTATTCCCCCAAAGACATACACTTTCCTGCTTCATTTGGTGCATTGTCCTTCACCATCAGATTGTAAGTTCCTTAAAGGCAAGGACTGTCTTTCTTTTTTGTACAAGTGTAGATAGATAGATCGATAGATTGATAGATCTATAGATGGATGTCAATATGTATATGTATTCATGTGTGTGTGCTCAGCACAGTAAATAATGATAAATGTTTCTATCTACTATGCCACCTACCTGTCCATAGGATTCCAAAAACAGGCCCAAATCAAATCAAAATGTAACTGGGAAATATTTAATAAAATAAAAATATAATGCAACATAGAAAATGTTTAATTTTATATTTAACTTTTTTCCATCTTTGTTATCCTTAGTTCTATTTCTCTTTCATCTATAAGCAACTCAAGAACTGTTAAGCAAGATCCAACTCTAGTATTTCTATTATCTTTGATGGAGAAAGTAGTTTATTTAGAATAGCCTTTGTAAATCTTTTCCATTTTCCCCCTATTTTGTAGTCCCTCTTAGTTTTCATCCTTTAATGCCCTTGGGATGACTTTGCTGTGTGGATATCTTGCTAAGCTGTCATGAAACTATTTTTATGCTCTGTTGCTTCCATAGTCTTTGAGAGATAATACTGCTTATAATCATCCATAACCTTTCTTTGAATGATTTTACAGACAATTTTACAGGTTATATTCTGAGTGTTGCCATTAGCCTTCATCTCCCTGTTTGGCAAATAAGTCAGATGCTTGCTGACTAAGGATCTTTCTTAGTCCTTTTGGTCTCTTTCTTATGGAAATTAGCTAACTTTGGTTAAATTGCTGGACATAATTGTGAGAGTTGATGTTGTCAGTCCTGTTTTTAATGTACCATTTTTTATTTTCAGTTACTTGCTTAAATAATTAATGGATCAGTCTTCCTAATTACCCTCCATGTCTTTTTCTCATTATTAATAGTTGTAATCAAGGAATTGAAGAAGAAAAGATGTGTTTGGGAAGGGAAGGAAATAAACATTTATGTAGCAGCAACTATTATGTTAAGTGCCTTTTCATGACTATATAATTTGATCCTTAAAATAACAAACCTGTGAGGTAGGTGAAGTTATCATCCCCTTTTTATATTTGAGAAAACTGAGGCAAACAGATTAAATGACTTGCCTGGGGTTACACAGTTGAAGTTAGATTTGACCCAGCTTCTGCTGACCTCAAGCCTACTACTCTGTCTGCTGTACCAACGGCTGTTGCCTTAGCCAAGTGGTAAGACTGAAGATCCTATTCTCCTCACAATGTTAGGAGACAGTAATGGATGCTGCTAGGATATTGGGATCCCCTGTGGTGAATTTATGGGAAAATATGAACAAGAATGGTTGAGTTTTCATTTGACTTATTGAAAGGAACTCCCAAACAGGTGAGATTACAGTTATTTGAGTATTATTATCATTATTACCTTTGGGGGTTGTAATGCTAATCAGAGAGTTAAAGATCTTCCCCACCCATTAACGGGCCTGCCCATTAAGGAAAGCTTGATTAGGGGAGGCCCACATCTTTTGTTAATTTCTAATGCACTGGTTCTCAAGGGTTGGGATGCCCTCTGACTCTGAAAGGTGTATAAATGATCTGAGGTTAGGTTTTGCTTTCAGGATTAGTTTTTAGAAGAAGATTTGTGTGCCAGATGAGACTCTAAGAAGCTGCTAAGCAGACACCCAGCTTTGAAAACCCAAATGTTGGTGCTTCTTTCTCTGGTAACTATGTATATATGGTCAGATAGTTGGATCTGCATGTTGATCTGTGATGTATGCATTGCTTGTGGTCAGGCAACTGGAAGGCCTGTCTGTTGATCTTTATTTCTCTGCATTTTCCCTGAAGTTCAGAATTCTGACTTTTTTGCTGAACTAAGTGAAATATATATATATATGTGTGTGTGTGTGTGTGTGTGTGTGTGTGTGTGTCTGTGTCTGTGTGTCTGTTTGTGTGTCTGTGTATGTATGTATGCCTGTGTATGTATGTGTATGCTTGATTAAAGTGATTGTTGACCCCTCAAAATTTGCTTCCCTTTTAGAAAAGCCTTTCTAAGACCCTGTACAGCAGGCCATCCCGGATGTGTCAGGGTGCTTGCTTTTACAGGGGTAGGTAGATGGCACAGTGGATAATGAGCCAGCCTGAAGCTAAAAAGGTTCATTTTCCTGACTTCTAGACACTTACTAGCTGTGTGACCCTGGACAAATCACTGAACCCTGTTTGCCTTGGTTCCTCATCTGTAAAAATAAGCTAGAGAAGGAAATGGCAAATTGCTCCAATATCTTTGCTAAGAAAATCCCAAATGAGGCCATTAGGAGTCAGATATGATTAAAAAATCTATTAAACAACAACATTATTATCATTATTAATCATCTCACTTTTTGCATGTTTTCCAAAGAGGTTCAGATAGAAGCTATCCTGGGACAAATCATTTTTATTCCTTTATATCCAAGGTTTTATGGATTATTTCACTGATGAATAAAATTATTGGGTTTTCTAGTTGAATAAAGCATTAAAATGTAAAATTATCCTCCACAGACTCACTGAAAGCATTGTAGTATAACTCCATAGCAGAGAGAGAACAGGAATGATATATATTTCACTGAGTTCCTACCTAATTTTGATCTCCTCAGTGAGGATCTATATTTTGAAAGTTTTTTGTTCCATATAGCTTGGAGATTGTTCCTATTGGGGATAGTGACATCTATTTAAAATGTTGTTCTTAAGCTTTTTCTGAATCAATGTTAGTTCTAGAAGATTATGGGAAATAGCACTATCTGTGATAATGGTTGAGTTTCAGTGTAGTTTATTGACTGAGGTCTCCAGGATATTTTGAGATGTTTATAGTATAAATATTTGTCATCTATCCAGCTATGAAAAAGAGCAAACTTGGGAAAATAATGCAAATTCCCAGCCACAACTTTCTAGATATTTACTGGGTGTCATTTTGGTTATTAGTAGTAACCTTGGCAATAGTAGCTAAGATAAATACCCTAAAGAACAGCCAGAGTGTGGGAAGAATTCCAGTAGAGGTACCCAGTATATCATGGGGTCAGATCTAAGGAATGAAACAGTAATAAATTATTTGTCTTCAGATGAAAATGAACTAAGAATACTGAAATACAGAGACTAACCCCAGGTTGTGAATTTTACCAGCATGTTGGTATCAGTAGGATGATAGACTTGGAGCAAAGAACTCTATTAAAATTCAGCCTCAAATGCCAGCATTGTGATCCTAAGCAAGAAACTTAATTTGTATGTTTCTCAATCAACAACCCAGGTCTTATCTACTAAATCAGAGATAAATGTAATCTACATCATGGAGGAAATTCTTATCCAAGGTGTTCCCTATGCTGACAAAAATCACATATCCCTCATGTATTCATGTAAATATCACTGTGACTTGGTGAAATGGGACCAGCCTATTCATGGAATATGCCTTCAGAAGGCTAGATACCTAATTCAGAAGGATAAGGCTTGATAAAATGGCAGGAGGAAGAGTAATATCATATGTTAAGAACATATGTATGTGAGAAAATCCAAGAACTAGGAACAAAATAAAAAGCATCAATCATAAATCTTACTAAAGAGACTTGAAAACAATGGAAACAAAGCAGAAAGAGTTCCCCAAAGGATAAGGGTGTGCAAATTTTATGGCTATCTATATGGTCAAACAATTTCAACACAATAAAAATTGTTGAACCAAAAGTGAAAAATTTGTATGCAGTTGTGATCATGAACACTAGAATAATTAAATGGGGGAGAATGTGTTGACTGAATCTTTAGATTCTCTGCAAAACTAGAAAGCAGCAGGGCTAGATAAGATCCACTGGCTCAAACATTTCATTGTGGTGTGAGATTTATTAACAAAACGCTTTATCAGTTTCTCAGATATAACTCCAACCTCACCATTCCTCACAAAACGCATCACATATGTCTTACCAAAAAGGGAGAACTATTGGCCCTTTCAAATATAGACACATATTTTGCTTCTTATGCAAAGCATTCATATCTTATATCACTAAAAATGTCTCTATACACTTATAAGACAGCAATGCATTAATGAAGGAGCAAGAATGGTATGTCAAAAAGTCCCAGGGGTATAAAAGCAATTTATTATCAATGTGGCAATTATTGAACAAGTTGCTTGAAAAAATGTTGTAATATCTTTAATGTTTTATTGATTGTTACAAAGGTCTTGACTCATTGCCACACTCATAAGTTATTTGGACACTGAAAATATATAAAAGAGATCCAAGTACAATGAGAATCATAGAGCACTAGGTGCCCATATTTAAATATTGTCATATTTAAAATATGATTCCAACACAGTAATATGAAGAGTAATTCATATAAAATTAACATTTTTCAGAGATTAAAACCATTATGGTTTTTAATCCGTTACTTTCTCTCCTAAATAGAACTATGGCTTTCAATTTAAGGAACCAAATTAAAACTTGACATGAATGACAACAGTAGGAGGTAAATGCTATTATCATTTCTATTTCAGAGTTCAGGAAACTGAGGCAGACAAAGGTTAAGTGGCCTACCCAGGGTCAATCAGTCAATGACTAAGGCCAGATTTGAACTCAAATCTTCCTGACTTTAGGCACAGCACTCCATTCACGAAGCCACCTAGCTGCCTCTAGGCAAGTCCTTAATTTCATGTAGTCTTCCTTGAATGATATGAAACTAGATATGATGAAGGTAAAATTCTTAATATATACCCAAGAAAGCTAACAAATGAAGATTGGAGCTTGAATTCCAGTAGTCAAATTAAACCAAAAAATGAAGCTGATATTTACAATTATTATATATCAGTCAAGGCTGTTTATATTTTTAAGCAATCAAAGAGATTATTGTAGATGAATATATCGAGACTTCCTAGAATTCAAAAAACCAACTAAATGAAATAACACATTTAAAATACTTAATATCTATACAATTCCCTTCATAGTATCCACTTTCAGAAGTATGTGGTGGACCATAACCAATATGGAAAGCATTGTAACAAAAATCCAAATAATATGAAACAAAAACATAGGGCTCACTATTATAAAGTAGAAAGAGGATAGACAACCTCAGTGCAAAGACATTGGTTTTGAAACTAGCATACGTCACTTCACAATGTTATGATAAAGGCTGATATACAGCTACCTACCACTGGATTTACCAAATGTAACTAAAAATAGTTTACAACCTGATAGAACCTATGAAACAGATAAAATCCAAAACTATAATCAAAAAGTCTTCATAAATTAATTCTGCATTAGCTCAGCCAGTATTGTTCTAACATTATTTTTAATGACTGTCATGTTTATGGAAATGTAAGAGGTATTTATAATAATAATTTATGACTAGATCACTGTCAGCAGAAGTAATAGAAACTTATCTTAATGAGATCAGTTTTTGTGATCAATTAAACCTATGCAAGAAAATGATAGAAACTATGACTGAAGGACAAAAGTTTTGTACCTCACAAATGCCTAGCAAGACATGATCTGGTTTAGAGAACTGACAATATTTAAATGGGGATTTGTTTCAGGACTGATCTTTTTCTTTCCTGAACTCTATCAATTATGAGACAGATTATAATATAAATAATTGATACTTTAAGGGTAAAGGGAAAGAGAATACACATTTATATAGTGCTTACAATGTGCCATGTACCATACTAAGTACTTTTACAAACATTATCTCATTTGATCCTCACAACAACCCTGTTAGGTGGGCTTTACCATTATAAATTTTACAGTTGAGGAAACTAAGGAAAACTTAACTGTGGTCGAGACTTGCCCAAAGACATATAGCTAGTAAGTATCATATTGTGGAATATGAACTCAGATCTTCCTGCTCTGTCTACTCTGGCACTGTCTCAGAAATATAAAATGTCTGACAGTTTGCAAAGACCTTTACATACATAATTTCATATTATCCCCACAGTCATTCTGAAATTATCGCCCCATGTATTATGATCTAACATAATTTTTTCTTTAGTGAAGATTTGTAATTTCACTGGCATAGGGAATTGCTTTTGGGAAACTCCCTGAACCAATGAAGACGAGCCACTCTTCTACTATTTGTAGTTGTATATAGTATTACCTGGGAGGTCAAGAAATCAAGTGACTTGATCAGTATCATAGTCTTACTGTGTGTTAGAGGCTGGACTCCAAAGCCAATTCTCTATTCACCAAATTACCCAGTGCTCTTAATAATATAGTTCTTTGTCATTGTCAGTGCATAGAGTCTCTTGGAAAATCATTGTTCTGAAAAAGTCACTCAGTCAATTAACATTTATTAAGCACCAAATATGTGCTAGGCATTGTGCTAAGCACTTAGGATACAAATAAATAACGCCCCCCCCCCAAAAAAAATGTCCCTGGTTTCAAAAAAATCACAGACTAGTATTTGTGAAATAAGTTTAAGAATATGATTAAAATTGGCCCTTTTCTATTACCTACTTCCTTTTGAGTCCAATTTAATTAACTTTATTCCTTAACCTTTGGTCTAAAATGTATTATATCTATAAGGAACTATACAAAGAAAGAACATGAAAACTACTTTCCTTCTCTAGCAAGTTCTAAATCATATAATGATAGAATTTAAGCACTGAAATGTTCCCTAGAGATCATCTAGCCTAGCCTCAGATGTGCTAATTATTCATTTTTCAAAAGAAGAAAGTAAGGTCAAGAGAGCTTAAATGACTTCTCAAGGTCACATCGCTTATTAGCATCCAACTGGATGCTTCTCAGGCATAGCACTTTAAATTGGTACCATTATGTAGGATTCAGCTAACTTTATGAAGCAATAGACCTACAATCTAATAGTAGATTGCCAAATCAGTTTTTTTTTTCTTTTCACTGTGCTCCAAATAATAATAATAGAAAAAATGTCAAGTCAGTGGAGAGTAAAACCAGTCTACACAAAGCTTGGCAAAATATCAAAATATGCAAAGTCATCCCAAGGACACTAACAGATAAAAACAGAAGAAAAAAAAGGAAAATATTTTTAAAAAAACAGACTGTTTTCTATGTCAAGGATAGTAGAAATGGTGTAGTTGGACCCTAAAATAATGCCCCCTAAAGTACATGACACTAAAGAACAAAAGCAGGAAAATCAGCTATACTGTATCAAATATATATATATATATATATATATATATATATATATATATATATATATATATATAGAGAGAGAGAGAGAGAGAGAGAGAGAGAGAGAGAGAGGAGCTCCACTGAATAGACAAAGGTCAAGAAAATTATGAGGGCATTAAAAAAATTGATACCCAAGGTATCTGAAAATGGAAAGATATCAAAGGTGTGGAGAAAAACTCAGACCTTATTGATTCCAAAAAAAAAGGTTACAGGGAAAACCTTGTCAACTTTTGACCTATATACTTTCTCTCCCATCTATATAAAATTATTATTGCCATGTTCTATAATCAAATTGATGTCCTCTGTTAAAACATTAATAGGAGACAAGTAGGATTTACAAACAATATTCATCAACAGACTATATTTCTTCTATCTTACAAGTGATTAAAAATTAAAGAGAACATAAGATTATATTGTGCCTTTTGTTGTTCTTGATAATGATTTTCAAAAGTGACTACATAGAAAATTGACTAAGGTCAATTGACTAAGAAAATTGACTAAGCTAGGTGGTACAGTGGATAGACTATCTGGCCTGGAGTCAGGAAGACTCATCTTTCTGAATTCAAATCTGGCCTCAGACACTTAATGGGTTTATAATCCTGTGCAAGCCATTTAAGCCTGTTTGCCTCAGTTCTTCATCTATAAACATAAGCTGGAGAAGGAAATGGCAAACCACTTCAGTGTCTTTGCCAAGAAAGCCCCAAGGGAGATCATGAGGAGTTTGTTGACTGTCGAATGATAAGAAAAAGAGGAAAACTCTAGATTACTGATGGTTTTATAATAAAGTATCTCCAATCCATACATCAAGATAATGCCTGTTTGATGACCCTCTGATATAAAATATCTTTTGAAGATGAGAAAGAACAAAGCAAACATCAGAGGAAGACATAAAAGATATGGGCTCAACCAAAGCATTCACTACTGTGATGGAAGAACAAAGCATAGGATCAGAGAAGACATAAAAGATACGGGCTCAACCACAGTATTCACTACTGTAATGAAAAGATCCAGCTTGGAGTGCCCATCAAGGAGGGATTCCCTGTGGTTAGTGAGGTCTTCCATAATTTTCTATATGCCAATGACAAGCCTGGGTATTATAGAACTTCTTCAAAGAGATCTGTATTCACCCAAGAGACATTTTTCTATTCAGCCACATAAGAAAAGGCATATGGAAGAAGAATGTCTATGATGTGCTAAAAAAAAACTTGTAAAACTGGAGGGGAGGTGCAGAGCAAAGATGGTGGAGTAGAAGGATAGACCTGCTCTAGCTCTTGCCCCATAGCCCATAAAATATCTGTAAAAAATGACTCAAATTCTAGAGCAGCAGAAGTCACAAAACAACAGAGTGAGATTTTCAGTCCAACACAGCCTGGAAGGCCAACAGGAAAGGTCTATTGCACTGGCCTCAGAGCAGAGTGCAGCCTAGCCTTGGCCATGCTACAAGGCAAGGATAGTACTGGAGTAGGCTTTAGGACATGGAATTATGGGTAACACTTGTGGTTCCCAGATTTCTCAACCCACAAATGTCAAAGACAACTTCAAAGACCAGTGAGAAAGCTCTTTCACCTGGGTGAGAGAGGAGTACAGTCTGGCACAGCCCGAACTCCAGAGTGACAGCAACCACTCTAGCAGAAGAGTCCACTTTTGGAGCCCACGACCTAAAGACCCTGGGGGAATTGAGTAGCTGATCTGAATCTCAGTTCTGAGTGGTGATCCTGAGATGAGGAGGAGCACTGGCATGGTGGAGCTGGTGGTGGCTATGGTGAGGGAATCCAACTTGCAGTTTCAGGGCAGAAAAGTATTTGTGACTGCTCACAGACCAGAGTGCAGTCCAGGAGAGGAATGAACCCTTCTCCCTTGATTGTGCTACCTTGGAGGACTGAGAACTTGTAAGTCTCTAGAGTATATCCTCCATTTGACAAAGGACTCAGAAGTCAAATAACTGACTGAGAAAATGCCCCAAAAAAGGTGGGAAAAAGTAAGACCATAGAAGGTTACTTTCTTGGTAAAGAGTATTTTCTTCCATCCTTTCAGATGAGGAAGAACAAAACATACCATCAGAGGAAGATATAAAAGTCCAAAAGCCAATGAAGAGAAGAATGCTTTAAAAAGAAAACTTCAATCTGGCCCTAGCCCTGGCCCAGGAAGGTGGCAGTCACTGTGGTAGCAGTGCCCATTTTTGGAGGCCTCAGGCTAAAGACCCTGGGGGAATCGAGCAGCTGATCTGTTTCTCAGCCCTGAGTGGAGGTCCTGGGGTGAGGAGGAGCTCTGGTACTGGGCTGGTAGAGCTAGTGGTAGTTGTGGAGAGTGAATCCTACTTGCAGATCCTGGGAAGAAAAGAGTACTTGTGGTTGCTCACAGACCAGAACAGAGGCCAAGAAAGGAGAAAACTCCTCAAAAGTCAAGTAATTGGCTGGGAAAATGGCCAAAAAAGAGAAAAATAAGACTATAGAAGGTTACTTTCTGGGTAAAAAAGCATTTTCTTCAATCTTTTTGGATGAGGAAAAACAAAGCATGAGAGGAAGACATCAAAGCCAAGGCTTCTACATCCAAAACCTTCAAAAAAATATGCAATTGTCTCAGGACATTGAAGAGTTCAAAAAGCATTTTGAAAATCAAGTAAGAGTGGTAGAGGGAAAACTGGGAAGAGAAATGAGAGCAATGCAAGAAAATCATGAAAAATGGGTCAACAGCTTGCTAAAGGAGACCAAAAAGAAAAATGCTGAAGAAAACCTTTAAAAGTGTACTAATTCAAATGGCAAACAAGGTCCAAAAAGCTAATGAGGAGAAGAATGGTTTAAAAAGCAGAATTGGCCAAATGGAAAAGGAAGTTCTAAAGCTCACTGAAGAAAATAGTTCTTCAAAAATTAGAATGGAGCAGATAGAAGCTAATGACTTTATGAGAAACCAAGAAACCATAAAACAAAACCAAAAGAATGAAATAATATGAAAATGTGAAATATCTCATTGGAAAAAATATCTTGTTGGAAATATCTCACTGGAAAATAGATCTAGGAGAGATAATTTACAAATTATTGGTCTACCTGAAAATCATGAATAAGAAAAAAAGCCAAGACATTATCTTCCAAGAAATTATCGAGGAAAAATGCCCTGATATTCTAGAACCAGAGGGCAAAAAGAAATAGAAATAATTCACTGATTACCTCTTAAAAGAGATCTCAAAAGAAAAACTCCTAGGAATATTGTAGTTAAATTCCAGAGTTCCCAGATCAAGAAGAAAATATTACAAGCAGACAGAAAGAAACAACTCAAGTATGGTGGAATACAATAAGGATAACACAGGATTTAGCAGCTTCTACACCAAGGAATCAAAGGGTTTGGAATATGATAATCCAGAGGGCAAAGGAGATAGGATTAAAACCAAGAGTCACCTACCCAGTGAAACTGAGTATAATATTTCAAGGGGAGAAAATGGAATTTCAATGAAATAGAGGACTTCCAAGCATTCTTGTTGAAAATACCAGAGCTGAATAGAAAATGTGATTTTCAAATACAAGAATCAAGAGAAACATGAAGAGGTAAATAGGAAAGAGAAGCTTTAAGAAACTCATTAAAGTTGAACTGTTTACATTCCTACATGGAAAGATAATATTTGAACCTCATGAGACATTTTTCAGTATTAGGATAGTTAAAGGGAATATAATATATATATATATATATATATATATATATATATATATATATATATATATACTATATATATATATATATATATATATATATATATATGTGTGTGTGTGTGTGTGTGTGTGTGTGTGTGTGTGTGTGTGTATGTGTATGTATGTGTACGTTATTTTTGTGTAGGTATGTATATGGGTGTATATATGTATGTGTGTGTATATATTATATATACACATACATAAACAGAGGGCACAGATAAGCTAAATATGAAGGGATAATACCTAAAAAAATAAAATTTACTATTGAATGGAATATATTAGTAGTAAGAGAAGGGAAGATGTAGAATGTAGTAAAATATCTCACATAAAAGAGAGAAGAAAGAGCTTTTACAATGGAAGGGGAGAGGGGGGAGATAGATGAAAGGAAATAAGTGAGCTTTACTCTCATGGGATTTGGCTTAAGGAGGGAATAATACACACTCAATTGGATATGGAAATCTATTTTACCCTGCAGGAAGGTAAGGGGGAAGGGGATAGGAGAGGGAAGATAAAAAAAGGACAGCATATTGGGGAAAAGGATAATCAGAAACAAACACAATTGTGGGAGGACAGGTCAAGAGAGAATGGAATAAATGAAAGGCAGGATAGGACAGAGGGAAATGCACTTAGTCTTTTACAACATCAGTATTATGGAAGTGCTTTGCATTGTTACACATATATGACCTATATTGAATTGCTTGCTTTCTCAATGAGGGTGGGTGGGGAGAGAGGGAGAGAATACGGAACTCAAAGCTTTAAGAATGAGTGTTAAAAATTGTTTTAGGATGCAACTGGAAATTAAGCTATGCAGGCAATGGAGTATAGAAATCTATTTTGCCCTACAGGAAAATAGAGGGGAAGGGGAAAGGAAGAAGGTTGGGCAATGGAAGGGAGGACAGACTGGAGGAAGGGGTGGATGGGGTGCATGTTGTCCTGGAGTGGGGGGGGGTGGGGAGAGATGGGGAGAAAACTTTGAATTCAAATTCTTGTGGAAGTGAATGTTAAGAACTGAAAAATAAATATATATTGAAAAAATGTAAAAAGTATAGACATAAAGGAATTTTTAAAATATCATAAGGAATACCTATCTAAAACCAAAAGCAAGCATCATATTTAATGGGGATACACTAGAAGTTTTCCCAATAAATACAGGATGTTCATTCTCCTCAGCATGGTTTACATAGATCCAAAAATGCTAGCAAGAGGAGCTAAAAGATAAAGAATTTAACATATAAATCTAGATAAAAAAGTGATAAAACTATTTGTATCTGATAATGGTGTAAAAACCTGGAGAATCAGCAAAGATACCAATTGAAACAATTAATAAATTGCAGGCTTCAAAATTAACTCACAAACATCAATAGCATTTCTTTATAATAATAACAAAATCCAAGGGGCAATAATAGAAAGGAAAATCAGATTCAAAAGAGCTATTGTGTGTGTGTGCGTGTGTGTGTGTGTGTGTGTGTGTGTGTATGGATAAATCTACAAAAACACCACAAAACACTTGTATATATTCCATGGTTGCACAACCCATTCTCTAAGACCACAAGAGAGAATCACAAGGGTGATGTGACTTGTGCATGACTTGGATTAAAGTGAAGCAGAGCCACAATAAGTTGTCAGTTTCACAGTCTCCTCCAACATCATCAAAGTGCAGTTGCAACAAAGTGAAGATGACCAGTCATAGGTGATGGCCCAGGATGCAGTAGGTGACCTTGTCCTATCATATTCCATTGCAAACTGCTCCTTAAAGAAATAAAGAACAACTTAAATAACTGTGGGAATATTCAGTGATCATGGCTATGCAATCCCAAGAAAATACCAATGACAATGCTGCTAAAGTTATTCTGCAGTTTTAATGTTATACCAATCAAATTACAAAAATTGATTAAAAAATAATTTGAAAATTTCATTTGGAGGGACAGAATACCTAAAATTAAAATAATTAATTAACAATTAAATTCTTTAAAACAATGAAAAAAAGGTTAGGAATGAAGGAGGAATAAAACTTCTAGAGAAGGGAGAATAATACTTACAGATATCAATCCATATTATAAAATATATATCTACGTATATGTGATGCCTAAAATCCATTTTCAAATCACCATGTGAAAGAATACTCTAAATCATTAATAATTAATTTTTAATTTTAATTATATAATAATGCCATATTTATTTATATATTTAATATATAATATTTGTAATTTTATATTGTTATAATATTATATAATACAATAATTACACATTATATAATATTTATTATGTTATATATTACATAATTATATTATATGACATAAAAATACAATAATATAAAATAATTATATGGTTTATAGCAATTACATGTTAATATATCTACAATTATAACATAATACATTATATATTGCTATGGTTGTCATAATAATTTATTATTATTATAATTAATAAAGGAGAAATTAATATCAACATGGTTCCAAAGTTTGACCTCATATCCAGAAAGCTGATAAAAATGACAACAGATTGGAATACTTAAATATTGATTAGGATTGTGGGAAGAAAGGCACACTAATACATCGTTGGTAGAATTGTGAATCAGTGCCACCATTTTGGAAAGCAATCTGAAATTATGTAAATAAAATTACTAAAATGTTCATACCCTTTAATCCATAGGTATTAAGCACATATTCAAGCAGGTCTCTGCTTTTAAAAATTCTACATATACACTCAAAAATTATAATGAGCGTTTGGTTTTTTCTTCTTTGTGACAGCAAAGAACTAGACAAAAATATGTGCCCGTCTCTTATGGCATGGCTAAACAAACGTGATACAAGAATACAATAGAATATTATTACACCGTAAGAAATAATGAACATTATGACTACAGAAAAACATGGAAAGACCTATATGAACTTATGCAAAATGAAGTAGGCCAGAAAAATACACACACACACACACACACACGCACACAAATAAACATACATGGTTATATGTATATAATGACTACAACTATATAAATGAAACAAGATTCATAAGACAATAAAAGTAAATGTTGCAAAATTACCAAATATGACTGCAAATAAGAGCAATGAGAACACACCTTTCCCACCCCATCCCCAGTACTATGCAGAGAT
Source organism: Bettongia penicillata ogilbyi (assembly GCA_023548195.1). NCBI lineage: Eukaryota > Metazoa > Chordata > Mammalia > Diprotodontia > Potoroidae > Bettongia > Bettongia penicillata. Next base: position 4,112,903 of record JAJHZJ010000017.1, read on the forward strand.
CAGAAAACCACAGTATATTTTCAAACTTTATGATATATTTATCAGTCTTACTGATTTTTTTCTCTTTCTCTTTTTTCTTTAAAAAAAATCTTTGTTAATTGGTGTAGTTCTCTGAGAAGGGAAGTAGGAGGGATATGGATGGAATTGACACAATGTAAAAAGAAAAGATATTAAAAAACTATTTTTATAAAAGAATATCTATTTCCTGGATATCTGCATGCATCTGAATGGACACCCTAGAGAGCCAGCCCAATGACTTATATATCTAGGGCAGATGGTACATATGGACAAGGAACTTGGCTCAGAATAGAAAGGGAGGAAAAGAAATGGCTTGAATAGCCTTTGGGGAAATGAAAAAGACTTTTATAGAATTCAAGATTCCCACAGCAACAAAGACCCAACTATCAATACAAATATTTAATTGGCATTGCTGTACATTAGAAAGATATGGAATACTATGTCCTCCAAAGAACTAAAATAGAATGCCACAAAGAGGGCCATGGAAAGGGACATGGTGGGCATGAACAGGTTGCAACACATTACTAGCAAACAACTTGGGAGAAGAGTAACAAATTATGTCATCAAAGAACTGTATGAAAGAAAGAGAACACAACCTGGTCCCATAGCAATAGATTACAGACAAATGACCAGAATTCCTTCTCGATACTACTAAAATGTTGGGAGAAGGAAAAGAAAGCAATCAGCACGCTGAGTAGATACCCAGTAGTTAAGATTTTGGAGCACATAGTTGAGGGACTGCACAGGACTGACAGACATAGATTGGATGTAATATACATCATTGAAAGGCTGTCTTTTATTGAGGAGATCACAGACTCATTTCAGTTTTTGCAAACATTTCCCAATATATCTTTCTGCCCTGCCCCTCCAGAAAGATTCCCCTTAAATCAAACAAACAAGAGATGGAGACAGAGAGAAGGAGAGACAGGACAGACAGAGATAGAGAGGGAAATAGAGAGACAAAGAGAGACAGAGACACAGACAGAGGAAGAGAGAGAAACAGTGAGACAGAGAGAGAGACAGGAAAAACAGAGAAGCAGAGAGACAGAGAAAGAAAGACATACAGACACACAGAAAGAGATAGAGAGAAACAGAGAAGGGAAAAGAGAGACCAAGACAAAAACAAAGGGAGAGAAAGACAGAGACAGAGAGAGAGAGAGAGAGGAGAGAGAGAGAGAGAGAGAGAGAGAGAGAGAGAGAGAGAGGAGAGAGAGAGAGAGAGAGAAAGAGAGAGAGAGAGAGAGAGAGAAAGAGAGAGAGAGAGAGAGAGAGAGAGAGAGAGAGAGAGAGAGAAACAGAGAGAGAATAGTTCAAGAAAAGTAACCAAACATAATTCTCCTATCTCTGCAAATCACAGAGAGAGGGGAGTTTTCATGCCTCTTCTTTTGGACCAGACTTGGCCATTATAAATGAGCTGTATACTGTTTGGGTTGTTTTGTTGCTATTGTTACTGTGCTTTTTAAAATTACTTTCTTTGTTCTACTTACTCTACTTTGCATCAATTCATGTAAATTTTTCTATGGTTCCCTATAGCCTTCATATTCATTGTTTCTTCTAATGCAATGAAATTCCATGACCTTCATATGCCATAATTTGTTTAAGTTTTCCCCAACTGATTACATCTAGTTCATTTCCAGTTCTTTGCTACTATGAAAAATGCTATTAAAAATATTCTGGTGTGTATGGAACCTTTATTTTTATCAATGATTTGTTTAGGATATAATCTCTGAGTCAAAGGGTGTAGGTATTTTAATCATTTCATAGAATTACAAATTACTGTCCAAAATGGATGACCAGCTCATCATCAGCAATATATTAATGTGTTTCTCGTTTCACATTCCCTTTAAGGTTTTGGAGCATTTTTTCGTATAGTCATTAATAGTGTACCATTCTTCCCTTCAGAAGCATTTGTGCATAAACTTTGATCACTTTTCCACTGGGGAATTACTTTTGGTCTCTGATGTTTTATTTTAATTCCATATATATCAAGTCTTATCAAAATATTTAGTACAAAGATTTTTTTCTCCATCTGACACATATCTTTAATTTTAGGTGTATTAAACTTTATGCAAAAGCTTTTCACTCTCCTGTCTTTTGCACTTGATTTTATTATTACTTTGGTTAAGAATTCTCCTCCAAGCCATCACTTGGAAAGGTACCTGATCAGATTCTCTTAATTTTTCATGACATGATTTTTAATGTTCAGTGCATACATTCATTTTGAGCATATTGTGGTATATCATGTAATTAGGTCTAAATCTAATTTCTGCCAAAATCTGTCAGTTTTTCTCATCAATTTTTGTCAAATAAGTATTTCTTCTCCAAGAAATTAATGTTCTCACATTTATTGAACCCAATTACTTCTGATTCTTCCTAATATAGTATCTTCCACTGATTTACTTTTCTATTTTTTAACCAATATGAAATAGTTTTGTGTTTTTTTAATGATTTCTGCCCTAGAGCATGATTTAAGTTCTGGAAATGCTATTCTGCCTGTATTCTTTCCTTTTCCCATTATTTCCCTTGAGATTCTAAAACTTATCTTCACCAAATGGATTTTACTTTTATTTTGCCTAGTTCTAAATGTATTCCCTTGGTAATTTAATTGATAAAGCACTAAATCGGTAAATTAATTTAGGTAGCATGATGATATTTTCTATATTGACTCAGAGGAACAGTGCTGATTGAATATCCCTCCAGTTCTTTAAGTAATTATTTTAAAGGGTGTTTTGTAATTTTATCTTTACAGCTCTTGAGGGCAATTTTGGAGATGGTATCCCAGATATTTTAGATATTTTATACCTATTCTTGATATTTTGATAATACTTCTGGTATCACAGTAATGGACAAGTAGTGGGAGAATCTGCTACATAGAAATAATTTTAAATAAGAATTTATGCAACATGATAACTTTTTGATAATTGATTGGGAACAAAAACCATATGATTACATAGGGTATATAGGAAAGAATACTAGTTTTGGATAAAGACCTGAATCTGAATATCAGTTAATATCCCTTGTGCTGGGGGTGAACCTGTGGGTAGCTACTTTTACTGTCCCAGCTCGAGTCATTAACAATTAGCCTGTTGACTTAGTTTTGCGCAAATGCAGTTGTTGTGATGATGTATTAAGAATAGTTGGTGCAAAACATTTCCCCTCTAAAACCTCTCCCATGAAAGACATATAGCTCCATGGGAAGAATGGGCTGATACTTAAAGTAGATGACAGTGAGGTGCACAATAGGAATGTATGTTCACCCAAGGAGTAACTCACAACGACTAATATTGAAAGTCCTTCATTTACTACATAATTCATATTCTCTGCCATAAGACGTCATGCCAGGGGGCAACTATCTGGAACAGTTAGAATACTGTGTCTGGAGTCAGGAAGACCTGAATTCAAATCATTTCTTGGGTATATATTAGCTGTATGGTCCTGGGCAAGTAACATAACCTCTGTTTGCCTCAGCTTCCACATCTGTAAAATGGCACAATAATAGCACCTACCTCTTGAGGTTGCTGTGAGGATCAAACTAGATAATAACTTGTAGAGAACCTAGCACAGTGCCTAGCACACAGGAAGTGCTACATGAGTGTTAGCTATGGTCCTTGAAGCTACCTTACTCTTCAGGTAACTTTCTTCACATCAGCTAGCCCTCAGTGTGTTTCTGTTCCAGGTTAGAAGCGTTGTCTCCTACTAGGGATAGGAGAGGTAGAGCAGTGTCAGCTCCTTAACCTCCTCCTTTTCCCCTTTTGTTGCCCTGTATTATAGAAGAAAAGGTCTGCCTCACAAAATTCTTCCAAGTATGGAAAATTCCCCTTTTGAATCAGCGAACTGATGAACTGACTTATTGTTTTTATGCCACAGCAAAAAAGGGTCATGAGTGATTTTCTCCAATGATCATACTGTTCCCATCTTGACCCAAATAAAGAGCAGTGTGCAGATGATCAAATCATCCTGGCACAATCCAATATTGTTTGCACATTAGAACCTAATCAGAAGTGATCACATTTTGTGGTTCTAAGAAAATGCCCTAATGTCTACCACTGTGTTGATCGACAAATTGTTTGATTTAAATTAGATATCTGGACCTTCTATGATTACATTAATAGGAATGAGGGTGGAATTTTCTCCCTTACAAAAATTTTGTTGCAACTTATGTAAATTTGGAGAAATCATTTCTCTAGGACTCAGTTTCCTCTTCTATGAAATGAATGGTCCGAACAAAAAACTTTTAAGTCACTTAAGTCAAAATCTATGATCCTTTGATTTTCCTACTTTCTTATTTTCCCACCAAATTCTTATTCTTTTCTCTCTTCTTCCTTTCCTTAACACACATTTATTTGGGAATTAGTGACATATTATGCCCTCCAGTTCACATTTCCCACTTCCTGCTAAGAATGACTTTAGGAGAAAACTTACTTCTTTCTTCTATCATGTTCTTTTTCCAAAATTCTTCATTTGTCCAAGTCCCAAAACTTTCCATGACGTACTGAGCAAAATAGATGTGAAGCCTAAGGTAGATCATGATTATTTTTTCGTAGTTGTTTCATTTTTTTGTCTGCTGAATAGTCATTAAGGTTAAGTCTGAGTGAAATGAAAACTTTTTCCCTTTCAAGCCAAAAAGCTGTTGTGTCTAGGAACTCTGGTGAGAGATCCAAAGAGAGGGGGAAAACCAATAATTTCTTAACTTATCTTAAAGGAGAAAAGCAGGGCCAACTATAATTTGAAGAAGAATGCCTGTTCCATATCAGCACCATGCTATGAACACTGCAAAGTTCTGAAGTTTCTTTCTTTTAAAAAAAATTATCACACTATAAATAACATTACTTGCAACTCTCAGGCAAAACTGAACAAGCCTTGGGAAATTTTTACCACTTTATTTCCCACTCATGGTAAGTTGGCAAGGGCGGTTATTTTCTCTATCTTGATATGAATAGAGGTTGCAATTAGCCTGAATTTCTGATTATTCATAAAAAAAGTAGTAGCATATGACAAGTACATTGGATTGAACATCAACAGACCCAGGCTCTAGTCCTCTGCTCTCCCACTAATTTATTGCATCATTTCACTTTTCTGGGCCTCAGTTTCCCCATCTATAAATGAAAGACTTGTATTACAAAATTTCTAGATTCCCTTCAATATCTGAAATTCTATAATTTTACCATTAAATTGAAAACTCCTTATCTAGACCTTCAGGGTCTCTAAATTCCAGACCCCCTCTGCCCATCCAATATCATCTGTTGATGTTGGATGTACTTGAAATGCCTGCCTACTCTGCCCAGTCCCAGAGGACTGAACTAAGAGCAATGTATGTATATCTATCTATATATATATATATATATAGATAGATATACATTGATATAGAAAGGCAGTTTTAGACTTAATGCAAGGAGAAAATGCCTACAGTTTTTCAAAAGTAGAATTTGTTGCTTCTGGAGGTAATAACAAGAAGAATAACAAAAATAGAAATTAAAAATAATATGTAACATACAGCACTTTAAGATTTACAAAATTCTTTACATATGTCATTTTATTTGAGCCTCACAAAAAGCCCATTTTACAGATGAAGAAACTGAGTCTTAGAGAGGTTAAGTGACTTGTCATACAGATGAGTGTTGATGACAAGATATAAACAGCTTTTCTAGAAACCAGGGGAACTACTTGATTCTATAAACCACTGCCATCAAACTCAAATAGAAATGCAGTCCATTAAACCAAACATAAAGACCCCTGCAAGTGGAATATTGACTTAGAAAACCACATCTTTCTTCTTATTACCACATCAATAAATTGGTTGGTTGTTATCCTTCTTTGTTGAAGAAGACCAACATGACATCACTATGATAAAGAGAAATTTCAGTGCATCCAGCTGTGGCTGATCAGACCAATATGAGCTCACAATACTCTAATATATGTTGGGTACAGATAGCACATGTGAATATTTGGGGTGGACACTCCAAATTTGGGCATCCTATGTTTACTTTGTGCTGTCTTATTTCTGCTTTGCTCATACAGCACAGCACCCTTTCTGATGTGGGCACATCATGCTGAGCAGTCCTGTGCCAGTTTCTCCCATATTGCACAGTCAAGTCCAAAGTTCTTGAGAGAGACTTTGAGAGTGTCCTTGTATTGCTTCTTCTGACCACACATGACCACCTGCCTGATGTGAGTTATAAAATGGTCTTTTTGGCAAGCATACATTTTACATTCGAACAGTGTGACCAGTCCATCAGAGTTGCACTCTCTGAAGCATAGTTTGAATGGTTGGCAGTTTAGTTCAAGTAAGGACTTCAGTGTCTGGTACCTTATCCTGCCAGGTGATCCTCAGAATCTTCCTAATACAGTTCAAATGGAAGTGATTCAGTTTCCTGACATGGCTGGCGCTGGTAGACTGTCCATGTTTCACAGGCATACAACAATGAGGTCAGCACAACAGCTCTATAGACCTTCAGTTTGGTAGTCTGTCTAATGCCTCTTCTCTCCCAAATTTTTCCTTGGAGCCTCTCAAACACTGAGCTAGCTCAGGCAATGCGTGCATCAACCTCATGGTCAATGTGTACATCCCTGGAAAGTACACAACCAAGGTAAGTCAACTTTAACCACAGCATTCAAAACTTCTCCATTTGTTGTAACCAATGGTTCCACATATGAATGATGTGGTGGTGGCTGAGGGAGCACCTGTTTTCTTGGTGTCAATTAACGGGCCAAACTTAGCACAGGCAGCAGAGAGTTGATCCACATATTGTTGCATCTCAGCTTCAGAGGCTGCATTGAGTGCACAATCATCTATAAACAGAAAATCATATACCAACACTCCCTCCACTTTGGTCTTGGCTTGTAGCCTGTTGAAAATGAAAAACTTACCATCAGTACAGCAGTTGACCATGATGCCCATGTTCATCCTCATTGAAAGCATTTGACAACATGACTAAAAACATCATGCTAAAAAATTATGAGAGCAAGCATACAGCCCTGTTTCATTCCACTGGTGACTGGGAAGGCACAAGAGAATTGTCCATCATCCAGAACCTGGGCAAACATGCCATCGTGAAATTGATATACAATATTGATGAGCTTCTCCAGGCAACCAAATTTTGACCTAATTTTCCATAAGCCCTCAAGACTAACAGTGTCAAAGGCCTTGATCAGATCAATAAATTAAAATCTTATAGGAAATACATGCTAATTTGGTGTGAGCTGCATAAATGAGTGCTGAGGGGTACTATGGGTCATATTACGTTTTGAGACCTCTGCTTTAAACCACATCTTGACTTTTTTAGTAGGCTATCCTCCCCTGGACTTTTCTACTCACTTAGCAGAGATTCAGCAAAAGGGAATCCTGGTTAGCCATGGGAAGGACTATATGTCTTCTGAAGTCTCTTTTAAATAAGAGAATCTGTGACTTTTTCTGTCTAGGCAGTCTATTTACTCATGTTTTTCCTTTCTCTCCAATGAAGATACACATATGTCACAATTCAATAAACTCTAGTGGCTCCCTATTTTCTCCAGGATCCAATATCAGCTCTTCTGTTTAGCATAGAGCAAACCTAGGCTTAGTCCACATCACTACCCTATACACATACCGCAGTTCAGCCAAACTATCTTCGTTGTTCCAAATAAATGACATTCCATCTCTTGTCCCAGTGCCTTTGAACTAGCTCTTCCCCATTCTGGGAATGCACTCATCTCCATTTCTAGTTTTCTTCAAGGTTCAACTGAAGTGCTGTTTACTAGATGAAGCCTTTCCTGATACCCCTCAGCTGTTAGTGCCTTTCCCTCAAAAGAGCCTCCTGGGAATTTTAAGTAGATAGATAGATAGACGGACAGATAAAGATATATCTATACATACACATACACATATACATATACACACACACATAGAGAGACACATACTGTATATGTGTATATAACATAATCTGCATATGTATACAAACATATATACACATTGTATATATTGTCTCCTCTAGTTATACTATACTTACCCTCCCTTATTGACCTTGAAAAAACACAGAGAATATCATCCCAGGAAAAATCCTTGAAAAGTAGAGTCAGCAGAAAGGGCAGGGAAATCTTTTAGCTCCAGAGGCTAGGAGGATTAAAAGGAAAGGTCCCTCTCGCTGTGGTCAAGCGAACTAGTACAGGATGTGAGGCATCCCAGCAAGACAGCAGCAAGCCCCACCTCAGCAGACCAGCTGGAGATCCTGAGCCCCAGGGTGGTGGAGCTGGCAAGCATCAGGACCTCAGACTTGCTCTTGCATAACCAGGGGAATCAGCAGATACAAGCACAGATGGGCATCCACAGCTAAGTCTACCTGTACTCTGCCTTGAGGGAGGAAGAGACCTCCAGTGGCCAGATGACCCTTCCCCCACACAGCAAGCTATAGTGTAACCCTGAGGAAATGCAGAAAGGCTGTACCTGGCATTCACACACATACCAGTCAGCTCCTGCTCAGTACCAGGTAAGCTACAACATTATATAGCTTCCAGCTGCCAGAACCTGAGGCCACAGCATACAATGACAGTATCAGGTCCCTAACCCCCAGCACAAGAAGCATGGGACAGAGCCCCCTGTGCCCCAGAAGTAGAGATTCACTTTAAAAGCCAGGAAAACGGCAATCACCATGAGCCAAAAGCAAATAAAGCAAGAACCATAGATTTTTACTATTGAGACAGGGAAAATGAAAATACAAATTTAAAAGAGGACACCACTGATACTATACCCACCTCTGAAACCTCAAAAGGGAATATGAACTGGTCTCAAGCCCAAAAAGTATTCTTGGTAGAGCTCAAGTTGAATTTTAAAAGTCAAATTAGGGAGGTAGAAGAAAAATTGATCAATTCTTTTAAAATACAATTGAAAAAATGGAAAAAAAAATCACTGAAAAAATTAACTCTCTAAAAGGTAAAATTGGCCAAATGCATAAGGTGTTACATAAACTAAATGAGGAAAAAAAATTGTTAAAAATTAGAATTGGGCAAGTAGAAGCTACATCCACTATGAGGTATCAAGAATCAGTCAAACAAAACCTAAAGAATGAAAAAAATATAAAATATCTCATTGTAAAACAACTGACCAGGAAAACAGATCCAGAAGAGATAATCTAAGAATTATTGATCTACCAGAAAGTCAGGATGAAAAAAAGAGAGACTGGACAATATCTTCCAAGAAATCATCTAGGTTCTAGAGGTCCTAAAACCAAAACATGAAATAGTCATCAAAAGAATCAACTGATCACCTCCTGAAAGAGATAACAAATTGCACATGAGAAGGAATAATAGCCAAATTCCAGAATTATCAGGTCAAGGAGAAAATTACTGAAAACAGCCAGAAAGAAACAATAAAATTGGTGAACCTTAGCTTAATTTGACTAAAAAAAAAGAAAGAAGAAAACCAAATTACCAGAATCAAAATTGAGAAGGGTGAATTCACCATCAATGAAGAGAAAATTAAAACAATAGTTAGAAATTACTTTGCTCAATTGTATGCCCATAAATTTGACAATCTTAATGAAATGGATGAATATTTATAAAAATATAAATTGCCCAGATTAACAGAAGAGGAATTAAAATACTTAAAATAACCCCATTTCAAAAAAAGAAATTGAACAAGTCATCAATGACCTCCCTAGGAAAAAAAATCTCCTGGATCAGATGGATTTACAAGTGAATTCTGTCAAACACTAAAAGAAATATTAATTCCAATACTGTATAGATTATTTGGGGAAAATTGGCAAAGGAGTCCTACCAAATTCTTTTTCTGATAGAAATATGGTACTGATACTGTAAACTGGGAAGAGTCAAAACAGAGAAAGGAAATTATAGACTAATTTCTCCAATGAATACAGATGTAAAATTTTAAAATAAAATATTAGCAAAAAGATTACAGCAACTTATCAAGAGAATAACAACTTTGATCAGGTAGAATTTATACCAGTAATGCAGGGCTGGTTCAATATTAGGAGAAGTATCAGTGTAATTGATTATATCAACAATAAACCTAACAGAAACCATATGATTTTCTCAATAAATGCAGAAAAAGCTTTTGACAAAATACAATTACCCATTCCTATTAAAAAACACTAGAGAGTATAGGAATAAAAGGAGTCTTCCTAAAAATGATAAGTAGCATCTACCTAAAACCATCAGCAAACATTATATGTGAAGAGCATAATCTAGGTGCATTTCCAATAAGATCAGGGGTAAAACAAGGATGTCCAATAACACCACCATTATTCAGTATGGTACTAGAAATGTTAGATTTAGCAAGAAGAAAAGAAAAAAGAAATTGAAAGAATTAGAACAGGCAAAGAAGAACCTAAGTTATCAGTCTTTGCCAATGATATGATGATATACTTAGAGAATCCTAGAGATTTAAGTGAAAAACTACTTGAAATAATAAATAACTTTAGCAAAGCTACTGATAATTTTTTATTATTTCCAAAATCAAAGTTAATCAAAGCTTTTCCTAAAATGTTATTCCCAAAACTGAAGAGTATCAGTCAATAAACATTTATTAAGAGTCTACTATGCTATGGAGGCTATGCTAAGTTAAGGACTAAGGATACAGAGAAAGGCAAAAAACAGTCCCTACTCTCAAAGAACTCATGGCTTAGTAAAGAAGACAACATGCAAACAACTATCAACAAGTGAGTCATATATACGTTAAGTTGCAGAAGGAAGATACTAGTACTAAGAGACACTGAGGAATGTCAAGGTGATGTAGTGGAGAAAGCACCAGGCCTGGAGTCAGGAGAACCTAAGTGCAAATCTGGCCTAAGATACTTACTAGCTGTGTGACCCTGGGCAAGTCATTTAACCCCAATGAGAGACAGAGAGAGAGAGAGAGAGAATAGGAAAAGTTTATGGCACAAAGTAAGGTTTTAGCAGGGACTTTAAGGGAGTCAAGGAGATCAAGATGCAAAGATGATGAAGAAGAATATTTCAGGGAGGTAGGGCATAACAAGTGAAAATTGAAAATTCCAGGAGTCAGCATCTGGGATATTTTGTTCTAGGAACAACAAAGAGGCCAGGGTCATTAGACTGCAGAGTATAAGTGAAGGTGGGGGTGGGGAGTGGGGGTGGGGAAACATATAGGAAGACTAGAAAAGTGGTGTCAAATGTGGTCAGACCAGGATAAACTACTGGTGAATATGACCTTAGTACTGAACACTATGGTTTTCTTGATGAAACCAAAGAGTACTACTCCTGCTGCACTCCACTCTGCCTTAGCATAATTATGGCCATCCATCAGTTCCAACTGCTAATTTCACAGATGCCCTTAAAGAAAGAAAGTCAATCTCTTCCACAAAATGGTTGAACCCTCTGTTTTCAGTGAATATATTTTGAGTTTCTTTGTTGTTGTTATTAAGATGACATTTCATCAGTGAGGGAAATTAATGGGATAGCAATTCTCTCCACCGACGCAAGTCAGTCTGTAATTTATTATCTTAGAATATTTCCAGGATGAAGGCAGGATTGAATGATTGGCTCAGTTTCACAAATCTAGAATGTATCAGAGACAGGACTTAAATGCAGGTCTTTCTGACTCCAGGCCCAGGCTTCTATATCTTATGTCACATCGCCTAGAAATAATCCTTAAATCACTGCTGCCAAAGTTTTGTATTCCTCTTCCAAAAAAGTTTTGAGCAATACTGTGGATTTGAGAGCTACCTTGAGACAAATAAAGTAAATCAAATGTAAAGGTATGTTGTGAGGGCAGCTAAGTGGTGCAGTAAATAGAGCACCATCCCTGGACTCAGGAGGACTCGCGTTCAAATGTGACTTCAGAGACTAGCTGACTGTGTGACCCTAAGCAAGTCATTCAAACCTGATTTTCTCATTCTCCCTCCCCCACAAAAAAATTAAGTGCGTTAAACATAAAGTTTGGTTGACTGTTTTTCTGTAAATTTGGCTTTTAAACATTTGTGAGCACACAACTAATTTTGATCACAATCTTGGGCTATGTTGGATAGATAAATATAAATGCATGCCTTGGAGCCTATACTTATTTCAACTGTCTTTAAAATGGTCATTTCAAATTTTCTGTGCAAGGACTATCACAGAAAATTCTCAGTTGACCAAGGTAGTTAGATTATATGGTCTCATATTATCGATGAAGTAAAAAACTGTGTGACCTTGAGTAAATCATTGAATTTTCCTGGATCCCAGTTTCTCAAAATGATGTTTTTAATTCGATAAAATAAAATAGGTAAGATTACAAAGGAAACTGACTATTGAGTCATCAATTTTTAAAAATGCATGTATCCCACATTAAGAACCTCTGACATCCCTAAGATACCTTCTATCTCTTAATTGAACAACTTCAACAAATATTTATTAAACACTTACTATCTGCAAATCAGTACCCTAGGTGCTATGAATACAAAACCAAAAAAGTCACTTCCTGTTATTATTCATTCTTTCTTCTGAGGTAATGTAACAATATACAGAGATAATTACAATAAGAGGTCATTCGAGAACTGGTATTAGCACCTGGGGAATCAAAGGGTCTTTGATGAAGAAGATGGTACCTGAGCTATCTTTTTAGAGATCGGACCTCTGAGAGGTGGCCATGCACTTCCCACTGGGAAGATTGCTTTCCCTCAGACCAGGGACATGAGATGAAATGTTAAATTGGGGAAAGGGTTAGTCATCCAATTTAGCCAGAATGTAGAGTGCTTGAAGGAATGGATTATGAAAGTCTGGAGAGGCTGGTATGTAACTGCAGAGGGACTTGAATGCCAAGATTCAATACCTTGGATTTTTGAAGGCTATCAAGGAATCCAATCTTGAGCAGATCCTGACGTGCTAGAAAGGCTTTTTTAAAAACTCTTTGTGACAATAGAGAGCCACCTGAAAGCTTTGAAGAGGGAATTGAAATTTTTACATTTATCCCATGAAAAGATAATTTTGACAGTGGTAAGACAGGATTTGAGAAGATGGATACTAGAAATAGATCAATTAAGGAGTTTTTACAATAAAGATTATTGTTATCTGAAGACTAGTCTATCTAAATTTATAAAGGCTCAAGACTAGAAAGTTACCCCTCAGGAGATGAATGGTTATGGCCATAACAACCCATGATGACTGTTGACTAGAGATGAAAAAAGTTGTATTCATATAGGGGCATGCCCACACCAGGGAAATCACAGCTGGCTTTGACGCACTATACAATTGGAGCAAGTGGGTATAACATTATATTAAGCTACTAGAAAATTCTCAACTGTGGCAATTTTTTTTAACCTTTCCAGTTGCTGGAATAGACTTTTTAGAATGTGCCTAGAAACTGCAAACAACCCATAGCTGTTTATGCTGTTGGCTATATTTATGCCATGGTCAATAAAAGATCATCCTTTCCAATATTATCAATATAGTTAGCAGTAGGATACAGTGTGCTCTATGAATGTGCTTTCTCTAAGTTTTATGTAAATTTCATTTTCTGGTTTTTCTTTTTTTTTTAATCTCTAACTGCTTATTTATATTCACTAGGCTATCTTTGTCAGTAAAGGGTATTTATGTGTGTGTATATATATATATATATGTCTGTTTCCCTGAAGTAGGATCAAAAGAATAACACAAATTTTGTTTTTCATTTTAAGAAAGTAATTGACTCTTGGTTTTCTTGTCAATACAGGAGATATTGAAACTTTGTTAGAACATGTTCCAACAAACAGAAATGAACACGAGTCACAATTTGCCAATAACTGAATTAGAATATTTTCAGTGATCCATCAGCTCTTTTAAAAATGACGATAAAAAGTTAAGTTACAAAACTTAGAAATGGGAAAGTAAACTCCAGAACACAAGGCATTGTTTCTGAGAGTTAGAGGAATATTTGTGAAGAGCACCCTCCAGAAATTCACTGTTCCTACAGCTACTTCCCCAGCCCAGTGAAGTGTATTATGTTCCAAACCTCTAGAGAACATGCCTCCTCCACAGGATTTTGAATCTTTCTGGCCCTTTGAAGAGTGGGTCCCCAAGAGTGAAGGAAATTCAGGCATGACAGATAGAGGCAGACTGTTTCATTCTCCATGAGTGAGCTGCTCAGTAACAGGGGACCCAAGAGCCCCAGCCTCTGCTATCCATTGGGGAGTCCTCACAAAACCATTGTGGGAGAAAGGAATGAAACTTTCACATTATATCTGGCTATTGATAGAAGACCCAACTCTTTTGTAGTTTTATTTTGTCACTTTTTACAAACATTGCTTTTTATTTCACAAGTGTAAAAACTGCCAAGATAATGTTAATGATAAAATACTTTTAATAATATAGTCTAAGAGTAAAGGCATGTGGCATAAGAGACAAAGCAATGTGTGAAGTAAACAGGATTTGGGAGGTCAAATTTCACCTCTTGTATACCCTCTATGTGTAATCCTCAGCAAACTTTTTTTAGATCTGCAGATCTAAAACCACTCCCTAGGAGCACAGCTGGTTAGTCACAGATGGGTTGTATCTGTGTTGATGGAAAGAGTTCTCAAATCAAGTGTCCTTTATTGATAAGGGACACATTTGCTTATGTTAGCCTTCTTGATTCTAACTCCAAAGCATCTCCTACATCTGCCCCCTTCTCTCTGTTCATACGGCCACCACCCCTCATCCTTTTTCATCTTGATAATTCCAACAGTCTTCTAACTGGTTTTCTATTTCCATGCTGTCCCCTCTTTAACCCATCATTCAAACAGCTGCAAACGTGATATTTCTAAAGCATAGATGTGACCATATTAATACCCTGATCAAGACATTTCAGTAGCTCCCTTTTTACTTGAGGATAAGATGCAGATCTCTCTTTTTGACATTTATAGCTCTTCACAATCTGCCTTCAGACTATTTTTCCAGACATTTCTCATTATTCTATTTAATCCCCTCTATTACAACCAAAAGGGTCTCCTTGCTTTTCCTCATACTTGCCCAGAGTCACACAACTAGTAAACATGTGAGAAAGAATTTGAACTCAGGTCTCCCTGACTCCTGGTCTACTGCTCTATCTACTCTGCAACATGGGTACATGTGGTTTCCCTCCCACCGTCATAGAACACAAGCACCTTGAGTACAGGAGTATTTATATCTTTGCATTCTCAGTGCTTTGCACATAGTAGGAACTTAATAAATGCTTATTGAATGGAATTGAGCATTATGTAACAAGGACTGGATTTAAATGATATAAAGAAAAAAAAACTCACAGCTGTACCCCATACCACAAGGAGATGTAGACATATATGTATGTACAACTTCTCTTTACATTTACCGGATAGGAAATATCACAAGGTCTTAATAGAATCATACATTTGCAATTGAAGTGGACTGTTAAAAACTATGTAGTGCACTCCCCCCATTTTGCAAATTAGGAAACTGAAACTCAGAGAAGTGAGGAAACAAGCATTTATTAAGTGTTTACTATATACCAGGCACTGTGCCAAGCACCAGGGACAGAAATACAAGCAAAAGATAATAGTAATAGTAGTCCTGCCATCAACAAACTTACATTCTACCAGAGCAAGACAATACAAAATAGAGGGGCCAAAATATAACATTGGGGAGGCACCTAGCAGCAAATTTCATAATCTGATATAGTTGGGAAGAAAATGAAGGCTGGCAGGCCTGGCCAGTCCTCAAAATGGAAGCCCCAGGAGGAGCTCACCAATGAGAAAAGAGAATCTGGCGGAGGGATATTACCGAGGATTCTCCCACAGTCCACAGTGGGGTAGTTGGTTGTTTTGGGGTGAGGAGATCCAATTATTGAGGGGAGTTCCAGGATGAGATAGCAACAAAGACATGGTTTTGAAGCCTGGAAAGTCAAGGAGAAGGTAAGGGGGGAAAGAAGGCTGACAAAGTGGAGGCCAAATGAAAAACTTACCAACGGGATAACATCATGAGCTTGGTGGAAGGATACTTCAGATTGAGGACATGTGGATGGCTAGATGCTCCACTGCAGAGAGATCCTAGGTGTTGGAGGAAGTTCCAGAATGAGACAGTAACCTGGGTTTAGTTTGGAAGTCGAGAAAAGCAGGATCAGACCTAGGTGGGGAATGAGTTAAATGACCTTTCCTATCATTTCTCTCCTTAAAGTTCCCCATATGCAGTCTATTAGCACATTCACATTAGTGTCAGTAACAGATCCATCAGAGACAAACTGTCAGAAACAATGAGAAAGGAAGTTGTTCTGGACTATATTTCTGACTCAGTGGAAAATGTCAGCTCTTTAATGCAGTTATTTTCACAGTGCCCAGGAGTATTTTGCTTCTCCATGATTTTATGAGAATGATTTCTGAGCCAGAAAATCTCCTGATGGATATCTCTATGTTATCTCCACCAAGGTAAATGTCTCCTTGCTGCACAACACACAACTATAGCACACCATAGCACAGCATTCCATATACAGTATAATTCCTCAAGCAATGTGATGCCCTTAATTCCTCTTGGAGGATTCCCCAGTCTTGTAGATTTCATTTCTTGTCATTTGTACTCACTTTCTCCCCAAGGTGGTTAGCCTCCACTTTCTCTGGCTTAATTTTCTTCCCTCACAACTCCTTTTATCTTATTGTAATTACCCTTGTTTGGATTCTAGTCTCAAACAATCGCATTCTCTGCTTGGCATTTATCTCTTCAAACCTACATAAATGTTAATCGGATTGCTCTCAAGTCCAAGTTGTTTGGCTGAGCCTCATCTGTCCTTGTAAGTCAGTTCTCTTCCCTTTATCACTTATTCTTACATTTAAAAAAAATAAAACTATTAGAAGAGAATGTTCCAACAGTTATTTACAAGCAGGGGGTAAGATCATTTAATGAGACATGGCATCCATCATCTCAATAGAATTTCCAAATACTTTACAGAGCATACAGATTTCCAAATACATACAGAGCAGTATGAAATGAGCTCATGGGCCTAATTCAGCATCACCACCATCACTCTCTTCTCTGTGCGATGGAGAAAGTGATCCAGCTTTAAATGATCCCAAGCTCCTTGTGTTCCTCCACATAGATAAAGATGATAGACTAAAACCAGCAAATATGGGCTCTAGAGTCACTCTATCATTGGCCAATTATATGACCTTAGACTACATACTTAATCTATGTTTTTGTTTCTCTGCCTGATAAGAATGATCATACCTGCCCTTTTTACCTTGACCTAATAATGGTAGCACACTATGCTCACTGGGTTACAACTTTGGATTCTCTGAATGACTTTCTGCCCTTCTTTACCTAAGACCAATCATTGGCATCCTGCCTCAACTCCATAGACATATCCCTGGATTTCTGTGCATGCACTGAACAGATCCCTGGCTTACTGAATATAATATGCACAGAACCTTGGCCTTCTCTCCACTTGCCCCCTAGACAGGCAGTACTTTCCTCATACTTTGTGTGCAATAAATACAAACTGTTGCTACCTACTACTTGAGGGTTTGCACTTATATATGATGAATCATCAGTTTTCTGATGTCTTCACTGTGGTATGACATTGACCCTGGATTCTTGAAGACATTCCCAGGAGATTTGGCTCTGGCAGTTTTACCCAGATGGAAAGTCATTAAGTCTGGATCTGCAGATAAATTGTCGGCTGAGTACCAGCCTATCTCAGCTGGCAATCACCAAGTTGTTTGCAGCATGATGAATGTTTCAGCTGTATTAACTCACAAAGATTATCAAGTTATATTCAAAGGGGTTGCAATCTACTTCATTGGAAGGGTTCTCTACCCCATGATTAAAGGGATACTTGAAGTATTGAAGAATTGTACATAGAATCTTTCTATTACCAGGAAATGTGCTATTATTTTCATAGGATCATTTGATTATAAACTTAGAAAAGGAACCTAGAATTCAACAGTTAATAAAAAGAAGGAAATTGAATCCTATATAGCCCAGGAAACTTGAGGTTCTTAGTCGCAAGAGTCGAGATTCTAATTTAGGTTCCATGATTCTAGCTCCAAAACTTTCCTTTTCTTCTTGTTCTTTGAGATCTTTTTTGTTTCCTTAATTTTTCATAGTAGACTAACATTGAGTGTGCTGTTGTTAAACTTTAACAATGGGCTTGCAATGGGGGAGGGGAAGTATAAATGATACAACTTAAAGTTTAATTTTAATTAGTAACATTTTCTCCATTACTTTCTTATATTTAGACAATCAACAACCCAATAAATCAAAAGCTGATTTTTAGTGTTTTGCAAATGCTCACACTGAAAATTTAACATTTGGCTCTCAGAATCAGTTTGAGCTGATTCCAGCATATGTGTATGTGTGTGTGTGTGTGTGTGTGTGTGTGTGTGTGTGTGTGATTTTTAAAAGAGGAAGCTGAGGAATAGAGAAATTTTGTTACAGTGGAAAAGAATGGAGGCTAAAGAAGAGAACAGAAGGAAGTAGCTTTAAAATCCATGGTTAGGGGAAGGAATCTTAACCAAGAAAGGGTTAGAAGTGCCCATAAAAGATACAACAGGAACCATAATTTCAGTTTCATAAGATTTAGAACTTTTGCATGAACAAAATCAATGCAGCTAGAATAAGGAGAATAGTTGTCCAAATTCAACAAAATATTCTTAGCCTCACTTTCTGTGCTAGCAAAATGCTAGATGCAAACTAAAATAATCATTGATTAAGTGATGACTAAACAAATTATGGTACATGGAGGTAATTGGATAATCTTTTCATTGTCAGAAATGACGGTTTTGAAAAATTCAGAAAAGCATAGGAAAAGCAGAGTAACATATTAACTGGTGTAGAGTAAGTTAATCAGAATGAGGAAACAATATCCATGGCTTTACCAAAGTTGCAAAAAGTAAATACAGCAACAAAGTTTAAATGATGCAAAATTATTATGAACAAGCTCAAACTTTATTCCCTTCTTTTCAGAAGTGGGATATGATGGGCATAGATTATTGCATATACTGTCAGATATGGTTAGTGTGTTGGTTGATTTTACTATTTTTACTATTTACTATTTTTTTCTTTTTCTTTTTTATTATGAGGAATGGGTAGGAAAATGGGAAAGGATATATTTAGGAATGGTGATGTCAACATAAAAGATACTAATAAAAATTAGAAAGAAGAAAAGCTTTCAATATAATCTATTCAAGAAATAACTAATAAAATTTATATATCCAATATCTATGAGTTGACAAATAGGCTATATGTCAAAGTCATTGCTTTAGAGCTAAAAAGAACCTTAAAGATCATCTCATCCATATCTTCCTTTTGCAAATAAATAAACTGAGGCCCAGAGGAAGGAAGTAGCAAAATTAAGAAAGATTAAATGTAATTGCCCAACACAACCAAATGATAAATTTTCAAAAGAAAAGCAAATAATTAACAACCATACGAGAAATTGCTACTCAGAATTAAAAATAAAATAAATGTAAAGTAAAACAAATGTGAGGTTTCATTTCACTCTCATCAATTTAACAAAAAAAACAAAGGATGGAAGTAGTGCTGGTTGAGCAATAGGCAAGTAAAAATTTATTGCTGGTGCAACAATAAATTAGATTAGGTCTCATCTAAATCACTCCGTAAAATAATCTAGAAACATTTTAGAAATGTCTCTAATTGGTTTATACTCTGACCCAGTGTTCCCACTAGTAATCATAAATCCCCATGGAGGTTAATGACAACAAGAAAGATCCTTTATGTAATGAAACATATGTGTGTGTATATAGAGTAGCAATTTTGTAGCAGCAAAATAAAACAAAGTAGTGAAACAGAGAAATAAAGTCATTACTGATTAGGAGAGAAATAGATGAAGAAAATGTGGGGGGTGAAGCCAAGATGGCGGTGTAGAAAGACTCACCTATGCTAGCTCTGAACCCACAGCCCATATATTTCCTGCAAGAAGAACTCCCCACAAATTCTGGATCACTGCAAGGTGCGCAGAAACACAGTGGAAAAGATTTATGTTCCAGAGAGCCCTGGAGAGCCATCCCCAGGGATCTGTCATGCTCCGGACAGCACAATCCACCCCTGAACTGCCCTGGCCATGCGACCCCAGAGGAACAGATCCGAGCAGGCTTCAGGGACAGAATCTCCGGCGGCCAGGAAGTTCCCTCCACCCACAGATGCTACAGGTCAGTGAGAGAGACGTCTGGGCTGGCCGAGAGGGGAGGGGGTGTCTCTGTGACTCGGGTCCCCTCGGGAGGCAGCAGCAGAGGCAGTGGCAGCGCCCCAGGACTCCCAGACCAACAGGCAGAAGTTCAGGTCCATTACCAAAGGTCTCTGCATAAACCCCCTGAGGGAGCTGAGCCTGGGAGACGGCCCTGCCCACTCCATTACTGAAGGTCTCTGCATAAAGCCCCTGAGGGAACTGAGCCTGGGAGGCATCCCTGCCCCCACCGGAGCACCAGAACTTAAGCTCACATTAAATAGCAGCTGCACCTGCCGTGGAAAGCCCATTTGATTCTCAGAGCTCAAGCGCTAGCTGGGCGGATCTAGGCAGGGGTGGACCGGAATCTCAGAAGTCAAGTAACTGGCTGGGAAAATGCCCAGAAAAGGGAAGAAAAATAAGACTATAGAAAGCTACTTTGATGGGGTACAGATGTTCCCGCCTTTCAATTCTGATGACGAGGAAATATTCTTACCATCAGGGAAAGACGTGGAGGTCAGGACCTCTTTATCCCAGACACCCCAGGGGGATGTCTGGTGGGCTCAGGCCATGGGAGAGTTCAAAAAGGATTTTGAAAATCAAGTTAGACAGGTGGAGGAAAAACTGGGAAGAGAAATGAGAGAGATGCAAGAAAAGCATGAAAAACGGGTCAATACCTTGCTCAAGGAGACCCAAAAAAATGCTGAAGAAAATAACACCTTGAAAAATAGGCTCACTCAATTGGAAAAAGAGGTTCAAAAAGCAAATGAGGAGAAGAATGCTTTCAAAAGCAGAATTAGCCAAACGGAAAAAGAGCTTCAAAAGCTCACTGAAGATAATAGTTCTCTCAAAATTAGAATGGAACAGATGGAGTCTAATGACTTTACGAGAAACCAAGAAATCACCAAACAAAACCAAAAGAATGAAAAAATGGAAGAGAATGTGAAATATCTCATGGGAAAACCAGAGGGCAAAATAAGTATTGAAAGAATCCATCGATGTCACCTGAAAGAGATCCAAAAAGAGAAACTCCTAGGAACATTGTGGCCAAATTCCAGAATTCCCAGGTCAAGAAGAAAATATTGCAAGCAGCTAGAAAGAAACAATTCCAGTATTGTGGAATACCAATCAGGATAACACAAGATCTAGCAGCTTCTACATTAAGGGATCAAAGGGCATGGAATAGGATATTCCAGAAGTCAAAGGAACTAGGACTCAAACCAAGAATCACCTACCCAGCAAAACTGAGTATAATACTTCAGGGGAAAATATAGTCTTTCAATGAAACAGAGGACTTTCAAGCATTCTTGATGAAAAGACCAGAGCTGAAAAGAAAATTGGACTTTCAAACACAAGAATGAAGAGAAGCATGAAAAGGTAAACAGCAAAGAGAAGTCATAAGGGTCTTACTAAAGTTGAACTGTTTACATTCCTACATGGAAAGACAATATTTGTAACTCTTAAAATTTTTCAGTATCTGGGTAGTTGGTGGGACCACACATACACATACACACACACACACATGTACATGCGTGCACGCACATATAGAGACAGAGAGCACAGAGTGAATTGAATAGGATGGGACCATATCTTAAAAGAAATTAAGGTAAATGGTGAGAGAGAAATGTAGTGGGAAGAAAGAGGGTGAAATGGAATGGGGTAAAATACCTCTCATTCAAGAGACAAGCAGGAGACTTTTTAGTGGAGGGAAAAAGAGGAGAGCTGAGAAAAAAACAAGAAGTTTACCCTCATCACATTCGACTAAAGGAAGGAATAAAATACACACTCATTTTGGTATGAAAACCTATCTTACAATACAGGAAAGTGGGGGAGAAGGAGATAAGCAGGGTGGGGGGGGATGATGGAAGGGAGGGCAATGGGAGGAGGGAGCAATTTGAAGTCAACACTCTTGGGGAGGGACAGGATCAAAAGACAGAATAGAAACAATGGGGCCAGGATAGAATGGAGGGAAATATAGTTAGTCTTACACAACAGGACTGTTATCGAAGTCATTTGCAAAACTACACAGATATGGCCTATATTGAATTGCCTGCCTTCCCAAAGGGAATGGGTGGGGAGGGAGGATGGGGAGAATTTGGAACTCAAAGTTTTAGGAACAACTGTTGTATTGTTGTTGCTACTAGGAAATAAGAAATACAGTTAATGGGGAATAGAAAGTCATCTGGCCCTACAGGACAAAAGAGAATATGGGGGCAAGAGAAGGGAGGGATGATAGAAGAGAGGGCAGATTGGTGATAGGGAAAATTAGATTGCTCGGTGTATTGGGGTGGGGAGAGGGGATAAAAGGGGAGAAAATTTGGAACTCAAAATTTTGTGAAAATGAATGTAAAAAGTTAAATAAGTAAATTTTTATTAAAAAAAAGAAAGAAAATGTGCTAAATGTTCATCTAATGCCAAAACAAACAATGAATTCAAGATTTCAGTGAAAAATAGAAAAACCTGTATGCAGTAATACAGAGCAAATGAAGGAGAACCAAGAAACTACATACTACTATAAAAATATAAATGGAAAGTGGAAGGGAGAGAGAACTAGCTATTAAAACACAGCTAAACTTACATTAATTTGAATGACTAATTTTGGTTGCAAAGAACAGACAATAAGCTGTTTAAGGGTAAGATGGAAAACATGGAAAACAAGATCACTCTGTAGGCATTTACTTTTATTTATTTACTTCTTTATGTTTGTTGCAAGGTAGTATTCAGCATGAAGGAATGTCAGAAAATAAGGTGTAAAAGAAGCATTAACATATTTCATTTTAAAAAGAAAATTAGGCATAAAATCAAAGAAATTGAGTATGTAACCCACTTTCTTAATATCTGTGTGACATTAGATAATTCTCTTTCACCTCCCTGGCCTCAGCTTCCTCATCTGTAAAAATGAAGAGGTTGGACTACACAGTCTATCAGATCTCTTCCTAAGATACCATGAAGTCTGCTCTCCTTTTCTGTCAGGAAAGATCTCTGGTTTCCTGTTCTTGTATGCTTTTATAAAGCAATTCTTCCGTCTTAAGTGAGCAGCACTAGTCAGTCAGTGGACTTGACCTTGCTGGTGTCTGAGCGGTAACTACCGTATCAATATTGCTTCCACGGTTACATTTTATTCCCAGGATACATTTTATTAATTCGGGCCATGTTCTCTATCATAAAAACACCAGAATATTTAATGTTGACTAAATGAGAGAAGGGTGCATTGTTGGAAAAGAGCCTTTATCTTTGTGACCCCAGGAAGTCGTTTAATCTCTCAGTCCCAGTTGCTTAATCTGAAAAACAAAGCTAGTAATAGCACCTACCTCCAAGGTTTCTTCTAAGAAATCAAGAGGTGAAATATATAATCACTTTGCACAATGTAAAATGCTATATAAATGTGAGCTTTTTATTTTTATTAGAACCTCTACATGTGTTACTGAATGCAAGGAGAAAAAAATAGAACAGAAGAACTAGGAACAAAGAGGTAAAGATGGGAATCCCTGATCTCATACTCATGTTATTCTCTTAGGAGTATTTAGCCTGTGTTATTACAGTTTATCTCCCCTTAGCACCAATTCGACCATTATATTGAACCATTTTATGGCTCTGTTCCCCAAAGTTCCATTCTCACTCTGCCTCTTAGGCATAAACATTGATGGAGGAGGGATTTTAATGGAATTCCTTTGTTTCCAATTGCCTTCAAATGGCTCCCACTAAGCCTCTTTCCTATCCAACAGGCCTAGCTACTCCTCCTATGACTTTTCCCTATAGTCAGGTCTATATACCATCAATGTCTCACTCAGGATTATTGTGAACATTGAATGAGATCATGCATATCAAAAGTCTATGGATAACTCTTTAAAGGATTATATGAGCAGAGCTATTGTTCCTAGAGCCCAGGTCCCAGAATGCCAAGGTAGGACAGTGGAGGAAGACCTTGATTTGAAGTCAGAAGACCTGGTTTCAAATCTAAAATTTGCTCATTATTAATCTATGTGACCTTAATAAATAATCTCCCTTTCTATGGATCTTAGTTTCTTTGTCTGGAAAATGAGAGATTCAGGTAGCATTCATTATGTCTTTCTTTTCTGAGATGGAAATTAGGGTTAAGGGACTTACGCAGGGTTGCACAGCTAATGAGTGTCTGAGGCTAGATTTGAACTCAGGCCTAACTTCAGGATTGGTGCTGTATCCACTGTGCCTCCTAGCTGCCCCTCAAGTGGAGTTATTTTTAAGCATCCAGTTGCAAGACCAATGACATGATACAGCTTGAATTTTTTACTGATTATGGAACCAGACACAATGATAGGTATCTTGCTAAGCACACAAGTATATGTTAATTCTTAGGCTGACTGATATCTCTCTCTATCTCTCTGTCTCTGTCTCCCTCACTCTCTCCTATCATCATCACCCATCACTACCACCACTACAAGGGCCTTGAATACCAAAGGAATTAAAACTATATTCAAGAATCAAAAGGGATCCACTGAAAAACTGTGAGCAGAATGACAGGAATAAGTAATACAACACAGAATCTCACCTACTAGAAAAAATTTAGGTGGAATCCTTCTTGAAGTCAGAGGGAATTAACTAAATAATCACTTAAACAGAGAATCACAGAATTTTAGACTTAGAAAAGACTTAAGAGATCACAATAGCATTCATATAACACTTGAGGTTTGCAAGATATTTTACATATAGAGAGAGGGGCTTGTGATATAATAAAGCATTAGTCTGGGTGTCAAGAAGACCTGGGTTGGAATTATGGATCAGCTAAGATATTTAAGAGCTTTATGACACTTGAGAGGTAATTTAATTTTTTTCTCAGATTCAGTTTTCTCATCTGTAAAATGGGATAATAGAAATAACTATAGCACTTTTTTACTCAAAATATTTATGGAAAACCAGTAACAGAATAGTTGTAAAAAATTTGGACCCAGCTCCTCAAACTCCAAATCCAGTCTTTTTTGTCATGATACCATTCTATTCTGCTTTGAAATCCTTAGAATGCTATGTCAATGACAGCTATTCTTTGATTAAACTTGTAATTTTATCCTTATAAGAAATTCCCTCCACAGGTTTCCTGAAGCCACTGAGGGACTTGCCAAGGGTCATATAGCCAGTGTCTGTCTGAAGCAAGACTTGGTTCCCAGTTTTTCTTGACTCAGAGGCCAATCTTCAGAACCACCCCATGAAGCAAGTGGGGCAAGTTTTATTATCCTGGTTTTCATATTATAGAATCATTGATTAAAGCTGGAAAGGATGTTCATGTCACTAGCTAAGTCCACTCATTTGATAGATGAGGGAACTAATGAAGAAAGTAGCTTTCCTGTCATACAAGTAATAAAGAGCAGAGCTAAGATTTCAGCCCATATCTTCAGAGTCCAAATCTAGTGTCCTTTCCCTGATACTACTAGTCTTGCACCATTTTGAACCTGCAATATTCCTTCACCCTTCCCATTCTCTCTCTGATTCCTATGCCCAAATTTAGTGAGATACCTACTCTCTCATCAAGAATGGCAAGGGAACTGAAGTTCAAAGACTTGCCCAATGTCAAATTGTTGCCAAGAGAAATTTTGACTCAAGTCCAGGATGCTTTCCATTGTTACAGTTCTGTTTCTATGGAATTGATAATCAACTAATCTAACTACCTTTTTACAGATTAAGCACTGTATTTTCATGCCAATACCTTTATTATCTCATACACACATACATGTGTATGTGTGTGTGTGTATGATTCAGTAGGGAGGAAATATAGAGTAGAACTTGGAGTAATTGTGACCTGGATTCAAATCCAGACACCACTATTTACTGGCTGTATGGCTTTTGGCAAGTCACTTAACCTTTCAGTGCCCTTAGGCATCTTTCTACAAGTAAAAGTTCTAGGTTGTTATCTGGTTGTTGGCAGGATTTCCCATACCAAAGAAATAATAGGCCATTGACTCATGATTTATAGTTCAGGACTATAGCATTATGTAGACCTGTGAATATAAAGTGTACGCCAGACACACAACTAACTCATGTGCATGACTGAATATAAAATGTCCATACTGCCTCCTCTACAATCTGAAGGCAGAAAGATGGCGGAATTAAATGTCAAGAGATTTGGATTCCAGTTCAAGATCAGCCATTAGCTAGACAGTAATATGACCTGGAGCAAATTACTAACGCTCTCTGAGTCTCATATCAGAGTATGAGTCTTCATACCCAAGGTTTAAAGTGCCATCATTTTTTATAGAAATTAATATGAGGAAGAATGGTCTCTTGAGAAATGACTTATATGAGAGAAATATTCATCACACATATAAGTACAAAAAGACATTCTTCTGAGGTAAACAACTGATGAATTATGACAGGGGAAGAATTAAACAGCAGGATCCCATAGTAAATGATGCCAAGGCTTCATCATAGGCCAATTGTTTGCATGTCTTATAGCAAAGCTATGAAAAAAATGAATTGCTCTCAAGCCAATGATTGATTACATCATCCCTTAATAACAGAGTAAATTGGAATAGCATTGTACTGCCCATGTAATAAAGAAATTCTAGGTAGAGTCTCACTATCTATATTATGTCTCCAAAAGATGAAGCCAAAGGTAAAACAAGTCCCGAAATTCTCTTCATGAACATGTCCAATGTTATAACATACAGAGAAACTAAGGAAAAAGACAGGAAAAGAGGTCAAAATTGAAATGAGACATCGAAATAGAGTTATCAAATACCAGTTGTGTGCCAGAACCCAGAGATGAAAGTCTCTCTGAGTCAGGGTTAAAGGGGGTCCTAATGGAATTATGAAGATGGCAACCAGACAAGTCTCAGAATAAATAACAAATAGTAAAACCATAAAAAAAATAAGTAAATCAGTCCAAGAGTCAAGTAACAAGAAACTTTTCAAGAGAGACTACAGGTCTCAGTCTATCAACCAAGTCAAAGCTTGATATGTAGAACCCTGTCCATGGTGCTAGGGCTGAGAATTTAAGAACTAATTGCTCAGCAACAAGAAAATAGGAACTAGGTCTAAAGAGAGTTATGGTTAGACACTGGGGTATTTCCAGAGTTGCTGTCCCACTGGGTTCCAACCCCATCTAGTTTTTCAATTTGTTTTCCCATGTTTTTCAAATGCCATGGTTAAGACTCCTTTCACTTATATAGTAGTTATAGGGTGTGAACACCAACCCTTCTCTCCTAAGAACTCAGGCTCCATATTTTAGCTTGTTTGGTACAGATAGCAAAATTATTAAACTGGGTCTGGGGCACAGATGTTTCTAAGAGGGTTCCTGTGCACAATTTTCTAGGATCAATTCCTCCCATTTGACCACATGCTTCACTTACCCCTGTTGCCTACGAAAAAGTAATATTTCTCACATGAACAGATCCTCCTCATCATCCACCCATAGTTGATATTGATATGTCATACCATCTGATACAAAAGTCCTTTATGAATCCTAAATACATCATATTTTCCCTCTTTCACTTTTCATTTGGTACCAAAAATGTAAAAGGTAGAGCTGAACAGTTTCTTACTATTGTAATAGAGTAAGAGAGGTTAACTAAGACATATTATAATAGTGGGACATTTTAAAAGAATAGCAAAAACAGAAAAAAGATACCTTATATAGGCTTTCTTGAAATGGAAATTCATTGCTATATATTTTGAATCCTCTCACATTCTACTGTGTATATGACATGCTTTTTTTCTTTTCTTATTTTGTATTTCTTTCAATATTTAAGTTTATAATATTTTTGTTTTTCTTTTGTTATTGTGTTTGAAGTTTCAATAATAAAAGAAAATATGTAGTGTGGGTGAGGATAACACTGTAAAGTCACATCCCTGATGTATACTGAATGTATGACCCTGATCATGCCACTTTATATCAAAGTACTCTGGACAACTCTATAAGACTGAGTTGCAGAGAAGATTCTTGAGTAGAGGGAGAATCCTCCCCTACAGGTTGTCTATATCAATGAAATCATAGGTGCATTCCTCATCCCATCATTTTACTAGTATAATAACATTCTACGCTATGCACGTATACTTTACCCATTCATTCCTTAATCAATAAACATCTAAATTCCTTCCAATCCTTGGCTATTTTTTAAAAAGTTATACCTTTGGCTACAGGGAACTGGCAAGATGGCAAAGGGGATACAGTGCTAGAGCTGTAGCCAGGAAGACTTGTGTTCTAATCCTGCATCACTTACTTATGTAGCTATTTGCTATGTGATTCTGTTACTTTAAATTCTCTCAGCCTCAATTTCCTTATTGACAACATAAAGATATTAATAGTACCTACCTCACAGGATTGTAGGGATTATCAAATGAGAAGATAGATCTAAAATACTATGAAGATCTTAAAGCACTTTATAAATGCCAGCTCTTAAAGGGAAGCTTTCCCTCTGTTGTCTGTATATTTTTGTGGGGGGAGTTTTTTGTTTGTTTCTTTTTACCATTTTGGAGTTCCTGTTGTCTTTGACACTGAAAGATAAAATTGATTTATCTCTTGCACTTGATGTTTGAGAGGTCATGAAAACTGGAAAAAATGTCAAGTCGTCCATCTCACTGGTCGTATGACTCCAGAAGTATTCAGTGCAAACATTTTTGAACCAGAGGGTCATACACTGCAGTATAGTCCGTGAGAGATTTGGTGTGAGGACTCAGTAAACTTACTCCCTGAAAGTGAGGGTCTCAGGTTCAACTGTCGCCAGAGCATCTTATTCGCCTCCCTCCTCCTAGGTGCTAGCAGCTTGTGGAAGTTGTATCTGAAATTCAACCTCCCATACTCCTAAAGTCCCTATTTTGGCCATGAGCCATTGTCCTCCTTCCAAACTTGTAGAAAGCAAGCAACAATGAGGCATCATGGGAGGCAACAAGATAACAAAGGAGCAGTTAAAAATCATCCCATCTTGGCCCATCCCATCCCCCAGGGAGTCTCAACTGGCATAGAGGGAAGGCAACCAGATAAGCCAGAAGGCACATAATCATAAGACTAGCTGACATTTAGATAGCACTGTTAAACCGAAGGCAGGTCAATTCAAGAATCAGTTAGCAATAAGCTCAAAAGAGAGAATTCAGATTCCAAATCCATAAAAAAAAGTCAGGGAGGTGCTGCCCCATTCATTGTATTCCAGCCTCACTCTGGTTTTTAATTTTGTTCTTCTTTGCCCCCAGATATCCTAGTCAGATAGTCCTAAACCCTCCCATGGAGCAGATGCTTCCCTTCACTTCTCTAGGATTCAGAGACACATCTTTTTGAGGGAATGGGTTACTATGTGGGATACAGAGACCTTTACTCAAATTAAACTCAGAGGCTTCTCAAGGTAGAAGACAAAAAGGAATTTATTACAATCTCATGAAAAGGGGCACTTCCCAAGAGACCATGGGCAGTGTCAGCAAGGGAGTGCACCAGAACACAGAGCATAGTACAACATTATATAGGGCCCAACATGGAAGCCCACTAGCCTCTCTTCCTGGCTGGTAATCCAGGCATACAGTCTAAGTGTGGGAATCTACTCCAGAGACAAAGAACACAGAAAAGACCGTTGCTCACCAATGAGGGTTTTTGTTACCAAATATGGAACTTAAGGGAAGAATGCTGATGTGACATAGTGAAGGGGAAATGTACATCAGATCATGTGACCAGAACTTTGGTGATTCTCCTCCATCCTGGGGCATTTTATTTGCCTAAGGGGGATACTTAGTTACTTTAGCTTTGGCAGGAAGGCTTTTGGGGGAATTCATGCCTGAGGGGTCTTCACTTGGCTGATTTCACTAAGGTACCAATAGTGAAATACTTGAACTAAGTCTAAGATAAAGATGTTAACATTGAAGCAGGAAGGTCTGGGTGATGGATTTTTTGTTTGTTAGTTCAATATTCTTCTAATAGTCATTTACTGAGAATTTGTAAGAATTTACAAAGCAACATAAAAGGCGCTAGAATCACAAGCCCATAGTCTCAGGACTGGAGGGTCCCTTAGAGGCCATCTGGTCTACACTTATCATTCTATAGAAGAGAAAACTGAGACCAAGAGAGTTGATGAGACATTCAGCAACAAAGCAGAAGAACAGGAAATAGAACCTGGGTCCACTGACTTCAGATCAAAGGGGAGAGGAAGGAGGCTTAGGAATAAGCACCTATTGTACCTACTGTGTGCCAGACACTGTGCTAAATACTTTAACAAATATCTCATTTGATTCTCACAACAACCCTATTATAATCCCCAATTTATAGTTGAAGAAATTGAGGTTAAAGTGATTTGCCCAAAGTCACAAAGCTAGTATTCAGGTCTTCCCAATCTGGAGACTAGCTTAGTAACCATTGCACCACAAGCCACCTCTGATGCTCTTTCCACTACAGCACACTGACTCTTTCTAAGGCTCCATATGGTTTAACTCAAAGGAGTACAGATAGAGCCAGAAGGGAACTCTGAAAATATGGAGTCCCCCTCCTTCATTTTACAGATGAGGAAATTGAGGCTAAGATTAAATGATTTTCCCAGTCTCAAACAGCTAGTCAGCATAAACTCAGGCCTTTCTGATTCTGTATTATAATGTCAGCCTACTTCCTCTGCTACCCTCTGAGTCCCTTACTCTTGGGATGAATGGAGGACTCTCCCCAAAAGCCTCCATTTAAGCAGGTTCCCAGGCTAACTTTCTCCTCCCTTTCCACTAGGCTGCATTTCTCTAGACCTCTCCTTCATGACCCCATGCCAAGTAGCCTCCCCTGCCCTTTCAGCTTCTTCTTCTATGTTGTCTTTTCCCATTGAATGTAAGCTCCAGGAGAGCAGAGACTGGCTTTCTTTTTGGTTATATTTGCAATCTTGGCATTTAGCACAGTGCTTGGCACACAGTAAGTGCTTAATAAATGCTTGTTGGCTGACCACCTTGACTGGGGATTACAATGGTCCACAAAGACAACAAAAATATCTCTAGTTTATTTCTGTTTTCGTAAGAAATTATGCTTTTGTCCTTTGAAGATTACTTACACATTTTTACCCAGTAGACTACATAATAACCCAATGTGGGATAACTGGATTGAACTAGAATTTTTGACTGATTGATCCAGTTGTGTCATATAAAAGCAACCAATAATCCCCAGCTTCTCATGCCTAAGCAACCCTTCAGGGAAGTGAGTTCACTACTTTGCAGCTATGTAGGAACTTAGGGTAACATTACAAAAGTCTGAGTTTCAGGCTAAATCAAATAATCTCAGCAAAATGGGCTAGTTGGGATGGATTTGTTTGATATTATGATTGTCTGAGAAGCTGCATGGCATAATAAATAGAGGATCAGACTTGAAGTTACAAAGATTGGAGTTTCAGTTTTGCCTGTTACATATACTGGCTATATCTTCTTACCATCTCCCCAGTATGCTCTGGACCACCAGGAGACCAGAGACCTGGCTCTTAGGGAACTTCATTTAGCTTTAAGACTACTGCCTGGGATCAGCACTGGTCTGAATGGTGAGGTCCTGAGCCTAAAACTACATAACTCACTCTAACTAGCTGGCCACAGGCATCCTTCTGTCTTCAACATCTTTCTGCCAACTAGCCTGCCTATACCCTGAATCCCACACCAATTGCTTTTTCTATCTCTTCTTCTGTGAATTACTATTATTACACAAATGATGTGGTAATCAATTCCTCTTTAGTTCAGCTCACCATTCCTGCAACTTAGCATACCAAAATATATCTCTTTGGCTACCACTCCTCCATATCTGTGTTCCCTGTCAAATAGAGTGTGAACTCCTTGAACACAGGAATTGTCTCAACTTTTCCTCTGCATGCTCAGAACTTAAAAGAGTGCTTGGAAAATAGTAACTACTTAATAAATGCTCCTTTCAGCCATTCATTCATGTGTGGTCATTGACCTGACACATGACCTCTCAAAGCCCTAAAACTCTCTAAACCTATAAGGGACAGATGAAAAATCCTTATGCATTGATGGAGGGTGTTTCCATCTTAGAAGCTACCACACATATCAAATCACAGGTTCATACCTCCCCAGTGATGGTCTAACACTGAGCAATCAACAGAGCATATAAAGACAGAGAGCACATTTGTGAATTGAATATGAAGGGATTAAATCTAAAAAACAAATTAAGGGGTAAGAGAGGAATGTACTGGGTGACAGAAAGGGAGAGGTAGAATCGTGGTAAATTATCTCAAATGAAAGAGGAAAGAAAAAGTTTTTTCAGTGGAAAGGGAAAGGGATCAGGTGAGGGGGGAATGAGTGAACCTTAGTCTCATCAAAACCAGTTCAAAGAGGGAATAACATAAACACTCAATTGGGTATTGAAACCTATCTTACTTATCCTATGAGAAAGTATGAAGGGAAGGGAACAAAAGAAATGGGTGGTGGTGGTAAAAGGGAGGGCAGATTGGAGGAAATGGAGGGGATAGTCAAAAGCAAAACGCTTTTGAGGAGAGACAAAGTAAAAGAGAAAAAATAAGAAAAATGTGGAATAGGATGGAGGGAAAAACAGCAATAATAACTGAAAAAAAATTTAAAGCAACTTTCTCTGATAAAGGCCTTATTTCTGCAACATATAGAAAACTGAGTCAAATTTGTAAAAGTAAGAACCATTCCCCAATTGATAAATGATCAAAAGGAATGATGAGTTTTCCAAGGAAGTAATCAAAGCTATCTCTAGTCATATGAAAAAAAAAAACTCTAACTCACTATTGTTTGGAGAAATGCAACTTAAAATAATTCTACAGTATCACCTCATACCTACCATAGATTGGCTAACAGGACAGAAAAGGTAAATAACAAATGCTGGATAGGGAAAATGAGACTTTAACACACAGCTGGTAGAGTTGTGAACTAATTCAGTCATTCTATAGAGCAATTTGGAACTACGCCCAAAGGGCTATAAAACCAAGTATACCCTTTGACCTTAGCAATACCACTACTAGGTCTATATCTCCCCACTAAAAAAAAACAAAAACGAAAAAAAAAACAGCTCTTTTCAGGGAGTAAAGAATTAGAAGTAGAGGGGATGCCCATCAATTGGGAGATGGCTGAACAAGTTGTGGTATGTGGTTATGATAGATTACTATTGTACTATAAGAAACGATGAGCAGGATGCTCTCAGAAAAACCAGGAAAAATTTACATGGGCTGAAATGTGAAATTCACTGTGTACAAAGGAACACCAATATTGTAATATGATTAGCCATAAATGACTTAGCTACTCTCAGTAATACAACAATCCAAGATAACTCTGAAAGACTTATGATGAAAAATGCTACTATTCCTAGAGAAAGAACTGATGGTGTCTGAACACAGATTGAAACATAATTTTTTTACTTTATTTTCTTGAATTTTTCTTATCTGTTTTCTTTCACATGACTATTATGAATATGTTTTGCATGACTACACATGTATAACCTATGTATAGCCTTCTCAGTGTGGGGCATGGAGAGGGAGAAAGGGAGAAGATATGGAATTCAAAGTTTTGAAAAAAATATATATTATTTTATATTATATTATTTATATACAATTTATTTATCATTTATATATTATATATATATTATTTTGAAAAAATATAACTGGTGAAAAATAAAATAGTAAATTTTTAGAAAATTGACTTCCATATAATGAGTTCATTGTGTGGTGATTATTATTTTGACTAGATAGCTAAGAAATAGTGAAATTTGCTGTAGAGGCAGAATCACCATTATATATCAAACATACTGAAGGTGTTATCCTATCTAGGGGAGAGGAAAGACTCAATGTGGCTCCTCAAGTGCCTGCTTTATTCCTCAGGAAGATCTTGAGCCCTGAGAGAATTCACCTCAATTTCTACATGTAACATAAGAGAATGAACATTGTATTTAGAGTAAAGTCTCTTCAGTTTCCTCAACTGCAAAATGAGAGGTTAGATTAGATGACCTCCAAGATATCTTCTCACTCTACCCCTCCAGTCTTATTGAGCCAATATTCGAAAACATGCACTTTCATGCCAGCTAGCCGTGTCTTTTCATGGTGTGTTATGGCTTCTCTGCATTCATTCTTGTCCCCTTTAGCCTATGGTTCCTCCTTCTAGAACCTCCTCTCCTCTGTCCTCTTCCTTTCAAAACTCTTATCTTTACCTCAAGGTAACCCTCCTTTTCTACTCTAGCTCTCTTCCTCCCTTTTCTCCTTTTCTTTTCCTCCTCCCTCTCCCTTTCCTCCCTCTCCCTCTCCCCATCTTCCTTCTCCTTCTCCCTTGAACTTATCAATTAGTAAATGACTTTGTTCAAAAATGTAACAGGATAAATTTTTTCCTGCTGCATCTATCCTATCTTCTTTGATGAGCTCTGTAAATTTAGTATTTTAAGCCTGATATAAATAATATATATTATCGAAGGATTATGGGTGGGTTAGACCTAAGAGTTTATACAGATTCTTAGGACCACAAAATGACAGATAATCTTATCCAATTCCTTCGCTTTACAGATAAGGAAACTGAGGTCCAGAGAGGAGAAGTAACTTGAACAAGATCATATGGATATGAAATGTTGCGGTTTGGATTTGGCCCCAGGTCTTAGTCTAGGTTCACTGAGAAAAATAAAGGAAAGGATAAGCACTAGACCAAATTGTAATATGAATCTTCAAAGACCTTCAAACCCCTTCTCTGTCTTCTTCCTAGCTTCTTTTTAAGAGTAGCTGAAAGGTTTATAGAACTTTTAAGATTTGGAAAAACTGTTCACATACATTATCTCATTTGTGCCACACAATGACTATGTAAGGAACTCCATTTTATAGACAGGGAGATGGAAGTTCTGAGAAATTAAGTTATTTGCCTAGCATCATGTAGCCAGTAAATATTCAAGACAGGGCTCAAAAGCAATTCTTCCTTGGCTTCAAGTCTGGTACCTTTTGTCATGCTGATTTTAGACTTGTGACAGACTCAATCTTGCTGTCATGGCTTAGTAGGGGTTTGCTTATCAGTGTGGAAAAAGGAAATAGGTTAACCACAAAGTGATGTGGAAAAATAGCAGTGATCATAATGAGGTGAAATTACATAAGGAAAACTTGTTGGAAGTTGTTTTCTTTTCTTTATACATTTTAAGCCAAATTTGAAAGGAGAGGGATATGAACTGGTAGAATGAAGAGGATTGTGGGAATGGGGGAAGGGAGGCATTTGATGTAGGAACAATGGCATATGTGTAGAAACATCCCAATATCTTTTTTTTAATGTTTATTTCTTTTTAGTTTTCAACATTCATTTCCACAAAATTTTGAGTTCCAAATTTTCTCCCCATCTCTCCCCTCCTCCACCCCATAATGCCTTGTATTCTAATTAACCCTTCCCTCACTATGCCCTCCCTTCTATCACACCCCTCCCTTCCCTTATCCTTATCTTCTCTCTTTTCTTGTAAGGCAAAATATATTTCTATACCCCGTTACCCATATTTCTTTATTTCCCAATTGTATGCAAAATATGTATGTATGTAAAATAAAGTATGTATGTAAAAATATTTCTCAGCATTCATTCCTAGAGTGATAATTTGTCCCATTCCATTTCTCCCTCTCTCCTCCCAATATATTCCCCTCTCACCCCTTAAATTTTTTTTAGATGTCATCCCTTCTTATTCAACTCATCCTGTGCTCTCATATAGACATGTATATATATATATATATATGTGTGTGTGTGTGTGTGTGTTTGTGTGTGTGTCTACATATATATATGTGCATGTATAATCCCTCCAACTACTCAAATATTGAGAGAAGTCTCAAGAGTTACAAATATTATCTTTCCATGTAGGAATGTAAACAGTTCAACTTAGAACAGTTCAACTCATCCTGTGCTCTCATATAGACATGTATATATATATATATATGTGTGTGTGTGTGTGTGTGTTTGTGTGTGTGTCTACATATATATATGTGCATGTATAATCCCTCCAACTACTCAACTTTGAATTTCAACTTCTCTCTCTTCCTCCCTCCCCACCCATCCCCACTGAGAAAGTAAGAAATTCAATATAGACTATATATGTATAGTTTTTCAAAAGACTTCCATAATAGTCATGTTGTGTAAGACTAACTATATTTCCCTCCATCCTATCCTGCTCCCCATTTATTCTGTTCTCTCTTTTGACCTTGTCCCTCCCCATAAATGTTTTCTTCTAATTACTCCCTTATCCCATTTGCCTTCCCTTCTATCATCCCCTTCACCCCACTTGTCCCTTTCTCCTCTACTTTCCTGTAGTGTAATATAGATTTTCATACTAAATTGAGTGAGCATGTTATTCCCTCCTTTAGCCAAATGTGAAGAGATTAACTTTGCTTTTTTCCCTCTCACCTCCTCTCTTTTCTCCTCCATTGAATAAAATTATTCTTGCCTCTTTTATGAGTGATAATTTGTCCCATTCCATTTCTCCCTCTCTCCTCCCAATATATTCCCCTCTCACCCCTTAAATTTTTTTTAGATGTCATCCCTTCTTATTCAACTCATCCTGTGCTCTCATATAGACATGTATATATATATATATATATATATATATGTGTGTGTGTGTGTGTGTGTGTGTGTGTGTGTTTGTGTGTGTGTCTACATATATATATGTGCATGTATAATCCCTCCAACTACTCAAATATTGAGAGAAGTCTCAAGAGTTACAAATATTATCTTTCCATGTAGGAATGTAAACAGTTCAACTTAGAAAATCTTTTATGATTTCTCTTTCCTGTTTACCTTTTCATGTTTCCCTTGATTGTTATGTTGAAAGTCAAATTTTCTTTTCAGGTCTGGTCTTTTCATCAAGAATGCTTGGAAGTCTTCTATATCATTGAATGCCAATTTTTTTCCCATGAAGCATTATACTCAGTTTTGCTAGGTAGGTGATTCTTGGTTTTAATCCTGCTTCTTTTGACTTCTGGAATATCATATTCCAAGCCCTTTGATCCCTTAATATAGAAGCTGCCAGATGCTGTGTTTTCCTGATTGTATTTTCACAATACTCAAATCGTTTCTTTCTAGCTGTTTGCGATATTTTCTCCTTGACCTGGGAATTCTCAAATTTTGCTACAATATTCCCAGGAGTTTCTCTTTTTGAATCTCTTTCAGGAGGTGATAAGTGGATTCTTTCAATATTTATTTTGCCTTCTTGTTCTAGAATATCAGGGCAATTTTCCTTGATAACTTCATGAAAGATGATGTCTAGGCTCTTTATTGATTATAGCTTTTAGGTAGTCTCATAATTTTTAAATTATCTCTCCTGGATCTATTTTCTAGGTCAGTTGTTTTTCCAATGAGGTATTTCACATTATCTTCTATTTTTTCACTCTTTTGGTTTTGTTTTGTAATTCCTTGGTTTCTCATAAACTCATTAGCTTCCATCTGCTCTGTTCTAATTTTTAAAGAACTATTTTCTTCAATGAGTTTATTCTGCTCTTTAAAGCATTCTTCTCTTCATTGACTTTTTGGGCCTCGTTTGCTATTTGAGTTAGTCTATTTTTTAAGGTGTTAATTTCTTCAGCATCTTTTTTGGGTCTCCTTTAGCAAGCTATTGACTAACTTTTCACGGTTTTCTTGCATTGCTTTCATTTCTCTCCCCAATTTTTTCCTCCACCTTTCTTATTTGATTTTCATAATGCTTTTTGAGCTCTTACATGGCCTGAGACCACAGTATATTTATTTTGGAGATTTTGCTTGCAGAAGCTTTGACTTTTAGGTCATCCTTTAAAGACCTAAATTGTTCCTCCTCATCTGAAAGGATGGAAGACAATACCTGCTCACCAAGAAAGTAACTTTTTATTGTTTTATTCTTTTTTCCCTTTTGGGGGCATTTTCCCAGCCAGTTACTTGACTTTTGAGTTCTTTGCCAGGGCTGAGTTCAGGACTGAGATTCAAATCAAGTGCTCAATTTCCCCAGGAGTTCTAGGTGAAGGGCTCCAAAAAGTGGAAGCTGCAGCTGCAGTGGCTGCTGGGGTCCAGACCATGCTTCCTTCTCCTTGATGACTGAGCCCTCCCACTTACCTTTGAAGCTGTCTGTAGCATTCGTCAGTTGAGCAATCTGGGAACTGCTGCTGCTGGTGACTCCCTGAAGGCTGTTCAAGGTCCTGTCCCTGCCATGTCAGGCTGTGTTCCACGCTTCCTGGGCTGTGTTGGGTGTGCTCTGCACTTCCATATCCCAGTATCTTACAAGTGGTAGATGCTCAAGCAATATTTGCTGCTAGTATAACAGTACTTACTCGATTTTAGGGTCCCCAGAACCCCAGAAGTTTTATTTCACCACTCTGTAGTAAAAGTATGGCAAAAATACATTTCTCCCAAAACCTGGGGGCATAACTCCACATACATATTCTGTTGGTCTCTAGAGACAAGAGAGGAATTTGTTTCCAGCTTAACATAGTCACTTCTGTACAACAACCCTGTCGGGTAGGTAATGAAGGTATTTGATTTTTTTACCTTAGCTTAATTTTTATACCTAAGAAAAGTGAGGCTGGTCCACAGCCACACAACCAATAAGAGTTAGAGGCAAAACTGAGACTTAGGGCTCCTTTAACTCCAAAACCGGAGTTCTTCCCACTCTGCCACACTGCCTGCGCATTATAGGTTATAATTCTTTTCCAAATAAACTGTGGATAAATAGGAGTAAGTAGTAAAATGATGAGCACATTTTGTTTGAGGAAATATAGGCAAATTTATTTAGCAAAATCCAACATTCACTTTGTTATTGACTAGCCTCTGGAGGAAAAGTTGGTAAAAATCCAAGTAAAGGATTTGGATTTGACCTAAAAAGATGTCAGGAAAGTGACTAATTTTGAGTTCTGAGGACTGGCAATGATGAGTGTCTCCTTTCTATTAGCAATGAGCTAGTGGGCTATGGGTATACAGTGAAACATACATTGTCAGGTATAGGTACTGTCGATATGTTTTACTTACCTGTCTCTTGCAGAGAATAGCTCTATGGGGCAGGTGTTTCATTGGGAAGTGGCAGTAATCATTAAAGTGTTTTTAGAATAGATCAGGGACTGATTTGTAGGTTCTTTTAAAGAATAGAAATAATGTTTGATGAGGACATAGTGGACTAGATAAAAACCAGAAGAAGCAGAAGATAAGACCAGTTCATTACAGTTGTTCAATGACATAGTGATGATTTCACAGGAGACAGTTTCCAATTTTTCATAGCTTCCTGCCTCTTATTGTTGTATACAATGTTTCTTTTTGTTTACAATGTTCCTTATACCTTCAAATTCCTTACTTCACTTCCTCTGTCCCATCTCTGCCTGATGAAATCCTTCCTGTCATTCAAGATCCAACTCAAATGTCACTTCTTTCAAAAAGTCTCATCTGATCTCTCAGACAGAATTAACCCCTTCTCTAAAATCATCTTTATAACATGATAGAACTGTAACAAACTGGCCTCCTTAGCACCTGTCTTCTCTGGCTTGGATCCATTGCAAATCCAAACATAATTTTCATAAATTACAATGTCCTGTAATTAGAAATGTGGACCTGGAACTAAGGAGAAAAGTCAAAGCTCAAGATATAGATTAAGGAGTCAAGTTCAGAGGAATATTAGTTAAAGACATGGGAATAGATAAAATTGCCAAAGGAGAAAGTGAGGAGAGAGATGAGAAAAGCATTTGTGAGGATAGAAAATTGGAAATATCTATATCTAGGGTAAAGAAAAAAGAAAAATATATAAAGGAAGAAAGGGGAGAGAAATATTGAGACAAAGGGGGAACCAAAAAAGAGTATAAAGCAGGAAAAGGAGAGAACATCACGTCCCCTTTGGTTAATTGCCTCATTATCTATCTATTTATCTACCTCACTTTCCTCACCTGAGCATGAATTGGCTGGACTAGATGTTCTCTGCACATTGCATGATCTGTTCTTTAAAGGAAATAAAATGAAATTAGGACAGGAAGAACTGAGTTCAGGATGCATGGGATTAGAAAAGAGACAGGTAGAGGCTAAAATGAAAGACTAGTAAGAAGTCTAATGAAACAGGTAAGGTTAAAAAAAAAAGGGCATCTTACCTTGCCACTTACTCCTCAATATTTACTCCTAGATCCAGTAATATTGGACTCATGGCTGCCCCACAAACAATACACTGTCTTTCAACTCCCAGCATTTTCTCTGGCTGTCCCTCATGCTTGGAATGCTCTCCCTCCTCAACTCGACCCACTGCCTTCCCTGATCTTTTAAGTACCAACTAAAATCTTATCTTTTACAGGTAGCCTTTTCCAATATCTCTTAATTTCAATGCTTTCACTCTATGGATTAATTCCTATTTTTCCTGTATGCAGCTTACTTTGTTTATATTTGTTTGCATGTTGTTTCCCCAACTAGATCATAAGCTCCTTGAAGGCAGACTGTCTTTTACCTGTTTGTGTATCCTCAGTACTTAGCACAATTTCTGACACACAGTAGGAACTTAATAAATGTTAATTGATTGATTGAAATAATGAGGCAGTCAATAATAGAACAGAAAGGATAGATACAAGAAATATTCTGGTAGTAGAAGAAAAGATTACTTTGGGACTGATTGAATACAGTAAAAGGAAATCAAGGATGATTTTCAGGTTTCCACTATTAGCAACTAGAGAAATGTTTGTGTCATTAACAAAAATCATAGAATAAGAAGGAGGATAAGCCAATGGGACATCTAGATGAAGGTATGAGGAACATGGGCCTCAAGATCAAGAGAAGTTAGAGCTAAAGCTATAGTTGTGCAAGCCACAGGAATAAGTAAGATTGCCAAAAGAGAGTGTGGAGACAGAGAGGGGATAAAAGTGTCAGAACCTTGGGAGGATCTATATTTAGGAGACGTAAGGAGAGGAAAATAGCCATGAAGGATACAAAAGAGGAGCATTAACAACAAAAGGAGACTCAGGAAAAGTACAAAAGCAGGAAAAGGAGGAGAGAGCGTTGAGAAGGAAGGAGCCATGAACAGAGCCAAAAGCTGCAGAGGTTAAAGATGATCAGGACTGAGAAATTACAAGGACACTGGAGATCATTAGTCAAATACTGTATGCAGAAGCAGATTGCAAAGGACTGAGGAGGCAGTGGAAGCAATGAAGAAACTTGTCTTTCTGAAAGCTTCTCAGTGAAAGAGAGAAAAGAGATAAGACAATAATTCAAGGTATTAGCAGAATTGAGGAGAGATGTTTAATGTGGCATAAGAATATGCATATATATTTATATGTAGTTATAGGGCAAAGGTTTTGAACATTTTTTGGTGTCACAGACTACTCTGGTAGTTTGGTGAAGCCTATGGGTCCCTTTAATGTCTTTAAATACATAGAATAAAATTAGATTAATGATTAATTAAATTTAATGTCTTTAAATACATAGTATAAAATACCTAAGATTACAAAAGAAATCGTGTGTGTGTGTGTGTGTGTGTGTGTGTGTGTGTGTGTGTGTGTAAAGAAAGAGAGAGAGAAGGAAGGAAGGAAGGAAGGAAGGAAGGAAGGAAGGAAGGAAGGAAGGAAGGAAGGGAGGGAGGGAGGGAGGGAAGGAGAGAAGAAGGAAATAAGGAAAGGAAAGGAAAGGAAAGGAAAGGAAAGGAAAGGAAAGGAAAGGAAAGGAAAGGAAAGGAAAGGAAAGGAAAGGAAAGGAAAGGATGGAAAGGAAAGGAAAGGAAAGGAAAGGAAAGGAAAGGAAAGGAAAGGAAAGGAAAGGAAAGGAAAGAAAGGAAAGGAAAGGAAAGGAAAGGAAAGGAAAGGAAAGGAAAGGAAAGGAAAGGAAAGGAAAGGAAAGGAAAGGAAAGGAAAGGAAAGGAAAGGAAAGGAAAGGAAAGGAAGGGAGAGAGGGAGGAAAGGAGGAAGGAAAAAAGGGAGGGAGAAAAGAAGAAAAGAAGGAAGGGAGGGAGGGAGGAAGTTCACAGATTTCAGGTTAAGAACCCCTAAATAGGAAGATTTTAGAAAGAGGGATGGAAGATTCAGAAGAGAGGAACTGTGGTATACTATTTCTACATTCAGGAAATCAAGGAAGTTGAGCTTCAGAAATAGGAAGCTATTGTCAATAAGACTGTTTGTCTTTGTAGATGATAGAGAGATGAGAGATAGATAGATAGATAGATAGATAGATAGATAGATAGATAGATAGATAGATAGATAGATAGATAATATAGCTATATTGTGACATATAAACATAAAGCTCTGTATCTCTATCTTTTGTTTCCTGAGTCTCCATGGCAATGTTTCTTTGGAAGGGGTTATATATATACAGTTATCTCTTCCACATTGCAACTTTCCCCATCGCACTTTTGATATATTGCAGGTCAGCATAAGAAATTAAACAGTAACTCTGGGGTAATTTTGTGGAAGCCACAAATGCCAGCAGATGACATAGAGCCTATTACCAAATACTTAACCCGAATTTCACAATAAGGTACTATAAACGCCCATAAAAGAAAAAGGAAAAAATTCAGACTTCTTCTGTGGTACAAAGGGAGGGCAAAAAAATTTTACAAGGATTTTCCAGATGGGAGGAGAGATGGGGAACTGTGTCCCTAACCCCTGTGATGTAGAAGAGATAACCATATGTGTCATTTCTCTCTAGCAGAATGTAATGTAATGTAACTGTGGCTTTGGTTTTGTAATTCTAGTGTCTGG
Source organism: Bettongia penicillata ogilbyi (assembly GCA_023548195.1). Classification (NCBI taxonomy): domain Eukaryota; kingdom Metazoa; phylum Chordata; class Mammalia; order Diprotodontia; family Potoroidae; genus Bettongia; species Bettongia penicillata. The sequence continues at coordinate 4,155,530 of JAJHZJ010000017.1, forward strand.
CACACAGTAGGCACTAAATAAATCCTTGTTGATCGATTGATTTCATTGATTCGTGAAAAGTTACAGAAAACTGCCTAATGTCATGATCAAGACTGAGAGTATATGTCACTTTCCATTTTTGTAGTTCATCGATTAATTTCTAACAGAAAGAATGTGTCCTTTAACTTGGGTAACACGGTAACAATAACAACCTTGGCCATTGTATGTAACTCAAATTTTATTTTCCCCTCAGTTCACCAGACTAAATCCCCACCTAATCTGTCTATTTCTGCTCAGAGGCGACCTTTTAAATAGAAAGGAAGACAGAATAGTCAGTCCTCTCAGGACAGAGAGAGGGGCCAGGGGACAGGAGGGAGCACTTGCAGTAAAGGACTCTTGTTTTTGTTTGACTGTTCATGCTCTCTCTGGGGATGTCACCTGTCTTGGAGCAGTCAATTCCCCGTAAAGAGAAAGCATAAAACAAAGAAAAAGGAGAGCTCCAGATTAGACATGGAGACTGCCTTGTCAAATGCCAAAGTGACATGATTTTTATCCAGGTTTCTACTGAAGCTTAAACTGAGGCAGAAAATGAAAAATAGACTGCCGCCAGAAGCCCTATTGTGAGTTCTATTGTACAGACTGCAATGTCATCACTTGTAGGCCAACATGCTGGTGATTTGTAGCAACTAGGACACCAGGACCCTCAGTTTCCCCATCTCTAAAATGAGGGTGTTAAACTAAATAATCTGTATAGACTCCAACTGATCTAATGATGTCACTTTCCTACTCAAAAGCTCCTATAGCTTCCTCTTGCCTTTAGAATAAAATACAAAACTCCACTGTTTGGCTTTTGAAATCCTTCCCAATCTGACTCCATATTACCTTTCCAAGCTTACTGCTCATTATTCTCCTTCGAGCTCTGTATATTTGAGCAAAACCATCCTGCCTGTTATTTGCTGGTACATGAACTTCCATTTCTGTGACTTGGAAAAGACTTGCTTAGAATAATCTCCCTCCTTACCTGCACCCTGTAGAATCCTGAAACTTTATAAAAGCTTAGTCAGCTCCTACAGTAAGTCTATCTTGTTCTGCCCTCCCCTTTGCCATTGCCCATCACCCCCAAATTACTCTGTATATAGCTTGTGTATACATATTTATACATATATGTGTATGCCCCTATAAAATGTAAGTTCCTTGAGAACAGGGACTGTTTCATTTTTATCATTGTATTTTAAGTGTCTTGTGCAGTGTTTAGCATTTAGGAAATAATTAAAGGTTATCAGATGAATATTTATTGAATAAATTGTGAACACGATGCTTACCCAAGTAGGACTGAGGAGCTATCTGGGGTTAAAAAAAAAAAGTGGAATATAGATTTTGTAGTGAGGTCAGGAAAGTCAGGCATTTTGGAGCTAAAGGAAATGATAGAACCAGCAGGAAAGATATTAAAAGAAAAAGTTGAGTTAAGAGGATTGGGACAAGTTGGAGAGCAGATGTTTCAGAGACCAGAGGGAGCACACTCAGATGAGAAGAGAATACAGATTTCTCAAGGATTCAGGCAAAAAGATCATGAACAAGAATAAACTGAACTCAAGGGTTTGAAGGAAACTATTCAGAGCAAACAAACCAGTAAGACCTATCTCCAAAGTCGAGGTCTATCTCTTTCATGTTTCTATGATTGCCTAGGCTGTACAAATTTAGAAATGTTACAGTAGAAAAAGGACTGAATTGGAAGTCAAAAGCTAACCCTAAATGAGTGCTTTCTCATCACTTAATCCCTGTGTGATTCTGAACAATTCGCTTGTCCTCTCCGGACCTCAATATCCCCACCTGTAAAATGGGGGGAGGTCAAACTAAGGTCCCGTCCAACCCTAAATCTAGCCTCCTCGATTATCCTTATTGTCTTGTTGAATCAGGTCTTACTGCAGTCAATAGAAACCGGAGCATTTGGTTTTGTTTTAACTATTTACTATTTATTATGAGAAGGGGTAATGGATATTGGGAGGAAGGAGTGAAGGGATTTTTCAGTTACAATGACAAAAGAGCTCCTAGGACTTAACAGGGGGAATAGCGAAGTGAGAGACCCAGCAACTGCTTTGTGTTATCACACAGGTAGCTGTTATCTGACAGCCATAATGAAGTCCTGTCCACTGTGCTTTCCTTGCCTTTATCATTCACTGAAGACCAAAAAAATGTTATTGATTTCTTCTCTTTTTACATCACACTCATCTCTGCACATAGTATGACAACATCTCCCTCAAACATAACAAAGATAAAGAGATGAGCAAAAACCAACTATAGCTACTGTGTCTGACAGAACATACACATACCACACCATGACCTTCCACCTCTCCAGTAAGAGGAGGGGAGTCTAGCACTCCTTCGAGCATTTACCTTTTTTTATGTTGTATCGATACCTTATTGAGTTTTAATCAGGTCTTAGGAATTCCCCAGGTAGAAATTACCTCTACCAGGTAATCTATGTCAGCTAGGTGGAGCAGTGGATAGATTATTGAAGCTCGAGCCAAGAAGACCAGTGTTCAAATCTGGCCTCAGACATAGCTTTTTTACCCTGGGCAAACCATTTAACGTCTATTAAAATTAGTTTCCTCAACTATAATAGCACTTACCTCTCAGGTTTTAAGGATTAATTAGATAATATTTATAAGTAATTTGTAAACCTTCAACTGCCATATTGTTTTTCAGTCATTTTCAGACTTGTCTGATTCTTCATGACCCCATCAGGGATTTTGTGACAAAAATACCAAAGTGCTTTACCATTTCCTTCTCTAGCTCAGTTTATATATGAGAAAACTAAGGCAAACAGCATTAAATAATTTGTTCAGGGCCACACAGCTAGTAAGCATAGGAGGCTAGATTTGAACTCATGAAGGTGTTTTCCTGACTTTAGGTTCTTTACTCCATCCACTACACTACCTTGCTGGCCCAAAGTGCTATGTTAGTGCTAATTATGTTATTATCTCATATGCACCCACCAAATGATTGTTCTGGAATTCATTCAAGGATTTCCAGATGCTTTAAATTCTAGATGCTACAGATTTTACCAACAATTTTACTGTTAGGAAAACATTCAGAGACAAATATAAATCAGAAATGTTAATAATATGAAGCATCTAATGTTTCTTAATATTTTCTAACTCAAAGCAATTTTTTTAAAAATTTCTCACTTTCTGGTGTTGATCAAGTCACTTAAAACTTTACATCCTAAAAATCTTGTAACTAGAAGACAGATTGTTATATACTCCTCCCTCCTTGGCAAAGAGATGGAGTGCAGGGAAAACAAGTGAGTAATGGAGCATATTCTTTCAGACAGATCAGTCAATTTTCTTAACTATTTTTCTTTTTTACAAGGAAAAATTAACGGCATAGGAAATGACTGAGATGTAATTAATAACCATAATAATAATAATTAATAAAGAAAGTGAAAAACCAAAGGATTATCCAATGATTTCATTCATTCCTGTGGCTTTAACTGACACTTTCCCACAGTTGATTGCTAGCTCTATGTTTCGAGCCTTTTCCCTTGCTTTAGTCAAATGGGAAGTACCAGAAAGGCAGTAAAACTATTTCAAAACTTCAATGGCCAGTCCTTTTACAGTGAGGTTCATAGGAAGAGGCCAACCAATCTTTGCAATGCCTATGCAATACAGAAAATGTAAATAATAATATGTAAATGTAAATAAATAAATGTAAAAAATAAAATTTTTTATTCAAGTGCTCACATGGGGTTCAGAATAAGTAACACAAGGACACTCTCATGGTCTCTCTCTGAAGAATTTTAGTATAGATTTCAAGACATGGGAGACACTGGCACACGACTACCCATTATGGCATGCCCACATGAAAGAAGACGTGCTTATGAACAAAGCAGAATAGCAGTAGCACAAAGGAAATGTGAGATGTGCAAATCTAGAGATATCATATCAGATGTTCATATGGACTATTTGTGCTCAACCTGTGGTAGAGCTTTCTGAGCCCCTGTTGGACTGATCAGACACAGCCAGACATACTGTCCCTTGATTCCACCATCACGATGTCATTAGCCCTCTTCAAGAATAAATGATGAATAACCACAATACAGAGAAATAAGTAAATGAACTGTTCACTGTGGCAGCAGTTCACAGAGTATTGGATCTAGAGTCAGGAAGACCTAAATATAAATCAAATATTAATACATATTTATTAGCTCCATGAACCTGTGCAAGTTGTTATCTGCCTCAGTTCCCTCATCTGTAAAATGGGTTAATAATAGCACCTAGTTTGTAGGGCTATTGAAAATGTTTTGCAAACTTTAAAGTGCTGTATAATTGCCAATTATTACTATCATTAAAAAATATTGTAGTGGATAACTAGAGTTGTCCTTGAGACTAGTGAATCACAATGATTGCCCTCAACCTTGGAGTAGCCTATGTTACTTGAAAAAAGGGCAGTGATTTATGGGAGAGATGGTGAAGGGAAAATGGTTTTCTATCAAACAGTGCTTTAAAAGGATGTGACTGTCTATAAATCGTCCCCTTGCCTCGTCACTGGGGTAAGGTGAATTAGGTGGGCTCTGTTCTTAAATATCACAGTTCCGTCTTACTTGCTTTTGTAATATCTTTACTCCTTTATGATTTACCCCTGGAAGCTCTTATTACCCTTTAGTGCAGACCTGCTCATAGTCTCAATATCCCAGGTGGGGTATCTAGGAGACAGAAGTAGACCTCATTGAGCTTGAAGGGATGAAAATAGATGTATCAATTGATTAACATGGGTTATTTTCAAGACAAATGTCACCCCAAACACTGGCATCTGGGGGTGCTCTCTGTAAATGTCACCCTAGCTAGAACAAACAAGATTTTTTTTGACAAATACTGAATCATTTCTGGTTAACTTGGGATCTTTGTCCAACATTAAGGGGCCAAACAGAGAGAGAATTACAGAGGACAGGGGAAAATCTTTATTTAATTGCTGGTTTTCCTGATTTAATATATTTTTTCTAATGTGCAATCATTTCCTTAAGAAGATCTTAACCAATTTAAGTAACTAAGTTACTCCTCAGTTGTTGCATGGTGACTTCAGTGGCTAATCTTTAATAATGGTGACTGGCATTTAGACAGGCTTTACCATTTATGAATTGCTTTACATTATATCATTTGAGTCTCACAACAACACTGTGAGGTAAGGACAACAGACCTTATTATCCACACTGATAATGATGAGGAAACTGAGGGAATATAAGTGACTTCCCCTTTTCAACATAGTCAGAAAATGTCAGAGGCACTGCTCTCTAGCTCTCTAAGAAGCATGATAAACTACAGTTAAGCAACAATCATCATTCTTAGAGGAAACTCATTTTCTCAACAATTCCCAAGCACCTTATTAGATCACAAAATGAATAATAAACCCATAAGATTTAAAGCTGGAAAGGACCTTAGATATTACCTTGCTTGATCTTTCCTTTAAAATAATAATAGTAATTGGCAATTTTCTTTCATTTTCTCCATGATTTCATTGGAGAAAAATTCCCTCTAATACAGATGAAAGGTGTGTCTGCAGCTTATTGTCTTAGAGATCTGAGACACAAAGCCAAGGTCACACAACATAACTAGAATTCAAACTCTGAACAGAAGCCTAAATCCAGTGTCTTTTTATTCTATAAGCATTTATTATTGCTAATATTTACCAAGTACTGAGGATACAAAGATAAAAATTAATAGTACCTGTCTTCAAGAAGTTTACAGTCTATTGAAGGATACAATATATGGAGAGAAGCACATCTGACAATTTTTTAAGGAAGGAGAAAGTGATAGCTACTTGATAGGGAAAGTCACTCAGATGCTGGGGATATGAATCTAACCTCTGTCTGGATGCCTGGGTCTGGAAGTAGCCAAAGGTGTTGGTAGTTGGCTTAACAGGTGTGTAATTTTACTGCTTTTAACTTCTGTGATGTCAGACATACAAGCAAAAAAAGGTGGCCTCTGAGCTGAACTTCTAAGGATGTTAAGATTTCTAAGTGGCAGAAGCAGGGAGAAAATGACTTTCAAGACAGCTTCGGCAAAGGACTAGAAGAAACCCATCCAGTCAACAGGATAGCATCCCTCCAAAACCAGGAAATTTCCACTACCAGCAAACATTACTGTATTTCATCACCCACACAGCCCACAGCCCCTCCTTTCTAGAGCTTTTTAATATGCAACACAGCAAGACCATGGGAGCCAGGCTTTTGTGCTAACAAAAGCATGTCCTGGCTTTAGGTTAAATTAAAAACTGGACACCATGAGACACACAACTTGACCACTTGTGTAACTAGTATAGTAATAAATACTTAATGGTGCATAAATTTAATTGTGGAGACAACCGTATTTAAAAAAAAAAACACATCCGGGTAATTGTAATTACACTTGGATCTATATTTCCAGTACACAGCTGTGAAAAATAGCCTGTCAGCCACCCAGCCATCTGGGACCCTCTTTGGTCTTACTGTCAGCTCAGTATCAGTTGGCCATGGGACACATCCCTGGACAGAGAAATGCTTAATTGACCACAGCTGAGAGCTGGCAGGGCTTATTTTCCATTGCCCCTTTATGAGAGGAGACACCTGTGAGGCTGATTTATGCACTGAGTACTTAAGTTTCATTGATGGCGTTTATTTATTTCCGTGGCAAATGAAGTCTAGCCACTAATGTTTCTGCTTAGACAAGGGCAGGACCAGACTGATGAGGGAGACAGTCTGGGTGGCAGAGAGCAATGATTGTTGGACTAAAAATTGGGAAACTTACATCCAACATGCTGGCTCTGCCAAAAACCCACCAGGGTATGTCACCAAAGGTTGTCTGAGTTTTTGGAAAACTGAAATGATACCAGTAGCACCCCTCTCATAGAGTTGTGTGGATCAAATGAGATCATGGAGGGTATGGGACTTAGATAACTGTAAAACATTACACATATAGTCCTATTCCAGTCCATTCTACTTATTGTCCCTTACTACCCTAACAAGCATTCTATGTTTTAGTAAAACTGCCCTGATGGGGCAGTGGGTACAGCTTTCAGCCTAGAGTAAGGAATACCTAAGTTCAAATCAGACCTCAGACTTATTAGCTGTGTGACCCTGCACAAATCAATTAACCTCTATTTGCCTCAGTTTCCTCATCTGTAAAATAAATATAATAATAGCATCTACCTCTCAGGGTTGTTGTGAAGATGAAATGAGATAATAATTGCAAAGTGCTTAGCATAGTGCCTTGTACATAGTAGGCACTATACAAATGCTTGTTCCCTCCTCCCTCCTGGTAGATGATGTATACTCCCTCCCCTCCTCAAATTGCTTCTAATCTCCTTTATAGGTATTTTGTACTTACTTTTCTGGGCTCATGTTGTTTTCCTTCAAACAATGAAATTTCACTGAGGGCAGAAACTAGTTTGTTTTTTTCATTGTATCTTCAGATTCTAGTATGATCTGACACATAGTAAATGCTTACTAGAGGCTTGTTAATAAATGAATAAATCCTTTGGATATGAATTCCGAAGACTAGTAAGAACAGTTAGAACAGGGGTTTTTAATCTGGAGTCTATGGACCCCTCAGAGATCTATAGCTAGGTTTCCCAGAGTTCATTAACTTGGACAGTAAAAAAAAAAATGGCATCTTTATTTTCATGAATTTCCCATTGAAATTTGGCATTTACTTTAATTACTATTTTTTTATAAAATCATTCTGAAAAAGTTTCATCAGAACTGGGATGGGGGTCCATGACACACACAAAATATTTAGGAACACTTGACTTAAAATCTTGGGTTTCTATATCCAGTGCCTCTAGTGTCATCTAAGGACAGGGAGTCAGAAGCAAATTCAATGATATTCACTTAAATAAATGGCACGAAGATGAATCTTAACTCACAATTTTACCCTGTGCCTATATATATATATATATATATATATATATACATACACATACATTATATATACACATATATACATATGTGTGTGTACATATACATGTACATTCACACACGTGCACACACACGCACACACACATTCTGGTGTATAGTATTTGTAGGTTTATTAACAACTGAAGACATCATCCAAACCAAAAGTAGCAAGCAAGCAAGCACCACCCCACCCCCCAAAGCACAATGACAACATAAAGGAAAGAGACCTTTGGGCAAACACTACAAACTCCATCGGCCCCAATCAATTTCCTCCTATGTGCATTCTGTCATCCCTCCCCATACCACACACTGACTCTCACCAGACCTTCTTTCCTATCTACATGTTCTCTCACACATGCAAATGCCAGTAAACTTTCACTAGGAACAATAGTTGTTCTCTAGCAACCAAGATGAAAGTTAGTTCACATGGTGCATAAATAGGAGAATAACCTCCAAGACACTCTTGGAGTTGTGATGATGAGGAGCTGTGATGATGATGGTATCGTATTTAAAGAAGCCTGGTTTAGGATTAGTAAAATCTGGCCTCACAATCCTAGTCATTGTGGCACTGGACAAGTCACTTCATCTCTCTGAGTCTATTTCCTCATTAGTCAAATGAATGATTTAGACTACATGGGAGTGAAAGTCCCTTCCAGGTCTAAATCAATAACCCCACATTCTAGGCTACTCTGCCCTAATATGAATAAATCAGACGATGAATATCTACCAATTGGAGCATATTTAGAGGGAAGAGCCTAGAATTTTAAGAATGGAGACCTACTTTGCAGTATGACAACAAATGGAAATAACTGAGCATCTTTATTCTGATTTACCAAAATAAAAAAAGAGGGGGAATTAGAGGGAATATTCAATCTATTGTCAACTATTTGAAGGGCCATCATATGGAAAAATGATAAAGTTAGTTTTGCTTCTAGAGTCAAAGAATTTTAGGTTAAAAGGACCCTAAAGTTGATCTAGTGCAGGGTTTCTTAACCTTTTTTGTATTATGTATTCTTCGGCAGTCTGCTGAAATCTATAGACCCCTTCTCAGAATAATCGATTTTAAATGCATAAAATAAAATACATGGAATTATAGAAGAAACCAATTATATTGAAATAAAGCTGTCAAAAAATAAAATTAAGTTCATGGATTCCAGGTCAAGAGCCCCTGATTCTAGGACAACTCCTTCATTTTTTCATCTGTACAACAAAGATGATATAAGTGACTTGAATAAAGTGGCAGAATCAGGACCCAGGTACAACATTAACAGGACCTCCCTAAAACAGTAGCACCAGGTTGTTTGCATCCCACGTTAGAGGCAGCTAGATGGATCAGTGGCTAGTGCTGAGAACAGTCAGGCGAACCTGAGTTCAAATTTGACCTCAGATACCTACTAGCTGTATGACCTGGCCAAGTTGCTTAATCCTTGTCTGCCTCAGCTGTAAAACTGGGATAATAATAACACCAGTTTTCCAGGGTTATTGCCAGGATTGAATGAGATAATATTTTAGTATTTAGTACTTAATACAGCGCCTGGCACATATTACAAGCTATAGAAATAGTTATTCCCCTCTCCTTATTGCCCGCCCCAACAAACTCCTGGCACATCACTGCCTTAGATTATTCCCTAAAATGTTATTTTAATTCTATCCTGAAACAGGATGTGATTTTACACTTTTCAATAACATCTCAAAGAATCTGTTAACTCAACCATGTGGGAATGCCTTCCAGTGAGAAAAAATACAATGCCTCCATGTCTTTTTATCTTGTGCAAGTCTTGCCCATGTCCCCCCCCATAAATTTGCCATTGAGGAGCCACTCCATGCATTGAGGGGTCTTCCTTGGGTTCTCTTGATAGCCTGTGGACGAGCAAAGGCCTAGAACTATCCATCAGTTTGTCAGTCACTCAGCAAACATTTAGGAAGCACTTTCTTTGAAACTTCCAACATCTCATTTTTATTACTCAGCTTCTCTTTAGTGATACATTTCTCTGACTGTATTCTATAGGGAATTTTCTGCATATTCCCTATTTCTAACATGTTTCATTCTGCTCATTTCCATCATCCATCTCTCTTTTGTCCCTTCAATGCTCCTTAACTTCACCTTTTTAGAGACCAGATTGTCCCATGACTTACAGCAATCCTGGAATGACGTTGGTGTTCAGAAGATAGGTCTTTGTTTTAGAGAGAGGTGGTGCAGTGGGGAGAGCCCTAGACTTAGAATCAGGAAGATTCATCTTCCTGAGTTCAAATCTGGCCTCAGATACTTATTAACTATGTAACCCTGGGCAAGTCACTTAACCCTATTTACTTCAGTTCTTTGAGCTGGAGAAGGAAATGGCAAACTACACCACTCTCTTTGCCAAGAAAACCCCAAATGGGGTCATGAAGAGTCAGACACAACTGAAACTACTGAATAATGACAATTGACATAAGTACTAAGGTCAACCAGTAAATCAAAAAGCATTTATTAAAGACTTACTGTATAGCAGGCATTATGCTAAGCATTGGATGTACAAAAAAGACAAAAACAATACCTTCCCTCAAGGAGCTCACATTCCAATGGGGAGATAATTTACAGATAGCTATGTATGTACAGATAGGAACGTGCTGAAGCCAGCTCACTGATCTAGAGTGGTGATTGCTACTTTTTCAGTGTGATTATTTAGACCTCAGACATGGGCAAACACCACAAACTAAGGCTTGATGGGTTTTTTCTTTCTTTTGTGAATTGTCTGGACTTAAGAAAGTGATAGAGAAAATGTCAATCTTTATTAAGATAAAATATTTAAAAGTATGTCTTATGGGGAAGCATATTGTTAAACACGTGCCAGCAGACCTGATAGAAGGTGCAAAGACCTTCCATTCTGTGAGTTTGCCACTGGTAACAAGTAAATAGGAAGCCTTGGGATATTGGGTACAGCTGTCCAACCCAAGCACAGGTGAAGCAGGGGATAAATGAAGGGCCCTCTGTTCATGCCAAAGACATCAACTTTGTAGTTGTCAGGGCAGCAGATGGGATTGCCTTTAAGTCTTACACATAAACCCAGGGTGAAAGAAAAGCTTTCTGAACCAAGTTTCTTCCCAGGTGCTCAGGTCTCGCAGACTTGCTGTCAGCCATTCAAAAAATGCCCCAAATACCCAGAGGCACCAAGTTCACCATTCTATCAGAAGACAAGGGAGCACCTTCCCTCCTCATGTTGATTTGGTTCTAAGAGTCAACAATGGGGAGGCAGAATTATTTTAGAATAAAGGAATTTAGCCAAAGCTAGATTTGGGAGGAAGAAGGAAGAAGAAAAAGTGGAGGAGGAAAAGAAATAGGAGGGGAAGAGGAGAAAAAAGGAGGGGGAGGAGGAGGAAGCAGAGAAAGAGAGGGAGACAAGGAAAAGAGAAAGAGGAGGGCATGAGAAGGGGAAGGAGAGAGAAAAGACAGGAGGAAGAAGGTGGGAAAGGAGAGGGGAGGTAAGGAGGAGAAGAAAAGGGGGGAAGAAGGAGGAGGAAGAGGAGGGTGATAGGAGGGGGGAGGGGAAGGAGAAGGGGAGGAAGAGGAGGAGAAGATGAAAAGGAGAATTCTTTACCTTTCCATGACACTTTCTAGCTTACAGAGTCCTTTATCCATTGATGTAATTTGATGTTCAGAGATCTAAAAAGTCAAGTAATAGGGTATTAACTGTTCTCCTATTTCCTGTTTCCTATATAGCTCAGAGAGGTTAACCAGCTTGCTAATTCAAGGTTATACTGCCAATGAGGGACACACTCAGGATTGAACACATGGATGATTATTTTTTTCCCTACTAATAGGACATACTTATATAGTGTTTTACATACATCGTCTTATTTGATGAGGAAACAGGCCTAGAAACATAAAGTGATTTATCCAAGGTCACACAAAAAAGGTAGAAACAAAGATAGTAACAAAACTGAACCTAAAATCCGTGATTCCTGACACCCTGGTCTTCCTACCACACTGTGCCCCTTCTCCTGAGTGTGTCCACTTACATGATCAAATTTAAGGGGCAATGGGTAGAACCCTCTGTCCCCAAATAGCAGTCCTACTGAGTGTTTGGGGGGGAGCCTCAAAATAGCCCTATGAGGTGCAATTATTATCTTCATTTTACAGATCAGGAGACTGAGACTCAGAACGCTTAGGCGACTTGACTAAGATTCACACTCAGGTCTGCTTTAACCCAAATATAGAACTCTATTACATGTTGCTTATTTGAGGAAGGAAGGAAGGAAGGAAGGAAGGAAGGAAGGAAGGAAGGAAGGAAGGAAGGAAGGAAGGAAGGAAGGAAGGAAGGAAGGAAGGAAGGAAGGAAGGAAGGAAGGAAGGGAAGAAGCATTTATCAAGTGAGTACTATGTGCCTAACATTGTGCTAAGTACTTTTCAAATATTGCATTTGATAACATTTTTTGATAATTTTGCCAGTTAGATGAATATAAGATAGAACCTCAGAGTTGTTTTAATTTTGGTTAACTGGAAAGTAGTGTCAGAAACTAGTTATAAACCAGTGTTTCATACTATATACCAAGGTAAGTTCCAAATGTGTACCTGAGGCATAAAAGGTGACATAAACAAATTAGAGGATCAAGGAAGAGGTTATCTTTAAATTAGACGCATTTTCCTTAAGATCAGGGACTGTCTTGCCTTTCTTTGTATCCGTAGTACTTAGCATAATGCCTGCCACATAATAGTCACTTAATAAATATTCATTGGCTGAATGCCAGACTCTCAGATCTATGGATGGGGAACAGTTTCCAGTCAAAGAAAACATAGAGAGAATCACGGAAGATAAAATAGAAAATGTTGATTACATGAAATTAAGAAGGTTTACTTAATTTTATTTGTTTATTTATTATTTTAACATCTTTGTTTTTGTTTTTTTGTGCCCCCTCCCCACACTGGGAGGAAAGGAACAAAACAAATGTTTGCTAACAGAATAGACACATTGTGTAGAAATTGATAAAATCAAATAGATGTTTGTTAATTAAAATGTTTAACTAATTAAATTATAATATATAATGATAAATGAATATTAGTAAAATTGGTTATATTTAATATTAAGATATTAATATTAAAAACAATAATTTAATTTGTTAAATAAAATTACATGAATTTTTAGAAGTCAAGAAACATGAGAACTATAAAAAAGTCCTTCAGCAAAGAGATCGCTGGCATAAACTCACTCTGGATATTAACTTATCCAGACCTAAACAAAACCAATTTCAAAATTATTTTGATAGATATAAAGTCCTTTCCTGATTTTCATCAATTGTTACTAAACCCATTCTATCTATTTCAATTACTTTGTTTAAATTTCTGTGTGTTTGTGTGTGAGAGAAAGAAAGAAAGAAAGAAAGAAAGAAAGAAAGAAAGAAAGAAAGAAAGAAAGAAAGAAAGAAAGAAAGAAAGAAGAAGAGAGAGAGGGGGGGGAGAGAGAGAGAGAGAGAGAGAGAGAGAGTTTATTTATATGGGGGCATGGGATTCCTGGTAGAAGGTAAGCTCAATGAAGGCAGAGGCCCCTTCATTTTGTCTTTGCATCCAAAGTTTCTTGCACAGGGATAGCACATAATCCCAAAACAGAACTCAAGTCCTACTGAATCCAAGATCAGTACTGATAAATTATGGACAGCAAGCCGTTATTGAATATGTGTACTTAAGTAACACTTGTGGAATTTAATTAATTTGGATTGGATTTGACTGGATTGTATTCCTTTCCATGCCTTCCAAAATTTCTGCCAGCTTTGACTTTTTTCTTCCTTTCATTTTTTTTTTTTTAACATTGTTAAAGTCACTGTGTATATCCTATAGTTCTGGTTCTGCCGAATTTATAGTTTTTCCTCACATAAGATTTTTTATATTCCCTTTTACAATCCATACTTACTATTTAAATGCCATCATAATATTATATTATATTAATATAACATCCTTTATCATTTATTTTTTCATTTATGGAATAAAATAAACATTTCCATAACACAGTATAATAAAAAAGATGATTGCACATGAAACTGCAAACCTATTATTGACAACTTTCTATTTCTTTTAAATGTGTAATAAAGTTATTGTATGAATTTTTTCCCTTTTTTTCTTTTTCTTCCCTTCCCCCCATCCTAGAAATGGCTACTATTAGACACAAATAGATATAGATATGTAAAATTATTCTATACATACTTCTATATATCACTTCTTTCTCTGGATGCAGACCATCTTTCTTCACACGTCCTTTGTACTTAATGTGGGCATTTATAATAGTCAAAATGATTTATTTGCTCAAAATCATACTTAAAACAATTTTGCTGTTACTGTACACAGCTATCTCTTGGTTCTGCTAATTTTACTCTTCACTATTTCATGCAAGTCTTTCTGTGTTCTTCTAAGATCACTGAGCTCATCATTTCTTACAGCATAGTAGTACTCCATCACAATCATATGCCCCAATTTGTTCAGCCATTCCTCAATTAATGGGCATCCCTGCAAATTCTAGTTCTTTGCCACCACAAAGAGAGCTGCTATAAACATTTTGGAACATATAGCTTCTTTTTGCTTTTCCCTAATCATCTTTGGAAATTGATCTAGTAGTGGTACTTCCGGGTGAAAGGGTATAAGCAGTTCAATAACTCTTTGGAGCTAATTCCAGATAGCTTTTCAAAATGGTTGAACATAACTTCATTTTTTTACATTTTATTTATTTTATTTTTAATTTATGGAATAAAGCATTTCTACAACATAATGTAATAAAGAAAAAAAGATGATTGTACATGAAACTGCAAATATTTCCACAACTTGCAATTCCTTTTATATATATAATAAAATTATCATGCAAATTTCCCATTTTTCCTCCCTTCCTTCTCCTTGCCTTCGAGATGGCTACCATTAGACACAAATATGTATTTTGTATTTGCATGTATGTAAAATCATTCTTCACATATTTCTGTATATCAGTTCTTTATTCAACCAGTCTCTACTCAAAGAATATGTAACTTACTACCAATTTCTTGCTATTATAAAATAGAGCAACACTTGATAGTTTATGTGAACTTCTTATTAATATTATTTAGTGATATTATATGGCCCCAGTAATGGAATAACTGGACTAAAAAGTGTGATCAAGCTTGTGACTTATTGTATATTGTCATATTGGTCTCCAAAATATTTATACCAGTCTGCAGTTCCACAATGGATAGATAGTGTCTCTTTCCCCACAGTCTGGAGACTGTTTAATTTTTCTTTTGAAAATTTATATTTTCAATGTCTAGTATTCATAAAATATATCTTAAAATTTTTATCATTTGTATTTTGCTGAATATTAGAAAATGTGAACATCTTTTAACATGCTTATTAATAGTCAATATTTTCTCCTTCATAAATTGTTCATGTCCTCCATTAAAAATATGAATTAGCATAATATGCATCAATACTTTACAAACAAGAGGTGACATTTATATAACGTTTAATGATTTCAAAGTACTTTATATATATATATACATATATATAGAAATATAAAATTTCATTTGATCATCACAACAGATCACCACCTGAAAAAGGGCTATCATTATGCTTATTTTAGAGATGAAGAAATCTAAGTTCAGAAAGATTAATAGCCTACTCCTGGTCATAATACATGACTAGTGTTTCCGAATGTCAAAAATGGCATTTGGACTCAGGTCATTCTGAATGCAAGATCAGTACTGATAAACTATAGATAGTAGGCCATTATTCACTACATGTAGTATAATTTTCCCAGTATACTTCCTGTCTAATTTCACAAGCATTGCTTTCTTCTGGAAAAAAATTATTTTCTCTTTATAATTTCAGAACCATTGATTTTTGTCTCTGTATGTGTGTGTGTGTATTATATATATATATATATATATATATATATATATATATCCTATTTAATAAAATGTCCCTCCTCTGGATGGATGAGATATATATAATTACTTTTTTCTTTTATTTTAATTATTTTTATGATTAGATTACTGATTTAGTTACTTTATTATGGGTTATGATATGAGTTGTGTATCCAAATCCAATTTTTACTAAAAAGTTATCTAGTTTTCCAAGCAGTTTTGTGGGATAATTATTTCATTTCCCCATAGTTTTTAAAGTATTGGTTTATTAGAAGTATCTTTTCTATAAATTGTGTTCTTTTTTTGAGTTTTGCGTTCCTTTCAATTGATCAATTTCTCCATCTGTTATAAGTTCCCGGTGGTTTTTGTAATTATTGTTTTATAGCACGTTTTAGGACCTAGTAGAACAAGCCTCTCTTTGTTGATTTTATTTTTTCTTGTCTCTTTAATATTCTTATCTCATTTTCTAGATGGATTTTTCTACAACCTTAATTCTATGAAATTATTTATTGGTATAGCATTACATTTTAAAGATATGCAAGCTAGGAAATATGAACATCTTTACTATATTTATTTGACCTAGCCATGAGCAAGGAATACACCTCCATTTTTCCTATTTGTCTTTTCTATCTGTTAAAACTATCTTGAAATTAGCCTCTCAAAAGTCTTGATGAATTAATAGCAAATATTTAACATGTTTTGACATTATTATGAAAGCATCCTCTTTTAGTTTCTTTTGATCTTTTGTTACAAAATATGTAAAAACAAATGATTTTATGGCTATATTATAAAACCACTTGTTATATTCTTATAGTCCTGTGGAAAAGAAAAGATGAATGAATGATGAAAAAGTAGTTAATTATCTATTTACTTATTTATTTTTGTAGTCAGGAACTTTCTAAGTCTTTCTCAATCTTAATGCCTTCCTTCTGAAATTACCCCCCAATTTCAGCCCCTTGATTCCACCATAGAGATGTCATTTTGATCCTTTCGAGAACAAAGGACAACAACCAGCCAACCCTCAATTTATTCTGTACACCTCTCATTTGTACATAACTTTTTGAATAATAATAAGAGTTAGCATTAATATAGCACCTACTGTTTGCCAGGCATGTGCTAAGTGTGTTTTACAAATATCTCATTTTATGAAGTAAATGCTACCATTATAACCATTCTACAGTTGAGGAAACTAAGGCAAAGAGGGGTTAAGTCACTCACTCAAGATGACACATCTAGTAAGTGTCTGAGGATGGGTTTGAATTCCTGATTCTCGAGTCAACATTCTATCCACTGCACCATCATAGCTTCATGTTGTCTATTCTATGAGACTGTGAGCTTCTTGAGAGCAGGTCCAATCTTTTTGCCTTCCTTTGCCTCCCCAGTGCTTAGCATGGTGCCTGGCACGAAGAAGAACCCAAATCAAAGCTAGTTGACTGACTAATTGACTTTCACAGTGAACTGGACCACTACATGCTCTCTTGCCTTGCCCTGTACTCAATCTCTAGTCACTTTGCATTGTACATAAGTTACCTGTCCTCTGTTCTTAACACAATGAGGCGGCTGACAACACAATGGTTAGAATAGTAGACCTGGAATCAGGAATATTCCATTTGAAAGACTTTAGACCTATGATCAAGGCAATGACCAATCATGACTCCACAGGGTTGAGGACGAAGAATGTCACTTACCTCCCAACAGAGAGGTGCCACATGGAAGGTGCAGAATGAGACAAACATTTTTGGATATGGTCTACATAAACATTTATTTTATTGTTACGAGGACTTCATGATTATTGTTGTTGCTGAAGGAGGTGGAAAGGAAAGCAAACCAATGATTGTTGATTATAAATAATCATTTAATAAACAATCCTGCTTTAGACATTTACTAGCTGTGTGACCTAGAGCAAGTCACTTGACATCTCTCAGTCTTGAGTTATTTATCTGTAAAATGATAATAATAATGAAACCCACTTGACACATTAAGGATGATACTTAAATGAAGAAAGAGAGAGAGGGAGAGAGATAAGGGTAATAATAAAACCTACCTTCACAAGATGATCCGATGAGATAAAGCATTTCCCAAACTTTAAAGGACTATAGAATTTCTAGCACATCTGGCAATTCAAATCATGTTCTTCCTTTAGGTCCCAGTCTGAAAGAAATGTAATGAAAGCCTAACCCAGAGAAATAGCAGTGTGGTTGAGAGGAGAGGGTAGTAAGCCCTTTCTGGTACCACAAAGCCCTCTCCCTCAGAAGATGACGCATCCTACTTCACTAAGAATATCAAGGCCACTTGTCTTGAACTCTAGTGTCTCCCCTCCTCCACACCTCAAGATCTTTCTATGATTCCACTTCACTTAATTCTAAATACCAAATGGAGAGATCTACATTTTATCCCAGAAGTAATGGGAAACTACAGAAACTTCTTGAGCAGGGAATGACATGGTCAGAGCCATGCTTTAAGATCATCCATTTGGCAGCTATACAAGAAAGGTGACAACTGGGGGCATCACTCAGCAGGTAGGTTAAGTATTGGTGACCCTTGCCAGGGCCCCTAAAATCATAACACAAATGCAACTGGTTTCTCTGTATTTGAATAGGGCCGCCCTGAATGTTAGGACAAGATGCTTTAAACCTTCTTAGCAACCTAACAACTCTCTCCAATTGTTGTAGAGTTTATTGGTCGCTATATCACCCTTAACATTTCATTAAGTTTAAATAGAACTTCTGTGAAACAGTTTTCTAAAGCTACGTTCTTCACCACTATCCCAATCAATATTTGAAAGCTACCGATGGTTAACTTAGCTGCTTAGTTTCTGGGCTACCTTCTGAGTATCAGTGGAGAATCAATACCATGTGCTTTAGTGAAATTAGCAATAATTAAAAGCACTTACATGTATTACAAGTTTGTACGGCAAGTTTGCAGCAAGATCATGTGCATATATCATCCCATTGCAAAATAACCTCAGAGTCTAGGAACATAGTTATTTTTACATAGTTCTTTTTGTTTGTATCTATGTTCTATCACTGTAAACAGCAACTTTATGTTTTCCTTAATAAGGAGTGTTGTTCATTTGTGAGCCTTCATTAACTCAAAGTGAAATGGTTAAAAATCTGTATCCTTTTAGAATAGGTTGCACCTTTTTATCAATTCATTCAAAAAAACTGACTTTTGAGATGACTGATACTAATTTACAGTGTTTACCATGCTGTAGTGCTTTAAGGATACTACTTAAAAGGAAAATGAATTTGGTTCACATTTTTAAAAAATAATAATTAGAAGTACTGTAGAAGTTGATAGTGGTATAGTGCATAGAGTGCTGGGCTTGCAATCAAGAAGACTCATCTTCCTGAGTTCAAATATAGCCTGGGATACCTCCTAGTTGTGTGATACTGGGCAAGTCATTTAACTCTATTTGCCTGAGTTCTTCATCAGTAAAATGAGCTGGAGAAGGAACTGGCAAACCACTCCAGGATGTCTGCCAAAAGAAAACTTAAATGAGGTCATGTAGAGTCAGATACAACTGGGAAGAAAATGACTCAAGAAGAAGCTGACACACAATCATAGAATGCTGGAGTTTGAAGCTCCCCTAGGTCAAAGTCTTAATTCTTCAGAGGGACTCTAGTGCCCACCTTTTGCCTTCCTGCACCAATGACCCAGTGTCTTTGCTAGTTGAAATCCTACTCTCTGCAACTCAAACACCTCGTCTTCTCTAAAGCCCTCCCTGATACCCACATACCTTACCTCTTTACTTGGAGTGTTTTCTCACTCACTGTGGCAGAAGCACTGAAGACAGACTGGAAAAGGAAAACCAATTTAGAGAGCTAATGTAATTTGGGGCCGCAAGTGTACTCCCTCTTCTATATGATAGCTCTTCAGATACTTCAAGCATTCCTCCCCATCTCTCATACCCTTAAATAAATCAGTTTTCATATAGCATATTCTCTAATCCCTTCACTATTATGAAAAGCAATGTGGAATTATGCAAATAAAGAAACTAAAATCTAAAGATTCTAATCTGTTTTGAATATATCCCAAAGAGATTTTTTATGAGAAGTTCCCATATATACCACAATATTTATAGCAGTAGTTTTTGTGGTAGCAAAGCATACTAGATGCTCATCAGTTGAAGAAGGGCTAAATAAATTGTGGTAAATGAATGTAATGGGATATTACTGTGTTGTAAGAAATGACAAATATGAAGAATACAGAGAAGCATGAAAAGATATACATGAACTGGTGCAGAGTAAAACAAGAAGAGCCAAGAAAATAGCATAGAAAACAACAATATAAACAGCAAGAAGAAACCACCAAAAACGTGAATTTTGGGAAATTACGAAGAATAAGCATAATCCAAAGAAGATATGAGAAGACACCCCCACCTCACTCCTTTGCAAAGGTGGGGAGTACATGGGTGTGGAACATGATCTATATCTCCATGCTTTTTGGATGTAGTGATCATTTTGTGGTTTGTTTTCTCTTCTTTCTCTGTTTCTTTACAAAAATCTTTTGTTATATAGGGCATCTTTAGGAGAAGAGGAAGAGAGAGAGAGCAAACTGTGCATACCCTTTAAACCAATTCTATCGCTACCAGAACTTTTACTCCTAAAGAAATAAAAGGAGGAAGAGTTTCTTTATGTACAAAAATATTTATAGCAGCTCTCTTTGTGGTAGTCAAAAATTAGACACTAAAGGATTGTCTTCCTACTGGGGAATGTGTAAACAAACTGTGGCATATAAAGTTATCGGAATTTTATTTGCTATAAAAATAATGCCATTAACTATTTCAGAGGAAACTGGGAAGATTTTTGTGAACAAATATAGAGGGAAGTGAGCAGAATTAAGGAATATAATTTACATAATGATAACATTATAGAGAAAAAAGGACAGAACAAGTATTTATTAAGTACCTACAATGTGCCAAGCCCTGTACTAAGTGCTCTATGGTGATGATCTCATTTGATCTTAACAACCCTAGAAAGTGGGCTTTATTCTTATTTTGACTTTACAGGTGAGGAAACTGAGGCAAAGAGAGGTTAAGTGGCTTACCCAGAGTCACACAGCTAGTGAGTGTTTGGGTCCAGATTTGAACTCATGTCCTACTGACCAGGTCAGTATTCTATATACTGCACCACCTAACAACTTATTAAGAATTTAGAACTCTGATCAGCACAGTGATAAACCATGAATCCATCCAAATGAAAGTGAAAAACACCTCTTACCTCCTGACACAGGGAAGATGACCTTAAAATTCAGAGAAAGATATATTTTCAGATGAGGCTAATGTGGGAACTTGATTTGCCAGATTCTATACATACATACATATATTTATACTTAAGGGCTCCCTTTTAAAACAAATGAATAAGTAGAACAAATTAGTGAAGGTCTTTAGTTTCAAACAATAATGATATCCACCTGCTTTTCAACTTGGTTAAAATATATTATTTGTTATATTGAAGAGCTCTCTTGGAGGGAAAAAGAAGCAAGATATCGGGAGAAATTCTGGTGATGTAAGAAAGTGAGAGAAAATAAAATCTAGCTTTGAAAATTTTTAAATTATTGTAAATATTTGGATAATCTTACAAAATCATTCCAAGTCTTGTTTTGGAGGCTAGTCACATTCAGGTTTACATTCTTCATTTTCTAATACTGAGCACATGGAAATGTTATTAAATTTCTTGGGGTCTCTCAATTTCTCCATTTACAAATTAGGAGTAAAAGCATGTCTGTCTTACTCATCTCTCAGGGATATTCTCACACGAATGAGTCAATATATTTAGAGCATTTTCCAATCTTGAATCAAAATGATTCTTGGTGAATAGAGGTCTCAGCCTTTTCCTTAATGGGGTTTTCATAGAAACATTCTCAAGTCACTTAATCATCTCTTCCCTTCTGACTTTCAGCATTAAATGCCAGTCATTCTATAGCACAGGTGTTTAAGTGTTCTGGAATTATTTATCAGTTGTACAAAGGAGTTGAGATTCATGTCTTTTTGAATCCTTTGCTTCTCAGGCTAAAAAGGACTTTAAAGATTACCTAGTCCAGAGCCTCAAGGTCTCAGGTTCCCCACCCTTGACTACTCCAATTTCCTCATTTGGCAGAAGAAAAACATGGTAGCAGAGACAGATGAGATGACTTGGTCTCAGAACTGACTCTCAGAGGCAGAAGAAACCCAAGAAGTCTACTCTAGTCCTGTACCTGAATAGAAATCCCATGTATAATACTTCCAACAAGTAGCCATAGAAATCCTGATCCAAAAATTCCATCTTCTTTTACAGATGAAGAAACTGAGGCAAACAGGGTTAAGTGACTTGGCCAGGGTCACACAGCTAGTAAGTCTCTGAAGCCAGATTTGAATTCAGGAAGATGAGTCTTTCTGACTCCACATCCAATAGTCTATCCATGGCACCACCTCACTGCTCCATTCTACTTTTGGATAGCTCTCATTTTAAGAATTTTGTTTGCATTTCTGACAGTGAGCTGACATTTTCCTCTCCGCAACTTCCATCTATTCACTCCCTTAGTTCTATCCTCTGAGATGAAATGGGACAAACTAAACCCTTCTTCCACATGAAAGTACTTCAAGTACTTGAAGAGAGCTGTGCCATCTTCACCTAAGTCTTCCATTTTCTAGGCTAAACAGTCTCCTCTAACTGGTCCTCATCTTTTTTTCCCTGTTTTTGGTCATCCTCTTCTGGTCATGCTTTTGTTTTTAAATAGCTTTCTTATAATATGACACCCAGAAATGAATTCAATAATGCAAATATGGTTTGACCAGGAAAGAAAATCTTTCTTCCTTCTGGACACTATGGGTGTCATAAAGATGTCTAACAAAGCATCAGTTTTCATTTCAATCAATTAAGCACCTACTTACTATGTGCCAGGCAGAGCAGCTAGGTAGTACGGAAGACAGAACTTCAGTCCTGGAATCAGGAGGACTTCAGTTCAAATCTGACCTCAGACACTGGGATACTTCCTAGCTATGTGACCCAGGGCAAGTCACTGAATGCTGTTTGCCTCAGTTTCTCATCTACAAAATAAGCTGAAGAAGAAAATAGAGAACCACTCCAATATCTTTGCCAAGAAAACCCCAAATGGGGTCACAAAGAGACAGGCAGATTGAAATGATTCAACAGCAAAAATGTGCCAGGCACTATGCTTCCCTATCATACTATTGACTCAATCTTGAAGTATACTAAAGTATACTAAAAACCCCATGTATTTTATAAGTGAACTTAAGTCTGGCCACTACTATCCTAGCTTGTGTTTGTGAAGCTGATTTGAAGACATATATAACTTTCTTTTATAATATTATTTATTTATTTTTAAACATTTTTTTTTAGTTCCAGATTCTCTCCCCTACTTGCTAAGAAGACAACAATATGGTACCCACTACCATGTAGAACTTTCCATTTGTTCCTGTTAATTTTATTTAACAAGTTAATTGTTCTGATCTATCAAGATCATTTTGGATACTGACACTGCCATCCTTGGTGTTAGTTCTCCCTCTCAGATTTTGGTCATCTGCAAATAGGATGAGAATGACATTTTTGTGGGTCTCTTGGCTCCCAGTCCAGTCATCTTGTCATTGCACCATGAATGCTATAAGCGAGTTCAGATGCCCTTCCTATATTCATTCATATTTGGCAGCAGAAGTGAATGTCTTCACTTGGCAGGCATATGACTACCCTGCTACTGCATATGGTTAAAATAAAGTTATTTTCCCATCAGTGCAATATTTCATTTGATGTTCCAGACATTGAAAAGTTGGAAATAAATTGTTAAAATGCTCAGTGAAGACCATAAATCAGAGAAGCAACTTTTTATCGCTGTCCTTAACTTCTATTAGAACATTGCCATAGCTAGCTGCATCATCTTTCAATGTGTAGATGGATGAGGCTTCAGACTGTCTCCTTCCTGTGCATCTTGGGCTCCTTGAAATGCTTTGGGAGTACAATTATGATAATAGCTTGTATAGATATGGCATTTTACAATTTAAAAGCACCTCTATACCCTCTGCATCATCAAGACTTCCCAACAACATTGTAAGGGAAGGAGTGCAGGTAGCAGGTTCATGTTTACAGATAAGGCCACTGAGGCACCGAATGAGTTGCCCACATTATCTGGTGCCAATGTAACCCTTGAGCCCAATTCTTCTGACTCCAATTTCAATGTTCTTCCACTATACTAGTGATTGATGATTGTTACACATTTCCATCTTTGGCAAAATGATTTCTAAAGGGAAATTTGCAATATTTAAAGCTCATTGCTAACTTTGAAGACAAGGTCTTTGAGAGTAAATATGTATGGCCTTCTACTGGACCAAGATATTAAACCATCGTGACAATTCTTATTTTAATTCATTCATCCTATAACTATTATATAACACCTCCTAAGCACACACTATTCCTCTGTGTGAAACCAAAGAAACAGCATCTTCGGAAGCAAAATAATCTGAGTTTAAATTGAAGAATTGGAGGAACAGTATTTCTTCACTAAATGTTCCCTACAAATGTAAAATGAGAGAGGGTGGAGGGAGTAGAGAGACACAGACAGAAAGAGGGAGAAAGTTATATCTCCATTTAGCTTCCTGTAAAATATGTATGCATAAATGTATGTACATGTATATGTGTGTGTGTGCGTAAAATAAGTCATTACCTCTCTGCTCCCCTTTGGTTACCTGTAAAGTGACTAGACATGTCAGTCACCCCTTAGCCCAGGAGGTGAGGGCACTGGAGAATTAAAGCAGGTAAATTACTTTGATTTCCTCGGATGAAAGGAGACTGTACTTGCAGAGTATAGCACCACTTACTTGAGCAGTACAGAGCAACCAGTTAGGCACTTCTCCATAACCTGGGGAGATGGCCTTCATCTCTATCTCCCAGGCTCACATCACAACTATTTCCTAATTTCCTTCCCCATTCTTACGGCACACAGCTGCTTAAGAATCTAATCACAGGCTGAGGGCTGTGTTCCTTTACCACCTCCTGGCACTACTTCTTTTAATCAGTCTCTGCTTTTATCCAAGAGCCTCTGAATTCAATCCCTTAAATGCTTCTCTCAGACTTTCTATGGAAACTATTTTGCAGAACTGGTTAATAATATCTCCCTAGGTGCTTTGGGCCTCCAATAACAGTAATGCAAAAACTGAATTCAGGCCCTCAGTGGAAATGGGAAAGCAAAAGGAAACTTGGCTATCAGTTAAAATGATTTCTTTTTGAACCACTCCAACGTAGGGAGACTTTCCATTGTCGCAGTACCCTCCAAGAGCAAGAGAGAAGAAACTAAGTGTGCTTGAATAAGAAGGAAGGAAGTAAGGGATTGGACATGGGGAGATGTATGTTTTGTAGCAGAAAGGACCCTGATCTTGCATGAGAAACTTAGGCTGGAGTCTTAGCTCAGCCATCTCCTAGTGGGCTCAGCCATCTACTACATGGGCAAATCACTGAGCCTTTCTGAACTACAGTTTCTTCCTCCTTAAAAGTGAGAGAATGAGTTCTAGATGGTCTCTAAGGTCCTTTATAATTCTGACATTGTATAAAGGATCACTGGACTTGGAAGAGGAAAAATGTCAGAGTTTAAACCATTGTAACTAGGGTGGACGGACTGAGGCTTTGTCCTGGGGTACTACTGCTAGTTGATGTGTGGGTTTGTGCTTCGTTCCTGAGGTTACCCTCTACCCTTAACCTCACAGTCCTCAGACAGCCCTAGGTCATAAACTGCATTCAACTTGGCTTCCTCACCTAATACTCCAGAGCACAATCCCTAATATTCCCATCACCAGGATACTTCTTTAGCAAGGCCTATCTGCCTTCCCACTCCTATGACCCAGTCCACTCACTGTCTCCCCCGGTCCCTTCATCTCATTTCAGGTATTGGAGAAGTCACTGTTTCCCAATCATTCTACAGGATTTCAATCTAGATTATCTCGGGCATGTATCACCCCTTTCTCCTGACAAAATGTTATCTAACCAAAAGACTGTCATTCTATCTCCCATTTCACTGCATTTGCCCCATTCTCTGTAATGACTAATCCCCACTCCAGGTTCAGATTCTGTCTCTGTCTCTGACCCTAACTGTGTATGATTATAAGCAAATCTATGAGCCTCAACTGCCACATCCTTAAATTAGGAATAATAACACTTGCACCTGTTAGATAACAGCAAAAATACTTCATGAATTGCCTAGTGTTTTCTAAACGGGAACAGTTAGTTTCTCTTCTCTAGATCTCTTTCTCCTCCCACCCCCACCCCTTCACTCAGTTAGACTTCCTAAAAGTTAGAGCTATTCCAAAGAAGTGTGGGCTGCCATAGGAAGTGTTGAGTTCACTCTCAGCGGAGGTTTTTAAGGAAAGGCTGGCTGACAGCTTGTCAGTTACACTGCAGAGAATAGGTTTCTGCTCAGGAATAGACTTGACTAGATGAGTCCATTGAAACTCCTTCCAGAGTTGAGATTCTGCTTCTTTCCACATTCATAGATTTTCTGGGATTCTAGAATGGGAGAATTTCTATGTGTCCCTGCGTTGTACCCTCTCAGAGTAGACACAGAGTTGTACCCAGATCTTCACAGAAAGAAAGTCAGAAAAATGGACTCCTGCCAGAAAAACTCCATCCCCGTCAATTCCCTAACCCCAACACATACAGTCCTCCATAAAGAGGAGTTTTCCTGATTCAAAGCCCAGTGCTCTGTCCACTGCACCACCAGGCTACCCTCATTTTACATGGAGTAGGCTTTTAATAAATGTTTATTGAATTCAGTCAATCAACAAGTATTTCTTAAGTGACTATTGTGTACCATAGTTGTTAAACACTGGGGAGGCAAGTACAAAGAATGAAAGAACCGTTACTGACAAAAAAAATTTGGTTCTAATGAGATAAATAAGTACAAAAGGCAGCTAGGTGGCTCAGTGGATAGAGTGCCAAGTCTGGTATCAGGAAGACCTCAGATCAAATCACTAACTGGGTGACTCTGGACAAGTCACTTAACCCTGTTTGCCTCAGTTTCTCTTATCTGCAAAATGAGCTGGAGAAGGATATAGTAAACTACTTCAGTATCTTTGCAAAGAAAATTCCAAATGGGGTCATGAAGAGTTGAACATGACTGAAAAATGACTGTACATAGCTAGATAGCACAGTAGATAGACAGTTTGACCTGAAGTCAAGAAGGTTTGAGTTCAAATCCAGCTTTAGACACTAGCTATGTGATCCTGGACAAATCATTTAACCTCTGTTTTTCTATTTCCTCTTTTGTAAAATGGGGATAATAAAAGCACCTACTTCGCAGAGTTGCAATGAGGTCAAAACAATACTTTTAAAGTGCTTTGCAAAACTAAAACATTATTTAAATGTTAGCTATATATAAAATACATACAGCATAAATATAAAGTTAATAAATACAAATATATATAGAGTAGTTACATATAAGGCAGTTTGTGAGAGAGAGCAGTGACAGGGGAATGAGGAAAGACAAAGACCCCATTCAGAGAATCTTGCTTGAGTCGCAGGATAAAGGAAGAAAGGGTCTCAATTAAGCAGAGGTAGCGGCATGGGCAGTAGCCAGCGCAAAGGCATATAGACAAGAGATACAATTATATGACTGAGCAACAGAGGGAAAGCCTCTTTAGCTGGATCACAGGCAGTAGAAGAACAAAAAATCTCCAACAATGCTGGAAAACTGGGGCTAGATTGCATAAGACTTAAAAAGCTAAACAGAGGAGTATATATACATACATGTGTATAAAGAGAGAGAGAGAGAGAGAGAGAGAGAGAGAGAGAGAGAGATTTTCCCAGAGGCAATAGGAAAGCCACTGGAATTCCTGGGGTAGGAGAGACATAATCAGATCTGCACTCAAGGCAAAGGAAAATTACTTTGTCAGCAGACAGTAGCATGGGGGAAAGTGAGGACACTTGAGGCAGAGAAACCAAGAAAGAAGCTGCTACAATAATCTAGAAGAGAGGTAAATTGAATTAAGTAACTATCTTCAGTTCTAGATCCAGATAGCAGGGGCTTATCTGTATGTTCACGTGAGGATGGGGATCTTTTAGAAGGGATTCCATGACAGCCCCATGACTCTGGAACAGCTGGAGTAGAAGAAGAAAGTCAAAAAGACTGACCTGTCAGTTCATTTATGAAGGGTGAACATTAACGACACCTAGCTCCACAATGGCCCATGCACATGCTTTGGGAGCACAACTTTGAGGAGCCTGGAGTGTATGGTGTTTTTCAGTCATATCTGACTCTTCATGGCCCCATTTGGGGTTTTTATTGGCAAGGATGCTAGAATAATTTGCTATTTCCTTCTCATTTTACAGATTAGGAAATTGAGGCAAAGCAGGTTAAGTGGCTTAGTGAGGATCATACAGCCAGTAAGTGTCCAAGGCTGAATTTGAAGTCACGTTTTTCGGACTTGAGGATCAACACTCTATCCACTGCACCACTTAACCACCTATTACCTCTCTTTTTTCATGTGTGATATCCAAAAAGAAAAGTGTCTTACAATGGAAAGCTGCTATATACTAACTTAAAAAAAAAAGCAGTAATCAAGAAATGAAAACAAGTAACGTGAGAAATCTCTCTGGGCTTGAAAAATCAATTGCTAAACTCTTGTCTCTGTTAGTGATCCAGGTTAGATCAGTCCAGTTAAAATCAATAATATTGGCTTAAGTTCATGTTCAGAGTATTGTCAATTTCATTTCCAGTCCCCTGAGCCATGGGCTCTGTCTTCAGAAATTAATATGAATGAATGGTGGGATTTCAACCATGATAAAAGGAATTTTTAAAATAATTCACATTTTTCAAACACCAAAGATAGGTTTGCAAGTAAAATCTTTCAATGCCACTGCCTTGTTACAGACTAAGCTTGATATGCTTCCAACCTCAGAGCCTTAAACAAGATGCAAGGAGAGAATAATGATGGGGCCAGGACTTATTTGATAAAAGGTGAAAAAATTCTTTTCATTTTCTGAAGGCCTGGATTCACATAACAGAATTATTGCAGGGCCTGGATTTTGCTTCTCACATATCTGAGTTCTCTGCTTTAGCTTATCTTATTTAGTTTCTATTGACTGCCAAGGAGAATGACCTTTGGATGGGAAGAGACAGAACAAAGATAGTGAACAGAGGGTTGATATCCAAGACAAGTAAGAAGGCAGTAAGAAACCACCTAGCTGCCCTTCCTGAATGCAAATCATGCAGCCCAGATGAACAGCATCCTTGGGTCCTGAAAAAACTAGTGAGTGTGACTGTTGAGAGAATATCAGTGATATTTTAAAGGCCACTGAGAGTAGGAATGTATACACCAGGACTGGAGAAGGGCAAATTCAGTCCTGATTTTCAATAAAGGGAAGGAAATCACTTACAAACTAAAGAATAATGAGCTTAAATTCTGGAGCTGATTATTAAAGAGATATTTGAAGAATAGAAAAATAGGAATCACTGAGAGCCAGCAGGAAGTCATCAAGAACAAGAAATACCCTAATAACCTCATTTCCTTTTTTAATGGGATTGTTAAACTAAGAGAGCAGAAGGAATATTGTGCATTTAATTTACCTAGATTTCAACAAATCATTTAGTAAATTATCTCATGTTATTCTTCTGGAAAATATAAAGACATACTTCTAAAGATTTGTGCACTTAGGTTCATAATAGGTTGAATAGCTAGACTCAAAGAGTTACCATTAATTGCTTAATGTCATCTTGGCAGATGGCCTCCAGAGGCATGCCCAGAGATTTCTGTTTGGCTGTATGCTATTGAACATTTTTTTATCAATGACTTTGGATAAAGATATGCTCATCAAATTCACAAATGACACAAAATTGAACTGAAAAGCTGATATCCTAGTTGACAGAGTTCGGATCCAAAAAGATCTCAATATGGCACAACAATGGCTAAATCAAATAAGATAAGATTTCATAAGGATAAGTATAAAGTCTTACACTTGGGTTTAAAAAAATTTCCCAAGTAACTAGATGGGTAAGACAACAGCTAATCAGAAGAATATCAAGGGGTTTTAGTGTGTGCTGCAAGCTCAGTATTGTATGGTTGTTGTCCTTTGTTCTCGAAGAAGACCAAAGGGACATCGCTATGTTAGAGTCAAATTACAATGACTCCAACGGTGAATTGATTATTGATTTGCTCTACAACAGGTTGGGCACAAATAGTCTATGTGAACATTTAGAGTAGGTCCTCTAAATCTGCACATCTTGCATTTCTTTTGAGCTTGTTTCAGTTCTACTTTATTCATACAGCACAGTGCCATGTTTGATGTGGGCATGCCATGCTAGGTGGTCTTTTGCCAGTGTCTCCCATGTCATACAATCTATTCCAAAGTTCTTAAGAGAGATGTTGAATTGTCCTTATATCACTTCCTCTGACAGTCATGTGAGTGCTTGTCCCCTGTGAGTTCTTCTTTAGTCAAGCATACATTGGACATTCGAATAATGTGACCAGCCCATCCAAGTTGCACTCTCTGCAGTAGAGGTTGAATGCTTGGCAGTTTAGTTCAATAAAGGACCTCAGTATCCAGTATCTTATCCTGCCAGGTGATCTTTATAATCTTACTAATACAATTCAAACAGCAGCATTTCAGTTTCTTTTCATAGTACTGGTATACTGTCCAAGTCTCAATAATTCAACATGGAAAACCAAAAGAAGCTACTATGACCTTAGGCAGGCATTAGGAAGGACAAAACATTCAGGAAAAAAGAGCTAATTCAAGTGCCACTGTATTCCACCCTGGTTAGGTCACATCTGGGGCATTGTTTTCAGTTCTGGTCACCTCAATTTGAGGTAAAAACCTTAATAAGGTAAGGAATATATGCAGAGGAAGACCATGAGGATACAAAGGTTCTTATGAAACCATTCTGTATGAGGACTTGGAGAAGGAACTGGGCATGTTTAGCTTGGAGAAAAGAATACCATTGATATTAGAAGGAACGAAAACCCATGTATATAAGAGATAACTGTACTCCACTATTTGAAGGGCTGTCTTATTAAGAAGAATTAGATTTGTTCTGTGGCCCTCAAATCAGGATTAGTGGGTAGAGGTTGACAAATAGAAATTTAAGTTTGATGTCAGAAACTATTTTCCTAATAATTAAAGCTATCAAAAAGTAGGTACCAAAAGTAGTACCACAAGACAAGAAACAGTAGGTTCTCCTTTAATACAGGTCTTCAAGTAGAGGGCATATGACCAATCTGGGGTTATGTTGTAGTAGAAATTACTTCTCAGGTGAGAGCTGAATTATCTGGTTGCTTCCAGCTCTCAAACTCTGAAATTCTATAATTATGAGTTGGAACCGTTTTCACATATTTCATTTGCTCTCTCATTCATCCTTCAAGTTGAGCCAACTCAAAGTATGTCTTTTCATTTATGCTTATTAAATTGCATCTTGTTTGATTCAAGGAAATATTTTAGCCTCTCAAGATCTTTTTGGATCCTAATGTTGAATTCAGTGTCAACTATCTCTACTAGCTTTCCATCTTTGGGGGGTGGGGGAAGAGGTATAGGAAAAAAGCAAAATTTGGAGCCATGCAACTTGAGTTCAAACTCTGCAATGCACTTTTATGATGTTTAACAAGTTACTTAACCTTCTGAGACTCAATTTTCTCATTTTTAAAATGAGCAGTTCAGCTTAGAAAATCTCTAAGGACTCTTCCAGCTCTTTATATGATTTTATAAGCCTGAGCTGGACAACATAAGAGCATGGATAGATTCCTAGGTCAGTTCATTGAAGACCTCACTCTAAGACAAGGTTAATTCATCAGCAACTAATTTGGGGGGATCCAGTCATTCAATTAGTTCTGAATTTACATACCTAAACTATCATGTAACCCATATCGCTTCATCTTGTCTATAAAAAGAGTATAAGCTACATGGCCAAATGTTTTAGCAAGATATACATCAAGTATATCTACAGCATTCTTCTAATATACTCAGTAACCTTGTTGAAAAATATACGAGGCTGATTAACTATTACATGTTCTTGATGAAGCCGACTCTTCAAAATCACCTTTTCCCTTTCCACAAAATATCCTTTTCTCTATGTTCTAGAACTTTTAGAATTCAAGTCAAACTCACCAGCCCAAATAGGAAAGACAGGCTGTAGCCTTCCCTTTTTGGAAGATCAGGGCATTTGCCCCTCTTCTGTGACACTACTCCTGTCTTTAATATCTTCCAAAGATCATAGTCAGTGACTCAGTGATCAAACCCATCAGCTCTTTCAGGGATGTGTGGTTGTCCATATTTGGTACTTGAACTAATTAAGAGAAGCTCAGCATTCTCCTATTAATCCTTATTATAAGTAAGATTGCAGCGTTCATGTAGTTTGCAGTCAAGTAAGGAGTTAAGACACCAACATAAGTAACTCTGCATTTTTGTGTGATATCGTTAGTGAGCAGGCTTGCTCACTAATCCATGAATTTTCATTTTGTATAATGCTCCCATACATGAATCCACACATTGAAGACATTCCTCAATGTCTTTTAATATTTCATGAATATTATTGTGGATATATATATATATACATATGTATGACTATATGTATATATGTGTTAATGTGTATGGGTGTATGTGTACATATGCATACATATACATATATATAGGCTATCGAAAATTTTTGCCTTTATTTGCTTCATAATGGGCCCACATTATTTTTTAGCTTCTGAAAAAAAAGTCACTTAATCCCTCCAAGATTTAGTTTCCTCTTCTCTAAAATGAAGGAGTGGGACTAGCTTGTCTCTGAGGTTCCTTCCAGCTCCACATTTTTGGTCCTGGAATTCCTTCTGATTCCTTCTTTGTGAAGTCTCCATAGCGGCTAATGTTCCCACTGACCCCACTTTAAGGACAGTTAAGAGGGAATGCATGATTTCAAAGATTCTGTCCATATAACCCACATAAGCCCAATTCAAGCATAAATCCATTTTTAAAACCTTCTCTGACTTGATAACCTAAATGTACTTTTGTTGAGTTCATTTTATTGCTTTCCATTATAACTTTTATTAGTCTTCTTATTCCTTTCCAGTTCAAAAATCTCCCTCTTGGGGATTGGCTCTCTTTCCACAAAATATCCTTTTCTATATGTTCTAGAACTTTGCCGAGAATTCAAGTCAAACTCACCAGCCCAAATAGGAAAGACAGGCTGTAGCCTTCCCTTTTTGGAAGATCAGGGCATGTGCCATTCTCCTGTGACACTAATGTGTTCAGAAGAAAATATAAAATCCTGGAGGGGAGGAGCCAAGATGGCGGAGTAGAAAGATTCTCAAATGCTAACTCCTAACCCACAGCCCATAAAATAACTGTAAAGAATTTCCAACAAATTCTGGAGCAGCAGAAGCCACACAACAACGGAGTGGAGGAGATTTCTGTTCCAGAGAGCCCTGAAAAACTGACACCAAAGGTCCATCACACACTGGAGCAGGAGCAGAGCCCAGCCCTGCCTTGGCCGTGCAGCACCAAGAGGAGTAGATCTGAGCAGGCTTCAGGGATGGAATCTCCAGTGGCTGCACAGGTTCCCTCCACCCACAGACACCAAAGGTCAGTGAGAGAATCTTTACAGCTGGCCAAGAGGCGAGCAGGGTGTCTCCATAACTCAGGCCCCCTCAGGAGGCAGCAACGTAGGCATCAGCAGAGGCAGCAGCTGACAGGAGATCCCAAAGCAAGCAGCCGCTCAGATCCATTGTTGAAGGTCTCCCCATAAACCTCCTGAGGGAACTGAGCCCTGTGAGGCGGCCCTGCCCACACCAGAGCAGGTGAACTTAATCTCACCCTGAATAGCAGCCCTGCCCTCCATGAAAGCCCTAAGGTTGGGAAGCATCATTTGAATCTCAGACCCCAAGCACTAGCTGGGTGGATCTGGAGACAAGGTGGGGGTGGAGAGGAATCTCAGAAGTCAAGTAACTAGCTGGGAAAATGCCCAGAAAAGGGGGAAAAAATAAGATCATAGAAGGTTACTTTCTTGGTGAACAGATATCTCCTCCCTTCCTTTCAGATGAGGAAGAACAATGCTTACCATCAGGGAAAGACACAGAAATCAAGGATTCTGTATCCCAAACATCCAAAATAAATATTCAATGGGCTTAGGCCATGGAAGAGCTCAAAAAGGATTTTGAAAATCAGGTGAGAGAGGTGGAGTAAAAACTGGGAAGAGAAATGAGAGAGATGCAAGAAAAGCATGAAAAGCAGGTCAACACCTTGCTAAAGGAGACCCAAAAAAATTCTGAAGAAAATACCACCTTGAAAAATAGGCTAACTCAATTGGGAAAAGAGGTTCAAAAAGCCAATGAGGAGAAGAATGCTTTCAAAAGCAGAATTAGTCAAATGGAAAAGGAGGTTCAAAAGCTCACTGAAGAAAATAGTTCTCTCAAAATTACAATGGAACAGATGGAGGCTAATGACTTTCTGAGAAACCAAGAAATCAAAACAAAACCAAAAGAATGAAAAAATGGAAGATTATGTGAAATATCTCATTGGAAAAACAACTGACCTGGAAAATAGATCCAAGAGAGACATTTAAAAATTATGGGACTACCTGAAAGCCATGATCAAAAAAAGAGCCTAGGCATCATCTTTCACGAAATTATCAAGGAAAACTGCCCTGATATTCTAGAACTATAGGGCAAAATAAGTATTGAAGGAATCCACTGATCACCACCTGAAAGAGATCCAAAAAGAGAAACTCCTAGGAACATTGTGGCCAAATTCCAGAGTTTCCAGGTCAAGGAGAAAATCTTGCAAGCAGCTAGAAAGAAACAATTCAGTATTGTGGAAATACAATCAGGATAACACAAGTTCTAGCAGCTTCTACATTAAGGGATAGAAGGGCATGGAATATGATATTCCAGAAGTCAAAGGAACTAGGACTCAAACCAAGAATCACTTACCCAGCAAAACTGAGTATAATACTTCAGGGTAAAACATGGTCTTTCAATGAAATAGAGGACTTTCAAGCATTCTTGATGAAAAGACCAGAGCTGAAAAGAAAATTTGATTTCAAACACAAGAATGAAGAGAAGCATGAAAAAGTAAACAGCAAAGAGAAGTCATAAGGGACTTACTAAAGTTGAACTGTTTACATTCCTACATGGAAAAGACAATATTTGTAACTCTTGAACCTTTCAGTATCTGGGTAGTTGGTGGGACCACACACACATACACACACACACAGATGCATACACACACACACATACACACACATGCATGCGCACACACAGAGACAGAGAGCACAGAGTGAATTGAATAGGATGGGATCATATCTTTAAAAAAATGAAGTGGTGAGAGAGAAATGTTTTGGGAGGAGAGAGGGAGAAATGGAATGGGGCAAATTATCTCTCATAGAAGAGGCAGGCAGGAGACTTTTTAGTGGAGGGAAAAAGAGGGGAGGTGAGAGAAAAATATGAAGTTCACTCTCATCACATTCAACTAAAGGAAGGAATAAAATGCACACTCATTTTGGTATGAAAACCTATCTTACAATACAGCAAAGTCGGGGAGAAGGGAATAAGCAGGGTAGGGGGGATGATGGAAGGGAGGGCAATGGGAGGAGGGAGCAATTTAAAATCAACACTGTTGGGGAGGGACAGGATCAAAAGAAAGAATAGAAGCAATAGAAGCAGGATAGGATTGAAGGAAATATAGTTAGTCTTACACAACACTACTATTGTGGAAGTCATTTGCAAAACTACACAGATATGGCCTATACTGAATTGCCTGCCTTCCCAAAGGGAATAGGTGGTGTGGGAGGGATGGGGAGAAGTGGAAACTCAAAGTTTTAGGAACAACTGTTGAGTATTGTTCTTGCTACTAGGAAATAAGAAATACAGGTAATGGGGATTAGAAAGTTATCTGGCCCTACAGGACAAAAGAGAAGGTAGGGACAAGGGAAGGGAGGGATGATAGAAGAGAGGACATATTGGTGACAGGGGAAATTAGAATGCTTAGTGTATTGGGGTGGGGGTAGGGGACAAATTAGAAGAAAATTTGGAACCCAAAATTTTGTGAAAATGAATGTAAAAAGTTAAATAAATAAATTTAAGTAAAAAAAAAGAAAAGAAAATATAAAATCCTAAGCCTGCCATGTTAAGTCCTCCACAATCTGATTCCCATCCACTTTCCTAAGTTTATTTCATATTTTGTCCCATTCCCATATGTTTCCCCCTATTTAAACTAGCTTTTCCCCATGTGTGACAGACAGTTAATTCTCTCTTACCTCCATCTCTTTGCACAGAGTTATCCTCCAACTACGGTCAGCTCTCTCTTTTAACTTCCTTCTAAGCACAGTTCAAAGATCATCTCCTACATGAGGACTTTCCCACCCCTTACCCTAACACTCGCACTCACTTCCCCAGGCACTAACACACTACTTCTCAAGATCCTTTTGTAGAACTTTATATAGACTTTAATTGCTTGTAGACATACTGTATCCCTCTAGCAAAATATAAACTCCTTGAGGGTCAGACTGGTTTTCTTTATGTCCCCAAAACCTAACTCTATGGTACTTAATAAATGATCCTTGAATCAAAGTGAAGTGTTTGGGGCAGCCTGTTTCTTTTCTTGATAATCATAGACTACAATGAAGTCTTGTTGCTGTTCAGCCCTTTAGTCATGTCTCAGTCTTCATGACTCCATGGACCATAGCATGCCAGGCTCTTCTTCTATCCTCCACTATCTCTCAAAGTCTGTCCAAGTTCATGTTCACTGTTTCAATGATGCTATCTATCCATCTCATGCTCTGCCATTCCCTTTTCCTTTAGTCTTCAATCTTTCCTAATATCAGGGTCTTTTGCAATGACTCCCATATTCTCAATGTGTGGCCAACATATTTAAGCTTCAGCTTCAGTATATGACTTTCCAGTGAATAGTGTGACTTAATTTCTTTAAGTATTAACTGATTTGATCTCCTTGGTGTCCAAGGGATTCTCAAAAACTCTCTAGCACCACAAATTTGAAAGCATCAATTTTGCGGAGCTATTTTCCTTATAGTCCAACTCTCACAGTCTTATGTTGCTACTAGAAAGACAAAGTCTTAGACCCACACTAATAGAAATGTAGTGCCTAGAACATTTGAGTTAATAGCCTCCCTATCCTCTCACCAGAAAAGTAGAGTATGTCATTTATTGGTGGACACATTTTAGGAGGGACAGTGACAGGCTGGAATGCCTCCAAAGGATGGTGACTTTGATGGTGAGGAGAATCAAAATCACATCATTCATTGGAGGAATTGGGTACATTTAGCCTGAAGGAGAAAAGACTTGGCAGGGAACAAAATGGCTGTCTTCAAATATTTAAGGGTTATGGTATAAAAGAAAAATTTTACTTTTTATGGGATGAACTAAGACCAAGGTGTAAGAGCTCCATGGAGGAAGATTTCAGCTAAATGGAAGTAAAAGCATCAATTAATTGTAGTCATCTGAAAATTAAATGGGTGACTTGGTTAGGTAGTGAGTTGCCTGTCACTAGAGATATTATATCTAAGTAGAGGGCAAAGACTTGCATTTGTATCCATGGAACTGTGTCTGGTACAGAATAGCTACTTAATTCATGTTTATTAACAGATTAGCTGAACACCCATTGTTCTAGAATGTTGTCTTGAGAAAATTAATTCATCTGGCAGAGGACTGGATTAGCTGATCTCTAATGTATTTCCAGTGCTTATCACGATGCCCAGCAGATAGGAGGTGCTTAATAAATGCTTGTTGAAGATGATGATTTCTTTTCCTCCGTTGATTCTCTGTTTCTATTTGAGGGCATTACAATGCCCAGCTGCTCTACGTTTTAGAGACCACACATTAGGATGATTACACAATTTTTTGTTCACTTTTAATCAAACTGTTTTCCTGTCCTGTGGCCAAAGTTTTGTCCCATTCTGATGATGCAGGAAATGGTGTTAATGACTTTGGTTAGTGAAATAAGCATTACTTTCATCTAGAGCCATAACCTGACATTAAAATCAGATAAGCAGAAAGTAGAGTTAATTGCTCAGTGTCTACAGAGGCAGCAGAGCACAGTAATCATATCCCAAGTCATTCCACCCTTACTGCAAAGCCTTTAAAGAAGTAATGCTCCAAATCAAAGGCAGATCTTCAGCTCTGAAAATTCTCTCATCCCAACCTTTGTTATTTTCTTGATGTCCTTATGATTCTCTGCCATCTTCAAAGCACATAAGCAGTTGGAAAGGACTGAATGTTCAGACCTGTGATGGGAATGAAGACCACAATCTCCTTCTCCCCTTTAGAGTTTCCCCAAACAACATGAATTTTCACTGGCTGTTCCCCATGCCTGGAATTTTCTCACTTTTTATGTCCTCCTCCTGGCCTCCCTGTCTTCCTTCAAGTTTCAGCTAAGTCCTGTCATCTTCAAGCACACTTTCCCAGGCACTCTTAATGCATTGCCCTCCCTCTGGTGATCGTCTGTAATTTCCAAGATATGGACATAGACAGGGGTGTTCTGGTAAATGTTTAGCAAGTGGTTCTTTGAAGATAAAAAACATACATGAAAGACTTTTAAGTCTAATATGAGTTACTAAACATTTTCTTCATTACTATCTAAGTCTTAAATCTTAAGTTTTAAATCAACAATACAGTAAATCAAGGCTTGATTTGTGCTGTTGGCTAATTTCTAAAATATAATGCTCACACCATAAACTCAACAATTATCTCTCATCAAGCCATTCAAGATGACTCCAACACATCCCTTAATATAGAAATAAATATAGGTATAAGCACATAGATATGTCCTGTATGTACACAGCTGTTTACATGTTTTCTCCCTATTAGACTATGAGCCTCTTACAAGCAGGGACTGCTTTTCTTAGTCTTTCTTTACATCCCTAGTGCTTAGCACAGGATCTAGACTATAGTAGATGCTTAATAAAAGCTTTTTAGCTTGACTTGCAAGAAAATATTACTACCAAGATCTTTAATTAATTACTACAAGGGAAAGGAGTATGTACCTGGTCACCAACTTGATCCACAAATATGAGCTGTGTTGCAATACCTTCTAAGCAATGGAAAAAGACCACCAGAACTTCCACTAATCTGAATAGCTACAATGATGAATCCTTTAAAATATTTTGTTTCCCCTACAAATTTACTGGGATATAATTAGAGGAAGTGGGAAATGGAATGTGGGGGAGGGAAATGGAATTCCTTCCTCATCTTCTAGTCTAATGACATCTTTGTTTACTCAAATGACAGACAAAGATACTCATGACTATGTGATCCTAGGAATCAGATTTCTGATCTAACTCTTCCTCTTTCCCTAAAGGTCTCCGAGTCTCGCATCTGCCTGTAAAATTACAAAAGATAGCTTTACAAAAGCATCCTCTTTACTGTCATAAACAATCCCATGATGCAGCTGAGTGGGGTCTAAGGACACCACCACCTTGACAAGATGAATCATTGGAGTTTCTCAAATGTACTGTAGAGGAAGCTTGCTTCAGTTGAGGAGACATTGTAAAAAATGGTGCCAACATTTAACAGAGAGACAAACATGACACATTAACTGTGTCTGATGTAGATCTAGAGAGTTCAGAATCCATAAAACCATTATAAAAATGGAAAAACAAAACAAAAAATGGAAAAACAAAGAAAGGTGAGGGATTCTCCTCACAAATTTTTTGTTTGAGGGGAAAGTGACTTCTTTTCCTATTGTAGATTATGGACATTTCTATAAGTTAACTGTTATGGTACAAGACTCTCAACATTTTTAGAACATTCAGAGGCCAGAACAAAGGACAGTAGGTGATATTAACAGAGAAACAAATCCAGGCCTTATATAAAAAAACTAAAAATTGGGGCCAGAAGTACAAGAGGCTGCTTCTGAGGCTGGTGGGTTTCCCATTACCGGAGGTCTGATAGAAGAGGCTAAATAACTACTTGTTGGGTAGATTGTAAAGTGGTAACCTTTTCAGTTCTTCATCTGATACTGGTTAACTTGTTTTTGCTTTTCTATATTGTGATAATTGTATTTCAATATTTTTGGTTTCCTTTGTAACCCTATATATTTACTGTTATGAATTTTAAATCATTATTCTGCCCAAGATCATTCAGGTAATAAGCAACAGAATTTGGATTTAAGTTTAGTACCTTGACGCCAAATCCAATATTATTTCTGGTATATCCCAAAATCCCCTGCCTCTGGATAAACTGGACAGGTGAAAGAATAAATGAGCAAGCAGTGCATTCACTCAGATGACTGGAGCCTGGGGAGAGGGGGCAAACAAGGTGAGGGAGAGATGTTTCCCTTTCACTTCAGCTATATGTGACTGCCAACTATTTCTAAGTGTGTTTTTTTCATTCTGATAAAAACAGCATCTGACAGACCTAATCCTATTTTTCACTTCTGCTTGTTCTTTGAAATCCGTGGGTCTGTTTGTTTGTTTTTTCCTCAGCATGAAGGCACAGGACAGCTCTGGAAACTATATGGGAGAGAGTGACCTTTTCTAGCTAAAGCCTGGGATCCCAAACCCTCTTGCCCATTGTTGCAGGGCAACATTATCTAAGGGCATAATTAGGAGTCATTTATGCATTTCATATTTCTACAAATCTGCCTGGGCAATTCATTCTCCCTCCATCAGACTGTGGACTTTACGTGTTACAGCATTCATTGTTGTCTTAGAACCACAGATGTTGAGCTAGATGGGATCTCAGGGATCAAATAATCCAACCACCTTATTTTGCAGAGGAGGTAGATAAATACTAGATTAAGGGAAATAATTTTTTCCATGTTTACCACAGCCAACAACTTGCACTACAACCCAGATCTCCTCATTGTGTGCTGGTTCAGACCCAGGCCAAATAGTGAAGCAGCTGACTTGCTTTCAAAATCCACCATCTCATTTTGTGAGCCTTCCATTCTCTTTTCAGCTCCAAGCTGGGAATTTACCAAGCCCTTTCAAGTCTAGAAATTGAACACATTTTTTCTGCATACTGTAAGCTTGTGAAAAACTAAAAATTTCATGATGCCACAGCCAAGCTGCATATTTAATTAAGGACTTGTCAAAAGAATAAACTTTTACAACACTGAGATGGCCCAGGCTTTGGAAAGAAAAACAATTTAATGCAGTTGAAGGTTTCAAGCCTTCTCAGAGAGTCACAATAATTTATGCTCTTGGAGATCAGTTTTGATTTGGGCCCAGAAATTTAGCAGCATTTAAATACTGTCTTAAGGGGGGATGATAAACTTGGCACTGCCATCTCCTCCTCATAATTTAAATATTCTTTACAGTCACTAATTAGCTAACAAAAACACACATCTCCCAGAAAGGTTATTTTCTCATCCTACCTTCCTTTGTAAATCAGTAGAGAATCAACATGAATTCCTACTAAGCCAGTAGATTTGAAACTAGAATTAAGAATTCTTTTAAAACCCCAGGCAGTAATAGTACAATTAAAAGA
The DNA here is from genome assembly GCA_023548195.1 of Bettongia penicillata ogilbyi. NCBI lineage: Eukaryota > Metazoa > Chordata > Mammalia > Diprotodontia > Potoroidae > Bettongia > Bettongia penicillata. The sequence goes on from JAJHZJ010000017.1 coordinate 4,196,686, forward strand.
GTTCTAAATTAAAAGTCAGAAAATTTGGATTCTAATCCTGGCTCTGTTACAAACTGGTCAGGTGACTATAGATAAGTCATGTCCCTTTTGTGGACCTCATTTGGCCTCATCTGTCAAATGAAGAGACTGAGCCAGATAATCACTAAAATCTTCTTTAGATCTAAATCCTATGATTCTCCTTTTTAAAAAAAAAAAAAGGAACAGAGATGGGCTTAGAATTCAGGGATCCTGATTCCTTAGAATAACCAACTTAGAACTAGGTAGGATAAACTGAATCTTGGAGAGGTTGAAAGACTTGCCCAAAGTCTCACAATCTAACTCCAACCTACCTAACCAAGCTTCTGAAACATTGCTACCCCTTACATACTTTGTGGTCCAATCAAATTTCACAACATGTACCATTCTACCTCCCATCCACCTGTGTGCCTTTTGCAAAAACTGTACCTCCTACTTTGAATGTCCTCCATCCTTCTTTCTGCCTCTTGGAATTCCTAGTATCTTTCAAAGCTAAAATATTATCCCCAACTGAGACTTCTTTTGATGATCACCCACCCCACCTACCAATTCTTCTCCTCCCAATTTAGCTTTAACCTATCACATATTGTATTGTCTATTTAATTTACTTTTATTGAATTTAATATTTAATTTATTACATATGCGACATATAATATGTATACATAGAGACACATCACATATAAATACATATATTTATTACATATTATGTTATGCTGTATTATATGTTTCTATGTCAAATCTCCCCTTATAGAATGTAAGTTTCATGAGTACAGAGATCATTTCATTTTTTTGTGTCCCTAGCACCTAACAATGCCCAGCACATAATAGCACTTAATAAAATTCTTGTTGATTGATTGTCATAGCTATAATAATAACTGACATTTATAATACGCTGAAAGGTTTGCATTGCATTTTTAGCCCTAATTCTTCATTTTACAGAGGAGGCAACTGAGTCACCAGGGAGGGAAAGTGACTTACCTAAAGGTCACAGAGACTCATTCAAGTCTTAAGAAACTGAGACCAAACTAAAGTTGAGTCAAATAGCATTCTTATATCGTATAGCCATAGACTATCATAGCTTCAAGGAACCTTAGAAAAGACCTAATCCATTCTTCCATTTTACAAAAGGGAAACTGAAACCCAGAAGTACTGTCAGGGTAGGGACAATAATTCCTAGTCTAGTGGCCTTAGCTATTTATCAAAAGTTAGTTTCCCTTGGAAGATGAGAACACCAGCTTTTTCAGAGCAGGAGTCTATTTCTCAGAGAAGGCATCTGAGCACGAAGTGAGGAAGGACTGCTGTTTCATCCATGTGCATTCTGGACCTAAACACAGCACTGTTTCTGCCAACCCTTTGTCCCCCTCCCCAGCTCTTTTCAAAGAGAAAATACAAACACTTTAGGAGCCTGAACTTTGAAGGAAAAGAAAAGGGAGAGTTAACTTGGACTTCCCTCCCCATTCCTAGGTTGGCCCTGTCTCCCTCAGTTTCTACCTTCCCTCCCTCACACCTGAGAAACCCTGAGAGGTAAGTCATCTGCTCTCCTGGCCAGTCTGCTTCCATCCTGACTTGTGCTTCTCATGTCTGTTCAAGGCTGCCTTGCCTAAGTCTGCCCCCAATCCCACCCTAGAAGCCTTGTTCCTAAACATGTTCAGTAATCCTATCAACTCTCTACCCTAGTATAAAGTTCTAATCACTCCTCACTAGTTACAGATCTTTTAATTCCCCTGAATTTCCCAATACAAACTCTCAGACCAGTAGGACCAACATACAAACATTGTGTCAAAAATGTCAAGATATGGCTACACTGGTCTCCATTTTACTTTTCTTCAGAAGATATTTCGGAGTATTCCAATACCCCAGAGTCATCCTTCTGACCATCAATTACCATCACATGGCAGATAATGCTAATGAAGGAAGTATCTAGGTTGATAGAATGTCACATAAATCATTCTTTCATGTACCAAGAAGAAGATGCTGGTATTGAAAAACTGTTCATCATTCTTTCAAAATGTCTCCCCTCTCGATATCCTCGCCAAACCTCAAATTCAGTTTTCTAGAATGTTATAAAGGTTCATTGAGAATTGTGTAAAACTTCACCAACTCCAACTAAAGGGAGTATAATATCAGGTAATTCTGAATTATATATTCATATATTTATGAATTAGGACAGAAGGAGGTTGGATTGGGGCACCTCCTAAGGAACTAGGGATGCCCTAAGGTCACTTTTAGTGAGACATGTCCTTAGGCAAGGGGAAAGCAAGGCAACAAGCATTAAGTAAGTGCATGCTAAGTATCAGACACTATGACAAATGACAGAGATAGAAACAAAGGAAAAAAATCCCTGCTGTCATAGAGTTTCCATTCTAAAGACAGAAGACAATACACAAAAGGGAGTTGAAAAGGGGGAGAGGGGAAGAGTATAGCATCAAAGTCCAAGGAAAGTTAGAAGTAGAACAAAGAGAGAAATAAAATCAGGGTAGCCTGGGCCCCTCCCAAAAATAGAGGAACTTGTCAATGGGACCAGGGGACCTGCATGGTGGTGGGTTATTTCCGGGTTACAGAGGGAGATGGAAGCTGAAGCATGCTAGCAAAAACCTGAAAGTCACAGAAGGAAAATGAAAGTTGATTGGCCCTGGCCCATCCCCAAAATGGAGGCCCCATGAGGGACTCACCAATGGAAGAAGAAGGCTAGTAAGGGATGTTCCAAAGTGAGGTCTCATGGAACAATAGATGAATGTTCTATACAGACCAAAACACATCACATGAGAAATCTGTCAAGTTCACATCAGACTCCATGGGAAGTGCTCTAATCTAATGGTCCAATCTAAAGAATAGGTAGAAAAAGTAATTTTCTTACCAACTAACAATGCACCAACCAATTTCTGCCAATAGAAATATAGCAGTTTTAATGAATTGATAAGAAGTAGCATGGTGTGGTTGAAATAAAAACCCATTTATAAGTCCCTGGTTGTAGTTCTGGCTCTATCACTAATTACTGAATGGCTATGGACAAGTCATTCCAGGAAGATTGCCTCATTGCAGGAAAGCAAGCTAAATCCAGAGTCATGAAAACTGAGTTCAAATCTAGGGTTTGTGTAATCCTAGGCAAAACACTTCTATAGACCTACTTCCTTATCTGTAAAATAATGGGATTGAATTAGATAGTCTTTGAGTTCCCCCTCCAGCTCTAGGGCTTATGTGGATCCCTGGACCTTTCTGAAAGTAGGTTTCCACATCTGTAAAATTAAATGATCTATATGGTCTAATCTACCTCCAGAATCCAGCTGTTCTTTTTTTAAATCACAGCAACAGATTTCATGACTTCAAGAGCACTTGAAAACCATCTAGGTTTTATCTCCAGCTTTATTCACATTTTCCCTGACATCCTGTTTTCTTTCTTCATTTGCACTGTCAAGGAAGAAAGCCTTTGCTAAGGAAAGGTAAGTTTTAGCACAGACCTTGTCAAAATGATCTCCAAGTCTTCCCAACTACTCAAGCTCCCAGCGAAGGGAGCATTATTATTGGGCTTTGAAAAGCCCTTAGGGTTTAAATTTAGCAGGAGGTGGGGAGAGAGAAACTTTGCTTAACTTCGTTGTAAAGCCCTTCCTGATATGTGTCTATATATATACATATATATATAAATATACACACATACACACATATATGTATACATACATGTACATATATGTGTGTGCATATCTGTGTGTATTTATTAGGTTGGCAAGAGGACTGAGGCCAGAGTATCATCATTCCAGAGTTCAAAATTGACAACCAGTGGATGATAGGAGACCGAATGTCAACCCACTTGCAAAATGTCAACATGGCAGGATGTAACTTTCCCCAAAAAATCCAAAATGTAGCCATTATTCAGCATGAGCCCATTTGAAAATACACTGAAGCAGATTCTGAGCACTAAGTTGACAGTCTCACTGAATGTATTTGGGAGTTGATTTCCTCTGTGGTTTTGAGAACCCCAAAGTTGGTGAGGGGAGTGTTGTATTGTGGGAGTGAATGAGGCAACGTTCCAATAGCAGATTTATCTTCTCATCTCCTGCCTCACACAGTTTTGTGACTGGTTATGATTCTGTGATGGAGTGAAGCAATGAGGTTACATTCATATCATCTGTGTTGCAAGCTGATATTTTCATAAAATAAGAGAAAGAAGGCTTCATAGATCTTCCCCATTCAAAGCAGAAACTTTTGAGAAAATGAGCAGTGTGGATCCTCACTTATTTAGCATCTAGGACAAGTGCTATTTACTTCTTGTTAGTCATTGTTGTTAATAATTTTTCAATCATGCCTGATTCTCTATGACCCCATTTGGGGTTTTCTTGGCAAAGATACTGGAGTGATTTGCCATTTCCCTCTCCAGATCATTTTACAGATGAGTAAACAGAGGCAGCTAGGGTTACATCATTTGCCTGGGTTCCCAAAGCTAGTAAGTGTCTGAGGCCAGACTTGAACTCAAGAAGATGAGTCTTCCTAACTCCAAGCTCAGCACTCTATCCACTGAGCCACCTAGCTGCCTGTTTACTTCTTAGTGGAGGAAAAGATAGAGAAAGGTAGCTAAAATAATGCTTTTAACTAAAATTCATAGAAATCGTTAATCAGCAAGCATTTTAAGTACCTTCTCTATCCTAAGCACCATACTAGATTTCTGCTTTCACAAAGTTTATATTCTATCTGAAGAGACAACATATGCACATACCATGATTGAAACTAGGGCTAAACCAGAGCTAAAGAGGACCTCAGGTATTACGTAGTGCAATCCCCTGACAAATTAATTCTCTCTGACATTCTCAACCACTTATCATCCAGACTCTACCTAGCACATCAAGTGACACAGTGTCACTTAATGTCCCCCATATCGCTACACTTGCCAAACCTCAGATTCAATTTTCTAGAATGTTATTGGATGACAGTGACAGTGACAATGAAGCAGTCTATTCTAGGACCAGCCCTAATTTTTTTAATAGCATTTTATTTTTCCAACTGCATGTAAAAATAATATTAACTTTTTTTTATTTTTGAGTTCTAAATTTCCTCCTTCCTTCCCTCTCTCCCCCCTCCCCAAAATGGTAAGCAATTTGATAAAGGTTATACATCTGCAATCATGTAAAATATATTTCCATATTAGTCATGTTATAAAAGAAACAAACCAAAGTGGAGAAAAACACATGCAAAAATGAAAAAAGTGAAAATGGTATTTTTATATTAGCATTCAGACTCTATCAATTCTCTCTCTGGATATGAATAATATTTTCTATCTTGAGTCCTTTGGAATAATCTTGAATCATTGTATTGCTGAGAAGAGCTAAGTCATTCAGAGTTGATCAACATACAATATTGCAGTTACTATATACAATGTTCTCCTGGTCCTGCTCATTTCACTTTGTATCAGTTCATGTAAGCCTTTTCAGGTTCTTCTAAAATCTGTCTGCTCATCATTTCTTATTGCACCATAGCATTCCATCACAGTCATATTACACAATTTGTCCAGTCATTCCCCACTTGATAGGCATCCCTTCAATTTCCAATATTTTGTCACCACAAAAAAAAAGAGCTACAATAAATACTTTTGTACATGCAGGTCCTTTTCCCTTTGGGCAGTCCTAATTGTGAGGAAGGTCTTTCTAACCTATTGCTCCTCCTGTCCTCTGGGGCCAACAAGGGTAAGTCTGATCCCTCTTCTATAGGTCTGTCTTCAATACATGTAGACAATAATTAGGGCTTTCTAAGGTTTTTTGTATTCAGGCTAAGTCCCCATAGTTTCTTTAATGTAGCCTCAAGTATGTGCCAGACAGACAGGCTTACTTACTATATCTTGTTCATGATATTTTATCTCTGAATACTGCTTTGTACCAGTGTATCATGTAATTTTATAACTGTGTATCATGCCTGGAATGCTATCCTTCCTCATCTCAGTCATTTTGAATCCCACACTATTCAAAATTCAGATTAATGGATGACTTTCTACATAAAGCCTTGGCAAGTAAATGGTGAGGTAGATGGAATGCTAAACTTGTAGTCAAAAAAACCCCAAATTTAAATCTAACCTCAGGTGTGTGTTCATCCTTCATTGCTGAAGAAGACCATGCCATCAGAGAAATGACATGACTTGCACTTGACTTTGTTTTGAGGGAAGGAGGGCTGTGCAGGTCACTAGCCTCACTTCTCCTCCAGAGCTATCTGAATCCAGTGACCAGATATTCCTCAGGATGACTGGAGATGACCCAGGATGAGGCAATTGGGGTGAAGTGACTTGCCCAAGGTCACACAGCTACTGAGTGTCAAGCATCTGAGGTGAAATTTGAACTCAGGTCCTCCTGACTCTTGCACTGGTGCTCTATCCATTGCACCACCTAGCTGCCCCAACCTCAAGTACTAGTTGTGTATCCCTGTGAAAATCACTTAACCTTGTTTGCCTCAGTTTTCTCATCTGTAAAAATGAGCTAAAGATGGAAATGGCCAATCACTCCAGTATCTTTGCCAAAAAAAACCCAAATTGGATCATGAAGAGTCAGACACAACTGAAAATGACCAAACACCAATAATAACACACATATGGCAATGTAAGACTCTTGAAAAAGATGTTATCTCCTTTGTTCTTTCACAACACCAAGAGGTAGATTTATCCCCATTTTAAAGATGGAGAAACTCTTCCCCAGGAAAAGCTTATCACCTGCCCCAGTTTTCTCAGGAAATTTCAAATCTAAGAGCTCAAGGAGGCAATTGTTGGTCTATTCTAGGGTCAGTATCTAGCAATGGTAGCAAAAGAAATGATTTAATATGGCAAGGTAACTGGTATTTTGAACAGAATTGCCCCACAATTATTTAACTCCTCATTATCCCAACATATGTACATGAAAATGTAATTAGAGGTTCTACTTTTGAGAGGCATGACCAAGTTCTAGATACAGTGCTGTCAAATTCATGGACTATAAAACTGCAGTGTTGCTAAAAAATATTAAAATGTAATTGGGAAATGCTTAACGAAATAAAAATAAAATGCAACATAGATGATGTTAATATATGGTTTTCTAAGTCATTATGTGACTTGCAGGAATGTGTTTCTGATTAATTTGTGGAGGACCTTAAAAATGTTGAGCTGGATGGTGCAGGGTCCGGTTGCCATATTATATAAAGATGAGTCCATGAAAAAGTATTTATCATGCCAAGCATTCTGCTAAGTGCTAAAGATACAAATAAAAAGTAAAAATGTTCCTGTCTTCAGGGAACAGCTTACTTACTTAAACCACACACAAAGGCTCAGGTGGTGTCCCAGGAGAGGCCCTTTGGTTTGGAAAGTTGAAAGAAATGGGAAATGACTAATCTGGAGAAGAGAAGACATAGCAGAGACATACATGACATCCATTTTCAAGCATTTGAAAGGTTGTCTAATAGAAGAAGGACTGATTTTCTCTGATTGAACCCAGAGGAGAGATCTAGGAACAGTGGGAGGCTGATTAGGACTCAATTGGAAAAAGAACTTTGTAACATTTAGAGATTCGGAGTCCCAGGAGCCCTGACTCAGACAAGATCTCAAAATTGTTCTAACCAAAATAACACCCGACAAAATTTCCCTCTACAATGTACTTAACAAGTAGTAATCAACTCTTTCTCTGTCTCTCTGTCTCTCTCTCTGTGTCTCTCTGTCTCTCTCTTTCTCTGTTTTTTTTTGTCTCTCTCTCTTCCTAGAAGTCAAGTTACCCAGCTTCTGCATAAAGGCCTTCAGCGATAGGAAATCCATTAACCTTACTGAGATGGCCCATTGTACTTTTGGATAGCTGTAATGATTAGGAAGTTTTTTCTTACACCCAGCCTAAATTTTGCCTTTGTGCAATTTCTATTCATTATTCATAGTTCTACCTTGTAGAGTCAAAGAAAAGCAGAAAAAAATTAAGCGTTCTCTGGGTGGGGGTATTCATGTAATCTAACTCAGCCCCCTTGCTCAGGTCTCAGGACTTTCTCAGTGCAAATGAAAGCCACTCCCCCAGCCCCAGGACATCTGACTGAAAGAATCCCAGGTTCCCATGCAGGCACAGCATATCAGAAAAGGCTCAGAAGGGCGCTGCTGTCTCTGACCTTTGGATTTAGCTTCATCACTGCGCAGTCATTAGGATGTGTGCTGTGCTGTGCCCTCAGATGTCCAACAGCTTGTAATACAGCCCAATACATCAGACAGTTTCTGGAGAATACATAGTATGTGGTGGACCCCTAAGCCAGATACACCCTACAAGCCACCCAGAAACCAGACTCTCCAGAGCACCACTTGCTCTGTCACATTGGTACCTAAATTGATTCTTGTGCTCTCCCTCCTAAAAAATAGTCATCTTTGCTCCGCTAGTTTAGAAACACTGTCTCCAAAAGCCTGGTCTACCATTTATAGGGTGGTATGGGGAGGCTCAGAAGATAAGAGAGGCTAATTCATTGATGAGGGGTTGGAGTGGCAGTTGCCACTTCCTGGTCTATGGATCAATTGCCAAATTCAACCTTCCTTATGGCACTAACACAATCATACTAAAGCATGGGGCAAGTGGGCCCAACAGAGCTACATCCTTGAGAGTTGAGGCCTCTAACTCACTCCTGCTGATTTAATCCCAACTCTCTCCATCCTTCCTAAACTCAGTCAATATAAGAAATGGTCAGTCAATATATAAAGATACAGAATCTGCCTGATGAGTAACCAGTACTAGCAATAGTTCTCCAGATTCAGTATGACCATCTGACCAAACTATCCAATATGGTAAGGGAATGAGGGATGAACTCCATGATGGCATTGTTATATCTTGGAGCAAACCAGCTCCTTCATGGGAATGAGAAAGAGAAAATAATCAGAGTTAGTGAACCAAGTACAGAATAGAAACCAATTCATCAGGATTATCACTTTGCCAAATTGATATATTTCTCCCCTCTTAATGTACTCAAAAATCACATTGGCTTTTTTTTCCACCTGGAATATCATACTTTTGGTTTATATCAACTTATGGTGCATTAAAGCTCTTTAGAGAGGAACTGTTGCCAAGAGACCTCATCCCTCATCTTGCACTTCAGAAGTTTATCTTTTTGAACCCAAGTATAAAAACAAACCATGTTGACAGCTGGGTTTAGATCCAGTCTTACCTGAATTTCACTGGTTGAGCCTACACTCAACTTCTTGACCCTAGCAATGAGTATCCATTAATAGGCAACAGACTTCGTGGCATACTATGCCTATGTCTCTGCTTGAGCTGCTCCCTGTGCCTAGAATCCTTCCCCTCCATCACCTGCTGTATCCTATTCTCTGAAGCCCAACTCAAGGCCCACCTACTGCAGGAAGCTTTACTTTGATTCCCTCAAGTTAGTAATCTACTCTATTCCCATGTCATAGTAGTGCTTTGCCTCATTAATGAACTGATCATGCATTATTCTGTATGACAATAATTTGTGTATATATCATACAGGAAGGAGATATAAACTTCATAAGGACAGGAGTCTAGTTTGAGCTAAACTGTGGATCCAACAACTCAGCCCAGTCTTCCATACAAAGTAGGAACTTAATAAGTGTTTGTATTATAATTCAGTTTTAATACTGATCTATTCTCTCCATTAAATTAATATAATAGTAGCTCAGAGCCTGGGTTTGAGAAATATCTTTGGTAAATGTACATCTATACACCAAATATTTTAAAAGACAAATGGTTAGGTAAATAGTCAATGATAAAGGTGAGTCACAGATAATGATAATCTCTCCACAGAGACTGAGACACTTAGCATGCTGCTAGGAAAGCTGCGGAACAACTGACTGATTTCTGGGGTGATAAGGAGAAAGATACCTCCCTTCTCCCCCAGCCCCCTCAAGGGCCCTGCCAGCTGCAAGGCAGGAAGATGCTTCTCTTTATCTAAACTGAGAAGCAAGAAATCTGCCCACGGAGCCATCTAGTTCTGAATCTGAAAAGGGCAAATTCTGCATTATTGGTGTCTAACTTATTCTGCCACATTTGTGTTTCTGAGAGCAGATGAAAAGTGGGATGTCTGGGGCTGAGAATTAATTTCTTTTCAACATGCAGCACTTCAGTCTAGGAGAAGGGGATCAGTGGCCCAACCCTACTTTCTCTGGATAAGACAAACTTACTGTCCTGTTGGGATTTTTCTCTAACAAAACTCAAAAGCAAAATTTGTTTAATGTACTTGGCATTTCTTTTATCAAACATTTATTATTGATCAATCAACAAGTACTTATAAGGTGCCTAGATGCCAAGCAGTATGCCAACTGCTATGAATGAAAAAAAAAACCAAAGAATGAAATCATCCCCTTTCTATAGGATTCTATGTTGAGGAGATAGAACATTCCAGTCCTAAACAGATAGAGGACTAGATAAATTTGTAAAATGCAGGTAAAGATCAGAGAAAAAGAGAGTTAAGCTAGATCAAGAAGGGCAGAAGTAAAGTATAATGAGATAGTACGTGAAATGCATAATAAGTCTTTGAAAGTACAGACTAACCTTGGGAACAATTTGAAAAGAATTATCCAATCCCCTCCCAGGACTTTCTTCCTAATGTTGGTCACTAATGCAACATAGGCCTTTATTCTATTTCTTATTTGCCCAATAATCTACAAGGCTAGTTAGCTGTGATGTTGCTTATTGGTTTTATTTTATTTTGCTTACATTTGCAAATTCAGCTCTCAAGGGACTGAGTCATATTAAAACCAGAGCCTTTTCTAAGGCACATTGCCATCAAGAAGTAATCACTGCCCCTGTCAATTCAACTCAACAGCGACTGACTGAGCATTACCAGTAGAACCCTGCAAGGCGTTAAGAGAAACACAAAGATGAAATAGGACATGATCCTTGCCTTTAAGTAATTTACAATCCAATTGGGGTGGAAAGAGAATGTGACAAAAAAATAAATAGTTATCATACAAAGTAGAATATGATTAATGTTTGTGAAAACACAGCCAGTGCTTTCTGTAAATGAGGCCATGTAACATAATAGACAATATTCTGGGCTTGGAGTTGGGAAGATCTGGGTTTATATTCTACCTCTAATATTTGCTAGCTATATGACAAGGGCAGATCACTTAATCTTTCAGTCAGTTTTCTCATCTGTAAAATGGGAATTATGATTCCTATAATATCTATTTCACAGAGTTGTTAAGGGAGACTTTAAGGGTTGACATTTTACAAATTTAAAGCATGATAATAAAAATAGCTAACACTACATAGCACTTTTTTGCAATAATCATACTAATAATATATTAATAATAATAGTAGTTAACGAATATATAGCACTTTAAGTTTTGCAAAGAATGTCGTTGATTCTCATTTGATCCTCACCACAACCCTTGGTGATATTATTAGCTCCACTTTGCAAATGAAGTTAAAAGAAAATGGAAGGAACTGGAAAGGGGAAATGAATAAACATTTATAAAATACCTATTATGTGCCAGATATTGTGCTAAGCACATTTGATCCTCTCAAGATATGTACTGTTATTATCTCACATTTTATAGTTGAGGAAATTTGCGGCAATCTGAGAATAACTGATTTGCCCAGGGTCACACAACTAGTAAGTATATGAGGACAGATTTGAACTCGAGTCTCCTTGTCTCCAAGTCTAGTACTTTTTCCACTATGCCACCTAGTAGTCAGCTATTATATGTTATGGTGTCTTTGTCTTCAGAACTGTGTCTGAAGCAGGATTGAAATTCAGGTGTTGTTGACACTCAGGCCAGCAGACTATCTACCCCAGTACTTAGCCATCAGTTGTAATTTTTATGATAAGTCTAAGAAAGTAAAGATCATTTCCAACTGGGAAGACCAGGAAAGAGTTCCTACAAATTACAACGTTTAATCTAGGTCACAGAATTACAATTATAGGATTCCCAGAGGTGGGAGGGACTTCAGAGTCATCTCATCCTACCCTCATTTTGAAAAGAATCCCCTCTAAATCACCTGTGACAAGTAGTAAAGATAGTTAATAATGATGAACATGTATATAGCACCTACTATGTGCTGGGCACTGTGCTAAAGACTTTACAAACAGTATCTCATTTGATCCTCACAATATCTCTGGATGGTAGGTGCTATTGTTTTCCCCACTTTACAGCTGAGGAAATTGAGGTAAACAGAGGTTAAGTAACTTGACTGACATCACACACTACTAAGTATCCAAGGTAGAATTTGAACTCAGGTCTTCTTGACTCCAGGTCCAGCATACCTAGCTGCCTATCTCACTTCCTACTCTGAGACTTCTAGAAATGAGGAAATTTATTACTCCAAAAGGCAGCACATTGGTATTTTTTAAATCTCTAGTTAGGGTATCCAGGTAGTCAATGGACATTTATTAAGCTCCTACTATGTATCAGGCACTGTTCTAAGCACTGGGGATACTAACAAAGGCAAAAAAGTCAGGAATATCAAGGGAGTTGATGAAAAAAAGTACAAAGGAAGGTGGCCTAGCCATGCCAGATCTAAAATTATATTATAAAGTGGCAATTATCAAAACTATTTGGTACTAAGAAATGAAGTAGTGGATCAGTGGAACAGGTTAAGTACAGAAGAGACAGCAGTCAATGCCTACAGTAATCTATTGTTTAATAAACCCAAAGACTACAGTTTCTGGGATAAGAACTCACTATATGACAAAAATACTGGGAAAACTGGAAAATAGTATGGCAGAAACTAGTCATAGATTAACATCTTATACAGTGTACTAAGATAAGGTCAAAATGGGTACATAATTTAGACATAAAGGGTGATACTATAAGCAAATTAGGAGATAAAGAATATTTACCTATCAGATCTATGGAAAAGGGAGGAGTGTGTGACCAAACAAAACATAGAGAACATCATAAAATACAAAATGCATAGTTTTGATTACATTAAATTAAAAAGGTTTTGCACAAACAAAGCCAGTGCAACCAAGATTAGCAGGAAAGAAGAAAGCTTGGAAACAATTTTTACTGCCAGTGTTTCTGATAAAAGCCTCATTTCTAAAATATATAGAGAACTGAGTCAAATTTATAAGAATATAAGTCATTCTCCAATTGATAAATGGTCAAAGAATATGAACAGGCGATTTTCAGATGAAGAAATTAAAACCATCTATAGTTATATGAAAAAAATGCTCTAAATCACTATTGATTAAAGAAATGCAAATTAAAACAACTCTGAGGTACCAAATCTATCAGATTGGCTAATATGACAAAAAAAGAAAATGATAAATGTTGGAGATGTGCGAAAATTGGCACACTAATACATTGTTGGTGTTGTGAACTGATCCAACCATTCTGGAAAACAATTTGGAACTATGCCCAAAGGACAATCAAACTGTGCATACTCTTTGATCCAGCAATACCAGTACTAGGTCTGTATTCCAAAGAGATCATAAAAAGAGAGAAAAGACCCACATGTACAAAAATACTTATAACCACTCTTTTTGTGGTGGCAAAGAATTGAAAATTGAGGGGATGCCCATCAATTGGAAAATGCCTGAACAAGCTCTGGTATATGAATGTAATGGAATACTATGGTGCTATAAAAAATTATGAGCAGGTGGATTTCAGAAAAATCTGGAAAGACTTATATGAACTGATGCTGTGAAGTGAGCAGAACCAGGAGAACACTGTACACCATAACATTAACATTGTGCACAGATCAGCTATGATTGATTTAGCTCTTCTCAGCAATACATGATCTGAGGCAATTCCAAAACATTCATGATGGAAAATGCCAACCACATCCTCCAGAAAAAATCTATGGAGTCTGAATGTAGGCCAAAACATACTGTTTTCATTTGCATTTTTTTTTTTTTGGTTTTTCTTTCTTTTGTTTTTCCCTTTTATTCTGATTCATTTTCACAATATGACTAATGTGGAAATTTTTTAAGGCAAAAGACAGCCCCTGCCCTCAAAGAGTTTGCAATCCAATGGAGGAGACAATATGAAAACAACTATATACTAAAAGATGAGTAAGATTGGACCAGGCAAAGATCAGTCCTGCGCTTGTAAGTATCAGATATAAATTATAGCCAAAATGGAGATTAGCATTTGGGTTTTTTTCAGACTTTTCATTTTCCAATCTAAAAATGTTACTTTATTATTATATTTGAACTACCAGATTTTATTAAAGTGACTATATTTAAACAATATGCCCAAACACCATGCTTTCCGTCTCAGAGTCCCACATGCTGTGTTTATCTGCCTACTGCTCAGTTTGAGATTCCTCAGCAAGCCATTACAGTCTTTCTTCTGCCCACCTTGAAGGCAGAAAACTTGCAACTTCAGGGTTCCCAGGAACACAAAGAACAGGGTCTAAAAATAAACAAGCCCATAATGCCAACCATATAATCAAATAAACAGTGCATATTTTATGCAAATCAATTAAGCACAAGTACATATTGCAACAATTTCCAAACCAGGCCCTTCAATGAATAACACTAGTCTGAGGTTCTCAGCCAAATAAGACATCATTTCTCAACCTCCTAAGGGCCTACACAAAGTCTCTAGCATTGCAGTGATGCCTGCATTTTCATCTGTGAGGACCAGACTCACTTCAGAACAAATTGCTAAACCCCTGGCCCAGGCTCCATCACAACAAAGGAATTGACGAGGGGACTTCTAGTTTTAAGTCCGTGTGGTCATGTGAAAACAAATGGTGACATGGCAGATAGAGCCTTTTGTCTGCAGTCAAAAGAGCTAGGCTTGACTCTGAACTCAAGCTCTTTGTCTAACCTGGGTGCAGGAAATTCACCTCTCTGTTTCACCTAGTTTCCTCATCTATACAATGAACAAACTGGAGTAGATGGGTCCCTCCTGACCCCTCTCTGTCTCTCTGGTTCTCTTTGTCAGTCTCTGTCTCTCTGTCTCTGTATCTCTCTGTCTCTCTCTCCCCAAATCTATTTTCTCATTTATAAACTATAAGGCATCAGAACTATGTCAATCAAATATTTAAATCTACCAAGGCTTCATAATCACAGTCTCTCAAATGTTGACATCTTCCAAAGAGGGTCATTAGGATTCTCATCCTCATCTATCAAATGCTGCAAGAAGTGCCTGCCATAACGCACTGTTACTTCTCGTTTACCCTGAATGGTGGTTTGTTTGAGGGGACAACCCAAAATCTTCCATGATCCACACCTGAACAATACCTCCACTCTCTTACATCCTGCAACCTATTGCCACATATGACTATTCATACCATATTGACAACCCACTGAATCACAGTCCTATTACTTGAATAGGTTCATTGACTAACTAATCATACTTTCTGTTTCTACATTCCTAGATTCAAATCTCACAAATATAGCTTCATTACCCAAATGGATTAGTGACCTCATCGATTTGTTCCTAAGTTCACCACAAAAGTTTCACCCAGTGGACTAGAGGCTTTTGTCACTTTCTCCTAACATCACAAGAGACACAGGAAAATTCAATCTACTTTTCATCTCTAGAACTCTCAACATGAACAATCCATCTCTCTTCCTACCATAAATTTCCTTTTCAACATCTTATTCTTCTTTGAAATTCCCAATGAGTTATAAATTGCACACTGTTCACACCCACCATGCACCTCTTCATTAGCTTTTGTATAGTTTTCATTTTTGATTCTTTGGAGATTGTTATATTCTGTACCTTGCCACCACACATCAACATAGGACAAAATTATGTTATTAAAAATAAGTCTTTGTTTCTTGGGAAAGTTTGGAGTCATTAAGGGAGCACTTCAACTTTCCAAAGGCAATATAGGCTGCTCTACTCCCCTCCCATTTTTTTAACTCTGAGATCAATTCATTTTCCATCTATACTCTCAATCAGTCACCTAGGATCTAGTAAATTGCCTACAATGTGCCGGACACTATGCTAAGCAATGGAAATACAAAGGATGGCAAAAAATAGTCCCTGATCTTCAGAAGTTCACATTCTAAAAGGAGAGACAAGATGTAAACACTTTTTAGAAACAAGATACACACATATGTCTATTTCAGATATAGATGTATGTGAATATATATAAACAAGTCACATAGGTTGAACATCCAAATGCATGTCATATAATACTGAAAACAGACTTTCTTCATCTATTTAATTTTTCTTTGTCAATGGTTAGACCAAATTGATTACAGATTTCTTCCAGGAAGTTCTGTAATGTTCTCCAGCATAATGTCATCCACAGATAGAACATTTAAAGGATCACACCATTCATAGGGATGTCCAGAGAAAAACACCATTTGCCTCTCCTGTTTTATGACCTTTTCTGTGGTTTCCAGTCAGAGGGTCATTGAATCAGATATTTCTACTGTTGCATCTTTCTTTTTGTTTTCTTTTGAAAAAGTCAGTATTTATTAATCCCAAAGCTTTGATATCTGAAAACTGCACCATGACTATTGGGATACTCTATATATAATTTAAGTTACATTTTATTTTTTTTTAATTTATTTATTTAACTTTTTATATTCATTCCCACAAAATTTTGGGTCCCAAATTTTCTCCCCATTTGTCCCCTCCCCCACCCCAATACACCAAGCATTCTAATTTCCCATGTCACCAATATGCCCTCTCTTCTATCATCCCTCCCTTCCTTTGTCCCTACCTTCTCTTTTGTCCTGTAGGGCCAGATATCTTTCTATTCCCCATTACCTGCATTTCTTATTTCCTAGTAGCAAGAACAATACTAAACAGTTGTTCCTAAAACTTTGAGTTCCAAATTCTCCCCATCCCTCCCTCCCCACCCATTCCCTTTGGGAAGGCAGGCAATTCAATATAGGCCATATCTGTATAGTTTTGCAAATGACTTCCACAATAGTAGTGTTGTGTAAGACTAACTATATTTCCTTCAATCCTATTCTGCTTCTATTGCTTCTATTCTTTCTTTTGATCCTGTCCCTCCCCAACAGTGTTGATTTTAAATTGCTCCCTCCTCCCATTGCCCTCCCTTCCATCATCCCCCCCTAACCTGCTTATCCCCTTCTCCCCCACTTTCCTGTATTGTAAGATAGGTTTTCATACCAAAATGAGTGTGCATTTTATTCTTTCCTTTAGTCAAATGTGGTGAAAGTAAACTTCATGTTTTTCTCTCAGCTCCCTTCCTTTTCCCTCAACTAAAAAGTCTCCTACCTGCCTCTTCTATGAGAATTAATTTGCTCCATTCCATTTCTCCCTCTCTCCTCCCAAAACATTTCTCTCTCACCACTTAATTTCATTTTTTTAAGATATGATCCCATCCTATTCAGTTCACTCTGTGCTCTCTGTCTCTGTGTGTGCTTGCATGTGTGTGTGTGTGTATGTGTGTGTAATCCCATGAACTACCCAGATATTGAAAAGTTTCAAGAGTTACAAATATTGTCTTTCCATACAGGAATGTAAACAGTTCAACTTTAGTAAGTCCTTTATGGCTTCTCCTTGCTGTTTACCTTTTCATGCTTCTTCTCATTCTTGTGTTTGAAAGTCAAATTTTCTTTTTAGCTCTGGTCTTTTCATCAAGAATGCTTGAAAGTCCTCTATTTCATTGAAAGACCATATTTTCCCCTGAAGTATTATACTCAGTTTTGCTGGGTAGGTGATTCTTGGTTTGAGTCCTAGTTCCTTTGACTTCTGGAATATCCTATTCCATGCCCTTGGATCCCTTAATATAGAAGCTGCTAGATCTTGGGTTATCCTGATTGTATTTCCACAATACTTGAATTGTTTCTTTCTAGCTGCTTGCAATATTTTCTCCTTGACCTGGGAGTTCTGGAATTTGGCCACAATGTTCCTAGGAGTTTCTCTTTTTGGATCTCTTTCAGGTGGTGATCAGTGGATTCCTTCAATACTTATTGTGCCCTATAGTTCTAGAATATCAGGGCAGTTTTCCTTGATAATTTCATGAAAAATGATATCTAGGCTCTTTTTTTGATCATGGATTTCAGGTAGCCCCATCATTTTTAAATTGTCTCTCCTGGATCTATTTTCCAGGTCAATTGTTTTTCCCATGAGATAGTTCACATTCTCTTCGATTTTTTCATTCTTTTGGTTTTGTTTTGTGATTTCTTGGTTTCTCATAAAGTCATTAGCCTCCATCTGTTCCATTCTAATTTTGAATCAGTGAGCTTTTGAACCTCCTTTTCCATTTGGCTAATTTTGCTTTTGAAAGCATTCTTCTCCTCATTGGCTTTTTGAACCTCTTTTGCCAATTGAGTTAGCCTATTTTTCAAGGTGTTATTTTCTTTAGCATTTTTTTGGGTCTCCTTCAGCAAGGTGTTGACCTGCTTTTCATGCTTTTCTTGCATCACTCTCATTTCTCTTCCCAGTTTTTCTTCCACCTCTCTCACTTGATTTTCAAAATCCTTTTTGAGCTCTTCCATGGCCTAAGCCCATTGAATATTTATTTTGGATGTTTGGGATACAGAAGCCTTGACTTCTATGTCTTTCCCTGATGGTAAGCATTGTTCTTCCTCATCTGAAAGGAAGGGAAGAGATATTTGTTCACCAAGAAAGTAACCTGCTATGGTCTTATTTTTTTCCCTTTTCTGTGCATTTTCCTAGCCAGTTAGTTGACTTCTGAGATTCCTCTCGACCCCTCCCTTGCCTCCAGATCCACCCAGCTAGTGCTTGGGGTCTGAGATTCAAATGCTGCTTCCAAGCCTCAGGGCTTTCAGGGGGGGCAGGGCTGCTATTCAGGGTGAGATTAAGTTCAGCTGCTCTGGTCAGGGCAGGGCCACCACACAGGGCTCAGTTGCCTCAGGAGGTTTATGGGGAGACCTTCAACAATGGATCCGAACCCCTGCTTGCTTTGGGAACCCCTGTCCTCTGCTTCCCCCACTGCTACCTCCTGAGGGGGCCTGAGTTATGGAGACACCCCACTTCCCTCTCAGCCATCCATACAGGCTCTCTCACTGACCTTCATTATCTGTGGGTGGAGGGACTTGCGCAGCCCCTGGAGATTCCATCCCTGAAGCCTGCTCAGATCTGCTCTTCTTGGTGCTGCATGGCCAAGGCAGGGCTGGGCTCTGCTCCAGGTCCAGTGCACAACAGACCTTTGGTGTTGGTTTTTCAGGGCTCTCTGGAACAGAAATCTCCTCCACTCCATTGTTGTGTGGCTTCTGCTGCTCCAGAACTTGTTGGGAGTTCTTCTTTACAGGTATTTTATGGCCTGTGGGTTGGAGCTAGCATATGTGAATCTTTCTACTCCGCCATCTTGGCTCCTCCCCCTAAATTCTACTGTTGCATCTTTCAAACAATCTTGAATTATTTTACTGGATAAAGGGGGACACTATGGAAGAGAACTTCTCAAGTGTTTTGCTCTACCACTTTTTCAAAAAAAAAAAACAAAAGGATTTGATAGTCTACATCTTTCAGTATTTGTGAAATGGCAAATATGTGGTCTGCTTGTCCCTACTTATACCCTCAATTCAAATATTTTTTATATATATAGGAAAGTAGGTAAAGTGATAGTAATTGCTGGTTGCCTTTTTTAAAATATTAATGAGGTCTTATTTTCCCAAGATTTCTTTTATTCCCATTTTTTTAGATATCTGTAATATCAGTAACTAAACACCACAACAACTGTGTCTCATTCAGCATGAATCTCTACTATATACCCTTGGTCCAATCTGACTGTTTTTCTCATTTTTTTTCTCTTTAGTGCCATTTCTATCTCCTCCATAAGCACATCTAGGACTGTGGTATTATAGTTCAGGTGTGATAGTTCAATTGCCCCTAACAGTAAAAAATAGTTTGTTACCAATGCTGGATATAGTAAACATGGAACTAGTCCCCTGTTGGCCTGATGTTATGTCAAAGTCACTCTAGACAAACACCATCTTGGGAATAAAGTATTCATGTAAAGTAAATTGCCTTTTCCAGGACCATAAAGGATTGAGCATGTCTGCAGTAACCATTTGTCTGACATGACTGACATTTCAACAACTGCCAGGTCTATGGGTTTTAACTATATGCCTTCTTTTGTTCAGTTAAGTACAAACACTCCCTTAGAAACACCAATGACAGAATGTTTACTGAGTATTTTAAAACCTTAAAAAAATTACTGGGATGTGAATCCATTTTTTTTCTTCTTCCTCTTACAGAGATAAAATACATAGTTAGGAAAGTAGCAATCGACTTAGGCCAAGAAGGTCCCTTAAAGACCATTTATTCCAAGCCTCTTGGTTTATAGATGAGGAAACAGAGGTTCATAAAGGTTAAGTGGCATGCCCCCAGTCATATAGGTAAAGTAACAGAGAAGAGAGCTGAACCCAGGTCCTCTGACTTCAAATCCTATATTCTTTCCAATGAATGATTTCATTTATTAATAAAATTATCATGGTATCATATTGTGAGATGGAATGTGTGAGATGGACCATGCCATCAGAAAAATAATGACATGACTTGCACTTGACTTTGTTTTGAGTCAGGGAAGACTGTTCAGGTCACCAGCCTCACTTCTCCTCCAGAGCCATTTGAATCCAGTGACCAGATATTCATCAGGATGACTGGAGAGGGCCCAGGATGAGGCAATTAGGGTTAAGTGACTTGCCCAAGGAGTCTGAGATGAGATTTGAACTCAGATCCTCCTGACTCCTGCACTGGTGTTCTATGCACTGTACCACCTAGCTGCTAATTTATATGCCTGATACCAAACTTGTTAGGAGGAAACTTGGTAGTACAGTTGTCTGGTTCTTGGTCTCAAATAGAGATAAAAACTGGGAAAGATCTTTTTTAAAGAGTTAATGCTTCTTTTTATATCATTATCAGTAATACTTCCCCTCCCCAAAGAACTGCTCCCTTGAAACAAATCATTTTAGTCTATGACTGACAGCACATACCTTACACTGCTAGAATCCACTCCCTCTCTACCCCTCTCTACAGGAGAAAGGTGGGGCTCCTCACCAATTCTTTGTAGCCAAGATGAGGCACAGATCTGAACCTCATGTTCTTTAGTGTTACATTTCTTCACATTATCATTATCATTCTACACGTGGCTCCCTTGGTTTTGCTATGTCATTTTGTGTTTGAATCCTGCATATTCCCATTGCCTAATACACTAAGATATTTCATTTCATTCATAAAACAAAAGTCCTTCAGTCATTTTCCAGTGAATTGGTATTATTTGGCTGGTGCTTTTTGGTGTTTTTTGAAGGGGAATAATAAATCAAAACAAATAATAAGTATTTTTTCTTTTTCTTTTTCACTTTTCTCTCCCCAAATCACTTTTTTCCCTAGGTGAAGAAAACAAGATTTATTAAGCCTTTACTGTATGTCAGGCACTGTCCTAAATTTTTTACAAGTATTATGTGATGCTCACAAAAACCCTGTGAGGCAGATGCTATTATTATCCCCACATTACAGTTGAGGAGACTGAGGCAGACAGAATTTAAGTGATTTGTCTAAGGTCACACAGTTAGTAAATGTCTGTGGCTAGACTGAAATTCAAGTCTTCCTCATTCTAGGCCCAGCAATCTATTCACTGTGCCACCTACCTGCCTCAACTGTCTAAAACTGATATAACCTGAGAACCTGGCTCATACCAAATAAATAGGGAAAGACAGATAAAGCTTTAAATAAGAAATTGCTATTTTCTAAGCACTGTGCTAAGCATTGAGAATACAACTGTAAGCCCAAAGAAAGACTGTTTCTACCCCCAGTGGGCATAGGTGAGGACACCACATTTTCAAAAGGAGGAAGACATTGGCGTAGATGCATTGCAGTGTAAGATGGAGATGAAAAATCAGTCCGAGAAGTCATGGACTGGCCTGGGTTTGAGGTGAGCATGGCTATGGTAGATATTTCCTCAAATGGAGGTTCTAGGGAGGGTTGTGGTTCGTCCTTCATTCTTGAAGAGATCTATGACATCAGGAAGAAGTTGCCATGACTTGCAAGTGAACTGAATTTAAGTGAGGTGGGGCTGTGTAAAGTCACCAACCTCACTGCCTCCTCCAGAGCCTTCTGGGCCCAGCGGTCAGATATACGGCTGCGAGGTGGCACAGCAGATAGAAAACCAGGCTTAGAATCAGGAAGACTCCTGTCTTCCTGGAGGGAGGAGGAGCCGCAGGAATGGAGGCATTGCCAACGTGAGGAGGCCTGGGGAGTCACAGGCTGGGCCAGGCTTGAAGGGAAGAGTAGACCCCATTCCTGGGCCACTTTTCTCTAACATATTAATAGTAATAAAAATAACACACCTGTTTCTAAAAAACTGTAAAGTTTGTAAAGCACTTTCCCTTACATTTTCTTGAGGTAAGTTGTACAATTATTATCATTATTTCTAATTTATAGATGTGAAAATTAATGGACAGAGTTATTGTGTGACTTGCTTGTCCAGGGTCAAACAAGTGATAAATTCTAGAACTGGAAAGTCAAACTTAGACTCTTTCATTCCAAGAATGATAGTCTTCCTACTGAACCATATAGTGCTTCCACCTACAGCCCTTAATATAGAAGAAACTTTCTTTAAAAAATACATAGATCCTGTGGCACTAGGTCTACTCTTTTTAACCTATTAGCTTTTTAGCTCTTCCCTATATTTCTATGCACAGAAGTAACTAGGATGAATGAATCTTTCTCTTTTTTTGGCTTCCAGACAACTTCTCAATGTTTCTCTATAACTACAGAGATTTGGAAACCATACTAAAAAAATGTAATTTCTTTTATAAAATGTTAGCAACAACCATCTCTCTGTGCCCAAAAAATATTCTGTGAATCAAGTCATTTTTATACGAACTTTTCTTAATAGGGAATAAGTATGACTCTCTTGATAAATAAAGTGGTTTTTAAAAAACAAAGCTAAAAAGGCTATCAAAGATGAAAATATCACAGTTGGAAATGCTGTGGAAGAAAATAGGTACACAAATACACCGTGAATTGTCCCAACCATTCTAGAAAACAACTTGGAATTCGTAACCTTTATCCCAAAGATCCCAGAACTGTTTATGTGACCCAGGAAAGTCAAGGACAAAAGAAAGGTTCCTAGTAATACACTAATGTGATGAAATTTGCGATCATGTTTAGAAAGTACCTAAGATTTCTTATCCTCTGAGTTGGAAATCTCACTGTTAAGGCAAGGATATCAATGATAGCAAGGTCTCATAAACACCACAATACTTCTAGCAGCAATTTTTTGGTGGAAGCAAAGAGCTAAAAACAAAGTAGATGCCCATTGATTGGGAAATGACTCAACAAAATATGAAAGATGAATGTAATGGAATAATACTACATTATAAGAAATCATGTATATGTAGAACTTGGATAAGTACAGGAAAACACATAACCAAAGCCAAAGTAGGAAAATAATACACACACTGATTATAATGTAAATGGAAAGAACAGAAAATGAAAGTGGGCATTAATTATACTAAGCAAACTTGGCCCCAGAGAAAAGATGAGAAAACACACCTATTTCCCTTCTTTGAAGAGACGTGGAGCTATAGGTGAGAAAAAAATGTCAGACTCAATTGATGAGCACTTACTTCTGTGGAATTGCTTTTTTAAATAATTTGTTACTTGGGATGGGTCACAGGTAATGAAAGGACAGACTTAGTTATTGTCCCTTGTACTTGAAGAGAACAAAAATGACATCACTATGCTAGTTAAATTTTAATGTGCCTAACTATGGCTGATCAGACCAATGCAACCTCGGAATTCTCTACCACAGGTCAGACACAAATAGTATATAATCAGAAGTGTAGGTGTTTTAAAAAACAAAATGTACCAATAAAACAGTACAGAAAATGTCACTTCCAAAAATATGTTACAAAATATTCATAGTGATACTCCTTGTATTGGAAAAAACCCTCGAAATAGTCATTAACTAGTTTTATTTCCTAACTGACTAGAGGAAAAGTATATATATGGTGGGATCTCACAGAACACTTTTATTATTTATGGATGTCAACCTATACTGATTCTTTCCTTGGACTATCACAGGAACTCCAGATGTGAGAAGAGGGCTCCAGAGGTGCTACACATTTATTCATCCCTGGGCTTGTACTCTAAGCCTTTCTAGCTTGGTAGGACATGTCAACTTTGACATAGTCTTCAAGAACTCAGCATCACCTTTAAGCCACAATATCACATCAGAAGAGGACGTTAGCAGAGGTTGTCTTTCTTTACATTCATTTTGAATTCCTAAATTATAAACTGAGCAACCAAATTATTTTATTTAGGACTTGCTTGCATGGTGCAATCTCTTCTTCCTGAACTAGAAACTTCTGGCATTAGCTATGGCAGATGACTTGGAAACTCTGTCATGTTGTAGGTAAATTTGGCTGCAATGTCAGAGGTCACGTTTAATGCAGATTTTCAGGAAAGCATTTGACCCAAAGTTCATGTGGCTGGATAGAGTTGCTGATATTTTTCTTTGATTGGGAAGTATTACAAAATTCTAGAATGTGTGTACAAACTAATTACTGTGGTCCTGCTACAATAATTACTGTATTTGGCAATTTATAATTACAAAGTAATTCATTTATAATTGAGTTCCACATTCCTGGTGATAGCTATTCTTGTTTCCAAACTGAAAATTCATCATAACAATTATGTTTTTCATTAACATTATGAAAATGTGTACCTCGGTTACACATATTTATGATGGAGCCAATTTGGATGAACATTCCACCATTTTATCTGTCATTTTTGTTCTCCAGTCTTCTCTAGTTGCATCATCCTTTAGACAGAGAATCAATATATCTTTCATTCATTCTTGTTTGATGTAGATTCATAGAGATAGTGCCGATGAGAAAAGGAGGGAAGCACTGGAAAGAAACTAGCCAGTTGTTACCTCCTAAGACTATCACAAATGTTCTATTGATGAAAACCTTTGTAGACTTAGTTTAAATGTTCTGTTTTCCTTAACTTATATTAAATTTCCACTCATAATACATTGTGTAAAAAAGTTGTATAAAACCATTATTTCAACATGAAGAACTCAGATTAGGAGATTACTTAGGGAATGTAGGTTATGGTCAAACCCAGAAGTCAAGACATTGACCTTTCACAATGAGCCATTTGATTTCTCGTGGGACATGGACATCTATCATATCCTTCAAGTGCCTGGAGAGCTGTCACATCCCAGGGACTCTCCAGAGGCAGAGGAGGCCTAGACTGATAGAATTATAAAGTTGGAAAGAATGCCTAGAGATCATTCAGTCCAATTCTCTGACCAATGGATGAATACCTTTTATAACATACTTGACAAGTGATCATATAGCTTCTGTTTGAATGTGTCTGGTGGACAAAAAAAACTCATTTACCATGGTAATCCATTCTATTTGGAGGCAGCACTAATAAAAAGGAAATTATCCTTATATTTTGCTAAAATCTATTTCTCTTCATTCTACCCATTAGTCATAGGATCATACAGCTGGGAGAGATGTCAGGTGTCACCCCCATTCTCCCCCTACTGTTTGAGGAAGATGAAGCGCAGAAAGGTTAAATTAATTCCTTTGAATTGGACAGTAAAGGTCTCAGACAACATCCAAACCCAATAATCTTGATTTCAAGGCCAATCCTCTACTGATTACAGCCTACTTTCCTAGGTGTTCCTTTGTTTGGAGATCAAAATCCTTCATCACCTGTCCCCATCCCCATCCTTTCCAGTCTTCTTATACCTTACCGTCTCTGTCATGTACTCTGCTATCTAGTGACACAAGTCTACTTGTTGTTCTTTGAACAAAAAGACTTCATCTCCCAACTCTGGGCATTTCCCATGCTGAATCTCATCCCTGGAATTCTCTCCTTCCTTGTCTCTGCCTCCTGGATTTCTTCTAATCCCAGCTAAAAATCTCACTTTCTGCAGGGAGCCTTTTCCAATCCCCCTTAATTTTTGTGCCTTTCCTCTATTAATCATTTCCAGTTTATGTTGTATATAGATTACACATAGTAGTTTAGATGTTGTCGCTCCCATTACACTATAAGCTTCTTGAGAGAAGGGACTGTCTTTTGCCCCTTTTTTTGTATCCCCAATGCTTAGCACAGTGGCTGGCACACAGTAAGCATTTAGCAAAGGCTTATTGACTGACTGACTCCCTTAGACAGCCAAGCTGAATAAGTATAAACCTTTTATCAAATGGTAATCTTTAAAATATTTGAAAACCTCTGATGACTCTGGCTTTTATTGACAGTAGGTCATTGACAGTACCCCAATCCTACACTCATATCCCTTAATATGCTTTGAGGAGAAGGGGCCTCATGTGGTCCACAGATGATGTAGGAATTCGCTAAAAATCCAACTTTCCAGTAAGGAATATGGATGCCCAAGAAATGATTTTAATTCATCTTGATGGAGGCAAAGGAAATAAGATTGAATTTACTGCGGGATTGAGCCAGGATTTGAATTCCCATGGGGATCAGGGCAGTATGTCTGCCTCAGAGGTAGGGGGTGATATAGGAATGGACAATTATTTTCCAGCTGATATAGTAAAAGATGTAATCACAATAACTTGGAAAAGAACAGGCAATTTTCAGAGGAAGAAATTAAAGATATCTATAATCATATGAAAAAATGCTCTAAATCACTTTTGATTAGAGAGAGGCAAATCAAAACAACTCTGAGGTAACACATCACACCTATTAGATTGGCAAACATGACAGAACAGGAAAATGATAAATGGTGGAGAGGATGTGGGAGAATTGGAACACTAATTCATTGTTGGTGGAGCTGTGAGCTCATCCAACCATTCTGGAGAGCGGTTTGGAACTATACCCAAAAGGCTACAAAAATGTGCATACCCTTTGACCCAGAAATATTGCTTCTAGGACTGTATCCCCAAGAAATCATAAAAATGAGAAAGGGTGCCACATGTACAAAAATATTTATAGCAGCCCTCTTTGTGGTGACCAAAAACTGGAAATCAAGGTGATGCCCATCAATTGGGGAATGGCTGAATAAATTATGGTATATGAATGTCATGGAGTACTATTGCACCGTAAGAAATGATGAACAGGAAGACTTCAGAGAGGCCTGGAAAGACTTATATGATCTGATGCTGAGTGAAAGGAGCAGAACCAGGAGAACTTTGTGCACAGCAACGACCACAGCGTGCAAGAGTTTTTTCGGGTAGACTTGGATCTTCATAGTAATGCAAAGACATTAAAAAAAAAAATCCCAATGGTCTTCTTAGGCAAAATACCTTCCACATTCAGAGAAAGAACTATGGAATTCAATTGCAGAATGTCGTAGATCATGTGTGTGTGTGTGTGTGTGTGTATGTGTGTGTGTGTGTGTGTGTGTATTATATTTTGGTTTGCTGTAGGATTTCTCCCACTTATTTTAGTTCATCTACACAGCATAACTATAGTAAAAATGCATTCAACAGGAATGTATGTATAGATCCTATATAGACTTTTTTCCCATATTAGGGAGGGAGGGGGGTAGTGGGGGGTAGGGAGGGGGGGAAAATCTAAGTTTTATGGTAGTGATTGTAGAACATTAAAAATAAAAAAAAATAAAAACTTGGGAAAGAAAAGAATAAAATTACAAAGTAAGGTCACTTATCCTTTGGTAGTAGGTTCCTTTAAGAAAGCATCTTAGCTTTTTATCTTCCTACTGCCTAGCAAAGTGTTTTCCATAGAGTAAGTTCTTAAGTGTTTGTTAAATGAATGAATGAATAGGAGTGACTTTATTCATAATAATGTTATTATTACAGATACATGGTGGATGAAAAATAAAAAAGTGAAAGGAGGAAGAAGGCAGGACTTTGGATTTGAGGGTAGAAATAAGGACGGCAGCCATAAGACAAAAGACTGAATCCCAATCCCTTTTCCATAGTGTTGTTTGTCTTTGTTCTTGAAGAGGACCAATGACATCATGAGGGTGATGTCAGGACTTGCAAGTGAATTGGACTTAAACGACCAGGGCTTTGTAGTCACTAGCTCCACTCTCTCCTCCAGTGTCATCAGAGTCCAGTGGAAAGACATAGGTCAGGGTGACCCAATGCAGTAGAAGGCTGAAACCTTTTGATGCTAAGGTCTTTCCCAGGTCTCAGCTTGTCTTGAGGCAACACCTATTCAGTTAAATAAAGGCTAGGCAGGAGGGCAGAAGGTGGCTTAATTTGCCAACACAAAATAATCAATCTGGGAAGGGAAACCCTCAGAGTTTCTGACTTATTTACATTCAGTCTGAGCCATAAAAACCCAAACAGTGAGCAAGTGAGGTTTGTGCTAGGACCTATTATTGGCCAATCAGTGAGAGTCAAAGAGATTTGTGTTTAAAGGTATAGTGAAGTAGCTTTCATTTCAATACCTATGGGCTTTATCAATGCCTGGTTTTTCAGAGCTAGATTTCAAGAAACTATTTTACTTCACCGTGCACCTCCTAATTTTATCCAGGATATGAAATGGACTATTATTCAACATATTAAATATTAAATCTATCATTTACAATTAGTTAAGCATTGTCATCCCTTGAAATATTTCACTTTCTCGGGTCACTCACTTCCTTATGCGTTCATAGATTTAAATGCATAAACATGTTGTGATCGTATATATGTGTACATACTTTATCATGCCTTCCCCTTTCCCAGATCTTCTGCATAGATGAGTAACATTCTCCTACCCATGAATACCTATAGCTCATGAAAGCAATTTAAGGATTCCACTGTCTCCATCTCAAGCTCATAGATTTAAAGAAAAGCAGAGATTGGGTACACAATACATTACAGTAAGTGACCATAGTAATCTAGTGTTTGACGAACGCAAAGATCCAGGCTTTTGGGACAAGAAATTACTATTTGACAGAAATTGCTGAGAAAACTGGAAAGCAGCTTGGCAGAAATTAGGAACAGACCAACATTTCATATTATATAAGATGAAAACGGATACATAATTTAGAGTGATATCATAAGCCAATTGTGGGAGCATAGAAAATTTTGCCTGTAAGATCTATGCATAAGAATTTATGACAAAATAAGAGAGAAAGAATTATAGGATGTAAATGGATAATTTTGATTAAATTTAAAAAGGTTTGCACAAACAAAACCAATGCGGTCAAGATTAGACAGAAAACTGGGGGAAATGTTACAGTAACTTTCTCTGATTGAGGCCTCATTTTTCAAATATATAGAGAAACGATTCAAATTTATAAGAATACAATTTCTCACTTGATAAATGATCAAAGGATATGAATAGGGAGTTTTCAGAAAAAGAAATTAAAGATATCTATAATCATAAAAAAAAATACTCTAGGGATAATTTTGATTAAATTTAAAAAGGTTTGCACAAACAAAACCAATGCGGTCAAGATTAGACAGAAAACTGGGGGAAATGTTACAGTAACTTTCTCTGATTGAGGCCTCATTTTTCAAATATATAGAGAAACGATTCAAATTTATAAGAATACAATTTCCCACTTGATAAATGATCAAAGGATATGAATAGGGAGTTTTCAGAAAAAGAAATTAAAGATATCTATAATCATAAAAAAAAAAATACTCTAGGGGCATATGGGTGGATAGAGCACCAGCCCGGGAGTTAGGAGGACCTGAGTTCAAATCTTGCCTCAGATGTGTACTAGATGTGTCACCCTGGGCAAATCATCTAACCCCAAAAACCATAGCTATTTAAAAAAATGTTCCAAACTACTATTGATTAAAGAAATGCAAATTAAAACAACTCTAAGGTACCCCCTCAAACCAATCAGATTGGATAACATGACAAAAAAGGAAAATGACAAATGTTGGAGATGTGAAAAATTGGGACACTAACACACTATTGGTGGAGTTGTGAACAGATCCAACCACTACAGAGAACAATTTGTAATTATGCCCAAAGGGCTATAAAATTGTGCATACCCTTTCACCCAGCAATACTACTACTGGATCTGTATCACAACAAGAGCAAAGAAAAAGCAAAAAGACCTATACATACAAAAATATTTATAGCAGCTCTTTTTATGGTGGCAAAGAATTGAAAATTTAGGGAATGCCCATCACCTGGACAATGACTGAACAAGTTATGGTATATGAATGTAACGGAATACTATTGTACTATATGAAATGATGAGTAGGGTGGTTTCAGAAAAACCTTGGAAATCTTACATGAAGTGATGCAAAGGGAAAGGAGCAGAATCAATGGAACCAAGTACACAGGAACAGCAATATTGTATGATAATCAACTGTGAAGGATTCAGCTATTCCCAGCAGTGATCCAAGACAATTCCAAAGTCATGTCATTTCTTCATATGTATGAAAAATTTTAGCTACTTACAGAGAAAGAGTTGTAGAGTCTTAATGCAAATCAAAGAATACTTTTTTATATTCTTTTTTTTTGCTCTGTTTTCCTTTGCAAAATAGCTAATATGGAAAAACGTTTTGCATGACTTCACATGTATAATCTATATCAAATTGTTTGCCTTCTCAAGGGGGAGAAGGGCATCGGGGGGAGAGAATTAAAATTCAAATATTTTTAAATGAATGTTAAAAATTTTTATATGGAATTGATAAAAATAAAATAAATTTTTAAAATTAAAAAAAAATAAAGTAGAAAAGAAAAAATTCCCGCAACCTTCCAGATTGTCAGCCATAGGACTTCTAACATATTATCTTCACTGGTTCTAGTTTGAACTTGGTCCATACTTGGCTTCTGTTTCTCACTCCAAAGTGTTCTGCAGTTGCGCTGGCTTCGCCCTGATTACCTCATTTTCATGACACAGCAGTTTCTAAGAAGTGCCAGTCATGGTGTCCGGGCCTTTCAGTGTGGTCCCTAGTTACACCAGCTACTCCTATTTCTCAGAATTTTGAATAGAAAGGAAGTCTATCCACAAAGGATAGACTCCATTTATCTTATTGATAATTGATATCTCTCCCTTTTGTGAATACAAGATTCACTCTGACTCCAGAGGATGGGAGAAGAGTTCCCAATTTTTTTTCTATGCTAGGATCATCAGGAATGGTTCTGCTCCAAACCCAGCCCGCACACTATCATTGTTTTGTCCCAGGACAAGCAGAGGCAAAATGCTGTGTTTTGTTGCTTAGTTATTTTTCAACTATGTCTGACTCTTGGGACTCCTTTGGGAGTTTTCTTGGCAAAGATACTGGAATGGTTTTCCACTTCCTTTTCCAGCTCATTTAACAGGTGAGGAAACTGAGGCAAACATTAAGTACTTGCCTAGGGTCACAGAGGTAGTGTCTGAGGCTGGATTTGAACTCAGGAAAACAGGCCTAGCATTCTATCTGCTGTGCCACCTAGCTGCCCCAGAGTATTATACATACATTATCCCAATGAGCCTCACAATAATTCTGAGGATTAGGTACTGTGGTTATTATATGCTTCATTTTATGTTTAGAAAAGCAAAGGTCCAGAACTAATGGCAACACCACTAGCGGGAGACCAAGTCAAGGATACTTAAGCTTTAGCAAGTCTGATGACTCCTAGGGATACATTCTCAGACATATGTTTCTAAATGTATGAAATGCATAGAATTGCAAAGAAATAAATTATATTAAAATTTATCTATTAAAATGCATTTAAAAACAAGTTTGCAGACATCATGTAAAGAATCCTTGTGATTTAAGTCAAAGAAGGCTATAAATTTGCATTGATGGAGGAAATATGAACACATAAATTCAGGCTGGAAATAAGTTGAGGACTATAGATTTAGAGCTGATAGGAATATCTAGTCCCACCCCCTGATTTTACAGATGAGAACACTGAAGTCCCAAAAAGCTGAGCATCTTGCCCAGAGTTACACAGGTAGCAAGGGACAGAGACAAGACTTGAACTCAAATATTCCAAATAAAAATTCTTCCATTACTCCATGCAGATACTAAAGCAACCCACTCCAAAATAGGGCTGCAATGAAGGTGGCCATTTTGCACTGAATCCTCCTCACTTTGATAATAAAACAATCATCTTCTCTGCATCCTAAAGAGGGAGGTGTGTGAATGAGAGAGTCTGAGAAGGATTCTGGGACCCAGTCCAGTTTCATCTTCAACTTGAACTGAGGATGTTGCTTATTTAGGTACCCATGCCAGGACTAGCAAAGACCTGAAGATTCAGTATGTGTTTCATAGCAGCCTCCGCAAGCTTTTTGTCACCGCTCACTTCAAAGTTTGAAGCTCATTCCAGCAGGTTCTTTGAGGTTTGGAGATATTCCAGGCAGGGAAATTTCTTTCTGTCCAATTTTAGGTAAACTATACTCCCCTTCCTCATTAAACTGAGAGTCTAAGGCATAAGCCAGAACTGAAAAGAATCTCAGAGGCCTCCTGGCGCTGTTCTTTTTGGCCACTGTGTCAAAAGTTTTTAGAAACTTTTTTGAATTCCAAGAGATAGTAGAATCCAAGTTGGAAGGCACTTTAGAGACCTACCTCCAACTCTCCTGTCCAATGTGACCTCCTACTACTTCAGATAGTTCAACTCTAGTCAATTAGCACTTAAAGTGCACAGACTTACAGATATTTTTGCCATAAAATAATTCCTTATAAAATTTAACAGATACCTGATGATAATAAAATGAATAGATATATAAAACTGAAATATGTATCTAGTATATATAAATGATAACAAAAGTAAAGGAAAAATACAATAAAGCATTACATAATGCCAACATTCTATTCTAAATGAAAATTACAACTACTTCTCCATATACTTTTCTCTAAAAGTTCTTGTCTACGCTGCCTCACCCGAGAGCTTTATGTATACATCTCAGCTCCATCTAATGGAATCCCATGCCATCAGTTTCTTCATCAAGTCTATATACATGGAGCTGATCTTTAATTTGGATAATTTGGATAGTCATGAGCTGGGTCCCATCCACCCAGAGCCCCAACTATCAATGCATCACAATATAGCCTTCTTGAGCCAGACGCTGACAAGCTATCTGATATTTCTCAATTTCACCAGCTCAAGCTGATTGAAAGACAGAATATCTCTTTTTAAAGGGATATCTTTAGAAAGACAGAATATCTCTTTTTATATTTTATAATATCTAAAACATCCATGATAGTAGTAGTAAGTTTTAATTATCCAAAATTACTAGCTCCAGTCATAAAGTCTCTCTAAGTCCTGGAACTGTCACTGGTGTTTCCTCACACCTCAGTTGTCTCTGGTATTCTAATAAGCTATCACAGTCCTCCCTAAGTGATCTATTCAATTTTTCTCAAACATTTCCTGAGCTTCCTACCTGAGTATCTTTGCTCAATTCATCCCTTAAATCTGAACCATCTCTACTGGCTGGAATATTATCCATCCTTCTATTCCAGGTCAAATATTGTTAGGGTTGTTTTCATGAAATTTCCCCTTACCTGTTCAAGCAAAAGTAATTCATTCCTCCTACAAAGTCTTACAGTATCTTTTTTTGTGATCCCAAAAATGAAATAATATTTGTAAAGGGTTTAACACAGTGCCTGGCATATAGTAGTCACTTAATAAATGCTTGTTCTATTTCTCTTTCCTTCTCCTTTGTTTGTGGACATGTATTATCTCTTATGGGTTATCTATTTCCACATTTCCCTGAAAAGACAGTACAATGATTTGCATATCAGCAGGTGCTTGTTTCATAAGGATAGTAATTGTGGTAATGATATTAATAATAGTAATAAATTAAATTTTTGCCATACTTTAAAATGTATACAACACTTTCCTCACAACAATCCTATAACGTAGGCTATGGTGGTTCATTTTATAGATGAGGAACCTAAATTTCAGAGAGAGATTGTCTTTGGTCACGTAGTAAAGAGATATTAAGGCAAATATTCTGACATTCACAGATGAGGAAACATGTTCAGAGAGGTTTCCAAGTTGCAAACTTTTTCTGAAATGAATTGAGGCTGCACATTAATTATTCAAGTCAAGAAGCATTAATTAAGCACACTATTAAGCCTGTCAGACACTGTGCTAAGTTCTAGGAACATAAATACAAGCAAAAAGAGAGAGTCTCTTCCCACAAGGAGCTTATCTGAAAACAGGAAAAGACAATATAATATCTAAACAGAAGTTGAAAGTGTGTTGGACGTGGGGGATACGCAGGCAGGGGGATGGTGATGAAGTTACCAGAGTGAAAGGTGACTGGTCTGGATCCTTCCTCAAAATGGAGAGAATTAGAAATAAGACTTAGTCAGTGGGAGAAGGGAAGATCAGTGGAGGAGGAAGAGCGTAGCTGAGACATGAAGATGAAATATGGATAATGAAGGATAGCTGGTCTGGGCCAGGGGTCTTTTTAAGCATCTACTATGGCATTAGGCACTCTACTAGGTGTTGGGAATATCTTTTAATTGCATTTCAGGCATCATGAGAGTTTTTTTGTTATTATTATTTCATTTTAGGGATTTGCTTTATTTTTAACCACATTCCCTCAAATCACATCTTTTAGGCAGTCATTTCCTTGGCTTATGCTTAGCTCCAGCCTTACTCACATTCCTTCATCCTTTGTAAAGTGAGGAACTGTTTCCAATTGTACCTAGACACCGTGATCTCAGTTTGGTCAGAGGCAACATCTAATAGATTTCATATTTCCAGACATGGTGAATCACTGGAAAATAGATCAGCAGGTAGTCTCAAGGGGTCTCAGAAACACATGGAAGGATTATCATAATTCTCCCTAATAACAATCAGAATCTGGCTGAGGATCCTTGGTTAATACATATTTGATACAATCTTCCTTAGATTCCCCAGTGGTTTATAAGCTCTCTGTTCCCTCCATCCCTGACATTTGATTCCAACAAACTAAGACAGAAAGACAACTTGAGAAAAAAGATCTCATTCTTGTCAAAGCAACAGCACTACGAAGTTGGCAGTTACTCAAAGCCAGGTTTGGAGAAAGGAAGTTAAGTACAGAGGGGAAGCAGCAAACTCCTTTTTCAGCAGCTCAACCTCCGTAGAGTTTTATCTAATTAAAAACCCACCTGCTTCACAAAGCAGTGTAACCAAAACACAAAAAAGAATTTTTAGAGCAGGGTGGGGTGGGAGGAAACATTTATATAGTACCTACTGTGCATCAGGCACCACTGTGCTAAGAGTTTTACAAATACTAGCTCATCTGATCCTCAGTGGGGTTCCCAGTCCTGGCCAAGTCTGCAAGAGATGCCATAAAGATCCCCTATAGAGTTTGACATATCTCATCTTGTGTGGGATGAGAAAGTGGAGACCAGACAACCTCTAAGTTCCAAGACTATGACATTTTGACTCAGGAGGGCCACAGGAAATAAAATTCATTTTCATTTTTTGGCTTGGAAACTAGAAATCAACTAAATCAATCACATGTGTTATGACCCTCCTAATTACTCTAGTGAGTTGAGTTCCCTCCTTTGTGTGGAAATCATCCCTTCATTCTCAACTTTCTCTATAGTTGTTTTCCAGGATTTTTAGTAGAGGCCATCCAATGGCTTCAAACTGGACTCCCCCACATGAAAAAAAAATAAGTGAGTGCAAAGATCTCAAGCACACAACTAAACAGAAAAACATGACTTCATAGACAAGAACAAAATAGCATCTGACACTGGGAGATATTAAAGGGCACAGAAAGAAATGGGCAGCAGATGGGCTTCATGGATCTGAATATCTCATTTACATACAAGAGTAAACAGAGAGAAAGGGAGAATTAGACTGCAGTCCAGTTTGAAGACAGAGGGTGGGACCAAGTCAATATCCCAGAATACCTGTCAGTGCTATTGGGCTTAATTCAACCTGCCTTTGTGACCATAACCTTCTCCTCCTTTTTTTCCCAAATTGTCTTTTATGCAACATATTGCTCTCATTGAATTATTCTGATTGAGAATGTCTCTCCTCACTTGCTTGGAAGCTTTAAGGTAACCTTCTTAGGGTGGTCCCTTTGTCTGAGTCATATTTTCCCTCAAAATCACTTCTCCAGAATTCCTTGCTTTTGTGATGCTCTGAGACAGGCATTCAGAATTGAAAATGAACAGTACTCGACAGACCCAACTATTTTAACAGGATGGAGGCAGAGGACTCAGAGCTCATTAAATCTGATGCCACAACGGGAAGGAAGAAGAATGAAAAAACATCCCAAGATCTGTCAACATCTATAGCCAACAAGCCTCCCACATAGACCCAAGATTGAGAGACCAGGGCCAAGGGGGGAAGTGAATTATGGAACTCCCGGTAAGTGAATTGAACGGGTCCCGAGTCCTAAGTCACATATGCACAATACCTTCATGCCACCACACACACACTTTTTTTAAATTACCTTGGCCAGCATGACCAGAATGTTGATGCCAGGATGGATTCAGGAGGCAGCTGTATTAAAGCACTAGACCTGGGAGATACAGGTGCTTTCCCTATTCTCTCTCAAAATATAACCTATCAGTCAGTTTCCCCTCTCCTGCATTTACTCCAAGAAACTGCCATTTTCTTTCCTACTGTCTTTCAAAAATTGTCCTGCTTAGCTAATAGCAAAATCCCACACAGGAAGTTTTTAAAACCAGTAGGGGCTCATTGGTTTTTCAAATGGTACCTAGAGGTGCTATTGGTGAAAAATTACCACCTGTCATCAGTCACTCCACAGAGAACTCCATTCAGCCAAACTTAACCAAGCCTTTTATTCCCAGGTTTGCAACCCCCAACAGCTAAATGACTGTCAGCTGCCCATTCCAACCTTACTGTGGTACTTGGAAATAAAAAAAAAGGATATCTCTGGGTGTATGTATATATATCATACACACACACATACACACACACACACGTGTGTGTGTATGTGTGTGTGTCTATATTTATATGTGTATATATAGTCAGAATAATTCCATCACCCCTACTGATCAAATTGCCAGGGTTTCTTTGTATTCTGTATATAATAAGACGCCTCCTCCCAGAACTGTGTCTCCAACCCTATTCATGTGTCAGTCAGAGCAAAGCATGAAGTCTGAAGTTGTAACTTTTTAAAAGAAAAGTCAATTCCCTCCTCTTCCCCCACTATGGAAACATCAGGCTGTCTAACTGAGCAAGCTATTTTCCAAGTTTTTCAAGTTTTCTCTCTTTTACTTCCTACTGGAGACATTTGACTGTACTCTTTAAGCCTTAAGGTTTGTAGGATCAGAGAGTTAGAACTGGCTTAGAAATCACCTTCTCTAAGTTCTTTTCTTACAGATGAAGAAAATGAGATGCATACAGCCTTACTTGAAGTCATATTGTTAGAAAGCTACCCTTATTTCTATAAACCCAAGACCAATGACTGAGCCTTAGAAATCTAAGCTTGCAGGGAATCTCCTCAAAAAGTCATCTAGCATCTAGGTATTATTTGAGAGGTAGTAAGTCCCCCTTTAAGCAAAAATCGGATATCCGTTTGGCAGATATATGGTAGAGGACATTTTTATGCAGGTGAAGTTTGGATGTGATGGCCTTTCAGATCTGAGATTCTATAACCCAATTTGTCCTTCAGATTTAGGGTGAGATTTATTCACGGAATAAGGAACCTCTGATCGGCTCAACTTCATGTTCAAACCCTTCATAACATCTTTCTTCCTTTTTCTTTCCTCTTTTCTTTCCTTGTTTCTCCCTTCCCTCCTCTGCTTTTTCCTTCCCTCTTTTCTTCCTTCCGTCCTTCCTTCTTCTTCTTGCCTCTATAGTCTACATTACCTACAACATAAATTCTCTAACCAAATCAAGCAAATGTCTTATTATATTCCACCCATGTGATGCTCATTTCTACCACCATTAACTTCTTCTTATCATATCTCTAGGGTGACTTGGGATAACAGAGCAAGATCCTATCAGGAAAGATTGTAATAATATGCATCTACATTTATACAACACCTTAAGGCTTGCAAAGTCTTTTCCTTACAACAACTCTAAAAAATAGGTAATATAAGTATATCCCCACTTTACAGAAAATAAAATTGAGGTGTTTCACAACTTAGAAGTGATTTGCTCATAGCTGGACAGCTAGAAAATGTCTGAAGAAGGATTTAAAACCAGGTGTCCTGTGATTTCCTGTTCTTTGCCACCACAAAAAAGAGCTGCTATAAACATTTTAAAACACTTGATGATGACCTCAATTACTTAAGAAAAAGTGAAAAGACTTGCATGAAATAATGAAGCCCAAAATAAGCAGAACCAAGAGAATACTGTATACAGTAACAGCAATATTGTTTTCAGAACAACTTTGAATGAATAAGTTATTTTGTCTATTATAAAGGCCCAAATTAACTATAAAGGACATGTGAAGATGCTGTCTGCATCCAGAGAAAGAAGTGATAAATAGAAGGATGCATAGAATGATTCCACATAAAATTTATTATATATATATCAAATATACATATATACATTTGTGTCCAATAGCCATCTCTATCATGGGGGGAGAGAAAAATATATATTATAACTTTATTGTATGTTTGAAAGGAATAGTAAGCTGTACATAGCAGATTTGCAGTTTCATGTACAATCATCTTTTTATTGCTCTGTTATGAAAATGCTTGTTTTATTCCATAAATTAAAAATAAAATTTTACAAAATTTAAAACCAGGTATCCTAAGTTTAGGTCTAGCACTCTACATTGCCAAGTTTCTAATGTGGGAAGTTCTCTCACTTGTAGGGTTCCAAATTAGACAGAGATAAGGACATTGAATCAGAAAATTTAAACCATGAGAAAGGGCATGGAGGGTGGTGCAGATTTGAAGATTACAGAACAAGAGAAAGTCAAAGAAGAAAAAGTCTGGGTCACTAGGTCTAAATTAAGCACAGAGCTAGCTGGAATGAAGTCTAAAATGAAGAATTTTTGTTATTTTCCATTCATGTCATTTTACAATCATGTCTCTTCCTGACCCCATTAGGGGTTTTCTTGGCAAAGATACTAGACTGATTTGCCATTTCCTCGTCCAGCTTATTTTACAGATGAGGAAACTGAGGCAAGCAGGGTTAAGTGACTTGCCCTGGGTCATACAGCTAGTAAGTGTCTGAGGCCAGACTTGAATCCAGGAAGATTGGTTAGGGTTAGGTTTAGACTACCAAAAGACAATTGAGGACACTTGCTCCTCAGCTATCACAACATACCCCTAATCTTACTGACCAGGCAATGACACATAGCTCTGTCCCTTCACACCTGGAAATCTATGTCTACTATTCCTCCTCTATGTACATCTTACCCACTCATATACTAAGCCCCATCTCAAAACCCTCTGCTCCAGGTAGCCTTCCCTATCTACTCCAGTCCAATCAATTGCTTGATTAGATCTAATTAATGCCATCAATATATGTTAGATTCCTGTGGGAAGCTAGGTGCGCACTTGGACAGAATGCCGGACTTGGAATCAGAAAGACTTACCTTCATGAGTTCAGACAGTAGCTATGTGACCTAAGGCAAGTCACTTAACCCTGTTTGCCTCCGTTTCTCATCTGTAAAATGGACTGGAGAAGGAAATGGCAAACCACTTGAGTATCTCTGCCAAATGCGGTCACAGAGAATCAGACACACCTGAAATGTCTCAGCAACAAAAATATGTAAGGCATTATACTAAGTGCTAAGGATACAGAACTTGAAAGTGGCACAGTGCTTCCCTCAAGGAACTTACAGTACTACCTCCAATACTTAGTAGCACATACCTGAGCACTTAGTTCTATGTTGTCCTATTTTATTCTCCTTTCTCGCATTTGTGAATCATGTCTGCAATAGAATTAAAGCTTCACAGTGCCTTAACATTTTAAAGGACATTAGAAATCCACCTTCTCCAACTCTCTTTACAAAAGAGAAAATTAAAGCCCAGGGGATAAAAAAAATAACTGCCGAAGTCACACAGCCAGTAAGCAACAGTGGAAGGATTCATATCCCGGTCTTCTGACTCCAAAGCCAATTCTTTTCATCTTAAAACCTCCCTCAAAGTGCATGGCATACATGCACTTTCTCTTCCCCTTCATTTGCCTGATTTATACCTTCACCTAAAACCAACCAGACTCTTAACACTGCCCCCATTTAGCAAAGGATTATTTCTGAAAGTCTGCTAAAGTATCCCCTTTGAAATCACCATAGAAAAGGCATACTTTGCATTTTATATATGCATATGTTGTATGTATATAATTCATCATATACACACAGATACATTATATAAAATTGGGAGATGGGGAAGCAAGCTCTCTATAGAGAGGAGGTACTTTAGTGAATTATTCTTGAGGTTAAATTTTTGCAAGATGGCATCTCAAACCATGAAAAAGAAAAAAAAAGATAGGGAATATGGAACAACCCTGTACTGCCTGAGGGACAGCTGGGTATAGTATGCAGAGAGCACAGAAGACAGGAAGGGCAGAGAGAGCAGGTATCCACAGTTCTGCAGTGTCCTTAGTTGAAGGGAGCATAAGTTCAAGGTCAAGTGTCTCTCCAAGGCCCCATGCTACCCCAATCCCAATGAAACCCAGGTGCCAAGGTTAGTCTTTGACTGAACAGAATACCAATGAAGAAAGAGAGAACGATTGTCATATTAGCCAGTCAGGAGCAGCTCCTAGGGAATCATTATGGTTTCCAGGGAGAGCCAGGAAAGAGTAAGCTCTTCTTGGATAAATTGTGACACCTGCTGGTTTTTAATAAAGAAAATTCAGATTTCATGTTTATGGGAGAAATGAATGTGTGGGGTTCTGTGACAGCAGAGATTGTTGCTCTGTTGACCAGATCCTTCCCAGTAGACCCTGCCAGCAGAGTATCCCACCAAAAGGGAGTTTATATGGCAGTTTCAGAGAGACAGAGAAAAAGATGACCATGACAATTAACACATCAGCAAGGCATCCCAAAATTTAAACATTTCATTTAGAAAACCATATGTAATAAGAATAATAACAATGTGTCTATAGAATTTTATATTTTACAAATACCTCTCATTCATTATTTTTGATCACACACAGACACCCCCAATAATAATTGTTAGCATTTACATAGTGATGCAAGATTTTCAAAATGCTTTGCAAATATTATCTCATTGGATCCTCACAACCACCCTAAGTGGCATTGTTATCCCCATTTTACAGATGAGGAAAAAGTAGACAGAGGGCAAGTGACCTCCCCAGACACACAGCTAGTTAAGTGTCTGAGACTAGATTTAAACGCAGGTCTTCCTTCTCACTCAATGTTAATCTGGTCCACAAACCAATCCTATAAGGCAGACAAGGCAATTTGTTTGTTTCTTCATTTTGTTCTGTTTTGTCTTAATGTCACTACTTTACAGATAAAAAGTCTAAAATTTCAGGAGGTTAAATGATTTGCTCACAGTCACTCATCTAGGATGTGGAAGTGGTAGTACTGGAACCCAAGTCTTCCGATCACAGATACTCTTTGCATTGTAGCACACTGCTTCTCTGAAGCTAGAGAAAACAGACTACCTAGATGGATCAAAGGGATGATCTATTTTGAGCTAGAAGGGACCCCAGAAGTCAACCCTCTCATTTTATATCAAGGAAATTGAGACCTAGAGAGAAGGGAGAATGAAAGGAAACACATTTAAATAGTGCTTTTTTGTGTCAAACACTATACTAAGTCCTTTTTACAAATATCTCATTGTATTCTCACAACAACCTTGTGAGATTAGGTGCTAAAATTATTTCCATTTTACAGTCGAGGAATCTGAGACAAACAGACATTAAATGACTTGTCCAGGGTCACATAGCTATTAAGAATATATTTAAATTGAAGTCTTCCTGATTCCAGACCAAGAGTTCTATCCACTGTACCACCGGCTGCCTTTAAAGAGCCTTACCCAAGGTCACCTAGGTATTAAGAAACAGAAGTAGATCCAAATTCTGCTCCTCTGACTCCTGAGTCAGTATTCTTACCATTGTACCAATGGGAAGGGATTGCCTTCTATCATCTCCTTCAGAATCTCTTCATTGACCACTCCCTCTCCATCATCCTCAATTCATTTTTCTATGTTGGCTCTCTCCCTATAGCCAACAAACAAAAATTTCCTTGACTTCGCTGTGCCTCCAAGCTTCTCCTTCCAGTTACTACTAAACTTCTTTTTTAAAAATGATATCCTGTGCTTATTTTCATTCACTTCTCAAAGCCCCACAATCCAGCATCATTCTCCACCATTCTACTTAAACAACTGTGCAAAATCACCAGCAAAATGATAGACTCGCAGATCTGAAATTGAATGCGACCTTATAGAGGTTCCAGGCTTCTCATTTTAGAGATGAAAAATGGAGTCTCCCCCTTTACCTAAGGTCATACAAGGAATGAGTCAGGATTCAAACTAGACTCCTCTGACTCCAAATTTATCATCATTTGACTCTTCTCAGTCTTCATCTTCTTCCTAGACTTTTCTGCTTCTCTTCAGCTTGTGACATGCTTTAGAGTCTCTCTTTGGTTTTTGGACACTTCTCTATCCTAATTTCTCTCCCACTCTCCCGATCATCCTGTCTCTGTGTCTACTGGTTACTATAACTCCCTCAGTATGGAAATACGTTCACACACCTCTTTGTCTTCTCTACACTAGCTCCCTTTGCATCATTCACTCATCACTCTAGTTATACAGACAATTCCTAAAACTATAGCTCTAGCCCTGAGTTCCAGTCTTGTATTTTCATCTACTCAGTAACCTGGTCAAACCCAGAAGTCCCAAAATATTCCCCAATAAATCTGGCAATGCTAATCACTTAATTATTTGTGTTGATGGTAGCAGTATACTTCCTAGTTACCTATGTCTATAACCTCAAAGTCACATTTGATCCTTTTTTCTCAACCCTCACACTTAATCAGGTTCTAAATAAAGATAGTTACCCATGAAGGAACAGATATAACCTATGTCAAATTGCTTAGCATCTCAGGGAGGGGAGGAGGGGAAAGAAGGAAAGAAAAACTTTGGAACTCAAAAAGTTTTAAAAAATGAATGTTAAAGATTATCTTTATATATAACTGGGGAAAAATAAAAGATTATTTTATAAATAAGAAGATAAATGAATAAATAAATTAAAAATCTCCAAAAAAGATAATGTTACCTCTTTGAGGTAGGAATAAATACATTTGGTGTCAATCCAAGTCAATGTATTGATCGGCTTTTCTGAATCTATTTTTTTATTCAAGAAGGGAAGGCTCATAGGAGAGAGGAGAAAGCGGGATACATTCAGAAATAATACTGTTTTAAAAACAACTGAGCCAATAAGTAATTTTATCTGTTATAAACCTAAGTTAACTATAAAGGACATATGAAGAAAGATACTATCTGCATCCAGAGAAAGAACTGATAAATAAAAGTATGTATAGAATAATTTTACATATATATAGACCTATTTGTGTCTAATGGTAGTCACTTCTAGGTTGGGATAGAGAGGGAAGAAAAAAAGGAAAAAGAAATTTACATGATAATTTTATTGTGTATTTAAAACGAATAACAAATTGTACGTAGTAAATTTGCAGTTTCATGTGCAATCATCCTTTTTATTGTGCTATGTTATGGAAATGCTTATTTTATTCCATAAATAAAAAGCAAAAGGCGTCAACTAATTTTTAAATTAAAGCAATACAAAAAGTTATGTCTAAGATATCATTCATGTCCATGCCTCTGAACTTTCCTTCTCATTCCTACTGCTAGCCACCAAACCAATTCAGAACTTTATTACTCCTTCCCAGACTCTTGTATGACCCTTCTATTGAGCTCTGGGTCTGGAGTCTCTCTCTTTTTCCACCCACCTTTCACACGGCTGCCAAAGCTTAACCCCACAGAGAATTGGACTTCGCATCAGGAGACCTGGATCCAAATTCTACCTCCAACCCTGACTGTGTGACCATAGATAAGGTTTGTTTACTTAAATCTTAACCTCTCAGAGCCTCAATTTCCTTATCTGTAAAAGTAGGATAATGATATTTATACTGCCTATTCTCAGAGTTGTCTCCAAGCAAGGACTTGGAAAATTTTAGAATGCTATATAAATGTAAATTTGTCTGAGTATATTCCTTATTCGTCTTCTCAAAAGATCTGCAAGGGAACATTTTATCTCCCATTGTTTCCTTTTACTTCCTCTTAAGCCCTGTCATACTGAACTGACCATAGCTGCTGAGTTCTCCTACCTCCCACTCCCTAAAGTGGCCCCAGTTGGGAGTGACATCCCTGACCCCCAAGAACCTACTTTGAACATACTTGTCTAATGCATGACACTTCCCCACAGGAAAGTAAAAGTTCCCTGAGGTAAGAAATTGTTTAATTTTAGTCTTCACATCCTGAGGACCTAGAACAGTGTCTGGGATACAACTGGATACATATACATATATACATACACATAATGCATACACACATGTGTTCCTCACAAATGACAGTCTACTATCATCCCCATTTTGTAGATAAGGAAACTGAGGCCGAAAAGGATTAACTCAGTCATTCATCAAGCATTTATTAAGCATTTACTGTATGTCAGATACTGTAGCAAAGGGAGGAAATCTCTCACTTCAAGAGGCTTTCATTCTAACGGGAAAGACATCTAAGTAACTATGTATATGAAAGACACTCAGTTGTTCAGTAACTTTTCATTCTTCATTTGGGGTTTTCTTGGCAAAGATACAGGTATACTTTGACATTTCCTTCTCCAACTCATTTCATAGATGAGGAAACTGAGGTAAAGAAAATTAAGTGACTTGCCTAGAGTCATATATC
Source organism: Bettongia penicillata ogilbyi (assembly GCA_023548195.1). NCBI lineage: Eukaryota > Metazoa > Chordata > Mammalia > Diprotodontia > Potoroidae > Bettongia > Bettongia penicillata. The sequence continues at coordinate 4,241,158 of JAJHZJ010000017.1, forward strand.
TAGTAATTGTCAGAAACTGAATTTAAACTCAGGTCTTCCTCATTCTGAGCCCAGCACATTATCCACTGTGCCACTCACCTGCCTTATAAGATATAGCAGAGAAAATTGGAGGTAGGAGGAAGGAGGCCTCTTACAGAAGGTGGGATTTAAGGGACTCCTGAATGAAGGCAGGAAAGTCAGATGGCAGAAATGAAGAAAGAGGGCATTCCAGGTATAGGAGACAGCAGTCAGGAAGAACAGTATCCTGTTTGAGGAACTGCAAGAATGCCAATATTACTGAGTTACATTGAACCCATAGAGGGGAATAAAATGTGAGAAAACTGGAAAGGTAGAAAGGCCAGCTTGTGAAGAACTGGACAGAGCATTCCATGTTTTATCCTAGAGGCAATAGGGAGTCATCAGAATTCATTAAGGGGATGGTATAGAGAGTCATATAGTCAAACCAGCACTTTAGGAAGATCACTTTGGCAGCTGAGTAGGAGAATGGACTCTAGTACATTCCCTCTCTGTTGGAGACAAGACTGAGGCAGGAAGATCAACCAGAAAGCTATTACAGATAGTAATCCAGGCATGAATCAATGAGGGCCTGCATCAGGCCAGTGACCATGGGAGTAGAAAGAGGAGGACATATGTAAGAAATGTTGTGAAGGTGGCGACAAGAACAACAATTGGATATCCTTCCTTGTGTGTAAGAAGTCAAGGATGACACCAAGATTGTGAACTTTAGTGACTGTGAGGATGATGGTGTCTTTGATGGCAATAGATGATGAAGTTTGGTGGAGGGAAGAAGTAATAAGATTTATTTTGGACAGGTCGAGTTTAAGATGTTTACAAAACACCCAGCTCCAGATGCCCAACAGCTTGTTGATGTGAGACTGGAGCTCAGCAGAGAGGTTCAGGCTAGATAAATAAAACTGTGACTCATCTACATAGAAATAATAATCAAACCCATGGAAGTTGATGGGATCACCAAGTGTATTAGCATAGAAGGAGAAAAGAAAAAGCTAAGTGACTTGCCTTGAGTCACATAGCTAGGAAATATCTTTAGTGGGATCAAAACTCAGAGCCTAAGACTAGCCCTCTATTCAGCTCCCTCTTCATGAGTGAGAGCCTGCGCCCTTACTCATGGACCTTAATAATTGGATCAGAGATTTAGACTGGAAAGAATCTCAGAGACCATATAGCCCAACCCTATCATTTTACAGATGAGGAAACTGAGGACTCAGAAGATCAAAGAACTGACCCAAAGTTCACAGAGACAGAATTCAAGCCTAGATCATCTGATTCCAGAGTCAGCACTTTTCCCACTATCCCTCATTGCTGTCATTTACAAGAATATCGAAGTTTACAAGAGGCTTCCCTCTCAATCTACCTGTGAGGCAGGTTGGATGCGTATTATTATCCCCATTTTATAGATGTGAAAACTGAGACTTGTAGAGATGAAAGGACTTAGGCCATACAGCTAGTAAGTAGGAGAACTAAGATTCTAACTAGCCTGAATTGAAACTCCTATCTAGTTAACGTTTATTAAATGGATAAATAAATGGCACAGTTTCTAGAGTACGCTGAATGTGGAATAAGGAAAACTTGAGTTCAAATCCAGCCCCAAACACTTCCTACTTAACTTCTGTCTGCCTCAGTTTCCTCACTGCAAAAAATGGAGATAATAATAGTACCTACCTCCCAGGGTTATTGTGAGTATCAAATAAAATAATAATTGTAAAGCACTTAGTATACCTGGCACATAGTAGGCACTATAGAAATGTTAATTAAAAAGTGTTTTGCAAGCCTTAAGATATATAAACACTTGTTGATGTTGTATCTTTTCCACCATGTCTGACGTTTTGTGACCCCATCTTGAGGTTTTCTTGACAAAGATACTGAAGTGGTTTGCCATTTCCATCTCTACCTCATTTTACGGATGAGAAAACTGAGGCAAACATGGTGAAGTGACTTGCCCAGGGTCACACAGCTAATAAGTGTAAGAGGCCAGGTTTGAACTCATGAAGATGAGTCTTTCTGATTCCAAGCCCAACATTCTATCCAGTACACCTCCTAGCTGCTTATATAAATGCTAGCTACTGTTATTATTAATATTGAAAGGATCAATGAAAATACCAAAACCACATCTTTTTTATTGTCATATTCTTTATTCAGCTTTCTGATCAATTCAACTTGACTTCCTCTCTCTAACCTCAGCTGTTATTGCCCATGGTTTCCTCTTGCATTGTATGAAATTGTCCTGTATCTATTGTTGGTCAGTGTTTCCATTTCTGAGGATAAGATGGAGAATGGATTTTTCTAATAGATGTAATACTTCTTCATTGCAGATAGCAATGAAAGCAACTTCACGTTGACCCATCTCAAGCAGCAGAGTCCATATCACCTTGAAGGGCCAGAAATGAGGAAGAAGGGAGAGGGAAAACTCATATTTTGCAAATGGCAGACTCCAGATCCTGCATTTGCAGTTGGCTTTTATAATGTCATCTTCAGCAAAGCAGATCTGTAGCTGTGGAAAGGAGAGATGAGAAAATACTCCAGCTGAAGCCAACGTCATTAGGGTTTTTATATAAAGTGATGAAAAAAATGCGGAGCTGGCCTGGCAGAATGCCCACTCCACCAATGCACTCACAAATGTTTCCATCATGTCACTGCAGGTGGGGGAAGGAGAACGGAAGCCAGAAACATACAGATTAAATTTAGCTGCAAATTGAATTGCACTCCCCACGCTGTTTGCATCTTTTCACTGTCCCATTCTGCTCAGCTCAGCCTATGAGCAGAGCCGAGACTTCTGGTCTTGCGCTTCCTCCTTCCAGGCACACCGAGCCTGCTAGGTAATTCCATCAATTCACATGGGCCCATGCTTGTTTAATTGATAAGATAAATAGACATCTGTTCTCAAAGAGACCAGACATGGATGGAATTCTCAAATACTGACTCTGGCAAGCAAATCTCATTCCTCTCAGTGACCCACAAGCTCTGCCAGCTCAAATCCCCAGCATATGAGGATTCATAAGCTGGAGCTCATTGGGTTGTTCCTCTGGACTTTTGCCTCTAGAATATCATAGTCCCTAATATGGTGATCTTTGTTTACAGGTAACTCTGCAGGTGGTACACACTTTCAAGGTATTTTCTAGGGGCAAAAATGGAATTGCATTCATTCAACTTATTTGAAGTTCAGCATTTTTTGCTTCAGGCAAAGAATAGTTTCATGTATCATGGTCCTTTCCGGCAGTGTGGCGGCCTAGAAACCCCTTCTTAGAATAGTATTTGAAATGCATAATATAAAATATATAGGTTTGCAAAGAACAATTATATTGAAAAAATTATCTTCTTAAAAGTTCACAGAGTTCATATTAAGAAAGAATGTCTGCTTTTGACCTCTCTGAAGCCCAGATCAGTTTCCCTGGACCTTCATGTTATTGAACTATTTCTCTATGGTTTGTCTCAATGGCATCTCTAAGTCTGTTTCCTAAGATGGGGCTTTTCTTCCTTCTTCACATTTTCTTTCTTCTTTATTACTCTCCACCTCATAGGGTGTCATAATATGAGAAGTCCCAGTCACATTTTCTCATTCTTCACTTCCACCTCACCTTTCAAGTTGCCCCACTATGACATGAATCTACTTCCTTCCAAATTGCCTGGCTTACCCACCAAATCCTTTACTTTCCAACTCCCCTTTATGTTTTGTCTTCCCCTGTGTTTAGATAGAAATAAAGATATATATATATATATAAGAGAAACAAGAAGGCACATAGGAAAAGCCCAGTTGTAGAGGCTAGACAAGCAGAAGAGGGAGCAATGACCTTGGTAGAAAGCAAAGATCTTGCCCCCTGAATTCAAGGTTGTCTCTTTTTCTTTTGCTTGACTGCTTATTTACATGGCAGAACTAAAGGAAAAAGTTGGAATTGAGAAATAGAATACCCAGAGAACCCCAAAGTATTTTGACAGTATTGGCTACGAAACCCAATAGAGATAATGGCTTAGAACTCTCTACCCTTCAGAGATTAAAATCAAGAAGTATAGAGATTATTTCCCATAGACTAAAGCAAAGTCTCTGAAGGAGACCAATTTCCCTGTACCAGGACATTCAGTCCAAAGGAAAGGTTAAGTCTGATGCTTAGCATTAGCTAATTGGGAGGACCCTCCTCTGCATCCACAAAAGTTTGGTGCCAGTGGCAAAGTATATCCTGCTAGAGTTAAACACCTTCTAGCCAAGATTCTGGAAAGGAACAGATAAAGAAAAATAAGAAAGAAGGATCTCCCTGAGAGAGAAAGTTCATGTTCTTATGGCTCAGACCAAAGCAACTACTTTTCTAAAAGAGCTATGAAAAGCCTCTGGCTTTTAGAACAAAAGAGCTGAGTCCCTTCTGTTCATGAGTAGGAGATGGTTGGTTGGTTGTTATCCTTCGTCTTCAAAGAGATGAAATGACATCAAAACGACACCACCATTTTAAAGCGAAATTTCAGTGTGTTCTACTATGACTGATCAGACCAATATGAACTCAGGATGCTCTAACACAGGTTGGGCACAGATAGTCTGTGTGACTATTCAGAGTGAATATCCCAAATTTGTGTATCCTGCGTTTACTTTGTGCTGTCTCAATTCTGCTTTGTTCAAAGAGCACAGCACCTTTTCTTATGTGGACATGCCATGCTGAGTGGTCCTGTGCCAGTGTCTCCCATGTTGCACAGTCAAATCCAAAGTTCTTGAGAGAGTCCTTGAGAGTGTCCTTGTATCGTTTCTTCTGGCTGCCACGTGATTGCCTGCCCCATATAAGTTCTCCATAAAATAGTCTTTTTGGCAAGCGTACATTTGGCATTTGAACAATGTGGCCAGTCCATCAGAGTTGTGCTCTCTGAAGTACAGTTTGAATACTTGGCAGTTCAACTTGGCATCAACATCATTGTCAATGTGTACATCCCTGGAAAGTACACTACCAGGGTAAGTGAACTTATCCACAGCATTCAAAACTTCTCCATTTGTTGTAGCTGATAGTTCCACATATGGATGGTGTGATGGCGGCTGATGGACCACCTGTGTTATTTTGGTACCAAGAAATTCAGCTGAAGGCAGAAGTCTAAAGCATAGATAAGCCTATGCCTGGGAGGATCATGCCTAGCAGGACTACCCATAAGACAAGGACTAGTATCCAGCAGAGCAGTATCTGGTATAGACAATGCATTCTATAAAGTAGTCTCCAAAACAGTCTCCTACTGAAGTCCAGTAGGAACAATTCAAAAAAATCACTGGAAGACATCAGTGACCCTATCATATCAAAAGCATGTTTCTCCTCTCAGCATGTAGGTGTCTCAGTGGGTAGTGCTAGACTTGGAGTCAGGAAGACCTGTGTTCTGACCTCAGATACTTTTGTAAGCTCAAGCAAGATGGGATTTTTCTTTTTGAAGTTGTTTCCCAAGTTAAGGCTAAATTGTGAACATCTGAAGGATTGATCGCCTTTGAACCCTCATTATTCACAGCTGTGCTGAATAGTGTAGGTTTTGTGCCTACTGACTCTGAGTCCATCAGGGGTCAATTCTTTGTTATATATTCTGAGAGGTTGGCATTTTGCTTTGGGGGCTCCCTCATGAGAAGGACCTTTTGATTCCCTGGACAAGACTCTGGGTAGCCCTTTGTTAAGAGCCCCCCAGCTACTCAGATATTGGGTCTCTCCCAGTGTGATGGTGTATATAGGTTGTTGTATTACTTTGTTCAGAAAGTTGGGGCCCTGTCTGTTGAATCTCTGTGCTAATATCTCTGCCTGCATTTTCTATACTCACTTCTTTGTATTTATCTCTAATTAAAGTAAGATTATGGACCCCTTTGAAGCTATCTTTCCTTTAGAAAAGCAGATCAAAGAACCTGTGCTAGCAGCCCCACCCTGTGTACTAGTGTGGTTGCTAATACAATTTAACTGTGTGACCTTGGGAAAGTCATTTAATCCCCATTTGCCTGAGTTCATTCACCTGTAAAATGAGAACTATAATAGAACTTAACCTCCCAGGATTGCTGTGAGGACCAACTGAAATAATGACAGCAAAGAGCTAAGCACAATGCCTGGCACAAAGAAAGCACTATATAAATGTTAGTTAAAATTATTATTATGTGCCTTAGGAAACATATATTCCTTTCATATATGCCTCTTTGCAAATACCCCATATGTGTGTCCAATCTTCTCACTGTTGATATGTGTGTGGTTGTTGTTTGGGGGAGATTTTAAGGTTTTTTATGGGGAAAGGTGGCCAAAGTTCACAGGAAGAATATTTCGTTGCTATTTTTCTTCCTATACCAACTCAAACCTTTGCTTTAGACTAATTGTGTCCCATGGCTATTGAAAGAAAACACATTGATTGATGAGCTATGGTTTTACAGACATACATAGAGTAACTTAAACTTAGAGTAGCCTTCTCTGATGGACTATGACTTGAGGGTGTATCTGCAGGTGCTACATTGTTCCCATGTTCTTTCCACTATGCTCAGTCCCTAAGGACTAAATCTCTGACCTCTGCCCAACCTACTCGTCTAACCATGAGGTTTGTTGGGAATATCCCCGTGTAATCCAATGTCTGCGCCTTCCAGACTTTTGAAATTTTTGGAGTAGCCATTTTGAACTGCTGATTTCAGCACACATAATCACGCTTTGTTTCTCCACAATCAAGAATTCAGTCTTGTGCTAAATTTTGTTCTACTATGCACTCACTCTGATTATCTATGCAAGGGAAAATAGCAAGAGAGTTGGCATTAGATGGGGGCTAAAGCCCTGAATTGAATAGTTGGTGACCAAAACAGCCACATTGAGTCTAGGAATAGCAAGGGCTGTGACAAAGACAATAGCCATTTCACAGCTTCATTTAGCCAGTCCCATACACATAAATACCAAAATGGTTATCTTTACTAAATATGGATCTTAAAGACCATACCCAAGTTCTTTCATCAAGCATACAGGGCATCTTGACTTCAGCATTCTGTTCCAATTCCCTTCTTCTAATATTTATTATTTGTGCAGTCTTGGGCACAACTTTTGCCTCAATTTCTTCAACTATAAAAAGAGAAAATAGGGTTAGATCGTGTCTGGGGTTTCTTCTAATTCTAGATCTATTTTCTAAGCTCCATTTTCTAAAGGATGTTTCCTCTTCTATATAATAAGGCAGTTGGATTAGATGACCTCTAAGTCCCACCCCCAATTCTATCATTCTATAAGTCTGAAATCCTTTGTGTCCTTAGGGAGGTTATATATTAAGGATGGAATTTTAGCTCATTCTCAGCAATGCCTTTTTCATCTTTTTCTTTTCATGTGCAGAACCAACAACCAACAGCCTGAAAGATAGAATTTGAAAGACAGAATCTTTAATATGGTTAAGGGAGATAACAGACATCTATAGAGCTCAGAGGTCAAGTGTAAATATACACACAGTTGGGTATAGTTTTGATCTACAGTAAAGGTATAAAACATATGACTGGACAGATCTATAAGAGATATACTGGGGCAGAGGTGATGAAGGAAGAAGATAAGAGGGCCAAGGTCAGACCCACAATATTTTAACCTTCTTTGGTAGTCAGAGATCTTATCTGTTCAATTTAAAACAACACAAGAGACATCACCTCAATAAGCAAAAGATGTCATGGAAAACATGAACAAATCCAATGTAATGGTCACTTTGCTTTCCTTGATCACCCTAACACTACTTTTGATACAGCTCTGCCCACTCTATATTCCAGTCATGCCAGTAATGCTGTTTCCTTGGAAATGCCTTTGATGGCAGGCAGAGAGGAGATACTTTTAGTGGGGTTTTTGGCACATTCCAAGAGATGAATGAATATATGAGAGGACAGGGTGGTGGCAGCTTTGAAAAGATATCTTTTACTGTCCCCAAATCACTTATAGAAAGTAGAATTGGTTTTATTTTCAAAGTTTATTTGAAACTTTCATTAGATAAACTATCACTATTAATAACAAGTGTTGATCACAGCTATTGGTTTCCTGTGAGATCTGTTCATGGCAGCCAGGTGGGAAGACCCAGGGAAGCACAATAGTGTCTGTTTACATGATCAGGGATGGAAAGAAAACTGGAAAATTAAGTCGTAGTTGATCATTGAAAGACATCTCAATGTTAAATTACCTGGAAAGAATCCATATTGGTCCGCTGCAGAGCCTTGACAAATTGGAGCAATGATCAAAGGGGTGTCTCTACATGTGCATACTGGGAGGGGGATTTGTGAGAGGAGATCTTACAGCTGAGGAAGCCAGGTAGATAGAGCTCCCCTATGACTGCTGAATTTAATTTATTCAGTAGTATATAAATTTATATTTATTCAAGGGTAGCAGGAGAGACAGATAAAGTATAGTCCTAGAGCTGAAAGGAGCATTGTTGCTGATTCTTCATGAGGTTTCCCAACTTTCAGCTTCTAGCACCATCTCCAAAGAGTAGTTCTGCTCATAGAAGCTCTGTGGGCAAACCAAAATGTTGATGAAATTGTCTAAATTCAAACTATCTCTGCCTCTCCTATGTCTTTTATTCTGAAGAGGCAGCATGGCTTTTCAGGCCACACTCAGCAGGTCTCCTAGTCCAAGCACCTTGTTTTATAGATGAGGAAACTGAGGTCCAGAAAGGTTAAGTGCCTCACCTAAGGGCACACAGGTTTTAAGTAGCAGAACCAGGTTTTGGATTCAGGTCCTTTGACTCTAATTCAGAGTGCTGCAAGGTCAACACTTTTTCAACCAAAACACATTGTCTCTTCAGAATAAAAGATGTAACAGAAACAAAAAGAGTCTGAATTTAGACGATTCTGTCAAAGCTTTGTTTTTACCCTCAGAACCACTACAAGTATAGCTGTTCATTGGAGAAGGTGCTGAAAAGTGAAAGTATTTCAACTGATAATAAAAAAATGAGGACACGAGAGCCTTAAGAGCAGGGACTGTCTCACTTTTCTTCTTGTATCCCTAGCACTTAGCACAGTGTTTTGAACATAATAAGTACTTAATAAGTGCTTTATTTATTCATTCATATCTCAGTTAAATAAAAGAACCGTATTATTTTTGTATTGAAACTCCAGCAACTATATTACCTGTACACAGTGCCTTGTGTATAGCAGGAAGTTAATAAATATTTTTTATATTATAGGACCTCAGAGATCATTTATTCCAACCCCCCACTTTATAGATAAGGAAAATGAGATCTGAAGAAACTAAGACTTTTCTGACATTTATGATGATTTTAAATGAAATATTCACATGTATGTATGTCCAGATCTGTTATTTCATTGGCATAAAGAATTCCTGATTAGAAAGATCTCCGTACCAGTACAATTCTGAAATTTACAGCCTTAGAGTGGTGGGGAGACGATGGGAAGTCAGCACTGAGAAGTTAAGAGACTTGGGAAAGGTCATAGTCAAGGTGTCAAAGATGGTTTAAGTCATCCACTATACCACCGTGTCTCTAGTTTTAGCTAGATTATGACTGTATAACATTATGTGGAAGCTAACAATAGGGAAATGTCTCCCCTGCCCTATGCCCGGCATAAACAGTCTACCATTTATCATGGCAGCCAAGGAGGACAGCTGGCCTATTAAGTAAGCACTTCCATACTGATTTCACCTTTGAAGGACTTTGTGGTTTGCTGCTTCTGGTGATGCCTTCTGAAAAGAGGAAAATGGATGCATTTAGAAGTCCAGATCCCCTTCAAGCAGACCCAGTCAGAAGACAGACCCAGCTTATCCCAACAGCCCCTCATTCAAAGTCACAAGCAGTAAGGACATTCTTCCAACAACCCCAAGATTACCTGTGAATAGGGCATTTGTCAGATGACTAATTTTCAATGCCCTAAAGATATTTGCCCCTTCACTGAGCCCTAGTGCTTATCTTTCCCGCCACATTTGTTAAAACTGAATTTTTAATACATGGGTTTTGTTCAAGCAAGTCCCACTATTTTTCATAATACTAGTATTTTATATTTAGCAATTTAATTTTTGCGAAGAGTTTTACATATGCCAACTCATTCAACACTCACAACAACCCGGTGATGTATCCTCATTTTACAATTCAGGAAACTGAGGCTCAGAGAGGTTAAGCAACTAGTACAGGTCATGTAGCTAGTAAATGTCCAAGGCAGGATTTGCAATGAGGCCCTCCTGACTCCAAGTCCAACACTATCCAATATATATCCTGGCTGCTTCCATTTCTCTTTGTATGCTAAGAGTTCCAGGATCATTGACACAGAGCAAGCCTCATTTATGTGTTAGGCACAGATGTCATTTAATAACATTCTTCAAGAGATGCTGTGGTCAAAAACTCATCATTTCATGGTCAAGCTTCTTCACATAAGGCTCCTGTAACTTAGCTAGACTGGTCCTCAGATGATAGACACACAAACTATCACTGGATCCATCTCTGAAATCTTTCTAGCCTGGTATGTCCTGCCAGAAATTACTCTGTACTACATCACCTTGTGGAACCCTGAGCCATATTCAAGATTTAGTGAGCATAAGCTGTATAGTAGGCACACCCTAATGGAATGTTTCCATTGGCCCTCCATGGACCATGTTATAGGCATTTCTAGGTCAACAAGAGAGCAGAGGACTTTATGCACCATTGCATATCTTTTTGTATGCATTATCTATGTAACTTAAGTCACTCCCATCACAACATTCCCAGTTCTCAATGTCCTCATTTGAGAAATGACAAAGTTCAACTGGATGATCCCCAGCATCACTTGCAGCTCAAAGACCTGATGCCTCTTTGACTTACCCAGAATATTTCATTCCCAAAGTCTCATCCAGGTGTATATATTGGCTGTAAACCCAGCTAGTCTCAAAGCACAATGAAAGCAAAAACTAATTCTTATTTCCACTGTGTGGGAATACAAAACAGGGCTCAGCCTCCTGTGAGGGGTCTCAAGAACTGTTGGCTGACACATTGAACAACAGCACGATGGTGAATTCTGAACAGCTGGCTATGACAGGTTGCTCCTGTCCCAACATGTGACACTATCATGCCCAGCAGCCAGTAGCAAACTGGCTGGGGTCAAGCTGGTGCTCTGAAGCTGCCTAGACAAAGCCACTGGCCTTCAAAAAACTTGGAAAATAGCAGGAAAGAACCTACCTAAGGACCAACTTAAGGCCAATTACAGAGTACAACTGACAGATTTTAAAGAATGATACTTTCTTGGTTACTGCTAATGCATACAGGTTGGATGTCAGTTATGAATGTTCACCAGACATGTTAGAAACAGGATCCTATCTGAAAGATGACCCAAATTCAAATGACAAAAATTTATTGAATACGTAATTTCAAAATTTATTGAACACCTAATTTTTTGCGTATCATGAATATCTTTGGTAGCCTGATGAAACCTATGAACCCCTTCTCAGAATGTTGTTTTTAAATGCATAAAGTAAAATGGATAGGATTATAAAGAAAAACAATTACAGTGAAATAAAGTTATCAGAATTTTTTTAAAAAATCAAGTTCACAAAATCTAGGTTAAGAAATCCTGTACTGGATCAAGGTACTTTGAGGGAATGATGTTGACAAAGGCCAATGACACCAACATGAAAAAAGAATATTTCCCATTTACACTGTACATTATAAATTCGCAAAGCTCTTTCCAAATAGTGTAGGATTGTCTGGAGCACATACAGCCTTACTTACCCCTGGAGCACAGGGGTAGAAATTGCAAATGGAGATATAGGCTTTCCTTGGGTCCATCGCACTACACACAATGCCCAATGAATGAAGCAGAAGAGCTTAACAAATGTTTATTGACTGGCTGTACTTTATCTCTATTTAATTCCATTATTGTTGCTTTAATGGTTATGTTGTTAACGGATTCACCAAGCATCCACTGTGATAATGATTACATTCCTTGAGCACTCCGAGTAAACTCAAACAATGTTTACAGAGTCATATTGGGATGTGCTGGTAAATGTTTAATAACTGGCTCTCCTGGAAAAATGTATGCACATAATTTTAAGTTTGATGTGCACTTGAACACTTTACCAAGTCTAGACAATCCACAAAACAATGAACTAAGCTCTGATTTGCAGCAACCGGCAATTTCTGAGGTATAAATTCTCACACTGAAAATGTAACAATTGACCCTGCAAGCCAGTGAGAGCTGGCTCCAGCACACCCATACTTCCAGCTCTAGATCTACTAATCTAAAGACTCTTGGTAATATTTCAAGATGACCCAGTATATTAGACAATGTTCCAAGTTTTGCTCAGATCCATAGATTTGATCAAGGAAGGTTTCAGGGGATAAGTGGGAGAAGAAAATAGGTGTGGTTGTGGTTTGTCCTTCATTCTCAAAAAAGGATCATGACATTAGGAAGATGATGCTATGACTTTCAAGTCAATTGGATTAAAGTGAGGGAGGGCTGTGCAAAGTCACAGTCCTCACTTTCTCCTCCAGAACCATCTGGGTTTATTTGCCAGATATAGATCAAGACAACTGGAAATGGCCCAGGATGCAATGGGAAACTTTGGCCTTTTTAAGCTCTTTCTAAGTTCTCACTTTTACTGAGACAATGCCCATTCAATGATTAGCACTGTTTAAGAAGTGAGCCAAGGGATGATCACTTCAATCAAAAAAAAATTAATCATCTAACTGTGAAGGGAAGGCCCTCAGGGTTTCTGGCCAAAAGAGAAAGAAATACTATTTATATTCACTTTGAGTCACCGGGGCCCAAATTATAACTATTAAGTGGTGATTGGGTAGGGTGGGTAGGGATCTATTGTTGGCCAATCAATCAATAAGAGCCAGAGTGAATCGGGTTGAAGGCATAGTCTTTAAGAAAGAAATCTAGCCAGTAAACCCCAAGATATCTAGCTAGGTTTCAGCCTTCAAAATTTACCTTCCTTTGGGCAGAGCACCCTCAGGTAAGGACAAAATACCCCATGTGGAGAAAGGAGGAGGTAGGGGAGGAAATGGGAGAGGAGAGAAAAAGAGAAAAAGTTGTAGTTTGTCCTTCGTTCTAGAAGAAGACCATGATATCAGGAAGATGATGCCATGGATCTTGAAAGATGGATAGAGTTTATCACATAAAAATATATTTCAAATCACTATGAAGAAAGTGATTTAAACAATTCTGCTGTTTTGCCTCGACGAGGCAAATTACGAGGCATAACTAAGAATGGTCAGTGTTGGATCGCCTATGTGAAAAACAGGCATGCTGAGACACTGTTGGGGGAAGGTTGTGATGTGGTCCAAACATTCTAGAAAGCCACATGGAATTAGCAGGGAAATGTGACTGAATTAATCATGCCCTTTGAATCAGTCTGAATTCTAACTAGCACACTGAGTAAAGTTACTTAAATTCTCTGATTCCATTTTCTTCCTTTAGAAACAGAGTAATCATCACCCTGAGCCATGAAGAGCCCTGACAGGATCCAAGTTCTGGAGAAGTAATGATGTCATTGACATTTCATCATTCTCTACAGACACTAAGAAGTTGGTTTTCATTAAAGGCATCCTCTTATCAAATATCACTCTTCATGAAACCAAAGAGCCATATTCATTCCTGTTCCCTGTATTTACTTCCTTCTATTTTTCACCTCTGTGAATATAGAAACTTCACATGCTCCCTAAGAAAGTTTCAACTGTGTCAGCATGTGCCAGGGGAGTTGTACAGAAAAAAATCAGAATGTGCATAAAATGAATTTAGACCACTGGAGGAGAGAGAAAGCTAAATTAGACACTCATTTTCCTTCATAAGTACAGTTCTATTGCAGACATTGGCTATGTAACTTCAGCTAATTTGGATTTTATTTTTGTATCCCCAGTACTTAACTCAGTGTTTAGCATGGACTAGATGTTTAATAAATGCATGTTGATTTATATATGAATAGGAAACATCCTAAAGATGATTCAGTAGAAGCCAGGGGAGAAAGGGAGGAAAGGAGAAGAAGGGGCACAAAGATGGGTTAAATGAAGCACCATCTTGAGGGAAGATATTAATATTGTGAAGAGAGCTTCATTTAGAGTTAGATAAGCCTGATCTGAATCCAAGTTCTGCTACCTGTTTGAAATTGAGAAGTCACTTCACTCCTCTAGGCCTCAGTTTGCTCATCTGTAAGATGAAAGGGTTGGAACAGATACTCTCTAAGGCTCCTTGTAGCTTTTTGATCCTAACTTGATCTATAATTATAAGAATGTTCACTGAGCCACAAAGTCCATAGTTCCTTGCAATGTATTCTGCCATACTTATGGAAGATGAATGGGTAAAGGAGTTACATCAGCTCTGGGAAACAAATTAATTTCCCAATGAAACATCACTGCTTACACATTCCATTTCTTGATTCTGACCAGCAGCAATACAAGTGAGGAGGAAGTCCTATGAAAGGAGTGACCAGTCACCAAAGGCAAGTCTCAGATTCTGACTTGCTCTAGAATGAATTCTATGGTTTTGTGTGAGATGTGATAAAGGCAAACACTCACACTGCATTCTGGAATCAAACGATGATGACTTTAGAGCTGGAAGGTACCTCAAAAAGTCATTTCTTTGAGCACTTTCTTTTTTGCAGATAAGGAAACTCAAGCCAAGAGAGATGAAGTGACTTACCCACAGTCAAATCCAGGTCCTCTGACTCAATCCAGCCCTTTTCCTAGCTGCAGAGAGGATGCCCAGTGTAACATCAACAGCACTCATTTGCTTCAGCAGTAGGAAAGGAAAGCTGGAGACCAAAGGCTCTGGTCCCATGCCCTCTCTACTTTATCCACTGAGCTTCCCAAAAGTCTAACATCTCAGCACTTCAAGCAAGCATTACTTGGGAGCGGGAAGGGGGAGTTGTTGGAATTGGGAATAGAATGGATGCCTTATTGGTTTACCTCCCTAGAAATCCAACCTCTCAGACATGCCTGTCTTTCAAGTATCTATAATATGAACTACTCAGTGACCAAAGACTTCATTTCTACATGGATGCATTTCTCAAATATTTGAATTCAAAACATCTTGGCAAAACAGCAATAAAAATGCATAAGGGGGAGAAAAGTTCTTTGTGTTCACACCCACTTTCACGGAAACAGTGGAACCCAAGAAGCCATCTGAGATATTTAAGGGTTATAATAATAGCTAACAGTTATGTTGGTCTTAGACTTAAAAATTACTTTACATGTATTATCTCACCTCATACCCACATACCCACACAACATACATACATACACACACACACACACACACACACACACATTCACCAATTCTGTGAAAAAGTTCGTGCAACTATTCCAGCATCACAGAAAATTCAGAGAGGTTAAATTGCTTGTATCTGTCAAAGTTCCTGGGGATGTTTAGATCAAAGAAAACTCAGGGGACATAACAGCTGTCTTCAAGTCCTTGAAGGGTTATCAAATGGAGGAAGGATTGGACTTGTCCTGTTCAGCCCCAGATAGCAAAGGGTAGAAACTGGAAATCTAGGCTTGATGTCAGGAAAAATTTCCTGAAAGCTAGAGCTGTCCCAAAGTGGACTAAGCTTCCTAGAAAGGTGGCAAGTTCTCCTTTCTTAAAGGTCTTCAAACAGAGACTAGACAATCATTTGTTGATTACATTACACTGGGGATTGGTTGTGTGCACAGATTAAACCGAATGACTACTGAGGTCACTTTCAATTCAAAATCTGTGATCCTGTGATTATTGCAAGTTGCACAACTAGGCAAAGAACTGGATATTGAGGGGATACCCATTAACCAGAGAATGGCTAAAGAAAGTAAGGTATAGGATTGTGATGGGTGGATATTACTGTCCTAGAAGACATGATAAAGCAGATGGTTTCAGAAAAACCTGGGAAGACTATGAACTGATGCAATGAACAGAATGATGAACAGAATTAGCTGAACATTGTACACAGTAATAGCAGTATGGTAGCAATAATCAATTGTGAAAGACTCTACCGCCCAGATCAGTACAATGATCCAAGACAATTCCAAAGGTCTTATGATGGAAAATCCTATCCACCTGCAGAGAGAGCACTGATAAACTCCAAGTGCAGACAGGAGCATTTTGTTTATTTTTCTTGTTTTTTGTGACGTCTAATACAGAATTTTTGCATGTATCATATTGATTGCTTTCTCAATGGATGGGGAGGTCCTGGAGGGTAGGAGAGAATTTGGAATTCAGTTGTTTTTTTTTCAATTAATCGTTTGAAAAAGCAAAAGAAAATTGCACACATAGTTAAGGACAGAGCTTAAAGGAACCCAGTGTTCTTGACATAATACTAAACTACCTCTTTAAAAATAACTAATCAATCAACATTTATTGTCTTATTATAATATTATGTGCCAAACCCTGTGCTATGAACCAGAGATACAAAAGAAGGCAAAAGACCCTCCCTGCCCCCTAGGAGCTCATAATCTAATGGGGAAGACAACAGGCATACACATATATACAAAAAAGTTATTTAGAGAACAAATAGGAAATAAATATTTAGAGAGTAGATAGGAAATACTTAACAGAAATAATCACAATTAAGTGGGATTGGAAAAGGCTACCTAAGGAAGACAAGCTTTTAGGTGGGACTTGAAGGAGGCCAGAGAAGTTAGTAGGCAGAGATGAGAAGGGAGAATGTTCCAAGCATGGGAGACAGTCAGAGAGAATGTCCAGAGCCAAGAGATGGAGAGTCCTATTTGTGGAACAGTCAATGGATCTAAGAGTGCACAATGGGATGTATGGTATAAGAAGAAAAAGTACTTTATTTCTCTTGTCAATTCCATTTGCAATAAGCTGAATCCTGTAGGGCTTACTGGGCTCAGTTGGTTCAGTTGTGTCTACAACACTTCATCACCCCATTTGGGGTTTTTATAGCAAAAGATACAGGAATAGTTTGACAATTCCTCCTCCAGCTCATTTTTACAGATCAGGAAATTGAGCAAACAGGGCTAAGTGACTTGCCCAGGGTCACACATCTGTCTGAGGCCAGATTTGAACTCATCTTCCTTACTCCAGGTCCCATACTCTATCCACAGGGCCACCTAGCCGCCTTATAGCACTTATCACACCTCACCGATAGATTCCAGGCACTAAAAACTCAGCAAACATAAGAGCTAGAGAGGCAAACGCTCAGCACAGTCTCTAGCACAAACTAAGGGCTTGACAAATGTTTGATGACAGATGGGTTGGAGGAGAAGAAGGAGGGGAAGAAGGTGGAAAGAAAGAAACAAAACCCTAAGCCTGGTAGATCAGAAAATGTTAGGAACCTGGAATCAGAACTTGGGTCAATTCTACCTCTGATGAGCTGTGTGACCATGATCAAGTCACTTAATCTCTCCAAGATTCCGATGTTTAAGATCACTGGTATAAGGACCATTTACTCCTCAGCTGAATTTTTATTTTTTTTCTCTTCATTTCCAAAATCTTTATGGTTAATGAGGCTCTCTCAAAAACACAGATAGAATGGCTATGACCTCCTACCAGTGCCTTTTTGTCTCAGGGACTCAGTGTCCTGAACAGCAAAATTGGAGGCTTGGACTCGATGGTCTCTGTCTCTCTGTCATGTTATCATTCCTTTTCCAAGTAGACTTTCTACCAGCCCTGCTTTAATGAATGAGTATTATTCACTGGTAATTAACTAAATGCATTTGCATGTGTGCAAATGTGCTGAAGATTTTAGAAAAGGTATTTAGGTTAAACTGCATTCAACAGCTTCTGATTCCAGATTTACTTTGCTTAGGAAAACCATTCTTCATAAGGAAGGTTCCAGATAGGCACATTCACTCATTAAAACTGCAACAGTGCTGTGTGAATTCAGAAAGAGTCCCTATACCAAGGGTCAACATGTAAAATGAGAAATAGATATTTCTCTTCCCCATATACTTCTGCCAGCCATTGTTGCTCATTGCTTTCAGGCTGACAGCTCACTGGCTGATATTAAATCCTGAATCATCAGTCTTGCCTGGAGAAGTCACAGAAAGGAGAGGGGGTAACAAAGCAAGAATTTGTCCTTTAGAGGACAAATTGCTGATGTGTCAGTGGCATTAAACAATGGCTGGTTGGTCACCAGGGTGACATCTCTAGAGAAATGGATGATTGGTAGGTGAATCCATTGAAAATGGGCATGAACAGCCCTAAGCAAGAACATCAGGAGAAAGCGAAAAATAATAGAATTATCTGACATTTGTCAAGTGCTTTGCACAAGGGTGAGCTCCACTGAAGTTCACCTAGGTACAATAAGCTTCCCTCCTTCGACTTCCTTCCTGAAATGCAGACATCCCACAAAACTTTAAGAAATCAAACAGTATGATGGGGAAAGCATTGAACTAGAATTCAGAAAATCTGAATTCCATTTCTGGTTTCATTTCTTAGCCTTAACTAATGATGTTAGACAAGTGACTTCTTCCCTCTCTGAGCCTCAGTTTCCTAATCTATAAAACTAGAAGATCAAACTAGATGCTTTCTACAGTCCCTTGTAACTATCACCATCCCTTCTCTCTCAGGGATGTATGTACCCTATAAATGTGTCTGAGTCTCATTAGTACTAAAATCCAACTTTTACTGTCACTCTATATAAGAAAAACTAGCCAAAAAGTGGAGGCTTATTCTGTCATTTCAGTAGATTCAATATGTCTAAAACAGTTCTAATTCAGAAAATATCCCTGTACCAAGAGTCAGCATGTAAAATGGAAAACTGGCATTTCTCTTCTACCAGTCATTGTCTCTCTATCTTACCTTCCAAAGTTCGATGGCACAGTGGATAAAGAGATCATCTTCCTGAGTTTAAATCTGGCCTCAGACACTCACTAGCTGTGTGATCCTGGGAAAGTCACTTAATGCTGTTTGCCTCAGTTTCCTCATATGTAAAATGAGCTAGAGAAGAAAATTGTAAACAACTCCAGTATCTTTGCCAAGAAAACCCCAAATGAGGTCACAAACAGTCAAACACAACTGAAATGACTGAATATCAACTAAAATAATCCCCTACCTTCTAATTTTCAACCATTTTTCTAGTCATGTTTTTAGTCTCAATGTTATCTTCAGCTCCTTACTCTCCCTTTGTCCATATATCCATCAGCTGCAAATGTCATCATTTCTACTTCCATAGAAGCTCCTCCATACATTCCCTTTCTCTCTATTCACATAGACATCACTAAAGTTCAAGTCCCCTCAACTCTCACTTGGACAATTGCAATAGCTCCCTGATTGGTCTCAATGTCTTGTATCTTTCTCTCAACTCCAAACTATCCTCCACATAGTTGACAAGGTGACTTTTCTAAAGCACAAGCCTAATTATATCACTTCCCTATGCAATAAACTCTAATGGCTCCCTATTACCCTTATGATAATATATAAGGCATTCAGATTCTTCACAATTCACTACATGGATTCACTACATGGTTTAATTGAATTGAATTTCTCTCCTTCCTACAGTCTACAGTCTGGGTGAATTGGTGTCTTTGATCCAGTAGCTTCCAAGGCGAGTAATGCCTCACCTCATACTTTTACTTCAAAAACAGTTCAAACCTCTCCTTCTGCATTACTCTCCCTTAATTACTCCAGCTCCTAGTTATATTACCAAATATGCTTCCCAAATTTTTTGTTTTTATTTTGTATACTATATATAATTTATTTTGTATATTATATATATATATATGCATATATGGTGAGTCCTTAATGCTTACTGAGCCTCAATGAATAAATGGATTTGATTTCTGGACTCAGGATCACAAATTGTTGAAGGATATGAAAAGTAAGCTATCAACAACCTTCTGGAAAAGAAAATATTCCAAATCAACAATATATAAAAGAGATTTCAATTAAAATAACTTTGAGGTTCCAACATACATCTATCACTTTGGTAATAAGGACAAAAATGGAAAATGACAATGTTTGAGAGGATATAGGATGCTAGGAATGCTAATACACTACTAGTGGAGATGAGGATTTTTCCAGACATTCTGTAAAGTGATTTGGAACAAACTGTTATTGCTGTTGTCCAGTCATGTCTCTTTGTGACCCCATTTGGAGTCTCCTTAGCAAAGATATAGGAGTTGTTTGCCATTTCCTTCTCTAGCTCATTTTATAGATAGGGACACTGAGGCAAATGGTGAAATGACTTGCCCAGGGTCACACAGCTGGTACGTGTCTGAGGCCACATTTGAACTCAGAAAGATGAGTGCTCCTGACACCAGGGCTTGCACTCTATCCTCTGTACCATCTAGCTGCCTTTGGAACAAATTGCAAACCCTTTAACCTAACAATTTCAGTACTGTTACCCTGGGCAAGTCAATTAACGCTGTTTGCCTCTCTTTCCTCATCTGGAAATGAGCTGGAGAAGGAAATGGAAAACCACTCCAATATCTTTGCCAAGAAAATCTCAAATGAGGTCACAAAGAGTCAGACTCAACTGAAATTGACGGGACAGATCAATACCAGCCATATACACCAGAGATCAAGGGAAGAGGAAAGGTCCTATGTGTACAAAAAAAATTATAGGAGTACTTTTTGTTGTAGCAAAGAATTGGAAACAAAGGGGGTACCTATCAATGACTGAAAAAATTATGGCATAAGAACAGTGGATTGTTATTGCACCACAAAAGTGATAGTGATGATGTGGTTTAAGCACCCCCAAGGAGTGGAGTACTGGGCAGAGTCACCTGCAATGAATTCAAGGACTCAAGCATTCTTTAAGCCAAGTTTGCAAAGGTTTATTGTTATGTTGTCTGCCACCCCACTGGAGTGAGGCTAAAGCTTATACGAGAAAAGTGGATTATCTGGCAGATATGCTAATTAGGTGATAGCTTTGTTTATAGGTCTCACTCACTACTGGAAACCAGGGAAATGGGTTTCTCAGGGATGTATTTTTGGTCTGTTACATCTAAAGCAAGATAACTTTGGGAGGTGACATGTATAGCTTGACCTTTGGATTGAATATGATAACTTTGGGAATCAATACATGATAATTCTGTGATAACAAGATAGTCCTGTTTTTGCAAGAGAATTTCTTCTGAGGTCAGCTTGTTCTTGTGGTAGAGAAAAGTAGTTTTCCTTACTGAGGCCCACTCATGAGTTATTACTAGGCATATTATCCTTAGACTGTGGAGAAAACTGTCAGAAATAGTGTTTTGAAGCTAGGGAGAAATGTGATCTTAGAACTGGGTCCTAGCACAAGCACCCAAACACCCCATCAATGTGATATTTGAGGTAGTTCCTGAAAGAAAGGCAGAATTAATTTGAGGGAAGAAAATTTTGGAGAACATTCTAGAAGAGAGGAGGGAAACCCCTAAAACAATGTGCCCAGGTGAGAGTAAGTTGTGGTTTGCATAGGAGATGGCAAAGACTGACTGCTGATTGGGTATCATGGAAATCAGCTTGCATTTGTGACTAACATGAAAAACCCCTTGAAACTGACAAGTCTAAAACTAGTGTTAAAAGCCTTGCATCAACATTCTAAGCATGGCACCCTTATGGAAATGCAATCTCCTACAGTCATTTGGCTATTAGAGCATAAAAATGCTTAATTAAATGGAATTGTTGAATTGCATTCACTTCCATTTCATATGCAGAGAAGTTTCTTCCTCTTTTTTTTATTAAAGAAGCAATTGCATGGCAGGATGTAATTAAAAGCTAATGACAAATTCTTATGAAATTCTGTAAGTGAATCAGCTCAATCTCAAGGAAATCTAACCTACAAAGTAGAAATTTTTCAATTAAGTTAAAACAGAAGCCTTTTCCCTTTAAATAAATTTAGGATAGTCTCATCCTCAGAGATAATGGGAGAGTCGATATTTCTGTCCAGTGCCCATAAAGTCTAATAGAAGGCTACAGATGCAAGCAAGCACTCAAGCTATCTAAACCCTTGAGACATAACTGTTAAGAAAAGAAAGCATGTTTATTTCTCAGAAATAATGGAGGTATTGCTAGTCACCTTTGCATCATTTTTTGAAAACTGTTTATAAGATAACAAATTTTGTGGTCTTTGGAGAGCAAGACTTCATTTAATTGTTTGTGTTAGGATGGCTGTTGTCTTTATTCATCTTTTGGTCTTGAAGAGGACCAGTGATATCGTGAGGGTCATATCTTGACTTGTGCATGAATTCGATGTGAGTGAGGTTCATTTCGAGGATCACAGACCCCCATGGGCACACGGGAGGAGGTTTTCAATGAGAAGTATATGAAAGATAGTGAGTGAATTGACAGAGAACCATACCTTTGCAGAGAAGCTCAGATTTTGAACTGACTGTAACTTAAAGGTCATCTAGTTCCACCTCCACCTTTTGCAGATGAGGAAATCATAACCTAGAAGTGACTTCTTCAAAGCGAGCCAAGTATTAAGTGACTGATCTGGGGTCAGAACTGAGGTCCTCTAACCTCAACCCATCCATCACTCCTTCCACTGGTGTGGAGCTGTCATTTCCAATTCAACCAGAATTTATTAAGTGCAAAACGTTGAGTTAGAGATTTGGGATAAGAATAAAAAAACAGTTTCAACTCTTGAGGAGATTACATGCTACTGAAGTAAAAAAGGTTATGGCACGTAGATAGATTATTTAATACAATATAATGAGAGAATGGGACAAAGATGTGATCCAAAACCTTTAATGTGAGAATATTTGTGAAAGGAGAGAAACTTTTCAGATGGAGGATCAGGGAAGGCAACAGAGAGAAAGCAAGAGCAGGTTGAGCCCTAAGAAACTGAAGAATTCTGAAAAGATGGATCTAAACAAGGCATGTGCTCCAGGCATGAGGAATGGTCATTGCAAATTCACTGAAAAACATAATGGTGTAATGATTTCAAGGAATGGCTTGTAGTTTGGTTTAATGGGAACACAGAGAGT
Organism: Bettongia penicillata ogilbyi; assembly: GCA_023548195.1. Taxonomy (NCBI): domain Eukaryota; kingdom Metazoa; phylum Chordata; class Mammalia; order Diprotodontia; family Potoroidae; genus Bettongia; species Bettongia penicillata. Next base: position 4,263,919 of record JAJHZJ010000017.1, read on the forward strand.
TTAATTTCAAAGACACCAAGGAGGACTTAGAATACATAAAATTAAAATAAATATGTAGTGTGCATTTTTTGTTTAGGAACTATACTTTTGCAAAGGATTTAGGCTCTAAGGTCACTATGAGGAAACACAGACAGACCTAGCTAGGAACCAAAGGAAGTGAAGAGGACAAGGCAAAAAGAAAAGTAGGAAAAAGTAGCCTAAGCACCTCCTTCTGATTTCAGAGGAGTTTCCAAGTCCACAAGTTATGTATGTTAATAGATAAAACTGAAGAGAGCGTGTAACTTGGTAGGGGCCAGCAAGGAAGGGACGGGTTCTAGAGGGAAACAATGGGACAGGTCCTGGAAGCCAACAACATGACATCTTCATGTGCTTGTGGACAGTGACTCAAGATAATGGCACTTGGTCATAAAATCACAGATTTGGAAGTGTCTTCCAAATACCTTGGAAGACACATTGGAGAACATCTAGCAAGCAATCTATTTGCATTTATTTGTTAAGCACCTAGTGTGTGTCAAATATATTTTTTTAATTCCTATAATTCCCTCATTCTTCAAATGAGGCAGTTAGAGCCCAGAGGGGTTATATAAGTTCTCCAAGGTCACACAGGACAAAAACAGAGCCAGGATCTGAATCTAGGTCTTCTAGCTACAAATCAGTGTGCCTTATGCCATGCCACTTAACTCCTGCCCATAGCAACAAAACTAAGTTTTATTTGGGCTACTAAATGTCTCTTTCTGGAAGATGTTGGGGATGAGAGGAAGTAAAATTATGGGAGAATAAAAAAAAATAAAAATAATTCCAAGTCCCTTTTCATTTTTTAAATCAAAATTATTGTACTCCAAAGACAATTATTAAAAGTGTGGCTTCATTTTCCAATATCATTTTAATTCTTTTCTTATTTCTTCAAATGACTGAAAAAATGCCCCACTCCCTTATCAAGAAGCCAATGTAGTATGGCCAATAATCTCCAAGAACTGCTTTAATGCTCTCCAAGACAAGCACCCCCAGTAGCCATGACCGCACAATTATCCTTCTTGTAGATTTGAGAAGGTCTTCTCTGTAGTCAGACAAAATTTCCTGGTGCAAGAATTGAAAAAATAACAAATGTGGAGTCAGGTGTTGTTTGGATCAAAGAAACTTTGGGGAAGGACAACCTTGACATCTGGGCTGAAGAGGATACTTGGGAGCTGAGCAAGCATTTCGAGGGGACTCGAGATGGAAGTCAATGGCTGAGTCATAAGTTTTGAGAGAGCTTCTCAGAAGACATGGACAGGTCCTATGCAATACTGTCATACATCTAGAATAGGAGTCAGGAATTTTTAGCTCGAGGTTGGTGAGAGCGAGACCATGGCACTAAACTGACTGGGGGACATCTACTATGATTACTTTACCATCTTTTGGTCATCTGAGTATTCTCACCTTTATTCTATATCTGTTGTATCAATATAGATCTAATTCACCTGCTATAAAACCTTACTGGCTAGCAGAAATGCTAAGCTGTGTGTGTACTTCATTTAAAACTTACAAATAGGAAGCAGATAAGGGAGAGTGTTTCTCACTCTAGGGCAATGAAAGATTTGATCAGTGGGAAAAGAACTATGCTGGGTGCTTACTGTCTCTGAAATATATCATGAGCTAGAGAGAGAGAGAGAGAGAGACGCTACAAGGACCAAAGTGTAGGTAAACATTCTCATTTTTGAACCATGGTCACTATTCATGGCCAGCTAGGATCAAAAGAAAGGACCCCCCACCCAAAAAGAGAGAGAGCTCAAAAAAAGTCAAGATTACACGGAAAGAGAAGTTTCTGCCCTTCCCTAATGCCCTAGTGACTTAACCTGCTTTGTTCTCTAGTGCCATCTGTTGTATTCATCTGTTAATGATGACTCTGAATTATAGAAAAAGAAATATAGAAAAAGAGAAATCATCTTTAGTATATTTTAATAAGGCAAGAAACTATGTGAATTTTGGGGAAAGATTTTAATTTTAAAATATTTTGGCACTCACAGATGAAATTAAAGTATTTGGAAAAGTCATTTGCATGAAAGCCTCAGGGTCAGATAATAATAATAAATAAAAGAGGTGTAGTTGGAAGGTCACCAGCAAAGAAATGGGAAGGAAGGAAGGAAGGAAGGAAGGAAGGAAGGAAGGAAGGAAGGAAGGAAGGAAGGAAGGAAGGAAGGAAGGAAGGAAGGAAGGAGGGGAGAAAGCGTATATTAAGCACTTGCTTTGTGCAAATTCTGGGAATACAAATATAAAAATGGAGACAGTCTCAGTTTTAAGGAGTTAACATTCTAATTGGTGAGACAATACATATGAAAGGTTTTAGCTGCAAATTAGAGGGGAAGGTCCCGTGGTCCTTAGGGTACAGGGGCCAAGCAGATGGAAATGCCTTCTTTTTCAATGTCATTTCCATTCATAAGATCATATAACTTTCTGATATTATGCTATTTGACACTGCCAAGGACTTTGGGGGCAAGAACTCTCTTTTCTGGGTCTTTAGTAGCTGTGGCTGTAGCAACTTCAGGAGCAATTGCCAGGCTGCAATTCCACAAAGGCCGCTTCTTAGGATGATGGCTGAGGGCACTGGACTGGAAGCTTTGCTGTTCCCAAGGTTTTTGGCTTCAGGGTCCTGGCTTGTCTCCACTGAGGTCTGAGGGGAGATGGTGGTCAAGGCACTGGTGTTAGTGATTTAACTGGCCAGTACATGCTTTCTCCTATCTCTCCCTCAGGGAGGCCTTGCTGCTTCAGCTAGGCTGGTTTGCCTGCACTATGAGTAGTGATTGGTTAGTAGATGGTGGGGCTATCTAACTCCTTCTCCACAGAAGTTACTTCTATAGATGATAGCTATGAGGACCAGACTGTTGTGCAGGATTTTACAATCCACCTTCTTATAAGTTTGAAAAGGTCTTCTCTGAAGCCAGGCAAAATTACTGGATGCAAGAACTGAAGAAAATAGCAAATGTGTAAGGAATTAGGTAGTGTTTGGATCAAAGAAATTTTGGGGGAAGGACAACCTTGACATCTAGGCAGAAGAGGACACTTGAGAACCAACTGGATTCAAAAGAAAGGACTTCTCATTCAAGAAGAGAGAGCACTGAAAGAAAGCCAAGACTTTAACACAAAGATTGCAGGTGGTATAGTGGGAAAAGCATAGGATGATTTGGAGTCAGAGGGCACAAATCAGAGTTTGACTGTAGATCACAAAGACCTGAGTTCAAATCAGACCTCAGACATATTAACTATGGGATCCTTTGTTGGTGCTGTTGCTGATTAGTCTTTTCTGTCATGTTAGGATTAGAATCGATTCTAATCATTGGGGCTGGTTCTAATACTTCTAATCACTGGAGTGGTTTGCCATTTCCTTCTCTAGCTCCTTTTACAGATGAGGAAACTGAGGCAAACAGGATTAAGTGATTTGCCCAGGGCCACACAGCTAGTAAGTGTATGAGGTCAAATTTGAACTCAGGTTTCCCTGACTCTAGGCCCTGCACTCTACCACCTAGCTGTCTCTAAGTTAAGAAGATCTGAATTCAAATCAGACATTTATTAACCATGGCAAGGTTTTTAACCTTGTGTCTGCCTCAGTTTCCTGACCTGCGAAATAGGAATAAGAAGAGCCTCTTCTTCCCAAGGTTGTTGTGAGGGTTGAATGAGATTATATAAAAGCTTGATATTATTATTATCAGCCTAGCAAATGATCAAGAATCAGCTGCAAATTAAACTAATCAAATGGCAACCAATATGGACAAAATCGGATCTTTCTGACCCTGAGTTGAGGAAAAAGTAAAAATCTGCTGCTAAAATTGTATTAATCTTTCACTTGGAACAAAAACAGAGATTGACAGCAAGGTCCAAGTCACCAAGCTGGAGAAGATCCTTGGCACCATTTCGAACAATAGATCTGGATTTTTGCTTTCAGTTTTTGAGGTGAGTTTCCTCCTCCTTCACAATCTGCCCCTAATGGAAGCTTTGCTGAGATAGCATCACAAAAAGCAAGAGAAGGGCAGTCTCAAAGTCTTTGCATCTAAAAAACACAAAAATGTAGATACTCTAAAAACAAATAAGATTGAAAATAATGTGAAAAGGAATTCAAGTCAGAGTTGCAGTTCAGTAAGGAAAATCTTTATTGTTAAGGAACTTTTTCTTTACTTAGTAGATAAACAAAATTTATTAAGCGCTTACTATGTGCCAGGCACCATGCTGAAGGCTGAGGATACAGAAGAAGTCTAATACACTCACTACCCTCAAGAAGCCCTTATTCTAATGGGAGAGACAATATAAAATATAAATGACCATGCACATACAGGAAATATGGGGTAAACCAGAAGTAATTTCAAAGGAAAGGTACTAGCAATAGTGGAGACTGAGAAAAAGCCTCATGCAGAAGGAATTGAGTTGAATCATAAAAAAAAAAAAAAAAAGGAAACCGGGAGATAGAGACAGAAATTGAGCATTCCAAGCATAGGGGATGGTAGTCAAAGAAAGGATTTTATATTTAATTCTGGGTATCATATTGGAGTTTAGTAAATAGGGAAGTGACATGGCCAGTCCTGGGCTTTAGAAAGGTCACTTTGGTGGCTAAGTGGAGGATGGACAGGTGTGGGAAGGGACTTGAGACAGGGAGACAAAATAGGAAATTCTTGTACTATATGGTAACCTGCAGATGTCCTTGAGCACTAAATTATTTCTTCAAGAAATTTCATTCTCTGGAAGTTATTTGAAAAGATTAATTGTTAGTCTTTATTAATAACTTTGGCTAGGGGGAATTAGAAGTCAATGTGGGATACAATTTATATAATTAGAATTACTGAGTTCATTCAGGCTTGAATAGAAAAACATACTTTTCAACAGAACATTTTAATGAAATACTTTGAGTTCTATCAAAAGCGTTTTTAGGATAATTTGCATTTATGTTTACAGAGGTTAAAATTTGTTGTATAAGATGTATCTTGGGAAATTAATATTGTACTAAGGTTCTTGGGTTTATTTTGATGACACCTATTTAAAAAGAATAATATTGTATTGCATTGGAATTATGAGTGTTGATTTCATTATTCTATTTCTTTTTATTAACTGTACTTAGTTTCCTAGTGCTTCTTTTACTTGAAGTAAATGTCATGTGAATGGCTACTCATCTCTCTTTTCTCTTGGAGGAGTAACTGAAATGCCTTCATTTTTTGTGGCATTGCATTCTTCATTGATGATTATGATCAACGTTGGAGGAAAAGTTATTTTGGAGCACATTGATAAGATATGGAGTAAAGGAAGCTCTCCAATATTCCCCTCCAAACAACTTTAAAATTATTCTTCAAATTGAAATCTGAAATTACAGAGCCAACAAAAGGTCAAAGTGAGAAATTCTTCCAAGAAAACTTAGGAGGTCAGAAGGAAAGATCTAGGACCCAGGGATAGAGATTGGCCTGGAGTCCATGTGGATGAAATACAAAGAGTGGGACTAGGAGGAGGAAACAGAAGAAGCAGCAGCTGCTGTAGGAGATCTCAAACCAGATACAGTAGGAGCACCTGGCAACTGGTCAGAAAAAGATTACAGGAGACCCTTGTGCTAGCATTAGATATAGGACCACATGCTGTTTGGCAACTTCCTTGCCTATTCATGCTTCTGGATCACAGTTCAAGGGCAGAGAAAAGCACTTTGGGTCAAAAGAGACCCTGAGGAATGGTATTACTTCTGGTCTTAAGTGAGCAGAGACACTAAGGACCAATATCACTTTCTGTCCCAAGGGACCAGGAATCCTGAGGAGCAGCATCCTTTACAATCCAAAGGATCAGGGGCTCTTCTTGGGTACGGAGTAAAGTGTAGTAATCATGAAAGCAATCTGGTAGTAGCTAAGAAATAGAGTGGTGAATCAGTGGGATAGATTAGGTACATAATACACAGAAATACATAACTATGGCAATCTGGTGTTTGATAAACCCAAAGAGCTGTGGGGGATGAGAACTCATTATTTCAAAAATTTGCTGGAAAAACTTGAAAGCACATTGGAAGAAATTAGGCATAGACCATTGCATGAAGTTTAACAGATTTTGCACAAACAAAAGTAAGGCAGCCAAAATTAGTAGGAAAACAGGAAACTGGGGGGGGAAATTTCACAGCAAATTTCTCTGATAAAGCATCATTTCTCAAATATATAGAAAATTGAGCCAAATTTATGTTTTTAATGAGTCATTCCCCAATTAATAAATAGCTAAAGGATATGACTAGACTGTTTTCAGAAGAACTCAAAACTATTAATAGTCACATGAAAAAATGCACTAAATTGCTATTGATTAGAAAAATGCAAATGAAAACCACTCTGAGGTGCCACCTCACATCTATCAGATTGGCTAACATGACAGGAAAGGAAAGTGACAAAAGCTAGAGAGGATGTGGGAAAAAATGGGACACCAGTGCAATGTTGGTAGAGCTGTGAACTATTTCAACAATTCTGGAGAGAAATTTGGAACTATATATTTGGACTATAAACAGTACAAACCCTTTGATCCAGCAATACCACTACTAGGTCTGTATCCCAAAGAAACCAGAGAAAAGAGAAAAGCTCCTATTTGAACAAAAATATTTATAACAGTTCCTTTTGTGGTAGCACAGAATTGGAAGCTCATGGGATATTCATCTTTTGGGGAATTGCTGAACAATTTGAGGCATATGAGTGTGATGGAATACTACTGTGTTATAAGAAATGACAAGCAGGATAGTTTCAGAAAAACCTGGGAAGACTTATATGAACATATGCAAAGTAAAGTAAGCAGAGCCAGGAAAACATTGTATGTAGCAATATGTAAAGGTAATCAACTGTGAAAAATTTATCTACTCTGATCAAGACAATAATTCAAAATACAATTCCAAAGGACCCATGATGAAAAATGATCCCTACTTCAAGAGAGAGAACTGAAGAACTCTAAGTGCAAATTGAAGTAGCTTTGTTAAACATTTTATTTTTCTTGGAGGGGATTTTCTTTTGCAACATGACTCATATGGAAATATGGCTTGTGTATGACTCACATGTATAGTCAACTTCATGTTGCTTGCCTTTTCAATAAATGGAGAGGAATGTGGGAGGGAGAGATTTGGGAATTCAATTTTTTAATAAATGTTAAAAATTTACATGTAATTTGGAAATATTAAATGAAATAAAAATATTTATTAAATATTAATTTCTTTGGCTTATGTAGAAGTCATTTACTCTTCCAGAGTTATTGTCATTTTATCCAGTACTGCCAATTATTAGACATCTATGTTTCTATATAGTTTTCCTTTTTCTTTTTAAAGATGTCTACCATTTGGGAAGCATTGTTGGCCACCTGTTTCAAATTATCTAATCTCATTTGTCTCATTGATTTCTTTTTTGAGGTCTCTGATTTTCACTCTAATTTCTCCTTTAGTTCTTTTGATTGTTTTATTTCTATTTTGAGCTATTTTGGAATTTCCTGTTTTTCCATTATTTCTTAGAGTACCATAGAATGTATCATCTTTTTTTTTGTTGAGTTTGAGGTTAATTTTTAAGTATTTTATTGATGACATTTTCTTTTTCTTCACATCACTATTCACATTCTACTGATTGCCCTCCCCACCCATTAAACTGTCTCCTGTAACAAATGAGCATAATTAAGCGAATAAATCAACATGTTCATTGTGTCTGAAAATATATTCTTTTTTTTCCTCACCTCTACTCTACCTCTTCTCTGCTAAGAAATGGGAGGCATGCTACACTTCAGTTTTCTGAAGTTATGATTGGTTATTGCATTGATTAGAGTTCTGAAGTCTTTCAATATTATTTCCTTTGGATTATTGCAATTGTCACATAAATTGTTCTCCTAATTCTGTTTACTTCATTCTGCAGCAGCACACTCAGTTCTTTTTGAGTTTCTTTCTATCAGTGCATTTTTTTAATTGTATTCTGTATATTCCTAGCACATTTACTTTTTTGCTTTTCTTTTATTAGTCTCACCACTAATTTTCTACTTGGGAGCTAGAGTTAACCCTATCTTTTTTATTTCAACCTTTTTGCCTCCTACCCTTTCTTTTCTGATCAATTGACATTATTTCAAGTGTCCAACATGTTTTGCCCCCATCTTTTCCACAATGATTCACATTTCCTCTTGTCCATAGCACCAAGGGTGAAATACTTTAGAGTCTCCTCAAGCTAAGGGATAGGAGTATCTAGTTGGTTCCCTGATATGGGGGGGGAAGTGAGTATAGCTAATATTATGTCCCCCACCTTCCTTCAACAGAAGTTCTATACTGCTTGTCTTTCTTCCAAGTTGCTCACACTTTCCAGCGATGAGATGGGCAAGTTCAGTGCTCCCCGTTCACTCACCCAGTGAGAAGTAGAGTTACACTCAATCAAAGCTAAGATGGGAGACACAGATGCTACTGTAGTTAAAGCTTGAAAAGAGAAGCCTATCCCCCTCAGTCAGATGCACAGACTGACTGGGGTTGTGGAAGGAGTACTTTCATTAAGTTCATCCCTCTATTATTTCAGATGACTTTACATTACACAGAGTTGTTTCCTATATTCTAGCATTTCAATTATACTTACTAGATAATTAGTGATCTAAAGTTTTTGTTTAGGTATTAATGTCTGAGTTATGCCAAAAACCATTCATTTCACCATCTTGTTGGACATATGCATGCATGTCAAGGGTTTGAGAGGATTATTGTCTCATTATTGTCATTCTCTTTGATGAAGTTATTGATTGTTTCTATGATTTATTTGACTCATTCATTCTCTAGAATTAGATTATTTAGTTTCCAATTAATTTTTAGTCTATCTTTTCATGACTTTATTTCATGTAATTTTTATTGCATCATGATCTGAAAAGGATGCATTTAATATGTCAGTCTTTCTACACTGGATTGTGAGGTTTCTATGCCAAAATACATGGTCAATTTTTGTGTAGGTGCCATGTACTGCTGAGAAAAAGGTATATTCCTTCCTATCCCCGTTCAGTTTTCTCCAGAGGTCCATCATATCAAACTTTTCTAAAATACTATTCACCTCCTTAGCTTTTTTTAAATTTATATTATAGTTAGATTTATCTAGTTTTGAGAGGGGGACATTGAGGTCCCCAAGTAGTATAGTTTTTCTATTTCTTTCTATAATTTACTTAACTTCTTTAAGAATTTGGATGCTATGCCATTTGATGCATATATGTTTATTATTGGTGTTACTTCATTTTCTATGGTACCTTTTAGCAAGATACAATTTCCTACTTTATCTCTCAATTAACTGAGAAGTCATAGGGGAAATGCATATCTACAGGGACTGCGTTGGCACAGTACCATTAAATGATCTTACTAAATTTCACCTATTTCATAAATACATCAATCATTCATCACAGGATCTTGAGAAACTGAAATGTATTTGTAGCATTACATACCATCATAAATCTGGTAACTGTTAGTTTGGCATTCATGGCTCTCCACAATGTCTGCAACGTACCTTTCCACTTATTTTATTCCATCCTTTGTCATCCCCATGACTTTCCTAAAACTGGAATATATTCCCTCAGCACTTATGGGAATTCTAACCATTTTTAAATGCCACCTCCTTAACACACAACCTGAGGATTAGAAAATGATGCAGTCAGATGTATTTGGAATGGGCTACATGGCCAGACTCAAAGAGTCTATTCTAATGGTTCAAAGTCAACATGAAAGGAGGTCCCCAGTAAAGTACCTTCAGGATCTGTACTTCTTCCTGTGCTATTTGACAATTCTTTCTATGATTTGGATAAAAGTATAGTTAGTATGTTCAGAGTATTAGCAAGTGAAACAAAGCTAGGAGGGATAACCAGCAAACTGGATCACAGAGTCCTGATCCAAAAGGATATTGATAGACTAGAGCACTAGAATGCACCTAATTAGATGAAAGTCAGTTGGACAAAGTTTTAGACTTGAATACCAAAAAAAAATTAACTTCATTAATATAATTTGGTGGAAGCATAGATATTTGGAAGTTGCTCTGGCAAAGATCTTGGGATTTCAGTGAATTTCAGTCTATTAACAGGCATTTGTTAAATTTTAATTATGTGCCAAGTACTGTGCTAAGTTCTCAGAACACAAATAAAGACTGCCTTGCCCTCAGGGAACTCCCATTCTAATAAAAGAGACAGCATGTAAATCACTATCTATGTATAAAATATATAGAGATTGAGTCAGCAGTAGAATTGTGAAGCAAAAATGACCAAAGGTGAGCTTGAGTTCAATTAAGAGGGGCAGAACTTTTTAAGTATAAGGAGATCATAGTCCCACTGTACTCTGTCCTTATTAATGTTCATCTGGAATCTTTTTTTTTAGTTCTGAGTGTTATAGTTTCAAAAAGATATTGATATTGTGGAGAGTATACAGAGGGTAACCAAGATGGTGAGAGGTCTTGAGTTCATGACATATAATAATTGGTTGAAGAAATTAGGCACATTTAGTCTGGAGAAGAACAGAGGAAGAAGGGGTGATGTGGTAATTGTGTTCAAGTTTTTGGAGGATTTTAATGTGGAGAAGGAATAAGACTTGTGCTATTTGACCCCAAAGACAGAATCAGGAGCAATTGGTGGCAGTCACAAAGAGAAAAATTTAAGTTTAATGCCAAGAAATATTTCCTAATGGGCAGAATCATCCAACAGTATAATGACTTGCCTTGAGGGTTGCCTTTGGTGAGTAATGACTTGCCTCAAGAGTTGCCTTTAGTGAGTTCCCCATCTTTGGAGGACCTCAAACTGAGAGTTGACAGTCAGTTGTTACATGTTACAAAGGGGTGGGGATGCCTTTTAGCATATGTTTTGAACTAGATGGCTATAGAAATTTGTATCAGTAAGCACCTCGACATACACAAAGGGGACTGCTATCACAGGTTCTTTGATGTGCTCTTCTAAAAGGAAAGGCAGCTTTTGAGGGGTTAACTATCTCTTTTAATCAAGCACATATATCATTCACTTAGTTCAAAACATCAACAGACAGAGCTTTCAAACTTTCTGACATAAGCAATACATATATCACAAGTCAACAGACAGGTACATCTATCTTACCATAGTTGCCAGAGAGGGAAGCACCAACATCTGGTTTTCAAAGCAGGGAGGCTGCTTAGCAGCTCTCCAGAGTCTCATCTGGCATATAAACCTTCTTCCAAAAATTAAACCCCAAAGTAAAACTTCACCCTCAGAGTATTTATATACTTTCAGAGTCAGAAGACATGACCCTCTGACCCAGTGCCTCAATAGAAAAAACAAAAGGTACTTGGGACCTTTCTACAGAACAACCCTCCTAATCAGGCCTATCAATGGATGGGGAAGATCATCCTTAATCACATAATTCATAGATATTATACTTCTTGGTATAAACAAAAACAGCAAAAGATCCTACTTTGCTTACTCTCACAAAATTTCATCTAATTCTCAAATTCTGTGCTTCTATGACCTGTCCCCATTTTAAGAGTGTGGTGACTTGCCCAAAGTAATATACATAAAAAAATGGCAGATCCAGAATTTCAACCCAGGCCCTCTTAGCTTCCCTATTAGATTAAAGTTTTTATTATCATTGTCACTAGTATTTATATAGCATTTTAAAGTTTGCAAAGTATTTTACTATTCATTATCACATTTTATCCTTACAACCAACCTCTAGGAGGTAGGCTGAAAAGGTATCCCCATTTTACAGATGGGTAATTTGAAACATAGAAGTTAAGTAACTTGTCCAAGATAACACAGCTAGTCAGTGTCTGAATCTGGATTTGAACTCAAGTCTTTCTGACTCCAGGTCCAGTGTTCTATGTGCTGTGCCTTCAAAATATTTTAGAGAAGCAAATGTCTCATTTATCTTTTTATCTCAGTTCACATAGTACCGGGCCTTGTACATGGCTGGTTCTTAATATATATACATTTATTAACTGAATAAATGAATGAATGAGTGTATGAATGATTTCATGGAGTGAGGACATGAGTCAATCATTCAGTAAATAGGCATTTATTAAGTATATACTATACACCAGGAACTGTGTTAACCACTTGGGATACAAAGAATGGCAAAAGACAGTCCCTGCCATGGAGGAATTTACAATCTAATAAAGGAGACAATGTGCAAACAACTTCATACAAACAATCTATATACAGAATAAATTGGAGATAATTAGAGCGAAGATGTTAGAATTAAAACCCAAACAGAAGATTTGATATTTAATCCTGGAGCTGATAGAGCACTACTAGAGTTTATACTGAGTAAGGAAGTGCCATGGTCAGACCTACACTTTGGGAAGATCATTTTGACAGCTGACAGGAGGATATACTGGAGTAGGGAAAGACTTGAGGCAAGGGAGGTCGATTAGAAGACCATTGTAATCATTCAGGTATGAAGTGATTAAAGCCTGGCCCCAGGTTGGCAACCCAAGTCAGTGGAGCAAACGGAATGCATGAAAGAGATACTATAAAGACAAAAATAAGACTCAGGAATAGATTGAAAATGTGGGATGAGGGTGAATAAAAAGTCCATTACTTAGTATACAGCCTAACACAGAGTAGGTACTTGAAAAATGTCTGAGTTGATCTGACTTGAAGTGGTGTCATCCTCAACCTTGACATTTGACCTTTATTTTCAGAGGATCATGCACAGACTGATACCCTGACTTGTTCTTGAATTGGATTTAAGTGAGACAGAGTTACACAAAGTCATCAACCTCACTCTCTCCTCCAGAGTCATCAAAGTCCAGTGGCAAGACAAAAGTCAAGATGACTGGTGATGGTCTGGGATGTAGTGGATGACCTTGGTATCTTCAATGTCTGACCAATCTCTAAGTACACCATAGCACCTGCTTCAGCCGCCTTCATGACTATTGGAACAAGCTCCTCATACACCCATTCTAGTGAAGGAAATGTTCTCATATTTGGGGTAGATATTCCCTAACTCATCAATAGGTTTGAGATCCATTGGCTACCCTCAACCTGGTTTAGCCCATCTGCCAAGTGGGTTTTACCAGGGTGCAGTCAGTGTATGTACTACATGGAACCCATAGGTAAGAGTTGAGTTCTAGGTGGACACCAAAAGTAGATTAGCCCTGCAAAGGTCCCAAAAAGCCCTTATACCAGAGGTGCTAGAATATCTTGAATAATTCATATTCACCTATCCTTAACCAATGGTGGGACTGGAGCTGTCTCTATTGGTGAGAGTCAATCTTAAATTTTCTTGTGAGTATTTATATCTTGGCAATTAACAAACACTAGAAATCAGGCCTTGACTTGTTTTAACTGACTAGACTTAAGAAGGTGATCCACAGATATTAATTAAATTTAAAAGTATATCCTGCATAAATTTTTTTTGGAGATCCAGTAGTGAAACATTTACCCACACCCCTCTACCCTCAGCAGAATTGGAAGGTATCTCCTTTTCCCTCTAGCCCAATTTCTGTTTATGTTCAGCAATGATGTCTTCCCAAAGTCTTCCTGCTTCCTTGTTAAACCTCTCCTATTTTTTCAAATAATCCTTACAGGACATTCAATCATTAAACATATATTGAGCTACTACTGTGTGCACAGAACTTTGTTCAACAGAAGAGCTGTGACCAAGCCAAAATCAGCAGTATCTTAAATGAGACCCTACAAGTCTGGGGTTGAAGTCAGGCTTGATATAGGATTAGGCATGTCATCATTGACTATGCTGGCCATGGTCATTGATTATCCCACCTTGGCTAAAGATCAGAGAATAGGTTAATAATTAGAATTAGAAGATGTCTTACAGATTGTCTAGTCCCAACCTTTGATCTTACAGGAAAAGAAAATGAGTCCCAGAAGAGGAAAACGACCAGCAAGAGGACATATAGATGGTAGGTGACAGAGCAGGGACACTTACTCAGGTCTCCTAGCTTCAAGTTTATGGCTCCTTCTACTATCCTAGAAGCTAGGAATGGGCTCATCCAAGGAGACATAGAAAGTTTAAAAGAAAAATGAATAGCATATGAATAAGTACCAAGTTTATCCTAACATCTTTTTCCTCCTTTGTGTCAGAGAAGCTAATGATCAAGCAATTGTCCTCTTTTTCTCTTCTCTTCTCTCTACCAATCTTCTCATTTCTGCTTGTCAGCACCTCTCAGATGCTTGTTAAAAGTCAGACTTTTCTAGCAGAGATTGATGTAGTTGGACTCCAAGCCCTCAATTATGCAAAGAAATGTGATAAAGGAGTGGTAAGAGGAGTGTAGGATTGCATTTTTGAGAAAAAGAAAGGCCCAGGTACTTAGCAAAATACCTTTTATCATCCTGTGTCATTATCAGGGGAAGAAACCTGATCCACGTGTCTTGTAGACTCTGTTTCACCACTGTTTTAGTTTGTAGCTTGCAATCAATCAAGGAGGTGACATTGGAAAACCCTATTAGAATTTTTCTGCCTTCTCCCCACAGAGACAGCAAAGTCTCTTTGTTATGACAGGGTCATTTGTTAGCTATCAGGATTCAAAATCCTGTTTCCTGCTAATAGGAATCTTGTTGGGCAGAACAGAGAAATGAAAGAGCCATCTTGTAACCCGGGTTTCCATTTATCTGCTTGCAGCTCAAGATTCCATTTATCTGCAATGTTTAAACCTTATACCAACAAAATCTTTTTTCTGGGAGACCCAGAAGTCCCTTATTTGGAATTCATTTTTTTTCTGAGTCGTTACTCTAACCTCCTGGGTTTCAGTTTTCTCACTTGCTTGCTACTCCACCAAGACTGGTCAACAGTGACCTCCTTTGGCCAAATCAAATGGTTTTTACTTAGTTTAAAAAATCTTTCCAATCCAAGTTCAATAAATTCTTATTAAGTACTTATGTTCATGCTATTGTGCTAGGAACTAGTAACACTGGGATGAAACAGCAGCATAGTTCTTGCCCAAAAAATCTTATAATCCAATTATGGGTTTCAATATGTACACAAGTAAGTCTGAAACAAGGAGATAAGGAAAACAGAAAGATCCAAAGCGTTATGAGAAAATGTGAGGAGGGAAAAATCATTTCTAATTGGGGCAATCAGGGAAGTTTTTATGGAAGAATGGTGTCTGAGCTAAAAAACAGGAAGGATTTTAACAGAGAAAATGTTTTCCTTGATTTTTCTCAGAGGCATTTGGCACCTAAACCATTTCTTCCTTGAAGTTTTCAGAGGCAGTAAGAAATCAGAAGATTTGGGCTTGAATCAGGACTCAGCTACTTACAATCTCTCTGACTTTGTGCCATTTTTTAACCCTTCTTGGCCTCAGTTTCCACAACTAAAAAATGAGCATGAGTTGAACCAAATGTTCTCCAAGGTCTTTTTAAAATTTTTTTAGCCTCTAATGTCAGGAAAGTCACAGGCAGGGTGAGTGGAATCATAGAGTAGTTGATTAACATGGCCTTCCCAGGAATGGTAGGGTTTGTTGATTTTATTATAATTTTCAGAAATGGAAATATAAAGCAGAGGAAGGGAATAGAAAATATACAGAAGCCCAGGGACCTATGGCAATTTGGTGAAATGCCAAGTCAGAAGCAACGAAGATGACTGAAAGGTTCAGAGATCCCCAGTCTTCAGCAGGCCCTGACAGTCAGTCAGACTCATGTAACCCCAATCTCAAAGTCCAGTGACTTACTGGTGAAGATTAATGCCTTGTATCTGCATGAGGACCTGGGAAGAGTTAGTGAGAGCAGAAGAGGAGAGAGTCATTTGAGAGCATTTCCTAGACTTTTCTTACTCCTTGGATTCTGTAGCCATTTCAGGCTCTTGTTTCCAGCTGTAAGATGGATGATGCCAACCTCACTTCAGATTTCTGAAGGAAAAGACTTGGAGAGGA
The DNA here is from genome assembly GCA_023548195.1 of Bettongia penicillata ogilbyi. Classification (NCBI taxonomy): domain Eukaryota; kingdom Metazoa; phylum Chordata; class Mammalia; order Diprotodontia; family Potoroidae; genus Bettongia; species Bettongia penicillata. The sequence goes on from JAJHZJ010000017.1 coordinate 4,279,713, forward strand.
AGCTGAGTTGAGAGAAGTTATTTGTCTCCATCGTGTCTCTTGTCTCCGGCTTGTTACACTAGAGACTTTGGAGAATTTCCTCTGAGTTGAAATCTGGGATTTTCTCTTTTGGTTGAGCAGAATTACCTCACTCCCAATGGGAATGCTCCTTCACATTGTATTATCTGGTATGTATTCTGTGTTTACTTTCTCTGATTTATCTTTGCTGTGATTTGAATAAATAGGTTTCTTTGCATTTGTCATATATGTGTTCGTTATGGAACTGGCATTTGATAGAGAGTCAAATCTTGGATACAAAGCTTGAGATCTTCCTTTTCCTCACATTAATGAAGCAATAATCAGAAATTAGCTTGAACTGAAAACCAGATGCCCTAGACTAATAATACTTAAGGGAATAGATTGATATAACTCTAACCTATTTCTCTTAGGAGAATAAAATTGCCAAGCCATCTGGTCCCAACCTTCTGTTTCCCCTCCTGACAGGAATTTAAGTCTCCCTTAGCAAAGGATTGGAAGAGAAGAAGCTAGAGATGTCTATTTTGCCTCCCTTGAGGTTACACAAAACCTCCATGCTATGAGACAGTCCTCACAATATTCACAAGGTGAGAAGATCACTTCCTAACCTAGACATGTAGGTCTGGAGCTCTTTGTTCAGTCACTTAGGTTCAGGCAAAGAAACACAAAAACCCAGGTTCAAGCTTCCTTAACTGAGTCCATTCTCCCTCCCCTTGGAGTGCCCTAACATAGTGCTAAGGTGAAAAAGGACCACCTTTCCCCTACCCCTCACAGGAAGTCTCAGAGTTAAATGCCACCCCATGAAAGATCCAAAAAAGAAAGCAACAGAGATGAAGTCACTCCTTTCTAAAGGAGTCACTAAGTCAGTATTTAATCCTTCTCTGTGGCCAATAAGGAGATTGCTTTATCATCTTCTAAGCACTGACTTGGTATGCATGGTTAGTCAGAGTAGGAAGGGTAGTTGTGAGCATGTTCTGTTCAATTTTAAATTACAAGTATATTGCAGTAAGTACAGAAGAGGAAACTGGGAGAGTTTAAACATCATGTGACTTGCCTAAAGTCACATAGCTACTTGAAGTGCCAGTACTAGAACTAAAGTCTAGTTCTTTTTACATGGGAATCTTGTAAATCAATCAACATGGATTTATTAAGTACCACTATGTACCAGGTACTGTGCTAAGGATGGAAGATGGAAATGAAACAGTCCTTTCCCTCAAGGGGTTTATGGTTTAATAGGGAGGAAATACAGAGAGACAGTACAAATAAAGCAGATACAAGGAAACCTTAAAAGGAAAAGAATTGACATTTGGGAGGATCAGGAAAGGTTTCATGTAGTAAGTACTTAAGCTGAGACTTAAAAAAATCACAGTTTCTAAAAAAATGGAGGTGAATAAGGAGAACATTCCAGCCAATGCAAAGACAAGAGGGCAGGAGACTGATCATTGTATGTGCAGAAGAGCAAATAAGCCAGTATGAGGGAGCCATAGAATACATGGAGGATATAAGATTGGGAAGGAAGAAGGAATCAGACTGTGAAGTTTTAAATGTCCTAACAAGTTTATATCTGATCCTAGAGGTAATGAGCAGCCACTGATGCTTGGGTAAAAAAAAAAAAAAAATCCTACAACAGATGTATATCCATTCCCATCACGCCTCAACAAACTCTTCACTGCCTTACCCATATCCCCACTTCCATCTTTCTCATCTGAAGAATGAGTCTTGACTCTCCAAGTGAGTCTTTCTGAATTCAGGCAAAATCTCAAACACTTTTGTCCAGGTGACATTGCTGCTGCTAATATGAGACACTTAATGCTGAGACAAGTTAACCTCCCAAAATCTAGAAAGGTGACTGCAAAAAAACAGCAGACATAGCACTCGGTGATCCACATTTCTTTCTATTTATTTTTAGTTAATGAATGCCTTCAAGTTTATTACCCTGGTCATAGTTTTCAGTGTTCTAGAATCTAAATGGCCTCAAAGTTATTCCCCAAAAGGGTCTGGGGATGTTCATACCAGACAAGAGGATACCTTAGGGAGACAGGACAACCAGCTTCCAATATTGGAAGTGTTGTCATATGGAAGAGAATATACTTGTTCTCCCTAAACCCAGAAGAGAGAACCATTGAAGACACAAAGAGGGAGATTTAGGCTCAATGTAAAGAAAAACTTCCTAATTATTTGAGCTAGCCAGAAGCAAAACCATTTTCACAGATGATAACACTGGAGTTTTGGGGACTCCATCCTCTAACAGGCTCACTTTTGATCTGGGCAGAGAGTAAGGACAGGAACTTAATAATCTTACTTTATTCTAGACTATTCTTCTCACAAAGGGTTGCTGATAATGGGAGCCTCAACTCCCTACAGCATTCCCTAATCCCCCTTCTCACAGGGGCCAACATGAAGCTGGGGGGCAGCCCCTTGGCCTCTGTTCTCTGAGCTCAGCGGAGGGAGCCCCATCCAGAAACTCAACATGTCTATTTATAAGATCCAGGCAAGAAAGATCTTTGACTCTCATGGAAACCCTACTGTTGAAGTTGATCTCTACACTGAAAAAGGTCAATTCCGAGCTGTTGTGCCCAGTGGTGCTTCTACTGGTATCCAGGAAGCCCTGGAGCTCCAAGACAATGATAAGACCTGCTACAAGGGGAAAAGTATCTCAAAAGTAATTGAGCACATCAATAAAACGATTGCCCCACCCTGATTAGCAAGAAATTGAATGTTGTGGAGTAGAAGAAGATCAACAAATTGATGATAGAGATGGATGGCACTGAGAATAAATCTAAATTTGATGCAAATGCCATTTTGGGAGTGTCTCTGGCTGTTTGTAAGGCCGGAGTTGCTGAGAAAGGTGTCTCCCTGCACTGTCACATTGCTGAACTTGTAGGCAACGATGAAGTCATCCTGCCCATTCCAACCTTCAACATGATCAATGGTGGCTCCTATGCTGGTAACAAGTTGGCCATGCAGGAGTTCATGATCCTCCCTGTTGGAGCAGCAAACTTTAAGAAGGCCATGCACATTGGAGCTGAAGTCTACCACAATCTGAAGAATGTGACTAAGTAGAAATATGAACAGGATGCTACCAACATAGGGGAGGAGGGTGGCTTTGCACCTAACATCCTGGAGAATAAAGAAACTCTGGACCTGCTAGAGAATGCTATTGATAAGGCTGACTCAACTGATAAGGTCATAATTGGCATGAATATTGCTGCCTCTGAATTCTTCCAATCTGGGAAATATGGCTTGGTCTTCAAGTCTCCTGATGATTCCAACAGATACATCTCCCCTTCTGAGCTTGGTGACCTCTACAAGAGCTTCATCAAGGATTATCCAGTGGTGTCTATTGAAGATCCCTTTGACCAGGATGATTGGGAAGCTTGGAAAGATTTCACTGCTACTGCCAGCATCCAGATGGTAGGAGATGATCTCACAGTGACCAATCCCAAGCAAATTGAAAAGACTGTGAACTAGAAGGCCTGCAATTGCCTCCAGATTGGCTCCATGACTGAATCTCTTCAGGCCTGCAAGTTGGCCCAATCCATTTGGTGGGGAGTAATGGTTTCCCATCATTCTGGGGAGACTGAAGATACTTTCATTGCAGACCTGGTGGTGGGTTTCTGTACTGGGCAGATCAAGACTGGTGCTCCCTGTTGATCTGAGCATCTTGCCAAGTATAACCAGCTTCTCAGAATTGAAGAAGAACTGGGCAGCAAGGTTGAATTTGCTGGAAAGAACTTCAGAAACCCTTGAGCCATGTAAGCTCTGTGGCTAGGAGGCCTAAGAGCTCACAGACTCCAGTCACCTCTATAGAAGTCTTCTCTGGTCCTAAGAATGGGCAGCACCAACTACTAGACCAGTCTTGTTTAGAGAGCCTCTGATGCTTAACTTCCCTCTCCCTTCAATCTTTCTGTGATGCTCTCGCTACTTCATTAGAACTGTCTTATATTGGAGACTACCTGATTATCTGACTCTGTCAGAAGACCTTTTATCATCTTGTGACTGGGAGAGATTGACTTGTTCTCACCCCTAACCCTGGTGCTGATATGTGGAGCCATGTACTTGTGATGTGGCCTGATGAGCCCACAGGTCAAATCCTTAGTGGCTTATTTGTGCAGAATAAAAGTATCCAGTAACCCACTGGAAAAAGAAAAAAGAAGCTGGGAGGTAACTAATCCTATGTCTTGATGGGGGTCAATCAAAACAAGCATAGCTTTTGCACTCCCCTAACATCTTTAGCCTTGAGTGGGGCTGATCAAGGCACACATTATTATATTCCTCTATGTGTTCCCTCTAAGTCTCAATGAGGCCGTTTGAGGCAAACAGATTCCCCACTTACTGACCAGTGCCCATTTGCTTTATAGGGTAATAGACAAAGAAGGCTTCTTGCCAAAGATAGCTTCACAAGTTTACATTATCTTACTGGTATATCTCACTGCACAGTCACAGTAGATATTTGCATTTTTAAGCACAAATGTTTATATTATTTATTATTATATAATGCTGATCAAGCATGTTAGAAATGTTTACAAGTCATGAGCCTGGGAAATACAGGTTTTTATGTTCTCACTGGTGGTCTTTCAAAAAAGGCTCTATGACTACTTACCAGATATATTGGAAAACATCTTATTTTTCATTACAAGTTGAAATTGATTGGTCTTTGAAGTTTCTTCCCAGGCTGAATTTTGTGAATTTTCATTCTCTAGCACCCAGAATTCTAGTGATAAGCAGGTGCTCCAGGAGAAAGATAGTTGGACTACGAGTCATTATTTTTCACCCTTAGATAAACTGGCCCTTGGACTAGAGAGATACAAATCCCTCCTAGCCTACCCTCTTCAAAGAATCAAATGAGAAAATATCACAATGAACAAGTACAGTTACTACGAGTCAAGAGATCTGAGCTCTAATCGCAACTCTGTCACTAACCAGTTCTGTGACCCTTCCTTGGGCTCCAATTTCTTCATTTATAAAATGAGAGATTTGGCCAAGCTAGACAATCCCATCTATCTCTGGCATTCCAAGCTTCTATGAAATCACTCCTGCCCCTAGAAAGATTTCCTAATGACCAACTGTGGCCTTTTTTTTAAATCCAAAGGCAACCTGAGAATCATGTGCACTTTTCACATCTCAAACTGATTCCACACATTGATGAAAAAAAAGCATGGAAAGAAAAAGGGAAGAAGAGAGTAAGTCTAGGTTGTTGACCTGCCTGGATATATTATAGCTTCTGGGTTTCATTAGAAAAGTTCATGAACAACATTAGATCCCAGATACCTCTCAAGGACTGAGCTCAGCATGACCTTCAAAGCAGCAGAGTGAGATACGTATATGTAAATTGATTCAGTTTTTAAACATTTCAATGGAAGAGTGCAGCAACCTGTTAGAACAAAGATGAGATTCTTTTAACATGAAACATACGTCTGACATAGAGAAGCAGCAGATGGACTGGAAATAGTTGTGGATGTGGTGTCAGAGACTCTGGATTTGAATTCCAGCTCTGCTGCTCTAGGAGACCTGGGAAAATTCACAGAATCTGAGTTGGAAGCAGAGGTACACTGGAACCAGTCCAAACCAGCTTCAGAGAGCTGATTATTAAATTTTTCCTTATATGCATTAGCAACTTGGAAAACTCTACAAATCAGGGCTTGATTTGTTTTACTGATTCTTAGGACTTAAAGTGATAGAGAAAATGTTAATAAGGCAGATTAAACTTAAGAGTATGTCATGGGAACTTGAAGGGGGAAGCAACTTGTTAAATATTTATCAACCTACCTGGGGTTGGAAGGGACCCTCAGCAACCATCTTAGTTCAATCTATGGCTAAAAAAGATACAAGGCATCAACAAATAGAGTCATTAGCCTTTGCCTGAAAGGAAACTCCCTACTTCCAGAAACGACTTATTCCTCTTTGGGAGAGTTCCAATTGTCAAAAAGTTACTTATATTCTCTGGATATATGGGTTTTTTCATAAATGAGATGACAGGGTTAAATAATATATATAATTATATAATATATATTATTAATATATAATATATAATAAATATATAATCTCTAAGGCTCCTTCTAGCTCTAATCCTACCATCCTATGATAACTAAGAGTGCCAGAGCATTTTCACATAGCATCATGATACAATGAAAGGATCACTGTTACCGAAAAGGTCCTTTATAGTCCTCTATATAATTATGAGTTATTATGATTATGATATTAGAACAGAGGAACTGCTGCTCCATTAAGGACCATGATCCATTTGTTGTTGAAGATAATATCCTGTTTGTTCTTGAGCAAAAATTTTGAAAATACAACTGCTCTAGAGAAAACCAGGATGTATCCAGTATTCTGTCCTCCCCGGCTGATCTCACACAATGTACTATGGAAGTTTGCATGGTCCTCTGACATCAACCGTAAAATTCAAGTCCATTCTAAACTTCCTTTTTTGAAATATACCATTATCTATTTATGTAACCTTGTCATGGGGTTCTTGACATTCTAGGCTTGTAGCTCTTCTTTTGTTTTTCTTTGTTTTCCCTCCTGACCTCTGAAATCACTGGTTTAGGGAACTCCAGAGACAGAAACTGCCTCCCCTGATATAGATCAAAAGCTGATATATAGCTTATTGTCTGAAAGAATTATCCAGGACACTGAAAGTTTAAGTGACCATCCTATGGTCACTCAGCTAGTATGTGTCAGAGATAGGATTTGAATCCATGACCTCCTGGCTACATAACCAGCCTTCTATCTACTACAGCTCATGACCTCTCTTTACTGATTCTTAGCCTCCAATAAAAATTCTTCTCTGATTTCTCAGCATGGCACAGAAGTGATCCTGGTATCTCAAAGGTTATGTCATTGAAGCCTGAACTTTGGGAGGTCTTACCAAGATGGAAAAGCTTCAAGCATGGCCCCAGGAGTCAACTTTATATCTTCCATATGAAAAGCAGCCTCATTAAGAGTAGATCAACTCATAAAATGTTTGAATCAGTTACCCTAGTTATTACTTTTTTTTTTTCAGTTACATAAGTACTTGAAAATTCTCCAGTAAGGCAGGGAGGGCTTCTGATCTATAAAATAGTATAGAGAGCACCCACACTGAGGAAATCATAGATCCTTGAACCCTCAAAATAACTGCTTCTTAGCATAATGAGTTCCATATGTTGACTGTCTACCTTGGGAAGTAATATTTCCTTTTATTTGTTTCACATTTGTTTCACAATGGCCTCTTTCAAACTGACTTTCAAGGGTGGGTCCATTCAATTACTCTATACAAAGTCTCATTCCAGGCACCGAAGCCAGTGAAAGTTGAACTAACCTTACCAAAAAATTATTTTATAGAGCTAGAAAAAATACTAACACAATTCATCTTGAAGAATGAAAGGTCCAGAAAATTAAGGGAATTAATGGGGGAAAACACAAAGGAAGGTGGTCTAGCAATACCAGATCTAAAATTATATAATAAAGCAGCAATCATCAAAACTATTTGGTGCTGGCTAAGAAACAGAGTGGTGAATCAGTGGAATAGGTTAGATACACAAGACCCAATAGTCAATGAGTATAGTAATCTACTGTTTGATATACCCAAAGACTCCAGATTCTGGGATAAGAACTCACTCGAATGATGAAATACTGCTGGGAAAACTAGAAAATAGTATGGCATAGATCAACATCTTACACCATATACCAAAATAAGGTCAAAATGGGTACATAATTTAGGTATAAAGGATGATACCATAAGCAAATTAGAAGAGCAAGGAATAGTTTACCTGTCAGATCTATGAAGAACAGAAGAGTTTATGACCAAACAAGATAGAGAACATTATGAAATGCAAAATGGATAATTTTGATTACATTAAATAAAAAATTTTACACAAAGTCAATGCAACTATGATTAGAAGGAAAGAAAAAAGCTGGAAAACAATTTTACTGCCAATGTTTCTGATAAAGGCTTCATTTCTAAAATATATAGAGAACTGAGTCAAACTAATGAGAATACAAGTCATTCCCCAATTGATAAATGGATAAAGGATATGAACAGGCAGTTTTCAGATGAAGAAATTGAAGTTGTCTATAGTCATATAAAAAATGCTCTATATCACTATTGATTAAAGAAATACAAATTAAAACAACTCATATTGCCTAATATGACAGAAAGGGAAAATGCTAAATATTGAAGAAGACATGGGAAAATTGGAATGCTAATGCATTGTTGGTGTTGTGAACTGATCTACCCATTCTGGAGAGCAATTTGAACCATTCCCAAAGGGCACTTAAACTGTGCATACTCTTTGATCCAGTAATACTACTACTACATCTGTATCCCAAAGAGATTTTTTAAAAAGGGAAATGGACCCATATGTACAAAAATATTTATAACAACTCTTTTTGTGGTAGTCAAAAATTAGAAATTGAGGGAATATCCATCAATTGGGGAATGGCTGAATAAGTTGTGGTACATGATTGTAATGGAATACTATTGTGCTATAAGAAATGATGAGGAGGCAGACTTCAGAAAAACCTGGAAAGATTTATATGAACTGATGCTGAGGGAAGTGAGCAGAACCAGAACATTATACAATGATCAGCTATGACTGACTTAGCTTTTCTCAGCAATACAATGATCCAAGACAATTTTTAACGACTCATGAAGGAAAATTCTATCTACTTCCAGAAAAAGAACTATGGATCTGAATGCAGATCAAAACATACTGTTTTCACTTGGGGTGTTTTTTTGTGACTTTTCCCTTTTGTTCTGTTTCTTCTTTCATAATATGATTAATGTGGACATATGTTTACATGATTGCACATGTATAACATATATCAGATTGTTTGCTGTCTTGGGAAGGAGGATGGAAGGGAGAGAGAAAAAATTGAACTCAAAATCTTATAAAAAATGAACTTTAAAACTACCTTTACATGTAACTGGAAAAGATTAAAATACTATTTACCAAAAGAAAAGAAAGTGATCCAGCCTGCATAAGGCCACCTGTCACTGGCCATCCAACCAGGACAGCTCTCTGAAATAAAACAGGTGGTACCCATGAGACCAACAAAGCTGGTATGCCATCTCACAGGAAAGGATATGAAGGAAGAAAAGAGATTAATTCAACTGACAGTCAAACATAAGTGCTGTGAACTCCAAGTCAAAATGTGCTTAGATTGGCCTAATTTCACCACTGCTAATGAGACCAGCTGGAATTCTTTCTGTCATCATCAAAATTTCCCTTTTAACAGGAAATCTACATTTCACTGGGAAATTTGATCCTCCTTAGAGGCCAGCTCTTTGCTAACATCATGTGCTTAGCTCTTGAGAAAGGGAAAGAGAGCAGGAAACATATTTCAGGGCAGAAAAATGTCTTATTGGGAAGAAGTCAATATGTATAGTGCTGGTTGTAACACTTCAGCAGCTGCTGTAATACCTTAAAACCTTGCAGACCTCACCATAAGCTCTAAGACAAGATTTACCTGCCTTGCAATGGGATGGCTACCATCATCATCTCATGAAAAATGCAGACTTGACTCAGCCCATGACCTTCCTCCATGAGTCCAGCATTCTCTCTGTCATGATCCAGCTGGTTCTGTTTTGCCACCTAAAAAATTGTCTAAACCAGTAGTTCTCAAACTTTTTGGTCTCATGATCTACCCCATCACAGTTTTAAAAATATTGAGGACCCCAAAGAGCTTTGGTTATGTTAACTATGCCTATCATTATCCAACAAATTAGATATTAAAATGGATGTTTTTAAAATATTTATTATTTCACTTAAGAATGATAATGATAGATCTATTACATGCTAACAACAAATGACATTTTTATGAAAAATAACTGCATTTTCCAAAACAAGAAACAATTAAGTGGAAAGAGTAATGTTGTTTTACATACTTTTGCAAATCTTTTTGTCTGGCAAAATAGAAAACATCTGGATTCTCATATTGCTTCTGCATTCAGTATGTTCCATTATATTGCTTTGGTTGAAGTATATGAAGAAAATAAGCTCTCATGTGAATAATGTAGTTGAAAATGAAGCAAATAATTTCTTAGTATTATTATGAAAATAGCTTTGACCTCACAGATCCCCTGAAAGGATCTTGGGACCTCAGAGTTTGCAGTCTATACTTTGAGGATGCTAATCTAAACCATGAAGATCTGAATATAGCTTTAAAAACCGTTTTAGCACTCTTGCTCCACATTGTCCCACCTCATCAATGTCATTGTGTAGAGCAGTGACTCCTTTGCCATGTCCCACGAAATTTGGGGAATCGAAAGGTTTCTTGACAAGAAGCAAAAACAAAGCCATCCCCTCCCTCAGTGGATTTAAATGAATACTAGAAATTTGATCAATTATTTCTCCTCAAGGACAGAGCTGGGTATTAAGAGTCTCCAGTGCAATAATAGAGATATTTATCCAGAACTAAGTCTAAACTCCTAATCATGCCACTTCTAGGAAGAAATTTCACTACCTTACTGTTATAGAAGATATTTCCTTAGGGGAAGACATAAAGGGGCCTTTTATTGTTGTAAATGGTGTTGATATTTGGCTTACAAAAATTCTGGTAATAAGTTTATTAATAAATATAAGAATCAGTCAAAGGCAGTGTGGTATAATGGATAGAGAGCTTGTCACTATTTCAGAAAGACCTGGATTTAGGCCTCACTTCTGATAAATATTGTTTCTCTTATCTGGGGTGAGTTAACTTCTCAAGGAGCTAAACAATGTTCTATGACTGTAAATGGCAGGACAGAAGTCATCTGCATTGGGAAAGGGCATTTTTACTCACTAAGAGTTCCAATGAAATCAAAGGCATGGGTGAATAAGTAAATAAATGTTCTTTTAATTGTCTTGAGTATTTTTCACACACATCAACACATTCCCAGTGGTGTTCTTCTGAGTCTGAGACAACTCATTTCTTCTTCCACTCTGGCACAAAGGAGGTATGACATATCCTTGCATCCCCAGAACAGAAGGCTTCTTACCAGTCTATTTCCAGATGAAGATAGACAAGAGGAGACAGAATGTTTGACTGAGTGGGTTCAGAAGCGATGACTTCAGACAGCCACTAGACCTAACATAAGCATGCTAGACTGAGCCTCAGATGTCCAGATGGTGCAGTGGAGAGAGTGCCAGACCTGGAATCAAGAATATTCATTTTCCTGAGTTCAAATCTGACTTCGGGCAATTGTTAGCTGTGTGATCCTGGACAAGTCATTTAACTCTGTTTGCCTTGGTTTCTCATCCATGAAATGAGCTGAAGAAGGAAACGGCAAACCACTACAGTATTTTTGGCAAAAAAAATCTCAAAAGGGGTCATGATGAGTCAGACACAATTGAAATGAGTGAGCCACAAAGGCTGAGTCTCAAGAAATTATTTATGATTGGAACCAGGAAAGGATCTCAAAGACCAACTAGTCTAGCCTCCTCACTTTGTTTATGAAATGCTAACAATACTTGTGATGTCCACCTCACAAGGTTCTTATGTGACTTAATAAAGATGATAATTAAGGTACTTTGCAAAATTTAAATAACTCTATAAATGTCAGTTAATGAGAAAACTGAGGTTAAGGAACTTGTCCAAGATCACCCAGAGAATAAGTAGAAAAGCCAAGATTTTCAGTCAAGTTCCTTTGATTCAAAATTCAGCATCATTTCTTTCACACTGAGCTTTTGTCTGAGGATGAAAGCAATCAAACCAGGGAAGAAGACAGCATCCTCATCTTTTACTACGGACTTGGGCTTTTTTTTTTTACATGCAAGTAGAAGTCAAGCCATGAAGGAAAATTTTTCAGTTATTTGGATCTGGCAGTCTGCTGTGAGTTGCTGATTATATTCAGGAATGACCTATGGAGGAAGAGGAGAAGGAGGAGGGGTAGCCAGGATTTCTATGCCATTTTAAGGTTTACAAAGTGCTTTACATAGATTATCTGACTTCATCCTCACAAACACCCAGTATCCCCATTTTACAAATGAAGAAGCAGAGCCTGAGAGTGGCTAAATGACTTTCCCAGGATCACACACCTAAGGAAGTATCCAAGGATGGATTTGAATTCAGTTCTTTCTGATTACCAGTCCTGCTCTCTAACCACTGCTCCCTTTAGCTGTAATCCAGGCAAAGTTTAGTGGGAACCATTAGTAAATTGATGGTTAATCACACCTGAGTGACTTAGCAGGGCTTAGTGAAAAAAGAAAATATTATACCCAGATTGGCTTAAAAGCGACATCTCAGTAGCTTCAAGACACTAGGATCTCGGACATGTTAAAAGGAGTCCTAAAAAGAGGCACAGAAAAATAAAAATGTGTGAGGAAAGTTGTCAGTTCTTATAAAGACTTTTAAGGAGAATCACAAGTAATGGAGAGGAGAGGAATGCTGGATTTAAGGTCAGAGGACCTGAGTTGGAATTCAGGCTTTGGGCAAGTAGTCCAGTGTGGTCTTGGGCAAGTCAATGACTTTTCTAAGCCTCAGTATCCTCATCTATAAAATATGTATGTATATATATATATATATATATATATATATATATATATATACACATATATATGAATATAGAGATATGTATACATACACACACAGATACACATAGACATATAAATCCCATGCTTGCATGTGAAGAAAGGAGAAATGTAGAAGGAAACTATTTAGTGACAAGGAGTTTGTGTAATGATCATTTTCTATATTGGCATTAGTTAATGACATGCACCAAGGAAACAGATTACTCTACTTGAGATTAAGACAAAAGGACTTGAGGGAAGATACTCTACAGTCTTACTTTTCAGAAAGCATGAAGAGTTCCTAAATGGAAGTGAATCAATAATTCCTAGGAGAAACAAGGCAGCAAAATTATCTGAGAAGATGAAAAATACTGAGAAATGTAGGTTAGATTATAAATTTCTTGAGGGCAAGGATTGTTTTTTTTCTTTCTTTGTATTCCCAGCACTTAACCTAGTGCCTGACACATAGTAGGTGCTTAATAAATGCTTGTTCACTTGACTTGAATATATGATAGCACAATTAGGTAAGTTGATTGAAGGACTAGAGCCAAAGAATAGGTAAAACCATTTCAATGTGAAGTTGAAACTCAATCCCTGGTTGAGTGCCTTCACAATGCTGTACATTTTTATGAGAGACTTGGATAAACATGGCAGTGTCATAGGGAATAAGGATGTTATGCTTTATTAGATTTGCAGGTACCATGAATTTCTAAGGGATAGCTAACAGTTAATAGGGTCAAGATTCGAGGCTAGAACATTGGGCCAAATCTAATAAGGAATTTAGTAGAAATAAATAAGGTAGAGTCTTATACTTGATTTATTTATACCACCTTCACAAATACAAGATGGGAAAAGGGTAATTCTGGATAGTAACTCTTCTAAAAAAAAGATCTAGGAGTTTTGATGACAATCTTATTCTGAGTGAAAATTTTGATATGACCAAGAAAACTGCCTTAAGAGGCATTGGGGACAGGAGGCAAGGAGAGACAAGAAAAAGAGAGAAAGACATAGATAGATGAAGGGGAAGACAGGGAGAGAGAGAGAAAGAAAGGAAGGAAGAGAGGGAGAGAGACAAGAAAAGACAAATAGAGAGAAATAGACAGGGTCCTACTGTAAGCTATCATGGTCAAACCATATCTGGAGTATTTTGTTCATTTCTTGAGGTCACACTTTAGGAAAATCACCAAGTTAGAAAGCACTCAAAGAATGAAAAGTAGGATAGTGAAGGATTTTGAGTCCCTGTTATATGAGGACTAGTTGAAAGAACTGGGGATATAGCCCAAGAAGAGAAAACTTGGGGATGGATTTTTTAAATTTAATCTGCAATGTTAATGTTTTCCATCATTTTCTTAAGCCTAAAAAACATTAAAAATCAAGCCCTGATTTGTACTGAGTACTGCATTCCACAGTATAAATGCTCATACTGAAGATTCAACCATTGGCTCTTGTGGACCAGTATGAGCCAGATCCAGCACATCCCTGGATAAGATTTGTGTTTGATCCCAGAAGACAGAGCTAGGAGCAATAAGTAAAGTTGCAACGAGACACATTTGGAGTTCACAGAGAAACAATTGTCTAATCATTAAAATAATCCAAAAATGGGACAGGCTACATAGGAAGTTAATGGATTTCTTCTCACTGGAAGTCTTCAAGCAAAGGCTACTCACTAAAGATGTTGTACAGGGGGTTGTTGTTCAAGTATAGGTTAAACTAGACCTCTAAGGTCTCCTTCTAACCTGAAAACTTCATGATTCTCTGAATTGAAATTGTCAACAGACTAGCGAGAAACTGGTTTCAAGGATGTGACATAAAAGAAAAAATAGAGCTGAAAGGGGAACGTGAAGAAGGTGTGCACCATCCATTAAAGCTATCCAAGTTCCCCTAACTCCTATGCCCCATAAGGATGGAATCTGGACCTTCTGAAAAAAGAGACAGCAGCATGTTGGATGCCATGGAACCCTTGGCTACTTTCCAGTTTTCAGAAACCTATAACTGACTCCAGGAAGTAATGACCAGATGTGGTCATGGGTTATTTTCTGCGCATTGGTATAGCAGTAGCTGTAGTCAGAAAAGAAATATAGACAAAGAGATATGCTGTCTGCCAGAAATATGTATCTGAGACATAAGGGAGAGCCTAGCAAAACTTAAAAAACTCAGTAACAGCTGCCCAATTCTGTAACTTCATATGGAAATGAATATGTCTAAAAGAAAACCAAAAATTATTTTTCAGTGATTTCAAAATTCATTGGTGAAACTCCATTTAATCACCAATTCTCCTGAACATTCCATTACATTAATGAACTATGGAAATGTGTGCTATTGCCTCTCATGGTAAATTATGCAACTTTTAACAACTAAGAACTTCTCCATTATGTTATGCTAAAAATCCATTCCCTGAAACTTTCACTCACTAGTTCTACTTCTATCCTGTGAAACAAAACAGGAAAAAAAAAAAAAACTAACCCATTTTGTACCTTACAACCTTAAAATATGTGAAGACATATATTTTTCTCTAAATATTTTCTCTCTCTGAATATCCCCAGGTATTTTAGCTAATTGCCATAAGGCATGGTCTGGAGAAAGGTTCTTAGCCTAGGATCTGTCAAATTTCAGAGGATTTATGCACTTGGACAGGGAAAGAATTATATCTCTACTTTCGTTAATTTCTGCTTGAAATTTAGTTTTTTCTTCAATTGTTTAAAAACTTTACTCCGAAAAAGGATCATATGCCTCATCAACCTAAGGTGTTCCATGATCCAAAAAAGGTTAAGAACCCCAGGTTTAGAGTCTTACTATGAGTTAGCCTGGGTCACCCTATCTTGTCAGTGTCTCTTCCAAAATACCCCCAACTTGCTATAATCCTGCAGGTGATCTAATGAGTTCACAACACAGCAGAATTTCACACTAGAAACTATACTCCTATTAATGCAGCCTGAGGACACATTCACTTTTTTGACTGCCAGATCATTCTGCTGACTCACTTGAATTTTAAGTACTCTTTAAAAGTCCCAAGTCTCAGAAATGTCCTCCTGGCCATGTCTCCTATTCTTTTGCTTACATAGGTGTCCTTTCCAGCTCCGTTAAGTGGAAATTTCATAAGCATATATTAGTTATATAATCATGCCATCTATGACTTCTTTTAGGTAGTGAGGTGGTGCAGCAGATAGTGTGTTAGACTTGGGATCAGGAAGACATAAGTTCAAATTCAATTACCAGATTGTAATTATGGGCAAATCATTTAATTTCTCTGTGCCTCAATTCCTCATCTGTAAGATGGGGATAATAACAGCATTGACCTCCCAGGGTTACTGTGAGGATAAAATGAAATAATATTTGTAAAGAGCTTTGTAAACCACACACACACACACACACACACGAATACACACACGCACGCACGCACACACATACTCTATGTATACACATATATATGAATATGGGTATATATACATATGTATATGTTCTAATTATTTTTATTATTCAACATATTAGTAAGAAGCATTGCACAGAAGTGAGTCAAAGACAAAATTTTGTGCCATTCCACTAGAAACCTCCCCTTGGAGGATATTTTAGGTCTATTAATCAACACTCTTTGGATCTGATCATTTAGTCAATTCTTAGCCCACCTAACTATACCATCATTTCCTCTGTATCTCTCCCTCTCATCCATAATGGTGTTATGAAATGACTTGATGAAATCTAAATCCAAAATGTCTATGGTATTCTTTGATGCAAGATTCTAATATTGTTTTCCCAAAAGAAAATGAGAACACTGTTTCCTGACTTATTCCTAATAAACTCATACTGACATGTTCCTATACATTTATTCACAAACCACCCCTTTAATAATCTGTTCTGGAGTTTTGCTAGGAATCAGTGTTCTACTCAGCAGCCTATACTTAGAGGAATCTATTTTTTTACCCTTTTGGAAAATTGGGACAATGTGTGGCTATCTCCAGTCTTGTAGTACCTCTCATGATTTTTTCAAAATTTCTATATTAATTAGCAATCAGAGCTATCAGTTCTTTCATTATCCTTAGGGGGAGTGATTCTGAGCTTAGTGACCTAAATTCACTGAGGGCAATTAAATGTTCCCTTATTAAATGTACTCATCATTTTTAGATCCTTCAGTGTCCAAACCAAGCCTAATCTCTTCTATGAAATGGCTTCAAAGTCAATATATACCAGACCTCTTTCTAGCACTTTGTTGCCATACTTGTAAGCTGTTATTTTGTCCTGGATCACTGCCTATACCCTTCTCATCCAGAATATCACCCTCTTCTCCCATTGGTGAGTTCCTCTCAGGCTTCCATTTGGCAGGCAATGGAGATTTGGGTTTGGAAGGGGCTGGAAAGTCAACCAGTTTTCATTCCCCTCCCACCTGACTCTCCTGCTAACTTTCTGAACTTGCCCCATGCCCCCATGTGGGACCCTTCCCTTTTCTTTATCTAGTCTCAACACCCTCTACCTTTCAGATTTTATTTTCCTCCATTATAAAGAAAGCTACTTGCCAGCAGGAATTATCTTTCTCTTTGCTTGTCTTCTTTTCCCCAATGCTTAGCACAGTGCCTGGAACATACTAAGGACTTAATAAATGCTGATTGTCTTGTCCTCTTCTCAGGTATACGGAAATTCCTTCTAATTTTTTGTCAATTAACTATTTATGTTCTCTCTTTATCAACACCCATCCTCATTTTTTAAAAAAATCCTCATAACAAATATATGTAGAGAGATAGATGTAATTTACTGTTCCATATCAGTATGCCATTCCACGTTTTTCATTCATTATTTATAATTCCTAACAAAATGACCACTTAACCCCTCAGTTTCCTAGACAATTCTCTGAGACTACAAAGGACTAATGGGGTACAATAAAGAGAATGCTTGATTCAAAATTAGGAAAGGCCTGACTCCAAACTGTCTCTATGATACTAATAAACTATGTGAGCTAGAGTAAATGGCTTAACCATTCTTAGGCCTCAGATTTCCTCTGTAAAATGAGGGGGTAGGACTATTGGGCCTCTGAGATGCCTTCTAACTCTTAATCCATGGTCCTATGATCCTAGATAACTAAATTACAGGTGAGAGGATGGCTCTACATTAGAGTTTCTACAACAAAAGTTTCTTAACTTGATGAAATTACAGCTCTGGGAGAGACAGACAGACAGACAGAGAGATAGAGACAGAGACAGAGACAGAGGAGTGCATTTATGAATGAATGATAGATAGATAGATAGATAGATAGATAGATAGATAGATAGATAGATAGATAGAAAGATAGATAAACAGAATGCCATTCTAAGACTTATAAAGTCTTACCAAACAATTCCACTGATTTATGGACCTCTGACTTTCTATTGTATTTTGTTCATTCTGTTAAAGTGGAAAAACAAAAAGAAAAAAAGAAAGAAATCAGGAAGAAATTCAGTGAAAACCATTGAGAACTACTTTATGAGGCTCTTCAAAAGAATGAGGTTGTGTGGAACCTGGCCAGTATCCGATGAACTATAGAACAACCCTTTGGAACTCCCAGTGCAGTGATTGCACAGGATCCAGCATAATTCCAGAAACAGCAGGGACTCTAAGCAACTTCAAACCATTACAAGGCTAATTACTTGGCCCTGTCTCAACATACCACTGTTAATAGCATATATGCTTCCCCTGGTCATTCGTGAAGCTTTTCTATTGGCCAGGATCCTGCTGAATCAGAATTGTGTTCATAGAATTGTGTCCTCAGAAACTGTCCTCCTCCCCCAAAGTCCCAGGTATTCTCAGGCAGGATTTGCTGAAGCAACAGTCATCACATGCCTGATTACATCACATACCAAGCAACAGTCTCCCATTTGGTAATGGAGGAATACATTGGGTTAGAAACAAGGGGAAGTTCATCAGAATGGCAAACTATATAGAAATACCCCAGATGAGAAAAGAGGTTTAGCCAGAAAAAATGGGTAGAATTCATTTATTAAGAAAAGTAGACTCAGCTCCATGGAGGTAAATAAATCCCAACAATGAGAGCTGCCCCAAAGTAGGTCATTTTGCCAGGAGATGAATCCCTATTCTCTGGAGAAGTTTAAGCAGAGACTCAATGACCACTCTCTGTGGATGCTGTAGAAAAGGAGTCCATTCAGGTATGGATTAAATCTAATGGCCACTGACATTCTAAGACCAATTTTCACAGCCAAACCCAAGACCACATTCTGTGGGGAATTCTTCACGGTATAATAGACCCACACCTCAGATCTGACACAGTTATGGCCCCTCTGCCTTCTCTTCTATTAGTCCTTAGGCTAGTACAGTCTTATCTGGCCTAGCTGAGAAAGGAAAACCTTTCTGACATTAATTCCACTATTCAATTAAATTTTCACACAATACCCATTTATTTAATAACCACTCTCATGCCAGGCACTGTAGGTGGTAATACAAAGACCAAAAAAAAAAAGTCCTTGCCTCATAGAATTTACATTTTAACATGGATTTACTTATTGACACTGATAAGTAACATAAAATATATACAACTAATGCAAAGTAATTCTCTGAGAGGTGGAAGCCCAGCACTCAAATTTGAGAGTCGGGACCACCTGAATTCATATGAGCTGAATATGGAAGGGAATTAGGGGTCCACAAAGATGGCGAAAAGTCTCTGCTAAGGACCCAAAATGTCATTAGACTGTGAATACTCTTTGACCAGTGAGATCACCACCAGTCATATGTCCCAAAGAGGTTAAAGATAAAGCAAAAGGATAGATATACCAAAAAAAATGTTTATAGAAACATCTTTTGCTATAGCAAAGAACTGGGGTTCCTTTGAAGTCTTTGTTATTTATATCTACCACTCAATCAACATCCCAGTAGCTATTGTCTACAGATACTCCACCCCCCATGTCACTCTCCTTCCTTCCTCAGTGAGTTTGGTACCTGGTTCACTATTTTTCACTCTTCCTCAACTCCTACCCTCATAATGGGGGATTTTAACATCACATATTGACTCTCATAAACAACTGAACCACTCAGTTCCTCTACCTACTCACTTCTCATGACCTACTCCTCTGACCCTCGACCACACACAAAAATGGTTCTAACTTTGACCATACCATCACCCACAAATGTGCCACCTCCATGCTCAAGAATTCTGAAATCCCCTCATCAAACCATAATCTATTGGTTTTTCACCTCTCCCTCTGCCTTCCCTTACAAACCTACTCTTCATCCACACCATGACCTCCAGTCTCTTAACCTCTCAACTCTCTTATTGCCCATCCCCACTGCCCTTACCACTCTCCCCTCTTTTATCCATCTTAAACCCTTGGTGAAGCAACTCAACTCTATGCTGTATTCTCTTGAATCACTAACCTGCTTATCACATCACTGATTACACCTAGCCAAGCTTCTGCCCTAGATCACTCCCATCATTCACTATTTCACTCTAATACACATAATGTTGAACTAAGATGGAGAAAATCATGCAACTATTCTTACTAGGCCCACTAAAATTAATGTTAAATAACTTCAACTGGGCCCTTGTTGATAAAAGAAAATCCTACTATATCTCCTTTATCAACTCAGTATCCCACCACTTTCTACAGTAGCTCTTGCAAAACTTTCCTCCCTCCTCAAACCTCTATCCCTACTGCCAGCTGAGATCCTTGCCTTATATTTATAGAAAAAAATGAGGGCATTCACTCTGAGCTCTCTCTTCTACGCTTTTCTTCATCTGCTATCACTCAGATGCATTCTGTCACTTTCTCTTCCTATAGTGCTGTCTCACATGATGAAATGACCTTCCTCCCTACCAAGGCTCACCCCTCCACTTGGTTAAGTGATTCCATTCCAATCCATCCCCACCAACAGTTTAACCCCTCTCTCATCCCCATTCTTTCATTTATTTTTGATTTCTCCTTATCTACTGGCTGATTCCCAACAGCCTATAAACATGTCTCCCCGTCCAGAAAACTCCCATTTGATCCTTAACTATCATCCTATATTTCTTCTTCCCTTTTTAGCCAGACTCCTCAAAAAGGCTCTCCACAATAAGTGCCTCTATTTTCTTTCCTCTCACCAGTTTCAAACCTTCAGACCTTCCTCTCACCACATTCAGACCAGTTTCAGCTCCTTCCAAAATCCCCACTAATCTCTTAGTGGCCAAATCCAATGACCTTTTCTCACTCTCCTTGAGCTCTCTGCAAACTTGGACATTGCATTCTCTCCTCTTTGATAAGTCTCTTCTCTCTAGGTTTTTGAGATTCTACTGTCTCCTATTTCTACTCCTACCTATCTGTTCACTCCTTCTTTGGCGAGTCCTTCTCCTTTGTCTCATTTGGTGGCTCCTCTTTCAGACCCACAGCTTTTGTGTCCACCAGGGTTCTATTCTAGGCCCTCTTCTCTTTTCCCTCTATACTACTTCATTTGGTGACATCATCAGCTCCCATGAATATAATTACCATCTCTAGGCTGATGGTTCTCAGATCTATTTATCCTTTCCCAGATTCTCTGCTGACCTCAGACATCTCAGACTGGATGTTCAGTAGTCACGTCCAAAACTGAACTTATTATCTTTTCTCCTAAACCCTTCTTGCTTCCTACCTTCCCTCTTACTGTAGCATCCTTCCACCACCATCATCTCATTCCTGGACTACTGTAATAACCTTCTGATGGGTCTGCCTGCCTCTACTCTCTCCCATCCCAATCCATTCTCTATTCAGCCACTAAAATGATTTTCCTAAAAAACTGGTCTGATCTTGTCACCACCACCCCTTACTCAATGAACTCCAATGGCTCCAGGGCCAAACACAAAATACTCTATTTGACATTTAAAGCCCTATATAACCTAGCCCCACCTACCTTTCCAGTCTCCTTATACCTTATTCCCCACCATGCATTTTTGATCCAGTGACTTTGATTTTCTCCTCGTTCCATGAACAAGATATTGCATCTCTCAGCTCTGGGTATTTTTCTCTGTCATCCATGCCTCTCTCCTCAGCTCTGCATACAGATTAGCCTTGCTTCCTTTAAGTCTCAACTAAATCCCATCTTTTACTGGAAGCCTTCCCCAATCTTTCTTACATCTAGTGTCTTCTCTCTGTTAATTATTTCCTACTTATTCTGTAAATAGTTTACTTTGTATAAATTTGTCTCATGTTGCCTTCCTCACTAGATGGTAAGCTCTTTGAAGGCAGGTGCTGTCTTTTGTCTCTTTTATTATCCCCTGCACTTTGTACAGTGCTTGGTACATAGGTACTTAATAAATATTTATCGACTGATTACCAACAAAAAGTGTCTGTAAATTAGAGAATGGCTGAAAAATTCAGGCATATAGATGCAATTGAATTTCATTTAAATGATGAATATGCATTATTTAAAGAAAGACTTATATGAAAGAGAATTTAATTGGCAGAACCAGGAGCACAATTCACATGATTACTACAATGACCTAAAGGAAAATAATTTTTAAAAACTTCAGAATGCTGATCAGTATACTCATCAATCATTACTTCAAGGACTAGTCAAGATGACAGAGTAGAAGGAAACCACATAGTCCAGCACTCCCCCACAATTATTCTAACCAATACTTTTAATGAGCACCTAGTCAGAAGCTGGAAAAACTCATAATTAGACTTTGTTCTAGATCAGTCAGCTTTGGGCACACTGAAGGCTTGCAAATCCCAGGCTTAAGCTGTCCCTGAGGTCCTTGCAGAACACAGCATTTAATACTCAGAAAAAAGCAACAACAGGACACAAGAGAATTAAACTAAGAGAAGCCCAGACAGTGTCTCCAGTCAGAGCCTGGCCCTAATGCAAAGAGCCAATTTATGAAGTAAAGTTGGAATGAGATGTAAAAACAAACAAACAAAAACCTTGCACTACAATGGTGACAAGGATGCCTAAGACACAAACTTAGAAGAAAATTACTCTGAAATATCTATCAGCAAAGCCTTAATGAAAAACACAGCTTAGGTGCAAGTTCAACCAGAATTCCTGGAAGAAATGAAGCAAGCTAAAAAATTTTTAACGTGAAAATTATTTTGTAAATTAAGTGAGAGCACTAGGGGAAAGAATTTGAAGAGAAATGAGAACTATGGAGAAAAGACTTGAAAAGATAATTAGCAGCTTAGCATAAAAAATACCTAAGCAACAGATTCCCTGAAAATTAGAATAGACCAAACAGAAGAATGATTCCATGATGGATGAAATATGTAAATCAATCATGACTTCATAAGACAAGTAATGAAGCATGCCTCCCACGCTATGTCAGGTAAGGGAAGAATAAAGGGTGCTAAGTATACAATATTTTTAAACATAGCAAATGTGTTCATGTATTTTTCTTTAAAATATTTATTTTGTATTAGAGATGGCTTCTATATTTTTGGAGGACTGAACAGTAATTTGAGGGGGCAGTAATTAGGGAAAGCTAGGTGGCACAGTTGTATTTGTTGATTATTAATTACATAAAAAGAACATTATTTATTGAGTAAATTATTTTATTTTGTTATTAATAACATTTGTTAAACAAATGAAATGAGATGCTTTTAAAAGAAAATATACATATCAAAAGAACTGGAAATTAGAGGGATGCCAGTCAATAAACATTTGATAAGTGCCTGCTATGTGCTAGGCATTGTTCTAAGTGCTAAAGATACAAATGTGGGGGGCAGGAGAAAGAAAGATAGCTCCTGCCCTCAAGGAGCTTACAATCTAGTGAGGGAAAATAACACATAAAAGGAAGCTAAAAAGCAGGCAAAGGGAGTTGTCAACATGTCAGGGGCACGGTGGAGAATTCAGAGAAGTCCCATGATAGTGCAGCCAGGTGAGAAATGAGATGTCTGAGCTCCCTCCTTAAATGGGAGAAGGTTTTGGAGATCATGACTCTGTTCCCCAATCAGCAGGACAGAAGGTAGGATGAGATGGAATACCAAAGCTGATGGAATGTTATATGATGATGAGATTTTTTCCAATAATGATGGCTAAGTCAGAGGTGTCTCTAATTAGGACAGCCAGGTAAGAAATGAGGAACCAATCATCTGGGGAAAGGCTCAACCAAATCTGATACATAAATGTAAGAGAACATTATTGGGACATCAGAAATGGCAAAAGGGATGGTTTGAATAAAATCTGGGGAGATATATGAGAACTGATATATACTGAAGTAAGCACAATCAGCAGGGCAATTTATATAAATAACAATATTGTAAAGAAAAACAACTTTGAGAGATTTACAAACCTTAATTAATGCAATGATCATGTTCCTGGAAGATCAATGATGAAGCATGCTATCCACCTCCTGACAGAGAAATTATGGAAATAAAATGCATAATGAATAATTCTTTTTTTTACATGACTAATGGGGGGATTTGTTTTACTTGATTATGCATATTTGTTACAAAAATGACCAGGGAGAAAGAAAATAACTGCTTGTTCATTGAAAAGAAATTCTCTGCAAACATTAATGTTCTATAGAAATGTGACTTATTAATGCTTTTCCTGTATCATTTTCTCCAGCTCTATTTTCAGCCTCTTAAGGCAGATATGTATCTTCCTTTTCTCCACTGTTTCTCCATGATGGAACAAAATAAATGTTTGTAGCATCATATTGAAAAATGTATATATACAAGGGACAGGGAAGGGGCAGAGGATGACAAACATTCTTACTATCAAGATGAAAAGATGCCCCATTTTTGGAGGTGGGTAGGTTTATTATTGCACACCAAACTTTCCCTTCCTGAAGTCTTGACAAAGAACATAGATATTGAAGTGGAGGGGACAAAAATTAATCTAGTTCTCTAAATATGCTGGTAATTGATCCAAGGAGTAAATTGATCTTTGGGGGGAATGAGCAATAAGGACCAGGCATACATCTAGACAAGCTTAGGACTTGCTCAGACAGAAGAAGATAAAAAGAATACTTGGACTGGGACCAAACAAGGTAATGACAGATTGAAGGCTAAAACCTCCAGAAGTGTTTTCTACTCCTATCATTATTGACAAATAGGACACTTTTGCTCAGTGGTATTTGGTCTTTTTGACTGGGGAAGATAATTAGATGTGCAAACCCAGAAGTCTATTTCTCAGTAAGGAAAAGTTACTGAGCAGCACACAGGTCTAGATCACTGCGTCTGACTTACAACAGTAAGAGAGGCAGGAAGACTTATTACAGTAAACCAGGTGGATAGTAATGAGGCCTGTTATAGGATTCTGAGTGTAGGAATAGAGGTGCAGAGTCAAGTAAAACAGAACCAAAAGAACAATTTATGCTACAACACTGTGAAAATGAACGATTTTAAAAGACTTAACAATGTAATGCCCCATCATGAATTCAGAGGACCAATAATAAAGAATGTTATTCATCTCCTGATGAAGAGGTAATATGCAGAATGGGACATGAATTTTTGGACATGGCTAATGTAGGAATTTGTTCTTCTTGACTATGGATATTTACTACAAGAGTTTTGTTTTTCTTTTTTTATTTTAATTGTGTTGGGGCAGACACTGGAGGTAGAAAAATGTGGATTTGTTCATTGAAAAAAATAAAGGATTGGGTACAAGAGAGATGACAGGGGTAGCACTGACAGAAATTTGGTAATGGATTGGTGATGAGATGTAAAGAAGAAGGAGTCAAAAATAAGACCAAATTTTTCCATATGGGGAACAGAATAAATGTTAATATCACTCAGAAATAGTCAAATCAATAGGAAAAGCAGGTGTTGAGGGCAAGATAAGTTCAGTTTTGAATAGGTTGATTTTAAGGTGCCAGTAGTATATTCAAGTAGAGATAAATATGAGCCAGAAAACAAATCTAGAGCTTGAGAGAAAGATTGGGCCTGAAAATACAGGTGTGAGAGTCACCTACAAAGACTTCATCATTAAAGTGGGGGATCAAATGAGGTTGCCAAAAGAGAAAATGTACAGAAGGAAGAGAGGAAGCTGGAGGCAAAACCTTTGGGAACATCCAACTTAAGAGGTATCAAAAAACCTTAGGAACATATAGATTTGGAGGAGGGAAAACAAGAAAGTGTGTTGACTCAGGAACACAAGGTGGATGAGAGTATGGAAAGGGGCATTATGAACAGCAGTAAAGGTTCCAGATTATTTGAGAAAGGAAATGAGAACTGGGAGTATAAAGCCTCTGGTTTCATAATTAAGAGGTCATTTGTGACCTCTAAGTGAGCAGTCTCAGGGAGGTAGAAATCAGGTTGCCAAAGACTGAAGAGAGAATGGATGGTGATGAAGAATAACAACATTTTAAAGAACTTTGGGGGTAAAAGAGAGGAAAGAGAGAGAATTTTTACATTAGCCATGGTGAGTAGAAGGGTCAACAAAAGTTTTCTCAGCTGTAAAATGCAAACAAGCTCAGAGACCGTCTACTTCAAACTTATCATTTTATGGGGAAAGAAATTAAATGAAAGATGGAGTGATCTCACACAAGTAGCCATGGATAGGACTAGAAATAAAATCCTTGTCTCCTGAATTCTAACCCAGGGCCATGTCTGTTGTATACTAGAGAGTCCAGGGGTGGGGAACCTGTGGCCTTGAGGTCACATGTGGCCCTCTAGGTCCTCAAGTGCAGCCCTTTGGCTGAATCCAAACTTCATAGAACAAATCCCCTTAATAAAAGGATTTGTTCTATAAATCTTAGACTCAGTCAAAAGGTTGCACCCAAGAACCTACAAAGCCCAAAGCCCACAGGTTCCCCACTCCTGCTATAGACCTTTCTTGCTTGCCTCACAAGACCACAAGACTGTTATAAGGAGAGGGAGAGAGAGAGAGAGAGAGAGAGAGAGAGAGAGAGAGAGAGAGAGAGAGAGAGAGAGAGAGAGAGAGAGAGAGAGAGAGAATATGAAGGAAGTCTGAAAATGATACAGCTTTAAAAGGTTTTCTTGTTATGAGAGAGTTGGGGTCAAAGAGTAAGCAGGAGGAATATATCTGAAAATTATTTTAATGCATGGGGAAACTTTTGCACATTTTAAAGCTATATTTTTTGCATCTTTTTAAAAAAGCATGAAGCATTATATTAAGAATCAGAATGGTATAGTGGATCTAGCAATATAGAGAGAGCTGATCGCAAAATCAGGAAGACCTGCATTTGAATTCTACCTCTATCACATATTTGCTGGGTAAGTCACTTAACCTCTCAGTTCCTCTACACATGATGCCATCCCATCCCAAAGCTAAAGTAATTGGTACAGAAAGCCTCATACATTACTTTCTTTTCTTTCCTTCACTAGGTCCTCCCCATGGTTTCTACCGATATAAGGCCTCCAATTTACTAAATCACAAGACCATCTTAGACACATAAACATATATTATGTATGCATTTTTTTTTAATTAATGATAGTCTTGTCTGTGCACAAAGTATCTCAAATGATGTCCTTCTATGTAAAGGAAGCTCTTTTTTAAGAAAGCTTGGGAGAGAAAGGATGACATAGAATGGCAGTATCCTGGAGCCATTGTAAGGTACACTTGGCCATTCTGTGACTGGTTCTGGCCAGCTAACCATGTGTCAAAATAAATGGCTCTGTGACTACCTGTGGAGCTATTCAACAAGTCCCATAACTACATCCACTTCCTCATTGCATTATGTGGTAATCCCTTCACTTGGTCTGGTGAGACAATGTGGTAAAGGGAGATGCCATGGGTCCTTCTCTCTGAAGTCATATAACTCTGTGAAAGGGCCTGAGAACTTGACATCTTGTTTATCCTTTTCTCTTATAGGTGAAGGAGATTAGAGCCTATGACCTTATGAGTTTGAAGTGTCTAGACCTTAATGTGGTGTCTCACACAGTCAACAGAGCACTGCTACCATGAAGAACATGAGGTAACTTTTGAGAGTGACCTTGTGGACCCCAGAAGAAATGTCATCTTTGGACATGAACTTAGTGGGAATCAACCCTATGTAGGAACTGGGCTAAATTGATCCTATTCTCCCTAGAGATCCCTCCTTGTAAAAGCTAAATTCTTTCACTAGTGCCAACAATGAGCGGAACAGAGTTGGTGGGAGCTTGAGTCTATGTCACAGAGGTAGGGAACCTGTAGCTTCGAGGCTACATGTGGCCCTGTAGGTCCTCAAGTGCAGCCCTATGATTGAATCCAAACTTCAGACAACAAATCCCCTTTAAAAAAAAGATGTGTTCTGTAAAACTTGGACATAATCCAAAGGTCACACCCAAGGACCTAGAAGAACTTGTGGGAAGAAGGCTGCAGGTCCCCCCACTTCTAGATGACATTAGAGAACAGATACTTCAACCCCTCTGAGTTACCTCCTGGAACCCTGAAGGGCAAATGTAGAGTTTGGCTCTAGGGAAAGTCCCAGAGCATATAGGATACCATTACATTAAACATTAAAGCATTCTGGGGGATATTGAATTCAAGAACCAGGAGTCCCAAAGTCTGACACTAGTCTTAAATAATATTCCCTAAAACATGATCTCTCCTACTTCTAATATTATCTGACTATTATTCTCTAATAGCTGCAAATTCATTTGTGTTTAGATTACAATAATCATAGTACATAGGTAGAATTTTCAGATGTTAAAAATGAAGAACACTCAGAAGTTTGGCATTTGTATCCCACACGAGGAGATGGCGGCTGAGCAAACAAACATTGAGAGCTGTAGCACGCTGCATAACTATGGTATTAGTAGCCATGTTGTTAAAGTTCTCTATTAATTCAACCTTCATTCAAACCTTTTCACCTCTTGCCTTAATTATTAACATCATCTCCTAATCAGGTTCCCTGACACCTGTCTTTCCCAACTCCAAACCATCCTTCATTTGACAGCCATATTGATATTCACAAAGTACATGTGACCCTGTCGCTTCCCTGCTCCACAACTTCCTGTCTCCCTATTGCATATGAGATAGCATACAAACTCTACTATTTGACATTTAAAGCCCTGAACAATTTCTCGTTCTCCCTTGGGTCCTCTTTGCTGTACAAACCCTCTGAGGCAGTTTATTACACTTTGGAGCATTTTTAAGTATTAAAAGTATTTCTTTACATCAAGTTTAAGTTTGTCCCTTTGCAGTTTTACCAATTGTTTTTAAATCTGCCTTCCAGAGGCAAAAAGGAAACATCTTATCCTTCTTTCATGGGACAGTCTTTGAGTATCTGATGAGAGTAGAGTAGCAACCAGGTCATTTGAAGGCAAGAAGAAAGAATTAATGAAGAAAAGGAGGTTGAAAAGGCGAGAGAAGGAGGGTTTTTGATAGAAAAGCACCTAAGGAAATGAAAGAGATTGAATCAAGGGTGAATATTGAGTAGATGGTTTATAAAGAAGGCCTGCCATCTCTTTTCCAGGCTAAATATGCCCATCTCTTTCAGCCAATTAGCATATATCTTGAATTTAGTGCTTAGCACACAGTAGGTGGTTAGTAATGTTTATTGACTGATAGATTGATTGACTTGAGACCCTTCACCAACCTGATTGCCCTTGTCAGGATTCTCTCCAAAGTTCTGATGCCTCCTCAGACGTGGCGCCCAGAATCAAATGCAATACCAGAGTAGATCATAGCAGGAGCATCACTTCCTTATTCTTGGAAGCTATGCCTCCCTTAATGAACCCTGAGGCAGAATTAATGCTTTGAGTATCCATCATACCGTTGACTCATGGGAAGGTCTCAGACCTTTTTCAGACAAATTACTGTCTAATTCTGCCTCCATCATTCTGTAATTATGAAACTGATTTATCAAAGCTGTGCCAGAAGGAAAAATCATGCTGAGAAACCTGAATGGGGCCATATCTACTCAGAAGCCATTCCCCTCGCGTAGCCAATTCAGAATCCATCTCACCACCTAACGTCATCCAGCCCGTATCTCTCCATCTTGTCTGCAAGGCTATCACAGGAGACTTTGTCAAATGTTGTGTTGAAAATCAGATATTTATAGGGAATCCTGAGACCTGTGAAAAAATACAGGCATAGCTCAGAGACATTGCAGGTTTGGCTCCAGCAATAAAGTCAATATAGCAATAAGCAAGTCATACACATTTTTTGGCCTCCCAGCGCATATATAAATTATATGTACACTATACTGTAGTCTATTAAGTGTGCAACTGTATTATGTATTTTTTAAAAAGGTACATACGTACCTTAATTTAAAAATACTTTGTGGCTAAAAAATTCTGAGTATTCAGTGAGTCATAATTTTTTTGCTAGTGGAGGGTCTTACCTCTATTAGAAACAATCATCTTAAAAACTCCACATGGCCATTAATGAATTCAGAAAAAAAAAGATTTTTATTTATTGTTCTCTTGGAAGAGACTATAACAGACCAGGTCACCCATAAGGAGGCACACCCTTTCAGGCAATTACAAAGCCTTTTATCCCTTATCCTGATTCACATTTCCCTCCCTTGTTCCCCTTTGGCTGGGTACTTCAGGATTCACAGCCTATCTGAAAACACCTAGAAGCTGCCCTCCCCTCATGTGAGTCTCTACCCCTGATTATATTTCACATTTCAACCCCACCCCCTTCATCTTCCTTCTTTTTTTGTTTTATTTAGCAAAGGAATGACAAGCCATAAATACTTTTTAGAACAATTTCAACTCAGGATTTCTGCATCATTCAAATTTTATGATCCCCGTAGCATGAGACAGGAATTTTCTCAATTGCTAAGATAGTTGACAAAAGTGTGAATTGAAGATTCAACTCAAGATATCCATAAGGAAAGTCCCATTATCTAAGATAGCATCTTGGATTAAAGGATCTCATCTTTAATGAGCTTCACCAGGCCTGACAGTTTTTGATACAGTAAAAAAGCATTCTCAGAGAACCCCAACTTCTCTCTCTGCAATCACTTTACTTCCTGCACTAATTATCCTAGGTTTCACAAGTCATGTATCACATGATTTCTGCAGAAACAAAATTCAACATCCCCTACACCTCCATGTTGATGGCTGTTGACTGATCAGAGAAGTGGTTGCTGAAGGTTGGGGTGACTGGCAATTTCTTAAAATATAACTACAGTGAAGTCTGCCACATGGATTAACTCTTCACGTGAACACTTAGAAGCCATTGTAGGGTTACTGATTGCTCTAATTTCAGTGTTGTTGTGTCTTAGAGACCTGAGGAGAAGGCCGGAGATGAGGAATGGCCCATCCATGGAGCAATCTTTACACGACATTTATTAAGTTTGAGATATCTGCAAAACACAAATAAAGGAAAGTACAATCAAACAAGATATGCCTGTGGTAGCAGCCAATGAAAGGGTAAAGAATTAAAGATAATTGGGCTTAAGTGTGCCCACAAATTGTTTCAAAAATAGAGAACTGTCATGGTGTAATTTGAAAAGCTCTGAGAATGCCAAGAAAAAATTTCCTTTATCTGTCAGATGATGATTGAATATCTACCAGTAGACGTTAATCTTCTTCAGTTTAAATGTTAAATTCAAGTGGAAAAGTATAATGTATTTGGAGTCAGAAAGATCTGAGTTCAAATCCTGACTCAAGCACTTTTTGGCCCAACTTACTTAACCTTTTCCAGCCTCAGTTTCTTTATCTATAAAATAGGAATGAGAATACTGTCTACTTCAGAGGATTATTGCGAAGATCAGATGAGATAACATATATAAAGCATTTTGCACTGCTTAAAGCATTATATAAATTTTACTTATTATTATTATGGGGTGGGGTTAACTAGCCTCTAAGTTACCTTTTAGTCAACTAGATGGCACACTGTAAATTAGAATCACAAAGTCCTGAGTTAGCTATGTGACCCTGGGCAAGTCACTTAACCTCTCTGTTTCTGTTTCCTAAACTGTAAAATAAGGATAATAATAGCACCTACCTTTGACTGAAAGAAAAAATAATAACAATAATACCTACCTCTCATGATTGTCATAAGGGAAAAATGGATTATTTGTAATATATTTTACAAACCTTAAAGGTTTACATAAATACTATCATAATAAATATCATCATCCACATCACCATCTCTAAATCTATGATCTTATGAACCTTTGATCCTAATATCCTTGGAAAAATTACTATTATAAGTTCATAATAATTTACATCCCAATGTCAATGAAGGAACTGAGGAGAGGGGTGGGAGTAAGTGGAAATAAGGTGTAATTGGAGTCAAAAAATCTTCCCTGCCCATTAATGGGCCTCAGGTGGGGCTATTAGGGGAAGCTTGATTAGGGGAGGCTGGTTTTGGAGGAAGGCCCACACCTTTTGTTAATTGCTAATGAGGCCCTGGGTCACTAGGGTCATGCCCTCCAGCTCCAAAAAGTGTCTATATACTCTGAGGTGAGGTTTTGCTTTTGGGGCTCAAATCTTTGGAAGAGCATTTGTGTTATTAGGCCAGAGGAGACACTGGGTAGCCCCTAAGGAGCACCCCCATCTCCTGCTTTGAAAACCCAGATGTTGGTGCTTCTCTCTCTGTTAACCATGTATGTATTGTAAGGTCAACCAGTTGGGAGCCCTGCCTGTTGTTCTTTCTGTTTGCAATTTCTACTTGTGATTTCTGTTTGTATTTTCTCTGAAGTTCAGGGTGCTGACTTTTTCCCCTGAATTAAACGAATGATATATGTGCTTGATTAAAGTAAGAGGGTTTACCCCTTTAAAGGTTACTTTCCTTAGAAAAGCTGATCTAAGAACTTGTGCAACTGGTCCTCCCATGTATGCTGGGGTGCTCGCTGTTATATACAGATACACCAAATTTCTGGTAAAAGGGAGACAACAGAGACAGAGAAATGGAGGGGAAGAAGGATGAGGAGTAGAGAGCTTGTTAATAACAAAAGCAGACTCTGCCTCTTCTGCCATTTTTCCTCAGGGCAGCTCTAGTGAATGGGCAGCAATATCAGTGGCTCTGGGAGAGCTGTTGGATGAGTCCTTGGGTTATGGAAGACCAGACTTGCCTGCCTTTTGTCACAGGGATTTTTTATTTCCTTATAATATTCAGGACTCAGGGCCATTCCTCCTGCAAATTTTGGTTAACTAAGAGTCTTAATATTAACCTCACCTGATCAAAACCCGTCCTTGGGGATGAGGAATTTTACTTGGAGCCTTAAACATTCCTTTAGATAAGAAGTCGGAAAAAGAATTTCAACTGTCCCTGACTCCTTTTTGATGTAAATTCTCCTCCTTCTCAATCAGTTTATTTGAGAATTCCCTAATCTGTAACCTGACTTAGTTTACCTACTGTTTAGTGAAGTTTTTTATCCCTTATATGTGAAGCTGTTTAACTAAATTTGTTCAATTTTTATGACAATTGAAGGAAGGATAAGATTATGGGTCTATCTTCTCTTAACTTTTATGCAGAATTGTACAAGATTACCATATGTAAAAGAATTATTTGTTTGTCACTCTGACCTAATTTTACTTATAAGAAGCCTTTGTCAGAATCTTCATGATTGTTCAGGTCTGAACATAATAATAAAATTCAGATTTTTACATCCATAATTTCTGCATTGTGGTAAATATGTATTTTGGAACAGCTGCCCTCTACATGAACTTCAAGAGGAGAGATTTCTTCCATAACACTTTCAATAATTCACTTCAACAGATATCAATTAAATTCTGACTGTGTGCAGCCAACACCTAGTGGCAATACTATACACATAATAGGTATTTATTCATCATTAAATTGGATTGGAAGTCATAGGACCTGGGTTCAAATGTTGGCTCTTTATGAGTGAATTTGAGCCAGCTACTTCCCTTCTCTGGGTCTATTTCCTCTTCTGCAAAAATGATGGGGTTGAACGAGTTGATCCCGTAGGTCATTTCTACTTCCTTAGTCTATGGCCCTAAGATATCATGAAACCAATAATGCTGGCAAACTGCCACATCCACAGCCACATAATGTAGGAGTGGATATCCCTGTATGAATTCTTTGCCTTCTGGCCATCATCCCATCTCCAAGGAGAGAGGAGCACCACAGTGACTGACATCATCTGCCTGGGTTCCTTCCTGTAGGTCAAAAGTCAACTCCTTGTTTTCCTTCCTGCAAGAGCAGATTTCCAAATGTAGGTAATAATGACAATATTTCTCCTCAAAGCAGCATTACTGAATTTCAAGGCCTCAAAATGCCATTTCCAGAATTCAAGTTAACATTCAAGAGTAGTGCCCCACTTGAATCCTGTCAGGCCGGGTGCACCCATGCTCCACTGCAGAGGAAAATGTTTTTCCTTAATCACTGAACTGGCCTTCTTGCTACACTACATCCTCGTCAGAATTCAAGAGTAGAAAAACCACAGACCTTCTGATTTCACATCTAACCTTAACAGCCATGGTCCAGGAAGAAGGACTGTATTTTGCCATGATTTCCTCCACTTCAACTGATACTAATCTAAAAGCAAGGAACACAAGAGGGGTTGGGGGACGGGGGCAGGGATAAGAGGCAGCAGAAGAAAGAGAAGAAGACTCAAACACACCACCATTATTTTAACAGATTTTGAATAAGCATTATAACGCGTTCAGCAGTGTTCCAGTCACAGTGGAGAAACTAAAGATGTGTAATAGTAGCTTTTAGGGTGTAATCTGTAGGCACCTGAGGGCAACCAAAGCCTTTCTTTGGTCTTGGCCAAAGGATCTGTGAAGACAAATCTATTTTTATAAAAATATTAGAACACTATTTGCCTGTGAAAATACTTTTTTCTTTTCCAACTACATATCTGTAGGAGGCTGAATTTTCTTCATAGACTTCAACCAAAATGACATATCACAAGAATTTGAATGCAGAAGAAGATAATAATAATCTAGCTGTCTTCTATCAGGCCAGACATCAATAATAGCTAACATTTATATAGTGCTTCAAGGTTTGCAGAGCACTTTACAAACATTTCATTTTATTCTCACAACCCTAGGAGGTAGATGCTCCCTTCCTCCATTTATTATCTCTAACTGAGGAAAACATAGTTTAAGCAACTTGCCCAGTGTCACCCAGGTCTGAGACTGGATTTGAACTCATCTTCCTGACTCTAGATCCAGCATTCTGCCTACTATAATCCAATCGGCATAATGACCAATAATAACTCCAGAGGATTGATAATAGAAGCTACCCAATTCTTGACAGATTGATCTTTCACGATGAGACACATTCATACATGTGTATGTGCATGTGCATACATTTTTCTTTTAGACACGGTCAATGTAGAGATTTGTTTTGCCTGACTATATATGTTTATAACAAGAGTTTTGTTCATCTTTAATTCTCAACTGGACAGGCAGGGTGGGAAGGAGAGAAGACAGAAAATGCTTTTGACCAAGTACAATATCTATATTTATTTTAAAAAGACACAAGAAAACATAAAAATAAGTGAATTAAATAAATGAAAATAAATGATTTTTTCCTCAACATGACAAAAAGTCACCCCTTACTTAAGATGAGCCCATCATGTAGTCTGCAAAATCAAGCTTATCAGCTACAAGTCAGGTATTAATTGGCTAATTTCCTGTTTTACTTGATATAGATCTTCCCCTTCTGCCATCTCTTCTTTGACCTATAAATCGTTGTCTTCCTTTATTTTCTCTTTGAAATTCCATTGTACTCATCCTGTTTATGTAACCAAGCTTGTTAAATGGAGTTTAAAACTGATGCTCAGAGATCGATCTTTATGGTCAGTGATGCCTGTGCTCTGAGAGTAATAAACTGCAGGGAGGTTTGGGGGATGTGTGAAAGTCCCCATTGCTGCATTGTTGATTGCACCACTGGCAGCAGCATCTAATCAATGGATCCTCAGACAATTTCTATTACACTTCTAAGATCATGGATGAAACAAGGCTGTCCCATCGTCAGAGCTACTATTTAACACCACCTTGGAAATGCTAGCCATAGCACTAAGAGAGGAAAAAGGAACAGAGGGAATAAGGACAGGCAAAGAAGAAACAAAACTCATGGGGTTTGCAGGTGATATGATGTGCTTAAAGAAACACACAATTAAAAATTAATAGAAACAATACCTTCATCAAAATTGCAGGATATAAAATAATCCACATAAATCATTAGTATTCCTATATACTACTAATAAAACCAAGTTGGAAGTATCAAATAGCAAGAGAAATTCAACTTTTGCTATAGAATGTATAAAACACTCGAGTCTCCCTACCAAAATATACACAAGAACTACATACTTTTCATGCTTGTTCAGTCATTTCAGCTGTATCTGACTCTTCATGACCCTATTTGGGGTTTTCTTGGCAGAGACAGTGAGGTAGTTTGCCATTTCCTTCTCCAGCTCATTTTATAGATGAGGAACTGAGGCAAACAGACTGAAGTGACTTGCCCAGGGTCACCCAGCTAGTAAGTGTCTGAAGTCAGATTTGAACTCATGAACATGAGTCTTCCTGATTTCAAGCCCAGTGCTCTATACATTATGCCACTTAACTGCCCCAAGTAAGTATTCAATCTCTCTCTCTCTCTCTTTCTCTCACACACACACACACACACACACACCATTATTTATAGAAATAAAAACAAACTTACATAATTAGAGAAATATTAATTGATCATGGGTAAGCCAAGTCAATATAACAAAATGCCAATGGCAAAAATGACAAAACTATTTAAATTAATTTACTTATTCAATGCCATATCAATCAACTATTAAAGGATGTCTTTATAGAGATGAAAATAAGAACCCAAAATTCTTCTAAAGAACAAAAGTTCAAAAATATCGAGGGAGAAGATAGGGAGGAAAAGTAGGAAGGAAAGAGATCTAGCAGTACCAGATCTCAAATTATACCACCAAGCAGAAATCATCAAAACCAGTTGGTACTGATTAAAAAATAGAGAAGTAAACCAGTTAAGCAGATTAGTTAAACATACAAAAGCAAATAAACATAGTAACCTTAAGTCAGATTAACCCAAAGACATGTGATACTGGGGTGAAGGACTCATTATTTAACAGAAAGTGCTAAGAAAACTGGACAACAGTCTAACAGAAATTATCTTTGAACCAACACCTCATACTATATACCAAAGTACATTCCAAATAAATACATGACTGAGGGATAAAAGATCACATCGTAAAAAAATTAAAAGACTAAGGAAGAAATTACCTTCCAAATCTATGGATGTGGGTTTGTGACCAAACAAAATATAGAGAGCATAACAAATAATAAAAGAGATAATTTTGATTACAAAAACTTTTCAAATTTTTGCTCTAAAAAAATCCCATGTTTCTAATATTAAAAGGGAAATTGTTAACTAAGTTGGAGGAAGGGAAATTTTACAGCATATTTCTCTGATAAAGGTTTCATGTCCAAGATATATTAAAAAAAGATAGAAATTTTTAAGAATAAGAGCCATTCTCCAATTAATAAATTGTGAAGGGACACGAAAAGGCCATGCTGAAGGGAAGAATCCAAGTTATCTATAACCAGATGAAAATCACCAATAATTAGAGAAATACAAATAAGTAGCTGTAAGACTCTCTTGACTTCTTAGAGTAACAATGCCTTTCACCTCTTTGTTGTCCAAAATGGTCAGTATTTACTGCCAAATTACTTTGAGCCTGGAGATAAATAGATCCTGTTTTCCTTTTTCCCTTCAATTCCTGTCACCTGGCAAAGTAACTAGTAACTCACCATGCAAATAAGCCTCTAGTAGGCTCTAAAAAGTCTAAAAGTCTAGAAGATGCTAATGTGAGAAGCTTCGGCCAACAAAGCCCTTCACCTTACATAACATTCTTGAAGGTCTTCTGGTAGATTGCTTAAAACTGGACTTGCTGAATTCTGATGTGATGTAAAATATTTCTTGGATTATTCCAGTATCTGGTGCCTTGCCCAAAGAGATATCCAGCAAGATGGAATATGCCTTGATTGAGGCAGAGATTCATTTGAAAATGAATATGATATAAAAATATTGCCTGCAGATATTTGTGGATCCTGAATGTCATTTTCTGATCAAATTTTAAGTGAAATAAATCTTACCCAAAGAACTGAGCAATCGAAATCTGTTTTTAACTTGTCCTCACAATAAGAATACCTTAACCTAAACTTTAGGTATTATCACGTTGTCCTGATTTTCTTTGTCTCATCCATTTGTCCCTATAAATTTCTAAGAGTCTCATTACCCATTCAGCACACTTAACAAAAAGGCTCTAAAAATCACATTGCACTCCAGGAAAGAGACAATTTTTTGGTTCAGATAGATAACTCTTCAGAGCTTAAAGCCAGCCAACTTGAGTAGTACAATATAAGCTTCCTCAACCAGAAAAAAAATATTCTTCAGGAAATAAATGACTAATATTTGAATCAATTCAGTTCTCCCCAGGACCTGCCTTCCAAAAAGCCTATGATGTTACTGAAATTTGTCTTCAGTGTTCCTCCATCCCCATTTTATCATTCTCCTTTGTACCTTCTTTCCCAAGCTTCCAAAATCTTATTCTCTCATGAAGCAGAATAAAATTCTATTCAATTTAATAAGCAAGATGTAGTGAAAAGATCTGGAGTTATAAAATCAGGGTCTGATTCTTGACTGCTACTTGGACTTGGACTTTGGCAATTCTCTCCTTTGCTCTGCATCTCAACTTCCACATCTATAAGATGACAGGGCTACACGCCATGATCTCTAAGGTCACTCTAATTCTAAATCAGGGGCAGCTAGGTGGTATGGTGGATAGAACACCAGGGCAGGAGTCAGGAGGACCTGAGTTCAAATCTCACCTCAGACATTTGACACTCACTAGCTGTGTGACCTTGGGAAAGTCACTTAATCCCAATTGCCTCATCCTGGGTCGTCTCCAGTCATCCTGATGAATATCTGGTCACTGAATTCAGAGGCTCTGGAGGAGAATTGAAGCTGGTGACCTGCACAGCCCTCCCTCGCTCAAAACAAAGTCAAGTGCAAGTCATGTCATTATTTCTCTGATGGCATGGTCTTCTTTGGCAAGGAAGGATGAACACACTCTTGTAATTCTAAATCAATGACTCTATGAGTCACTGTCTACACAACCCTCCCATTTAGTGGTCAGTCACTTGGATCTGTCCTCCTCAGCCATGCTCCATGAAACACCCTTTCCCCAATATCAAAACTAAAATTCTCTGCCTTGAATTCCAACTGAACTAGAAAGCCCAGAAAGATATTGTAGTGAGGGCAACCACCCTCACCCTAACACAGTGCCTCCAAGCAAGACAAATAGCTTTTTCTTGCCCCTTCTCTCCCCCACCCCTTCTCCAAGAGAGACTAATTCCCAGCAGAAAGGGAAGTAGGAGGTTGAGGACAGAAGTTTAGCCACTCTACTCTCCTCAGAAAGAGGGGGTACAAAGTTAAAATTTTATATGTATATGTGTGTGTGCATATATATATATATATATATATACACATATATATGATACATATGTATATATATAAAATCTGTTATTCAGAACATTGTATGCGTATGCAAGATTGGGGTTTCTAAGTTCAATCTAACGTCTGATCACCGTTTCATTTATGGGAGAAGCAGATCCCTAGGCTTTATATATCCAAGGATTGACCCCTT
The DNA here is from genome assembly GCA_023548195.1 of Bettongia penicillata ogilbyi. Taxonomy (NCBI): domain Eukaryota; kingdom Metazoa; phylum Chordata; class Mammalia; order Diprotodontia; family Potoroidae; genus Bettongia; species Bettongia penicillata. The sequence continues at coordinate 4,318,614 of JAJHZJ010000017.1, forward strand.
TCCCCCTTTCCCACTAAATACAAGTTTCACAATGAACACAAAAAGCAATTATCAAAGAAACATGTTTATCCAAGTCAATAGAAAGCACACATTAGTGTTTGTGTGTGCATGTGCCAGACAATAAGAGTGAAGTAGTCTCCCATTGGGAGTGAGGTAACTCAGCTAAACTAAGCAAGACAGTCCTAGATCTCCCTCAAGTGGAAGTTAACCAAAGTCTGTACTGTAGAGAGCTGGGGATGGGAACATGGTAGAGACTCTCTGCTCCTCTCATGTCAGTTTCTTCCTGAATGTGATAAGTCAGTGAAGACTTCTCAGGGACCTAAGTCTAAACTAAAACAGAGATAAGGCCTGAGTTTCAATTTATCAGAATCATATGATGTGGAGAAACTTGAAGTTGTGAAACCAACTCACCCCTCTCCCCAGTTTTGCTGATTCCCATTTTCCTATTTCTGAAATAGAGACTGCTAGCTCAGGCTTCTGAGTTCCATTTCCTTATTTCTGAAAATAAAGACTGCTTACTCAGGCTCTTGACCAAAAGGGTAAGAGGGATTTTGTGGTTTTCTGCTATATAACCTTGCATCTGCTTCTGTAAAATGCTTCTCCTCCAATCTGCTTGGAGGAGGGTGAAGTCTGTTTCTTGCAAGAACTGAATAAAGGACTTTCTGTTTTTATACTTTGAGATGCCTCTGAGTAGTCAATTTGAGTAGGGATCTCACCATTTCACACAGTTCTTGGGGGCTCAGTCTGGGATCATGTGACTTCTTAGAGAGACTGTCAGTGCTTTGGTTCAAGGGCAGGTGTCAGCTGAGAAATTTTCTCCAATGATCCTTGAAACTGAGCACAGGACCTCCCTCTCTGTGCAGTAACAACCTGAAGCAGAGGAACTCAGTAGAAACAGAAACTATAAGGACTCTGAAATTCTGAAGCTCTGAAGAAATTGAAACTCCCACCAGTTGGTGTTTGTGGTCATCAGTCAGGTAACTTATGGGCACATAACCGACAGGTAAGCGCTCGTGGGTCTTGGGGTCAGTTTTCAGAAGCTTAGACTCAGGAAGACCAGTGATGGCCTCGGGCCAAATTAGCGAACTGCAGACCCCAGGGGAAAGGACCCTCTGAGAATACTGCTGTGTGACTGTTGGTGAGTGGGCAACCCCCACCATGGACTAGTTCAAGGAATGGTCCAGTGACTCTTAGATATGGGTTGTCTAGACTCAGAGGTGTCTGCACAGGAGCCCTTGTGCAAAATGGGAAAGGAACAGTCCAAACCCCATGCTTCAGAACAGAGTCAAAGCATACCAGTAAATAGTGCCTTGGGAAACAGATTACAAAATTGGAATGAGGTACCAAAATATAAAGGAAAAGATAAAAAGAAAATGATTAAGGATTGTTATTTTGTATGGGGTAAAAAAGATATTGGAGGAGGCAGGATCTGGCCAAAGTACAGATCCTCTGAGAATTGAGTAGCCTGGAGAAAGTCACCTATATAGGATTCTTTTGAGTTGATAAAGCAGAACAGAAGTCTTGTGCAGGATGCTCTACCAGCCCATTTACACTCTAAGTTGGTACCTGAGAGGATGATGACAACAAAATTCAAAATTGGATGAAAATGATTTGTTAAATGTTTTGTCTGCATGTGGTGTGTGCGAATGAAAGTCTGTGTCTGTGGTTTGTGTCTCTGTCTTCTCTGACACTTTGTGAGGCAGTCAGCCAGTAAGAGCAGGAAGGCTGAGGGGAGTTTATCTCACCCTCTCAGACTAAAAGAAAGGCTGGCTAACTAGCATCTAATCGTTTCCTGCCTTACCCACAACGAGACATGAACTGAAAAGCCTTTCCACTTGTTTTTGAATGCAGACAAGGCTTGAGGAGGAAGAAAGTTTTCTTGCAAGTAGTAAAACTGTTTGATTATAGTTTATCATTAGTGATAATCAAGTTTGATATGATTTCAAGTTAAAATTTGTCCTGAAGGAATAATAAGCAGCATCTGAAAATGCTCTTCCTGTCAGGATGAGGTAAAAAATGATATTGCTATCTGGCATTTATGATTGTAAAGGATATTTGTTAGGTGAAATATTAATTGAATGCAATTGCTATATGAATTGGAGTTTTAAAAAGGATGTGATGGAAATTTGATAAGTGAAGAAAATACTGATGTTCACTACATAATGTTAGAGTGTACTTCTTTGCTTTAAGCTAGAAGAGGGATTCTAGTGCAGAAAGTTATAGTTAAAGAGGTGAAGGAACTAGACAATCTGACTAATGGGATCGAGAGACTTGGGAAACTGAATGACTGAATGGGTCAGTTTCAGATGGTATCAGTAAGTTCTGAGGGTGTGAGGAAGTATTTGAGAAGAGAGAAAGAAAAATCACAACTTGATTTAATATAGTTAATAGCGCAATCAAATTTAAGATGACTTTATCTGATCAGGGTGATAAGAGCATACCCACATGGTAAGGTTATTGTGCAAAGTGATGTGGAAATGCATTCAACTGAATGGGGAATGGGTCATTTAAAGCTTTAAGTAAGCTTAAATAGTTTAATTAAGTAAATCTAAATGTTGTTATATTAAAAATTGAATTGTTAATTAAAATTTTTTTTTGCTATGATTCAAGCATATTTACAAAAGTACGTAAAAAGGAAGCTTATGGCCAAATGTGGAAAGGCCTCGGTTTTAGGTCTTGTAATTGTTGCCAATTAGGTTCACAAGGGTTTTGTGACAAATTGTAAATTGTTCTTAAAAGAAGAAAATATTTGTTGTATGAATCTTTTGTATGATTTTTGGATGAAAGGCCTACCTACCAAATTTATATTTGTAAGTTAATCTGTTATAATAACTTCAGGTTTTATGTGGGGTTTGGAAGATAAGAGACAAGATAATGGAGACCAGGAATTTTAAGACAAAAAGCCTCCTGGCCCCACCCTACCCCTTTCCTTCTGAAATCCAATCATTACAGAAGGACTTCTTAAAATCTAATCTAAACTGGAGATGCTCAGAGAAGAGATTTTGTTAACTTTCTATCGTAAAAGGAGGGGAGTTGGCCCAATCCCCACCCAGGGGCAGCTAAGATTTAGGAGAGTCTAAAATGATCACCCAAGTGGTGTGGCTCCTTACTTTGTTAGAGATTGTAATCTCTATATAAAATGTAAGCTGTATATGGAGTTCCTGAACCAGGAATTCATTTAGGTGATAATCTCTAGTGATTGACTTTTAGGACAAATTTAAAATTTAAGATGTGAGCCCTGGTAAAATTTTTGATTAGTGAAACCTATTATCTATGGTACAAACCTCAGGGGACAATTGTATCCTCAGACTGGGATAGAATCATCCTGGCTCAGTTTCCCCATTGTTTCCTTTGGAAAAGGAACACTCCTTTTAAAGTTTCCCACTTGGCTATTTCTGAGTGTGGCTATAAGGTGGAGATGAAACCTCAGTATAAATGTGATGTTGTTTAAAGCTGAACTGCATCTTATCCACAGAGGGACTGAGGAAGGAGCAGATGGTGGCCTAAGAGGTCTAGGGATTTCCAGTATGGTCTTGATGGAAGTGGCCAGTAATCTGGAGATTTGGATTGATAGGATTAAGAGTGGGAAATAGAACAGAGATTTCATCATGGTAATAAAGAGGGCCTCAGGAGAGCCACTTCACATGGGGAAAACCAAGGAGTTTTCAAGGTGAGTTTTTCTAGGACCTTTTTAGAACAAAAGGGGCATAAAACTCTTTGGGGATAATGAACAAAGGTCTCAACTTGAGAATAAAGTCTTTATCTGTTACAAAGGCTAATTGGGTAAATACCATTGACTGAATTAATTACTGAGACTGAGACTAAATCAGAGACATCTTTAGTTTGGGGAAAAGAATTCCAGTCTAAGTTTCTTAGAGGCAGTTAACCTCTGGTAAAATTTGGCATTGATGGAAAAGTTAAATGTTTCTGTTTGATGTGAATTCATTTTATGAACATAAGTTGAAGTTAGTGTTTGAATTTATCATATGCGTAGTTCATTCTTTCAAATTGAGCAGGGTTAGGAAGGGACAGAGTAGTTTGGGAAACAGATGTAAAACTATTAGAGCAATAACCTAAGTCTTTAATGGTAAATTTGATTTGATGATTGCTATTTAATCAGGAACCAGAACATATATAGAAAGGCATGTAAGTCACCTAAGACTTGTTTTAAAAGATGTTTCTTAGCCAATGTGAAATTATAATCATATCTGTAACTTGATTATTGGAACTTGTTATTTTAAGATTTTATGGCACTATTAACTGACTTCTTCTGAGTCTAACTCCAGGTATGGATAGTAAGAAAGGCAGTCTGAGCCTCCAATCCATGATGCCAGTATGAGATGCTGGTATGAACTGCAAAAAGATGATCTCATGGGAAGGGTGGAAGAGCGACTGCTCAGCCTGGGCTGAAGTAGGATTCTCCTGACTCAATTTCCCCACTGACACCTGGCAGACTTTAAGATTGACTGAATGCCAGTTGACAATCTGCTTCTGCCAGGAGTTGACATGAGTTAGGGAGATATTGTTTCCCTGCAAAGTCCCTACCCTTAGTAGCAATTTCCTGTAATCAAAGGTTTTGCAACCAGATCTATTAAATTATAGATAGTTGGCAGGAGAACATCTGAAGTTAAGTCTAAAATTAAGCTATTAGGATTAGGACTTTAGACCAATGACAATAAATTAGGGTTCCTTAATTCTTAGTAATAATATGGAGACAATCAGATCAAAGGTTTGTGAGATTAGTATACATTAGTCATTATTATTTTTGTCTCAGTTGGATAGTGTTAAAAGAAAAATGGTTTGTGGTCTATGTTGTAAATGCTTTAGAAGAAGCATCACATGACCAGAAGTTGGAATTGTTTTATAATGTGATATATATTGTGTTAGAAATGACTATTTATTGTATTTATGTAAGTACTGGAGCCTGTTATTGACTCCTTTGTGAAATCTCATCTTCCTGACAGGGGAATGTAAACTGTAAAAAACTGGGTTCTAATGTGAATTTCTTAAATAAGACAATTGGCCAAAGTTCCAATTTTGATTTTGTAAGAGTGATAAGTGTATAAAGCTTAGGAATGGTCATCTAAAATGGTATTAAGGTCAGTTTTGTAGGAGAGTGGACATCTGGATTTCTACAAGACAATAAAGGAAAGAAGATGAAGAGATGCTGTGCTGAAGGTGGCTTGAAGGAGCATCCAGACCAAAAAACTGCATCAGATGATGCTCCTCCCCAAACTGCTGTATGAGATGGAACCCCTGAATGGATAATTCATTGATCTACCTTTGTATTTGAATCTCTGTATCTGTACTCATAACAAAGGGACAGCCCCCTTGTAATTTGTCAATGCTTTGGTCAACTTTGCTCCCTCCCTATATTCCTATAAAGGGAAGGGAAGAATTCATGGGGAAAAGAAAGTGAGTAGGTCTTTATTGATTGGCTTTAGGTGTAGAAACAGGAATTTTAAAGATTGCCCATGTTCCCGTCCAAACTTGATCTTCTCCTTTCAATACATCCTGGTGGTTGTGGTTTGGGGGTAGCTGATGGAAACAAATACCGTGGTTTGTGCTCATTGCATTAAGCAGCATTATTCTTTTACCTGTCTGCCTGCCTTGCATGATGCAATTAATTACTAGAATAATGCAGGATACCATATCAAAAATGATTACTGTCAAAACTAACATGATGATTCTGAATAAACAAGGGTGGATTCCCGTGAATGTGGAGGAAGGGGATGAGCTAGTGGACAAAGATAATTCCCTGGTTGAGCAAATATACCAGGAATTGTGTGAGAAGTCTTCAAAGGAATAAAAATAAAAGGAGGGATTGATTGTGATAAGTCAGTGAAGACTTCTCAGGCACCTAAGTTGTGAAACCATCTGTCACCCCTCTCCCCAGTTTCACTGACTCCCATTTCCCTATTTCAGAAATAGAGACTGCTCAGGCTGCTGAGTCCCATTTCCTTATCTCTGAAAATAAAGACTGCTCACTCAGGCTCTTGACCAAAAGGGTAAGGGGAGGGTTTGTGGTTTTCTGCTATATAACCTTTCATCTGCTTCTGTAAAATGTAAAGTCTGGTTCTTGCAAGAACCAAATAAAGGACTTTCTGTTAATACTTTGAGATGCCTCCGAGCAGTAGGGATCTTGAATTGAATCTTGAAATTGCTACTTGAGTAGGGATCTTGCCATCCCACATATTCCCAGACTCTTTTCTTTCAGCAACCCAAAGTGAAGTTGGCATCTTCCACCTTCTCTCTGGAAGCCAGAAACAAGAAGCACCCAGAGCAACTCAAACCCAAAGAAGACTCAAAGAAATCTCAAAGCAGGTCCAAAGACTAAAGATCTCTCCTCTCTTCAGTTCTCACCACCGCTGCCCTTGCCCTGACCCAAGTGAAAGGCATTGATCTCCACTGAGTCATATATCAAGTGGCTTTGAAACTAGGGTTACAAAATCATAGGTTGAAATTTGGAAGGAACTTCAGTGGTAATCTAGTCTAACCCCCTCAAAAGAAAAATGAAAATGCTGAAGTCCAGAGAGATTAAACGATTTTTCCTAATCACACAGATAATAAGGAAGCCAGGATCTGAATCCAAATTCTCTAACTCCAGATCCAGCACTCTTTCTAGTACAATGCATCCAGCCCACAATCCAGGATGCCTGTGAAGGTGTGAAAAGCTGATAATGGCTTGAATCAACACCATTCCAAGATGCATTAGCATTTTAATGGAGGATTTTTAGGATTACAAAACATGAATGGTAGTGTTCCAAGTATCAGGGCCGGTGGTGGAAGATATCTTTCTTTTGCCCATAAAATTAGGGTAAGACTTAGACCCAAGGATTACCTATGGAAAAAAAATGGTGGCTGGTTGAGTTTCATGGTGACTCCATTCAGACATCAATTACTTCATCAAAGCAATACTCTCTCTAGGAATTACAAGGAGGAATGTTCATGTTAATGTAAAGTTGGATGTGATGTGATTCTAACAAATGTAATCTGTGGCTCAAGCCTAAACATTTGAATAGCAACCTCACTGGTGGAAAGAACGATTACTCCAAGCTCCTGCTTGGGCTGAGAGTTCCGGAAGCTGCTGCTATCAATTCAGGTGCCCTCAAGGCCTGCTGCTCTCTTGTCAAAGCTATCTTGCTGCTATCTTGCCAGGGAAATGCCTGCACTAGACTGAGCTCCACTCACACTCCAGTGTTTCCTGCTGACCTTTTAAGTTGTCTTGGACTGGAAAGTTGTTTCACTCCATCTTTTCGCTGGTTCTGCCAATTCATTCCAGAATGCGTTTTGAGATATTATTTTAAAGTTATTAGGAGGAGAGTTTGAGGAAGCACAGACAAGTCTTGCCTTTTCTCCACCATCTTAGCTTTGTCTCCCCAAGAGATAGCAATCAAAAGAGTGGTATAAACCTAAAAACCATTTCCCCTAGACTAACATTATTTAGGGGCTGAAGCAAGTAGATGCAATTCTAGTCTAGTATCTTCACTCTGAGGGAAACAGAGCAATCTCCTACTTCCCTCCAAAGTGGCATCAAAGTTTCCAGAGATATTCATCTCTGCCTTCAAGCCACATTTAGACCAACCCATGTGGTCATACATGTGCTCTACATGAGGAGCACAACCACACACGCACGCGCTCACACACACTTTACACATATAACAGTTTAACATGAATAATGTTCTTGAGAGATAATGAGACCAACAACCTGTGGACTTTGTGAAGAGGAAGATTTAGTCTTGAAGTTAAGAAAAATTTTCCTAACAATTACAGAGATAAAAATGTTATGAGCTTCTTTGGGAGATAAGTTTAAACAAAGGTTGAACAACGTAAGAGACATGTCTAAGAGAGGACTCTTTCTTACATATGGTTTGGAAGGGATGGTCTCTGAGGTTCCTGAGCAATATTTTAATATTGGAAGGGACATCAGGGACACTTAGGTATTAGAGTAGATATAGTGTTGGATACTGGAATCAGGAAGACCTGAGTTTAAATTCAGACTCATTTACTAGCTGTGATTCTTAGTGAACCCTAACCTCTGTCTTCTTCATTTTCCTTAACTTCAGAATGGGGACAATAGCAATACCTACCTCCCAAGGGTTTTTGAGGAATGAATGAGATATTTGTAAACCACACTGTAAACCTTAAAACACTATGTAAATACTATTTATTATTATTATCTTGTCCAATCCATACCTAAACAGGATTCTCCTTTATAATATCCTTGACAAATGGTCATCCAGACCCCACTTGAAGACTTCCCATGGTAGGGGAAGAAAAGAAGGAAAGGAGAAGGAAGGGAAGGAGGAGGGAAGGGATTGATTATTTCATTAATTTTTAAAAGATATATTAAGTGCATACCATGTGCTAGGCATTGTGCCATTGTGCTAAACACTAGAAATACAAATACAAAAGACCAGACAGTCCTGCCTCTAGAAGTTTATGTTCTAATAAAGAAAGAGAACACATATAGAAGAGTTATGTATGACAAAGAAGGAATGTTTTGGTGTAGGAAGTCATAGGGATGGACAGGAGATCCATATAGCAATTAATTGGCACTTCTTTTCCAGGGATGATAATGTTAAAAGTATCCCATTCTGTTTTGAGACTTTTCTGATTAAATTTATTTTGCTTGACCTCTGGAAATAAAACTTTATCTCAGAGGGCAGAAGTGGGTAAAAGACACAAGGAAATAAATTTCAGCTCAATATAAAAAAAAAAAGTCACTTCCTAATAATTAGAGCTGTCCAAAAATGTAATAGATTGCCTTGGTAAGTAATCCACTCCTTATCTCTGGAGATTTTCAGGCAGAGGATAGATGACTATTTGCCAGGAATATTGTAGAAGTGATTCATTCATGAGGCAGGGTATTTAACTAGGTGACCCTAAAGGTCCTTTCCAACTCTAAATAAAATGATATAACCCTAAGATTCATTTCATAAGTTTTGAGAAGACAGGACCTCTATTACCATCATTTGGGTTTAATTAAGATTTTGAAGAACACTTTCCATTTCCAAAAGCTGAAGGATTCATTTGTCCTTGAATCTAGAACCAATAATGAAACAACATTCAATTTAATTCAATAATCATAGTAAGCACCAATTATGTGTTAAGCACTGTCCAAGGTCCTACAAATACAAAGATAAAAATGAAACAGTCCCTGCTCTCAAGGAGCTTACTTCTACCGTCATAGAATTATAGAAGCAGAGATTTAGTGCTAGGAGGTACTTAAGAAGCCTCTCATTTACAGATGAGGAAACAGGCGCAGAGAGGACAAGTGACTTGCTTGTTGCTGCTGTCCTTGTTATTCTTGTTTGTCCATTTTCCCAGAGAACCAGTGACATCATGGGATGATGTCTTGACTCATGTCAATTGGACTAAAGTAAGGCAGAGTTGTGCAGTTGTCAGCCTCACTCTTTCCTCCAGAGTCATTGAGGTCCAGTGGCAGGACAACCATGGGGATGCCTGGTGATAGCCTGAGATGCAGCGGATGACCAAGCTCTAAGTGCTCCACAGCACCTGTTTCAGTCGCCTTTATGGTTGTGTAAAAGCAAGGACCCCAACATACACAGGACAGCCGGCTATCATAGGCTCTTTGATCTACTTTTCTAAAAGGAAAGGCAACTTTTGAGGGGTCAATAATCACTTTTATTAAGCTCATGTATCATTCATTTAGTTCAGGGGGAAAAAGTCAGCACCCTAAACTTTAGAGAAAATATAGAGAAATCAAAATCAACAGACAGGGCTTCCAACTGTCTGACAGAACAACCGACAGGTAACTGTCTGACCATACATACATAGTTACTAGAGAGAGAAGCACCAACATCTGGGTTTTCAAATTGGGTGGCTCCTTAGTGCTGCCCAGAGTCTCCTCTGGCCAGACAAACACTGTCAAAGAGTAAGCCCTAACATAAAACCTCACCTCAGAGCCAGAGGGCATGCCAACCCTTGAGAACCAGTGCCTCATTAGAAAATTAACAAAGGGTGTTATCAAGCTTCCCAAGCAGGCCCATTAATGGGTGGGGAAGATCTTTATAATCTCGTTAGCATTACAGGCAGTTGGAATAAATTGTTCTCATCTGCACATTCTGCCAGGAAGTCTTCACATGATAGGGATTAATTAACCCCTAACTCATCAATAAAGAGTTTGAGTTCTGCCTGTTATCCTCAATCTGGTTCATCCCATATGTTGAGATGGTTTGCTGGGGTGTGGCTGCCTCTTGAGAATTGAGTGTGAGGTGAACACCAAAGGGGAATGAGCATCCCTGAAAAGGGCTCAGAGTTGCTAGCCCTCCTTGAACAATCCATATACTCCAACTTGCTAGTAAGGGTCTGAGGAAGGATTTGAACTTAAGCCTTCCTAACCCCATGTCCAATGCCCATCTAGTACACCATAATGCTTGTCTAATGTCAAGGTTTTATGGGAAAGAAGTAACAGGTCAGCTGCAACATGTCTATCCATAAGGATAGGATAGGTGGCACACAGGACTTGTGGTAGACCAGAGAATCAATTTTGGGGGAAGCTTTTCCTGACTCTCTTTCATCTGAGAAGTTTTTAAGTTGGGGTTCACTTTTTAACTTACTTTTTAATATTTTAATAACTGTTTCAATGTAACTGGTTTCCTTTTAATCCCATACATTTTATTTATTCATTTTATGCGACTGTGGGCAAGGCTCTTACCCTCTGCCTGCCTCAGTTTCTGCAACTGTAAGATGAGGATAATAATAGCACCTATTTCCCTGGGTTCTATTTCCTTTTCTTTTTTCCTTCTTTCCTTCTTACCTTCATTATGCTTTTAACAACTTTATTCTGAGAAGTGTTCATAGGATTTATTGGGTTGCCAATGGGATCCATGACACAGAAAAGGTTTAAGAACTCCTGATACCTAGAGTATATTCTATTTACCACCTAGCAAATCACATCAGTAAATGAAAACTCCAGTATTTTTCAGTATCTGAACAAAAATGGGATGAAGCCATCGGAGCAGTCTGATTTCTAGAGCCTTACTCTCACCTCAGGGACTAAGACACCTAAAGGCAAAGTAATTAGCACAAATTTAATGGCTCCCATGGGGCAGGCTTTTCCTTTCTCACATTACTTCTGCCAAGTACTAACTCACTGAACAGCAGGTCCAGCATTCCCCCCTCAAACTTTATTCCAACTACAACAAAACACACGCTCTACATATTTGCATGACACTGAGCAATCGGAGCTTAACCTTCCTCTGGAAGTTTTACCTGGAGTTTTGGAGTTTTCTGGAGTGCTGCTTCTCTGGAGTTTTGCCTTTCTCCTTCAAGGGAATTCTGAGCAATTGTAGTTTTCCCTTTCTGTGATTCCCAACAATACAGCCCACCACAGTGAAGCAAGTAGCTGACATTTCTGGGAAATCTGAAGCTAGTTACTATACATTGAAGATCTGATCCCTTCTAGAACTCCATTAATAAGAGTGGTTTACAATTTGATCAACTCACAGGAGACCAATGATCTGTCAGCATAAAAAGGAATATCTGGGTCATAGGTACACACATCACTGATTCCACCATTTTGATTAAATTACTGAGTCAATTAACCTTTTTTTTTTTTTACTAGGGTAGCTGAATGGCACAGTAGATACAGCCCTGGGCCTAGAGTCAGAAAAACTTAAGTTCACATGCAACTTCAGACATTTACTAGCTGTGTGATCCTGGACAAGTCATTTAACCTCTCTCTACTTCAGTTTCCTTGATTTAAAATGGGGATGATAATAGTACCTACCTCCCAGGTTGTGAGGATCAATGAGATATTTGTAAAGTGCTTAGCATAGTGCCTGTCACATGGTGGGCTCCTAATTAATATCTATTTCTCTACTTCCCTTTAATAATTACCTATTAACTAAACTGACAGGTCAACGTCTTCATGTTCCAAGTTCAAAGGACCATGGGTTCTTTAAAATGCCAGAATGGAGGGACATGTCCTATTCTAATTCCTCATTAAAAGAAGCTCCTGGATTAGTCATAGAATAGGAAGAATAAAAGGCTTATGTTCTATATCCAGCTCATTCACTTTGCACTTAGTTCCCTGACCTTGGTAAATCACTGCCCTTTTCTGGGTCTCAGTTTCCCCATTTGTGACAGGATCGGCACAAAATGACAAGGTTGGACTAGATCTCCCAGATCCCTTCCAGCTCAAAACTCTCATGACCCCATGCTTTTCATGTAGCAATCTCTTTTTATAGTTCAGGGAGCTGGGGAAGGAAGGGGAAAACTACGTCATTGTACAGGGGAGGAGAATGAGACCCAGAGAGGTGACTTTTCTAAGGCCACAAAGGAGTAGGCCACAAAGGCAGAGTCAATTACATTCAAGTCCCTTGACTTCAATGTCCTCACCCTCCCAACTGCAGTAACTTTCTTGTCTCTCCTTCAGGGCTTAGTTCATTCTTGGGACCAGGCTTGGGGTTACAACAGTTCAGTCTCCCCACCTCCCCATACCCAGCCTTGCCACTCTGGCTACCTCCTCTTCTCCTTTTAGCAAAATTGTCTTTCCCCACAGGCTGGGGACTACCCCAAATGTCCTTTCTGATGTGTCTTTGAAACCCTAGTCAACCAGGTCAGTTTCCCCTCTGCCTCTTTCAGCTATCAGAAAGGTAACTAGGCAGTAGGGTGGATAGAGTGCCCAACTTGGAGTCAGGAAGATGAATTCAAATCATGCCTCAGACACTTACAGTTGTTCGATTATCAGCAAACCACTTAACTTTGGTGAACCTGTTTCCCCTTCTGTAAAGTGGGTATAATAACAGCACTTACCTGTTGTCATGAGGAAACTGGCAAGCCAGGTTAAACCTTCACCTCACAAGTTTCCATCAATTGGGGAATGGCTGTACTAGTCCTAATAGATGAAGGGGATGGAATACTATTGTGAACTGTGAGAAATGATGATAAATACAATTCCAGAGAAACAAAACCAGAGAAAACTTGTATAAACTGATACAAGGTAAGATAAATAGAACCAAGAGGGTAACTTTTTCAATAAAATAATTTTGTAAAGAAAAACAACTTTGAAACCCTTGAAAATTCGGATGTACATAATTACCAGAGAACTTAAAATGAAATGTACTTTATTGTCTACCTCCTGATAGAGTGTTGTTAGGCTCAGAGTTCAGATTGGGACATATTTTGGGATATGGCCAATGTCAGAATTTGTTTTACTGTAACAAAGGTTTTGTTTTTCTTTCTTTCTGAATGATAAGCAGACAGAGAAGGGGAAAAGATCTTTCAAAATAAAATGTGATTAAAAAAAAATTCCTCATGGTGCCCAAAGACTAGAAAAATTCCAACAAAATTCCTAAATAATGCCAAACATATAATATGCTTTATGTACATCATCCTGTTTGATCCTCACAATAATCCCAAGAGATAGGTATTATCATTGTTGTTTAGTCATTCCAGTCATATCCAACTCTTCATGAGTTGGGGTTTTCACGGCAAAGATACCCGAGTGGTTTGCCATTTCCTTCTCCAATTCATTTTACAGATGAGGAAACTGAGGCAAACAGAGTGAAGTGACTTATCCAGAGTTACATAGCTAGTAAATGTCTGAGGTCAGATATGAGCTCAGGTTTTCCTGACTCTATCCACTGCACCACCCAGCTGCTCCAAGAGGTAGATACCAGGGGTATTATTGTGGCATGTTACAGCTGAGTTTAAGAAAAGCTAAATGATTTGCTCATAACTACACAACCACAAACATAAAAGGTACAAATTAAACCCAGATCTTCCAACTCTACACTACCTTTTGTATGAATCACAACATAGCTCAATTTTCCATGATGAGAGACTTAACTTCCACCAAGAAATCTTAAAATACTTCTTATCCCTCAAAGAGATGACAGCTTAGTGACTGTGGGAGGGTTCCATCTGCTCCATGCCAGTGTGACAGCGACCTTCGCAGCCTGAATCATGAAGTGCTGGTAGAGAAAGTCACACCGTGATCTGCTGGACAGACTAGCAAAGACACAAACACAGTGAACTAAGACAACGTGCTCTCTGAGACATCGTCATCATTCTCCTTCAACGTGAATGAGTAAGTGTACAAATGAAGCATTTATTAAGCACTTACGATGTATAAAGCACTATGCTGAACATTGGGAATTCAAATAGAACCATGTTCAGAACCAAATTTCCAGAATCAAGAGAGACCTAGATGTTATATAGCCTACACTGAAAATAATAATAATATTAAGAAGCAGCAGGAGGAGAACGGCTAATACTTATTCAGTGTTTTAAGGTTTTCAAAGCATTTGACAAATGTTATCTAATTTGTATCCTCACAACAACCCTAGGAAGAAGGTGCCATCTTTATCCCCATTTTACAGATGAGGAAAACAAAGCAGGTGGAGGTTAAATGATTTATCCAGGGTCACACAGCTAAATGCTTGAGACCAGATTTGAACTCAAGTTTTCATGATTCCAGATCTACCCTTCTACCACCCTGTGCCACACAGATGCTCAGAAGGTACCTTAGAGGTCTTTTATTCCTACCCCTTACTTCTTATTTTTTAATAATTTTATATATATACATATGTGCGGGTGTGTGTGTGTGTGTGTGTATAAGGTTTGCAAATTGCTTTATACATGTTATCTCCGTTGGTCTTCACAACAACCCTCTGAAGTAGGTATCCACATTTTACAGATACAGAAGTTGAGACTAAGAAAGGTTAAGTCAATTCACACTCATCACTCTGTCCACTATACCACCTAACTTCCTGTAATATGACCACGTTACGAATCCCCTTACAACACCGTCAACAAGTAGCCTCTGTTAAACATCCTCTGTGATAAGAAACTTATTACTCCACAAAGCAAATCATCCCATGTTGAGGTTTGCATAGACGGTGTGACTTTTAGAGATGTAGCCTAGCAAGCAAATGCTTTGTTAAGCACTCTTTTCTACTGTAAATAGAAGAAAAATCATAGATTTCAAAGATTTGTTAAGACACATTTGATAAGGCCTTATTTTTTTCCTTCCTCTTCCCCTGACCCCCAAAACATTTTTTAAAATACCATATACTTGTAAGAACCTAACAAACAGGGACATATCAGCAAGGGATTATACAAATAGATTTCACCAAAATTACCCATGTTTTGAATTTCAAAAATAAATCCCATTGACCTTTTAAATATGGTATATTAATAAGGCTGTCAAGGGAATGCAGTATCTTCATCAAAACGGGACGATTTAGATAGGTTGCTAAGAAACAGGAATAGATCTATAATCAGAGGATTTCCTTCTTATAATGTCTTGTCATAAATGTGTTTCCATGGAAACAAGCCCTGGGCATCCCTGAGTATTATGCCCGGTAATGAGGTCATTGTTAATAGATGGATGCATTCAGTTTTTTTAATGGTTACAAAATGATCAAAATAATCATACAGTAAAGATATTTAAGTCAAATTCGATTTATTGTAACAATCAGGGATCATTTTATTTTAAAATGTGGCCATTTACCAACTAGAGTGGTTAAAGCTACAAGACATTGTCCTTATTTGAGAGGTCCCAAGAAACCTCTCTGACTAAAGTTCTACCCTTAGTAAGTCTTTCCTTTGTATTAAACATAGCACACTAAAATTTCACCTTTAGTAAGTCATTTCTTTGTATTAAACATGGCCCTCTCCTTGCACACTTGATCAAAATATATATTCCCAAGCAAAGGAAAATACATAATAAGCTCTGACAGGGAAGTACTGGTAAATTTTGAACAACCAGCTCTCTGAGGGGAGGGAGAAAGGTACACAAGACATACTTTTAAATTTATTCTACGTTATTAATATTGTCTCCATCACTTTCTTAAATGTAGACAATAGAGCAAGCTCTGATATATAGAATTTGCCAGTGTGATGATCCAAGGTATAAATGCTCACATGGAAAATTTAACAGTCAGCTCTCCCTCATGAGCTGATTTGGCTTACTCCAGCACATCCCTGGGTTCCAACCACTTAGTGTCAATGAGCTGAGCAGATCATCTTCCTTCCTGACAGCAGGAATTGTGACAGTCCTGAGCACTGAGAAACTGAGGGAAGTGCACTAGGAAAAGGCCAAGAAGTTCTCAGACTTAGGATGAATGCCAACTTCCCCAACATCACAATGTTGCCAAGAGTAACAGGGCTCAGGTGCAATGTCTAATAATGACAACTCCTTTCATCTTGATGGTGCTTTCCTGTTTTCAAATTACTTTTACATATTATTTCCTACAATTCTCCGAACATGCCTCAGAGGAACTCAGGGCTTTCTAACCCAGGCTGCAATCCAGATTGTTTCCATCACATCCCTGAGACCTCTTCATTCCAGATCATTTCAACCTTGAAATTCATACCTCCAGACACCAAAGTGAGACCCAAGCAGAGAGCAAGGAAGTTCTTGGTCTGAATTCGAATCTTCCTCCCTCTCAGTCTGGTTTGGTCACACCTTCCTTCTGATTGGATGATTCTTTCCAGAACCTTCATTTTAAAAGGGGCAATGGCCAGTCATCTCTTCATTTCTCACCAGCATACCATCTAAAAGGAGAACCACTGAAGAATCTGGAACCAGGGGAGTGACATAGTCAAGCTTTATCATCAGAGGTGATAAAGATGTGAACTAGGGCCACAAATAGGTAAGTGGAAAGGAGAAGAGAGAAGCTGCAGGAGATCACTGAGTAGCTCAGGATTCTGAGCATGGTAATTTGATAGAAATAAGAATTCATTTAGCATTTAAGGTTCCAGGCCCTATGCTAAGTTCTGAGATACAAATGTAAGCAAGAAAGACAGTTTCTAACTTAAAAGTGCTTACTGTCTAACAGGGGTAAGGCAATACATCTACATACATACATATATACGTGTGTGTGTGTGTGTGTGTATGTGTGTGTGTGCTAAAAGGGGAAGGAGGAGGAAAAGTACCATCACAAGGCAATACTTCAAGTCAGAAAAAAAGGGGCAGAATCTGGGAGTATTCTCCTTGACAGAAAAACAGGAACAAAGTAGGAGCTGGGCAGCTCTGTCTTCCACGTCAGCTGATGTCAAGGTCTTATCCACTCCCAGAAGTGGTCCTATCATTTTTCTAGGCCTCTACTTTTCCCCAGTATAGATTTTAAAGACCCCTTTTTGTTATTACTGCTGTCTCGCATTGACCTTAGCTCCTAAGTGTGAATGGATGATCAAAGATCCATCATTGCTTTCGCAGAAGCCTAGACCTGGAAAGGACCTCAGAAGCACTCTTGTCTAACTCTTATATGAGAGAAAATCCTCTCAAGCATCTCCAGCAAGCGGTCATCTAGGTTCCACTTGAAGATCTCCAGGGATAGAGACCTTGAGACACCTCTCATTATAAGGAAAATCAAAGAAAGTCTGCTTCTCTCTGAGGACCTCCTCCCCACATTACTCCCAATTGTGCCTTCTGTGACATTGACCTTTTCTAAGGACTGACTGCCTAAATATAGATATGTTTGACTTGTGCATATACCCATTGTCCATCCTACTGATTGATCTTAAGCAGGTAGGGATGGGAGTGTGACACAGAAATCAGGAAGGAAGCAGACAGACAGCATAAGTAGGAACTGTGTGCTTCCTCCAAACACACTCACACACTTCACATGCACACAAAATACTCATTTGAGCTGCTATAGCCCCATCCTACAGAAAACACCCCCAAGATGAATTTTATACCCAGGAGCCCCTGAGAGCTAGACATTCATTTGCAGCCAGAGAAAGAAAAAGAAACTGGAATGTTGATAGGACTGAAAAGCACATTCTGTGTTCTATCTGTCCTGACAGACAGGCTGTTAAGTAAATATTAATGGTCGTAAGTCAATATAAACAATCCTAAGGGAAGCAGATCCTCCAGCACATGAAGTGAATGGTATTGATCTTGGGAATCTTTAATAGACATTATCACAGCACAGCACAGCACATGGGGCCTAGGCTGCCTTTCACAACCACCAAGATGTTTCAGCATGGGCTGCATGAAAACTATATCAATCCATCAAGTCCTCCCATTGCCTCCTCAGCCTCCCTGTTCTCTCTTGTTCTCTCCCTTTTCTTCTTCAGGCCAGACAGAAGCAGTACGGGTGGTCCCTATTGTCCGATCTGGCCCTCACCTCACATCCTTGCTACCTGAATTTTTACCCCAGACCAGTATCGGAAAACATTCTGGATATAGAACCAGAAGGTCTGGATTAGAATTTAGAACATGCCATTTTCTGGTTGGGAAGCCTCTCTAGGCTTCACTTTCTGCATATCTTAATGAAGGGATGAAGTTAGATGAGCTCTAAGGTTCCTTCCAGACCTAAATTCTATAAGCTACTCATTCTTTGGGCTAACTCCTACTGCCTTCCTTGATACCTTTTCTAAAATGCAAACATGCAAGGGAGACAGATAAGTGAAATCTCTGATGTCTCAATTTACCACTGAGTGCATCAGTTCAATCATAGAGCAGGTGAGCAGAGCACTGGCCATGCAAAAGAGAGAAGACCCTAACGAGGAGGACAGCTCAGAAGTAAGAAACCAGAGACACAGCCTGGTCTAGTGTTGGTCTAATTCTCCCTTTTTCACTCACCTAACCTTCCTCTCCTGCTTTCATCTGGCTTCAGCCATGCATGCCTCAGTAACACACACAATCTGGAATTGCGTTTGTTTTTTCCTTTAAGGGACTACAAGAATCCACCCATCGTTTGGGTTCAGAAAATGGCTACATGGTATATGACCCATTCTTAGTCAGTATTAACTTTACCCAGGTGGCATTTTTAAAACGATTATTTGTATGCTTATGTTCAATCATGTCTAATTCTTCAGGACCGTGTTTGGGGTTTTCTTGGCAAAGATGTTAGAGTGGTTTGCCATTTCCTTCTCCAACTCATTTTACAGATGAGGAATTGGGTTAAGTGACTTGCCCAGAGTCACACAAGCTAGTATGTGTCTGAAGCCAGATTTGAACTCATGAAAATGAGTCTTCCTGACTTCCACCTAGCTACCTACACATCAAATACCTGACATGTCTTCTTATAACCACCACGTGGTGCTGGCGAGTGAAGCAATTCAAAATGTCAATGATTCCTGGAACCTGGGGCTGACTATAAGTGCCCAGTGAGTTCGCTCCTCACTCCCATTTCATAAATGGACCTTCTCTAATAACTCAGTTCCCTTCTGGGGCAAGGTTTTCCTTTTCCAAGCAATTCACTCTTCCTTTTGCCATGAGTGGCTTTCTTTTTAAGTCCAGGATGGGGTGGGGCAGGGCAGAGGGGTGGGAGGGTGGCATTCAAGAACACAAGGAAACCTCCACCTCTCTTACTGAAATACAGCGTCCTTTTTCATTAGCTCAAATCTAAAGAAATCTGGCTCTCTCTTGTTCTCTCTATCTCTATCTCTCTTTCTCTTCCTGTCTCTGTCTTCCTCCCTCCCCCCTCTCTCTATCTCTCTCTTTCTCTCTGTCTTTCTGTCTGTGTCTCTATCTCTCTGTCTCTCTGTCTCCCTCCTTCTCTCTCTCTCTCTCTCTCTCTCTCTCTCTCTCTCTCTCTCTCTCTCTCTCTCTCTCTCTCTCCTTTCACTCTCTCTCCCTTCCTCCCCCCTTCCCTTTATCTCAATTAAACATACGGCTCTCAAATAACAGTAATGATAACAAATAGCTAACATTTATATGGTCCTTATATGCTAGATTCTGTACTAAGTTCTTTACAATTATTTTTTCATTTGATCCTTACAAAACTCTAGGAGGCAGATGCTATCATTATCCCCATTTTGCAGATGAGGAAACTAAGGCAGAGGTTAGCCTTCTCACAGTTTAGTGGGGCCATATTGAGCTCAGCTCTGACTCCTGCCTGGCATTCCATTCAATATTTCACCTGGTTCCCTCAAAGTCCAAACCAGATTGCCCTGGCAGCTCTCATGTGAGTGTATAAATCCTCAGTCATTTGAATCTGTCCCCCTCTAATATTCGTTTCTTCCTTCTCAATCTTCTGCATTCATTCAAGTGAGTAGACTGTGTCACAAATTGAGATCATTATTCAGGTTTGACAGCATCTCATCCATGACAATGAGAAAATCTAAAATAACCCAGTTTAGAGAGAAGTTACTTCTTTAGGAGCTGGCGATCCCTTCTCAACAATCAGAGTTGGGGAGCAGGAAAGCCAGCTTGGATACTTTGACAGAAGTTGAGAGTAAGTACATGGGACACAGGGGACGATCTCCAAGTGTGTCTCAGCAATGCATCAGATAAATGGAGACAGACCCTGAAGTGTCCCCTTTAGGTTTTGATGTCCTCAGCTCTTAGGGTCCTTCTTTGGCACTTTTGTCATGAGGAGTTATCAGATGCTAAGCATACATCTCAAACCACAACAGAAAAGTTTCGCATAAGAACCTCAGCTAAAACATGGTCCTGGATTCAGTCTCCACCATTTTCTCATTATCCTCAACATCTAAGTCTCTTACCCTCTTTCATTAAGCAAAGGGCAAAGACAGAATTTTGTCACTTTCCCCTAAAGCCAGCACCAAGCCAGAAGCCAGCCCAGACCAAATGTCCATCGTAGTCTGACTCCCAGACCTCTGACATTCTCTCTGCCCTATGGCAGAGGTGTTACACTATATCAACCACCTCCTAGTTAGTTAAAAGCTCGCTCTCTGAGGGCAAGACTGTCTTTTGTGCAACTGAAAAGAGAAGAATCTTCATCATATATAGAAATTGTGATGAGTTTGCCTGTTTGAACCCAGGTTCTTTCCCTAGCTTCAGCTACTGCTGTCTGGGATCATGTCCAATAGCTGTGAGGGAGAAAGGAACTGGAAATATGCTTTGGGAGAAGAAGCTGTCATGAGCACAGTGTAAGGAAAGATGGCAGATAAATGATCTGATGGAGACAGGAGAGAGTACAAAAAACACGCTTCAGGAACTCAAGCTGAAGGAAAGGAAAAAGGAGGGCAGGAGGGAAGGCAAGATGACCTTCAGGGTACACTATAGGGAAGGCACAACACAGTTCATTGGCTGTTTAAAATCCTTCCCAAAAAAGAGTGAAACTGCAGCTAGGCTGACCGCTTGAATTCCAATATAAAGTACTGAATTCAGTCAGAGGTATCTCATTGATTAAAATGTTTGTGTAGGCCCATCAATCTTCTGGCAGGACCAAATGATTAATTCAACCACTCTTCCAGCTGAGGATATCTTTCAGCAAAATTCTTCACTATAAATCTCAACCGATAAACTAGGAGAAGCTTTTGAACCTAAATGAAAGGAACGGGGATTATCAAGATGGCGTGAAGAATGAGTGGTCTACACAAAGTACAATATAATACTGTGAGTAGGCAGTGGGAGACAGCATTGCACAGTGGAAAAAGAAATAGAGCGGGTGCTGAGAACCTGGGTTGGAATCTCCTCCTTACTATTTATTATCCGAGTGGCCTAGAGTAAATCACTTTAACCTCTCACTGCCTCAGTTTTCTCTTTTGTAAAATGAGGGAACAGAGCCAGATAACCTCTAAGAATCCTCTTAGCTTTAAATCCATGATCCTACAAATAGAAGGCAGAGAAATTCAGAGAAAACTCTGGATCTGAGAGCCCTCTGATAATCTCCAATCATTTTTCCTATTATGGCCCAAGGTTCTTGACATAAAAAACACCAAGATCAGACTAGAAAATATCTCATGTTAATGTAGCATTTTACCATTTGCACAATATCTGTATTTTATAGATAAGGAAACTGAGGTTCATAAAAGGTAAATGACTTGTCTGTGGTCACACACCTAAGGAATGTCAGGGGCGGAAACTGAACTCAGCCCTTCCAATTATCTTCAGTGCATTTTCCTCTACCTATAGAATACCAGCAAGCAGAGACACTTTTGGGCTTAATCAAAAATATTTCATTTTCTAATCTTGCCTCTTACCTTAAAGCTGAGTGACCTTTGGGAAAATGAGTTAATCTCGCAGAACCTTAGTTTCTGTATCTACAAAATTTGTTAAATAATACAGTGCCTGCAGTACCTACTTTATAGAACCACCATGATACTAATATGACACAATGTCTCTAAAACATTTTGCAAATTTTAAAGAGAAATGAGGCAATTATCATTGTTATTACATCATACTGAGTACAACTTAAGTTAACTTTAACCTCAAATTACAACCACCTAAGTGACAAAGACTTTCAAAAGAGGAAGGGAGGAAAGAGAGGTAGGGCTGAGGCTCAAAGGGGAATAGTGGCTAAAATCTCAGGCTGAGTAGTATTATTAATAATAATAGCTTACATTTATATAACCCTTACTATGTGCATTTCGCAAATATTGTCTTAATTGATCTCATTTAGTCTCGTTAGATAAGAAGAAACTAGATGAAGACTAGTCAACAGAAGGAAATCTACGAAAATGTAATTAACTCAACAAAATATCACATTCCATGTTATTATTTAGTTGCATCCAACTTTCATTACCCCATTTGGGGTTTTCTTGGCAAAGACTCTGGAGTGGTTCGCCATTTCCTTCTCCAGCTCATTTTTTGCATGAGGAAATGGAGGCAAACAGGGTTAAGTGACTTGCCCAGGGTCATACAGTAGTGTCTGACCCTGCACTCTAGCCACATATCATTTAGCTGCCCTGAATGTAAGCTCACTCCTTTTTAAAGGTTCATTGAGTCAGACACTCTTCTTGATTTAGTGGCCAATCCTATCTGACATAGCCACCCCCACCTTCAACTATTACAAGTTAGAGGACCAGGAGACCATCCAGCTCCATTTGCTTCATCATCCCAAAATGACAGGTCCTTCAGAAGTGGACACATGCTTTCAAGAAATTACCCAGGGCAGTTCAGCTCCTGCTCCATAGAATGTAAGTTTTGTTATATACCCTGTGTCCCTACAGATTTAGGTGGTGAACTTTAAAAAGTGCTTGCTTTAGTTTGACAGTTTCTAAGAGAATATTAGATTCCCAAACTCTTTGGTTTGAAAGCCATTTGCATTAAACAGATAATCAACCAATCAACATTCATTTATAAAGTGACTGCTATGTATCAGCCTGGATCTAAGTCAGGGGAAGTCCTGCCTACCATGATTTACAATTAGAAAGGGCCTTTCACTTCTTCTGGCCAGTGGTGTTAAATTCAAGTACAGACTTCATACTGACTTAGAAAGCCACAAATTAACATTATCCATGTTTTATTGGATTTTCATTTATTTTGTTAACCTTTCTCCAATTACTTTTTAATCTGGTTTAGCAACATAGTTGACCACAGATTGACTCCTTTGATCAAGTCTAACATTCTTGTTTTACACATGAAGGAAATTAGAACTAGAGAAGTGAAGAAACTTGCCCAAGGTCACAGAGTAAGCAGCAGAAATGGGATTTGAAACCCAAATCCTATGCCTCTAAATCTAAATACTTCTACTCTACACTACAACGAGGGCAGCTAGGTGGTACAGTAAATAGAGCACTGGGCTTAGAATCAGGATGATTCATCTTTCTGAGTTCAAATCCAGTCTAGCTTACTAGTATTTGCTACATTTAGTAGCTGTGAGACCCTGGGCAAGTCACTTAACCCTGTTTGCCTCAGTTTCTTCATCTGTAAAATGAACTGGAGAAAGGAATGGCAAACCATTCCAGTATCTTTGCTAAGGAAATCCAAAAATGAGGTCATTGAAAATCAGACAAGACACCGACAACACAACACCTCAGGGTCCTATGGCAAATGATTGTGATTGGCTTTGCCCTGAGACTTCAAGATGCTCAGACTGCTTGCTGGCCAGAAGTCTTGAATCAACAGCAGTCACTGGGGCATGTGTGATCACTAAAGCTGTAAGGGACTGTTGAGATCATGTAATCCAATTTTCCAGGAGAAAACAACTGAGGTCCAGAACAGGGGAAATGATTCTCCAAGGTTATATCACATAGAAGTAGTAGGATACCAGACTTCAAGTCTTCTGGCTCCTAATCACGTGCTTTTTCCAGTACACAATGATAATTCCTTTCTACTGATTTCTTCCCTCAAATTAATTAAAAGTGAGAGTGAGAATATACTTATCACAGGAAATCCACAGGTGGCATGCTTGTTAATTTCAGAGGCATTTTTCTTTCCTCTTTCAAACCCAGTCCAAGGGAAGGGAATGCCCCTGGGGAAGGGACAAATTAAGAGTGAAGGGTAGACTGGCACAAAATACTGCCTGTCTCACTGAGCAGCACTGAACCCTGACTGCACTCAGAGACAGAAATCAGAGCGTAAATGCAAGGTACTCTAAATGCTAATTTCACAATTCAGGCATCTGACCTTTTATGGAAGAAGTTAAAGAGCCAGACAATTTGCTGTAAGCAGTGATTTTTACTCCATGAAAAAAAGTTCTTATTAAACATTTGCTCAACTCCACAATTTACTAGGGCTGGTACTCCTGGCAGATGAGGCTGATATGTGGGGTAGGCCAAGAGAAGAGTGAGTAGAGAGTAACATAGGGAGGATAGAAATGTAGGGGGAAAAAGAATCAGTAGGAGGAGGAAAAGTTGTTTGGAAGGTTGGACTACAGGGAAATTGGGAGAGAGGAATTATAGTCAATTTACAGGATCACAGAATCTCACCACTGGAATGAATCTCAGAGGCCACCAAATCCAACCCTTACTTGCATAGGGATCTCCTCTATAGAGTTCTCATCAAGTGGCCATCCAGGCTCTACTTGGATAATCTTAGTGATGAGGACCTCAGCACACATAGAGGCAACTATTCCATTTCTGGACAAGTTTGTTAAGAAAATTTTCCTTATATTGAGTCTTCATCTGCCATGTTGCTGCCTCTGTCCTTGCCTGTGGTTCTGTACCAGGGAGCCTTCCTTCTTCCAGATGATAGCTTCCCAAATACATCTATCCAGGTCTTCCTATGTCTTTTCCTCCATGAGTTAAACAAGCTGATCCCCTCCAAAAACACTCATCTTCTGTGATCTCTAATCCCATCACCTATTGATAACATGCACTTTTCTAGATGCTCTGCAATTTGTCAGTGTCCTTCCTCAAATGTTGCACACAGAACTGAAGAGAGTCCCCTGATGTGTCTGTCCAGTGCAGAGTACAGCAGCTCTACCACTTCTTTCATCCAGCTTACCATGCCTCTCTTGGTGCAGCTCAAGAAGGTGTTAGTGTTTTTGGCTACCATTTTGTACTCTCAACTTCTATTGAGTTTGCAGTCTACTAAAATCTTCAAGATTCCTTTCACAAAAGCTGTTGTTTATCCATAGTTCTCCAAGTCTACGCTTCTTCCTTGGAGACATGAGATCTTGGGTTCAAATCTAACTTCTTCCACATGCTGCCTATGTGACCCTGGGCATGTCTCATGCCTCCAGGAAATTCTCTAAAACCATTTGTTGCAGAGTTAACTTGCATTGAAAAAGGTAATTTTCTCATTTGGGAGCTGCCTGTAAAAATAAAATCACAGGTACAGTCCCTATTGATATCCTAACATATATCTTCTCTCACTTGCCTCATTATTCTATAAAGATTTTTATCTTATCTCTATCATCTATTGTGCTGACCTTTCCTCCATGTTTCATGTCACCTAAAGATTAGAAAGCATGTTGTCTGATATTGTCTATAGTTTAGATCATAAGAATGATCAAATGAAAAACCTTCAATGGCTAATGGTCAACAGGGTGCCTGGACAAAGGGTGCGAGTGAGAAAGGAATAGTAGGAGTATTATTAAACATGGTTTAGTAGAAAGAAGGGGCAAAGGTTCTTCTGAAGGCAGATCTGAGACTCAGATAACAACCCTGCCATCCTAAATGAATTTCCAATGCCCTCATAATTCTGTTCGTAATGTTAATGCAAGGTTAATGGTGGGTTGGATCTCATTCTCATCAATAGGTCTCAGATACCTTGTGTTAATTTCTAATAAGGCACTGGGTCATGAGGGTCATGCCATCCAGCTCTAAAAAGTATAGATACATAGATAGATAGATAGATAGATAGATAGATAGATAGATAGATAGATAGATAGATAGATAGATAGATCTCTCTCAGTTACTTTCAGGCTTATTTTTTGGAAGAAGATTTTAGTGTGCCAGATGAGACTCTGAGTAGCTGCTAAGGAAACCCCAGTTTTGAAAACCCAAATATTGGTGCTTCTCTCTCTGGTAGAGATATACGTATTGTCTATGGTCAGACAGTTGAAAGCCCTGTCTGTTGGTCTTTGTTTCTAATTTCTGTTTGTATTTTCTCTGAAGTTCAGGGTGCTAATTTTTCTCTCAAACTAAGTGAATGATATATGTGCTTAATTAAAGTGGACTGTTGACCTCTCAAAAGTTGCTTTCCTTTTAGAAAAGCAGATCTAAGAACCTAAGCTCCTGTGTATGCTGGGGTCCTTGCTGTTACACTGTTACCTTCTGAAATATCTTCAATTTCCCAACAAAAGAAAAAGAATAATAAAATGCATTAGAAAATAAAATCCATTAATTTTTGTACATAAGAAGCATATTTAAAACAGATGCACACATACAGAATGAAAATGAGAGGAGAAAGCGAGATATGCTCTAGGCAACCTTAAAAAGTAAGAATTGAGATCATAATCTTGGGTAAGATAAAAATAAAATTTGACAAAGTGTAGAGAGACAAACAGGGAAGCTACATTATGTTTAAAGGCACAAAGGACAATGATAAATATATGTACCAAATATTATATTATCTAAGTTCTTAAAAGACAAGCTAGGTAAATTGCATAAAAAGATTTGGATAGCAACAACATAATAGGAAAAAGACTTTAATGTTATATTTTCAGAGCTAGACAAAGCCAACAGAAAGCTAAAGAAAACATAGAATTGGGCAAATTATTAGATAAACTATATTTAATTTAAGACAACTTCTGAATGGGAATACACATATTATCAATATCTCATGGTTCCTTTGCAAAAATTGACCATATGTTATCATATAAAGGAAGCATAAATAAATGCTGACAGACACAAAAAACATGGATATAATTTATATGCCATAACAATATAAAAAGTAAAAAACAAAAATGAAATAAGAGCAAATGATACAGACTTAAAAGTAAACTAAGTTATGACATGTTGGATAATTGATTGGTAAAAAGCAAAACCATTGAAATACTAAATTTTTATGCTAAAAATTATGATGAAAATAATGAAACAGCATGTGAAACTACATGGGATGGATCTAGAGCTGTTCTCAGAGGAAAATTAATGTCTGAAAACCTATGTTAAGCAAAAGAAAAAGGAGAAGATCAACTGAACTAAGCATGCAAAAAAGAAAAACTAGAAAGTGAAATTTTAGCAACCGTGAAAACAAGAAAACAATGAAATTCAGAAAATAGAGAAACAAGAATAAAAATATCATAGAAATGAAAAAACTGAGTTGAATTTTTTTTAAAAAAGATCAACAAAATCAAAAAAACAATGTCTAACTTTGTCAAGAGAGAAAACAAATTACCAAAACAAAAAATATTGAGGTGAAATAAGTCATTAAAAACTACTTCAAACATCATACCAGCACAATAGAGAATTCAAAGGATACTTTGCAAACATATAAAATATTCAAGCAAACAAAACAAGAAACCACTATCAGAGATCAATATCAGAGATATCAGAGAATATCAGAGAAAGAAATCAAGTAATCCATTAATTGCCAAGGGACAAGAAAGAACCAATACAAATAAATTCAACTAAATATTTAAAGAACAATTGATACCTATACCATAAACATTTTTCTTAAAAATAGACAGATGGTCCTCTACCAATCTTCATTTATGACACAATATAATCCTGAAATCCAAACTGAGAAGAGAGAAATCAGAGAAAGAAAACTATAGGTTCTGAATGAACAAAAATGTAATAAAAAAAAAATTAATCCTTGAAAAGAAACTATAGCAATATAGCAACAAAACATCTATTATGACCAAGTCAGACTCATGCCAGCAATCCAATAATGGTTCACATTTTACAAATAAACAGCACAATTAACCATATAAATAATACAGATAAAAATCACATGATTATTTTCATAGATACAAAAAAGTTTTTGACAAAACATAACACTGATTTATGATTTTTAAAACATAAACATAGAAAGTCATATCATTAATATGACCAAAAGTATATGTTCAATTGCAAGAACTCTTTGTAATAAAGAAACATTAGAGCCTTTCTCAGTATAAATAACCAAATTAAGGATATCCTCTCCTCAATATTATTTTTGAGGATCATAAATTGGTATTTATTATTTAAGTTCAAGAACAGGTTATAAAGGGAATGGGGTAGGACCTTGGGGAAAGGAAAGAAGGGAAGAGACAGGGAGATGAGATTCTTTTATCTGTGTCTGCTCTAAATAGGGTTGTGATCCTGATTTCTGAGCCTTGGTCCAGATCATACAACAAAGCACACAATGAGATGGGGTTCCAGGAGTGATAGTTTTAGGAAAACATTAAGGAATGGTCATTTACACCTCCAACCAAAGGGGGGAGCTGGGATTTTCCTTGGATCAGCAGCACTGCTTCTTTTTAGGAATTGAAGCATAGTGATAAGTTCCATCCCACTTATTTCAGCTCTTATAAAACATTCTTGTAAAGTCTTTCTGCTAAGAAATTCTTTCATTTTCTCTCTAATTTCTTGTACTGTACTTCTAGTTTCTTTGAATATGCATCCAACTTGTAAACTGCCTGCTCAAGAGCTGCCACTAGCTCCTCAGTTAAAGTGATCTGATCTAGACAAGGCTGAAGGACTGCCTATTTCTGGTTTAAGTCCTTTAGGTTTCTACTTATGTTTACTGCAATATCTTTCATTTCTAGATACTTCAAACTAGTCAGTTTGTTCATATTTTCCGGAAGTTTACAGTCTTCACTGGTGGCTGGCAGCTTGCCTGTAGGTATGTGGCCATTTTGGAGAATATGTCCTGGCACAGCCCCATGATGTCCATCTTGGTGGGCTCAGTGGCCTCCTCAGCCACCATCTCCACCACTGCATTGTCTAGGCTGGGGCAAGGAGGGAGGAGAAAAGGAGGGAAGAATAAGGATGGGGATGGTGGAGGAGGAGAGGAAAGGAAAGGGGAGAGGAGAGGAAGGCAGGAGAGCAAAAGGGAGAAGGAAGGGGAGAAAAGGGAAAGAATAAAGAGTAGAAGGAGAACTCAACATTATTTGATATAATTCTAAGAACACTAGTTATGGTTAAAAGTCAAGAAAAAAGTAATTATATACACATCTGCAACAAAGAGAAAAAAGCATTCCTGTTTTTCACAGAAGAAAGGAATCTAGGAAACTACAGAAAATCAGCAAAGAAACTAATTAATATGGTTATATTACTAGTTTCAACAAGGCAATAAGCTATAGAATAAACCCACAGAAATCATAAATATTTCTATATAAAACTAAGAGAACCCAGGGAAATAATTATAAGAAAAATTTCCTTCCAAATAACTACAAAATGCATAAAATATATGAGCAGCAAGGCACCAAGGCAAATCAAGTAAACATGCATTCATTAAATGCTTACTATATGCCAGGCACTGTGCTAAACCCTGGGAATACAAATCCAAGCAAAAAGAATGACAATCCCTGACGCTGAGGAGCTTACAATCTAATGAAAAAACAACATATTAAAAGACCCGAAAAATGTGGAGGGGAGTGAAGAAGTCACCCTGATTGGAATATGGTGACAAAATCTGGAGAATCAGGGAGAGAATGGAAAAGGTCACCCACTAAAGATTTGTATAAAGACAGTTCCAAGAATTAAATAACTGGATTTCCACTGCTTGAGGAAATATAATTAAAATGACAATACTTCTTCAATTAATTTACAGA
Source organism: Bettongia penicillata ogilbyi (assembly GCA_023548195.1). Taxonomy (NCBI): domain Eukaryota; kingdom Metazoa; phylum Chordata; class Mammalia; order Diprotodontia; family Potoroidae; genus Bettongia; species Bettongia penicillata. The sequence continues at coordinate 4,348,376 of JAJHZJ010000017.1, forward strand.
TTTACATCAAATAAATCAAATTATTAAGGGAGTAAGTTGCTTTTTTTAATTTGATAAAAAAGTAATAAAATTCATTCAGAAGAACAGAAATAGCCTAGAATTTCAATGGATCTGATGAATAAAATACAAATAAAGGATGCACAGCGTTACCAGAACTCAAACTGCATTACTACATAGAAGTCAACAAAACTACTTAATATTGTTTAAAAATAGAAAAGTAGATAGTGGAACAGACTAGATAAGTAAGAATCATAAGCAACTGTGCACAAGAGCCCAGCATTTCATTTACACAAGAACAGAAAATGTTGGGGGTAGATTCGTTTTTTGATAAGAAGGGAGAAGTAGAAATCAGTTTGGCAAAATTTAGTTTTAGGCCACTTCTATTGGTCTATGACTTTCTTTCCATTCATATACCACCATAAACTCAAAATGAGCATGGAAACCTGAGTAGAGAAGTAGAGAGTAGAGAATTTTTTTTTAATAAAATGAAAAATAGAATAGAATGAAAGGATGGGCTGCATCTAGCAGGCTTAGTGACTAGAGCACTGGGTCTGGAGGCAGGAAGACCTGAGTTCAAATTCAGCCTCAGATATTTACTAGTTGCGTGACTCTGGTTAAGTTATTTAACTTTTGCTTGCCCAACACAGGAGAAGGAAATTTGTAAATCACTCCAATATTTTTACCAAGAAAAACCCTAATGACAGTATAGTCCACACGGTCACAAAGAGTCAAACACTACTGAGTGACTGAACTACATAATTATAATTGGAGGGAGAATAATTAAATAAAAAGGAAAATGATAAACATGGAAAACAATTTTAACAATATAGAACTTAAGAGTTTTTATATTAATAAAATCAGCGATACAATACAATATATATTTATTAAGTGCATACTACACACCAGGCTCTAGGCTAAGTGCTGGGGATACAAATATAATGATAAAATTCTAAGAGAAACAGTAAGGTGGAGACAATATTTGCATCAACTATCATAGATATTTACTATAATATGTAATATTCTCCCCATAATATATAAGGAATTGACACACACACATCTTGTACAGTGATAAATTATTATATGAGGAATTCAGAGAAATGTGGGAAGGTTTGTATAAAGTGATACAAAGTGAAATAAGCAGAACCAAGAGAATAATATACATAATGACTAAAATAATGTAAATGACCAGATCATTAAAATGAAGTTAAATTCAGAGAAATGAAAAAATGAAAAAAGTAATGGATCACAAGAAGAGATAATGAAATATCTTCCCTCTCATGACAAAAAGGCATGGTTCTACCAGGATAGCATATTATATACATTATAAAATGTGGTCACTATATTAAATATTTTTGCTTTATTGTTTTTGCTTACTGTAAGGGAGGGTTGAATCTGAACAGGAAACTGGGGATTATGGATTAAAATGATGTAAAAACAAAAGGAATAAAAAAGTGTATTTTAAAAAAAGAAATACCTCCAATTCATCCATCCTCTGATAACTCAGGATGGTCAGCTCAATGATATTACCCTTCTTCTCAACTTAAATAATAAGAAAAATGAAGAAGACCGTCAACTAAGACAAATAGGACCATTACAGCAACATCCTCTCAGATGAATTGGTCCTTTTGGAGCCAGTAAGATCAATACAAACCCACTGCATAAAGTCTTTAGACACATGGATTTATCTTCCTATAGACAAAATCGCTTTTGCTTATTGCAAAGGGTAAAAGGACAATGATCATTGCTTAATTCTCTCGATGTTCTTAAGACATATTTGAAGAGAGAGAGTGATCTCAGGAAAAAGGAGACTTCCAAAGTTGAAATGAACAAACCCATTTTTAAGCCCTTTTTTTGGACTAGAGAAGATAGCATATAACAATAATAATGGTTTATTATAATTATTTAATAAATTATACCTACAAAACGTTTAACATACACTATCTCTTCTTATCTTTGGATCACCCCTATCAGGTGGGTAGGGCATGGATCCTCATTTTGCAAATGAGGAAAGTGAAGTACATAGCTGTTGTGCAACTTGATAGGAAGTAAGAGAACTAGGGTTCCAAAATGGGTTTTCTGGTTCAAAGTTCACTACCCATAGTCATTACAGTTAGCATTTGAAGTTGCATGAAGTAGGAAGGACAAACCCATGGCACAGGAAAGACAGAGCCAAGGGCACATGGGCAACTCCCCAGATAATACTGAATGAATGGGCTGCCATGATGTGATAGATTATGCTGTTCAACAAAAATTAGTATTCACTATTCCTGGTGAACATTCCTGTTAAAGAGGACCGATACCACTGACTAATGTGCCTTCAGAAATTACACTTTGGTTCATCTTTGTCAGTTTCTTGATGGGAGGTGGAGAGCACATAAATAGCTTTCACAAAACTATATTTCTTCTGCTTCCGTTAATCATTTGCTACATCTGTGGCTCCCAGCCATTCAACATGTCAAACTGTCTGGGAGAAGCCCATACAGACCAAGAAAGGGTAGACTAGGCACAAGGAGATCCTTACAGGGGTTTTAAGTATCTTTGTTTTCACACTCAGCCCTATCTTCGACAAATGTCAGTACAACTTAGTTTTCCAAACATACGTCTAAACGACACAGCATGGGAGCAATAAAGTTATAATAAACCCACATGTACTTGGGTTGCATGAAGTGGGACTTTTCATCCAGGTATAAGTAAATGACTGTGTTCTTTTCAGATCAAATCACCCTGGGAGTAGCATTCAATTCTGGGTATCACATTATAGGAAGGACTCTGATTATCTTGAGAGTATTCAAAAAAACCTAACTAGTATAGAGAACAGCCTTGAGTTGGACTGATTGAAGGAACGGGGAATGTTTAGCATGAAGAAGAGAAGACTTTTGGGTGGCACAATTTCTTTATTTGAGTATCTGAAAGTCTGAAAAAGGAATTACACTGGTTCTGTTGGCCACAGAGGTCTAGACCAGAAGCAAGGGATCAAAGATACAAAGAAAAGATTGAGTTGATGTCAAAAGCATTTATTGAGTACCTATATAGTAGCAAGCACTGTGCCAAGTGCAGGGAAAATAAAGAAATGCAAAAAAAAAGTCCCTGGCCTCAAGCGGGCTTACAGTCTAATAGGGGAAACAACATGCAAAGAACTATGTACAAAACAAATACAGAAAGAGTAAATTGGAATTCATCTAAAAAGGAAGGCACTAGTATTAAAGGGGGTCAGGAAGCATCTCTTGCAGAAGGTGAACTGAGTCTTTAAAGAAGCCATGAAATCCAAAAGACAAAAATGAGGGCCCAGAGCATTCTGACTGAGATTCTGCAATTTTGTGACTTTGGTAGGCAACATGGAATTTATGTGACTTAGCATATACTTTCCAATGAAAGGGAAATCAAAGTAGCGCTCATGATCCTATGTTGTTGTTAAGGTGTGTAGGTCTTTTCCAACTATTCGTGACCCCATTTGGGGTTTTCTTGGCAAAGATACTAGAATGGTTTTCCATTTCCTTCCCCAACTCATTTTACAGATAAAGAACTAGGACAAACAAGGTTAAGTGACTTGCCCAGGGTCACACAGTTGTAAGTGTCTGAGGCCAGATTTAAATTCAGGAAGATGAGTCTTGGATGCAACATTTCATCCTTTTAGGGCTTCATTATAAAGCTCCTCATTTTTTTATGTGCATCCCTTTATTTTGTTATGAATTTAATTTTACTCATAAATATCATCTTCATCATTGTTGATATCATTATCTTCATCATCACATCATCACCATCAGTAACAACTGACAGATGGTAAACACCTGTGCTGCAAATAAAATCTCTGAACTATCCTTGTGGTTAAAAAAGAAAAGATACATTTCTGGAAATGAGGTATCATTAAACGCAAATATCAGTGAAAATTACCTTCATAGATCATTGACTAATACAAATTTTAGAAACCTCTTTTTAATTAAATGTTGGCCAACTGAATAATCATAATCTCCAAAGTACATGATATATGTCATTGCTACCTTCATTTTTGATACTAGAATTGTGAATGCTTTTGATGAATCTGTGGAAGGTGAGTTTCATCCCAATACTTTCATTTAATTAATAATAGTAATGACAACATAATAAAAATTTATTCATTTTCATAGTATTTGGAAATGTTAGCTATAATTAGAATAATTCAGGAAAATAATTTGTCCTTAGACCATTTCTATCTAAACGCCATAAGAAAATGATTAAGGAAAACAAGGAATTGTTATTATTGTCATTATTATTAACAATAATATCAAGGTTGGCACTGATACAAAGCAATCAAATTCAAAAAGTGCTTTATATATATAGTATTCATTTGAGTAATAGCTTCGGGAGACCCTACAGTATGTCCTTGGGAGTAGGAATCCATAGACTTCTCTCTTATATCTTTTTATGACAGTATTTATTCTGATTTCTGACAGCTTCTAGTTATATACATATATATGTATGTATGTGTATGTGTACATATGTATATACTTATATTACTGTATTATATTAATTACAGTATATTGATTATATCATATTATGCATAGTATTTCATTGTCATATTACTTTGTAGCATATATTACTGAATTATTCATATTATATCATCATATCATATCACATTAATCATCTTGTTTATATTATATTACATCATATTATACACATATAACATCTACTTATAAATATTACATATATTATACATATAACATATTATTATATAATATTATAATATGACATAATACAATATAACAAAATAATTATCTTAATACATTAACATATTCTATTTTATTAGTCATTGTGGTCATTTTTTCCAGGTTCTACATTCTTTGCTGAATTATTTCATACATTTCCCTATATTTCTCTGAATTCCGCATATTTCTCAAGGGAAAAATATTATTACAATTCCCTACTTTCACGTGCCACCTTTGTTCAACCATTCCCCAACTGATATGCTCTGGTTATAGATTTCAGCCAAAATAGGTATGATAAAGCAGTATGTAAAAATTACTGAACTTGGACTCACCTGACCTGAGTTCACCTCTGGCTCCACTGATGACCTTGGTGATCCACAGCAAAGTACTTAGAGGAGAACATGCCAGATGGCTCAAGAGGAGAAAGTGAGGCAGATGGTGACCTTGCACAGCCCTTCCTCACTCAAAACAAAGTCAAGTGCAAGTTATGTCTTCACTTCTTTGATGTCATAGCCTTCTTTGAAAATGAAGGATGAACACAACCTCTGAGTAGACTAAGCTACATGACCCAGCTTCAATTCCTCTCTCTCCTTCCTTTTGGAGTTTACTGGCTAAATGTTCTTCCTTTCTTCCTTCCTTCCTTCCATCCTTTCATCTTTTCTTGTCGTTCCCAAAGCCTTAAACCCAGTGCACTCTGAAGACCATAGGTTGGACAACAATAGGTCCCTGCCCAAACTTCAGATGGCTCTGGAGGCTGGTGGCCTGTACAGCCTTCCCTCACTCAAAACAAAGTCAAGTGCAAGTCATGTCATCATTTCTCTGATGTCATGGTCTTCTTTGAAAACAAAACACAAACAACAACTTGAATTACCAGGACGACAATTTTTTTATCTATAAATAGAAGGAGCCAATATTGGACCTTTCCCAACTGTACCTTGTCATAAAATTCTCCTTATTTCTGGCATTGTTCATCTTTTCTTGTCCATACTTTCTGGCACCAGTCCAGGGTTAAAAGTCTGCCTCTGTGCCTCATGGTCTCCACCTGCTCCAAAGGCTTTGTCTTTCTGAGGCCAGACTAATTGATCAAGAAAGTCCTCACTCATGGACGCAGGTTTCAGATGGGTCTTCAAGTCCCTTCTAGTCCTTAATTCCATCATTTGTTCCAGCAACTCAAGCACAACTACAGAAGGGGCTTTCCCAAGGACTGCTGTTTGTCCTTCATTCTGGAAGAGGATCATGTCACCAGGGAGGTGCCACCTTACATGCAAGTGAGTTGGATTTAAGTGAGGCAGTGCTGTGCAGTCACCTGCCTCACTTTCACCTTCACAGTCATCTGAGTCCTGTGGCCAAGTAAGAGTCTTGATAGAAACCCAGATTCTACGACTCCAGAACCCCACCACATCCTGGTCTATACTAGGCTGTTGTCAGTGATTTATACAATGTAACTTCATTCTACTCTGTAGCAAAATTTGGAGGCATTTTGTAACTCCTCATTTCTGTGACTTCCCAAGACAAAAGCAGATGAAGTTCCTCATTTTAAATGCAAGTTAATTGGACTAGATTTTCTCTAATTTCTTTTCCCACTCTAAAATCTTACCAATTTAATTACATGTGGAAGTTTTAAAAAAAAATATGAAGAAGCAAAAAGCAATTCCTCTATAACCTGTAGCATTAGAGAGTGTCTAGGGACATTGAGGTTAAGTAACTTTCCTGTGATTTCACAACTAGTATGCATCAGAGGTAGAACTTGAACCAGGTTTTCCTAACTGTGAGGTCAGCTATATATCCACTATGGCATACTGCTTCTCATTACATCCACAAAAAGTAGTCACCTATCCTTCTCTTAGGGTGTTTAACATGGTTGCCTCAAATATATTAGGAACTTAATTTTTTTAATTAAACAAAATGATAGGGAACTAATTACCTCCTGGGATAGTTCATTCCACAAGTGGACAATTGTCAGAAAGCTTTTCTTACGCAGAAATGTGCATTTTTGTAACTTTAGTCTACTGTTCCTAGTTCTATCCTCTGGGGTCAAGCAGAAGAAATCAAATCCTTCTTCCATGTGATAGTTTCAAATATGTAACTTTAATGATCACTCTGCTCTTATCTAAGCTAAAAAGTCCTACTTCCTTCAAATCATGCTATGTGGCATGAGCTTAAGTCCCTTCATCATCCCAGTTCTCTCCTTTTGGATGCTCCCCTGTTCATCAATGACCTTCCTCTAATCTACTGCTCAGAACTGAGCATCATACTCCAATCGCCTGCTAATGCTGGACACCTTCCTATAAATACCCTTTGGTTTGTCAATGGTATTCATAATGCTTTAGAGTCATGAGTGGGGAGGTAGTATGTTGACACCTACTCACTCTCTATATTGGCTCATTCACTTCAATCTGCCCTCACACTTTCACTGCTAGGACTATGCTTGGGGTGTTGGGAAGTAACACCACTGAGGGTAAATACCCTACTCCTACTCACCACTGCAGTTCTTGAGCCCCCACCAATGTGTTTCACATTTCAATAATCAGCCACTTAGTAATACACCCACATAATGCAGGTTATTTATACAACCAGCCACTCACAGTAACATCACCTTTAAATCTTAAATAAAACCATTCATTTAATAATAAGGCAAAAGAAATAATGGTAACATCCTAAATACATGCAAATGTATAAATAATAAAATATATTGCAATCCACACATAAAGCTGGATCACACTCTTCATCAATGAATTTAATATCTGTGATGAAAAATGAAAACACTTACAGGAACCTCAGAGAAGCATATTAAAGAGTAAAACCCATGTGCTTAGAGTAATTCACAGTTTTGAATTACAGGTGCTGATGTTATTCATTCATTCAGGAACACCTGTACCACACTGTATCTCTGCTTACTGTTTATCCATCCTCATTCTCTTCAGCAGGGCAAATCTTCATTACTCAAAAATTGCATTTACAAGTTCATCCAGCTTGCATTTATTTTTAAATGGGTGTTCAGAACGTGAATATAGCAGTTCCCTTTAAGCCACAGAAGTGCAAACCTCATCAGATTCACAATCTCTGAGCTATTCAGACAAGACCAGCAAGTTATTCATTTACATAGATGCTTCATTGTACAGTCCAAGTAGAGTTCATAGCAGTATAGCACAAGTTAACTCATTAAACTAGGCAAACAGCCAACTCAACAGGACACAAAGCACTTCAGGGCCTCTTTTGGTTTTCCTTCTCTAGGCAGAGCAAGCAGCAGAGAACAAGACAAGCTTATGAGGAGCTTCACCTCTCTGATTCTAGGCAGAGATGAATGGCATTCACGATCACTGAAGATCTTGGTCAATTAGATCAATTCTCTCTCCCAACAGTCAGTAATGACTTAGGAGAAGCCTTCTGTTAGCTGACTTAGCTGCTGCAGCAGCTCTTCAGACTTTCAGCACCACCCTCATGATATAGTTTCACTTCTTCTACTCCAGTTTATATATCAAAATCCTATATAAGGTTGTTCTCTCAAACTTTTCCCCTGGTTCCTATACCTAGCAATGGGAGGGTAAATGTTTGACAACCAACTCTTGGGGTGGGGGGGAGGCAGTTGTACATAAGACACACTTTTAAGTTTTATCTACATATTAAGATTTTGTCCGTTACTTTCTTATTAGCTGTGTGAATATAATAACTGTAAGGGGAGGAGAGTTGAAACCCCCATTTCTTTTGACTCCAACTCCAAACACTTCCTATTTTCTCTGTGTTGTGTCTACTGCTCTACATTATCATGGTATAGTTAAGACACAGATATATCTCTATTTATGATATCATAGAGAGTAACTGATGCAATCTAGGTTGACTAGAATAAGGACAGATTGTCAATCAATCGGCAGGAAACAAGATCTAACAAGAAATTCAGTAATAAAACACATGGCCTCAGATGTTTCTCTGTGTAAATTCACAAAATCCAATATGAGTAAAGAAGAACTTGAGACTGATTCATAGAGGCAAATGGGGTTTTATAGGCATCATTGAGGAAACTTGGGAGAATACAAAATGCCCAGGATATGGCTCTGGGAGGGTAGAGGGAAAGGGCCTGAACCTTCGATTTCATAAGTGTAGAGAACTCCTAGGTAGGGAAACTCCCTCTACCCCAGAAAGGTGATAATTTCTCTGTAGGGAACTCTCAGATAGGGAAACCCCCCCTGCACCCCAAAAAGATGATAAATTCTCTGTAACTTGTAGTCTTAGGAAATTGCCTAGATCACTGAGAGGTCAAATCACTTGTCCAATGTCTTGTAGACAATACATGTCAAATTTGAATGCAAATCTTCCTGGTTTGGATACCAGTTCTTCATCTGTTATGCTATTCTGCCTCTCTCCTGCAATGGTAGCCCTTATACAAAAGAAAAAGATTCTTCTATATTAAGACAATATACTCACATAGGGAAATCCAGGAACCCCAGGGAGAAACATGATGGTGAATTTTTAGGCAAAGATCATTAGCAACATAAATAGAAGTAATATTATCATTGGAAATCAGTATCGTTCAGAACACCTGAGCTTCCACTCAGGAAATACACAAATAAAAGAAACACATCACTAATCTGGCACAGAGGCACGTTATAGAAGAGCTGAGAGGCTACAATTACATCTGCTAGATATCTCTGCCTTCGCTTCTGTCTGTTTCTTTTTCTCTTTATCTTTGTGTCTTTGTCTCTCCCTCTCTCAAAGGTATATCAATTAAAAATTTGTTGACAAGACCTCTAGCTTTCAAAAGAACCTTCAAAAAATAAAAGAAAGGCTGATTGTTAACAAGAAAAAACTGTTCACTCAGGAGACAATTATGGGAAACTTGGGGAAGAGTGACCCATTCCTTCTTAGATCAGAGACACACAAAGATCCCAGGGACATTCTGCTGGGTACCTCTTTATAAGGGGATATTATTCCCACCAGCTCTTACTGAAAGAAGCTGGAGCAAATCACAAAACTGTGATGCCTTGATTCACTATAAATTGATGTTATGTAATCTCAACTGGAGCCTCAGTGAAGCAAAGCAATTTTTTACACCTTCCTAATTTACACTGTCCCATTCACCATGATCAATTTGTCAAACCTTTTTATCCTTCCCTAAGCCCCCATAGCTCTCCTTCCTCACACCCTCTTAGCTGAGAACCTTGTCTCAAAATTTACCCTGAAAATTGAAGTCATTTGCCATGAGCTTCCTCTTCTCCCCCTCCCCAACTCATGTTTCCCAGATGTCCTCTACCATTCACCCCCATCCACATAATGAGGTGACCCTTTTTGCCAAGGTACAACCCTCTCCACAAGTGATCCCATTCCGTCCTGTCTTCTCCAGCAGATCATCCTTTTCATCCACCTCATCCTCTCCCTTATCTTCAGTCTCTCTCCAGAATTCACATCCCACTTTGCTCTTCTTTAAGTTATTAATCATATAATACCATGTCCTAATTATATCCACTTATTTATAACTTATCCTCCTACTCACCAGGACAGCTAGGGATGACCCAGGATGCAATGTGAGACCCTGACACTTTCAGGATAAAGTCTTATCACATTCTCACTTTGAGTGAGATACACCCATTCAATGAATACCTTCAAATCCAATTCACTCTGGAGCTCCTAGACTGGACAAGTCCCCACCCACCCAAGCACAGAATGGATATAAATTCTAAACAGTAATTGTTTTTTACCCAAGAACCCTGAGAGTCTTCCCCTTGAGTAACTACTTAAAGGAACCTATCTATTGAATAGGTGTATCTCACTCAAAGTGAGAATTTGATAAGACATTTACCTGAAAGGGCAAGATCTCACATTACATCCTGAGCCATCTCCAGCCCTCCTGATGAATATCAGACCACTGGATCTAGATGACTCAGGATAAGAAAGTGAGGTTGGTGACCTTGCACAGCCCTCCCTCACTCACATCAAAGTCAACTGTAAGTCATGTCATCATCTTGATGTCATGGTCCTCTTCAAAAATGAAGGACAACACAATCCTCCTACTAGACTGTCAGTTCCATAAGGGCAGTGATTGTCTAAATTTTATCTCCTCTCCAAGTGCTAAGTCCTTTATGAAAGTTGAAGGACTGTATTCATTGAGTTTTCTATTTTCTTGCACGGAAATTTCTTCCCCATGCCCTACCTTCCTTTTCTGAACAAATGGTTGGCCTACTTCTAGTCAGGACTTACATCTCCTTCACATTCTGCTGACTCTTGCCTTCTACTAGATATTATTTTCTCCAGTTAACACAAAGTGAACATGTGTTTGGGCCTTTACAATTGTAACAGCCTCCTTTGACTTTCCCAAGATTGATACCATATTGTTCTGGCCACATTATCATGTTACACTATTACCAGCAATCATCTCATTATGTAATTTGTGCAGTATTTTTATAAATTTTCTTGAATTACTTTAAATAGCATGACCAGGTTGACCTCGTTTAGTTTCCCCCAAACTTAGGTCTAATTGCCAATAATATCAAGCAATTTACTCAACTTCCAAGAGTGTGGAATTCCAGTTACCCTCTGCTATGTGGGTGGGGCAGGCCTATCTTTCCCCACAACTTTCTGTTTCAAGTGGGCCAAAAGTTTGGGACAGTATGTTGTGATAGAAAAAAGGTTGGAATTCAGAATACCTTGATTCTAGTTTAATAGTTTAATTTAATAGCTATGGAACCCTGTCAAGACACTCCATCTGTCTTCAGCTCAGCCCCCTCAACTCCAATGAGGTAATAAAAATTTTTTCACTACTAACTTTGCAGGGTCAGTCTCCAGGTTAAATATGACAGCTGTGCTCTCAAGCACCCTCAATGACCAATAACCTCCTCATTGCTAATTCCAATGGTCTTTTCTCAGACTTTCTCTTCCTTGACCTTCATGCAGCATGTGACACTGTTAACTACTATCTCTTACTGGATTCTCTCTCCTCTTTTTGGTTTCTGATATATTACAGTTCTTTGACTTTCTTTTTTAAAGGGTAGGAGTTCTTCCTCTTTTCTCTTTCTCTATATATTCTCTCATAGAACAGTTACTCTTTCCCATGGCTTCAAAAAGCTCCTCCACACAGATGACTCCCAAAGGAAGGTAGCATCCATTGTGGTAGCTACTCTCCTGCTCTTATTCCCTTCATTTTTTACTAGATACTAAGCAGAGATGGCAGTGGGAACTCAGATGGTGAAAAAAGTTCTCTATAAACATAAAGGGTCAAGTTGGCACATTGTGAGAGGATATAAGACATCAGAAAGTTTAGAAGGGGATGATGGTGCTTTGAATATCTCTCTCTCTCTCTCTCTCTCTCTCTCTCTCTCTCTCTCTCTCTCTCTCTCTCTCCCTCCCTCCCCCCCCCCCCCCCCCCATTTCTCTCTGTATATCTGTCTCTTTTTCTTCCAGGGTTCAAGATATCAGTGTGTACTCAGGTCGGGAATGGCTCTTTCAGTTTGACTGGGATACCCTCTCTCCCACCCCACCCCCACCCAATCCCAAGCAATAGCACCAGAAAAACATGGTGAGAATACCGAATAGCCCAAGAACGCACTGGGCCCCACGTGCTGATGGTCAGAAGAATGAGAAGGATATGGATGGAGAAAACAAGGAGCAAGGTGGGGAGGAGATTTTCTCCAAGTCTATGTCTATGTCCCCAAGGGATAAGGAGGAGTTATATCTTGAATCAGAAGCATCTGAGTCCCTTTTTCTGACAATTGATCCTTTTGGATGCTGAGTCAACTAACACTTGTGTATCGTGCTTATCTCCTACATGGCTTTGCTTACTCTAATGGCAGCCACAGGAAGACTGAACAAGCTGGACTGTGTATTGCTCATTGCCAGGGATGGGGAACAATTGCTGAAGGGTCTAGGCTTTAAACTACTGGTTTGGGCCATAACTATAGATTGTTAAAGCTAATCTAGGCCTAGGAGAAGCACTATGTATTGTTGCTGTTGTTTGGTCATTTTAGTCATGTCTGACCCTTTGTGACTCCATTTGGGGTTATCTTGGCAAAGATACCGGAGTGGCTTGTCATTTCTTTCTCTGATTCATTTTACAGATGAGGAAACTGAGGCAAGCAGGATTAAAGGACTTGTCTGGGGTCACACAGCTAGTAAGTGTCTGAGTCTAGATTTGAACTCAGGAAGATGACTCTTCTTGACTCCTGGATTGGCACTCTATCTACTGTTACTTGGCTGCCCTATGTATTATTATTATGTATTATTTTATTCCCTTATTAATTCTGAGCCAACAAGTAAAACATAATATGTGGTGCCCAAGAATGTCTTTCCATTTGGCTGGGTGGTCAACATTCTTATGCCAAGGCATCATGACTAGGGCTTAGTGAAATAGGAGGCAAGGTTTTGGTAGGTAGAGGCTCAGGAACTATTCTAAATGAGTACAGCCACATCAGTCACACCCCTTAGACTTAGGAGGTAAGCATCGGCACTCACCAAGAGGCAGTGGAAGAGAGGAGAGTGGGGAAAAAGGAGATCTCCTAGAGAGTTAGACCCTTCTCTAGCACTCTTTCTGGAACTAGGGTAGAACACATAATTGCCAGTTATTTTTGACTCTCCCCTTTCCCTCATCTAATTACTACAAAATCATGAAAATTTAACCCCAACAAAATCTCACACTCTTGTCTTCCTTTCTTTCCTCTGCTAGTATTCTAGTAGAGGCAACCATTACTACATGCTTCTCTCAGGTCTTCAGGTATCCCTTCTCACCCCCCAAGTCCATCATTGACATTACCATCACATCTTGTGCATAGAGTTCAATGACAAAACCCTCTGATGAATTTACACTGCTTTAGTAAATTTCAAACTTCCTATTCTGGCATTCAAGGCCTTCCACACATCGTTGTACATCATTTTCTAGCCTTTTTCTCATTTTATATGAGGCAGCTAGGTGGGCACAGCAGACACAGTCCTGGACTAGGAGGCACTTCCTAACTATGTAAACTTGGGCAAGTCTCTTAATCTCTTTGCCTCAGTTTCCTCAATTGTAAAATAGGGATAATCATAGTATCTACCTTCTAGAAGTTTTGTGAATATCAAATGAGAAAATATTTGTAAAGTATTTCATAAACATTAAAGCATTATATAATTATGAGCTATTACTACTCTCCACATACGCTACATTACAATGAAATCGAACTACTCATTATTCTTTCTGTCTCTCTCTGTATAGATATATACATATATACATATATGCACACATACACAATACATGCATAGACATATTCATGCACACATATGTGTACTGCATATGTATGTGTATAAACTCTGTTTACCTATATATACACTGTGTGTTGTGTGTATGTACCACACATGTACACATGTGTATATATACATATGTGTGTATGTATATACATGTATGTGCATGTAAATACCAAATATTTCTGCATCTGTATAGAGGCAACTAAGTGGCTCAGCAGATAAGAGTATTGGACTTAGAATCAGGCAGCCCTGAGTTCAAATCCTGCCTCAGATAATTAATGCCTTTGTTGCCTTCATCAAGTCGCAACTTCTGAGCTTATTCATTTGGAAAAAAAAATGGAGCTGACAATAGCACCCACTTTATGAGGACTAAATGACTCATATTTGTAAGGCACCTTGCGAGCCTGCTCTCCAGCTGGCTGGCTTTGAGCCTCTGCTCACTCTACGTCTCCGTGTTGTCTTGCAGAGCATCCTTGTCCCCACCCCCAACTCCAACTTCCCCCATCTGTTGAGTTCTTCCTCATCCTCTAAAGCCCAATTCAAATGTCAGATCTTCTATCAAACATTGCAACAAGTTTATAAAAGTTAGAATTTAAAACAAGGAAAAACAGCAAAAAAAACACACAGGGATATTTAGAAGCATAAATACCTCAGCAAATTGAATGCCCCATTTCTACCAGTGACTAAAATATGAACTATCAACCAATAACTCCTTGCTTTAAACACACCATGTAAAATATCACTGGTGTAGCAGTGTACTAATTACGTCCTTATTCTCCCAAGGCTCTATCTGTGATACATAGGCCTGTGCAACTGACATGAAAACAAGATTGTGTAAAGTTCTCTTTAATGAGTGAGCAATAAACAGTCATCTTGGGAAGAAATCCTTGTGTAATCATGCATTAAAACTGTCTTTTGGAATGGGCTTAAAATAGTTGGATAAAAAAAATCACCCTTTTAATAAAAAGGTTAGCCTGAATCCCTTTAGAGGGAGTAATTACCCAAAACTGTGATCACTTTGTAAATCAAGCCTATCAAATGATGGCACGTACCATGGGCTTTGTGAAGTCTGCTAGACACTCTGCCTACTAGAATTGGCAATGAATGAGTCACTAAGAAACAGCTGCTTCCAGATGGAACTTTGTATTGTGTCTCTATGGCATATTTCTAGAATTTGCCGGACTCAAAGCACTAGGATCACTAGAACTTAAACAAAAAAATAAATAAATAAAGCCAAAGAATATTATTGTAAGGAGGGTAGTAAGCCGGGTGCAGCTATTAAAATGAAGGGGAAAGGCGGACATTTCCATCCTACCCTTTCAAAGCTGTTAAGTGTAGCTTCAGTAATTTGCATAGCTCAAGAACTAGGTGCTAGGGGTTGATTGAAGCTAAAATGGAATTACTTATCCAAACTCAAATATCAAAGGAGTCTAGGTAAATTCCCACTGAGAAGAAGCAATATTGTCAAAAATAAAGACTTGACTTGAGGAACTCTTTTATGTGTTGGCTGGATATAATTTTGAGCCTGACTCACAAAAGAAATAATAACTTAGAAAGTGGGTTTTCTCACAAAAGAGATGTAAATTTTCCTACATGGAAAGAGCTAGCAGAAGTATTTCAGGAGAGACACAGCAGATTGCAGCAATAGCTCAGCAACAACAGATAGCAGTAGCCCTGTTAGAGGAAAAGTAATGTGGGGAAAATTCAAAGGCAAAGTCTAGACATAACCCTGGAGGCCTGAGCAGTCTATTCCTCTCCCATCAATAGCATAAGAATTCATAGCAGATTGTGACCCTCTGTATATAAGACAATTTTTCTTCTTATTTACCTTGCAATTTTGATTAAGCATATTTTTTGCTTTGGATAACTGTTTAAGCTGGTCTAGTAAAAGAGAAACAGTGGGTAGCAGCTTATAGGCTACAAATCTGAATAGATGCTACCCCTCAAAATTCCTTGAACCTCTGTGTAGCTTTCAGTGTATTTGGGGAAAGAATGCATTGAGAATATACTTCTGTAGATCATTTATGGAATTTTTTCCATGTAATTATGAATGGCTTAACTATACCTCCTTTTCCCTTCACATATTTCCTCTAACTTGGCTTTTCTTTCCTGATGACTGAAAGAAAATTTATTTCACAATTAATGTTTCATCCATTGCACCAAATAGAAGAACAGTAATTTGGGGCTTTGACACTCCCTCTGGGCTTTCATTCACAGGCTTCCAGACAAAAGGAGAAATGGGTCTTTGGTCATGAAACTAGGAAAATAAAAAAGAAAAATGTTATTTGTAGTTAACAAATGGAAATGGTTTAAGTTAGGAAGAAATTGAGCTAATGCTAGATGGAAATAAATCAATTAATCAATCATTAAGCATTAATTAAGTGCCTACTACAAGCCATCCACTGTGGTAGGCACTGGAGACTCAAATGCAAAGAATGAAAGAATCCTTACTCACAAGGGGACAGGGAAATGATGTTTTTTAAAATTCACAGTGGGCCAGACAATGAGTTAATAGTTTTTAAAGTGAAAATGATAATATCCGACATTTATGTAGCAATTTATGGCAACAAAATATAATGTATCTGACACATTATTCAAAATTTACTTGTCATCATTCAAATGTATTTCAGAATCCATACAGCCCAACCTGTACTTGACCAAGAAAAAGAGGTCATCCATCCTTAGATTAATGACCTCCAATGAAGGAAAACTCACAAACTCCCAAGATAGACCATTCCATTCTTGGGCAGGTGTAATTATTAGGTAGGGTTTTTTTTCCCCCCTTAAATCAAACCTAAAACCTAACCCCACTCAACTCTCACCCACTATTCTAGGCACAACAAAGTTTAATCCATGATAGCTGTTGAAAGGAGTCACCATATCTCCACCTTCCAGATCAGTTTTCCTGCAAGTAAACAGAGGCAGCTAGGTGGTACTGTGAGGGCATAGAGTGCAGAGTCAAGAGTCAGGAAGATCTGAATCCAAATCCAGCCTCAGACACTTACTAGCTGTATAATGTTAGGCAAGCCACTTAACTGCTGTTTACCTCAGTTTCCTCAATTGTAAAATTAATCTAACACCACCAACCTAAATTGCAAGGTTGTTGTAAGGATCAAAAGAGATAATATTTGTAAAATGCTTGATATATGGCATTTCACTATATTAATGCTTATTCCCTTCTCCTAAATACTCCTCAGTTCCTTCATTTGATCTCTATATGATATTGGTCTACAGTTTCCCTATCTTGTGGGTTCTCTCCTTTGGACATGCTCTAGTTTTTCAATATATTTCTTAAAATATGAGACCCAAAACTGAATATAGAACAAGGATCAAAAATTCTGAGCTGAAAGGGATTTTAGAGGCCATTGAGTACAGTCTCCTCATCTAGAAAATGAGAAAGTGAGGCTGGGAGAACTTAAAGGATTCATACAGAAGTATATAGCTAGTAAATGTATGAAACAGGATTTGAACTCAGTTTTGTTTTTTTAGTAACTACAAACAAAATTCCCTTTCCACTTTACCACCTAGTCGCAACAAACATAATTACAGATTCCTCTATATGTGACCTAACAGAGCAGAGAACAAAGGGACCTGCTTTGTTCTAGACACTGTGCCTCTCTTGCACCCATCTTTCTGAGGTAGATATAATCATCTACATTTCATAGATGAAAAAACACAAAACCCAGAGAGATGACATGATTACTCCAAGAAGAGAATGCCTAAGGACTAGAGCTAAAACCTAAACCCTGGTTTTCTGACTTCAAGTTCAGATAAACAAGTTTAAGAGTTGGTCAATGGCATCAAACCTGCATCAAGTTCTCACATTTCTCAGGATAGATTCACAAGTTACTTTCCTGTAAATAAAAGAGACAAGTGATTGCACATCAAAGATATTAACTAATTAATAAAGACCCACCAAACAGAGGTACATGACCTTCTCATAGAGTGAAGACCAGCTTGACAGTACAGTCCCAAAGCTACTCAGGAAATCTAATCAAGACAAAGCAAATCCAATTTATGAAACTTTAGAGAGAGAATATCTTTGACAGCTAGAGATTTTAAAAAACAACAAATAAATGGCATAAAATACAAGGACAAGATCGCAGATTTAAGGTTTTGCCAGAATAGATAATGAAAAAGAAATCTCACTTTCACTCTGTAGAATTAAGAAATGGTTTGTTCCTAAAATTTGCAATTTTTCAGAATCTGTAATTTTTCCTCAAAGGTTGGAAACAAGGATTCTTTTTTGGGGTAAAGTACAATGTAAGGATCTGAGTTATATTTCTGTTGGGAAAGTAACCATCTAAAGAAAGTATTACTAAGAACTTCAATTGTCATTGAATTGCTCTTAATCAGACTACATTTCCCAGAATCATCATATCTGAGAACATTGAATATCATAGCTGGAAGAGACCTTGCAGATCATGTAGTCCAGCCTCTTCATTTTACAGATAAGGGTAATGAGACCCAGAGAAGAACAATGACTTGTCCAAGGTCATCCGACCAGTGAAATAAAATAACATAGACTACAAGAACCAGGGCTCCTGACTCCCAGGCCAGTGTTCTATTACATTCATGCTTTCTGGAGTTGGTATTTTCTATACCAATAACTAACTCACTTACAGGTCTCTGAAGTCAAAAGGAGTTGGTCCACAGCAAATGTGAAGGCAGACTAAAGAATCACACCATCCACTAAAGTATAAAAATACAGATGTTGAAGGTTACAGGGTGATTCCCCATGACCAATGTCACTCAAAGGATGGTTCTACATACTATATTTTATATACTAAATCAAGAGACAAAGCTTAAGGCTCTCTAACAAGAATCCCTAAAGATTCTCCCAATTATTATCCTGTTCTCCTTCATCCAGGTTCCAGAAGCCTGCCTCCTGTGTTCAGGTGCCCCAAAGGCCATCAAAAACGAAGACCAAGCCTAAAGATGTTGGGGGTGAAATTTCTGGGTAATCAAAATTTGGAACTGCTAATTTTCCCATGGTCACAGATGAAAGAAAACAGACCAGAAAAGGGAACTATTGCTCTCCCTCTCCATCCCTACCCAAAAGCAAAGGGACCCTGTCATGCTGGCCTTTGACCTATGGCTCTGAAGGGGAAAATGTTTTCTGCAGATCTGTAATTGGCTTAAGAGAATGGATCTGAGACAGTACACCTTTGAGATGTGAGCAGTGACACAGGCAAATACTGCTCCCTTAAGCAAAGATTTAATTAGCAGCAGTCTTGTATTCTATTTGGGTTTTTCCAAAACCCTTTCATGCTTTCAAGACAACTTCATTTGCATGGTAAAAGGCTATTGAAAATATCATGCTAGAAATGTATTCAGTCAAATTTCATCAGATTAATGATCATGTCAGCATCCCATTTAGTTACACACACACACACACACACACACACACACACACACACACACACACTCCACTTGGGAGATGCAACCTGAAATAATGGGAAGATCTTGATGAATAAGAACTCAACAAGATGCAATATCCAAAATGGAAAGCAACTGCAGAGGGGAGTCAAGTGACTTGCTTGCAGCATCGTGGTGAATTAGCAAGATGACTGGGTATAAAATCAGAAGATTTGGGATCAAACTGCTCTTAGGGGATTTGCTCTCTCTGTGATCCCAAGCAAATCATTTCACTCTCAAAGTGTTTCCTCATTTGTGAGAAAAAAGGAAGACCATCCGTAATTCCTACCTTATTGGGTTGTTGTAAAGGACAACAGAAAAATAATTTCTGAAAACTGGAAGCAATTGGCATATGCAATAATAAGGGAAATGGTTCAGATTGTGAATTATTAATGTACTGGAATACTATTGTGGGGGGAGGGGGGGAATAGAGGAGTCCACTTATCTGCAAGACCCTGGGCCACTTTTAGAGGGTCAAGAAGGTCCTAGTTCAGAGTCAAACAAGGACATTGCTTATCAACTCAAAGGTCCTCCAGCACTGAAACAGAGCCTACATGACCCACTAAAAATAATGCAGGGTCCCACAGATCTAGGGGCCTCACCTGTTTATCTCAAATGAGATAATATTTGTATAACACTTAGCACAGGGCTTGGCACATAGTAGACACTGCAGAAATGTTTATTCTCTTCCCTTGTTTCCCCCATTACACTCTAATGCAAATAAATTAACAGCTAGAGAGTACATGTGATAGAATGTTATCAGGAAGACCTGAGTTCAAATCCTGCCCAAGATATTTGCAAGTTATGTGATGCTGAGGAAATAACTTAGCCACAACCACACCAACATTCTTCCTTTATGCAAATCTGCAGCTAAATGAAAGGATGCTTTACAGCTTCTCTTCAGAAAGGCAAATGATGGAGCTGGTGTACTTGGTTTCACTGTGAACCCAAGGGCACCATGAAACATCACTGCAGAACACTTGACTGTCTCACCCGGACTGGGGAGGGGAGCCTGTGGTCTCCAGGCCACATGTGACTCTCCAGGTCCTCAAGTGTGGCCCTTTGACTGAATCTAAACTTCACAGAACAAATCCCCTTAATAAAAGGATTTGTTCTGTAAAACTTGGACTCAGTCAAAAGGCCACACCCATGGACCTAGAAGGCCACATGTGTCCTCGAGGCCACAGGTTCCCACCCCCCCTCCCCAAGTCTTAGCCTCTGTCAGCCTCAACTTCCTTTTCTGTAAAATGTGGATAATAACAGCATCTACCTCACAAGGTTGTGGTGAGGATCAAATTAGAACATGCTATATAAAATCAGGTATGAGGAATATGAAGAAATTGGGAATGGCCTTTACAAAATAATCAGAGAGAAAGAGAAAGAGAACCTAAAGGAAGAGAATACACATCAATTGACACATTAATCTGACAACAGAAGTAGAAAAAGAATGATAACAAATGGACAAAGAATACTGAAACAGACAAAGGTGAGTGACTAAAAGAAATTTTTCCCTATTCATTTAAATCAGTTGAGGAAAAGGAAGATGTTTAGCCTAGGGAAGATAAAATTCAGCAGGGACATTATAGCTTTGTTAGCATATTCAAAGATCTGTAAGGTGCAGGAAGGATTGGACTTGGTCTGTTTGGCCCCAGAGGGCAGAAGCAGAAGAAATGGCAGAAATTGCAAAGAGGTTTATTTGTGTTCAATATTATAGTGGAAATTCCTTTCATTTATGCCTTGGAGTAGAAGGCCTCAAGGTCCCTTCCATTTCTGAAGTTCTGTTATTCTTGGGCACTGTGAAATTAATTCATTTAAGTGAAAATAGTACTTAACAAGCTGTGTTGGATGTGATAATGTTCACTGTAAAGGTTTGGTTTTTTTATAAAACATTGTAATTGTTTTATAAAACTTTAAAATACTATATAGCATAAATATTGTCTATTATTATCATACAGTATTTGAGCTGAACAGGATCTTAAGTATGACCAGGTACATAGGTTGATCATGTGACAGCCCCTCTGACCCTCAGAGGATGAACAAGATATGCTTAAGCTCACTCAGCAAGTCGGAGCAGTCCTCTGACGCCCACCTCAGTATTGTTTCCACTACATTTTTTTGTGTAGAGAAAAAAAAACATTCAGAAAATCACTACCAAGACTTTTTTCTGTTCCTCTAAATTGCAGCCACTATTAAACTTCATAAAAACTGGTAGCTATTACAACAAGAATACCTACTTTGGAAGGAGAAGAATTTCTGTAGCTCACAATCTTAGTTACATAAGAGAGTTGAGAGATGTAAGAGATTTGTAGTATAATACTGCTTCAGCAAGATGCCAGTATAAAGCACACTTCTGAGTGTGTTTACAGGTGTGTGTATACACACACACACATATTCACATAAGCAAAGTTGTTGCTTTTCATCCTTCATTGTCAAAGACAACCAGTTATCATAGGGTGATGTCCCGCCTTGCACGTGAATTGAATTTAAGTGAGGTGGTTTGCACAAAGTGGTTAGCCTCACAATCTCTCTTCCGGAGTCATTGAATTCCAGTGGCAAGACAAAAATCAAGATGGCTGTCAGTTACCTGGAATGCAGTGGATGACCTTGGCATCTTCCATTTCTGATCTAGCTCTAAGTGCTCCACTGCACCTTCTCCAGCCGGTGCTTCAGCTGCCTTCATGGTCATTGGTACAAATTGTTTTCATCCCCCCATTCTGCTGGGGGAAATCTCCACATGCTTGGGATAGACACTGCCCTAACTCACTGATGGTTTGAATGGCAAAATGATATCCAGTGGAAGGAACACTAGACTGCATCAAAGGGTCAGAGGATTTGGATCCATTCCACCACTAAGTAGCTATGTGGACTTGGAAAAGTCAATGAAGTAATTTGACACACATTTTCCTAAAATTAAGATGTTAAAATGGTTCCTCCTACTCCCACACACACATATCCACAACACTGACATGGGATAAAGCTCTCCTAAGATGATATATTTAAAGAAGATTTAAAGCCATAGCTCCACATCTTATGACCTGGGGACAAATATAATGAGCTTCCTCATTATAAGGCAGAAAGCAGTGGGAGTTGTCTTGATGCTCAGTTCCATTCAACAAATATTTACTGAGTACCTATTATGTGTGACAGCCATGATGGACTAAATAGAGAGATGAAGAAATGGTCCCTGATGTCAAGAGCTTACAATCTAGTTGGAAATAAAAGAAAGATCCAAAAAAGCTATTAAAATATGTGTGATATGCATATAGAACTAATACAAAGTGATATTGTAGATCTATGGAGGGAGAAATGAACTCTAGGTGGGGAAATTGGGAAGATGTCATGGAGGAGATGGGTTGTGTAGATTGGGTCAGATGATGGTGAAAATGATGGAGGTGATGAAGATAATGAAAAGATGGAGGTGAGACAAGAGAGGGGAGGAGAAGTTTTTAAACATAGGAAGCAACTGATTGGTGGAAATAGAGGGGAAAAGGGAAGCTGAGTTACAAGGAAAATGAGTAGTCCAGTTTGGCAGGAACATAGCTATGTATTTAAAAGAAAGGCATGGGAGAAAAAGATAGAGAGAGAAGTTAAAGCCAACCTATGCAGGACTTTGGCTGCCAATCTAAGTATATTTGGTAGACAATAAGTTATAAAAAAAAGCCCTCCTAATGCTCACCTTATTGTCTCTCTTGATGATAAATGATTTCATTTATTCAATTATTATCTATTGGCCCCTTACTATATGCAAGGCATTGAAAGGAAAACAATGATGAACAAGACATTATTTCTGCTCTCTGGAAGCTTATACAGTCTAGTCCAATGGTTTGTGGCCTTTTTGAATATGAAGATGTTGTCATAATTTCAAAAAACAGAATAAACCCCCACAGAACAGTAGTTCCATACTTTGTATCCATTGATTAAGAAAATACTTGATGACAAGAGCTACCATCCATTCAAATAATACCATTAAATGAATATTAATCACAACAACATCTACAGCATTTTTCTTATTAGGCACTAATGAAACATTGATAATTAACACTGTTGACACAAAACCCATTATTCACAAGCATATGTGATTGGAGTAAATAAAGATAAAAATGATGATATCTGGTGTATAGTCTATTCCTCAGAGATAATGTAATAATTCTGTGACTACCTAGAGATCTTCAGCAAACATGTTGGAGACTACTGGTCCAGAATTTAATAGCAAACCTGTCTTTTTTAAATTGAGTCTCTGTAATATGGGTCACCATAGTAAAAATGGAGAGAGGCACATAATTGCCTTTAAACCAATAAACAAGTAATCCACTCCAATAAATATGTCTTAAGCATTTACCATGTGCTGGGGATACAATTAATAAATAAATTAGTAAAAAGGACAGGCCCTGCCCTCAAGGAGCTTACAGTCTAAAAGAGGAGACAACACAGAAAAGGAGGCAGGAAAGGTGGGGGAGGTAATCCCACTGGGATTACCCAGCATAAAGCATCTTGTTCTGTGGAGTTGAAACCACATGGTGCAACAGATGCAGAGTAGAGTAACAAGAATGTAATAAATGCCTACTATGCAGCAGTCACTGTGCTAAGCCTTAGAGATCCAAATGCAGTAAAAGAAACAACGTCTCCTTGCAAGGTACATACCTTCTAATAAAGGGGACAACAAAGATAGATATAAGCATGAAGACTTCAGAGAGAGCATTAGCTAAAGGATGGGAAAGATTCAGTGAGGCCAAGGCAAGGAGGGAGTGTATTCTAGGCATAGGAGACAGCCAGTGAAAAGGCATGGAGACAGAAGACAGTGTGTCACATATGAGCAACAGTTGTTCAAGCATTTTTCAGTCATGTCCATTTTTCAGTCACCCCACACCATGTGGGGTTTTCTTGGTGAAGATACTGGAGTGGTTTGCCATAAGAAGGCCATTTGGGGAGTTGCAGGAGCTGGGGTAATTTGCAGTGAGCCTAGACTGAGCTGTCTCAATTGGAAAAGGCTTTACCAGCTCAGTAGAAGAGTTTAAATTTGACTCTTCAGATGACGGAGCCACAAGAGCTTAGTGGGTAAGAGAAAGAGATGATCAGATCTATGCTTAAGGAAAATCTCTTTGGGCAGCAACGTGGAGGATGAATTGGAGCAGGGAGAGACTTGAGCAAGGGAGATCAATTAGAAAGTTGTTGTAGTAATCAAAGTGAGAGATGAGAAGGATCTGGCGTAAGACAGAAGCTGAGTAAGTGGAAAGATACCAGATTTGAGAGATATTGTAAAAAGAAAAGGATTAGATTTTTTGTGTGACACAGTCATGTTCAGAAATTTCTCAGTAAATAAAAATAATGTACCTTGGATATAGAGCTGAAAGGAATTGTCCCTTCCATCAATGGGAACCCTTGACTTTGATATTTTGATAGAT
This sequence comes from Bettongia penicillata ogilbyi, assembly GCA_023548195.1. Classification (NCBI taxonomy): domain Eukaryota; kingdom Metazoa; phylum Chordata; class Mammalia; order Diprotodontia; family Potoroidae; genus Bettongia; species Bettongia penicillata. Next base: position 4,373,082 of record JAJHZJ010000017.1, read on the forward strand.
AAACTACAATCCCTCCACATTTTCTCATGTTGTATAATTTTCTTGTCCATGTCCTTCTAACATATCGTCCACAGATGACCTACTCAATGCACCAGAGGTGTTGATCTTATAGTATCCTAGGGATTCTTTTGTATCTTAGAGTTAAAAACCTAGGAGAAGGTCAATCAGCTAGGGGAATCTTCTGAGAGAGCTTATGCAAAGACATGGAAAAGAACCACACAGGTTTGAGAAGGCATGGAGGAGTCATGATCTGTAACAGTGGAAGGTACACCCACATCAGTGAGATCACAGGTCCATGGAGGTTTTGAAGTGAGCCATTGTAGTATTTGGTCAGTATATCTGTTGTCTCTCATTCTCAAATGACTGACCTACAACATGTCACATGTACAAGATATTCAAAAATATCTTTTAAGCTGATCCCTGTAAGCAAGTCATAAGTATAAGTAAGACATATGGGGTGTATTAGGTATTCAGGGAGGACCAGTACCTCTGGTGCGAGGGCTTGCCAATTTCTTTTCAGGGCTGCTAATCCACCTTCGGTGTCCACCTGTCACCCAAGAACCTATAACATGAGCATCAGTCACACCCTGGTAAAACCATCTCAGCAGTCAGACTAAACGAAGTCGAGGGTGACCAACAAGCTTCCAACCCATCAGTGAAATAGGAAAATGATGTCTACACCAAGCATGGGAAGATTTCCTCCAGAAGAATTGGTGGATGAGAATTTTTTGTACTAATGGCCATGGAGAAGGACAAAGAAGGTGCTACAGAGAACTTAGAGTTTGGTCACACTTTGAAGATACCAAGGTCATCCACTGCATCCTGGGTCATCTTGACTTTTATCCTAACACTGGACTTTGATGACTCTGGAAGTAATAGTGAGGCTGAACACTTTGTGTAACTCTGCCTCACTTAAATCCAATTCATGGGCAAATCAACACATCACCCATTATTTCACTCGTCCCCTTTGAAAATGAAGAACAAACAGTAAGTGTTAACATGGTGCAAGTCAAGTCAAGAAGCATTTATTAAGCACCTACTAGGTTAGGCACTGTACTAAGTCCTGGGGACACAAAGAAAGGCAAAAAAAAAAATCTGTATTCTCAAGAAGTTTCATTCCAGTGCAGTAAAAAAGTTTATCAATTAAGTTCTGAGTCCTGGTTCTGCCAATGACTTGCTTTATTATGACTTTAGATAAAGATCTAAATGTAAAATTCTACTAGATCTCTAATATCCCTTCCAGCCTCTAAAATTTTATAATTTTATGATTCCATGATTCCATCTAAATCCACTTCCATTGTCTGAATTTATCCTTCCACTACAATAACTGAGCTGTTATGTAGTTAGCTGAAGATGGAATAATCTAACTATAAATTAAACTGAACATTGTTAGCCTGGAGATCACTCCTAGACCAAGCCGAACTCACTAACAAATTGTGAAACAGTCTTTAATCCTGGGAAAAAACTAGTAAAGGCCATACAGATGATGAGCCTAACCATCAAAACTATAACTATACATTTCAAAGGGAACTCAGCAATAATTGAGTCTAAACCAAGACATGACTTCAATTTCTACAATGTCTCAGACAAGTGGCCATCCAGCCTTTACTTGAATACATGCAGTGGTACCAAGCCTGCTCTTTCCCTCTCTCCCTCCCTCCTATTTCACTTTGAGATTGCTCTCTTAAGAAATTCTTACTAACATTAAATTTAAATCTACTTTCTGCCCTTTGCTAATAGTTCTGTCCTCCGGTGTCCCGTAGATTAAGTCTAATTTTTCTTCTACATGACAGCCCTTAAAATATTTAGAGATAATGACTCTCACTCTTATCTTAAAGTTAAATATCCCATTTCAATTAATCAAGCAATGCCTTGTGCAGACCCTTCCCTCTACACCTGCTCAGCTTCCTCATTACACTTCTCTCCCCCAAGCTGGCTCCCCATCACAGACTTTACAGGTATAACTTGAGCCTCAAAGCACATTGACATGAAACTCTCTCCTCACTGGTGGAGATCAATGCCCCATGCTTGTGTGAAGGCAAGGGTAGACCTGGAAAATTCAAGAGAGAGGAGAGATTCATGCTTTTTAGTCTCTTTGGGTTCTTCCACATTCCAACTTTGAGAGAGATGAACATTGCCAATCCTACTTTAGGTTGCTGAAAGGAGAAAAAGATCCTGGAAAGAAGTCAATATGAAAGGATCTGGTAGTCTCCATCATGTCCCTATCTCCAGTTTATTCCACTAGCAACTTTGGAGAATTTTCCCCATGGATGAGATCCTGGATTCTCTTTCTCTTGATTGAGCTGAGATACCTCCCTGCCAATGGGAGAGTTCTTTCACTCTATATTGTCTAGCAGGCGTATATTCTCATATGCATACTTTCTCTGACTTCTTTTTTTAGATCAATTTGAATAAATGAGTTTCTTTACTACTTGCAAAGAAATCCGTTGGAAACTCAATAAGATGTGTTCACGTATCTGTGGTAAATGGGTCAAGCCTTGGATATAAATTTTGGGATGCTCCTTTCTCCATTAAGAAATAGTGATCAGAAGTTTAGCTTTAACCTAAGAATTATATCATCATAACTAATAATCTTTAAAAAAACAGATAGAGGAGGGTGGAGCCAAGATGGTAGAGTAGAAAGATGAACATACTCTAGCTCTTACCCCACAGCCCATAAAATACCCTTAAAGAAGAACTCTCAACAAATTCTAGAGCAACAGAAGCCACAGAACAATGGAGTGGAGGAGATTTCTATGCCAGAGTGACCTAAAAGACCAAAAGGAAAGGTCTGTCGAGCACCAGAAGCAGAATACAGTCCAGCCCAGCCTTGGGAACATGGCACCAAAAGGAGCAGATCCGAGCAGGCTTCAGTGACAGAAACTCCAGCAGCAGCACAGATCCCTCAACACACAGGTGCCATGGGTCAGTGAGAGGGTTTTTTCAGCTGGCCAAGAAGGGAGTAGGGTGTCTCCATAACTCGGGCCTCCTCAGGTGGCAGCAGTAGAGGCAGAAGCAGACAGGAGCTCCCAAAGCAGGCAGTAGCCCTTATCCATTGTTGAAGTTCTCATTGTAAAGCCCCTGAGGGAACTGAGCCCTGTGTGGCTGCCCTGCCTCCTCCTGAGCAACTGATCTTAATCTCACACTGAATAGCAGCCCTGCCCCTGCCTAAATCCCCTGAGGGATTGTAGCAGCTCATCTGAATCTCAGCCCCCAGTTCTGGCTTGGTGGAACTGGAATCAAAGTGGTTGCGTCAAGCAACTGGCTGGGAAAATGACCAAAAAAGAGGAAAAAAAATAAGACCATAGAAGGTACTTTCTTGGGGAATGAGTCTCCCCCCATCCTTTCAGATGAGGAAGAACAAGGCATACTGTCAGAGGAAGTTAAGGCCTCTGCCTCCAGGGCCTCCAAAGGGAACTTAAACTGAGCTCAAGCAATAGAAGATCTTAAAAAACAAGTTAGTAGCTTACTAAAGGAGAACCAAAAAAATGCTGAGGAAAATAATACCTTTAAAAAGAGGCTAACTCAATTGGAAAAAGAGGTTCAAAAAGCCAATGAGGGGAAGGAGGTTTTAAAAGCAGAATTAGCCAAATGGAGGAGAAGGTTCAAAAGTTCACCGAACAAAATAGGTCATTGTAAGACAGAATTGAGTTCAAGGAAATGAATGACTATGAGTTAAACCAAGCAGTTAGTAAACAAAACCAAAAATTTGAAAAAATTGAAGATAATGTAAAGCATCTCATTGGAAAAACAACTGACTTGGAAAATAGATCCAGGAAAAACAATTTAAAAATTAGGGACTACCTGAAAGCCATGATCAAAAAAAGAGCCTAGACATTATCTTCCATGAAATTATCAAGGAAAACTGCCCTGATGTTCTAGAATCAGAGGGCAAAATAAATATTGAAGGAATCCATTGATCACCTCCTGAAAGAGACTCGAACAGAGAACTCCTAGGAATATTGTGGCCAAATTTCAGAGCTCCCAGATCAAGGAGAAACTACTGCAAGCAGCTAGAAAGAAACAATTTGAGTATTGTGGAAATACAATCAGGATAACACAGGATCTGGCAGCTTCAACATTAAGAGATTAGAGGGCTTGGAATGGGATATTTCAGAGGTCAAAGGAACTGGGATTGAAACCAAGAATCACCTACCTAGAAAATCTGAGTATAATACTTCAAGGGAATAAATGGTCATTCAATGATATAGAGGACTTTCAATCATTCATATTGAGGAAAAGACCAGACCTGTATAGAAAATTTGACTTCCCAAGACAAGAATCAAGTGAAGTATGAAAAGGTAAACAGGAAAGAAAAAGCATAAGCTGATCTGCTTACATTACTACATGGAAAGAAAATATTTTTAACTTTTGAATCTTTTCTCAGTATTTGGGTAGATGGAGAGATTGTACACACACACACACACACACATTCACATATATAGATAGAGAGTACAGGTGTGTTGAATCAGAAGAGATGATATCCACACAAAAAAATAAAATAAAACAACAATTAAGGGGTAAAGAAGGAAAATACCAGGAATAGAAAGGGAGAAATGGAACAGGGCAGGTCATAACTCATAAAAGAGATAAAAAAAAAAAAACTCTTCTTCAACGAAGGAGAAAAAGGAGAAGGGGAGAGGGGAAAAATGAAGCTACTCTCTCTACATGTGGCTGAAGTAGGGAATAACATAAATAACATAAATTTGATATAAAAATTTATATCACACTACAAGAAAGTAGGAGAGGAGGTGACAAGTAGGGTGAGGGGAATGTTAAAAGGGAGGGCAAATAGGAGAAGAGAGTCACTAGAAAGAAACATTTTCGAGAAGGGACAAGGTCAATTGTAGGGGAAAAATAAGAGGGGATAGAGTAGGACAGAAGGCAATATAATTAGTATTACACAACATGATTATTATGGAAGTCTTTTGCAAAACAACACATATTTAGTCTGTATTGAATTGCTTTCCTTCTCAGTGGGGCTGGGGAGGGAGGGGAAGAGGGAGAGAAGTTGGAATTCAAAGTATTAGCAACGAATGTTGAGAATTTTTATTGCATATAATTGGGAAATAAGAAATACAGGGAATGGGGTATAGAAATTTATCTTGCCCTACAAGAAAAGAGAGAAGATAGGGATAAGGGAAGGGTGGGGCATGATAGAAGGGAGGGTACATTGAGGGAGGAAGTGGGGGAGGGGAGTGATGGGGAGAAAAATTGGACATGTTACAAAGTGAGGTAAAAGCAATTAGTATTAAAACAATTGACTGAATTAATTACTGAGAATAAATCAATGACATCTTTAGTTTGGGGGAAAGAATTTTAGTCTAAATTTCCTAGAGGAAGGTAACCTTGGGTAAAATTTGGCATTGATGGAAAAGTTAAGGTTTTAATGGTAACTTTGATTTTATGATTGCTATTTAATCAGGAACTAGAACATGTATAGAAAGGCATGTAAGCCACCTAAGATTTGCCTCAAAAGATGTTCCTTAGCCAAAGTGAAATTATAATCACATTTGAAACCTGGTTATTGGAACTTGCCATTTTTAGATGCTATGGGACTATTAACTGACTGTTCTGAGTGTAACTCTAGGTATGGATAGCAACAAAGTTGGTCTGAGCCTACAATCCATGAGCTGGTGAGATGCTGGTATGAACTGCAAAACGTGATCTCATGGGAAGGGTGGGAGAGTGGCTGTTCAGCCTGGGCTGAAGTAGGATTCTCCTGACTCAATTTCCTCACTGACACGTGGCAGACTTTAAGCCTGACTGAATGCAAGTGGACAATCTAATCCTGCCTGGAACTGACATGAAAGTTGGGGAGATATTGTATCCCTGCAATGTCCCTACTCTTGGTGGCAATTTCCTGTAGTCAAAAGGTTTGTAAACTTAATAGCAGATCTATTAAATTATAGATTATTGGTAGGGGAACATCTGAGATTAAGTCTAAAATTAAACTATTAGGCATAGGACTTTAGACCTACAATAATAAGTTAGGGTCCTTTTGTGGAGACAATTAGGTCAAGGGCTTGTGAGGTTAGCATACACAGTTATTATTTGTGTCTCAGTTGGTTAATGTTTAAAAAAAATTCTTTCGTGGTCCATATTGTAAATGCTTTAAAAAGAAGTATCACCTGACCAACAGTTTGAATTGTTTTATCTGTTACAAACTGTGTTAAAAATGAAAAATTAAATCAAAAAATATATATTTTACATATATATACACATGTGTAAAATATATAATGCATAAGTATGTAATAACATGGAGAGAGAGAGACAGAGAGACAGAGAGTGAGAAAGAGAGAGTAGGTTAAAGTGAACCTTAGAAAGAAGGGCAATAAGACCTAAGGAGAGATGTGGAACCTAACTAGGGGTCTGAAAGAGCACAAAGCTATCCATAATTATAAGCCCATGGCCTATAAAAAAACAGGTAGGATATTATTCTGATATGAGAAATTGGTAGAAGTCAAATCATAAGTGTTAAAAAAGATTTTAGGTGTTGCAGGACTCTAGTCTTGTACTATGTTGACAGCAGAATTTAGTTTGTGAAGAAGCGTATGTATAAAAAGTTAATGTTGTGGTTTGAGTAATTAGTGTTATATCAGAGAAAAAGGGAGGTGGGAAGAAAAGAGATAGAAACACTTATTAGAAGTCTACTACATGCTAGGCACAGTGCTAAGCACTTTGCAAATATGATCTCACTTTATCTTCACAACTGGAGGAGGGGAAGGGAGGGGAAGTGTTATCATTATCCCCATTTTACAGTTGAGAAAAGTGAGACAAACAGAGGTTAAGTGACTTGCCTAATGTATGTAACACACTTCATAAATGTTTGAGGCCAAATTTGAACTGAGGTCACTTGGGTATTTGTGGTTGAAATGCCTGGCTACAAGACCAACATTCTGTCTACTGTGTGGCCTAGCCAAGATAATACCAGTTCTGGCAACTGTGACAGTAGAATACTATCAGTTTTCATATGTCAGAATCACACAATTCTGATTACCCAGGAGTCAATGCACAATGAAGAAGAGAAAGTATGAGGGAGATAGGGGTGTATAAGCAGGACATCTTTTTGTAAAAGAATTATGATTTAGAGATAGCATTGCTTTAAAATAAACAATATTGTGTGTTCTATTAAAAAAAAAATTAGATAGATAAATGTCCATACCAGTGTCCCCTCACTTTGAGGCCTCCGCTGGCCTCAACCTTCTGATTATCCTCCTGGTAAGAATGGAGAGGCAGGAGGGAGGAGACACTAGTTCTAGATTCCCTTTGAGTAATCCAGTATCAAGATGGTTTTATCACATGTGGAAGATAGTCTCACGAGACAAGTCATTGGTCAAAATATATATTTAATATGTGTACATATAGAATATATTATACAACTTGACCACTGAAAAATTTGACCTTGGAATCAAAGACAAATAATTGTACCCAAATCCACCAAGAATTATCAGTTATGAAAGGAGATATTTTATATCCCATGGCCAGAGGGACGGAGTCAGGGTCTCAAGAAAGAAAAGGTAATTCTCATTTCACAACTTACACATTTTTATGATACTTTGATGAAGAGGCTCAAAATAATGTCATATAGCATTCCTTTGAAGGAATTTGGGATGGTTATCCTAAAAAAAGATTTACAATAAGAAAGGACATAATCTTTGTCTTTAAATTTTTGAAAGGTCATCATGAGAAGGAGTTAACTCAATGTGTGTGGTTCCAGAGGGAGAGGATTAGGGCAAATGGATGGACATTTCAATGAAGTGAGTTTTGGTTCAACATAAGTTTTTACTTCCTAATATTCCAAGCTACAAAAAAAAAAATGGAATGGGCTGTATCATAATGTTTTGAGTTCTATATCACTAAAATTCTATAAACAGTGACTTGATGACTTCATGGATAGTATATAGGCCAACTGATCAAGAACCAAACTAGAAATATAACTGGCAATATATGTCCTGTGTGAATTCAATGAGGTAGCATCCCTGATCTTCCCTATTCCATTGTTCCCCATCCAAATTTTTAACCTACTGACTGTTGAGGGTATGGATTCACCATGAAAAGAAAAGACTTAGTCCATGCTCTAAAGAAGAATACACCTACAGAATGGGGAAGGTGCTGTGAGGCTATTACTATGCACCTTTTGGGTTTACATTCATTGTAATTATCCACTTCCTTGTTCCTGCCTAGACCTAGCTATGATAAGTAAGTCCTAAAAAATAAATATGTTACAAACAAAAGACTTTTCAAGAACACTAAAAGACAGTGAATCCAGGGTGCAACCTCCTTTCCCATCAAGAAAAAACTAGAGACACTCAAGGGAAGGCAGCATATTAAAGAAGAAAGATCACTAGCTTAGGCATCAGAGGACCTGAGTTTAATTCCAAGCTCAGCTATTGGGATCTTAGAGGAGGTAGTGAAAAGGGCAATGGCTCTGGAGTCAGAGGACCTAGGTTCAACTCCTTCTCAGATGCTTGCTACCTTTGTGACCTTGGAGAGGTCACTTACACTTCTGGGTCTTGGATTCCTCCCCTGTAAAATGAGAGAATTAAATGGGAAAGTCTCTGATGATTCAGCTGTAAATATTAAATGTCATGATTGCTCAGGGACTCAGTTTCCTATTCTGTACAAAGAAAGTGTTAGCCTAAATAAGCTCTAAGGTCCCTGTCAGTTCCAAATCCTATGAATTTTAGAATAAATATAGAAAGAATGATTTCAGAAGCACCAAGGTGGCCACAATATATCAAAATCTACATTTGTCTGAAGGAAAAGGATGAAAATGACACAGACAGAAACTGAAGAGTCATGTCAAACATCACAAGAAAGATTGGAATTTAGCATTTAAGGAGTCAAAGAAAAATTTATATGACTGATGAAGTAGAATTCTTCACATTGAAAATCTCTACATTTGAAATATACAGCCCTATCGATCATAGGGATGCCAGGGAACATTTAGTAGTAGTGACTTTTCCCTCTAATCAGTCAGGAAACAGTAGTTTGCCTTTCCCTAACCAGAATATGCCAGAGATCAACAAACTGGAAGAGGCAGGCCCTGCAGTCAGGAGGATTTAGGTTCATATACTACCTCCCTTAGCTACGCAAGTAGGGACAAATCACTTCATCTCTTTAAATTTCTGTTTCCTCATTTGGAAAAAGTGAATAGTCTGTATAATGCCAGCTTCATGGGACACTGTGAGGTTCAAATGAGATCATGTAAATAAAACAAAGATAATGTAGACAAAACATTTTGCAAATCCTCACAGGTTATCTAAATATGTATTACTATTAACATTCTCTTTAGCATGTAACCACCCAAGTCCCAGAAATAGCAGAAATCATAGTCTCTAGAAAAATAATGATGTGAAAAATCTAGAATTATCTGGATTTTAGCAAAGCCTTTGACCAATTCTTTTACAATATCCGCATAGGCGAGATGTAGAGATATCAGCTGGGCTAATTTGAAATTGGCTGACTGGCCTAACAAAACATAACACAAGTTTTAATTTGATGAGTTAATAGCAACTGAAAGTGGAATCTCTAGTGGAATACTCAAATATTCACTCCTTGCCTCTGGGTTGTTTAATGTTTGTATCAATAACCTGAGTGAAACAATAGTAAATAGGGTAGTAAATAAAGAATAGGGTGCTTTAAGGCTTACAAAGTTATTTCTATCTATACGGATGTAGATAGATAATTTAATTTAATAATTAAGTCATTTAATAATCACAAGGACATTGTAAGGTAGATGTTATTATTCCTATTTCACATATGAAGAAACTAAGGCTAAGAGAAATTATGTGATTTGTCCAGGGTCACATGGGGTACCACAATTACCAAATATATGGATGCTAGAAAATTTTGCAGGATAGCTAATGTATTGGATGATGATAACAGAATCAAAATCCATTAATATTTCAGCAGACGAAAATGAGTTGTCATGGAGGCACACACTGTAATTCCTGCTACTAAGGGAGGCTGAAGTTGGTGGATAGCTTGAGCTTGGGAGTTTTGAGCTGCAGGAGGACTAAAACAGATTGGGAATCCACATTAAGCTTGGTATCAATAGCATGAGCCCAAGAGAAGAGGGCTACCAGGCAGCCTAAGGAGGACCAAACCAGCTTGCCTCATGTTAGAAACAGCAAAGCACAGTTTTCCTAATAATCAACAGTGAGATTGAGCCTGTAGTGGACACTGAAATTCTAGCTCAGGAGAGTAAGGAGATGCGGTTTCAAATACAATAAAACTTAAAATAGGCTAAAATGATGAAGAAATTCAATTAAAAATCCCAAGGAATATTTAGGTTCAAAAAAAACAGCTGCCCAAATATACTATGGGAGATATTTCATATTCCATGTGTAAAGAAATTATGGGTTTTAGCTGACTTCAAGCTTAATATGAACAGGGGTGGCTTGGTGGTATAGCTAATAGAATACCAGACCTAAATTCAGAAAGACCTGAGTTCAAATCCAGACACAGACACTTATTAGCTATGTGACCTTAGGCAAGTCCCTTAACCCTATTTGCTTTAGATTCTTCATTTGTAAAATGAGTTGGAGAAGGAAATAGCAAACCACTTCAGTATTTCTGCCAAGAAAAGCTCAAATGAGGTCATGAAGAGTCATACACAAGTGAACAACAGTATGGTATTGATCAATCAATAAGGATTAAATGCCAGAAAAAAGCTAATGTGCTCTATAAATAAATTAGAATAAGCATACTTACTTCAACATCCATTATATCATCAGTTTATGTATTCCTTTCCACCAGTATAGATAGAAGTCCATCCAAGCCATTGTGGGTGATTTTTTTATCCATGTCCTTCCATAAATCCACCAGAGGACCTAGCCAATTTGATGGAGGCCTTCTTCTGGGATTTTAATAATGGCACTGGGTATCAGTCCATCATTTGAGCTACCTATCTGGAAATCTTCACTTTCACCACAGGATTCTTCCATCTCTTTTCCTGGCCACACATGTCCTCAATATAGATTATATAACCCCTTGCATACAGGTCATTGCTAGTAACATACTTACTCAGGATCACCTGCAATTCTAACTTCTTTTTCACATTATGGTGTACCACACAGGATCATCAGATGAATGCTTGGTTGGTTGTTGTTCTTTGTTCTCATCGAGGACCAAAATGACATCTCTATGATAAAGTGAAGTTTCAGTGTGTCCCACTGTGGCTGATCAGACCGATACGAGCTTGGAATGTTCTACTACAGAGTGGGCACAGATAGTACATATGAATAATTGGGGTGCTTACTCCAAATTTGAGCGTCCTATGTTTCCTTTGTGTTGTCTCAATTCTGCTTTGCTCATAGAGCACAATATCCTTTCTGATGTGGGCATGCCATGCTGAGTAGTCCTGTACCAGTGTCTCCCATGTGGCACAGTCAAATCCAAAGTTCTTGAGAGAGACCTTGAGAGTATCCTTGCATCACTTCTTATGACCACCATGTGATCACCTGCCCCATGCAAGTTCTCTATAAAGTAGTCTTTTTGGCAAGTATAAATTTTGCATTTGAACAACATGGCCAGCCCATCAGAGTTGAGCTCTCTGAAGCATAGTTTGAATGCTTGGCAGTTCAGCTCAAGCAAGGACCTCAGTGTCTGGTACCTTATCCTGCCAGGTGATCCTCAGAATCTTCCTAAGACAGTTCAAAAGGAAGCGATTCAGTTTTCTGGCATGGCACTGATAGACTGTCCATATTTCACAGGCATACAACAGTGAGGTCAGCACAATGGCTCTATAGACCTTCAGTTTAGTAGGCAGTCTCTTCTCTCCCAAACTTTTCTTCAGTCTCCCAAACACTGAGCTAACACTGGCAATGCATGCATCAACCTCATTGTCAATGTGTACATCCCTGAAAAGTACACTACCAAGGTAAGTGAATTTATCCACAGCACTTAAAACTTCTCCATTTGTTGTAACCAATGGTTTCTTGTATGAATAGTGTAGTGGTGGCTGATGGAACACCTGTGTTTTCTTTGCGTTAATTATTAGGCCAAAATTAGCATAGGCAACAGAGAACTGACCCAAACTTTGTTGCATCTCAGCTTTAAAGGTTGCATTGAGTGCACAATCATCTGCAAACAGAAAATCACGCACCAACACTCCCTCCACTTTGGTCTTGGCTTGTATACCTTTGAGGTGTAGGATGTGCTCAAGGAGGACCAGTACCTTTGGTGTGATGATTACTGAGCCCTTTTCAGGGCTGCTTTCCACCTTTGGTGTCCACTTGTTCCACCCAACTCTCACCTGTGGCTCCAAGAAGCTGTAGCATGCACAGTGGCCACACCCCAATAAACCATTTTGGCACATGGGCCAAACCAGGTTGAGGGTAACCAAGGAGTCTCAGACCCATTGGTGAGTTAGGAGAGGGGTTACCCCTGGTGGAATGGGCAGATGAAAACAATCTGTTCCAATGGCCATGAAGGCAGTTGAAGCAGGAGATGTGGAACACTTAAAGCTTGGTTAGACACCAAAGACACCAAGGTCATCCATTGCATCCTGAGCCATCACCAATCAGAAGAATAAACATGTTAAGAAGATGTGATTTGTTCTGTGCACAGTTTCCCAAATATGACATGGTCTGTTCTCTGCATGTTCAACTCTAGGCCAGACTCATTGCCCAGAGCTGCAGGGTTTGTCCAAGTTATACACTTGCGCATGAATTCTTGCCTAACCTTTAATATCTGAATAGGTGTTGTCTCAGACAAACTGAGACCTAAGAAAGACCTTAGCTTAAAAAGGCCAAGATCTCCCACTGCACTGGGAGCCATCAGCACTCATCCTGACCTATGTCTTACCATTGGACTCATTAGACTTCGGAGAAGACAGTGAGGCTGGTGACTTTGCACAGCCCTGCCTCAGTTAAATACAATTCACTCACACGTCAAGACATCACACTCCTGATGAAGGACAAGCAACAATCTGTGAATAGCCTTCCTGTGGACCCAAATGATCGGTTCAGTTGGGCAATGCTGCTATTTTTTTCCCTCTTCCTCTCCTCTTCTCCCTTTGCATGTGTGGGGAGTCATATGTGATTGTGTGATTGCTCTGTCCAAAGGAATACACATTTTAATTGCTCATACTTGGGATTTGGAGGATGGATTTTTTCTTTCTTCCCTACCTATTTATTTTATCAATGGATGCTTTTTCCAAAAAAGTTAGTCAAAGAACTCTTTTTTGTCATGTAGTTTTCATTTATGATTTCTTGAAATAGAACTCTAGAGGGGGAGGAACCAAGATAGGGGAGTAGAGAATTCACATATGCTAGCTCCGAACACACAACCCATAAAATACCTGTAAAGAAGAACTCCCAACAAATTCTGGAGCAGTGGAAGCCCCACAACAACGGAGTGGAGGAAATTTCTGTTCCAGAGAGCCCTGAAAAACCGACACCAAAGGTCCGTCGTGCACCAGACTTGAAGCAGAGCCCAGCCCTGCCTTGGCTGCGTGGCACAGAGAGGACCAAATCCGAGCAGGCTTCAGGGATAGAATCTCCAGCAGCCATGTAGGTCCATCCACCCACAGACACCAAAGGTTAGTGAGAGAGCCGGTTTGGCTTGCCAAGAGGGGAGTGGGGTGTCCCCATAACTCAGGCCCCCTCAGGAAGCAGCAGCAGAGGCAGCAGCTGACAGGAGATCCCGAAGCAAGCAGGGGTTTGGATCCATTGTTGAAGGTCTCCCTGTAAACCTCCTGAGGGAACTGAGCCCTGTGAGGCGGCCCTGCTCCCACCAGAGCAGCTGAACTTAATCTCACACTGAATAGCAGTCCTGCCCCCACCTGAGCACCTGAACTTAATCTCAAACTGAAGAGCAGCCCTGCCAAAAGCCCTGAGGCTGGGAAGCAGCCTTTGAATCTCAGACCCCAAGCACTAGCTGGGCGGATCTAGAGGTGAGGCAGGGGTGGAGAGGAATCTCAGAAGTCAAGTAATTGGCTGGGAAAATGTCCAGAAAAAGGAAAAAAAAATAAGACCATATCAAGTTACTTTCCTGGTGACAGATGTTTCCTCCTTTCCTTTCTGATGAGGAAGAACAATGCTTACCATCAGGGAAAGACATAGAAGTCAAGGCTTCTGTATTCCAAACATTCAATATAAATATTCAATGGGCTCAGGCCATGGAAGAGCTCAAAAAGGATTTTGAAAATCAAGTTAGACAGATGGAGGAAAAACTGGGAAGAGAAATGAGAGAGATGCAAGAAAAGCATGAAAAACGGGTCAATAGCTTGCTCAAGGAGACCCAAAAAAATGCTGAAGAAAATAACACCTTGAAAAATAGGCTACCTCAATTGGCAAAAGAGGTTCAAAAAGCCAATGAGGAGAAGAATGCTTTTCAAAAGCAGAATTAGCCAAATGGAAAAGGAGGTTCAAAAGTTCACTGAAGAAAATAGTTTTTTCAAAATTAGAATGGAACAGATGGACGCTAATGACTTTCTGAGAAACCAAGAAATCACAAAACAAAACCAAAAGAATGAAAACATGGAAGGTAATGTGAAATATCTCATTGGAAAAACAACTGACCTGGAAAATAGATCCAGGAGAGACAGTTTAAAAATTATGGGACTACCTGAAAGCCATGATCAAAAAAAGAGCCTAGACATCATCTTTCATGAAATTATCAAGGAAAACTGCCCTGATATTCTAGAACCAGAGGGCAAAATAAGTATTCAAGGAATCCATTGATCACCACCTGAAAGAGATCCAAAAAGAGAAACTCCTAGGAACATTGTGGCCAAATTCCAGAATTCCCAGGTCAAGGAGAAAATATTGCAAGCAGCTAGAAAGAAACAATTCAGTATTGTGGAAATAAAATCAGGATAACACAAGATCTAGCAGCTTCTACATTAAGGGATAGAAGGGGGTGGAATATGATATTCCAGAAGTCAAAGGAACTAGGACTAACACCAAGTATCATCTACCCAGCAAAACTTAGTATAAGACTTCAGGGGGAAAAATGGCGTTTCAATGAAATAGAGGACTTTCAAGCATTCTTGATGAAAAGACTAGAGCTGAAAAGAAAATTTGACTTTCAAACATAAGAATGAAAAGAAGCATGAAAAGGTAAATGCAAAGAGAAGTCATAAGGGACTTACTAAAGTTGAACTGTTTAAATTCCTACATGAAAAGACAATATTTGTATAATTTGTATAATTTTCAGTATCTGGGTAGTTGGTGAGATCACACACACACATACACATGCAAGCACACACAGAGACAGAGCACAGAGTGAATTGCATAGGATGGGATTATACCTTAAAAAAATGAAGTTAAGTGGTGAGAGAGAAATGTATTGGGAGGAGAGAGGGAGAAATGGAATGGGGAAAATTATCCCTCATAGAAGAGACAGGCAGGAGACTTTTTAGTGGAGGGAAAAAGAGGGGAGGGGAGAGAAAAATATCAAGTTCACTCTCATCACATTCAACTAAAGGAAGGACTAAAATGCACACTCATTTTGGTATGAAAACCTATCTTACAATATAGGAAAGAGAGGAAGAAGGGGAGAAGCAGGGTGGAGGGGGGATGATGGAAGGGAGGGCAATGGGAGGAGGGAGCAATTTGAAATCAACACTCTTGGGGAGGGACAGGATCAAAAGAGAGAATAGAAATAATGGGAGGCAGGATAGGAGGGAGGGAAATACAGTCAGTCTTACACAACACTACTATTATGGAAGCTGTATTGAATTGCCTGCCTTCCCAAAGGAAATGGATGGGGAGGGAGGCATGGGGAGAAGTTGGAACTCAAAGTTTTAGGAACAGCTGTTGAGTATTGTTCTTGCTACTAGGAAATAAGAAATACAGGTAATGAGGAATAGAAAGTTATCTGGCCTTACAGAGCAAAAGGGAAGATGGGGACAAGGGAAGGGAGGGATGATAGAAGAGAGAGCAGATTGGTGATAGGGGAAATTAGAATGCTTGGTGTATTGGGGTGGGTGGAGGGGACAAATGAGGAGAAAATTTGGAACCCAAAATTTTGTGAAAATGAATGTAAAAAGTTAAATAAATAAATTTATTTAAAAAAAAAAAAGAACTTTGGAGCACCCCCATGACATTTGGCTCAGAGGGCCAGTCTGACAATAGTAAATAAAACCTCAGCCTCCAAAAACAAGAACAGAAAAGAAAAGAAAAGAAAAAGAAAAGAAATAGAGTTCTAGAAAACCAGGCTTTGATAAAATCTCACTGGGATTCAAATGGAGCTAACTCAGCTGCGCCTTTAAATCCAAATCATTCTGGCTCACTGATTGGTCAATAATAGGTCCCAGCTCAAACTTCCCTTGTTCATTGCTTGGATTTGATGGCTCAGAGTGAGTGTAAATAGCAATTGTTTCTGTGGTCCAGATCAAAAAGTCTGAGAGTCTTCCCCTTCCAGACTTATTCTTTTGTGAAAGCAAACTAGACTCTCTTTTAAACCTCGATTCTTACCTAGACTTTAATCACTGAATGAGTGTTTCCCCAGACAAACTGAGACCTGGGAAAAAGCTTGAAAAAAGCCAAGGTCTCCCACTGCACCCCGAGCCATCATCAGTCATCTTGACCTATGTCTTGCCAGTGGACTCTGATGACTCTAGAGGAGAGAGTGGGGCTGATGACTTTGCCTCACTTAAATACAATTCACTTGTAGTTCAAGACCTCTCCCTCCCAATGTCATTGGTCCTCTGAGAATGATCAACAACACATGAGCATGTGACTGCACACACACATGCACACACTTCCACACACATTGGCTAACTCAATGGGCAGCCCATGAAACTATATCATAGACTGGACAATATGCATCCTTATTAGTAGCTACCATCAACCTCATTGAAAAATGACCTACAATGTTCCATGTTTTAATGCAATTGGCTCAACATCATCTACAATCAGAAGCCTCTAGAGAACCCCACAATCATTAGAGAATCATTCTTTCATTTGAATTTCATGCATGTCATTATCCATAAGAGTGGTGATCATCTTTAGGGAACAAAAGACCTCTGTTTCATTCTTCATTTGATATTGTGAAGGGAATTATAATTTTTATATTAATAGAGATGATATATGTGATGAATATACTAATAATTTAGATGTCTCAGGAGATTTTGGCTTTGGAGTCAGAGACTTACAATGCAGCTTGGAATGATCAATCAAACCTTTAACACTCTCACAATCACTACATTCTTGTGCCTTGTATCTTAAGTGAAGCGAATCAAAGATTGTAGAACCTGTTCCCATCACAGAACTCTGGTTCTGGTACCCACCAAGTAATGACCCCCAAAGACTTGACAGTACTGTTCCCATGGGACTCCAGAACACCTGTATTGTGGACTTGTGGGCCTGGAAACAATTGTTTCTCTACCCCACTTGTGAGTTTTATATATGTAGATAGATAGATAGATAGATAGATAGATAGATAGATAGATAGATAGATAGATAGATAGATAGATAGATAGATAGATAGAAAGAGATAGCGAGAGATATGAGCTTTGCTTTTACTCCAGCTTCAGAGAGCATTCTTCACTCTGAAACTGGTTAATTAAACTTCTCCTTGATTCGTGGCACTCCTGTCTCTAGGCCTGCTTTGTATAGCATCCAGGTTGGAGAGTGACTCAGTAAAATCCTGTTTTTTGCTAATTCATTCATTGCTAATGAATCATTAAACAAAGTTATCTCTGTTTTTTATCTATCAAGGCATCCTCTTGGATCTTTACACCATTCAAATGGGAGACAACTTGTTGGAGGAGAGCCTTTAAATTAAATGCTTTTTGAAATCAATAAGTAGTAAACACAATAAAATCTTGTATTCTCCACACCTGTCAAATATCTTTTCTTCTTACACAGTTTTGATGTTGACCTTTCATTTGACAGGTCAATAAGCTGTCTGCCCACATTTCAATCCTGAAATGATTCCCTATCAGAAAACAATCATTTCCTAAGATGTCATCATTTTTTTGCAGTGCTTACCATGTCCATCACCTTCTGACTCTCTTCTTAAGGAAATATTCATGACATATAAGCCCTAGTGTCTTGAGAAATCTACTTTCCTTCTTTCATTTCATACTTACAAATCTTATTTTGTAGTATATATTTCTACCTCATTCCCCTGGCCTACCTTCACCTCACAATCACTGAGAATCCAGGTATGTGTATTGACTTGGATTCAAAGACCTGGTCAAGTTCTTTATAGAATTCCTTTCTTCCTTCATCCTCTGTAATAGATAGTGGTGTGTTAATTACAATTATCTTCAGGGGGGTTTCCCTGTCTATGTAAATAACAAGCACTAATCAGTGAGATGGTCAAGTGTCCTATATAATGATATTTAAAGGTGCCCTAGGGTAGAGAGTGGAACCAAGTACACCAACTCCATACAAAGGTGGCACATTTTTGTACCTCCAGAGAACAGATCTAAGACTAGTGTTCGTTATCATCGTTCAGTCATTTTTCAGTTGTGTTGGACTCTTCATCACCCATTTATTTTTCTTAGCAAAGATATTGGAGTGGTTTGCCATTTCCTATTCCAGTTCATGCTACAGATGAGGAACCTAGGGCAAGAAGGTTAAGTGACTTCTACAGGGTCACACAGCTAGTAAGTGTCTGACACCAGATTTAAACTCAGGAAGAGGAGTTTTCTTGACTCTAGATCTGGTACTCTACCCACTGTACCACCTAGTTGCCCCAAAAGTATTCATTAAATAGGAATATTTCAACTCAGTATAAGAAAAAAAATCCTTAAGTAGAGTTGTCTAAAAATAGAATTGGTCATGTTGTGGGGTACTGACTTCACCATCACTAGACATACTCAAGCAAAGGCTGGATAACCTCATATCAGGGATGCTATAGAGAAGATTATTGTATGGGATGGAAGGATGTACCAGATGGTTTCTGAAGTCCCTTGTAATTGTAATAATCTACATGTAAAACTCTTGAAAAAAGCCAAACTACTGATTCAAGTCAACAAGTATTAAGTATCTGTAACTTACCAGGTACTGGTCTAAATAGTGATGATGACTCCTCTTGTTTAGAGGAGATAGATTACTGCTCACATATTATACCTTTGAACTTCTCATATATTCCTTATTATATTTATACAATATGTGTTTTATGTGTTATATGCTTGCATGTTTTAATTATATGATTTTAGCTAGAAAAGAATTCTATTAGAGTGTGTTTGTCCTTCGTTGCCAAAGAAGACCAAGCCATCAGAGAAATAATGATATGACTGCACTTGACTTTGTTTTGAGTGAGGGAGGGCTGTGCAGGTCACCAGCCTTACTTCTCCAGAACCATCTGAATCCAGTGACCAGATATTCATCAGGATGACTGGAGATGACCCAGGATGAGGCAGCAATTGGGGTTAAGTGACTTGCCCAAGGTCACACAACTAGTGAGTACCAAGTGTCTGAGGTGAGATTTGAACTCAGGTCCTCCTGACTCCTGCACTGGTGCTCTACCCACTGCACCAGCTAACTGCCCCTATTAGAGTAGAAAAAATAAGTGCACATGTGTATTTTTTTTTAAATTTCTGGGTTTTATTACTGTTGTTTCTTTTTTTGGTCTCTCGTGATTTCTTGTTTTTCATTGACTTAGAATTTCTATGAATGATTTAATCTCCTCATGATAAGCTTATGGATAAAATACCCATTTGAAAAATTCCTTTTATTTTTCTGAGTCTGTGGGCAAATAAGAATGATTTATTTTCTTTTTTTCCCCCCACATATCTAAACCCAAGGACTGCTATAAAGTTAAATTATAATGTTGACCTCTGACCCTATGAGTGTCATGTGATGTAGATCTTGGAAATAAGGAACACTAACTGGAACCTTATAACCAAGTTGAGGAACTAAGCATCCTTTTGGTACATAAGGAAGACCAAATCCCCGTTCAGTTTTCTGGAATCTTGAAGGAAGATCACTCCAGATATTAACACTTGCCTCTTAAAACAGTAAGGATTGATGGTTAGCTGTAAGGTAGAAACCTTCCTACATACCTGAAGGAGCCCCAGCCAGGCCCTCTCAGTGACCTGTTCTACAAGAAACATGTTCCATCCCAACAGAGAACAGGGACCAACCAATTATACTTCAAAATTTCATCCCAATAAATGTGGCTTCAGTTATATTTTTTAAGTTGTCCTAAATTTGTCCACCAAATGGAAAAGGGAGGGTGAGAATCTTTGTCAGATTAAGTGTCCTATCGCTATCAAGCCAACCCCTCAGGAATGACGGAGTAGATTGAAAGATGTTTTGGATTTAAGAAGCATGAATCTGGACTGGAAAAACAAAAACCAAAATCTGTTCCTTCAGAGGAAAGTTCGTCAAAGAAAATGTTGGTGTTATCAAAACCTTAAGAATGGCCCACTTTTTTTTTTCTTTCTTTTTCTTGAATTCAGTATCCACAAGAGAATCTAAAAGATGTATTCTGGCAGGTTTTTCATTGGGGAATGAGAATATCAGAAATTCTGAGGAGGAATGTTTTGCTTTTTCCCTCACCCAAACCACAGAGCTGACCACTTTCAAAGTCACAAATACCTAACAAGACCCCAGGGTCCCCTGAATGAACTCCCAGAATGTCAAGAGAGACACAGAAGCCAAGAAAACTATGGATATTATTCATACAGTTCCCAGAGAAAGGGGAGTAAAAAGCAATGGAAGCAATTTACTCAATGAAACTGTTAAGCCCTGATGAGTTTTAGCTTGTGATTCACTAACAAGAAACAGCATTTACTGAGTGCCAATTATGTTCCAGACACTGGAGGCACAAAGACCCAAAAGACACACTCTCTACTTTCCTCAACATGTACCAACATAATTAAATACTACACGTTGGTATGGAATATGTATAATATCTTGAGGGAAGAAAGGTATTAGCAACTGAGAGAGCCAGATTGTTTTCCTATCTGAGGTAACACAAACTGAGCTTTGCAGGAAGTAGGATAAAAGTAAGGATGTGAGTAGGGGAAGGAAATAAAAGAAAAGTGATAATAGGTAGCAGCACTTCTATAACATGTTAAAGTTTGCAAAGTGCTTTACAAAAATTATCTCATTTTAAGTATCTCATTCTCTTCTAGGAACAAGATGTTCCACCCAATTAAATCTTCCAGATAATAAAAATTAATCCTTCATCCAAAAGAAGTCAAAGATAGAAAGAAGAGCTTCATATATGTCCCAGTGTATTTGTCCTTCATTGCCAAAGAAGACTGTGATGTCAGAGAAATGATGACATGACTTGCACTTGACTTTGTTCTGAGTGAGGGAGGGCTGTGCAGGTCACCAGCCTCACTTCTCCTCCAGAGCCATCTGAATCCAGTGACCAGATATTCATCAGGATGACTGGAGATGACCCAAGATGATGCAGTTGGGGTTAAGTGACTTGCCCAAGGTCACACAGCTAGTGAGTGTCAAGTGTCTGAGGGGACATTTGAACACAGGTCCTCCTGACTCCTGCACTGGTGCTCTATCCACTGCACCACCTACCTGCCCCTTCATATATATATCAAAACATTTATGACAGAATACTTTCTAGTTGCAAGGACCTGGAAATTAAGCAGATCTCCATCCACTGGAAAGAAACTCAATAAATTGCATAATTTGGAATTGTATAATAATAGAATATAATACTTCCAGAAAAAATAATGAATGTGAGGAATCCAAGGAAGCATGGGGAAAGTTATATGAACTGGTAAAAGTGACACATAGAACCAAGAAAACAATATTCACAATTACTATAACAATGGAAATGGAAAAGAAAAAACAACAAAATTGTACAGTGTAATTATAACGATCAAACTTGACCCTGACAAAGAAACAGTGAGAGGTATAAGAGGAAGACTTTTTAAAATAAATATATACCACAGTGGTCCAGATATTGACCTTCCCAAATATAAACCACATTCCTAAAACAAGGTCTCTTTGAAAGGGAAAAACATACATTGGTGTATGATAACTCCACCCCCAAAAAAGCTTATAAGTCACACCCCAGCTTCTAACCAACCAGTAATTTCAGGAAAAGTGCTGCCTGTATTAAGATCAATATGATAGTATACATACTCTCCTGCCTTCTTAAGCACTGAGTACAATTTAACTTTCAGGATCAACATTAAGAATGTCCTTTCCTATAAGGAATGTCCCAAAAGTCTTAATAGCTGTAAGCTAAGAAAAAGTTATTAAAGCTTAAAAAGTTGCACTAAGACTTTTGGGACATCCACATAAAGTTCTGTGTCTATCTTTTAATTTTCATCTCTTTCTTTACAGTTGAATTGTTCATTTTCCCTCTCCCTGGTCATTACTGTACATGCCTTGAATAGTAACTTAAATAGTAATAGCCATTATTTGGTCTGCCAAGCTCCATTTCTCAGCTTTTAATCTGATTTGGGTCAGAACACCAGAAAACCAAGGTTGGTAAAGACTATTAAAGTCCAATTAACAAGACTAAATAAGGAATAAAGGGCACACTTAGTACGGGGGATTGGCAATGACTGTTCTGGGCTCTCAGATACTGGGGAGGAGGAGAGATCATAGACTACTGGAAAAAGTCCTGAGTTTGGATTAATAGAATCATTGCTTATAAGAGAGAAAGAGATCTTAGGGATCATGTAATACACCCCCTTCATTCTGTCCAAGTTCTCACAGCAAGTTAGTACCAGAGGTGGAATCCAAATCTTGACAAACAGAAGATGGCTAAACGCTACCACCAATGTTTCTTATCCAGCTGTCCTTGGACAACATTTTGGACGTTGTTTCCTCTGTCTTTAAATTGGTGTGTTGGACTAGATGATGTCTTCTAGTTTTAGAATCCTATGAAGGAAGGAAATAAGCATTTATGAAGCACCTACTAGGTGCCAAACACTGTGCTCAGTGCTTTACAACTATGATCACATTTGACCATTGCAACAACAATAGGTAGGTCCTATTTTTATCCCCATTTTGTAGTTGAGGAAACTGAAGCAGAAAGTGGTTAATAACTTGCCCAGGGGTCATATAGCTGGTAAATACCTGAGGTCAGACTGAAATACAGATTTTTCTGACTCCAGGCCCAGCATTTGTCCACTGTGCCTCCTAGGTGCTCCTAATATGAGAAGTAGCTTTTATGAGAAGCTAGGAAGACATCTGTAATTGATTCTACAGTTTATGTTCTTCCCAATAGCATGGCTTTGGGGGAATAATTCCTTTTTAAGCTACTTTCTCGCCTCCCCTCAAAATAAACAGCCAGAACAGTAGACAAGGAAAACCTAGAATTCCTCCTGATTTCATCCACATTTGTTCTCCAACTGACAGAGATACCACCCCTTAGTGATAATAAGAAAAGGAGGAAGAGGAGAGAAAAGAGGGAGAAGGTGACGAAGAGCTAACATTGATATATTTACGTAGCACTTTAAGTGTTACAAAACACTTCACATGTGTGTAAATATGCATGTGTATATATTTACGTACATATAAATGCACCTTATCTCATTCATTCTGTGAAAGATGCATGTTGAATCCATTCCCATTTTGCAGACAAGAAAACTGAGACTCAGAGAGGGTGACTTACCTATAATCACTCAGCTTGTTATATTACTTATATAATATATATAATATAGTAATATTATATTACATATAATATATTATACATTATATATTACATAATTTATTATTATAGTTTCAGAAATGAGATTTGAACTCAGCTCTCCCAGATCTCAAATCCAGCAGTTCATCTAGTGTACTAATCATAAATTATTGTAGGAAAACAAAAAGTTATCTCTCAGAGGCTAACCTTGTGATGATGTACCTCTTTGCAGCTGGCTAGGATGATCTTTGGAGGGTCACAGTAACCTAAAACTCCTGTAAATATCTCAGTTACCCAGATTCAGTGGATGACGAATGGCTCCCATTGGGAAAATAACTTTAACTGCACCACAAGCAGTGAGAAATAAGAAATTCACTGATTTCTTTGGACAGACTTAGACCTGCAGACATTGGCAAATGTGATAGATAGACAGACAGACAGACAGATAGGTAGACAGACAGATAGATGATGGATAGATGGATGGATGGATAGTTAGATAGATGAATGAATAAATGGATATTCAATTAAAAAAATAAATAACTGTCTCTGAAAGTGTTTTATTTGCCCCACACTTTCTCTGACAGTGAAGGTTACCCTTCCCAATATATGGAAACTTTTAATAACTGATTGAGAAATGAGCGATTGCATTTGCATTTTGCTTGTGACCGACATTTTGATCCTGAACTCTCCACTCAAACTGAGTTATGTTTCTGAATATATACAGGGGAAATTCAGAAGACCTTGGTCAATAGGAACAGTATCATCAACACATACTCCCAACCCAACAAGAGTGACCAAAACAAGGACATTTTTAGAATTGGAATTATTTCAGTCTAAGAACATGCTGAAGAAATGTGGATACTTTTGCCTTAGAGGAACTCAGGGTACAAAGGTGATATCATAGGCTGAAAGGGTCCTTGGAAATCATACAGTTCAGTCCTATCTCTTTACAGATAAAGAAAAAGAAAGTCCAGGAAATGATTTGCCCAAGGTCACATATGGACTAAGTCCCAGCACTAAAATATGCAACCACACCTTTGGAATCCAATATTCATATTTCTTACTGACACACTGATACCACCATCTCAGGCATTACAAACTAGGACAGGACAAGTGAGGGCATTAATAGGCTTATCTGAATCAGAAACTGCCCTGGATACCAGGAACACTAGATGGCATTTTGGTCACCCTGTGGAGCAATGAGGCTGAGCAGCAGCTTCCACAGCTGAGACCAGAAGCCCCTCCCTCAAATATCTTCTTCCTCTCTCCTTATGCTGCAGTCAGCCTACCCTTGTGAATTTTGTGAATCCTTTTCATAATTCTGTGTATACAGGAATGTTCCTCATCATGGCCATCATCCTGAAACCTCTGTCTTAACCTACCTGAGACAGTAAGAAAGGATTCAGAAGGTATTGCATAGAAAAATACTTTTGCTGATTTTGTAACTCATTTTCACCCAACCCTTAGCCACTCTCCATATCCCAGACCTCAGACAACTTTTAACACAGCTTGGCACAAAAGGCTTACAGAGTCATAGAATGTTAGAGCCAGTAAGGGTCATAAAAATAATCCATTCCAATTCCCTCATTTTATAGATAAGGAAATTTATTCAGGGATACACATGGAATTATAACCATAATAGCTTAGAACTAGGTCACAACCAAAAAATATAGAAGGGTCATTCTTAAGCAACCCAGACTTAGCAATCAATGCAGATTATTCAAGGAAGCAAGAGAAGCTGGGAAACCACTCCATTACTGTAAAAAGTTATGGGCGGGGGGGTTATTGTCTTCATAAGCTCATGGACTATATTGTCCAGAGGGTTTTCTTGGCAAAGATGCTGGAGTGATTTACCATTTCTTTCTCCAGGAGATTAAGGTAAACCGAAGTTATGTGACTTGCCCAGGGTTCCACAGCTAGCAAGTGTCTGAGGCTGGATTTAAACCCAGGAAGCTGAGTCTTCCTAACTTCAGAACCAGCATTCTATCCGCTGCATCACCTACCTGTCTTCTAATGGGCTGACAGATGGCGAATCCCTGTACTACAAATACAGATTTCAAAATATCCTGGAGAATTTAATAGATAAATTGTGTTGGAATTAGACTGTTATCACAGACAGAACTGTTGTTCATAATCACATAGCCATAAAAATTTAAGAGTAGCATTTTTTAAAATAGCAATGTGCTAGAGCCAGCTTCTACCAGCTTACTAAAGCTACCAATTGTTAAGTTCTGAATATGAGCCTTTACACTTTGGAAATCAACAAATGCTACAAATCAGGGCTTGATTTATTGTTTTGTTGTATTATATTGAAATACTGATATAAAAATCTTTTTTAAAAAACAAGTTCATCAATTCCAGCTAAGATATGTCAGAAGTAGCACATGAACCCTGGGTTTTCTGAAGTTGTGCACAAATCAGTTCAAAATAACACTGAAAATTTCCTTGAGCTGGTGATGATTCATCCATGGGCAAGTATATTGAATAATCATAAAACCTCAAAGATTCAGGTACTTGCTAGTTACGTGACCCTATGTAAGTCACTTAACTGCTGGCTACCTCAGTTTTCTCATCTGTAAGATGGGAATAAATAAAGTATCTTTCTTCCAGGGTTGCTGTAAGAACAAGATAATATTATAGCATTTTACCGACGATCCTGTGAATTACGTGGTGTACATATTATGTATATCGCTACATATCCATATTTAACAAATAAAGACCATGTGGTGCTATGAAGTTAAGATGTTTATCTATGGTTGCACAGCTTGTAATTGAAACAGAATACAAACCCAGACTTCATCACTACAGGGTCAGCATTCTATCCACTTAGCCTTACTGCCTCTAAGATCTAAAAAAATGTGCACAGACCAAGAATCTGGAATGAATGTCTGCTGCAAAACAACACTGAAAATTCCCTTGGACTTGTGAAAATGAACACTACTTTATCTCTGGTTGGAACAGAAGGTGATGACATGCAGTTGACCTTAAATGGGGAACTTCTCAGGTTAATTAATGCCATGCAGGGACCACACTGACACTAAATTAACATTCTACGAAGACTGGCCCTCATCAACAATCCCCTTATCAGGGGGACTTGAGAGTCATGGATTTATAGCAAATTAAAGCTGTTGGGGACCTTAAAAATCATCTATTTGGAAACCTAGGCAAGTCTAGAAGCTCACACCACTCACAGACTATTTCTCATACTGGAAGTACACTTCTGCCCCTGCAGCCTCTCCATCTAATTGGCAGATCTATAAAAGATCAAGCCAATTTGAGCCTGTATAGGGCAGGTAGGTGGTGCAGTGGATAGGGTGCCTGGCCTGGAGTCAGGAAGACTCATATTTTTGAGTTCAAATCTGGCTTCAGATACTCACTAACTGTGTGAGATCCTGGGCAAGTCACTTAATCCTGTTTGCCTCAGTTTCCTTAACTGTGAAATGAGCTGGAGAAGGGAATGCAAACCACTCCAGTATCTGTACCAAAACAAACCTCAAATGGGGTCACAAAGAGTTGAACACACAACTGAACACATGCCCCGTTATTGTGCCTAAGCAAGATCAATATGGTATCATTAAGGCATCCATTTTTGACCCCTGAGGTATTTGTGCAAGATATTCAAGGCTTAGTACAAAGTATCAGGAGATGCCTTTCCCAAACAAACATTCTCTTTCCAAAATGATATCCCATGCCTTGTTCCTCCTGCTGTTTCTCCTATCCTTTGTTTCTCTTTCTACCTGATTTCTTGGCTCTCTAATGAACCCACATGTTCTCCTCAAGGACCAAAACCCCCCATAAGCCCTGATGCCCAACATCCTGTGCTGTCCTTTGGAGTATAGGTCTGCTCTATTCCCAACAACCTTCAAGGTTGCCTGTGAGACACTGGGGACACCAGGAGCCACAAGACCCTCAAACCTGTGCTACTTGTTCTCATTTCTGTAACACCAAGGTCAGTTCTTTCACAGCTCCACCATCTGTCGCAGCCCCTCTGAGATTTAGAGCACCTGGCCATAGAGAGGAAGGCGGGGGACCTCCAGAGCTGAACTAGAAAGAACCTTCAGCCCTGGACCAGTCAACCAAAGAAAAAGAGAAAGTAAGGCTGAGGCAGGAAAGAGAAGGGAGGCATGAAGAAGGGCCAGCAGGCCCATGAACCTCTCAGAGAAGGTCACAGCATCATCATTCTGGCATCATCATTCTACCTACCCTATTGAGTGGAATAGGTTTAGTGAAGACTTCTCAGATTGTAATTCTTCTCCCAGGGGTGAGGTAAGACTGAGAGGCTCAAGGTTACAATATTTTTAGAGTGGAATAATTCCATGTAAGGATATAAAACTGTATAGTGCATTAAGGTCTCAGTGATTGGATGAAACTTACATAATTCTTCGATGTCTTCATTTCAAAAGGGATTGGCTAGATTTCATGTCTAGAATGTAAGACCATATTCTCAGCTAATGAGGATAATGGTCAGTGGGGAGGGAGGGACTTGTGTTAGAGTCTATATCTATCATTGCTTCTCCTTTGTCTTTGGCCTTTCCTGTTCCAGGTGAACTGGTACAGGAACTGCCCCGCTTCTCGAGAATCAAATAAATAAACTTTCTGTCATCACTTTGACAGGCCTCTGGGTAATTAATTAAGTAGGGATTCGAGCCATCCCACACACTATCAAGACCTAAGGGCAGCTCTCAGCCCAGCTTTTTCCTCAACCTGCCTCCCCAGGTCTATCTAGCAACAGATACAGTAATAAAGTAGACTACTTCTTTAACCAGACAGATCAAGTCACCTGGATTTTTCCTCAACTATGAACAGGGCATGGGTTAACTGGAGATGCTTGGCACGTAGCAAGAGCTATATAAGTGTTAGCTATTGTTATTATTATAATAAATTATTATTATATTTGTAATAATTATAAGTGTGAATTATATTTGTAATAATTATTATAAAGGCAAACTTACATTCATAATGGCTATAAATTTAAATTATTATATTTGTAATAATTATCACAAATTTAAATTGAAGTATTTGTAATAATTATTATATACATAAGTTATTACATTTGTAATAATTGTCATAAATTATTATACTTGTAATAATCATTATAGGTACACATTATTATATTTGTAATGATTATTATAAACAAACTATTTTAGTTGTAATAATTATTATAAATGTAAATGATTAAATGTGTAATAAGTATAAATATAAATTAACACATTTGTGATCTTTATTATAAATGCGTATTATTGTTTTTATAACCATTATTATAAATGTAAATTATTGTTATTTTTGTAATCATTATTATAAATTTAGGGTACTATGTTCTATGAGCAAAGCAGAATTGCAGTTGCTCAAAAAGAATATGAGATGAACATATTAGGGACATCTCTACTGCAATGGTCATATGGACAATTTGTGCCTAATCTGGGGTAGAGTCTTCTGTGCTCCTATTGGTCGATCAGTCCCAGTTGGACACAACAAAGTGATGTCATTTTGGTCTTCTTTGAGTACAAAGGACAACAATCTACCAACTAAGCATAAATGTAAATTAAGGCAGAGGATCAAAACTCTGCTTAAATATTAGGAATCTTCCTAATCCAGTGTTCAGAGAAATTGTGCTTTCAGTCCTAAATTTTCATCCAGTAAAAACTCCCTAAAGAAGCAAAGGAGGAAACCACTTTATAAAGGGCTGCTACATTGCCCCAGGCAACTGGAATTTGCTTCATTTTGGAACGTGCTTCCGTTTGCTCCCATGATTCCAATGGATTCCCCTAGCTATGGTACTAATGCTGAAAGACCGCAGCAGAGGAAACCTGGGTCCAGGGGCAGAGATGGAGCAGCCTGTGAGCAAGCTCCTATGAAGCATGGCTGTGGCCACAGGCACATGGGTGGCACCTATGCCCAGAAGCAGTAAGATTGATGCCAAAATAAACCTGTCCTAGAGATTTTCTAGTGTTAGCGAACCTGATTAGCCCATTTTTTTAACCTTTCTGGAGAGTGATCACAGATGATGACTGGATATAGAGTACAAAGAAGTACCTACTGAACCTGGCACCCTTTGACTTCTCTCCCTATGGAATCCAGTAGCTGACCCAGTTAGCCTTTGTGTACCTCTGGCTAATTACCTTAATGTACCAATCCAAAAAAGAGGACTTTATCTAATCCATCCCTAAGAACAAATTGATTTCTGCTAGGGAACTCCATATGGGCAGGTAGGTGGGGCAGTGCCTGGAGTCAGAAAAACTTGATTTCAAATCCAGTCTCAGACCCTTACTAGCTTTGTGACCCTGGGCAAGTCACTTAACCCTGTTTGCCTCAGCTTCCTCATCTATAAAATGAGCTGGAGAAGGAAATAGCAAAACTACTCCAGAATCTTTGCCAAGGAAAACCCCAGATGGAGCCCTGAAAAGTCAGATACAACTCAACAATATCAAAGGAACCTCAATGTTGAGTATATAGGTTTGTAGGAAGGAATCAAAGGACTGGTCTCAGCTAATCAGGAATCTCAGGTGCCCTCAGGAAGGAGCTAATGGGCTCGTGTGGCTGGACCCATCTGTTAGGTCATTCTGAAGCCTCACTTGTCCCTAAAAGTAAAGCTAAACTGCTAGGCAGAGAAAATAGTTTCCATTTTCTTGTTTCAGGGAAAGCCCTGAGACCCCCCCACAAGACAGAACAAAGAACTGCCCAGAATTTAGAGCAGAAAGAGTTCATAAGAAAGGGGAAGAGGCGTGGTATACACCTACACAGAAGAAATTCTCCAACATTATATACTTGCAGTTCTTCTCCTCTCCTTTCCAAGACCTTCTCTAATAAGTCTTGCTTTTCTGGAATGGACAGGGAATGGGATGATCTAGCTAATGAAGTCATCTTAAGTACCACATATGGATGACCAGTTCTCAAAGACTCAGAATACAAGTACACTGAACATATTCAACACTGCACCCACAATGACAACAGCTGAATCTTCTCAGCATTCAGAAGGCACTTGTAGAATCTTTAATGAACCTACAGTCTAAGCATCAAAAGAGGCCTTAGAGATCTAGTCCAGCAAGTCTTTTGGACATAGACCTCTTTGGCATTCAAGTGAAGTCAATGGACTCCTCAGAATAATGTTTTTAAATAATAATAGCTTCTTAGTCAAATCCAACTCTCTGTGACCCCTTTTGGGGTTTTCTTGGCAAAGATATTAGACTGGTTTGCTATTTCCCTCTCTAACTCATTTTGCAGATGAGGAAACTGAGGCAAGCAGATTTAAGTGACTTGCCAAGGATCACGGCTATGAAGTGTCTGAGGTCGGATTTAAACTCAGAAAGAGGAACCTTCCTGACTCCAGGTCCAGCGCTCTATCTACTGCACCATCTAGCTGTCCTTTAAGTATTTATATCCTACATTTATAAAGTGCTTACTGCATTGCCAGGCACTGTGCTAAATATTTTACAATTATTGTCTCATGTGATCCTCACAACTGCCATGAAAGATAAGTGCTATTATTATCCCCATTTTATAGATGAGGAACCAGAGACAAACAGAGGTAAAGGAATGTGTCCAGGAAGTATCTGAGGCCTGATCTGAACTCAGGTCTTCCTGACTCCAGGTGCAAGGCTCTATCCACTGTGCCACCTAGATGCTCCGGAAATGCAATATATCGATTAAATCTTAGTGCAAATAAAGATGTGATTTATTGCCATCCAAGTTCATAGACCCCCTGAATATATCCATGGACCCTAAGAGATCAGTGGTCTCCAGGTTAAGTATCCTTAATCTATTCTAATCTCTTACTCAAGAAAAGATTCCTTTCTATAACACTAGATGAACATAGGTATGAACCAAATTACTGGCATTTTATAGATGTGGAAATTGAATCTCAGAGATAAGCAGTCACTTACCTAAGGTCACAGTCCTGGGAAGCTATCTTTCAGCTTTTCTCCCTCAAATTCAGCATTCTTCGCACTACAACAAAAGTCCTCCCAACTATGGACTATTCCCACCTTAGAAGCATAGCTAGGGTAGTAACTTAGCTGCTTCCTGGAGCCTGGCATTACCTACAAAAGGGTCTTAAGAACAGAAGGGAGGATCAGAGTTGGACCAGGTCAAGAGATGATGTCAAAAATTCCAACTTGACAAGAAAAATTGCCCTTACCAAGGTGACCATGAGGGAGGGATAGGGCCATTAAGTCTGTTAGCCAAAGATTTAAAGGACTCCTCAGGCTTTGGGTGCCCCTGGAAGCCAGCAGGCAGGATTTCTTTGACTAAATGCCACTGGACACTTGCTTATACATCAGCTGGTGCCAGACCAGGAAGTCAAAGAAATCTGACTCCAGCAATAAAGAAGACTCCAGGCAATCCCACAGATATGGGACCTGTCTCAGGGGGAGCCAAAGCTATCTGACATGGCGGAAAGTTTATTAGTATGTTTTTATGGCTGAAAATTGTCCCCAATAATTCTAGAAAAAATCATCAGAGGGAGAAAAAAATAAAAAAAGAGTAATAGTTCAAAATGGATGGCAGCCAGAAAATGGATATTTTCAGATTTGATAATGATATGTGTATTTGGGGGGAGGGGGGGAAATATATATATGCTTGTGGAAAGGTATGTATGTTGAGATGTGGAAATGTGCATGAATATGTAGATGAATATATGTTCACAGTAAATAAACACATTTATTAAATGCTTACTATGTGCAGTCACTGCAGGAGATACCTGAGATATAGAGAACGGCAAAATACAGTCCTTCTCTCAAAGAGCTTATATGGTAATGGTAGAGAAAATATGCAAATAGCTGGTCCATATAAGATATATACAGAGTAGTAGAAGGGGTTTATTATCAACCGCATGACCAACAAGATGGAAGATGACATTTTCTCCGATCTTCACAACCTCCCAAATCTCTCCAAATTAGGAACTGTGAGCAAGATATAAAGCAATTTCAGCTGTCAACCTAGGACACCAAGAACCCAAGAGAAGTAACAATTCAATCAATGTTGGAGAAGAATAATCTCCAAACCCTAATACATTCATTCAAAAACCCTTCCCCCACCACCAACCACACTGTAGCAACAGGACTACAGAGGCCAACCCACAAACTCACAACAGAACTAAACTCTCTTCCTCCCTCCTTGTCAGTGTTACAGAAAACCAAAAGACAGAAGCTTGCTTGGACTGGATTGAAAATGCAACAGGACTCTGTGCTGCAATAGACCTCAGTTGGAAAACTGATAAACAGAGGAACCTGGGGCAGGACACGTGTGTGTAGCTGAATGTCACTCCTCTAAGCCCAAGGGAAAGAAGCTAACATTCATTTGGGACCAGTTCTGTCCCCTCAGATGTCACTCCATACAGAAACTGAGTTGAATTGTCCAGTGTGGGAGGAACCTGAGATGACTTTGAAGTCTAGCCCCAAGGGAAACCACAACAAAGGGGAAGATTCAGAAAATGAGCAGTAGGGGGGAATATAATTTTTTTAAAGTTCAAAATTACCAAAGATCTCAAGAGAAAGAAAACTCATTTAAAGATCTTAAATATAAACATCAAAACTCACATGGGAGATATTAACAACAAAAGGGAACACGGCATCAAGGTGAGCTAAAAGAGTTGAAACATTCAGGAATAAATATCATAAGAGAAGGGAAAATAAATCAACACTCAATGAGATGGTGACTTTAGACTCTGGCTTCCCAAGAAAGAAAATCAAACAAAATCATGATGGCATGTTCCCACTTGGTAAAAAAGAGAAATAAGGACTGGAAAAGTAGAATGCACAGTTTGCACAGCAGAAATAATTAGCAGAAGAGGAAAACTGGACTCAGAGTTACAAGTCTCACCAGAGAAAGAAAAGAATAATTGATTGGGAATGAAAATAAACAGAAGTGAATAACGGTCTGGAAGAAGAGAAGCCAAAAGCAATAAAGTTAACAGCAAACATGATCTTGACACAAGCAAAACATATTAATATTGAAGAAACTGTGTATGGAGACAACTTAAGGAGTAGAGGTCTCCAATAAGAGCATCACAAGTCAAAAATCTAAACACCATAATGTAATAAATATTACAAAAAACTGCGCAGACCTTCTGAACAGGGAGGGGGAGAAAGGGAAAGCCAACGAAAGAATCCACAGATCTCCTCCAAAAAGTAAAAACAAAAGCAAAAATCCTATGATGCAAACTCCAAGATGCACAGGGGTTAAATTTAATAATTCCACTGACAGATAATAAATTGTGCAAGCAATGAGGAGAAAGATCTTCAAAGGTAAAGGTAAGGAAATCTTGATAATACAAGACTAATCAATGCACCAGAAACTACAAGAAGGAATTATGGGTTCCTAATGGCAAAGGAGTTCAAAATACAATTCAAAGTGACCTACTCTGCAAAGCTCAGTAATGGACAATCAATAAACAGCACTCAAAATCATCCCAGAAGGAAAATCAGGTCTGAAGAAATTATTTGCTTTTAATAGAATAACCAAGGAAAACAGCAACAAAAACATTATAGAGATCACTAAGAGGTGTCATTCTAAATACACAAAAAGAGAAAGGGGTGATAACAAGAGTAAAATAGAAACGAAAGGGGAGAAATAGGCCTGGAACTCAATGGACTAAACCTCACAATATACCACCTACAGGCAAATGGTGCTTTTTGTTTTGGTAATGATAGGGTGCTTGGACCCCAGTTTGAAAATCACATTTCCCTTTAAAAATCGCATTTCTCCCTAACCTCAAAACACTAGCCCAGGCAATTTATCCCCAACCCAAGGACAGTCTGCCCCAGCAACAACTGTTTTCTCTCTTCCTGCTACAGTAGCCAGCTGTACCTATAGAATTTATTAGTCTGAACCAGCTGTGTACTGGCTGAACTGGCTGTGTACTGAGTCATCACGACATTTACTACTCACTAACCAATCATATGTATACTCCCTTACATTTATCTTGTCTAACAAGACATCAATGAGAGCAACCTGGCATTCCTTAGTCAGTCCTGACCATTAGTTGACTTAGTGACATTTCAGAATTACAACCACACTTCCATGTAGCCCTGACTTGGGCCATTTCCCAATGAACTCTGGGTAAAATACCTGTGCAGTAGATACTAAAAGTGCATGTTCCTTTAAGAACTAGTTAGCATATTTGGTACATGTTTTACTATAGAATATCCTATATAAACTTTACCTGTACCCCTCTAAGGTTGCAGCTTCCCCAAGAACTCTTGCCCATTGAAAAGCATAATAAATCTTTACCTTGACCTCAAGAACGCTTGAATATGTGAATTCATTCCAAGTGACCTGCCCCCCGTACTCTGGACTTTGGGGGGAGGAGGGAGGGGAGAGGATATCTCTCCTTCCCCACCCTTTCCAGCCCTCATCAGTAAGACTAACTTTTAGTATGGGAGGACTCGCAAAAGACAGGAGGAGAATATATTATATATCCTAACCATTCAAAGGTCAACAATAAAGAGAAAACAGCATCTGCATTTTCTTAGGAAGAAGAGAGCCTTCAGAAGAATGAAGCAAAGGGAGGACCTGTGAAAAGAAGAAACAAGGAAATCTTATTTCAGCAGTAGGAGGGAGTATCGTCGATAAATTCTTCTATAAGAAAGTTACTCTATAAAGGGAGATGAGAACCTTACAATGGAAACTGGTATTTAAAAAGAATACATCCTATTTCAGAATAAGAAAAATCACAATTTCTGGGAGTAACTGCCTCTCAGAAAGGTAGGAGAATACAGACTAAGGAAGGAGATTTCAAAGAAAATGAGGAAAAATTATGATGGGTATGGCAAAGATCAGTAATGAATTGCTCAGAGACATATCTCTATCACCTGCAGGTATTGGTATTTCTAAGAATGACACACAACAGAAAAATGGGGCCAGGGGCAAGATATAGAAGGCAATAACATAGAAAGTGTGTACAAGAAGGACCCCAAAATAAATACCTTAGAAGTGTTAATTCCTTTAATAATATAGAAGCTAAAGAAGGAATAAATAAGCAAAGTATCATGAATAAAATAATAAAAACCAAGAATACACAGAAAGGGAAGAGAAAGAGAGAAGGAAATCCTTTTTAGAAAAAGGTGCAAAAATGAAATTTTAGAAATTAATGAACAAAATCATTTGAAGATGAGGAGATGAGGGGGGATTTTACTAGTTAACTAAGAAGGAAAAAAAGAGAGGTGGAATTAAATAATTTAGGTTAAGTAAATAAAAAATAACCAGTAAGTTAAGCAAAACTAGAGAAATGTGTAAAAAAATGGAGGGGAAGAAGTACTTTATGGCAAAAAGGAGAGAGGCAATAGAAAGAAGCTTGCCTTAAAGTAGATAAGGTTAAATTAACAGGAGATATAATACTGTGTTGACAGAGGAAAAGGGGGGAAATGGAGTAAATGGAAAGCTAATGTCAGAGGAAAGAAACTAGCAGCATGGGGCATCGGGAAACACCTCCTATAGAAGGTAGAATTTGAGCTGAATCTTGAAGGAAACCAAAAAGCGAAGGTGAGGAGGAGGAAGAATATTCCAGAAATGAGAGACAGTCAATGAAAAAGTAGAGTCAGGAGATATATGAGATGTGTCAGGACTCCTGTGTGACAAATAGCAAATAGGTCGGTTTAGTTGAATCATGGTGTGTGTGAAGGGGAGTAAAGTACAAGAACTCTGGAAAGGTAGAATGGGACCAGACTGGGAAGGATGTTAAAAACTAAAGATGTTATATTCAGTCCTGAGGGCAATAGAGAGCCATGGAAGTTTATTGAGTAGTGGGTGACAGTCAGACCCTATGATTTAGGAAAACCTCTTTGGCCTCTGAATGGATGATGAACTGGAGTGAAGAGACACTTGACACATGGAGACAAATAACAAGGCTATTGTAATATTCTAGGCATGAGATAAAGAGGGCCTCCCTGGACAAGAGTTATGGATAAGTGAATGGAAATAAAGTTATCTATGTGAGATATTATGAAGTTCTAAACAATATGTGACAACGAATTGGATAATAGGGTGAGTAGAAGCATGGATAAGATGACACCAAGAGTGTGAGACTGTGACTGGAAGAATGTTGATCCCCTTGATGGTAATAGAAAAGGAGAAAATACTCAATCACTTTTCTCCGCTTTCCCACATGCTGTCCAGCTCAGAAATGAACCCAGAATGGATAAGGATCAGGACAGGGATTCAACTCTTTCCCCTTATATCCTTAATAATAAAGCTGAAATATTCCTGAACATTCATTAGAGTGGAAGTGTCTGGTACCTGGCCTGTGATCTGGTGTTTTCCCAAGCTACCTCTTCTCCTCCTGCTACCTCTGCAGCCAGATATGAAGCCATGTCATGAAAACATGAAGAAGACAGCACATCTAGGAGAAGAGGGTAAATGCCAGACTACATGTCACATATGAATTTCCCATCTGCATCCTTAGAAGGGGTTTTCAGACTGGGAGTTCCCCATCCCAATGAAATCATAGTTTTGGTTAATAAAGGGAAATGACACAAACCTCAGCTAAAAGTTTCCATGTAATCTTGCAATAGATAAGGAGGGAAAACAGGACATAATTGGATATATAGCCTAGATTTTAGGAGGGCAGATATTTAAAATATTCAAAGAACATTTTAAAATAGGCAGAGTCATGGATTCAGTTAACATATTTCAAGTTTTATTTTACTTACCTTCAAGCTGTACCTGATTGAATTCTAAGTCAATATTTAAAATTTCATTCAAACACGGTGTACACACAGCATAATGGCTTAAGTAACATCAATTTATATTGTTATTAATGCCTCACATCAGTAGAGTGCTTCTTATGAATCTCTAAGCACAGCTAGGAGGAAGAATGATAAAGAACAAAAAATAAAACAGTGAGAATTAAGAGACTTTGGGTTTTATCCTACATCTGCTACTAAACCAGCTGTATTTCCTGGGCAAAACCCAAAGATCAGGTCTTTCCTCTGTAAAAGGAGGAGGATAAATTAGTTGATCTCAAAGATTTCTTCCAGCCCTAACTTTATAAGTTTATGATATATTCATTCTTTCCCTGTGAGAAAGATATATCTGGTGTCTTTTTCAATAGTTGACAGAATAGAATATAAAACTAGCCATAAGAACGGCTGCTGGGCTCAGATGACTGAGGCACTGTACCTGCCCCCATTCCACTGAAGGCCTCTCTTTTCTGGAACTACATATGGTGCACCTACATATGTTGTAAAATGTGCTGTCCTATGGGAACTTGGCCTCTAATGAAAGGGGTGAGGCTCCTCTTCTCATATTCTAGGTCATTAAACCTCTATTCCAGGGTCCTCAGAGAAAATTAATAAAAGCTTAGCTTTAGTTTGTGATTAAGATCTCCCCAAAGAAGACAACAGAAAGAAATTCATTGCATAATCAGGTATGGGACAGCTATTTATTTCCTATATAAAAAAGCAATGTTCAACATGCAAGACTCATTATCAATTTTTGACAGAAATCTTAATAGCAACTGTTGGTTATCCTCACCCAGGAAGTTAATTTGTTTCTTCCAACAATCCAAGACTGAGGTTGCTCTCTTCCCTTCTCCATTGATGGTGTCCACACCAATGCAGAAACTCTCTCTGCTCCCTGCTCAACTATGATAAATAGATCCAGGATCTCTGGACCTCTTAAACGCATAAGGTTGCTGCAAAGGCTGTGTCAGCCTTGAGTCTTATATGCTCAGGTAAGGAATAAAAAGCAGAGGAGGAACCCAGAGGCCCAGGCTTCAGTTCAACAAGTTGAGGCCTCTTGCTCCTGCTGCCATATGGGAGCAATTGTCATGCTGCTGGGGTTAAGCAAAGAGCATCAAACCTCCCACATCCCAGACACGAAGTCTGATGGAAAGAAAGTTACTTGTAACCCAGGGAAGGCAAAGGAAGAGGGTGAGTTGGAAGCTATATCCCCTTCTTAACTAATGCTGGCTCCTGACTTTCTGACACTGTCATGGGGAGGGTAGACAGGAGCAAAAGCGTACTCATTTTGCAGATAAGGAAATTAAGATCCACAAAGGAAAAACAATTTACCTGAAGTTACCCAGGCGGTAAGGATTAGAGACAAAATTAGAACTCAGCTCTCTCCTGACTCCAAAATCAGTGGCCTCCAAGATCTACTAGCTTCCTGGAAGCCCGGGATTATATTTTTCTATCTCCCAAGTACCTAATATAGTATTCCATACGGAGTAGAACCTCCATGAATAGCTATTAATTATTGATTGATTAATTACTAGCTACTAGTAGAAGAACATCAGCCTGGGAGTTTTGAGTCCTTACTTTGCCACTAACTAGCTGTGTGAGCACACATCTCTGGGTCTCCATCTCTTTGGGATGGGCAGAAACATGGGATCAGCCTGTTTTCTCAGATTCCCCTCCCATTCTGGCATGCTGTGAGATGCTGATTGCCTGCACCTGTTCCTCTCATTTCCAGACAGCAAATAGTAAGGGAAGCAGAGCTTGTGTTCCGCAATATCACCTGTCTCCTCTTGTTCTATTAAAATGGACATTATTCCTCCCTGGGCCCCTAGGTTGAGAGATATCTGTTAGGTTACAGGGCAGGGTTGGTAGCAACAGGTTTCTTGTTTGGGCCCCTGTCAAAATGTTATTCCCCTTTGGTTTAATATCTGATGAATTGTTAATAGTCATTTCTTGTTTACCCCATTTGCATGGTAACCACCTGTGCCCCCCTAATGTTAGACCCCCTTGCCAGGCAACTAGTCCCACCCCTTTTTAACAACTACTGTATGTTGAATGACAACCAGTCTTTCATTGGGTACCTCTCCTGGCACCTCTCTTCTGTTGGGGTCCTTTGCCTAGTAGCCCCCTGACAATCACTTTCTGTTTGGGGGTTCTTGCCTAGCAGCAAACCCCCCTCTTGCTCTGTCAGAACTCTATTTGTTGTGGAAACCACAAGGCTGTACCGAGTAGCATTGAAATGCTTAAAATGCACTCACCCACCTCAGTTCGGGGATGTCTCCTCTGGGTCTCTACATGAGGCAGCCACCAGCCTGGTTAATAAATGACGCTCTCGAAATTCCTAATTGAATTTTGCCTGTGACTTATTGACTCGGTCCATTTCACTATCACCTGGAGCCACAGCCCTCACGCTTATATCTTCTCCTTACCTTCCCCACCTAGTAACTTGAATTTTCTGCTTCTGCCTCCATTTCAAAGTATGGTATAAACTCTTAAAGACCTGAATTTCTAAACCAATCGAATTTTCCCCAGCCTTTGCAATAATCTCCAGAAGCTGGAGAAAGAACACTAGATTTGAAATGAGAAATTAGTGTTGTTCAATAATTTCTGACTCTTCATAACTCTATTTGGTGTTTTCTTGGCAAAGATACTAGAGTGGTTTGCCATTTCCTTCTCCAGCTCATTTCACAGATGAGAAAACCAAGGCAAACGGGGTCAAGTGATTTACCCAGGGTCCCACAGCTAGTAGGTATCTGAGGCCTGATTTGAACTCAGGAAGAGGAGCTTCCCTGATTTCAGGCCTGGCGCTCTATAAACTGTGCCTTCTAGCTGCCGCAGAATCAGAAGATCCAGCTAGATTCAACTCTTGACTCTGCCCTAGGCAAATCACTTCCTTTCTCTGGACCTCAGTGTCCTCATGAGTAAAATGGGGGGCTTGGACAGATGATCTCAGTGGCTTTTGCCACGAAGTTTTTCTTGCACCTAATTTGAAGTCAAGAGAAAGGGTCCAAATGCCTGACTTTGCATTTCCAAGGTTCATAGCTTTATACTAGCTATTGAACTCCTCCATAATGCTTTCTTCATCTTAAAAATAGAGTTAATAATACTTGTACTGCCTTCCTGAATAGACTTTCAGGAAAGTGCTTTGAATACAGTGATCCAAGACTATTCCAAAAGACTCATAATGGAAAATGCTAGGCATCCAGAGAAAGAACTATGGAGTTTGAATGCAGATCAAAGTATACTATTTTCACTTTTTTTTGTTTTTTACTTTCTGATGGTTTTCCCCTTTTGTTTCGATTTTTCTTTCACAATATGACTAATATGGAAATATATTTAACATGATTGCACATGTATAACCTGTATCAGATTGCTTGCTCTCTTGGAGAGAGGGAAGAAAAAGGAGAGATGGAGAAAAATTTGAAACTCAAAATTTTACAAAAATGAATGTTGAAAACTATCTTTAAATGTAATTGGAAAAAAAATTCTATTAAGAAAAAAAAAGAAAATGCTTTGTAAACCTTAAGGAGGTATAAAACTCTAGAGTTTCAATTTTAATTCCTATGAACTATCTCAACTCCCACTTAGTGACCCTTTAGCAAGTCACTTAACCTCCTGGGTCTCAGTTTCCTTATCTGTAAAATCTCTTCCAGATATAAATCTTTCTTCCTATGATAACAAGTTTAAGAATGGAAAGAGCATATAGGATTTGCAGTCGGAGGACCTGGGTTTAAATCCCAGTTTTGTCACTCAATAGTTATGTGTGTGACATGGGTAAGGCTTCTTTTGGCCTCTACTTGCCCATTTGTAAAATGAGGAAGAGTTGACTATTTGATCTCTAAGTATACTTCCAGCTTCAGATCTCTAAAATCCTTACCAGCTCTGGCATTCTACAATGCTAATTCTCTTGTCTCAAAAATCAAGCTCTGGGGTAGATTTAGCAAACCATGTTGCATCACAGCGCTCTCTTGTGTCTTGTTGAGGCATTACACTATTATTTCTGAAATCATAGACACTTTTCTCCAAGGCCAGAGTTCTCTTTCGAATAGGACTTAAGCATCCTCCTGGGATAGCAGAGGGGAATCAGAAGCCATAACAGATAGAATGCCTTCCTCCAATTTCTGTGTGAATGTGTGTATATGTGTGTGTTTTTTACATAAATGTGAACTTTGCCAGGGACTTAAGGGAAATCTCAAAGGAAATCAGGCAGTGGTCCAAAAAGATATTGAAATACATTGTCTCTCCTTTGTTTTGACTGTCAATTGCTTTTCCTGTCCTTTAGATTTATGGGATTTGTTTTTTTTACTTTTGGTAAACGCCTGGGTAAACTTGGGTGAGAGACACCGGAGCCTGCCAGAGGGGATGACGGGCCTGGTGTCAGCATCTACGGGATGGTTGAAAGGCAGAGTATTTGCAATCAGAGAGGTGGTTCAAATCTCAGCTCTCTAAATTACAGCCTGGGAGAAGTTAGTGAAGTCCCAATCCTTCTACAGGCCTGCTGCCTCCTCTCTAAAATGAGCGAGTTGGAGCCATTAATCTTTAAAGTCATATCCAGTTCTAAATCTTACGATTCTCCTCCACTTAGCTCCAGGTCCATTCCCCAGTTGTCCTGGAACCTCTTTCAGGGTGGAGAAGGGAGACCATGGAAATAGGTGAGACAGGTTGGTCAGGGTTAGATCAGGGAAGGTGGGAGTGATAGCACAGAAGTACAGATTGTCAGAGCTGGAAGGGACCTTTGAAATAAAAAATCAACCTTATTCTTCTATATATGTGTAAAATAAAGCACAAAAAAAAGAAGATTCTTGGCCACAGTCACATATCTTGTAAGGGGCAGAACAGGGATTTGAACCTAGACTTTCTAACTCCATGTCTAGGGCGCTGGTTAATTGAAACCTCAAGGTCTAATCTGGTTCCTACTGTCTCTCTCCATTCCATTTCCCCAGCACCTCAATATAACAAAGGAATTGATAATGATTTATTAAATATTTATCACTGGTCATGCACTAAGGGGGGTTCAAAAGAAGATTCATACCCTACCCTGAAGACACCCTCTGATTAAAGAAATAACACCAGTACCTCTATGAAACAATTAGTCATATACAATCAAGTGGGTGGTTTTTTGAAATAGGTCAAGAGCTCTATATTCTAATGAAAGCTCACTGTGTGACCTTGGCCAAGTCTTTTCACCTCTATAGGCCTTAGATGCAGGAGCAGCATTCAAAAAAGCATGGCAACCAGAGTGAGATGAAACAAATTCAAATCTCAACTTTCCCACTTAAAACTTGGGTGACCTCAGACAAATGAATTAAATTCGTTCTTTCCTCATCTGGGAGTAGACATAATTGTTGTCATCACCCTAATGGCATTTCTGCAAGAACTGTGTTTTGGAAACCTTCATGTGCAGCCAGAAATTCCAGCTACTAGTGTTATTTCCTGAAACATAAGGAGGGTAGATAATTATCTTAAAGGTTCCATCCATGCTCTACCCCTCTATGAGGGCGTGAATGAGGGGAACTAGCCAAGCATCCTTGGCAAGCTTGTTCTCCCTGCCTCCCAGAACAAACTGAATGAGTAAGGGGAAAGACAGCTGACCTTGAGGAGAAGGCCACCCTGGGGAAATTTTCTTTGGAATCTGGCTGTAGCCAAATGGATGGTTAGACCTCTCCATGGCCTCCTTCTCTGGCTTCCATCCTTTCTTCAGCTTCTCTAGGGAAGCTGTAAGAGCAGGAAAATAAATCTGTCCCAAGACCAGGTTTCAGTACTAGGACAGGTTTTCTGAGACCTTAGATGACTTTACAGAGACTCTTCAAAAAAAGTTCAGACATTGTTATTTAGTGGAAAGGGCACTGGCCAAAGAATGAGGTGGCTAAGTTATGCAGGAGACAGAGCAACTGTAGTCAGGAAGGTTAAAGTTCAAATCCAGCCTCGGACACTTGACCCTGGACAAATAATTTAATTTCTATTTACCTTAGTTTCCTCATCTGTAAAATGGGAATCTTCCTCCTATGGTTGTTGTGATCATTAAATGAGATTGTAATTATAAAACACAACACAGTGCCTGGCACATAAGCGCTATAGAAATATTAACTATAGTTAGGGATCTGGGTTCTAGTCTCGTCTCTGTCACTAATCATGGGCAGAAGCCTAAGATGTCATTTGAGCTCCTGAGGGCCTCAGTTCTCCCCATTACCTACTCTAGTAAAATAGAGGAATAAAAATATGCCAAATATGGGTATTAAAGAGATTTAATCCACAAAAAGCTTTGTAGATATAAGGCATTATTAACATGGAAAGACTCTCAGCACTTCAAAGGGGTTGTTGGCTTTAAAACCAAAGGAGGGTTTGCAGATAAGAATCCCTCATTTTGTGGAGGAGGAAATTTAGACCTCGAGAGCAAATAATTTGGCAAAGGTCACTGCAGCACCAGGATGGTAAACGAGGTCCTTGACTAGGCTGTTTCCCCTTTTTTCTGGATTCCCATTGCAGGCTAGGGTACAGACAAAGATGGGCAAATGCAGCTCCTTGGGAGGGAGTGACAAGTTGTGTCTCCTCCCCCAACCTAAGCAGACATTCCATCCGGTAGAATTGGGCTAAAGGAGAGCAAGCGGCCCCTGACACTATAGGGAACTGATTCAGAGTCAGCTCCCCGAACCCCAGATTAACAGGCTGTCCAGATCCTCCAGAGAGACTCGCAGGAATGCAGAGAAAGCCCCTGCTCCACACCCCCACCCCATCATCTCTCAGCATCCCCAGTCTCCCAATGCACCCTCCACCACCAGCCTGAGATCACCAACCATGAGCATCAAGCGCCACCTGGCGGTCATCATGCATCTCAAGGCCTTACTGCCATCTTACAACTTCCCATGAAGATTTTATGTCACGGATGTTGAAGGATCTTTTAATTTTTTCCCCGATTGATTCACTCTCTAGGGAGTGAATCTTGTCTCAAGTCACATACTTGAGAAATTGGGGACAATCCTATGCAAATTCCATCTACTAGCCAATTCTCCACTTGAAAATTTCTCAGTCATCCTCTTTTCTATCTTTGCTCCAATTTTAAAGGTAGATGTGACCTTTCTCCTTGCCATGGCTAGCCTCCTTATTTATGCTTTTGAGCCTTTAACCTTCCTTCACTTGGAGGAGCTAGCTCATCCCCTCTGGGTAATATTGGCTCTCCCTATCTACTGATTTTTTTCTCTCCTGCCAACCAACACATCTAGAATTCCCCCATCCTTTAAAAATAAACTTCTTTATTGGACCCTTTCCAAAGCAGCCCCAAATTCATCAATATTTGTGGCCTCTTCTTTCCTACACCCCACTGCTTTTCAGCCCCTTACAATCTGGCTTCCTCCCTGTCACTCAGCTGAAACTAGTCTCTCCAAGGTTATCAGCAATCTCTCAGTTGGTCAGTGTGATGGCCCCTGCTGAGTCTCATTCTTCTTAACCTCTCTACAGGCTTTTATATGGTTTACCATCGTAGATAGTCTCTCCTCTTTTCTCACACTCTCTTTGTTCTGCTTTTACTTATCTGACCGCTCTCCAGTCTAATTAGCCGATCTGCAATCTATGTTGCTTTGTTCACTCATTTCAGCC
Source organism: Bettongia penicillata ogilbyi (assembly GCA_023548195.1). Classification (NCBI taxonomy): domain Eukaryota; kingdom Metazoa; phylum Chordata; class Mammalia; order Diprotodontia; family Potoroidae; genus Bettongia; species Bettongia penicillata. The sequence continues at coordinate 4,417,871 of JAJHZJ010000017.1, forward strand.
TCTCCATAACCCCATCTGGGGTTTTCTTGGCAAAGATAATGGAGTAGCTCGCCATTTCCTTCCCCAGCTCATTTTACAGATAAGGAAACTGAGGCAAATAGGGTTAAGTGACTTGCTCAGGGTCACATAGCTGGCTAGATTTGAACTCAGGTCTTCCTGACTCCAGGCCAGGCTATCTACATACTACCCTGAACATTTTTCTTCATCCTCCTTATGACCTCCATTTCCTCCACTTCTCAGTTCTTTCCCAAGCCAAGTTTGGTACAGGTAAGTGTTGAGTCTTACAGTAGAGGGTCACAAGTGTGGAATCAAGGAAGTACAATTAGACATCAATTTATCCAAAAGAGTTTGGGTGTTTGCTGGGTGCAGTAGGAGTCAGCAGAGAGATATCACAGCAATAATAAAAATAATGTAATTGAGTTACACTGGGAGGCATAGATTCCAAGAATAAAGAGGCTATAGTGGAAAGAGCCCTTGTTACAAATGTCATCATAAATAAACCTTTTCACAATTTTAGGACTTAGTTTCTTCATCATAAAATAAGATTATTGAGCTCAATGATCTAACTTATCAAGATTGTTTGGGAATCTAGACTGTCAATCAATTTTTTAGCTATCCTTTATAGTTTTGTGTCAGGAAAATTCGATAAGCCTGCCCTCTATGTCTTTGTCAAAGTCATTGATACAAATGTTAAAACACAACAAAGTTAAGTTTTGTCCCTTGGACTTCCTAGTGAAGACTTCCTTCTATTTTTTTATCAAACTACTTGGAGTCCTGCTATACAACCAGCTCAGACACACCTTTTCCTCGCCTCCATTTCTCCTACTTTCCCACAAGAATAGTATGAGGGATTTTGTACATGCTTCCCTAAAATCTAGGTAAGTTTCATCTATAGCTTTCTCCTGTTCTACCAGTCTAGAAACCTTCCCCAGAAAAGAAATAAGATGATTTTGGCATGACCTATTCTTTGTGAAGCCATGCTGTCACTTTGTAATCACCACCTCTTTTTCTAAAGGTTAATTAACCATCCCTTTAATAATACACTCAAGAATTTTTCCAGGAACCAAAATCAAGCTCACTGACCTATAGTTTTGAGATACCCTTGTCTTCCCCCTTTTCCAAATCAGATATTTGCCCTTCTCCTTTCTGGCATTTCCTCTGTTCAACTCCAACTCATCAAGGGCATTCACATTCTCTCTTATTGCTTTTCTACTCATACTGGGTATTACCTTCCTATTAACCATTTTTTTTCAGTCCTTTCCCATCCAAAGATCATTTTCCTTAACAAAGAAAATGGAAGAAAATAAAAGCAGCTCTTTCTTCTCTCCATTGTCTATAACTATTATCCCATATTTTCTAAGCAGTATCTTCTAGATCTTCCCCCTCCTCCAATATTGATTTTTTAATTCCTTTTTTTTTAATCTTTTGCTTTCTTCACCAGCATCAGCTCATTTTGAACTTTAGAGATCCAGACATTTTAGTTATAGGATCATGGAATGCTTTTGGATCAGTCATTATTAGTTGCTTTGGTGTCCATTTTCTGTACGTTTTGGTCCATATATGGACATGTGAATTCATTGGTATAGGGAGTTTCCTGTGAGAAGAATCCATCTGACAATGCAGATTAGCAACTTGACGCACTCAGAGTTGGGACCTGAACCTTGTTTTTCCTACTGTGAAGCTAGCAATCTTTTTCTTATGCTGCATCGCCTCTCCTTTCATATTTTTAAAAATCTAAACTTGTTTGTATATTCTCTATTATTAATCCACATTGTTCTCTTTAGATAACGCTCCCTTTCCTTCCTCATCAAAATTGTTGCTCTTTGTATCTTCAGAAATTCATTCCTGGTAGTTTTCCATTTCTCCTGTGTAGACTTCCTCTGTAGAAGTTCATTCTATGGGATTCCTTTTACACTTTTTTCAAAGTCTTTTGAAATCTGTTCTTCCCAAATTGGAACTGCTCCTGACTTTTCTCTCTTCTTTCATGAATTAAAAAATGGGCTAGGAACTTTCCTCTAATATACCCATCATTTCCACCCCACCTTCCTAGTAAACTGCTTGTAAGAATCAAATCCAGAATAGAATTACTCTCCAGTTGGTTCCTCTATCTTTTCTTACTTCAGCAGAAGCATAATATATTCTGCTCCAGCCTCTTATTTTAACTCTGCACATGCCTTTCTGTTTTGTCTGTCTCCTGTAAATAACATATTGTTGGATTCTGGTTTCTAATCCGTTCTGTTATCTATTTCAATTTTATGGGTGATTTCATCCTATTTATACTCACAGTTATGATAACTATTTCCCTCTATCCCATTTTCTTCTACCTATTGTTCTTTTTTTTTAGCTTTTGATCACTGCCTCCCTTAATCTGGTCTCACTTTTACTCTTCCCTTTCTCTTAGACCCTTTCCTGCCTGCTTCCTTGTTGGGTAAGATGAATTTATATGCCCAACTGAATGTGCATGTATAAATTTTATGTATGTATGTACGTGTGTGTGCATGAATGGAGAGAGAGAAAGGATGATAGTAAGATTCAAGCATTGCCCCCCACCTCAGTTTTCCTCTCACCTATAAAAAAAATCTTCCTTGCACCTTTTTGTGAAGTAACTTTACCAATTTATCCTCTCCTTTCCCTCTTCTCTCAGTGCATCCCTCTTTCTTCACCATTATATATTTTTATAATATCATCCCAACATAATTAACTCATATTCCTGCTGTCTATGTAGACTCCTTCTAATTGCCCTAATAATGATACAATTCCTAGGAGTTGCATGTATCATCTTTTGATATAGGAAAGTAAACAATTTAACATTATTAAGTTCTTTATGATTTCTCTTTCATATTTAATTTTTTATGCTTCTCTTGAATCATGTTTGAGAGTCAAATTTACTAATGACCTCTGGTTTTTTTCATAAGGAATGCTTTAAAGTCCTTTATTTCATTAAATATTCATTTTCTTCCTCATAGAATTATATTCAGTTTTGCTAGGTAGGTAATTTTTGGTGCAGTCCTAGCTCCTTTGCCTTCTGAAATACAAGTTCCAAGCCCTCTGCTCTTTTAAAATGGTAGATGCTAGGTTTTGTGTGAGCTCCACTGTGGTTCCATGATATTGAATTAATCCTTTTTTGGTCTTGAAGTATTTTCTCATTAACTTAGTAGCTCTGGAATTTGGCTATCAATATTCCTAGAAGTTTTCAATTTGGGCTCTTTTTCAGGAGATGATCAGTGAATTCTTTCCTTTTCTACTTTATCATCTGGACTTATGCTATTTCCTTTATAATTTCTTAAGATATGATGTCTACAATCATTTTTTTATCATGGGTTTCATGTAGTCCAACAATTCGTAGATTATCTCTCCTTAATTATTTTCCAGGTCAGTTACTTTTTTTTCCAGTGAGATATTTCACATTTTCTTCTATTTTTTTTCAGTACTTCTAATTTGTTTTATTGGATTTTTTTTATTTCTCATGGAATCATTAGCTTGCCCTTGCCCAATTTTAATTTTTGAGAAATTATTTTCTTCAGTGATATTTTGTACTTTTATCAAACTGTTCATTCTCTTTTCATAATTCTCTTTCATAATTCTCATTTCTTTTCCCCTCCCTAAATGTTCATTTGTTGAGTATATTGTAGAGAGAATTACTGTTCCAGGGTGAGTTGCACTCTTCCAACTCTGAGATTCTGGGAAATTTATTGTACCCAAATACTTTTACAATCAAAAGTTCACACTATTTCTAATAGGAATGGGAGAAGGGAATAGGTCATAACAACAAGGAAGGACACAAAGATAATCTTATCCTATTTCCTAATTTGAACAAAGGCTATTTGATGTGCTGAAAATCAGTTCTACTTTTGTTTATAATATTTAGAATCACTGGAAATTAATATAGAAACATGGGTTAAAGGATGAGTGACATTGTAAATTAAATGTCCATTAAATTCACTTCATTTCCCTTCCCTCACTTCTTTTCTTTTGAGTCAGGCAAAGTCTGGTCATACTAAAGCCTTCCTAGATCAAAGCAGGTGTATTCATGGTTTTAGAGATCAGGGATGAATGGAGCCTTTAAGGGAGGCTTGGGTGTATTTGATAAACAGCAGTAGCAACAAGACTCAGCTCAAGCAGACAAAAACCCTGATTCTTAAAACTTCCTTTTAGTAAAAATTTCCATTTCAAAGAGGAGGTTTAAAAGAAAAAGGATTCAAGGCCATTGTCTTTCAGAATGCAAAACTAACTCCATTCAAATGGCTTCCAGGAAATATGTCATTGATTGGGGAACACAGCTAATCATTCCAAAGAAACAAACAAAAAACGATTGTCTACACTGAAGAAAGGTGTAATAAGAACCCCTCCACATGTTTCTTTTTTTATTGTTTGAATAGTAAGAACACTTAAAATGTCAGCTTAGGTTTCTCAGATATTTCTTCATCCTTCTAGGGAAGATGATCAAATTTTCGGAGATGGATAATGACCAGATGCTTATTTACACCGTAGGCTAGTATTGCCCCTTCCAGGTGAAGCAGCAAAACACCCTGAGGGAGAGGCAGGAGGTAGCCTGCAAGGCAAATTAAATCATCAAAAGCCCGATAAAAATACGTGGCAAGCTTTAGGAATAGTAATGCCCTCCAGGCATCAGACCGACTTCCACCTGATTTCCCATAGGTTTTGGAGGAGAGAAAAACACTGAAGAAGTGGACCACCTTCCCCAACATCACTAATACCAACTGCTAACCAACGAGCACCAGCCGGTAAGCACGAGTCTCTATCATGGCAGCATCCCCCCTGCCCACACACGCACACACCCACATACACCTCCACACACACACACACATACACACACACACACACACATACACACACACAAACATACACACTTCGGGAAGAAAAACCCTATTCTACTAGACATGCTTCTGACGAGGTTAAGGGGTGATGGGGACCCCAAAATACCGACAGTCTGGGTTGTGCTCGAATGGATCCGACTCAAGCCTTCTTAAAGTCAAAGAACACAAAGTTTATTAAAGACTCACCTAATTGGGTTGCCTCTTAAGGAGCCTAAGCATTTGTAACACTTGTATTCACAAGTGGGCCAGACAGAATCTCAGCTAGACAGAGTCTGAGCTGGATTGAATCTGAATGCTTTCATGGAGGGGAGATGGAACTTAAATACACAAAAGAGTATAGGAGGGATCTGGGGAGTGGTCTGGTGGTCCAGCGTGATGGGAAGAGAGGTTTAGGAAGGGTCTTGAGGTCCAAGGAGGGAATCCAAAGAGGGGCAAAGGCTGGAAACAGCTGGAGCCTATCAGGAGATATCAGACTAGGGGGCACCTAGGGAAGCAGAGGTAACAGAGGTAACCAAGGGCAACCAAGGGGTAACAGACAATGGCCACAGATTTGAGTATGAAAAGTCAGGTTCTGTGGGGAGATACAAGAGGAGCTCAGTTTGAGTATGAAAACCAGGTTAAGTGAGGAGATTCCACAGGAGCTCAAGGAAGTTCCCAGAGTCTGAACCTCATCACTTCCAGCCCAGCATCCTGGGTATGAGGATCAACTCCCTCTACCCCAGATGTGTGACCTGACAGCTGTTTCTGAGGGCGCTACTAAAGACCAAGAAAAGAAATTTCTTATTATCAAAATATTTGACCTTATCAAATGGTTCAGCATCAGAAACTGGCATGATTTTATCAATGAGAATACCATTACATTATCATCTTCTTTGTCACTGGACCCTGAGGACCACAGAACCTTTCTATCTGAATTGCAGCTAAAATCTGCTATTTGTGTTGTCCCCCTTTTAGAAAGTGAATGTCTTGTGGTGCAAAGACTGTCATACTTTTCTGTCAGTTTCCCCAGAATTTAGAAAGATGTTTTGCATATGGTAACCAATAAATAAATGTTTTTTTCATTCCTTCATCTGTGCATTCAGTGTGAATATGGTTGAAGACAAGGTAACCTTAAGCAGTTAAGTAAGCACTGTAGCTCTGTTTTTAAAACAAAACAAAAAGTGTCCAGAATAGAGGAATATCATGGTTTCAGGTAAGGTAAAAAGTCCCTAGCAGTTGAGTTGTTCAAAGTGGAATGAGTTAGTTCAGGTGCTTGGTTTCCCATCACCAAAGAACCTTCAGGCAGAAACTGGCTATGGGAGATCTGGGAAGGTTTGTAGGCAGCAGGGAAGGAGCAGTCAATAAGCAATCTTTGAAAATTAGCTAGCAGAAAGGTAATCAAAGAGGTAAGCAACTGGAGCAGAACAAGGGGATCAGATGAAGGATGGAAATAAAGGGTTTTGCCTTGGCAAAGACTAGGTCCATCTCTTCATCATGAGACCGAAGCAAAAGAAGAGAAAATGGTACACCATATGAAGGGGTTTTGAACAGCAGAAAAGGAAAGAAAAGATGAAATATAGTAGAGGGTCTCTATTTTCTCACAGAGATTTCATATGGAGACGATTTGAGAAGAAAACGTTTGGAACAGATGTAGTTGGGAGTCCCATGGAAAGATAATCATAAATGGTGATAAGGACAATGGGGAAAGGGATTTGAGAGCAGAGAATCATCTATGATTGAACTGCTAAGGACAGGAGCAAGAGTGAAAGTGGGGAAAAGTGAGACCAAATCACAGTTGATGTACCAGGAGAGCTGGGATTCATGGAGTGATTGGAAGTAGTAGTAGGGAGAATGAGACATAGAGAGATGGAAGAAAAGATGTGGACAGGAACACCAATTACAGAGTTACCTATCACTTAGGTAATGGAATTATGACGGATAATTAGATCAAGGGCATGACTATTCTTGTGTATTGCGGAGGTGGACATAAATGATGTTGGATTCACTTTGAAAAACTGAGATCCTCAGATGTTTTGAAGGGGTATCATGATGTCTATCAAGGATAGTAGTTGGGTAGAAAGGATATCTGTGAAGTAGTTCTTGATATTCTCGACAAAAAGGGGAAAGGAACAAAGGACTGGTAGGTAGCTGCCATAAAAACCTGGCTAGGGTCGTATAGGTTGCTGGAGTCAGTCTCAAAGAAGGAGAGGTTACTGAATGAAGGTAGTAGAGGGTTTTGAAGTAGCAATAATGAGTAAGGAGTATGTCTATCACTCCTTACCCAATGCATCATGAGACTTGGGAGAACTTTCATTTAAAGCAAGAATGTAGGCTCTTCTGGGAAGCCAGGTTTCTGATAGTGTAATAAGACGGAAGAATTGAATACTGTCAGAGGAAGGAATCTGAGATGAATGGCATTTATTTTTTAAAGGTAGGGGTTCCCAAGGAAGGGAGGACCAAAAAGGAAGGAATAAAAGGGAAGGTGTTGACACATAGTAGTTTTATACATGATTTTCAGGGTGCCTTCAGTTTTTGTTGGTTTACAAGCAGCATCAATCAATCTGCACATATTTATTAAGAGATACCTACTATATACTAGGTATTTTTGCCCCACTGAAAGGATACAAAATAAACAAGGAAACAAGTACTGTCCTTAAGGGGCTTGTATAATTGGGAGAGACATCAAGGAAAACCTTGTTCTATTAGTGAAATGAATCTATTGACTCAGACTCTATGAGAAAAGGATACCTGATGCTCCTCTCCCCACTAAAAAATAGCTGAAGTGTTCTGGAAGATACTACTGCTTGCTTTCATTTATGGACAGGAATTTGAAAGTCTTGGTGAATGCAGAACTTCATAAATCACTTGCTGAATCTGTAGATACTTAAAAGGAATTATAGACAGGAAAGTCCCCTTTTGAGAACTGGTATTCATGCATTGATTTGCAGAGATGATAAGCAATAGGATGGAAAGTCCCTATCTTCATGTGAAACTGATCTAATATACTATTCCACATAACTTCAGTTCACTTTAACTATTATCCATCTCTGTTTTCTGTCAGCCCCATTCTGTTGAGCATGAAAGTTTTCTGGTGATTCTAAAGCATCTCACTGCACAGTAAAAAGACCACTGGATTTTGTGTCGGGATACCAAGACTGAAATTCTGGCTCTGCTCCTTAATACCTATATGACCTTAAGCAAATCACTTTCTGGGCCTCCCTGTTTGCATCTTTAAAATGAAAGAGTTGGACTAGGTTACTTCTAAGGTCTAAATCTGACAGAGGATCCAGCATTCTTTCTTCTAGTCTTTAATGAAAAAATGTTCCTTCTCTTGACCAAGGCCAGACATCCCTTCCCTTTTCAGAAAGACTGTCTATCCCTCCCATCATGCCTTCTTTCTTTCTCCCTCAAACCCTTCTTATTTATTGTCTCTTGTTCTAAGTTTACAAAATGTCCAGCTTCACCAATCCTTAAAAGACCTTTATTCAATCCTGCCATCCCTTCATGCTACTATCCTATACATCTCCCTTTCACAGACAAATTTCTAAAAAGGGTCATCTACACACAGCAGACATTCAGCAAATATTTTTAAAATTTATTTATTTTTAGTTTCACTTTTATATGATTTGAGTTCTAAATTCCCCCCACCCCCCTCCCCAAGACAGCATACAGTCTGATATAGGATATATATATATATATATATATACATATATACATATATGATCATATTAAACATATTTCCACATTAGTCATGCTGTGAAAGAAGAATTAGAACAAAAGAGGCAAACCATGAGAAAGAAAACACAAAAAAAAATAAAAAAAGAGAAAAAGTATGCTTCGATCTATATTCAGACTCCATAATTCTTTTTCTTTTTTGGAGGGGGGAAGGCAAGGCAGTTGGGGTTAAGTGACTGGCTGAAGGTCACACAGCTAGTGAGGGTCAAGTGTCTAGGCCAGGTTTGAACTCAGGTGCTCCTGATTCCAGGGCCAGTACTGTATTCACCACACCACTTCATTCAGCATCAGTTCATGCAAGTTTTTCCAGGTTTTTCTGAAGTCCGCCTGCTCACCATTTCTTATAGCACAATAGCATTCCATTACATTCATATACCACAACTTGTTCAGCCATTCCCCAATGAATAGCCATCCCCTCAATTTCCGATTCTTTGCCACCACAAAAAGATCAGCAAACATTTACTAATCTCCCACTATGTGCTACATACTGCGTTACGCACTGGGTATATAACAAAAGTCCAAATCAAACAAAAATCCAAGCAGGTCCTGATCTCACAGAGTTTACCATCTAATGGACTGTTGCCTCCATTTCCTTACCTTGACTTTCTTCTCAATTCTAATAATCTATATCAAGGACTAATCTCTCTATTGCACTTCAGGCCTGCAGAATAAATAACCTGTTAGATATCTCCACATGGATATCCTCTAGGAAGCTGAAACAAGATATATATAAAACAAAATTCATTGTTTTTTCCCCCAAACCCACCCCTCTACCATATTTTCTATTTGTTTCAAGGGCATGATGGTCTACTATCCTTCCAGTCATCCAAGTTGGCAAACATCCTTGCCTTTTCATCCTCTTTTTGCTATCAGTTGCCAGATTGCCATGTCTTGTCTGTTCTTTCTCCATATTTCTGACATTCATACCCTTCTCTCCCCAAATCAACTCAAAATGCATTTATTAAGTTCTTGCAATTTGCCAGGAGATGTTGGGCACTGGGGATACAAATATTTTCACTCAGGGAGATTGCATACTATTGAAGAGAAACAATACGTACACATATAATTAATAGTTACAAAGATACAAAGTAAATACAAAATCATTTCCTTGGGGAGAATGGGTAGAAAATACTAATTGCTGGAAGAGCTGAGGAAAAATCTTGAAAGAGTTTACAAGAGTTAGAGGAAGGAAAACATTTCAGGCTTTGGGGACAGCCATGTTCATAGCATGGCAGTGAGCTATGGAATGCCATATAGAAGAAAGATAACATAAGTCAGTTTGGTTGAACGGTAGAATACGTTACAGGAGTAAAAGGAGATCAGAACCTAAATAAATAAATGATGACAGGTTGGAATCATACTGGTGATGGGTTTTAAATGCCAAACAAAGGTGTTTCTATTTCATCCCAGAGGTGACAATGATCCATGAAAGCCTCCTGATCATGGGAGGAACACAGTCAGACTTAGGATTTAGGAATATCAATTGGTCAATTATTGAGCTATGGGTTAGAGAGGCAATAGACTGGGAAAAAAGTTAGAACAAATTGCAGTGGAACAATAGTATTCCATTACATTCATATGCCACAACTTGTTTGGCAATTGTCCAGAGAAGAGGTGGTGATGAGGGCATGCATTCAAATTGTGGCTATGTGAGTGGATACAAGGGGACAGATATGAGAAATATGGAGGAAGCAGAATGAAAAACACAAGGCAACTCATTGAATGTGGGGTTGGGGGAAGGGATTGAACAAGAGTAAAAAGACAAAGGACTGAGTGATTAGAAAGATAATGGTGCCCTGGACAGGAACAGGCAAGTTGGTAAGTGAGATGAGTTTAGGGAAAAAGACAGAATTGTTTGGAGCAAGTTGAATTTTAGCCCCTCTAGTTGGACAGGGTGAAGTGAAAGTGGGATGTGTGGATTGTGGAGATATCTGAATAGAAAAGATAACTGAAATGGAGGCTGATAGGATCACTGAGAAAAGGTAGCCTGAGGTGGGTGGTGGAGTGTGTAGGTTGGGAAAGGAAGACCACTCAGAACAGAGCCCTGGGGTATATCTTAAGAAAGGGAGCAGGAGGTAGCTAATGACTTAAAATAGTCTGGGGAACAGCTAGACAGGTAGGAGGAAAGCCTGGGGAGAGAAATGTTAGGAAAACCCAGAAAGAGCAATCGGTGGTATCGACATTGCAGAGGTCAAGAAGGATGAGACAAAAATTGCTGGATTTAGCAATTAAGGGGTCATGTGTCCTCTATGTTTGTTCAGACCCTCATCACCTCTTGCCAATACCATTTCAATAGCCTCCTAACTTGTCCTTTCCTCTCTCCAATCCATTCTTTACACAAATGCCAAATTAACACTGCTAAAATACCAATCAGGTCCTATTACTCACTTACTCCAACATCTTCAGTGGCTCCCTATCTACACTTAGTTTTACATTAAAAACACTCTACAGTCTAGATCCAGTCTACTTTTCGACACATTTTCTATTATTTCCCATCCACGTGCTACTAGCTGTAACTGCTCTGTCCATATGGATTCCATATCCTTCCCCCTTTCCTTTGCATAGGTAGTTCCCCATGTTTGCAATGCATTTTTTCACTTTCACCTCAAAGAGCACCTACTATATCTGCCTTTGAAAGCAGAACTCGGAGCCACCTTTTCTATGAGGCTATTTCTTTTTAATCTTACTAAATCCCCACCCCACTCAATTCTAAGTGCTTTCCTTGACTCCCTGAAATAACTTTTCATTTCCTTGATATGTGTTTTGTATTTAGTTTGTATGTATTTTACATGAGGTAGAGTATTGGATTTGGAGTCAGGAAGTAGTGGGTTCAAATCTAGCCGCAGATACTTGCTATATAGACAAATCACTTAACCTCTCTCTTCTTCAGCTTCCTCATCTGCAAAATGGGGGTAATATTAGCACCTATCTCCCAGGACTGTTGTGAGAATAAAGTGAGATAATATTGTAAAACACTTTGTAAATGTCAAAGCACCATATAAATGCTGTTGTTGTAATTGTTCTTACTTTTTGGTGTATGTGTTGGAGTAAATCCCTCTAATAGGATGTATGCTCCTTTTAAGATAAGGGACAATTTTGAAGGCTTGCATAAGATAGGTGCTTAATAAATACTTGCTATGTTCAATTGTGACTCAGTTTCCCCATCTTTAAAAGATGTATAATACTATCAGCAGTATCCCCCCGACAAATGAGCTAGTTAATTTAAAGCACTTTACAAACCTTAAGATGCAACATAAATGTTACCTATTGTTATTATCACTGGCCTGGAATCAAAATTCTGATGGGTAATCTTTCTATTATGCTCAGCATTACACCTTGCCTAGGATATGCCTGGAATTGGGTCCCCATAGCTACAGAAGGACATAAAGTAGTTGGAATACATTTTGAGGAGCTGAGATAATAATTAACTTTGAAAATAAGATCTCATTAAGCAGACAAGACAGACTGAGACAGAGAGAAACAGAGGCTGTGTTGGAAATTTTTAGGAGATGGAAATCAAATGCTCTTTATCTCCCTTCCATATAGAATAAGAGAAAATGTTTTAAATTTCAAGGAGAGATTTATTTCTCTGTGGGCTGTGTATCTATTTTTATGGCCTTGGTCACCAAGCCAAATTTACCAAGCACTTATGAAGTGCATCCTGTGTGCCAGGAACAGAGCTAAATCCTGGGTATACAAACACCTGCAGAAAGATTGCCCCTGCCCCACCCCCAGCCCCCTTCTTGAGACACATTTCAATGGGGGAATCAGAGAGAAGGAAGCTGGAAAGATGAGAGAGGGAAGGATCAAGGTACTTGGTGGTGGAGATGGGAGTGGGGCTGGGGCTCTGACAGTCTGCACGGTCAGCAGGGCAGTGTGGACAGTAATAAAGACATGGCTGGCCTGGGCATCCTCCTTAAAGGAGGGGCTTGGAGGAACCAGCTAATGAAGCAGGTTTCCAGTGGGAGGAGGGTTCTACAGTGTTGGCAAAGTAGAAAAAAACTGGAGTCAGGAGAGTATCCTGGAGAGAAACAGAATTCCAGATATTGGTGTTCTTACTCACTTGGCCCCCAGGTATCAGCAGATAATTTCTTTATTTGCCAAGTCTTTATTGAAGGTGGTTGAACACAGAATTGTCTGACAGAAGCTTGTATTTTTGATGGAGATAAATAAGGAAAACACATAGAAAATCATCAGTGATACAAGCATTTAAATACATGTGGTAGTGGAAAGTTTAGGGATACAGTACTGATGGTTCAGAGATGGCAGGTGGAGTTTTGGAGTTTAGAGTTACAGGGTCATAGGGTATATTGCTTAAGGTATCTTATAGAGCATCTAGTCCAGGGTTAGGGAACCTGTGGGCCAAAATCCAAGGTTCTTTTTCTGAAGCTTGGATTCAGTCAAAGGGCCACACTTGAGAACCTAGAGGGTCACATGTGGCCTTGAGGCTGCAGCTTCCCCATCCCTGATGCTAGTCTCACTCTCCCCATTCCTGTTTTATAGATGGGCTGAGGCCCAGAGAAGACAAATTGATTTACCGATGGTCACACAGCTAGTTAGTGACAGAGTGAGGCTAGAATCAGACATGATTTCTGCCTCTGGCTCTACTCATGTTACCTTGGGCAAGTCATTAACCTCTACGGATCTGTTTCCTCATCTGTTAAATGAGTCAATTAACATTTAAGGGCCCAGTGCTAGGCACAGAGCTAACTCCTAAGGATACAAAGACAAAAGACAGTCTTGGCCTCAGGGCATGTTGATGAGTCTTGCACCTCCCCAACCCCAACCCAGGAAATGATGAGAGGGCTGCCCTTGACCCTTTTTCCTTAAGAGAAGGACTTAAGGGCGGGTCTCTGATGTATACTTTCTCCAATAAGAAGGAGAAAGAGACTTCAGGGGTAGGAGGTACTAACTGAGGAGGGCTGAATTTCAGAGTTGATGTCATCTAGAAGAAAGATGAGTTTCTGGAGACAATGAAAAAAGTCCAGGAGAGAAGCCAGGTGGGAAATGAGGGGATTACACTAAGTGGCCTCTGAGATCCCTTTCCAGTTCCAAGTCTATAATCCTCTGGCTGTAAAAACTATGTCCTTTTCATTTTGGGAATAAGACTTTTGAATAGAGCTGGGGTTTGCTCTTACTGAAAGGCTGGGGGTGATGTAATATGGCAGAAAGCGGAGACTGGCGAATGCACTGGGAACACTAGGCAAAGGTTAGGAGGCAGCCAAACACAGGAGCTGTGACAGCATCTGGGGTCAGTCAGGGAACTTCAAAGAAGAGGGGAGTAGGTGCGAGTATTGTAGATACAGAAAAGGGTTAGACGGATGGGTAAAAAGCAGCCAGAGAGAGGCACATCCATTGTCTGAGGCCAGATTATCACAGACCAAGATAACTGGAGAGAAGAGTCCCACCCAGGTCTGTCATCCAAAGTCAGCACATGTCTTAAAGAAAAAGTGATATAATTTGCAAATGTTCAACTCAAGCGTTCTCAGTGCCTATCCTCTGAAGTTTTTGTGGAATTAGGCCTCATCCCTTGTTTTTTGCAAATACAAACTCTCCCAGTATTCAAAGACTTTCACAATCTGGCTCCAGCCTACCAGTAGAGGCTTATTCCGCGTTACTCCCTTTCGCACTAAGGTCCAGTCAAATTGACTTTCCTGTCTTGCCATAACATCTCTTCCTTCTTTGCCTTTGCGTTGGCAGTCTCTTGTCCTGGAATATACGTCCTTCTCACCTTTGCTTCTTAGAATCCTTAACTTTCCTCCAAATAGCCACCTCCTACATGGAGGTGCTCCCTCTGCTGCTAATGGCATGCTCCCTCCCCAGAAATTTATACACACACAATATATATTGTACTTCTATGTCTACGTATTTTTTTCCCTGACAAAATGTAAGCTCAGGACTGTTTCATTTTGGTCTTCATATCCCCAGTTCCTGGGGCAGGTAGGTGACATGGTGGATAGAGTGCAAGGCCTGGAGTCAGAAAGACCTGAGCTCAAATGTGGCCTCAGAAGCTTACTAACTGGGTGACTGTGGGCAAGTCACTTAATCCTGTTTCCCCATCTGTAAACTGAGCTGGAGAAGGAAAAAAGGCAAACCACTGCAGTATCTTTGCCAAGAAAACTCAGAGTGGGGTCACAAAGACTCAAACATTACTGAACCACCACACTCTAGGCACAGGTCTTCACAACTCTGGCAGGTAGCTGCTACCATTATTCCTGTTTTACAGTTGATCAAACTGAGACAAACAGGGTTTAGTGACTTGCACAGGGTCAGACAGCGAGTGAATATCTGAGGCTGGCTTTGAACTCAGGTCTTCCTGACCCCAAGCCCAGCATTCTATCACCTGTACTACCTAACACAAGTTTATCAATTCAATGGTACTACTACAAAATGGTGAGGGAAGGATGAAAGACCTGGGGTTTTGTCCCACTGGGTTATTTACTGTATGACCTTGCCTAAGCTTCAGTTTTCTCATCTGTAAAATGGTTACAAAAATACATACTGTTTTTCACTGGATTACATATTTATGATGAGAGGTTTTTAGGGTTTTTATGGTTGTTGTAGGAGAAACAGATTACAAATGTATGTAAAAAATAAACTTTCTTATAAAAAACAACTGATCAAAGTATTTTTAAAAAACATGCCATCATATTATATAATTATAATATATTATAAAATTATAGATGTAATATAATCATATGTATTATGTAATTATATATGATAAAATAATGAGTCTAATAAGACCAAACAGGAAAGGCAGAGAGGACATGTTACAAAGTGCCTGGAAGAATTAAAATGAAACAAGGTGACAAGTGTTTTGCAAAAGTCACATGATTTCGGAGTCCTCAGTGACCATCTACAACCTCAGTGACAATACATATGTGAAAAGAAAATTCTATGATTTCCCTAGCAGGTGATCATCTATATTTTGTTTGAAGTTTTTTTGTAAGGAAGAGCATATCATCTCCTGAGGTAACTCATTCCACCCTTCTATTAGGAAGTTTTTCCTGACATGAATCCTACATCATATCTGCCTCTGCACTTTCTTCCCCAGGATAAAACAGACCTAATTCATCCCTCTTCTACCCTGCCTCTCCTCCTCCCAAAACCCCTTCAGATATTTAAAGGCAACTAACTTGCCCTCCCCGTACTTTCCCCTCTCCAAGGGTAAACATTTCTCCTAGGTTGTTTTTTTTTTTTAACTGTTCCTGCTATGGTATGGACTGGAGGCCATTACCATTCTGACTTCATCTCTGGACACACTTAAGTTTATCAAAATCTTTCCTACTCTCTAGTCCCGAGAACTGAACTGAATGCAGAACTCCTTGTATATAGGATCAGGGAGGAATTCAGTGGGACTTTTGACCCCTTATTCTCAGATGCTATGTTTCTTAATGCCATAAGACAGTAGAGTTTTATTTCTTTTAATGCATCCAAGCCTGGCCCAGGAGAAGAAATATTTGCTGAGGCTAATTCTATACTCATAGTCCTGGTCTCCAGACTTCCACTATCTGCGATTACAGTTCTGTCAGCAAGAGAAACAGACCTTCATGTTTGGCAGAATGTTCTCTGGAAAAATCAGATATGGGGTTGTAAATCTGGGCAAACTGCCTATAGTTTTTCACCCCACGAAACTGACTGAGAAGGAAAAGCTTTTTGTCCTCCCCTGTCTGCTTCTGGTTTGGATTTGGCCCGAACTTTCGGTTGTGTAAGTGGGGAAGAATCCAGGCTTCCAGTTCTCTAAGGGAAAAGCAAACAAATGAAATGGATGACCAATCATTTCTCTGAGACCTTAAACCAACCTGGCTCCCAGTGCTGCTGTGATGGTATTGGGAGCCAATTTCCTGGAACACTTAGAAAATCTTACAAGCTATAATGTTTTCCAGGCCCTGGTAGGAAAAGCCAGGGGCACAATTTGCTCCACAGCTATTCCATAAAGCCATTCTTAAGGGGCCCTCTCTCCAGTGGAGCAGGAGAGCTCAACTACATCCGCAATTTAGATTTGATGGAGGTTGGGGGAGGGGAGGGTGGAGAGGCAAAACTCTTCCCATGCTCCACAGGTTCTTCTGTTCCAGAGAGCTAACATACTGACAGTGGTAAAATGCTAAAGACTGACCTAGGGGGCAACACACATGCTGAATTTTCTCATTTGGTTTTAAAGAAAGTTAATTTTTTCTTAGGATGAACAGTCATCATCAATAAATACAAACATTCCAATACACAAGGAAGCAAAAAGAATGGTATATGAAATTATAAACCTGTGATTTTTTAAAACAAAGTCTACATTAAATTTAACAAATAACAAAATTGCCCTTTGTGTCTCATTGAATTTTTTTATATTTTTTCTATTGATTTTCTCTCTTTTTCTTCCCCATCTCTATCACTATACTGCTTCTTCAAGTTCTCCCTTATAAAAAATATGTATAGTCAAGCAAAACATATCAACACATTAGCCATGTCTGAAAAGTGTATGCCTCATTTTGTACTATTAGTCTGCCCTCCCAAGTGATGGGAAGCCACTCTCCTTATTTAGGGTTTAAATTCTAAAAAGAGTTAACAAAAAACATAGTATACAAAGTTTCCTACAAAAAATTTCCTCCAGAAGACAAAACTAGCTATTGTCTATCCATTCGTTCATTCATCCACATCATTATTGAGTGCCCACTATATGCAAAAGTCTAAACCAGGTAATTAATCATAAAGAACAGTATTGGATAGTAGAAAGAATGATGGAATCAGGAAACAAATTCAAATCATACCTCAGACACTTGGCTGTGTGACCATGGGAAGGTTATTTGACTTGTCTGGGCCTCAGTTTCTTCATCTGTAAAATACAGACAATACTATGTGTAACACCCCCACAGTGGGCTGTCATGAGATGTGTGTGAAGTGCTTTGTAGATTTTCAAGTGTTGTAGTTGGTGATTATTATTTATCGGTGTCTAGTCAGGCAGCATTCTTATTTTGACAATCCATTTCAAAAGCTTCCATCCTTCAAATTCCAGTTAAAACAGGTTCCTCCACAAATTCTGCACCCAGTACTCCAGCTTTCATTAGAGATATCTGTCAACAAAATGTGGCACATCCTCAAAGAGATGGGAGTACCAGATCATCTTACCTGTCTCCTGAGGATCCTAAAACAACAGTTAGCCCCAAACATGGAACAACTGATTGGTTTAAGCCTGGAGAAGGAGTACAAGGTTGTATGCTGTCACCTTATTTATTTAACTTAATATGCAGAGTACATCACTGAAATGCCAGGCTGGATTAATCAAAAGTGAGAATTAAGGATGTTGGGAGAAAAGTCAACAGTCTCAGATATACAGATGATACAACTCTGATGGCAGAAAGTGCAGAGGAATTTAAAAGCCTCTAGATGAGGATGAAAGAGGAGACAGTAAAAGCTGGCTTGAAATACTCAAGTTGAAGCTTAAATACTATGGCCACATAATGAGAAGACAGAATTTACTGGGGAAAAAAAAAACTCCAAATGGGTTTGATTGGGAAAGATTGAAGGCAAAGGGAGAAGGGGACAGAAGAGGATGAAATGGATGGACAGTGTCATGGAAGCAATGGATATGTACTGATTAAAATTTGCTGCTTATACAGAATATGGAGAAAAATTTGTACCATAACAATAACATTATTAAAATAAGCAACTTTGAGAGACTTAAGAACTCTGATAAATCCAGCAGCCAACATGATTGCAGAGATATGATAATGAAGAGCCCTCCTGAACACTACAGGTCTGGAGAATGCAAGGAATAAGATTTTTTTTTGGTCATGGCCAATGTGGGAACTTTGTTTGATTAAGCACACTGGTTATAAGGATTTGATTCTTCTTTTTTGTTTCACTAGTAGGGTAAGGGAGAGAAAATCAATTCTTGGTAATTGGGGAAAAAAATTTTTTTAAAGATTTACCGCAAAATAGTATCCTTCCTTCTAAACAATGAAACTTGCTCCCTTCTGCATGGACTGGTCAGCATTGCCTTAATGTATTCTAGTATCTGTTGAATGACATATCGATGACCAAGAAAGGAACCCTACTCTCAAGGTGTAATTTAGTAGAAAAGCCTCTAATCTAGTATTCAATCCAGCACTTTTCAAAACTTCACAGGAGGAAAGACTAATCATCTGGGCTCATGTGGCTTTTCCTCTATCACACCAGGCCCTTCAATCACTGGGTCAAACAAAAGAATCCTAATATGAAAGGGGAATGAGACATTTATTAGCAGGTATTTTAGAATGTATCTTATAAAAATGTTTTGTCCTCTTCAAAGTAATCACCTTAGAAAACTCAACTTTTGGTAAGTAGACTCAATGCAATGGTGATGGCCTGAATCAAAATAGTTTTGGAATTCCTTAAAACTGCATTCAAAGCCCCTCTGAACACAGTAACATTTAATAATCACTTAGTGTTTGTTAAGTGCTTTTTTTCTTTTTACAACCATCCTACAAGGTCTGTTATTACCTCCATATTACAGATGAATAAATCAAACCTAAAAGAAGTTAAACAACTTGAATCATGCTCACACAGAGAGTATGTCATTTTCATTTCCGAATATAATCTCCAACCCTCAAAAGCCATCCCTTATGGCATAGATCCTTTGGCAGTCTGGTAAAAACTACTGATCCTTTCTCAGAATAACGTCTTTTAAACACTTAAAAAGACACAGGATTACAAAGGAAATAAATAATATTGGAATGCAGTTATAAAAATATTTTAAAAATAAAGTTTATAGATCCAAAGTTAAGAACCTCCACCTTTTAAGAAAGAATAAAGAATGAGGAAAAACCAGTTCAGCAAAACTAACAAAACATTAAGCAAGTCTGAGACCACTTTACACCCACAGTCCTTCATCTCTAGAAAGGAGAGAGGGAAATACATTTTCATCCTTCTTTTCCTTCAGGGTCAGCCTGGGTCTCCTCTCATATTTCTGTAAAGCCTTAGGTGCCATCCAAAACTCTTGCCTTAGCAATTAGCTCATCTTCATAAACTTCTTTCAACATGCCAAGTGTTTCAACTGCAGGATATCATACAAAATTTGATGTTAACAATGTTTATTCATCGTTATGGCAACATTAAACCATACATGCTTTTCTTCATCACAGCTATCAGCCCAACACTGACTGACCTTCAAGTTGCTGCTGCTTTCACCAGGTTGAAATATGTTGTAATATATTTCTCCTATGATCAGTCCTGCCCTGCTTCCACAAGACAGACCAAAAGGACTCACATTAGTCTTACAGTTAAGTCTACCTAAGTGACCCACAGCAAAGTCACATGAAGCTACATAGCTTTGAACAGAAACATGGCACTGACTTTGAATTTTCCATGTCCCTAGGACCACATGATCCTAAAGCTTGGAAGAAGGTACCCTGGCACTACAGACGCATCACCTGAAATCACCCCACTTACCTAAAATGCTCAGTAGACAAAGTAGTTGGACTAGAGGGAAGTGTCGTTGCTGTTGAGTCTGACTTTTTGTGACCTCAAAGATACTGGAATGGTTTTGCCATTTCCTTATCCAGCATATTTTACAGATGAGAGACTGAGGCAAACAGGGATCACACAGTTCATCAGTGTCTGAGGCCAGATTTGAACTCATGAAGATGAATCTTCCTGATTCCAAGTCCAGCACTCTATCCAATGTGCCACCTCATTGCTGCAGAGGGAACAGCAGTGCTGAAGAAGGGGAGCTGTAACTATGTCCCTATATCATGGACTAAAATTATTCTGAGATTTCAAGATCTTAGTTACCATATGCTTGCATAGAGAAGATTCAATTCAATTCAAACATTTACTAAATGCATTCAACTAAATGCACTCAATGTCACTGCTCTAGGCTGGGAATACAAAGACCCAAATGAAATGGTCCCTCCCCTCAGGAAGCTTCTTTTCTGTTGGACAATCATATCTTCCTTTCCACCTCAGCCTTATCCTTCTTTGCCAGTTACCTAATCTTTTATTTCCTATGCAAGGAGTATCTCTAAGAGAGAGGAGCAATACAGAGAATGGTACAGGATTTTAGGTAATGGTGAAGGTCATCAGATGTCTTACTACTAGAATTTAGGGAAACTTTTTTAAAAGGATGACTTTTGCTCATGGAGACTTTACCTTGGAATCCTGAAAATAATGAATAAATGGATCATTTTAACCATTTTTCCAGTGAAGTACAGGAGGGGGAAGGCCAAGGTAGCTTTTTCTCATGTTCTTCAGAATTCTTCTGAACATTCACAGGCTTGCTCCCTCCCTTCCAGTTTCCCTCCCTCCAAGAAACACTTAGGAACTCTTCCCAGGCTATTTACCAGTTTTTATTAATAAAAGTAAATCACAGAGTTGAATCTTTATAAGCAGCAAATATTTTACTCTAGAACCCCAGAAAGAAAATTACAGTAGGACTTAAGTCATTCCAACAAACGATCTTTTTATATCAATGAAAATAATAACTTATGGATCAAAAGGATTTTATTTTTACATGACAAAAAAACCATTATAACCAAGACTTCTGAATGAAAGAAATATGAGATGCAAACTAATGCTTCTTGGTTATTGCAATGCTTAATAGTTTTAAAACTCCTAATATGGAGCCTATCATTTTGTTGATTCCAATGAGGAAAAACTTTAAAACTATGTTAATACAATTTGGAGTCAGAAACTGGCACAATCTCTTACTAGTATGTCCCGATGGCACATGTCAGCTCTACAGAGTTAATCAAAACAAAGTATTTAGATGAAAACAACTATGTTACCATCAATGTCTTGATTTCTGTTGGGTCTCAGTTTGCCATAACAACAGAGGATGGAGTTACAGGCTTTATGAAACTGAATATGTGGGATTAAGTATTTTAAAGGCAGGGTTACAATTCCAGTCGCAACACAGGTTCTACTCCATAATTAATTTACAATGGGCTACAAACTTTTCAGTAACTAAACTGTATTAAAAAAATATAGTCATTCTTATATGCTCCATTCACAGCAGACATCACAAGTGTCCAAGCTTTATTAGCTTAGAAAAGTACAACTTTTCCCTGAAAAGCTCTAAAGAGTGATCATATTTCAGCCACAGCTGTTCTGAGCTAACTTTCATAATTAGCAGTGACTATACTTTGTCACTACTTTAACACAGAAAAACATGGTGACAATGGGAAAAAGGCAGTACAAAATCTGAAGCAAATTTGTCAAGAAACTGATTTTGAACAACCAGTGGCATTTCATGTTGTCAGTAGCTGTCATTATCAATATAAAACAACTCGTTGCCTGAGTGACACACTTGAACGTGAACAAACACGGCTTTAGGAATTTGCTTAAGTTGGTTTTCTTAGAAGACTTCACCACAATATTTTGATCCCTTCTGGAACAGCAATGGCATTAAAACCTAACTCTGAAGAACACAATCCTTATTAACAAATTTGAGTGCAATTAATCTATAGGAAGGCTCATACTTTAAAAGTAAATTTTTTAGTGTTCACTTACAATGCTTCCATAAATATTTGAACACTGCATTTCAGCTTTCTCAGATAAAACAATTTCCACTTGACAAAATATGATTTCCTTCTGTGTGGATCATGTGTTAACTAGACGGCCAAATGGCCCATCTTATCATCAGGAAGAGTGAAGTTATCAGTGTTAACAACAGAGCTTTAAAGATGATGTTACTGCCATATTTAATCAGAGGGTAAAAGATACCTCTGTAACCCTGAAACAAAATGGCCATTGTTTTCCCTTAAATTACTTAGTGACCAAGTAAGTAGCAGTTTTTGAAATTATTTTAAATATGGGGCATTCACCACCATAGTTGCCAAATGAAAAAGTAAACTAAAATACAATATTTCAAATCTGTGTACTCGTGATCCTTCATAAATTCTCAAATGTGGAACTATTCTTAGGCTTACCAAGAAATATATTGGAATGAACTAAAGATATATTTTAAAATATTGTTTAAGCAGATTTTTTATGTTATTTCATTTCTCTTGAGATCATTTACCATTACTCGTGGACATAATTTAATCAAGACTACCATACTGTCAAATACTACAATGATCCACAATCATGTTCTGGCTATGGAGGGAGCTTAATTATTAAGCACCACCTTCCTAAACAGCTTCAGTATTTATAATCAATAAAAAGCATTTCTCATTAAAATAACACTGAAGTAGAACATGGGCCCTCTTCTTTCTGTCCAACTCAATTAACTTTTCAGATGAAAATGATAATCACATTTAGTCCTAGTAAGGAATAATCTTCAAGAAAGCTCCATGGGTAGGTCTGGTATCACAGTAGTATATCTTGGATCCAACTGGGGTGTGAAATCCGGGAAGTACTTAGATGCATCAGTACCAAATGCATCAAGGGCTTTTCTGTTCATGATTGCAAACCTAGAAAATGAATGGTGAGAGTATATGCAAATGCAGACTTTATGAATTCTGCTATCAATTAAGTTATTCATAATATTTAATTTGAATTCATTTTGTTCATCTGATAGAAAGAATAGAGCTGCATTGAGGCTAAGCTGGCTAATGGTACATGGATTAGCAGAACTGTGGAGGGGAATGGGGAGAGAATAGGTCTACTCCTCCATATGTTAGTTTTATAAATATGAGAAATCAGTCTTCTCTCATGATTAATTATCTAATATTTTATATGAGATATAACTAGTTGTAGCATCTCAGGATGTGTGAAACTCAACCTTTCTATCAGATCTCTGAAGATTACTGAGAATTTTCTAATGAATTGAATCATATTTTTAAGAAAATTAGCAATAATAGAGATTCTAATTTAGGATTTCAATGAGCTCACAGGGTAAATTCAAGTACATTCTAACAAGTGAGTGGCTTCACAGATGTTGATATTAAGAAAAGAAGGAGACTGAAAAGGAAGAAAAAACAAAATCAGGGTAGGAGATGGACTCATAGTGTGAAAACAAAGATAACAGTTTATTATTAATAATGGAAGTTATTTAAAAGAAACACACACACGCAAACAAACATCAATAATTCAAATAAAGTACATCCAAATAATTAACAGGATACTGACACTACTTTGGTACTCAATTCCTGGATTGTAACCCTTTGGCTATTTTTAAAAGGCTAACATTATATTACCCAGTTTGGCCTCTTAATATATATATCACTTTATTTTATGAAAGAACAGAAGAGAAATCAGAGAAGGTCGAGAAGAATATAAAAACAGTTGAAAATATGAAGGGACACTGAAGGAAGTTTGTTAATTTAGGTTTAAAAAAGAATATTAAGGATCAAATTAATAATTATATTCATATTTTTGGAGGGAATTTCAAATAGAGAACATTACTTGCCAGTTCTTCTCTATCTTAAAAGAGGAAAGAATTAAAGGGGCTTAATTTTGTAAAAGAGATAGTTACACTGTATGAGTGATTAAATTTGAAGCCTCTCAAAGAAAGGGGTATAATATTTCCTTTTAAAAACCTAAAAGAATTGAACAGACAACTATTTCACTAGAACAAGTCAAATGTGGTTCAGAAGGATGCTTTCAGAACTAGAAGAAATACTTCTTCTACAATTGTTTATTAGTCCAATTTTTGGATTTATATCTTTACATAATCTTCTTAACATGTAAGCTTAAAGAAAAAGAGGCCTTGTATTTATGAAATTAGGAATAAATATATCCGTTACATATATGCATATATATATATTGTATATAATATCCAATAGTTTTCCGCAAAATTCACATTGTATTAATCTACAACACCATTTTCCAAAATATCTTTAAGGATATAGTTGTGTTCACTAAATGCATATCTTATTTATTTTCTCTGAGTTAATTTGGGTAGGGAGTGGAGAAATGATAAGGCTAGCTGATATGAAATATCCATTTGATCAATGAATTTTCTATATAAGAGAACTGAGTATTTCCCCTTTGAGTAAATTTAAATTGTTTAAATCATTTTAGTCACTTACCTGCCCTTGGTGAGCCTTAAAAGGAATTTCCAGTAAGATGGTCGCAAGTTCTGAACTTCCATGACAGCCTGAAAAAATGATACTGACCATCAAGTTTCTTCCAGGATATAATGAAAATATAATCAGGCTTATATAAGATGTAGAAAACTAGCTTTAGTTTTGTGTTTTTTTGTATTCACAATATATTAGTATCAATAGCCACAACAACAGCAACGCTAAATCTATTAGTGTTTTATCTAACAACAATGAAGATACCCTTTATAGATTCCAATAGTCTTTAAATATTTCCTTTAGAAAACAATTTTCCTGGTAGTCAGCATCTTCAAAAAGTATTTATTGAGTCTCCAGCGAATAGCTGTGTACCCGCAACTCAAAAACAAAACAACACAACCCCATCCAAAGGCAGTCTGCAACTACCTTAACACAATAAAAGTGGTCTCAGAACTTTGGGAGAATGTGACCAAGAAAATGAAAGCTGTTACTTCTATAAAATATCATTTTATAAGGTATGCTACTGCTATGACATCAGTGCTGCCAATATTGTCCCTTTGGGAATATATTACTGACTTGGAAAGCACGAGAAAATTCTTTTATCCCTAGTGGGACTATTCAATACATTAGAGTTCTAAATTACTTCCAAACAACTTAATATCAATCCAAGAAGAAGAGTAATCACATAACAAGGTCTGACTCAGGAAGATATTTCATATTCTTAGTGATTCCTGTCCTTAGCTTGGAAGATAAGTGAAGCACTCTACCATGCAAGTCTGGTAATAGTCTATGTTTTCCCACTGGATGTAATAAACATTAGAAGCTAAAACAATCTCATTTGCCATTTCAAAAAGCATACTTACTGCCTGAAAACAAATTGCTGTGGAGATGGAGTATATGATGGTATCTGCATGAGGGAAATAAGGAACTTTCCCTGCTTCAATGCCTTTGAAATAAATGGTCTACAAAATAATCACAATGCAAAGTTTATAAATGATGCCATTTTAAATAAAAACAGTACTATATTCTACATTAATTGTAATACCACAAATTTTTTGCTATTCAAAAATCCTCATGAGACACAAATATGCCATAAACAAAAATGGAGAACATTAAATATGCAGTGGTAATTTTAAAACAAAACAACACTCATTTATCAAGCTGCTAATACATAATACAAAAAGGAGCATCAAAATTTTCCCTTTTCACAAAGACATCAGACTTTATTTGAGAAATAAAGCTCCATGTAACAAAACAGGGAGAATATAGGACTGTACACAATCAAGTGGAGTATTATATTGCATTTACATTATTCAATCATTTAATGCAGATGTAGAAATAAATTTGGTAAAAATGCAATTCACATGAAATGCTGAGACTCCTGAGGATATAAAATGAATGGATTCCTAATTATTTCTTGAGTTTAAGCTTTCTTTGCCCAATTAAACCATATATTTCCCAAGGAAAGGAACAAATTCTTAATTACACTTCTAGTGGATCACCACAAATATCTCCTCTTGGCACTGCTGTGCTTACCAATGACTTGGATGAAATTATAAATATTGCTTCTTAAATCTCTAAACGATATGTAGCTGCAAAGGATAACCAATATCCTGGGTGACAGACTCAGATACTAAAAGATCTAAATAGACTAACCTAATCTAATAAAAGCACATAAAATTTAACAATTAAAAGTGTAACTAGAAATCAGACCTGGGAGTCAGGAAGACCTGGATTTAAGCCCTTTTTCTGATATGTATTATTGTGTAAGCCACTTATCCTCTCAGTGTTCTAAAATTATTAAATTACACAACAGTTGTGGATCTGCTCTGGGAGAAGGCATTCCCCTACCATGAGTTCTGTACATCAGTGAAAATGCAGGTCTAAACAAACAAACGAAGGACTATCCTATACTCCTGCTAAAAAAGAAACTTCAGAAGTAAGCAATCTGGCTAGACAAAGACAGTTTATGTGAATATGATCTCTGAGTCAACATTATGACACAAAAGCCTCAAAAACTAATATAGCTTATGTTGTAAAAAAGCAGAGTTTCCAGAACAAGGGAGGTGACATAAACACTGTAATCTGCCTGGTCAGATCACAGTGCAGTAATGTGTCCAATAGTTCTGGAATCACGAGTGATAAGCTAAAGAACACTAAGAAGGTGGTGAGGAGACTCTAAACTAGACCACACCATATAAGAGATCATTATGAAAAACAGGAATTAACTGACTGAGAACAGAGTAACTGGGGGAGGGAGAATGGAAGGGAAGAGATATTGTTTTTAAACATCTAGAAGCTAGTATATAGAAAAGGTTTGTTTTGTTTGGGCAGAACTCAGTAGAATCAATGAGTAAAAGTTAAAGAGAGGCAATTGTGGAGTTAACGTGAGGAAAAGCTTTCTAAAAACTAGAGGTGTTCAAAGCCAGAACAAGTCGTTTTGACAAGTTGTGGAGTCCCCATTTCTATAAGACATCAAGGGGAGTCCTGAAGACACCAGGTCAAGGACACTTTAGAGGAGATTATGTTGAGTTACCTGAGCCTCTTCCAAATCTAAGGTTTTCTGATTCTTGTACCTCACAAAGTGCTGGTCACATAGTAAGCAGGAAATACTTATAGATAGATTCATAGATTTCTAAAAATATTTGCCTATGAAGCTATTGTAGGCATACTGACCACAGGACTGACTTTTACTACATAACTGGAGTTTTTATTTATTTTTATTATATATACATAAACACACATATATGTTTATATACATATATATTTATTTTTATTTTATTTATTTACTGAATTTATGTAAGGAAATCATACCAAAAAATGCTGAAAACTATTTAAAATAGTTAAAGGGAAATTGATAACTCTGTACCAAATATTAATAAAATATATAAAATAAGTTTTTATTTTCTTATGAAAAGAAATAGTTCAAAATTCCTTAGAGTCATAAATTAAATGGTCCAGAGATTGCATTACTGGAGAATTCCTTTTCTAGCACACATTTTTGAGCTAATGGTCTATGCCCAGAGCAGATAATCTTATGACAATGAAAAGAAGGAAATGAATATGCTGCTGCTTAACTTAAAACACTTGACAGTCACAGGAAAAAAAAAGAAAAGCATCCTTTAATAGGCTTATATTGGGTCCCTATGGCACAGAGCATATTTATAAATGCTTAAAATAATTTTAGATAAAACCATGACAGTCACTGGAATCTGTGCTTGTGATATACAATTTCTTCATGTCTCAATGGTCAGACTACGAACACATATTTTAAAATAATCTACATAAAGATATATTTGCTTACCTCTACAAGTTTGGAAGCCAAATACATGGAGATTGTCGTGCTTTTGTAAAACATCATTGATACACCTGCCAAAAATCCTACAACAAACCACAAAGGAAATATTGAGAAGGTTCTGACATGTTTAATTTAAAAGTTTAATCATTCTGCCCAGATCATTGCCATTGCTACTTGTAGGTGTAACTGATAACAGTAACTATACTTGGGCACTTATAAACTAGGTTAATTGGAAAGAAAGAAACCATCTCATGGTAAAGTTAGTAAAATCAATTTCTCTTCAAATAATTCATCTTCATTTACACAAGCAAATACTGGTGATACATTGTAAAAATCTATTTGAAAATTTAAAAAAAAAATCTTATTTTTATATTGCTTACATTTCCAAATATATCCTTCCCTCTTCCCGTTAACTAGAGCTCTATTACTTGGAACAAAGAATTAACAAAGAAAGAGAATTAAAAAGTTTGGTAAAATAAATCCAATATAACAATTGAGTCTGATAGTATACGAAATTTTTCACTCCTGCAGTCTTCCACCTCTGCAAAGAAAGCAAGAAGGTATATTTTCTCAGTTCTTCTTGAGAGACAAAGTAGCATTTTAGCATTTTTTTTTGTTCTTTCCATTTATGTTATTGTAATTACTATACATTTTTCCCATGGATCTATTTACATCACAATAAATGAGTTGATACAAGTTTTCTCATGCTTATTCTATATTCATTATGTTCAACAGCTTCCATTATGTTAATATTCCATTACATTCATGTACTACGATTCTTTTAGCCCTTCTCCAATGGATGGACATCTATTTTTTTTCCATACTTTGGTGTATCTGAGAATTTAAGTCTTTGACCACCCTGGGGTATAAGCGCAGCATTTAGATCTTTGGATCAAAGGGTAAGGACAAATTTTGTCATTTTCTTGGCTCCAAACTATTTCCCAAAACAATTAGATCAATTTATAACTCTACAACAGTATAACTGCCTTTCCAAAGCCCTTCCAAAATCAATTATTCACATTTGTTGCCATCTTTACTACTTTTCTGGCTATGAGGTGAGACCTCAAGGTTGTTTAGATTAGTATTTCTTTTACTATCTGTGATTTGGAATAATCTTTTCTAAAGTTAATAATAGCATGTAATTCTTTTAAAAGTTTGTTGAGGCAGCTAAGTAGTACAGTGGATAGAGAGTTGGACTTGGAGTCTAGAAACCTGAGTTCATATCCAGTAGCCAATATTTTCTTAGCTATGTGATCCTGAGCAAGCCAATTAATTTAATATTCGACAATTTAATATTCAATAAACTTTAATACAAAATTCAATAATCAATTTAATATTCACCATATTTTTATTATAAATGATGTAAAAGTGTTGAAATTCTTACCAGAAAAATTTATGTTCTCAAGTTTATTGAAGAGAGGGTTGAATTCAGCTATTTCTGTTCTTTCCCTGTCTGATGTCTTCCTGTGATTTAATTTTCTATTTTTTTTACCCAGAATCAAATAGAATGTATGAATACCGCTTTATCATTTGAGGGCTAGAAGTGCTATTCCCCCTTCATTTATACCTTTTCCCCCATTATTTCCTTCAATATTGTAGATATTGTGATCCTCTAAATAATTTTATCATTTTGTCCAGCACATCCTCTGGTAGTTTGACTAGCACAGCACTAACTTGGTAAACTGATGTATGTAGCAATACAATGATCTCTTTGCTAATTCATTACAAAATGACAAGCCATCACATAATTTGTCTTTTCAATGGCTGTGCCCATGCCTGCAATGCACTTTCTGCTCACCTCTGCATCCTGGATTCCCTAGCTTCCTTCAAGACTCCACTCAAATTCTTCCTTCTCCAAGAAGGCTTTCCCAGTCTCCCATCCAAATATTAGCATCTTCCCTTTAAGATCTCCTCCAATTTAATACAGTTATTTGTACATGGTCTTCCATTAGAAGATCAATTCCTTAAATGTAGGGGCTATTTTTGTTTTTCTTTATATCTCCTGCATTTACCATACTGCATGGTATACAGTAAGTGCCTGACTGGTATACAGTGAGTTACTGACTTGATGGTTGAATTAATACAAATATATATATCAACAAGAGCCATTCTCCAACATATATATGGTCAAATAACACAAACAGGCAATTTACAAAAGGAATGAAAAGGCACAACCACTAAACGAAAAAACACTCCAAACAACAAGTAATAAGAGCAACTCAAATTAAAATAATTTTGAGGCCTACCTCATCAGATTTTAGCAGACTAACAAATCAAATAAGTAAAGATGGCAAAAAAAAAGTTGATTGTTGGAGGGGTAATGAGAGGACAGGAACACTAAAGCATTGTTACTGGAGCTGTGAAATGGTACAGCCATGTTGGGAAAAAATTTTTAATAATAGAAAAAAAGTACTAAATTGCACACAGAGATATTGCTATTAGCCACATATGATGAAGAGGTCAAAGAAAGAACGAAAGGAGATACACACAGACACACACACACACATGTGAGTGCACATGCATATATATGTATATGCACATAAAATATAAATTTATAGCAACACTGTTTGTTGTAGCAAAAATCTAGAAACAAAGCAGATGCCAACTGAGGACCAATTCATCAAATTACAGAATTACAAATATAAAGGAACCATAAGATGGAGATGACAGATTCAGAGAAAGCTAGAAATACTTATATAAACTGTTACTTAGTGCAGTAGATCCAAGAGCACAATTTATACAACACTTACAACAAGACAGAGTAAATAGGCTAAACGTGAAACTTGATTTTCATATTTTGGCAGAGGGAGAGTAGACTACCAGTGTGGAATAAGATATACATTTTCAAACACTTTCAATCCATAGATTTTATTTGTTTGACTCTTATTAAATGTTTGACCTGTATTAAAAGCTTTTATTTAGGGGCATGGGGAGTTCAGGGGTAGTAATGATATTAAAAAAGAAGAAAGTATCAGTGAAACAAAAAAAATACAAAGAAATGAGAAAGAAATTTAGAGTAGTCTAGCATGTTAAATGTTATACACTTTAAAAAAACTACATAACACAAATTTATAGTTTCACATACAATAATCTTTTCTGTTCTCTGTATATTGAAATCAGTCAGTAAGTCAACGAATATTTAATAAGTACCTACTAAATGCAAGGTATTGTGCTAAGAGCTGAGTATACAAAAAAAAGACTAGCTATTCTTGAGGAGTTCCCTCTAATGGGGGAGTTATGTGAACTACATAAAAACAAGCTACATATAGGATAAATTGAGGAAAATCAAAAGATTCTGGGATTAACATTTAGAGGAACCTTTGGAAGCCAGGAGGCAGAGATGAGGAGGGAAAGAATTCCTTGCACCAGGGACAGCCAGAAAAAATGCCTGGAGTCAGGAGATGGAGCATCTCATGGGAGACATAGTAAGGAGACCAGTGTCCCTGGATCAGAGTACGTGGGGCAAATAAAGTATATGAAGACTAGAGGGGGGCAGGGTAGGGGAGGACACAGGTTGTGAAAGGTCTGAATGCCCAACAGAAGAATTTATATTTAATTCAGAAGGTCATAGAGAGTAGATAACGTTTAATGAGTAAGGTAGTGACAGTTAGACTTAAACTTCTGGAAAATTACTTTGATAGCTGAGTGGAGGATGAATTAGGGTAGGGAGAGACTTGTAGCAGGGAGAGTAACAAACTTTCAATTTCAATAAACCAAAAATGAAGTAATAAGGATCTGTACCATGTTGGTGGCAATGTCAGAGGGGAGAAGGAGGAATATATAAGAGATATTATAAAGGTAAAATAAATAGGATTTGGCAACAGATATATATATGAAACAAGAGCAAGTAAGGAATTGATAATCCCTGTGTTTTGAAGTGGGGGTGGGGGAAAGCTGATAGGATGGTGTTACTTTTAACAGTTAGAGGAAAATTTGGAAGAAGGGAGTGTTCAAGAGGAAAGAAAATAGGTTCTGTTTTGGATATGTTGAGTTTATGATGTATACAGAATACCCAGTATGAGATATCCAATAGGCAAGTACAGATGTTAGACTGGAAATCAACAGAGAGGTTAGGGCTGGATAAACCAATCTGAGAATCATCAGAATAGATATGATAATGAAATACGTGGGGAATTGAGGAGATCACCAATTGAAAGAATACAGAAGGAGAACAGAAG
The DNA here is from genome assembly GCA_023548195.1 of Bettongia penicillata ogilbyi. NCBI lineage: Eukaryota > Metazoa > Chordata > Mammalia > Diprotodontia > Potoroidae > Bettongia > Bettongia penicillata. Next base: position 4,449,828 of record JAJHZJ010000017.1, read on the forward strand.
AGGGCCCAGGACAGAGCCCTGTGGTACACCCTGGACAAAGAGGAAAGGAAACTGAGCAGGAATGGCCTGACAGGTAGGAAGAAAACCAGGAGAGAATGGCATCAAGAAAACCTAGACAGAAGAGAGTATCAAGAAGTGGATGATCAAGTGTGTCAAGACCTTTAAGAAAGGTCAGAAAGAATGAAGGCTGGGAAAAGGCCATTACATTGGGCGATTAACAGATTATCAGTAACAAAAGAGAATAGTTTATTCTTTCTACCTTTCACTCACTGTTGACTGTACAATTTGTTTTATTCATAAAGATTTAATTGTATTTTATTTTCACTTTGAATTAGTTTCCTTTCCCCTCCCCTATCCAAAATACATTACCAATAAGTATCATCACACAAAATAAATTTCAACATTAGATATGTCCAAAAATAAGAAAAATAAAGGAAAAAAATATGCTTCAATCTACAATCTGAGTCTATCAATTCTCTATCTGGAGGTGTATGTAACATGTTTCATCATGGATCTCTTGGAATTATGACTGGTCACTGTTAATCAGAATTAGTAAGCTTTTCAATGTTGGTTTTCTTTCAAATATTATTACTATTGTGTAAATTATTCTCATGGTTTTGTTTATTTCACTTTGTATCAGTTCTTGTAAGTCTTCCCAAGTTTTTCTGAAGCTATCCCCTTTATCATTTCTTATATCACACTAGTATTCCATCATGGACATATGCTATAACTTGTCCAGCTATTTTCCAACTGAAGGGCTTCATCTCAATTTCCAGTTCTTTGCCATTACTAAAAGAGCTCACACACAACATATGGGCCCTTTCCTTCTTTCTTTGTTATCTTTGGGGCATAGACCTAGTAGTAATATTGCTGAGGAAAAAGGTATGCACAATTTAATAGCTTTTAGGGAATAGTCCCAAATTGCTTTCCAGAATGTTTGGACTAGTTCATAGTTCTACTAATAGTGCATTAGTGTATCTGTTTTTCTTCAGCCCCTCCAGAATGTCATTTTCCTTTTTTTGTCATCTTAGCTAATATGATGGATTTAAGGTGAGAGAGCAATTTCCACTGAATAAGGAGGTCAGATGCCAGGCTATAGACAATTAATAAAAGAGTGAGAGGAAAGACCGTGGAAGCCTCAATTGTGAAGTTTAGCCACACAAAAGAGGAGAGATATGCAATGGGGAACAGTGGCTCAAATGAGGGACAGTTCAAGTAAGGGTTGCTTAAGGATGATGAAGACATGGGTATGTTTGTAAAGAGTAAAGAAGTAGTGAGTAGACATGGAGAGATTGAAGATAGAAGAGACGTTGAGGATGACAAAGGGACAATGTGCTGGCAAAAACAGTTTGGAATAGGATCATTTTGGCAGGAGAGGGGGGTTGTCTTTGCAAGAAGGGCTTCATCTTTATATAAGACATACATGAAGGGATAGTGGCAGAAGGCACCTGGGTAATGAGATGAAAAGAAGGAGAGAAGAATGAATTCAGCAAAACATCTCAATTTTGCCAGTGAAACACCACAAGATTATATGTACAGAGGCCAGGGGAAAGGAGAGGTATGAGGAAGGTTGAAAAGGTCTGGAAAAGTTGTCATGGTGAGTGGGACAGCAGGTCAGTTAGGGAGATATAAAAGGACTGCCTTGCTGTACCAAGGGCCTGGTCAAGAATGCATAGCCTAAGTTAATAGCAGTTCTAGTCAGCATGGTTTCATGATTTTCTCTAGCTTTGTTTAGAAGCACATGAGTGAATAGGAGAGAAAGCAGTAGAAGGTGGGAGTCATCCAGGGATGGATATTTAGCATGGCAAGATATTCAATAGGATAAGGATGATGTTTAGCATGACTAGATATTCAACAGGATAAAGATCCAAGAGAAGATGACAGAGCAGAGTTGAACTGGCTTGCTAAGGGGTCAAGATGGTAAAGGGAAGATAATGTAGTTATTGTTGGGGTGATGGTCTAGGAAAGACCTAAAGGATAGAGAGACTGAAAGTCAGAGAGGATGAGGAACAGGTTTCAAGACAGAGGGAGAGATGTAATGACAACAGTCTGTAATAAGGTCATTTCAGAAATCATGAAAATGGAAGTGGTGCATTTGTGCATGATAATAAGATCTATGTGTAGCTCAGGTTGGATAGAGAAGGTTATAGAAAATCAAGTAAATATAGAGACAACTAGGCAGTGCAGTGGCTAGAATACTGGACTTAAATTCAAATCTGGCCAAAGTCACTTAACCCTCTCTGTCACAGTTTCCTCATCCGTAAAATGAGCTGGAAAAAGAAATGCAATCCATTCCAGTATCTTTGCTAAGAAAACCAAAAGGTGTTCATAAAGAGGGACATAACTGAAATGACTAACAACAAAAAAAATTTATTGCAATCCTCTAGTACAAGGGCAAAAGTTGGAAAGGATAGAAAGACCATGAATCAGGGACCTAACTCTTTAAGAAAAAAAAGGTTGCAGACAATAGCTACTAGAATTTTGTTTGGGTGGTTCATACAGATTGAATGAACCTCAAAGGAGGAGAGGTTACTATCTGATGGTGATAGAGGGTGTTTGGAAGTTGCAATGGGAGCAAGGCATATTCCAATTCTTCCACTTCAACCGGTGAACTGGTTAATAAGTGAAAGTGATGCCAGTGCTGGAAAGGGTGGTATCAGGAGACAACAAGTTTTCAGTGAGAACCAGAAGATGGAAGATGTGGAAAAATAAAAAATTTACTATGAAAGCTAGCTTGTTACCTAAAACAACAGACATTCCAGAGAGCACAGTGGAAGGACTGTATGTTTAGAGTGGGACATAGTAGAGGTTAGGTTGAGAGGGATGGGAACAAAGGAGAGAACAGGAGGGGATGGAGAAGAGCATTTGGATAATAACAACTGGGAATTCAGAATCACTGTAATGGGGTGTATATGTCTGGGTAGAAGTTTATTAATCATTAATGAATGAGTTCAAGTGGATTATTTACATATTTAGGGGTTTGACCTCAGGGTGGAATCTTCTTAAGGTGTTAGGCAGCTGAGAATGAGGGGAAGAGAGTTGATGGAATGATGTTTCTCTTTTCCCTTCAAATGGGATATGCCAGGAGATAGATGGAGAGTGCCTGATTTGTCGTGTTCATAATGAAAAAGAAATTTAAATTAAAAAGAAACAGGATAACAACTCTAAAATATGAAGATGGATTAAAGGAACTGGAGAGGTTTAGCCTGCAGAAAAAAAACTTAAGAGTGATATAATATCTGTCTCTTCAAGTATCTGAAAAGTTGTCATGTGAAAAGGAGATTAGATATATTTTACTTGGCCCCAAAAAGCAAAAATAGGAACAAAGAATGGAAGCTGCAGAAAAACAACTTAACCCAATTAAAAGGAAGAGTTTCCCAAAGATTAGGAAATGGAACGCAGTCATGAAATAGTGGGGTTCCTATGACTAGAAATCTTTGAGTGGAAGCAGGTCCAGGTTAAATGAGATATCCTCTTAAGTCCTATCTAATGCTGATCTTCTTTGGACTTGTCTCTGGTCAAAGAGATGGAACCTGAACTAACACTTGTACCACTTGATTACCTGACTCATGGTGTGTTATGAAAAGTACAATGGCTCTGTGTGTGTGTGTGTGTGTGTGTGTGTGCATGTGTGTGTGAGAGAGACAGAGAAAAAGAGAGAGAGAGAGAGAAAATGTATTTTATGTGTGTATTACATATAAAGGAACTGAAGATATATAGATATACATATATTTATATGTACATATAATTTTTCTTAAAATCCATATAATATACAAACACAACTTTGTCATACTTTAATATACTAATATACTAATTTCTTCCTAAATAGACCTCTTACAAGTAAAAAGTATATTCATAATAAAGCGCTTTATTTAATATATCCTTAAGAATAGTTCTTCAATTATTTGAACATCTAGAAAATATAACTTATTATTAAAGGAGAAATCTTTATTACCTGTTGTGACAAAAGAAATGTTCTACAAAAACTGATTATACTACAATTGATTATTTTGCTCTGGTCTAAAAACCTTGCATAATGCTGGGATCTCCAAGGCTCACACCTATGCTCCTGTGTTTCTATTGCCACTTTTCACATAGGTTGGCAAAATAAAAATATTAGTTTATTGTTGCTTTACCAGCTATAATTGCATGCAGTTCATCATCCAGGTTTCTCACCCAGCGAAGGAAGCAACTAGTACCCTATATTAAGGAAAAAAGATAATATTTTAGTTAATTTACATTTTTAGGTGAAGTTTATGGAAACAAAAGCAACTTTAATTCCAACTGCCAATAATGTAAAAATCAAAACAATTAAGGAGTTGGAAAAATTATGGGGATTCATCAACATCTTAAATGCCATTGATCTGAATTAGTCAGCAAATTCTATATAATTTTTATCCTGGGTACAAATCTAATCCATATGAAATAATGTCAGATTTTATCATTTACTGTGGTTGGTTATATGGGAATAAACATAAAAATTCATTTAAGACAGATTCCTATATGCCAATGCATGATTTATATAAAAAAGATAAAATAACTAAGTTCAGGAAAAATTCACATATTCCCTTGGGAAGCACATAACTTTTATTTATTTGCTGGTGCTTCACTTTTAGACTGGTGACAGAGAAATATTGAGAAGTTATTCAAGACAATGGGGAAAAAAGATTTAATGTTCTCTATGGTTCTTTCGTTTTCAAATCCATATATTTCCCAGTATTAGGATACATATGCATATAAAAAAGGAATACAAAATGATTGAAATTACTATAGTGGTAGTCATTGCTGGAATTAAATTTGCTGTCTTTTCAAAACGTTTGTTAGAATGTCAATGAATAAGTCCCAAGCAATTTCAATATCATATTAAAAATCAATACTGAAATGGTGATATAAACAACTCATCTATTTCTACAATAAGAAAAACAGAGTTTCAAGGACAGAACTTTAATTGCCTCCATTCACAAAAGTAGCAGTTTGAGAAGAATTAATTAGTTTTCCAATTACTTTATGGAAATATTTTAAATGCTTCCATCCTGTGATCTTTCAGACAACACTCTCTCACTAAAAATAAAAAAGAAGTTGGTAGAAGGGTCAATAGTTTGTCTTGAAAATACAAACCACTACTGACATATAGTGAGTCTTAAAGGATAAGGAGAAGGTTGTGCAAGGGAAAGATCAAGCAATCGCTTCCATCAATGAACAGCATGCTCAATTTGACCATTAAGTAGCTATTGAACTCTTTAAGTACTTAATAAACTCACTAGAAAAAGCAGGAAAATAGATGGTGTATAGGGTATTTTCGTAAAACATATACACAGTATTAAATTTGAGAAGACATGTAGATCAATATAGAAGTGTGGTAATTTATATTAGAGAGATGAAAAACTGATGTTGGCATTAATGATGTACATACACAATGATGACAACTAGGCTAACAAGTAAAAGAATTAGAAATATAAAATGGTGGAATAACACTTGATATTTTAATAAATCCAAGTTATTTTTGTAGGCACTTGAAAAAATGTTACTGAGACTGGAAGACGTTGGAGACATGAATTCAAAATAGAATTCCCAATATATGTAGCTACACTAAAGTTATACAGTAAGTTTGAGGCAGATGATACTGCATATAATTAATCTTTTAATTACATGTGCTTATGCTTTAGAGAATTATCAAAGTATTTATTTCAATACCCTGAATTTTTCTACCAAAAGTATATTATATAAGCCAAAATGTGTGGTTTAAATGTGAAGTTCAAGGTCACGTATGAAGAGATTAATGTGGGTGAGAATGGACTAGAAGGGCTTCTTAGAATGAAAAGCACATTCGACACTGGAGAAAAGCATAAGCACGGAAGTCAAAAAGAGAGCAATACTTTAGTAGAGAGTAAAGCAACCAGACTAACTGGAGAATAGTAGGATATAACACTGGGTAGGTAAAATGGGACCAGATTATGTTGAGGTGCTCAGATTAGATGTTTGGATTTGATTTTACAACCAATGGAAAACTAATGTAAGTTTGAAAGCAAGTGAGTATGTGATAAGGAAACCAATTACTCTAGAAGAGTGGTATCACATTCAAACAGAAACAGATCCTTGTGGGTTGCATTACTGACATATAAAACCACAAAAAAGCACAATGATGTACTGTGTTTTTATTTATTTTGTTAAACAATTTCAAATTACATGTTAATCAGGTTCCTGTGCACTGTGGAGTTCCTTTGCTCTGAGTTTGACACTTGTGCTCTAGAACACTCATGTACATTAGAGGTCAGCAAACTCTGCTCTTTGTGCCAAATCTAATTTGTTGCCTGTTTTTAATATAGCAATTAGGAATGGCTACATGTTTTTTTAAATGTAAAAATCATTCTTAGCTCAAGGGCTGTATAAAAACAGGCAATGAGCTAGATTTGACTCATGAGCTGTGGTTTAATGACCTATAATATAGATAAATAGCTTACTCTCAGTGAAGATTACACATTATGGCTCCCAAATATATCTAGGTCACTCTAGGTAAATCCTGGAATTAAAGGTAAATTAGTATTAGAAGTAGATAAATTATTATTTTAAAAAATACTTCATCTCTGAACCCTAAGAGAAGCCAAAAATTCAGCTCTAGGCATTTTAAAGAAGTTAATGCTAAAAACATACATATGTCAAGATGTACACCAAAAATGTAAGTTGTCCCCATTAACCAGGATTTTGGAGTATTTGTAATGAAAGGTTCCTTTGGTGTTCAACAAATACTCACTAATGACCATGGTCTTAAATTACATTTTGGCTAAAGAATTGCATTTTTCTCAATAAAAGAAGTAAGGAAGTCATTTTACTTAAACTGGCACAAAGTATTTAGTCTTCATGTATTTTAGCTTTTATAGTTACAAAACTTTCTACCTTCCTAACTTGCAAGAACAATTTGAAAATGAGTAGTAAAAGTTGGTACAAAATGCAAAGCATCTAAATAACCATTAAACAAGAAATATATGATCATTATACGACCATCTTTTGAAGTACCATGCTCATCTAGGGATGCAAGTGTCCAAGATAATCCAAATAATATCAGCTACTGTGAAATACACCATCTGCATTTTTTGGTAGAATTAACAAGTAAGAGTGTAAGATAGTCCAGATGTGTACTGGACAGCAGGGGAAAATGGTTCTGGGTTTACAAATATTGCTATGAACATTTGGGCATCTATAATGATAATATAAATCATGAGACAAAAGCGGAAAAGAAAAGTTTATAAGAATGCTCAAGTCACAAGTTTGTTACCTCTAATAAACCCACAAAATGACAATGGTTCCCTACTACAGGCTTGCTTAAAAATGAAATATTCAGCATTATTGTTTTTAACAAAGTGGAAAATTATCCATAATTAGAGATATTATGGATAATCCATGACCCAACATCTACATAAATTTTCCCTCCTTAAAACAAATGAACTTACCTTTCAAAGAGAATTATTACTGAAAACATATACTCTGAAATCTACAAGAGCTCAGAGATTCATCTGTTGTAGAATTTTTTAAATGCCAACTCAAAAAAATATATGCTGACCTCCTTTAGCATAGTTTTGCTTTTCATATTTTAATATAACATTTAAATGCTGATTTTTATATCAGATGGTTCCTTTAAACAAAATGTCACTGTCTACTACAAAGAAGTCCTAATGGCCCTGTCAACAATTTAAGTGTCCTGATCACAGTCCCAATAGTTATCATAGCCCCAATATCCCAAGAGTTGGTCGTTAAATCCAATAACTATTGATAATACCAGTGAACACAACAGTTATATCTTCATCATCCAACATAACTTCAGAAAAAAAAAGATTACATTGCTTAAAAACATTTGAAAGGGTATTGCCATGTGGAAAAGATAATGTTAAGTCTTTGAAAATCTTCTATAGCACATGCAAGAGTAAACTGCTTTTACACATTCATCTATCTTAAACTATAATGAAATAATTATAACTTAAGTTACTAATTTCATCTCCACATCTGGGTTTGGTAAAATTATTATAAACACTGATGAAAAAGTATATAATACAGATGCATTAATATACTTTGACAATTACCATAGGCTTCATTTTCCATTTCCCTTCTGAAAAACTTACCTTATATATACTGACAAAAGAGCCAAGAAAAGCTCCAAGTTGAAAGTTTTCCTTGTTATAGAAGAGAGAAAGTAGCCGGGATGGTTGTGTAAACAGATGCCTGAATGCTGAGGGAATTCGAAGGCAGCATTGAATCAAGTAACCAACACTAAACATTCTGATGAAACCCTAGAAAATGTAGAGGAGAGGAAAAAGAAGGAGGAAATGTGACTTTTAATCTGCTATTTCCTATAGCAATTTCACTGTATATTGCTCTTTTATTCTTACTACATTCTACCTTGCATTTGTTTTACTTGTTCACTACTATCTCCCCCTTAATAACTGCAAACTTAAAGGTAGGGAGTGTGTTGCTTTTCCATTCTCAATTCAACAAACATTAATTAAGCACCTACTATGTGCTAGACATCTTTGTATTCTTCTTAGTGCCTTGAATAAGGTTCATATTAATTGAATAATTATTGAATCTTAACAGGAAATGGAACTTCAAGCTCTTAGACCTTTGCATTTAAAAGTTCATACTACGGCCAACCTCAGAACTAAATCCTCTTTACAATTTTAAATATTTTTGTGCATTCAGCATTGGGCATGAAGTCAAAAGGACTATATGCGATTCCTGACACTGCCACTTACCAGCCATATGAAGTTAATTAAGCTCTGTGAACCTCAGTTGTTCATCCTTAAAATAAATATGGTATCGAATGTATTACTACTTCAGAGAGTTGTGAGAAAAGCACTTTGTAAACTACAAGGCACTACATAGGCATAAACTGTTATTATTACTAAAGAACAGACACTGTAGGCTAAATATATTTCATTAAGATGTAAATTTTGAAAATTTTCAAATCACGTACTAAGTGTATCTATATCTAATAATTTGTTCCTTGATATTTCGTAACTTACTAACTGGAACTGTTCAATCTTAAACCATTTGGTTTGAGAAAAGATACTGTGGTGAGGAAAAAAACCCACCTAAGCAAAAATGTGAAAACTCACATCAGAGCAAAATCAAGCACTTTAGGAAACTTAGAAAATAATACAGTCAACAACCCAAAGTTATTGGAATGGGCAAGCACTCTTTGGATAGACAAGTAATTTTTACATTTTTAAAGACTATAGATATAGAAATTTACAACTGAATATATCAGAACAAATTTATAGATGTAGAAATAATTATACGTAAATTTTCTCTTACTGATCTATCAAGTTAGGCTGACAAACCACAAGAAGATGGCAGCTTTATGACATACTGCCCAAATGAGATGCTGATGCCATAAAAACCAATATATTTACAACCAACATTTCTCTACATTTCCTGTAAATACTATAGCCTCAAATGGAACTGATCTGGAAAAAACCAGTGTTTGACAATTATTGTTTCCTGTGATTACAACTGAGGCCAATCCGACATACCTCATCTAGACAACAACTGGTACAGAGAAGGCTACTAAAAGGTGTTCATATACCATTTGATCAATATATCTTAACCCTAACTTCCTTTTTGCTATAGCATACTAGCAAATAGTAAAGGCTGAATAAATGCTTTCTCTTTATTTAACCTACTGTTTACATTAATAGGAGCACTTGCCTGGTACAGTGGTATAGAGGAAAGAACAATTGGACTAGGGAGTCAGGAGATAGGGGTTCAAATCCCAATTCTGCTACTTAAACAACTAGTTGTGTGACCATGAGCAAGTCATCTCATCTCTATGGGTCTCAGTTTCCTTATCTGTAAAATGAGGATTATACTTGTACTATCTACTTCATAGGAATATTGTAAGGAAACCTTTTGTAAACTTTGAAGCAGTACAGAAACAAGAACCTATTTCCATGCATACTTGAAATTATGTGTGATCCATTCACTCAATGAATTGGAGGGATCTTCCTCTAGATCTCTTGATATTGCATAGACATAGCATGGAAGTTATTCACTCCTGCTATATGACTAGGCCATATCCCTTTCTAGCTATACACCTTTCTGATGGCATCCTTTATGTAACTTCTCCCATATAATTGTAACTCTCATGCTAGTCTACTCCATAAGACCATACATAAGACCTCAAATTTACAATTTTAAGGGACCTTAGGTGATTTTCCCCAATCTATTCACTTTACAGGTAGGGAACCTTAAGAACACCACACCCTTTGGGTAACATTCAACATTAATTCTTCAGATACTATATAGTATTCCACAATTCACAGTCACACAGCATCATGAGAACACTGATTTTTAAAAATTTATCTATTTATTTATTTTTAGTGTGTTTATTTATAAGATTTTGAGTTCTAAAATTTGTTCCCTCCCTCCACTTTCCCTGGTCCAAGACAGCATGCAATCTGATATAGGCTATACATGTACAATCATATTAAACATATCTCCATTACATTTGAGAACGCTGATTTTTAAAAGGCAAGCCTTTCCTTCAGGGAGGAAGGGTCATTCAATATGTAATTGGCCTAAATCACTCAAAACTACCCTGTGCTCTTCTATTCAATTTTGGGAAGAGGTCATTCACAGTGTCTATTTAAAATATACATACTAACAGAACAGTTATCTGAGCTGGCAGTTCAACTTGCATATCATAGTCTGGCCAAAAGGCATTTTGTATCCAACAGGTTTATCCTCTGTATATAGATAGACCGAATTCTTAAGTGATTATGTGTCTAATTTAGGACACTGCAATGTTCTGGGGCTTTATAAAATAAACACAGCATCAACTGTACCAACTAGTATAGGGAGGTTCTTTATCATTTGAGTTCTACTCAGTATATCCTTCATGATGGGGCAAACACATGGGGAATCATGTACCATTTATTTGATATTGAGAAAGAAGGGTATTGAACAAAGTATTCACTACCACATATTTCAAGCAATCTTGACATTAAGAGAGGCAGAGTTTCCAGAAAGGGGCAGAGAAAGAGAGAAAGAGAGGATAGATTTGCTGTTCTTTGATGTAAAAACAAGTTTATTTTCTAAATCAGGGTAGTCTCTAGCTGCCCTATCAGTCTGTACGTCAAGGAGACTGAATGTTTATTGGATGAGGAAGATTCTAAGTCCATTAGCTCTCCTTACAGTTATTTATTTAAGCCAAAAATTCCTTAAGTGATAGTTTATGTTGATGTTTATTTTTTATCCATTTCCCACTTGTCAGTGTTAACAGATTACACAAAGAAGGTTGCAGTTATCTCTATTTTATGGCATTTTTCTCTATTTTGATTTTTTGTATAATTTCGTATTGATTTTGATCTTTCTAAAATGTTGATGGTCTGATGAATCAGAAATGATTCCAATATCAGCAACTAGTAATTTCCTAGCTGTTGAAATAATATCAATTTCATTTATTTTTGGTAATATTATTTGGTGCTCATCATGTCCAACACTTCTGACTTTCTTCTCAAAACTATAATCATAACAGAGAGGCATAAAGTTTCTGTAGAGTCCCTAAGCCTTTGGACATTCTTATTATTTTACTCCTAAATTATGCTTCCTAATACCCCCGCCCTCCCCACGTGTGTGTGTGTATGCATGTCTTCCTTCATATAACATTTGTAGTTAATTTGGGTATTTATATTAGTCAAAATGACTTGTTCACTCAAAGTTGTTCATAAAATAATGCTGTTACTACACACAGTGTTCTCATGGTTCTGCTCAGCTTGTTCATTATGTCGCGTAGGATTTTCCATGTGTTTCTAAGATCCTTGATCTCATCACTTGTTTTACCGAAGTATTATTACATCACACTCATATACCACAACTTGTTCAGCCATTCCTCAATTGATGAGCATTCCTGAATTTTCCAGTTCTTCGCCACCACAAAGAGAGCCACTATAAATGTTTTAGAACATCTAAGTTCTTTTGATTTTTCCTTTTCAACTTTGAAAACAGATCTAGTTGTGGTATTGCTGAGTCAAAGGATATAGGCAGTTTAATAATTCTTTGAGGATAATTCCCAAATGCTCTCCAAAATGTTTGGATCAGCTCATAATTCCCCCAACAATGAATTAGTGTCCCAATTTTTCCACAATCCCTCTAACATTTATTATTTTCCTCTGTAATCATTTTAGTCAATCTGATAGGTGTAAAATGATAACCCATGGTTGTTTTAACTTGCATTTATCTAATCAATAATGACTTAGACCATTTTTTCATACCATTATAAGTTGTTTGGATTTCTTCATTGAAAATCTGTCCATAGCCTCTGACCATCTGTCAACCAGGAAATGACTTGTATTCTTATGAATTTTAGAAATTTCTTTAAATATTTGAGATATAAGACCTTTACCTGAGAAACTGTCTATAAAAATTTTTTCCCAGTTTTCTACTTTCCTTCTGATCTTGGCTACTTCTGTTTTATTTGTACAAGAACTTTTTAAAGTAATCAAAATTATCCATTTTACACCTCACTGATCTCTATCTGTTATTTATTCGTAAGTTATCCACATATTCACAAGTCTGACAAATAATATGTTCTATGTTCTTCAAATTTTCTTAGAATATATCTCTTTATGTCTAAGTCATATATTAATTTTGATCTATCTTGGTAAATTGTGTAAGATACTGGTTTATACTCAGTTTCAATTGTTTTTCAATTTTCCCAACAATTTTTACCAACTAATGAATTCTTATCCCCAAATCTCAAGTCTTTACATTTATCAAATATAGGATTGCTATAACCATTATGTCTATTAAGCTACCTTTCTATTTTTAGCCAGTATCAGATAGTACTGCTATAAGCCTCCTTCCTTTACATATTTTTTCATTATTTTCTTTGATATTCTTGAATTTTTGCTCTTCCAAATGAATTGTTATTATTCTAATTCAGTAAAAAGAAAAATTGGGGGAATTTAATTGGGATGGCACTGAATATGTAAAATCATTTTTATTATATTGGCCCTGTCTACCCATGAAAATTAATATTTCTCCAGTTATTTAAATCTGATTGTATTTGTATACAATATTTATAACTTTGTTTATATAGTTTCTGGGTTTGTTTTGGCAGATGTAATCCCAGGTATTTTATTTTACATTGTCTACAGAGTTATTTTAAATGAGGTATCTTTTACTATCTCTTCTTTCAAGGTAGCTTTTGTGCATGTGTGATATATAAGAATACTGATGATTTATGTGGGTTTACTTTAAGTCCTGCTACTTTCCTAAAATTATTAATTGCTTCAACTAACTTTTTTGGTTGAGTCTTTGGGACTTTCCAAATATTTCATCATATTGTCTGCAAAAAGAGATAATTTTATTATTTCATTCTCTACTAGTATATACCTAAAGTACCAACATCATCTCCATGCCATGGTAAGTTACCAGAGTAGTAGTACTGAAAAACAGTTTTACAAAATCTACAAACAATTCTTTTTCTGAAGAAAAAGTTTAAATTACACTACCAGTATCTGCTATAGGTTGACCCAGATTCTTAGGGTCCCCTACTTTTCTTAGGCCCACATACGTACCAATCATGGTTTGTCTGGTGTACCATAAAAGTTTCCTCGGAGACCATTCTTGTGAATTCACTTATGATATATTTTAAACTTTAACAAGAACAAAATCTTTCCTGGTTAAAGGATGACGGGCAGCTACTCTTTTCAAATGAGACAATACGTGTAAAGTTCCTTGGGAACCATCAAAGACGACATAAATGGCAGCTAGTACTCTTTTCATTGTTGTTTCAGCCCAGTCACATCTGATTCTTCGTGACCTCATTTGAGGTTATCTTGGCAAATCTACTGGAAGTGGTTTGCCATTTCCTCCTCTGGCTTTAGTTTATAGATGAGGAAACGGAGGCAAACAGGGCCAAGTGATTTGCCCAGGGTCACACAGCAGTGTCTGAGGTCAGATCTGAACTCACAAAGATGAGTCTTCCTGACTCCAGGCCTGGCACTCTTTCCACTGAGCCCCCTAGCTGCCCTTTTCTGTTTTTAATTCATTAGTAAAAACAACTGATCATTGTAATGGTAAGGGAATTTGAAGATCTTCCCTGCACCTTAATAGGACCATGTGACCTGCTTTGAGCTCTGGCCCAGCCCACAGCTTGAGTCAATGAAGTCCAAGGTGGGAGGAGCTTGCTGAATGGTCAGAGCAGAAATGGTGCAGCTGAGAGACAGTGAGATGGAGCTGAGAGAGGGAGGAGACAGAGCACAGCAGCTAGCATGAATGAGGGAGTGATTTTGCCTAAGGGGGCTTGTTTGTGGGGAGGCCTGATGGAGGGAAGTCATGGGGATGGTCATGTTCCTTTTATTGGTAATGTGTACAAACTTTGTTGTAACTATGAGAGAATTGGCTTCCTGGTATCTGAATATTTTGGTTTCGTCTTTGAGGAAGAGGTTTATATTTTGCAAATTTACCCTGGAAACATGTATGCATATCCATAGCAGCTGCTATTGGTATGGCATTGATGTTACAATCATCTAGTTAAAATGCTTGGGAAACTTAAAATTGATGGAGGCACATTTACCCTACCATTGATAAACTGCAAGTATGCAGAACCCTAATATGATGCTGGGTCAAAAAGAAGAGAAAACTATCTAGATTACCAACCTGTTATATTATGAGAAAGATCTACTTGACATCTTAGCAAGGAGCAAATTTGAGCCCACAGAACAGCAAGGAGCACATTTATGTTCCCAATTTCCCCAACCTATTGTTCTCCCAACAGTTTTAAGTTCACATATAAATTATTCCAAAGGTTATTATGCCACATTTTCAAGTTCAATACTAGTTGTTGACAGAATTGCTGCTTGTGCCTCAGTTACCATAGTCTCCTTTAAATAGAAATAACCAAAAATTTTATAAATCAAATTCTTTTTGGCAGGATCCTCTTGAATGACAGTCACGTAGGACTTCCCGAGTATAACCATTCTCCAGGAGCTAGCAGCTTACATAGCTGCCAGCATGAAACTGTCTTTCATCACTTTAAAATGGCACATGAAATCTGTTGTTAAAGGGTACCTCCACCACACTACAGAATGAGAAAAATATTCAGTATATAATTAGTGATCTTGCCCCTTCACCTATCTTTGGGGAACATATATATCACATCTATCAGTTGATTTGGGCTTATATGTAGAGCACTGCATAGAATATCAAATGCCTAGGCATACAGGTCTACAATTTGAAATACATAAAGAGATTTTGTCCTCTCCTATGGAAGATCATGGGAGCTTTCCATTCAAAAATCTCTTCATGCTTCAGAGAACAAGGATGTATAAAAAACCTGCAACAATAGCAACATTTTGATGGGTTCTTTAAAAATGGAGACTTTAAAAAAAGAGCCAAATCTGTTACGAAAATCTCAAACCACCTCAAAATAAAAAAAAAAATTGTAGCAGGTGGTAGCACCTGTGCCAGACGAATTCTAATAAAAACAATCTCCTTCACAGAGGACTGTTCTTGAGATGAAGGGCAGGAAGTGTAAATATATAAGAGAAAAGGGTAATTTGTGCCAGGGGACTGGTTCTCTCAGTATGTAGCAACTGTGGGCAATCTTCCATTACCCCAGCCCTTTAAAAAAATTTAACAACTTTGCCAGTCCAAAGTCACATTCCAGGATACCAGATATGCACAGCTGTAGGTATACAACTACTTATTCAAAGTCACATTCCAGGTACTCTATTTAGGGCGCGGTTATAATAGGGCTAAAGGAATTATGTTTTTTTCTCTCTCTTGCTCACCTATCTCTTTTCTCTCATTCTCATAACTTTCACTGATTTTAAATAAGCTCATACTAATACCATAAATTAAAGATCTTCTAAAAGTACATTTAAAAAGATTAATTTGCTTGTTATTGTCCATTAGTTTCTAGCTTTGCAAATACATGTAAAAAAATAATAATCCTTAATATGTGAAAATTATGTTTTGCATACCTCTAATCTAATATTATGTTATGTGATTTCCATTCACAATTATCACTGGTCATCTTTTACAGACTTACTTTTAAGCAGTAAGATATGCAGTTATCTTCATAGTGCTTGCAACATCTATGCCTTGGTCCATGCTTGCATCTAAAATTGAACCCCCAAAATACAAACTAATTAGATAAAGGTCCCAAGACTACAGCATCATCAATTTAGAGCTAGAATGGACCCCCTAAGACCTACTCCCTTTAGCTGACAAATGAGTAACTTGGAGGCTAATAAAGACTGAGCAAGTTGCCCACAGCCAGGATCTGAACCAAGTTCATGGAATTCTAAATTAAGTGCTTTTTCCACTATGCTGACTGATTTCTAATGCCACTATCCAAATTAATTAAAGAAAATAAGTAAAAACCCTCCACAAGTCCATTTATAAGGTATGTATATAAAAAGATGAGTCAATTAAAAGTTTATTTTTTGAAATCAGTTTAGGCTAGGATAAAATTAAGAAGACACTTGACTGCAAAAGCTAAGGCCCCTTTGTATTTGTCCTATATGTATAAAGTAACAACCTGATTTCATTTTCTCAAAATTAGCTTAAATAAACTTTTACTCAAATTAAACTGTGCAAGTTTCTCAAGGGCAAAAACTTATCTTTCATGTTTGTACCTCCAGCACCTTGGGCCTTCAGAATGTTTACTGAACTCAAAACCATACCAGGACCTAAGTTTGTTTCATCATTCTGGCAGTAATAAACTTAACATAGTATTTCAGTGTTTATCTCTTTCATGTTATCTACTTCATCTTATTAAAATTATTGATTAGTAAAGTCTTTGTTCTATTTGTGTCACCAAAACATATCCATTTCTACTACCAAATAAAGATACTCAAAAGGGCTTTCATTTACTTGGGTTTGGTCTATGTTGAAAACTCTAATAACTATGTATGTATGTATATAATGTGTAGGTAATGTCTCCAGAGTACAAGGGCGGAACCAGATTAAAATATAATTGGGAAATGTTAAAATAAATAAAACTACAACACAGACAATCCAGTTTTCTAAGTCAATATGCCTCTGAGATCCTTTACTATTTGAATCTGACACCACTAATATAAGGTATTGTTTTTCTAAATGGGTTGTATCTCACCTTTCTAGATGTGTATCATGTCTAAAGTTTAGCTATGGACAGAAATGATACCTGGTTTTTCTTTTTTTTTTTTTTCCAGGAGTGAGATAATCTCCAAAGAATCAAAACTATAGATGACTCAAAGAGCAATGGAGAAACCTATGGGGGTGGGGTTAGGGAGAAGCAAACTGTAACATAAAAACACTAATAAATATGAAAGGATCATAAAGAAACACATTTATATCTAGAAATAAAGACATAAATCTCAATATCTCTCTCCCTCTGGAAATGTAAGACTGAAAAAGCAGGTGGTCTGATCATAGCAAGGGAAAAGAGACACAAAATGAAAGAGCTCCACTGGTACTCTCAAAATGTCCAAAGCTAAAGAAGAGCCCAATATTTGGTTAGCTCCTCTGTGGAGGATCAATAGGAAAAGATGCACAAAAGTTGCAAAGAATAAGGCATGGATGGATTGTCACTTGTAATAACAGAGAGAGTACCTACATCAATGAAAACACTGAGGTGTATGGCTTTAGGAGGGCAGCACCTGAAATGTGCTGGTTTTGACTATCTATAATCTTTCTTTCACATAGAAAGAAGGTAACTGCTTGAGGACAAAGAAGATTCTAACTTTTTTTTAATGCATATCTCTGTGTGAAAAGTAGAAAATACTGTTTATCCATTTCAGAGTATGTTGAAGGTTTTGTTATTTGAAGCATTACAGAGGGGAGAGATGACTGTGAGAGTAAAATATATTATCTTTTTTTTTTTAAAGCATGAAACACTGTATGTGCCAGAATCACTGTAAGGTAACTTCACACAGGTTCTACAGACAATGTCACCAAGTATTTGTGGTTTATATTAAGGATATTATATAATTTACATACTCAGTCAAGTATTTTGGAAGTTTTGAATCATGTGTTGTAAATACATAAATCATCCATGAGGTCAGTTCATGTAGCAAAAATCATAATGAAATATACTCAGGTTACAGGCATTTATATTTAATTACATTTGAAAAGAAACATATGGAAGAGAAATTTGATACAGTATTAGGATTAAACATTCAATATTTTTGTAAATGCAGGAATAGATCATTTGGGGATTCTAAAAGAGATTGGTTATCTGTGGCTGATTTTCAAATCATTTCATTTTCAAGCATTTAGCAAAATTATGCTGGAGGAGCTACTGTTCAAGTCTCATTTTAATCATGTAATATGTTAGTTGCAGAGGTACTTAATCACAGTGGACCCCAAGAACTTGAATTAAACAATGTGCTATTTTGAATATAAGTTCCAAACATCAGTTAGTTAAGTTTTCATCGTGTTGAGTTGTTTTTTTGTTTTTTTTTTGGGGGGGGGGGGGGTGGCTGAGTTGGGTAGGGGGGATAGTTCACATTCCCAAATAATTGACCTTTATAACATCTTTTAGACTAAGTCCAAGTTGGCAGCATTGCTGCATATTAATCCTTCCCTATTTATGAAGATAATTTTCTGGGAAAACTTTCTGGTCCTGGATTTCCCTCATTTTATTTTCAAAATGATATGGAAATTTCTTACTTTAGTCCAACAAGAATACTGAAACTTACACACTGTTTTTCATTAGGAAGAGGAGGTGAGATGAAATCAATGGTTCACATTCACCATAACATTTATGTCACCAGCATGTTATGAAAGACTGTGTCATGTGGAGTTATGGAGAGATTAGGGTAGGGGCCAAGAGAAGGAGAAAACCAAGGAGAGAGACCTCCCACAGCCACAAGGTATCATTCCCAAAGACTTCTCTCTACAATTCCCTTGGAACTCTAGGATTCTGCTGTTAACCATAACAATCAGTCATTTAACCATTCCTTATCCTCACAATAAAGCTGCTTGCTGTGACTTGTGCCGCCTCATTTTCTCATTTTTCCCCTGGCAGTCTCTGTCATCCCTCATTGATTTTTTTTTCTTTTTTTTTTTTTTTGTTTTAGAACAATTTTATCCACTTTGATTGTGTGTGATGCTACTTTAAAGCTTGAGTGTTTCAACTGCTTCCCTTTCCCTACTTTCTTTTAACATGTGCAAATACCTCTTCAGATCTTTTCCTTTTGACTGGTCAGTTAGATAACCCATAATAATTCTGGCTTCATCTTTAACACTGTAGCTTTTTGTTTTCTCTTTCATCTGCTCTCCTCTCTCCTCACTTTCTTACCATGGATAACTATGCTAAGATGAGGTGCTTCTTCTTGTTAGGTGTGCAAGGTCTCCTGTGCATGGACCTCCCTCATTTCCTATATATACATCTATTCCATTCAACTCAAATGACTATTGCTAATATTATTTTTATTTGCAATATCCTAAACCTTACCTTTGTCATCCATATTCCTAAAGAGCAATATTGATTTTTTTTCTTCTTTCACTAAAAATCAAGATTTCTTGTTTCACTTCCAAAGACCTGAACATTTCATTCCTTACAGAGTAATATTCATTAATTAAGACTGACTTGAAGCTATTCTTTGTCTTCTTTAGTCACTAAAAATTTCTGGTTTAGTTTTGTTCCCTCCTATGCTGGAATATCCAATTAATGTTAGTATATTAATTAGTAATTAACTAATATTAACAACTTACCAAGTTGTTAAATGGCAAAATATTTCAGTTTCAAGCTAATATGTTTCTGAATTTGTATATTCTTCTATAAGATAAAGTTTTCATTTATGCCAGAGATTACAAATCCTTTCGTTTATCATTACAAAATTTTCCTCTTATAACTTTCTATGCATTTGAATGATAGATACATAATTATTATTATTTGAATGGAAAACAAAAATAATCCAACACTGGTCTTATTATCATATATAAAAGAAAGTGATGGATATAAAAAGAGTCAAATCGTTTTTAAAAGAACTCACACTGAATCCACAAGTTTCCTGGCTAGAGTAATTATGTTCATTCTTCTTGATTTATCCTCATGCTTCTCTCTCTTTTGTTCCACTTTTGCATATGCTGCTTCTGGTGAATATGAATGTGTGGGAATTTCTTCCTTCCCTACAATGAATCTAAAGAAAAAAACACAACATGTGACATTTCTCACTTTTCAAAAAGATATGGGAATTTTACTTAGATGCAAACAAATTTCAGACAAACATCCTGCCATTTAAAATAATATTTTCATGATTTATGCATTTGACTTTCTATACAAATGTGAGTCAGTGCTCAAGAAAAAAGACATAGACAATAATGTATAATACAAAGGGCACTGGATTTAGAGGCAGAAAATCTGGGCTAGAATCCCAACTTTGACATAAAACAGCTATGTGACACTGGGTAAATCACTGAACTGCTTATGTACTCAATTTCCTCACCAGTTAAATGGGGGTCCATCCAAATCTTCCCTAGCCTCTCTTACAAGGCTCTTTGAAAAATCAAAGACATAGTGTATAAGAAAGAATTTTAAAAGTGACTATTTTGGAAGGAATTTTAAAAGGAAATATAGATCCATGTTATTACCTTTCAATTTCTGAAGTACTGAAAATGTCAAAAATGTCTATCATAATTTAACAGAAACAGTCATCGTTATTCAATTCAGCAAACACTCTTTAAGCATGGTGTTTAAAAGTCTAATAGAGGCAACACACAAACATATTCATATATGACACAGAAAATTATAGTCTATAATATAGTATGCATGTAGGAGTATAAAACAATGTTATATGAGGTATGGTGTAGGAGAGAAGATTATTATCTATGAAATCATTTTACACTTAGTATTCAACATTTAAAGTCATTTGACATCTTAAAGTACTCCTAGCAGAAAACAGGTGTATTCAACTCTGTTCTACTGATCAACTGTAGTAATTATCTTTTGCCTGAATTCTGCTTAGTACATTTGGATAGGTTCCCCATTTCCTGTCCTAAATTACTGTATAACATTCCCTTGAGCTCTAGAGCAGCTGCACTGCAGCAGTGGATCATGTGTGCATACATATAGAAAGGAAAAGCTAACATACAACAGGAAAAAATGGAACAAAAAGCCTGCATTTATTCTCATAATTTTTCAGGAACATCCTTTTTCTTTTTAATTCCTCTCATCTGACTGCTTCTTGGAAAAAAAAAAACTCAGAGAAGATACCACTCTTTGCCTACTTCAGACTACTCCTACATTTTAAGAAATGTAATAATCATTTAATGCTAAGACTTTTATTAAAAAGGTGGCTTGTGAATATTTAGAAAGAAAAATGGTATTTACTAAGGGTCAGCATGGGCTCATTCAGAACAGGTTGTAACAGACCAACCTTATTTTAACATAGCTATTGGATCAGAATTAATTGTACAGCTGTTTCCCTGTGGACAAGATAGAGAGATGTGGGCTACTCAGAATTGGTTGAATAATGAAACTTAGTGATTGATCCATTGATATCAACTCTGGAGAATGGAATCTGTCTAGTCCATTCTCCACTCCACCCCTCACCCATTTTCTCTCCCTCCCCGTGCTCTCAAGAAGCTCACAATCTAATGGAAAAGACAACATGCAAATTACTATGTACAAACATGCTATATACAAGATCAGTTGAAGATGATCAACAGAGGAGAGGCATTAGAATTAATCTGTCTTCAAGTATTTGAAAGGCAATCATGCAGGATCTGTTTAGTCTTAGAGACCAAAATGGAGTAGGGCAGGGGGTAGATTTGGGCTTTCTTGGTATAGAAAAGCTTTAAAAAGACAAAACAATACAGAGCAATTAAAGCTATCCCAAAGTGGAATGGGCTGCTTCCAAAGACCGGGGGGGGGGGGGGGGGGGGGGGGGGGGGGGGGGGGGGGGGGACGACGAACGACACGGGGGGACAGGACTTCCGCTTTGATCCTCCACTTCACTGACACCCACTGTCCCTCTGGAAGATGAAGCCATCCACTCCAAAACCTCCACTGAAAAGAGGAGCTCTGTCCAGAACATTTCCTCATTTTTCACCTGGCTGCTCTACTGTGGAACTTCTCCAACTTTTTCACTCTCTGGTCATTTCCCCCTACCCCCACCCCTTTTATTTTTCTCCTCCCTTTTGTGTGCTGTCTTCCCATGTTAGATTGTAAGCTCCTACAGGGCAGGGGTTTTTATTTTTTGAGTTTGCATCTCCAGTGCTTGACACAGTGTTTGGCACATAGCAGGCATTTAATGTTTATTGACTACTAACTAACTTTGAGGCAGAGGGGGAAGCCCACACCCAACAGAACTAAGGGTGCCCACGAGGCAGAAGGGACAACTTGTACCCATAAATAGCCCTGACAGACAGAATAGCTGACTCAAGCATTAGCGAGGAGGATGGTTTGGTTGGACTGCAGAGCAGGGGTATCAAGCTCAAATAGAAAGGACCTCTGAAGGCCGCACTGACTTAGAAGATCATAAATTAGTATCATCCTTCTATTGTATTTTCATTTATTTTGTTAACCACTTCCCAATAACTTAATCTAGCTCAGGCTGTACTCAGAGTTTTGAAGTGAAGAGTTTGACCTATCTGATACAGAGGAGTATGTGTGAAACAAGCCTGGAAAGGTGGGCGAGACCGCGAAGGTCTTCGAACACCAAGCTGACACGTTTGTACACACCACCGCTAGACACCATTTAGACAGCACCTGCACCACAGTCCTTGTTCTTGTTGTCATTTGCTGCTGCATACAATATCCCAGGAAGCACGTGATCACAGTTTTAATCTATGAAATGGCCTCGTAAAAGTATTTCCTCTCTGATATTTGATCTTTCTTAATAATGATTATGGAATCAGTTTCAAAAGGAGTATATAGGACTACTGGATAATGATTCTCCAGTGGATCTGTGATCATCACTGATATAGATATCCTCTCCCCAATGGTACAGATTATAATGTATCCTTGCTGCCCAGTCTGTGTGGTTCTCGTCCATGACTTCCCTTAAGTTTGCCAGAAGAAACCTATCTAACAGTGTGATATTGTGAAAACTGTACTATTTGGAATAGGAAAACTGTAACAATCTGAACCATGACCATCTGAAAGGTACATATAGTACACACACAGAGCAACCACTTTATGTATATTTTGAATATAGTGTATATTAGTGAAACGTCTGTGCACCCAGAGTGTGCTGTTTTTGACACTAGGTTGTGAAAATGAACGTATGATTTTTAACATCAAGTCAATAAACATTTATCAACTGCCTTTCATCTGCAAATCTCTATGCTTGGTACTGGATTAAGGATAAGTTCCATGCCTTCAAGAAACTTAAAATCTAACAAAGTGAACATAGCAAGTATAGAAATAAATATGCGTTTAGGGAAGACTGTGTTGGTGATCAAGGTAAAGTGTTATAGCAAAATTTGTGAAAGAAGAACCCACTTTTTCAAATAGGGAGCTCTTCATGGAAGAAGTGATACCTGAGCTGCAACTCAAATGATTAGTCCTCTCTTTCCAAGGGGGGTGTTTATAAAGATTTCAAGAATTTTTTATGATCAAGGAAAAGTCATGTATGATAAAGTGAACAGAAAATATTCCAGTTTCTCTCACACTCTTTACAAGTTAGTTCTAATAATGATCTAATAATGGAGACTGTACTGAATTAGACTTTACTTTCCATAGATGGGCTTTAGTGGGCCTGCTTATGCCCTTTGTAAGGAACTTTATAAAGTCAAGTACATTTTAGCTAATACAATAAAGCAAGTTAGAATTTCAGTCAGAGGTTTCTCTCTGTTTTGTGGGAAACCACAAAAGTAATTTATGCAGACATTATGATGGGAATTCAATTTAATTTGAAAAGCATTTATTCCATGTCTACTATGTATAAAACACTATGGTGGAAAACAAAGACAAAGACAAAAACAAAATAATTCCTGCCCCAGAGAAGCTTACAGAAGGAATGAAGGAACATAATCGAAAGGTATCCAGAACTGTGGGAATACCATCCAATTTCAATGTTACTTTTCCTTCTCCAAGGGGACCTGGCTCCTTCCTAAGGAAATCTCTGGCTATTTCCCTTCAGTATCATCCCATCTTTCAGCTACCTAACTCAATCCAGTACCACTACATTCCACCTATTTGGTTGATCACTTATTGAATACATATAGAGATCTAAGAGTAAAAAACAGTATGAGTACTCTATATAGGTAGTACTTCATCCCACCTTTGAGAATTACACCACAAACACTCTTGCAGGTTTCAGATATATATATTGGTAGAGAAGAAAGAGTCTTAGAATCATTCACATGACCCAATTTAGGGCTCCTCTTACTAGCTTTTTGATTTTGGAGAAGTCATTAGCAGAAGAGAATCAAAAACTTTTAGTGGTCAAAGTGATCTAAGAAATTATCTACTTCTAGACTCAAGGAATCAGAGACAGTAGAAAGTCGGAACAAATCCATTAGAAATCCCAAGCATCATTCCACTATAATTAAGGTCTATAGACTCAGATACCAGGAATCAAGTATTTGTTGCACATGTACTGGTATATTTTCTAGGTGTACTCTATCCCCTGCCAAGAGATTTGATTATAGGGTTAGTGATGAGGGTGAGGTTAGGGACCTAAATATCAGGTATTTATTAAGCCAATCATTAAACCAAACTATCTGCCTCCATTTCCTAGTTCCTCAATATCTGGTGCAAGCTGTTGCCCCACTCTCTCAAACTGATATGGTAATAACTGACTACAGGAAGATGGACTCTTCCCTTATTCTTTGTCAAACTCCTAGCTCCTGTTTCCTTGCCTCTGTGTGACATAAATGCCATCCAACAAGATGGTATAACTGTTTCTGTCTCAGCTACCTTTTCCCATACATTCAACACTATTCATTTTAGCCATATTCCTCCACAATTGCAAAATCTCAGGACCATGTACTTAGATCTGGAAGGGATCATTGTACAGGAGGAAACAGGTTTAAGTGAAATGATTTTCCCAAGGTCTCACATACACAGTAAGTGGCAGAGCCAGGATATGAACCTAAGTTCTCTACTTCTAAACCCAGTGTTTCTTTCACTATACCGCATGGTCTGCATTCCATATCTTCCTTCATCTCCACTGTGCCTTTTGGAATTGCTGTTCTATTGGCAACTAAATCCCTTTCATCTCACACCTTTTTTCACCTTTGGTATTCCCAGCAACCTGGCTCTCTCTGTAAGATATTAGATCCCTGGTGACCTATCCAGTCTGGGTATTCCTTCTGTCATGTTCCTGGCATACTAGATGAGGAAGAACAGGCATACTGTCACTTCCAGACCATCCCTTTACCACCATTATTACACAACTTCTTTGAGATTCACATCACCTGTCTATTCTCAATTAGTTCAGACTCTTGTTTCTGTTACTTATTGGCCACTAGGTCATATTTCTTCTTTTCATAAAGAATTCACTACCTGGCTCACAAACTTTTTTTTTTCCATCCCAAACTATGAACTCGTAATTGTAGGGACTTCAATATACATGTTGGTTTTCGTTTGAATACCCTGGTCTACCTCTTCATTAATCTTCAATCCTTCCCTGCCATCTACAAACAAGTTGAAATCTCAAACTTAAAAAAAAAAACCCTCACTAGATTCCACATTCCTTGTTGGCTATCATCCTTTATCTGTCCTTTCTTTCTTAAACTATTTGAAAAGTTGTCTATATTGATTGCCTCTGCTTCTTCTACTCTTTCTTCTAAACACTTTGACCTCATTATTCAACTGAAACTGCTCTCACCAAAAAACTAATGATCTAGAAATCGATCTAATGGCCTTTCCTCAATTCACACCACTGTCTATCGAACATTTGATGCTACTGACTCCCCTTTCTTCCTATAGAGTCTGATAGGCTTTCACAAAACTGTTCTCTCTTGGTTTTCCTACTATTGGTCACCTCTTCTTGGTCTCCATTGATGGATTATCACCCAAGTTACACTCACTGTGTGAATTTGACTTGGATCCTCTTTTCTTTTTTCTCTACACTCTCTCTGTTGCTGACCTAATTAGTTTCCATGCATTAATTATCATCTTTTTGCAGATAATTCTCAGTTACATGTATGTGTATGTATATGCATGTGTATGTATAATATGCAGTTAAAGTGGGAGAGGAAGAGAGAAAGGGGGAGGGAAGAGGAGAGAGGGAGAGAGAGAGAGAAAGAGAGAGAGAGAGACACAGAGAGAGAAAGAGAGAGAGCGAGCGAACCTGAATCTCCTGAGTTCCAGTCTCATATCATCACTTGCCGAATGGATATTTCAACCTGGATGTCCCATAACATATCTCAAACTCAATAAGTAGACAAAAGAACTCATTTCCCCTCAAAATCTATTGCTTTCTTTTAAGATTTGGCTCAAGGGCCACCTTAGGTATGAGACCTTTCCTGTCCTTTCCCCTCCCCTAGCTGTCAATGTTTCCTTTTCAAGGGCATCTGCTTTGTATGTTTTGTATACACTTCTACCTGTACATGTACATCCTTAGTTAGAACGTAAGCTCCGTGACAGAAGGAAACATTTTGTTTTTGTCTTTGTATTCTCAATTATCTCATAGTCTCTAGCACTGAGCAGGCATTTATTAGTCTCACTGATTCACTCTTAACTCACATAACCTCAGTTGCTTCTAGAGACTCATACTTGTTTCATCATTAGCAAGTCTAAAATTTTCAAATCCCTTGCCACCATGTCTTACTGCAGTTCGTGCCTTGCCAACCCCAACCACCATCTACCTCCTTCAAACCATTTCACAAGCTGTCAAATGACATAGTCACATAACCATGCTGGCTAAGTCCTCTGAAAATTTTGCTGTCTAAACTCAACTGAGTCATTCTGCTACATGTAAGATTTTTATTGTTCCTTGATTGACCCTTTAACACACTCCACACAGTGGCTATTCTAAAACTGTCCAAACTTCTTTTACCACTTCCTCTATCTTAGTTAGAAGATGACTTTTTCTCCTCCTTTATTGAGAAAATTTAGGTCAACCACCATGAACTCTTCTCTCCCATTCCACACCTCCAAACACTTCTGTATTATCTACAATTCTTTTCTTTACTAAGTTTTCCTTCTTGTTCCAAAGCAACCTACTTGTACCCTTGGTCTCATCTTATCTGGGATTATGTATTCTCAATCGTATCCCCCCCCTTACTTAATCATCTTCAACTTTTCCTTATTCACTGGACCCTTTCTTACTATTTACAAATCAAACCAGGTCTACTACAGCCTTTAAAAAAGTTCATTTCACCCTGCGATCTCCTAAAGCTAACATTATCCTATAGTCCTCTTATGAGATAAATTCCTATAAAAAAGTGCCTACTTGTTACATATATTTCCTCACCTTTTTTCCAGATATATCTTCCAATTCCACATTCTACTGATACTGATTTCTCATTTGTAAAATGAGATGGAGAAGGAAATGCACACTAATCTAGTATCTTTGTCCAGAAAAACCTTAAGTGGGGTCACAAAGTCTGACATGACTGAAAATGACTGAACGACAACTGTAATTATTGCTTAATTGTTAATACGATGGCCTTTTCTCAATATGTGGCCTACTTTATTTCTAGGGTTTTTGACGCTTTTCTCCACAACTTCCTTCTTGATCTTTCTTTGGCTTCCACATCATTCTTCTCTCCTCATTTTCTTCCTCCTTGTCCTTTCTAGACTCTCTGCTAAAATAACACTCATTTCCTGCCTACAACGCAGGGGCTCTTCTCTCTTTTTTCTCCATACTTTCACTCAGTGATCTCATTGGCTCCTACGAATTCAATCCCCATGTTAAGCAATGATTCCAAAGTCAATATCTTAGACCCTATTCCCTTGCCTAAACTGTAGCCCAGTACAGACAAGTATCTAGTCAAACTCAGCATGTCTAAAACGAAAATCATTACCTTTCCCTTCTGTCCTTGGGCAGCAGCCTCCTAACTATCTCCTTGCTTTCAGGCTTTTCTTTTTTCATCCATCCTCCACACGGTGAACAAATGAACATTCCTAGAGGACAGGATCATTTCATGCCTTTGCTCAAAAATCTTTAGTTACTCCCTATAGCTTATAGAATAGAATTCAAACCCCACAATCTAGTTCCCATCTACCTTTCCAGTTTTCTCCTTCCACATATTCAACACTTTAGCCAATCTAGATCAATAACTATCCCACCTCAATATTCCATCATCCATCTCTGTGCATTCACATATATTAACCCTCATTTCTGGAATGCACTCTCTTCATTTCTACCTTTCATAGTCCTTGTCCTACTTTAAGGTT
This sequence comes from Bettongia penicillata ogilbyi, assembly GCA_023548195.1. Taxonomy (NCBI): domain Eukaryota; kingdom Metazoa; phylum Chordata; class Mammalia; order Diprotodontia; family Potoroidae; genus Bettongia; species Bettongia penicillata. Next base: position 4,478,110 of record JAJHZJ010000017.1, read on the forward strand.
TAGTTTGGCTGCCACTCCCTACATGGAACCTTTCAGATTTCCCCAGCTGTTAGTCTGCCTCCTCAAATCAGCCTGTTTACATATTTGTATTTACATATTTGTATTCTTATCTCATCCAACTGCAGAAAAAAAGCTGCTTGAGGGCAGTAATTTTTTAAAAAGTTTTTTCCTTTTTATCTTCAATGTCTAGCACAGTGCTTTATACATAGTAGCTTAATAAATGTTTGCTGAATTGAAATTTAAAAACTCTCAGAACTTGTTAATAAAAATATGATAATTTCATTATTCAAGTCAAGGTAATAAGGTACTATTTAAATAACATTTTGTCTATTTTACAAATAAATTAGATGTATTATAAACACAATAATTTCCTAACATCAGTAATAAGAAATGTAACAATAGTGTAGATATATTTTATTTGAAATAAAAATTCTTATTTTCCTACAGTCTTAACACCTTGTGAAATACAGGTTTCATCAGTATTAAGCTTGTAGATCTGGGTTGAGTTAAATGTTTAACAGTAAAACATTTTCCTGTTTATTTACCAAATTTGGTAGCATTAAACTTAAGTAACTTGGTAAATAAAGGCAACTTTTCCCAAAATCTAATGAAGTGTGCATGTGTGTCTGTGCATGCGTGCATGCCTGTGTAAGCACATGTACATATGGATGTGAAGGTATTTTTCATTTTCAAAAGAAAATGCTTTTAGATTGAAAAGAAGCCAATTTCTAAAGTATCAATCAACACTTTTTACCGATCACCTAATATGAGTAGCATAATCTGCTAATTACTAAAGGGACCTTGAGTTATTTCTGCTGAGGTCCTTTAATATTTATTACTATACTACCTCAATATATATCTTTACATTTCTAAAACTTAATATTAATATTCTAAGCCACATAATATTAGGTTATAATAAAGAATATTTTAATCTTAACCTTAGGAGAATACTGTTATTAATAATGCTTATGTGTCACATTCCTTTATATATTAAACACATATATAAATATACACACATATATACATATATGTGACATGTGCCAGGAAACATATACGTATGTGTTTGCAGTAAATAAATATACATATATACACATACATACATGCTATGTAGTAATAAAGACTACAATCATAAAGAATGAAAGAGGTTACAACTAGATTTTTATTTTAGGTTGTTTTTGGAAAGCTATGAGACCTACCTGCATATTATCTTTTGACAAGGAAATGTGACAATAATAAATATGCTTGGCTTTAGTAATATTCCTGTAACTGTTTCACAAGCTTTATAACACTAAAGGCAATCTATTTACAATGCGGAAAATATGAAAGGAAATAACACCTGGTTAAGCTTTTTGTTTAATAGAGAAAAGTGTACAATATAAATACACATAAAGATATAAACTTAATGAAATGCTAAGGGTACAAAAGCAATATTGGCATAACAGAAGAGATTTGTCTAGAAGATTCTACCTCCTCTTGTGCAGGGAGAATTATAAGGTAGTATATGAAAAAAGTCCAAAGCAACAGCATCTTCTCAATCACTAGACAGAATTAGTTCTGAAGAACAGTATAGAGAATACAGTTTTTGTACCAGTTCTGGAGGTAGAGATGTTCATAATACTGCTGAGATATGTATTAATAATGCAGTTTTACTTATTATTAATATAATTTTGCTTCTTAATGGGAAGATCTTCCCCACACATTTTTAATGGGCCTGGGAAGATTTTCTAGGAAGACCCACACCTTCTGTTAATGAGGCACAGATTCTCAAGGGTTGTGATGCCCTCTGACTCTGGAAACTATATAAGTACTCTGAGTTGAGTTTTTACTTTGGGGCTTATTCTTTGGAAGTGTTTGTTTGGCCAGATGAGACTCTGGAAAGCTGCTAAGGAGTCCTCTGGCTTTGAAAACTTACATGTTGGTGCTTCTCCCTGGTAACTATATATGTATTGCTTATGTCAGACAGTTGGAAGCCATGTCTGTTGATCTGTATTTCTCCATATTTTCTCCGAAGCTCAGGGTGCTGACTTTTCCCCCTGAACTAAGTGAATGATACATGTGCTTTATTAAAGTGATTGTTTTCCCCCTCAAGTTTATTTCCTTTTAGAAAAGCAGATCAAAGAACCTGTAGGCGTCCCTGTGTATATCAGAGTGCTAACTGTTACAAGACAAAGAGAGTTATCTCAAAAGAAGGGTCTTTGTTAAACTTCAAAAATGTTTTTTTTTTTTAAAACATAGGCTTCCCTGATAATTATAAGTAGGAGGACATATTTTCGAGATAATCTTGGGAACTTCTAACAAATGCTACAGTACTACAATCTTCTCCTAAAAAATCCCCCACCACCATGTCCAGACTTACTTTCACGGTAGCACCATGCTACTAGTCAGTCTCAAAACTTAGAATTAACTCTTAATTTTTCATGACCATTAATATCCAACCAGTTTCTAAATTTCATGGACTCTTCCTTTGTTGTGTCTCCTTATATTTGAGTATTTCTTTTCAATCCCCTACTGTTAAGAACAATTTTTTTTCATTCCCAGTAATAGAGGAAATAAGAGGGGGAGTTAGGAGGAAAGATAATGGATCTATTTTGGACATACTGAGTTTTAAGATGTCTACTGGACATTCAGTTCAAGATGTCTGAAAGGAGTTTGGAAATGTGAATTTGGAGGTCAGCAGAGAAAATACAAGAGGATAGTTAGGTTTGAGAATCATAGCATAGAGATAGTAATTAAATCTATGGGAACTAATGAGATCACTAAGTGAAATAGCAGAGAGGGAGAAAAAAAAAGGGCTCAAGGTCAGAACCCTGAGGGACACCTACAATTAGAGAGCATGACCTAGAAGAGGATCCAACAAAGGAGATAGAAAGGGAGTGGTCTGCTAGGTAGGAGAAGAACCACAGGAGAATGGTGTGCCAAAAGCCTAGAGAGTAGAAAGTTATCAAGGAAGAGAGAAGGATCAGCAGTGTCAAAGACCACAGAAAGGTCAAAGACAATGAGGGCTGAGAAAAGGCCACTGGTTTGGCAACTAAGAGATCATTAGTAACTTCAGAAAAAATAAGTTCGATGGAAAGATAAGATTAGAAGTCATATTGTAAAAGGTTGAGAAGAGAGTGAAACGAGAGAAAATGGAGGTAGCTACTACAGACAGCCTTTTTGAGGAATTTGACTACAAAGGGCAGAAGAGATATAGGATTCTAGTTAGCAGGAATGGAAGGATCAAGTGAGTATATTTTCATAGGAAAGATAGCCATTTGAGAGGGAGAGATTGAAAATAAGTAAAAAGAGTGAGGATAATGGGAGGCATTCCACTAAAGGAGATGGGATGGAATGGGATCACTTGAACAAATAGAAGAGTTAGCCTTGGTAAAGGGGAAGGCCCCTCCTCTATCGTCTGAAATGGTGGCAGAAGATACCTGAATATTAGGAGATGAAGAAGGGAGAAAAGGGAGTTCATAGCAAATGGCCTCAATGTTTTCTGTAAAATATGGGGCAAGATTCTCAGCTGAGAGAGTGGGAGGAAGGGGAATCATGAGAGATTTGAGGAGAGAAGAAAAGGTATGGAAAAACTCCTAAGGAGAAAAAAGATAGTAAGTTGATAAGGGAGTATGTATAGTAGCATCGTCTAGTAGCAGTGAAAGTCCAGTTGAGATTTATGTAATATAAAGCTGTTGCAGACCCAGTCAGAATGTGTGATTGTCTCCACCTCCATTCAGGAGCATGTATGTTGGAATGAAAGCAATAATGGTGGTAGTGATCTAAGGCTGAGGCTTAACTTGGTAGCAGTGATATGATAAGGGAGCTAGGGAAGATTTAAGAGGGAAACAGTATAGAGATGAATTGGTTCATTAAGAGGTCAAATTGGGTTGAGAAGAGAGGAGAATGGCTAGTATAGGGGAGATGACCAGGAAAAGAAATGAGGGGTCAAGAGAGATCCGAGGTCATGGTACAGGCAACAAGTAGGGTTCTGTAGGGGAAGACAGAGAGGTTAAAAGCCAATAGATGATGGTTGAATAAAGGAATTTCAGAATTCTTAAACAAAAAAATGATATCAGAAGATTAGCCACCAATTGTTAGATTTTTTTTATTCTACAAATTCATGAATATAACAATAATATTAACCAGCATTATATAGTGCCTTAAGGTTTACATTTTTATTAAGCTTTTATTAAGCATATTCACATAATATTAACAAGTTAATATTTGATCCTCCCAACAACCCTGTGAGACTAGGTATTATTAGTATCTCTAATTGATGGATGAAGAGACTAAGGATAATATCTAAGGTAAAGGTCTGAGGCAGGATCTGAACTCAGACCTTCCTGACTCCAAGTTCAGTACTATATCCAGTACAGGACCTACTTGGGTTGTGTTCTGATGCTGGTAGGTGCTATTTTCATAGCATGGAAATAAGAAATCCTTAAAGTATTGATCTTTGAAGTAAAAGTATTGGTAGGAAAGGAGGCTAAGTTTTAAATGATCTTTTAATAAAAAAAAAGATGAAATGTTACTTACCTAAGTGCAGAGAAAGTAAATCCTTTTAAACCATCTTTGCACCTAAAAATATTAAAAATTTACTATTATAAATGAGTATAGTATAGGAAATAACCATATTATAAATAATTATTAATAATTCATATCTCATATATTACTTACATATCATCTATATGTCACATACATTATTTCATTTGATCCTTACAATGACCCTCTATTTTACAAGTGGATAAAACTGAGATTGACAGAAAGTGACTTGCTCACAGTCTCAAAGTAATAAGTATCTGAGGTAGTATCCAAATGTTTTCATGATATTTGAAACTCCAGGTTTTCTTGGCTTCAAGTCTGGCATTTTATTAATCTGACCATTTTTTCCTCTCTTAACATGTAAATGTGAAATGGTTCCTTTAGAAAAGAACTATTAACAAAGTGTGGAATAACTCTACAAACTGGCACAGCACAGCAAAGGATTAACAATGAAACAAAATTATACCTTATGGGAACAGTAACAGTTGATATCTATAGAACCCCGTCAGGGTTCACAAAGCAGAGATATACATAATCTTATTTGATTATCACAACCCAAGAAGCAAATATTATAAAGATATTATCATTCCTACTTTACAGAAAAGGAACCTGAAATTCAGAATGGCTGGCAGACTTCCCAAGGGCTACTACAGCTTATAACCACGGAGAGGGGTAGGATTCGAGCCTTATCCTTTCCTAGCTCCAGGTGCAACACTCTTAAAGTAAATATATTCCCACTTAGAAAGCTAAAATAATTTATTATCTAACCTACAGTAGAAGAATGACTCATTTGGGGCAATTCAATTATTTAAAGCAGAAGGGCAGAATTTTCACTTTCAAGCATTTGCATGATAACTACTTGCTGGCAGGAAATCAGGCCCTGTACACTCACTGAGAATTTTGTAATCCAGATTCTGAGCACTTGGGGGTGGGGCAGAAAATCTAAGGCCCTGACTGCTTCTTACTTAATTCTTTGAATACATAGAAGTGTCCAAATGGGCAGCAACATGTAATGGAACTTTGGTTAAAATGGTTCTCAAAAGAGACTAGGCAAAGCAGATAGAATAAAGCCAAGAAGAATAAGGGAGAGGAAAGGCCTCCTCCTAGCTTATGACTAAGGAATGAATATAGATATCCAGTGCACAAGTGCACAAGGTTGATTCAAACTACTACTTATAAGGTCAGAAAGCTCTTTTATAAAACAGCATTCTATTACACTAGAGTCTCATAATAGGATGATTAGAGTTCTTTCCTGTGGTACTATCGTATGGTGAACATATTTCCCCAGCCAAAAGTCAGTTGATAAAAATCTGACAAAGGATATTGCTTTTGTAAAGCTCCATTAAAAGTACCTTTCTTTTCTTGATATCAGACCAATCCTAGATGATCCAGTAGATAAAATCATTAAATGAGGCTTGATGGTTACAAAGCTGCTTAGTACTTTAGAAACTATACTCCTTACACACAGCTATAGCAAACGGCATTACAATGATATCTACCTTAATTTACTTTCAAGAAGTTGGACATTCCAAAATAAAAATCACTAACTTTTCTTAGCCCCTCCTCCCATTCCTTACAACTTGTATTATGGGAAAAATAACCTGAACTCTAATTATCAATCCTTTCAGTAGCTTTTCTATGTTGATCATTGCCAAAAAATGCAATGAAATTATTTCAAGGGAAAGCTGTTACTATTTTTCCATTAACAAAATATTTTTAAATAAAGGCAAGACATTTTAGAAATTAATTTTATCCAAGGAAGCACAGAAATTCTTATTTTAATCCATAAGAAATGTTTATCTAGTTGAAACTATTCTGTGCATTTTTAAGGTTTTATCAAGTAAAAATAATTCATTTTAAAATAATTAATTTACTTATAAATTAATTATATTGCACAGAAAATATTTCATACACTATAGTGGCTACACACAATGAGGCAAGAAAATTAGAGAAGTAGGAAATATATATGTGTGTGTGTGTATATATATATATATATATATATATTTTTTTTTTACTGAAAAGTTGAAATATTAGCTCTAAAAAACCCAGTAAACTCAACTTTTCCCATATGGTAGGATTTCTATATCATATTCAAAACTTGTAATTGGGCAACTTCTGAGTAAGAAAAAAGCAGTGGGCCAGAGGTCTACTGATGGGAATACAGAAAGCAGGAAGATGTTTAGAAGATTATCTGGTAACAAAATATGTTTTGGTAAAGTTATCGTTAAAATATAGCAATTTATCTTATAGAATAATAAAGGATTTTGACAGGTAACTCTAGATTTGTGACCTTAAACAATGAATTTAATTTCTGTTCAAGACATCAAAAAGTAGCTTTCAAAAATAAAAAAGGGCATGCACAAATGAATTTGCAATTTCATTATAATGGAAGCTTGGTTCTTTTTCCAGGACCCTGTGGGAAGTGCTTCATATTGGGAAAGTCTGAGGACTTTCAAAGGGGGCTATTCTTCTTTCCATTCATGTGCATAATGTCCCTTAATGTAATTGAGGGTCAGATGTCTAAGTTCAAGAGAACAAAAAAAGTAATTATTCCTCCCCACTCCCCACAAAATTTTTTTCAATCCTATAAGACTCTAGCTCTGCCTTTAGGAGTAACTTCTGATCATATGTGTGATATGGTACAATTTTAAACTCAAAGTTAAGTATGATATTAGATATAAGATTTACTACTATGTTGCAAAAGACCATTATGAAATGCCTTACAATGCCATAGATTTGGTTATATTTCATTTAAACCAGGTTTCCTATTAGCACAATATCGTATAGTACATATCTCTCTCCATGTTCTATAACCTGAAAGGCTATCATAAATGTCTTTCCCCAACATCAGTTTTATAATATCTAATATATATTGCAAATAAGACAAGATTTAAAATATCCTTTAAAAAAAAACCTGACTCTCAATCTTAATCACATTAAAAATTACATTTCAATTTGTAAGTGTGAACATGATAAAAAAAAAACAAAACCATAAAACATCTACCAAGGCTAGAATCTGGTAAGATATAAATTAATTTAAAGTCTCTAGCTTTCCTTCCTTTCTGCCCTCATTTGTTCAGAAAGTATTTATACAGTGTCTCCAATATGGAACTATTCTACTGTCAAACAACATAATAAAACAAAAGCATAGGAAACGATGAGAAAGAAGTTAGATTTAAGTACTAAATAGAAAAGAGATACATATTTAAGCTAAAAGCACAATTTAAGCAGGTAGTTCATGACTACAAACAGGCAACAAAATTATTTAGAATATTAAGGGGAAAAGATTGGATTTAACCAAAAATAATACTTTGGGATAAAATAATAGTGAAAAGAAACCAAATGTTTTAGAAAAAGAGACATAAAATAAGTCTGAAAGAAATATTACTACAAAAAGTATTTTTCCCATATTTCATGTCCATGAATTCATAAAATACAAAAAGTCCCCAGTAGATGTCCCCAGTAAACTATTATTGAAAGCATATGTAGTTCTAATTCCAAGTTAAAAAGAAAAACAAAACAAATTTTCTCTGTAGACTTTTCCTTCAAAAATATATCCAAAAGCAATGTAAATGTTGCTATGCTTAATCAATTCAAAGTTTCTGAAAAATACAGATCTCTTAATATTAAATCCACAAGATGGAAGATAAAAATTCTTAGATTTTATTATTTTACAAAATATTAAAATGCTCTAAGACAATGATTCTTAACATGGAGTTAGTTAAGGTTCTTTTTAAAAGATATTTCATAACTATATTTTAATAAATGCTCAGTTTCCTTTGTAATCCTATGTATTTTATACCTTCTATAGGCTTCACTGGATTATTCAAGGGTCCATAAAACAAACAAACAAAAAAAAAGCTAAGGACTCCTGCTCCATGATAAAAGTTTCAACATATCTTTACTCAAAAGTTGAAATAATATTCAACATGATACTTTAGTCCCTACTAGACAGATTTTCTCAAAACATCTTCTTATGTGATATGTTATAAAATCTTAAGCATAAGATTTAGAGAAGGAAAGGAACTTAGAGACTGTCTAGTTCAATTCTCTCATCTAACAGATGAGAAAACATGGAACAGCAAAGTGAAAAGATATGCCCACAATTACACACGTAGTCATATAAGTGGCAGAACTGGAATTGGAACCCAGGACCTCTGACTCCAAATCTAGCAATCTTTTCACTAAGCCACACTGCTTGCCTCTAATTGCTCCTTATTTTAAATTAATTTGGCATGAAATGCATATGATGGCACATATTTTTTGGCACATATTTTTTAAAATTAGACAACCAGACTATTTCTTTCAGATGTGGTATAAAACAGCTGTAGAAAACAGCACAGGAAGGGAAGTTCTAATCCTGGCTCTGCTACCAACACACTTGGGTATGTAATTTAACCTCAGTCACTTGTAAAATGTGTAGATTGGAATAGAGGGTAAAAAGCTAGAATAACTGGAAGTATAGCATCTCATCCAAACTGCTCATTTGATTTTGTGGTTAGGTTACTTTCCAGACTAGAGCCTCAGTTTTATGGCTGCCAGCATGCCTGGAATGCATGTTCCTCCCCTCATCACTTCTTCAGATTCTAAGCTTCAATGTCCAATTTCATGTTACTTCCTCCTGGAAAACTACAAGGATCCCCTTAGTTAGGATGTTCTTTTTTCTCCAATTATATTATATTCCTTAACCTGCAAAACTCTTCAGAAGACTCCAATACCTAGAAAGCAGTAACATTTTGTTGTTATACCCCATATATGCCAAAGTGTTTTGCATGTCCTGGATACTTACATGTCTGCTACATGAATCCTTATTTATATAACACACCATGTTGCCTTTTTAAGAGTTTTTTCAACTCTGACGTTCTAAGACAGTGGGTGTTTCAGAATAAAAGTTAGGGATTTTTAATTATTATTTATAATCTTGGGGAAATGACAGTTTTAGATACAATAATTTAATATCTAGACAGATATGATCCATAATGAATAATAACATTTCGTAAGTGATATTTGTAGAACAATATAAAAAGTTGAGGCAATATTAAGAATGGATTCTTCAGAATGTAACATAGAAAAATGAATTTCTCCAATATATTTATTAGTCATGATCTTTCTAAATAATTAAGATTGTCTGAAAGTTAATGATAGTACCAATAATTATAAATGTTGATTTTTCAGTATGATAAATTTATAACATTGTTTAAATAAAGCCTAGTGAGGAATCACAACAGCAATGTAAGAACAACTTATGCCACAAAATCAACTCTTGATCATTCAGAAGCTATTGTTTGGTCTATAGATTATCCGTGACCTTTCCTTTATCACAAGAATAGGAATTAGAAGATACACAAATGAATCAATCATACAAATTAGCCATAGCACCAAAAGATCATATATGGAAAAAGCCAAAATTACCAACTAAAAGGAATTTAGATTTTAATTATCTGATACTACTATTGTCCTTAATGCACAGGAATAATCAAATTGACAATATTGAAAAATGAGATTTAGCATGCAGGAGTGTATCCAGTACTAGGCACGGTAATCAGGAAGAACTAGGTTTGATTTCTGTCTTTGATACTTGCTAGCTGTGTGACACTGGGGAGGTCACTTCTCTCTGCACCACAGCTTCCTCATCAATAAGTAAACTGGGGGCGGTGATAGTAAGAGCACGTATCTGCCAAGGTTGTTGTGAGGATCAAATGAGAAAATGTACGTAAAATCCTTTTTTAAACAATAAAATGCCACATAAGTGATGAGGCATTAAAGCACAGAATAAAATACCAGGCATAAGCATGTCAGTGTTCCTTTTTCCCTTCGCTCAATGAATCAAGCACTGGTTAGGGCATCAGAGGATCCAAGTTCAAACAGTATCTCTGATCTTTAGAAGTTACATGACATTGGCCAAGTGGCAACCTCTCTGGGCCTCACTTTTCTCACCTTTAAAATGAAGTGAACTAAATGACTTCTGTAGTGTCTTCCAACTCTAGATCTAAGATACTAATGATCCTACAAATTTAAATAGTATATATCTCTTATCTGTCCTTTAATAATTAGAGTTGTTAGCCTGGTATTAATAAAACTTTTAAAAATAACTATTTTGATAAATGTGGTTCAATATAATTAGTTTCCTTTGTAATCTTGCGTACTTTACACATCTAAAACATTTTTTTTTTTCTAAGAAAGGCTTCAACAGATTGAGAAAGAGGTCCATGAAACAAAAAAAAGATTAAATGCCTACTCTAATAGGAGAACTTAGGGAGGTGAGTAGGCCAACTTCAGCATTTCCAAGATTAATTCTGCTCCACATGGCTTGAAAGGACTGACTGACATTTTATTGGGATAGTTTAATTTAATTTTACTAATCCAACATTTTACAAACTCATCAAATATTCTCATTTGTTACAAATTTCATCAGGGCAAGGCTTAAATGAACAAAAACAGTTATTTAAAAAGAAAAAATATACAGAAGTACAATGAACTGGAATGTTGTTTATTCTTATAAGGTACATTAATCTTCAAATTTATCTACAACAAATAAATAAAGATCAACAAATAAGAGTCAAATCTTACTTTAAATGTCAATATTCTCAAAAATTATTCTTGAAGGAATCCTAAAAGGAAATTAAATCTAATTTCAAAATACAAAAAATGCATTTTTTTTTTTAATGTAAAACACAGAAGGGGAACTTTGAAAAGTTTAAATCTGAGCATTTACCCAGGAGGTATTAAGGGATGACACCTGAGTACTGCTAATGGTAATATCATGTGATTATTATTTTGATGACACAGTGAAATTTTAATAATTTGTCTCTGATGCTACAAAAAGTACTGAATGAACAGAAAATCAAATTTAAAACTAAGAGAAATTATCCAAATGCTCCATTTAAAAAATAAAATAAATGATAAAATTAATAGTGCAACTGCTTTGAAATAAATGCCTATCACAACCATATGTATGTGTTAGGCTGTAAGTCGAGAAAAAAAGTCTCCTGGGAAAACACAGTATTTTTAAAAAATACCCTAAATGTCAAAGTTATGTTGGTTTTTTTAAATTCAAATATCAAGAGTTCAAAATACATCTCAAACGAAAACAAAAATAAACTTATTCAAAGTTATTTCACTTTAAATTTACTATACTCAACGAAATAAAGAAAGATTTGTATTAAGCATTTATGAAAAATTGAGAAATGTGTAATTCCTTCTATTCACCATCTCAAGAAAAAAAATCAATAATTGAAGCCAGAACAAATAATCTAATAGGGAGGAGCAGGGTGATGCAATGGAAAGAGCATTGAAGAGGGGGAAACTGAGTTCTCAAGTCCACTTCTAGTTGTACTAATTAATTCCAAGTTCTGTCATCTAAGTCAAGTCACTTAAACTTTACAGGCCTCAGTTTCCTCATCTTTAGGATGAAGTGACAATTAAATGACCCTTTGGGTCATTTCCAGTGGGAAAGGTCCATGACCTATGTACTGAAAATGTCATAACAAAATTTGCTAATATAAGGTTAATAACCAAGATAAGTAAAGAACTATGAGAGAGCACATAGTTGGTTGCCAAGGATGAATTCAGCCTGGTATCTGATGAATAAATTGCATTCTTGAAGTACAGAAAATACTAACAGCTGTAACTGCTGAGCCACTGTGAGTAGTTTCTGATTGTAGAAAAGGGCTGGAGAAGGGTAAATCTTGTCCCCATTGTTGAAATGAGGGAGAGGAAAGTACTAAGACTTGGTGCTGATTTGCCTTACAAAGGAATTACTGAATAGTCAAAAGAATTTACTTCAGAATGTGGCTCTTTAAGAAATGGCCTCCTCTAATATAGTTCAATATATTTGCACTTTGATAATCTTTTCATTCAAGACCACATCAGTTTGATGAAAAAAGGTTTCTTTGTGTTTGGTTTTGTCCTCTACATCCCAAGAAAAAGAGCTCAAACAGGTAGTGATGTCTAACCCAGTATGACTGTAAGGCCTCAGCTGATTACTATTGCTCATTTTCTGGTGTTCTCTAAATTATAAATTGGAAACATTTGGGGTTAAAGTTGTAGTAACTATTCCTACGGAATCAAATTCCTGTTTAAACTTTGAAAAGCTGGAACTCCTTTTGGTTTAAAATCAAATTGAAAAAGGTCATGCACCAAACTGCTTTTAATTGCTGGGGAAATGAAAATCACTTTTAGACCATTTTCTAAAAATTACAGATTAATTATGATAATGTCTTTCCCTCAAAATGAACTGGTAATGGCAATATTATTATAAAGTAAAATACAAGTAAAATCAAATTGTCTTCTCTTTGGATGTAAGCTGAAAAAAACTTCTCCCAGGCAACAAAAATGAACAAGATCAGACAGTTAAGTTCTAAACCACAGTTGAGAAAAGTCAAAATAAACTTTAGTGTAAATACAAAGAAAATACTAGAAAGAGTCAGGAAGATGAGTTCAGATCCTGCCACAGACACTAGTGTGTGACACTGGGCAAGTCACTTAACCTCCATCAGTTTCCTCATTTGTAAAATGGAGATACTAATAGCACCAAAATGAGAGAATATTTGTAAAGCATTTCGCACAGTGCTTGACACATAGCAGGCACTTAGTAAGTCCTTCCTTGCTTCCTCCCTCCTCCCTTCCTTCAAGGCCTGTAAAATCATTCTCCTCATTCTCAGTCTCTGCTAAATCATCATCCACCTCCCAAAATGTATGTGTCCTCCAGGATTTTATCCAAGATTCTGTTTTGTTCTGTAACCTCTCTCTAGGTGATCTCATCAACTTCCAGGGATCCAATCAAACATATTACTCTAAGTCTACACATCAACTTTCATTTACCCTCCCAGCTATCACCAAGGACCTGCGGCACAACTCCACCTGAATATTCCACAGGCCAATCAAATTTGGTATGTTTGGTTTTCACTTTAACCCTACATATGCCTCTCTTCCTAACTTTTCTCTTTCTGTTGCTCTCATTACCCAAGTTCATAGCCTTGGAAACATGAAATTAATTCCACCTAAATCAACAAGCATTTATTGAGCAACTATTTTGTGAAAATCAGTGTTGTATACAAAAGGAGTACAAATTAACGGACCAACAGGTATTTACTAAGCATCTACTCTGTGCCAGGCATTCACTGGGCACTGGAAACACGAGTATAAAGAATGAGCACACATTTACACATTTCCCTACTCACAAGGGACTCACAATCTAATGGGCAAGTCAACAAGTAGATATAAAAAAGGTTTATGTAGGATAAATTTAAAGTTTAATACAAATATATAAAAAATAAGCTAAGTACAAGATAGTTGGTGAGGTAGGACATTCACAATTACACGGATCAGAAAAGACTTCTTGCAGAAGATGGTGATGCATGTTGAAAGGAAGACAGGTACCCAATAGGGCAGAGGTAAGGAGAAAGGCATATGAAATGGGAGTATAAAGGACTCTCTTCTGAGAAGCATCTGATTAGCCAGGTTAGCTAGATCATCAAGTGTAGGAGGGAGAATAATGTCCAGTGAGGCAGGGAAAACAGGATGAGACCAGGTTGTATAGAACTCAATAAGCTAAACAGAGAAGTTTATATTATATCTTAGAAGTAATAGACAACCACAGGAAGCAACTGAATTTGGGAACATGATCACATCAATGCTAAAGCAAAACTGCCTTGACAGCAATATGTGAGATGAATGAGAGCAGGGAGCAATTACGCAGGGAGAACAGTTAGGAGGGCATTGCAATAATCAGATGAGAGGTAGTAAGGACCTGGACTGAGATGGCAGCTTAGTTAGTGGAGAGCAGGGGTCAAATATAAGAGGTGTGAAGGTGGAAATAACAGGATTTGGCAACTGAGTACCAAGTGAAGTGAGGGACAGTAAGAAGACAAGATTAATACTGAGGTGGTGTGTGTGTGTGTGTGTGTGTGTGTGTGTGTGTGTGTGTGTGTGTGTGTGTGAATATGGGAGACTAGGATAGTGGTACCTTCAACAAAAAAAAAGGAAACCTGAAAGAAGGTAAAGTTTCGAGGGAATGATAGTAAGTTCAGCTTTGGATCTGCAGAATTTGACATCGTTTGAAATGTTTAGTAATGTAAAGAATACTGTAGCATCCCTGACACCCCAAACTACAAGGACCCAGGGCAACTCAAAATTCCTAAGTCACTTTGTCAGAATAAGACGTGCAATGTTTGAGTAGTAATCAGTCTTTAATTTGCCCCTGAATAAGTCTGTACCACATGTGAACCTCAACTTGACATGTCAGCTCCAATCTTTCTGCTCTCTACTTCCAATACCTCATCCAAGTTGGACTGCAGGATCCCAAGGGATGACTCTGTGTACTTCCTTCCTGACTACCCCTCATTTTGTGGTTGTCTTCCCTCAATAAAGTGTACTGGTTTTCTTTTGTCCACTGTGTCTTATTTTGGGATTGCTAGTGGTACTCTCACAACTACTCTTGTTCATTAATTAGACGCATAAAGGTGAGGTCTACATCCCAAATCTTTTACTTAGGGAATATAAAACAAAATGGTTGGCTACAGAATCACCCACCCAATCCATCAAGGCACCAGGGCTTTCCCCCAGACACTTTTTCCCATACACCAAGGCTATGACTAGGGACCCTACCCCAACCATGGGCCCTTTTGGCTTTTTCCTCTACCACCCCCAGTGGCAAATAAGTGAGATTATCATCTTCCCATATACTGGACTTTGGTATTCCAAAATGTCCTAAATCTATATGAAGACAAATAAGCATTTGGTGCTGCAGTACTGAAGCTTAGGATATACAGATCTAGGAATCATGTACATAGAGATGACAGTTAAACCTGTAAGAACTGATGAGATGAGTAATAGAGAGTATAGACAGAGAAGAGAGACTAGAAAAAAACCTTAAGGAAGACCCATAGTTAAGGACCATAATGTAGAGGATAAGCCAGCAAATAAGATTATAAAACTAGACAGGTAGGAGGTAAACTGGGAGACAGCATCCAGATGGAAATGGTAGCAGTGTCAAATACAAAAGATAGGCACAGAAGGATTAGGACTGAGAAAATACCATCAGACTGGCAATTAAGGAGTTCACTGGTAACTTTGGAGAGAACAGTTTCTGTTTCATGAGTCAGAAATAAATCAGAGCCAGAGAGTGTAGAGAGCTTTTTCAAGGATCTGGGAGAAAAGTGACAAAATACATAGGATGGAGACAACATTATGTACATAGATATGTAAATAGCAATACAAAATAAAATACTCAACTCTTCCTACTTCTTTGAGCCTTCTATCTACTCAGATGCCAATTCTAGTAGATTCTATCTCTATTTTCCTCTTCTCTCCATTAACATGGTCACTACCCGAAGTTCAGGCCTTCATCATGACCAGCCACAGCACTACTGTAAGAGCCTCCCTTATTCCAGTGATTCCCCTCTCTAATCCTTCTTCCACATAATTGAAAATCATTTTAAAGCATAGGTGGGTCTAACCCTGTTGAATCAGCTAATTCTTTAGTTGGCATTTAAAAGCCTTTTAGTATCTCTAGCCTTCTTTGTTAAGGATATTCTGGCTTATTTAATCATGCCTGACATCCCATGTCCTTCCTCCATGCTGATCCCCTCTCAGCTTGTTCCCCTTCCTCCCCTCTACCTTACAGAATTGCTAGTTTTCTTCACATCTCAGCTCAGGATCTAGCCTCCTCTGGAAGGTCTTTGAGGATCCTCTCTTCCCAACCAAAAATAGATACGTACCATACTTCCTAACTACTGTTCTGTTTCTATATTGTATTCTGCCTTCCCCTCAGGAGAACAGAAGTTTCTTGAAGGCAGTTTCTTTATGTCTTTGTATCTTCAACACAGGGCCTTCCACAAACAGGGGCTCATTAAATGCTGTTGAACTGTAATGGCTTGTAAAAGCTCCATTCTTCTCCAACCTGTGCGTTCTTGTTAAGTGCTGGGATACAGGGCTTAAATACTGATCTTTAAGGAACTAAGAAGTATCTCTTGTGTTTAGCTGACAGACTATTTGTGCATTACTAACATCTCAAAGAATAAAGACTGAAAGGCTAAGCACATATCTGTTAAGGATCAGATGGACTTATTTCATACTTCTAAAGAAACCTATATATATTTATTCCTAAAATTCAACCAATGGTTCTCACAATAAGCTTCAATCATTCAGCTTAAGCCCATTAAATTATAAAAACTTTTCTTCATATTAGTTTCAGGAATAGGATTACACACATTGTATACGCGTATTTGTAATTTTGTATATGTGTAGTTAAAATGAGAGCTCAATCCTAACATTTTCATTAACAATGACTTGTATGTGTATACACTTTGATTTGGGTGGGAGATGGAAATGATGTGTATGCCACAGCAAATTATATGTTCATTTTGGACAAAGTTTCTTAAATTATGTTTAAGAAAAAAATTAGAACTTATGTAGTAGAGTTCTAAACAAATTTGTTTTTAATCTACTATATATCAGTATTTGTAAGGTATTCTAGGGATTATTTTTAATGTAATTCACATTCATTTTTCCTTTGTACTAGTATTTGTGGTGCACAGAGATATAGCTATCTACACTGAGACCAACCCAAAGCTTTCCAATGAGAAAAGCTGCTTTTCATTTCCCAAAAATTTTAAGACAACAACCTGACTTGACTAGGCTTGGTCACAGGCAAACAAATGGGAGCATTGAGTGAATTCACACAGGGAAGGTAGTGAGATTAAGAATGGACAACATTTAGAGAAGAAAATAACCATTCTCAAAGATAACTTGTAATATAACTGCATACTGTCTCTGCGTGATTAGACATTCTTTAGAGGGAGAAGAGTTTAGCAAAAAGTATCAATAATTGAGAAAAAAAAAATTACATGTGAATTTATGCTCTCAGTACCATCTCCAAATCGTTATTGTTTTCCTTAGGTTCCCAAGAAAAAGATATGTTTCCTTCTTGCCAAGGTTAATCTTTCAACCTTTCATCCTCTTATGCCTGCTCTAAGATCTTGCTCCATCATCATTATCTCTCTTTCATGCATCTTAAATCCATCCTATTCTTTGGCTCCTTTACAACTACCTAAAAGCATGGTCAGACCTTCTCAAATCCAAAAAATCCTTCCCTAACTATACTATTTAGCTTCCATTCCATTCCATCTCTCTCCTCCTTTTCATGATGAAATCTTTGGGAAAAGTTTGTCTATACCTGATACCTCCCCAATACCTTATAATCTGACTTCCATCCAGGCCATTACATTGAAAAACTTCCCCTAAGATCAAGGACTATTAGGTCAGATCCACTAGTCTTTTTTTTCAGTCCTCATCCTACTTGATAGCTATGCAACAAGTACACCACCCCTCCTCCCTCCCACCTTTACTGTGTTACCTTCCCATTCTTGGCTTCAGAGAGAAATTGTCTTCTCCTGGATTTATCTCCTTCCTCTCTTATTAACCTTACTCTGTTTTCCTTTGCTTGTATCCTTTAAGAACCCATCCTTGGCCTTCTTGTCTTTTCTTTCTACATCTTCCTTGGGAATTTCATTGACACAGAATTTCCATTACTGCTCCTAGAAAGATGACTACCAAATCTATATAGCTGTGCTTTATCTCTATCCTGGGTTACACACCAACTTATCATAAGGCCATACTAGTAAAGACAGGCAGTTAGGTGGCACAAGGGATAGAGTGGCAGGCTTAGAGTCAGGGAGGCCTGAGTTTAAATCTGGCCATAGATATTTACTAGATGCATTACTCTGAGCAAGTCACTTGACACTGTATGCTTCAGTTTCCTCATCTATAAAATGAGCTAGAGAAAGAAATGGCAAATCACTCCAGCATCTTTGCCAAGAAAACCCAAAAATGGGGTCACAATGTCAAGCATGACTGAAATGAAAACACACAACAACACTAGTAAATATGTTAGTTCAGCATTACTAATTTAACCAGTTTAAAACCAAGATTACTAGTTTTTCCACCAAACCTGATATCCACCTGACTTCATTATTTCTGTAAGTAATGCTAACATTCACCTAGTCTTCCATGTTCAAAACCACAAAACTCTTTTCTTTCCCTACCCTGTATTAAGCAGTCACTCTGCAAAATGATTCAAATTCATTACTCCTCTAAGTTCATTGAAACCATCCTAGCAAATATGACCTCATTATCACTCATCTGGCTCAAATATAACCTCTTAAAATATCACTGTGCTTTGACTTCCCCTCTATCAATACATTCTTTATTGGCTGTCAGATTAATTTTCTTAGTTTGTAGATCTGGTGATATGACTCTACTGAAAAATCCTAAATAAAACTTTAACATCTTTTCTAGGTAAAGTTATCTAGAATTCAGTACCACTCCACCTTTCTAGTTATATCTCATATCACTCCCATATACACTACAAAACTCCTCAAAACTTTTATTCATTACTTCCTCATTCATGAAGTCTTCCTTTAGTCAATGAGATAGAATTTCCCTCTTTTGATGTCATAGGGCATGCTGTTTTGCAATTTAAGAGTACTGCTCATGCAATATTGCAAACTATAACTATCTGTGTAGACATCAAAATGCTTACAAGATTTTATGTTCCATGAAAGATCATACATTATATAAATTTTGTTTCTCCCCAAATACTTGACAAAGTCATCATGACACAATGTGTTGAACTAAATTTGGCCTTTGTGACTTAACCCACCTCCATGGAGCCACTGCTTTCACTTTCCTAAAGCATAGGTCTGATCATGCCACTTCCCTACTCAATAAATTCCAGTACCTCCCTGCTGCTCCTGTTATCACACATAAACTCCTTTGTTTGATACTTAAATGTTTTTACAAAATAGATCCTTCCAACCTTTTTCCATCTCTGTATCTGTGATATGATTATTAACACTTATTATACAAAGTACTCATTCACATGAGCACTTTGAGGTTTGCAAGTGCTTGACAAATACTCTCTCATCTGATTCTCACAAAAACTCTGTGAGGTAGGAGTTATTATTAGACTCATTTTATAGATGAAGAAAGTGAGACACAGCTAGTAAGTTACTGAGGTAAAATTTGAACTCAGGTCTTCTTGATTCCAGGTCCAGTATTCCATCAACTGCACTATCTAGCTGCCTTGACTCCATTCACTCAACAATCGAGCCACACTAGTCTACGTGTTTTTCTGCACACAGGACACCCATCTACAGCCTTAGTGTCTTTTCACTAGCTGGCCCTCCTCATATCTGGAATGTATTGTCTCCTTACCTCAACTTGCAGAATCCTTGGTTTCCTTCAAGATTCAGTTGAAGGCCCTTATTCTACATGAAGAGTTTCTTTCCCTTCTCCTCAACACCCTTTCCCTAAATCAGCTGTGAGTTTACTCCCTCTTGCGTTCATTTTTGCATATAAGTGACTGACCAAAAGTTATTCAGCTAGCTGTTGCAGGATTAGAACTCAGATCTCCCAACTTCCAGGCTAGTACTTAAAAAAATATACATAATGCTACTTCCCTGGCAAGTGTGTTTATCAAATTTTCAGAACTTTCAAAACCAAGAGGAATAGATATTATTTTGTATGACAGACTCCAAATCTCTGGCTAAATCTGACAATACTAATAGAGATGTGGTTTGCTTCCCTACTTTGTCAATGATGGTGAGCCAGGGCCCCTCTACTCTGCACAGTAGATCTGACTGCTCACATGACCTGGATAATCAAGGAGCTACCAATAACAGTCCTTCCAGTAGGCTGGAGCACCAGCAGGCTTTACTATCTGTCCTGCCACTACATCTTTTAGACTGTGGAAGATACTCCCTCAGACACTGCCATATGACCTAATGCAAAAGTATATTATGTTAATGACCCTTGCACTTTTAGGACTTCTGAGCGTTTCTATTTACCCTATAGCTAAACCTCCCATAAATGTCTCCCCCAATTAGAATATGAGCTCTCTGTGAATAGAGAGCATTCAGCACAGTAATTGATATACTGTAATGATAAGGATGAGACCTGTGATATAGGAAAATCCCTAGTGAAACTCCCTTGACCAATTCAAGCTAGCAATTTCTCTGAAACATTATCTCACTGAGATGTCAGGAGCAGTCAGAAGTGACTGATACAGGGCTACACAGACTGTATGTATTAGAACTTGAAGTGATGTTTTCCTGACTTTGAGGCCAGTTCTCTATCCACTATGCCATGCTCCTTCTCAGCACATAGGAAACAACAAGAGCTTTCTCATTTTGCTCATTCATACATTACATACATATACGTATATATGTAATGTATGTAAACTGTCTTTCCCACTAGAAATGTGTGGTGGCCAGGAAATCCTGGTCAAACAATGGGGAGAAGGAAGAAAAAGTAGGTAAGTGGAACTATTTGGAACTCCTACATGAATGGTTAAGTTTAAAGGGATCTCAGACCATCTCATTCAACACATACTTAAATAATACTTCCCTATATAGCATGCTGGGTCATTTTGCCTTTGCCTGAAGACCTCTAGTAATTGGAAAATCCACTACTTCCCAATCCCATCCATTCTATTTATGGATAGTTTTATTGTTAGAAGTTTTTCCTAACATGAAGCCTAAATATAACTTTCTAAAGTTTCTACCCATTTCTTCTAGTTCTGCCTTTCTGGACCAAACAAAACAAATGAAATCCCTTTTCCAAATAGTCTTTCGGGTACTTGAGGATGGCTATTGGTTCTTTTTTTTCAACTTTTTAACATTTTTATTTAAAGTTTTGAGATCCACAAAGACTAATACGTAGCAAGCACATCAAAAACATTTGTTGATATTTAAGATTATGATTAGTCAATAGTCAATAAATATTTGTTAAGTTCCTACTATATGCCAAGCAGTGTGCTAAGTACTGGAGATACAATGAAAAAAGAAAAATGGTTCTTGCCGTCAAGGAGTTTATAATCAAATGAGGGAGGACAACACACAAAAGGAAGGTGAAAACAGGTGAAGCAGGGGAGGAGGGTTAGGAGAAGAATGTACTAGGTCCAGAAAGGCAGTAGTGGATTTCAGTCAAATGAGTGCAGCTGGTGGGAAACGAAGAGTCGGCTGGTCTATGAGCCCTCTTTAAATGGAGGTTTGGGAAGTAGTTCTTTGCTTCCACCTCCAACCCTCCAATCAAAGGGGCAGAGAAAACTGAAGAGGTGTTGGTATGAAGGCTGATGCAAATTCTCAGGACGTTGAGTTCAATGGTGAAGAAATTTTCTGGGAACATAATGATGGTGAAATTCAAATCCAAGAAGTGAAGCTGATGGGAAATGGTTGCCCTCTTCCGCATACTCTTTAGCTTATTAGTATTCTTTCTAAAATATAAGGCTAAAAACCAAATACAACTTAGTCTGACCAGGGCAGGATGAAAGAAGTCTCTTCATTACCTGGTTCTACACACTTTTCCTTTCTTAATGTAGCATGATTTTTTTTGTTTGTTTACTGTATCACATTTTTGATTCATAGGAGCTTTCAATCCACTAATACCTCCAGATACTCTTCAGGTGAACTGTTGTCTGGTCACATCTCCCTCATAATGTACTTCAGAAATTGAATTTTAAAAAATCTGAGTATAAAACTTTACATTTATTCCTCTAGAATTTTGTCTTATTCAATTTGACCTCATGTTCTAGTCTGTCAAGATTTTTTTTTAATCCTCTAACTCTAATATCCACTGTTAGATCAGCTTTCTATTATCACCAACTTTGGAAAGTATGTCATCTATATCTTTATTCACGTTGTTAATAAAGCATTACTCTGATCTCCCAGTTTAGCAACCCTGACATAAAATAAAGTGGATTAGTCTGGCATGATCTGGTTTTTTTTTTTTTTTCAAAGTCATGCCAGATCTTTGGGATCCCTATTTTCTTTTCTCATTTTCACTAGCTCTCCCAGTGCATCCTGGGCCATCTGCAATCATTCTGATGAATATCTGGTCACTGGATCCAGATGGCTCAGGAGGAGAAAGTGAGGCTGGTGACCTGCACAGCCCTCCCTCACTCAAAGTCAAGTGCAAGTCACGTCATCATTTCTTTAAGGTCATGGTTGTCTTCAAAAATGAAGGATGAACACAACAACAATATTCATTAGCCATTCCTTGAATAATGCATACTAGAATTTTGTAAGGAATCAAAGTTAAGTTCACAGACCTACGGTTTACTGATGCAATAGTAAGACAGCTTAATTTGGAGTCCTAGGACTTGCGTTAAAGTCTTAGATCTACCACTTATTACCCATGTGACCTGAGTTAAGTTATTCAACATGTATAGACATCCATCACCTAACATATGAGAGGACTGGATTAAATAACATCTACAATCCCTTCTAGCTTTGAATCTCTGACCTAATAGCTATTTAGTTCTGTAACTTCTTGTTTTCGGAAGATTCAAGCAAGCTTTGGTCTTCTTTAACCATGAAGTATCTCTCCTTTTCTCCATAATCTTTCAAAGATCAGTTATCACATCTGCCAGTTCTTTCAATATCGAACAATAATAGATCATTTGTGCTAGGTAACTGAACTCAGCAAAGACTACAAAGGGCCAATCTCCTTTGCAGGGGGAAAAATAGAAATAAAGATTGGTTATCTCTGCCTCCTTGACCTTGATACAATTCCATCCACCCCAAAACACTTAAAACCTTTCACCTGACGTTTTAAAATCTTACCTTTCCTAATTTAAGATTTCAAGCTTCATCTCATTCTGAACTTTAGCATTCTTGACTCTTTTTACAGGACTATGTTATTTATACTTTGTATTCATACTCATCTGTCCTCACTTCTACCTACTACATGAGAACTTTTAAAATACAAGTTGGTTTCTGATGAACTTCAAGATTCAGATTCCCCAAAAAAATGTAGTTGGCGAATTTCCTGGGCATCTATATCAATCACTTTAAACAATTTTTCCTCTTACTCATCAGAACTATTCTTCTTTGTGTCTTCAAAATTTCATTCTTGAAGAGCTTCTAATCAATCCTTCTTAAGCTGACTTTTCTTACTATTAGATCTCATTATTAGATCTTTTCTCTGAAGCTTTGAAATATGTTCTGTCAAAATCAAGGATATGTCACTCTGCCTAACTCACCTATAGTTCTCTATCATAAAGTATGAGTTACTTGTTCCCATGATTTCTAATATTTCTATGTCAACAATCACTTCTTTCTGCTTTGTGAGAATCAGATCTTTAAGAGATCTAATTTCCCTTGTTTTATCCTTTACTTTTTGAGTTGCTGAAATGACATTAAGGCAAGTCAAAAAATTATTAATAGCATTGCTTTGGGCAGTAGGACAGAGTTCTAGGACAGTCCAAAAAAGTCCTTCATCACTACATGCCTTTGTGCCATACTTGAGACCAAATTACCTAGAGGAAAACTGTATTACATTAACTCATCTCAGACAACTGCAACTGGAATTCAATCACAACACTAGCAAATTGCTGTTTTTGTTTTATTTAAACAGAGGGGTGTACATATTTCAATTTAAATAAATGTTTTCTTATCACTTTGGGCAACACACACACACACACACACTCATTTTCTCACATCATTCTCACTAACTATTGTCCTGTATCTGTTTGTGGCTAAATTCCCTGAAAAATCGATACATTCTATGATCTACAATTTTTACAATAGATTTCTACAGTCAGGACCTTCAATTCCTCTCTAACTCTGTTCTAAACACTCTACAATCTGGCTTCTGATCTCATTATTTAACTGAAATTATTTCTTCCAAAGTTAATAACCATATCTTAATTCCCAAATTTAATGGCCTTTTCTCAATCCTCATCCTTCTTTGCTTCTCTGAAAATTTTGTCAAAGGCTTCTATTTTCAAAGCACTGCTGAGTCTTTGTCCTCCTTCTAACCAGTAGGACCACTCCTCAATTTCCTTTGATGAATCTTCTTCCAGATCACCAATTATGGGTATCCCTCAAAGCTCTGTTCTAGGCCATCTTCTCTATATTCTACCTTATTTGTTGATCTCAACAGCTCCCGTCAGTCAATTATCATCTGTATGAAAATGATTCCCAGATCTAATTATCAAGTCCTAATCTTTATCTTGATTTCTAGTCTTGAATAACAAAATGCCTATTGGATATCTCAAACTTCATGTCCTGTAGATGTCTAAAACCCAACATGTCCAAATACAATTCATTATCTTTTCCTCCAAACTTCCCACCAACAGCACCAACATTCTCCTAGCTGCCCAGGCTCAAAACTTTGGTGCCATCCTTGACTCTTTCCTCACATTCTTTCATCTGTTGTCAAATCTTGTCATTTCTGCTTTCACACAACATCTTTTATAGACATTTCCTTCATTCCACTCACATAGCAACCACCGTAAAACATACCCTTGTCATTTGTGCCTAGACAATTGCAACAGCCTTCTCATTGGTCACTCTGCCTCAAAATCTCTCCCAATTCCAGTCCATCTTCCATTTAGCTGCCAAAGTAATCTGCCTATAAATCACAGATCTCACCATATCATCTCCATAGTAAATAAACTCCAGTGGCTCCTTATTATTATATCTCCAGTCTTCTTACACATTTTCCCTTTCATGTGCTGTGATCCAGCAACACTGATCTTAATGCTTCTGACATATGATAGTCTATCTCCCCAAAACATAACTTTTTCTGGTTATCCTCCATGCCTGAAATGTTCTTCCCTCCTCTACCTCCTTTTGCAAGAAGTTTTTTTTCATTCTCCCAACTGCTAGTGGTAGTCCTCTGAGATTAGCTGCCAGATAGATAGGTAGATGGATGGATGGATGGATGGATGGATGGATGGATGGATGGAGAGATAGACAGATAGACCCAGACAGACAGGTAGACAGAGAGATAGAGAGATAGAGAGATAGAGAGATAGATAGATAGATAGATAGATAGATAGATAGATAGATAGATAGATAGATAGATAGAGATATATCATGCAAGTGCATATTTATTTGCAAGTTGTCTGATCACAGTGTGGAACACATAGTAAGTGCTTAATGACTGATTAGTTGATCATGATTAAGTCATTTAAACTTTCTGAATTTCTGCTGCCTCATTTGGAAAATATAGATAATTATATTTGTAGTTCCTACTTCACAGGGGATGCTATGAGGCACAAATGTAATAAGTACATATAGGAGGTAGACAGAAAGAATGTAGACAGGGAAATGAACCAGATGCCTTCATAAAAGGCCACACTGGAGGTAAAGAGCAACTCAACCAGGGTGATGAAGGTAGAAGATAGGACAGAAACTACTGAGGCAGAATTGATAAACTTCGGCTATCAATTGGACATGGGAGTTGAAAAGGAAATCTCAGACATGATTCAGTGATGAGAAGGGTAATGGTAGCAAAATGCATGGGAAGCATAGTGGGTAATTCTGCTGGAAATTTTGAATTTCAAGTCCCATTGGGAATTCAGATGGAGAGAGCATTAAGCAACTGAACATGTATCAATGCATCTTAGGGTGGAGATTAGGGCTGTTAACAAGATTTGAGCAGAGACAAATGAAGCCATGAGAACAGGTAAGATTATCAATGTAAAGAACAAAGAGGGGGCTAAGGTCAGAACTTAAATGTAGAACCTACATTTACTAAGTAGAAAGAGGAAGAGGAGATAATGGAAGAAACAGAAAAACAATCAAAGTCAGGTCAAGGAGCATTTATTAAGTGCCTACAATGTGTCAGACTCTAGGGATACAAAGAAAGGCAAAAAGAACCCCTGCCCTTAAGGAGCTCACCATCTAATGGGGGAACTCATAATGGGGTGTAAACTGCTGAATCCAAGAGAGGAGATGGAAGTAAAGTGGTAAATAGGGTCAAAAGGTACCAAGGGGCCAAAGAGAATGAGGAATAATAAAAAAAAAAATCCACTGGATAAAAAAATCATTACTTCTTAATACCTGTCTGTGGTCAAGGTAAATCATCAAAACTCTAGGGAAGAACTTTCCAGGGTAAAAAAAGCACATTCTAAGGCCTGATCAGAGAGAGAAAGCCAGAGACTTTATCATATTAAAGAACTTACTACAATACCAACCTCAGTATTAGAGCCAAAGCCAGGCAATTGGAATGTCAAGGAGAAGGGGAGAAGCAAGTGTGGAAAAAGCTGTGGTTTGTCTCACCCTTCCATAGCTAGGAAGTTACAATAAAATAGTATTGCCATTGCAAAGAACCTGAACACTTAGTGACTTCTGAAAGAGACATTTCAATACACTGATATGTATAAAAGCCAGATTGCAAGGGGTTAGGGAATGAATGGGTAATAAGGAAACTGAGGCACCAAGTATAGACTCTTTCTAGAAATTTGGCAGAGAAATGGAAAGCATAGAGAGGATTGCAGTTTGAGAGGAAAAAAGAAGATGCTCTGAATTTGGGGGGAGCTGATTTTAAAATAGGAAGCATATTGATTTAAGGGAAGAAGTCAGTAAATTGTGAGTGAATGAAGATGACAAGGGGAATGATTAATAGAAATACTGAAGTCTACAGAAATACTCTAGAAAAGAATCCCATCTTAAATGCCACAATGTTTGGGCTTTTGCACTGGGGAAAAGTAGGAAGAAATAATTGTTTAAACCCCAACTAGTTTGGCTCTTTTTCTTCCTTAATTATAAGTAATTGAAAAATATAGTTTATCTTCAATTAACTTTGCATATGTAGACTGTACTCTCAGTTTTTATTATCTTGCTGGATGAATGCTAATAGACCTTCAGTGTTCTGGTTGCCCATTCTGGGGAACATTTATCAAAATCCAACATTCCAAATTCCTAAAGTTTGTCAACTATCCTTTTTCTTAAGTACTGTGTAGCCAGATGTTCCAAGAGTTTGACAGGCAGGTCTTAGTCTCAACAAGCCTGTTATGGCTATAAGAATTTAAAAATATGAGCTGGTATTTGACTTCCTCATTCTACATTTCTTGTTTTTTGGAGTTTTTTGGTATAATACTGATAGGAATTCAAGTTTCAGAGTCATAATTCCAAGAGGCAAGTAAGGGAGTCAAATGAAAACACAAAAATGTCACTAGTATCAAAACAAAACAACAGTATAAAAGAGGATAACATTATTTCACTTATTTCTTTGCAATCAAGTTACACAGTAAAAGTAACATTTGATATGATATGTTTTACTTATGGCTATATTCTGTAATGGCCCTCAGGATGGAAATAAGAAACTCCCAAAACATTCATTCATTTGAATAAGACAAAAAAAAGCAGAGAGGTTAGAGGTTATTTGTTCTTGAAATACAACAGACATCTCTTGGAGACCTTGAGTGAGAAAGTGAGACAGAAAGGGGTGGGGGGAGAGAGAGAGAACCGTTTCTTAGACCCCAGAGTACATACAATCCATATTTTGTGTATTTCTTGTCTGGCACACTTTATTCTGAGGATACTGGGCTGAAAATATGGCATTTATTTCTCAACTGTTCATTTACTCTTGCTACTTATTACACATTGAAACCGGCTCACAATTTTGGATGAAGAATTCCAAAGCACAAAGACTTTTAAGGCACATTTTTGCCTTTATACAGTAGGAAGAAAGACAGTAAGGGTAAGGAACTTAAAAGCAGAATCTGAGAAGTATACATACTAGAGACGGGAGAGAAGGAAAAACAGCAGTAATAAAGTACAGTGAAAAGTTTTTGGGACAATGTCCAGAGATTGATGTAATCCCCAATCTTCAAGACTTTGACTTGACCCCCAAAGATTTCATGAGGCACTGATTTGAAACAACCTTATTTTTGCTCTGCATACCAGTAAGATGAACAGCTTGCAGAAGGGTATAGCTAGGGCCCCAAGAGAGCAGGGGAGGGGGGAAGACAAGCATTCAAAAGAATGGCTCCATCCATGTTCTCCAGCTGCTGTTTGACCTGGAAGTCTCTTTAACGTTTGTAGTTTGGGCAATGAGAGGTCCCTAGAGTGCTGCATTCCCTAGTCCAAGCATTTAGTAAACACTGACTTAGGGGAGGGAAATCAAATTCATGACAGAGGTTGAATTAAATGACCTAATACCCCATGCTTCCTATAATTGATGGAATTCTTTAAATCACTCTGACTTATTTTTCAGGTGTTTGGGGAGTTCTCTTCTGGACTCATGACCTCAAGAAATATAAAATTCAAACCTGCAAATGTGATTTGCATTTTATGAGAAGTTATTTTCTAGTTCAATATTTTAAAATAAATAGCCATAACAGTGCCCAAAAGAATGAGGCACCATTAATAGGGAGGGGAAGGAGAAAGAACTAGTATGAATCAGATAATTCCTGGATTTGAATGTAGAAGAGCTGGGTTAAAATACCAGATCTGCTATTTAGTACTTCAGTGATTATGCATAACTTACTTATTTAATTTCTCTGGACTTGTGAGGGAAATGGCCTGGATAGGACAACTTCTAGGGTTTCTTACTCCTCTGCACCTCATGAAAATATGAATGCACAAAAAGGCATAATTCATTGCAAATACTGAAGTCAAAGGCAGTGTTCATACAGAAACTTAAGAAAAAAAACTGTATTTGTCTTTAAAGTTTGATGAGCAGCCTGGTAAAGGCAGAAGTCACACTATAAAAATTCAAAGTAAGATTTTGTTGGTGGCAGAAAAATGGAGGCACTATATATTGATCCTATAATTTTAAGAATTTAGTAATAAAAGACAGCTAGGTGGTACAGTGGAAAGAGTGCTGGAGTCAGGAAGTCCTAAATTTAAATCTGGCCTCAGATACTTAATTAGCTGTGTGACCTTAGGCAAATCACTTAACCTGTCTGTCTCAGTTTCCTCATCTGGGAAAATGGGGATAATAATGGCCTACCTCCCAGAATTGTTGTGAGGATAAAAAGAGATGATATTTGAAAAGTGCTTTGCAAGCTTACAGCACTATATAAATGGCAGCTAGATGTTAATGAACTAAGAAATCATAGAATCCTAACTTTAAAGGGGCATTAGAAATTGGATAGTCAATATTTCTATTCTTTTACATGGAGAAATGTATGCCCAGGGAGTATAAATACTTGCACAAGTTTATAGTTAGTGGCAAATAAGATGAAACTTTTTTTTCATTCATTGATATGGAAAGATTTGATAAAGTGCAAAGAGTGCTGGACTTCAATTGTATCCTGGTTCTGTTGCTCACTTAGCTCTGATCTTTGAAAAGGCAATGTATTGCTATAGGTCTCAGTTTCCTTATCTGTAAAATGGTAGAGGAAGGGGAATGGACTAGATGATCCATAAGAATCATTCCAGCTTTAAGTCTCTCATTCTAATCAATGAACAAATTATGTTCTGGTGCTACATAAAGTTATCGTGAGTTTGGCTCTGGTAAAGACAGAATAGCTAAACTGATCAAACCAAAATCACTCATTCCATGGTCGAATATGACTTTACTGGTGAAAAAAAGGTATTGTATAACTAAAAGGTATTTGTTTGTTTTGGTGCAGTAAAAAAAAAAAAAGATACATTACTTGTAATAGAAGACTGTTAAATAATAAATTCAATAATATAGTGAATTTCCTGTATGGTTCACAAAACAGAAACTATCTGAGCATTTTTATAATGGTTCCTTCAAGCATATACAGAAATGAAACTAAAATAGACTGGCTGCTTTTCAAATAAGAATCATGGGGCCCAGCCAAGATAAATATGGGTTCTAAGGAAAATGATGGCCTATATCTGAACAGAATTATTTTGGAAAATGTTACCCTTTGACAAAATTTTGAAATGCATGGACTTAAAGAAAATAGATTGACAGTACTTAAAATAATGAAAAGCAGAAGCTTAAGGAGAAATATGGGGCAGAATTATTACAATGTGAAACTCTCATATTTGGGTAAACATAAGAACAAGGCAAGGATTCATGGCAAGACTCAAGAGGTGACAAAATGTGGATATATGAATAGGATCTTTCTTCATGTCCACAGAGGTTGTAATTTTGGAAAACGAAGCACCAAGGGCACATTTCTTTGTCAGATATTTCAAGACTTTTTCTGGACTGACAAAACACAGAATGCTACTATACTGATTGCCTTAATAAAATGTGAAAACTTGCTAGTAGTTTCCATAGCTACATACAATCTTCAAAAGAAAAAGTTCGTTAGACATTTTATTCGGACTTTAAAAATAGCACTATGAAAGTATTAGACAAACATGTACTTTTAGAATATATCGGCCCTAAAACAGAATATCAAATTGTTAAAATACTGTGAAAAGTTGAACAACTGTTTATACTATTATGAAATAACAAAAATGAAGGAATTTTAAAACCTTAAAAACTTTTCTCAATGAGAATCCTAAATGCCACTGTCCTACCACTCTAGATGTTATCTGAAACTCAAGACCTCAGAGGGGGGAAAAATCCTCAAACAGCTGGAATCTAGTTTAGATACACAAAATAAATCAGTTCTGATTGAATTCAACCCTCAAAAAGCTCTAATCAGAACCCACAACCAGTGAAACAAACAAAATATAGAAGGAACATCAGCATCCCTGGTAAACAAGGCTTACTAATTGTACTGCATGAGGGAAATTTCAACAGGAAAAAAAGAGAAAGAATGGAATCTTCTGTTAAATCCACAATTCTCATACAGTGCACACAATATCCTTGACCCCTTGAGGTCATAAACTTTGCTCTCCAATCACTCTCCCAAAAAGAGTACAGAAAGTTTTACAGAAGTAAAATCTACTTTTTATTGCTGTCTACAAAACTCTAATTATTTGTTAGGATCTTAAGTCACTTAAGATTGTATACACTCATGATGAAGTAACATGGTAAATGTAGATTAAAGATAAAGCAACAATTTTCTAAAGTATAAAATACTTTCTTCAAATCATAGAACCTTTATTTATTAGTAATATCTATCATTACACATCCCCACATGCATTACCTTAAATGAAATTATTTAACTTTGTTTTATTTTGTATAAACTAATCTTAGCATTTTATTTCTAAATAAAGGTAAAATGCATGAATACATATTCAACTTTAAAAATTTTACTGAACCAAAAAATTCAACTAAGGTGCCCAAGTAATATGAATAGAATTAGAGGATAATCTAAATAGATGTGTGGACCATTAATTAATTTTTGAGTTTAATTATTATTTTCATAAAACATCAACAAACTTTTTAAAAATTTGAAAAAAATTCTGCTTCCCCTCCAATAATATTAATGAAATCAAGTGAAGAAGAATTTAAGTGACTAAAGGTGCCAGGCATTGTGCTAAGTGCTAGGCATACAAAGACAAAAATAATGCTTGCTCTGAAGGAGAAAATATGCAAATTATGTACAAAAAAGATATGTACAAGAAAAATTAGAAAAAAATCTCAGAGGGAAAGAACTAAGGTTAAGAAGGGCTGGGAAGGCTCCCTGTAGAATTTGCCTGAGATCTGAAGGAAACCAGAGAAGCTGGGAGGTAAAAATGGGGAAGGCGAGAGTTCAAAAGATAAGAAGACAGCCCATGAAAAACTCTAGGTGGAGTGTCTTGTGCAAGAAATAGCAGGAAGGCCTCTGTCACTGGATCAGTGTTATATGGAAAGGAAGGTAGTATAAGAAAACTGAAAATGTAGGGAAGGGCCAGGTTTGGAGGGCTTAAAATAGCCAAACATGATTTATCTTTGCTCCTGGAGATGATAGAGAACAACTCTTGTAGTGACCCTTCTCAAAGAGTTGAACTATAAAAGGAAAGAAAGACGTGGGGACAATAGTCAATGGGAATGGATGGATCAAGTGCAAGTTTTCTGGGGAGGAGCGGGGCATGGGTATGTTTATAGTTAGAAAGGAAGAACAGAGAAAGACTGAAGAAAAGAAAGAGAATGAGGATGATAGAGGAAACAATCTGATGGAGAAGATGGGACAGAAAGGGACTGGTTATTATTGAGGTACAAAAGGACTATCTTGGAGCACTGACAGCTCAGTTGTATAAATCATAATAGTCAAGGATTGTGTTAAAAATCTACTTTTTATTGCTGTCTACAACAGGAAAATTTACTTTGGATTATTTTACTCTAGCTTGGAGTATACAGATGTATCATAATAAAGCCATTTTTAAAAGATCTTGTTTCTAAGGAGTAAACGGGAAACAGCAGACTGGTTCATCAAGCTTTCTCAATACATGAGCTATATTCAAAGCTTTCTTTTATTGCTAAATATACTTAGGAAAGTTGCTAACCTTGAGGAAAATATCTTGAATCATGTACTGTCCAACACTTGAACAATCCTAACCCTAACTCTAAAAGGATGTTAAGTTTTGTATTTTTTAAAGAGCTATTTCATGAAGTTTCAGTATATATATAAAAAGTTATGACTAAAATTATCACTCTAAAAAGACTTCTTAAAAATTGATATTCTACAAATTCACAGAAATTCAATTCATAGAAATTCATGAATCATACATATTTTCAATACCATTCTTGTCCCATTCTGGTATTGCTCCATCCCTTTCTCAGCTCCCATTCATTCTCAACTGCTTCCATTCTGGATTTAGATTTAACTACTAGAAAGAACTTACTTTCCCCAATGATTTATTAATTGCTACATACTGTGGCCTTGCTGGTACCTTCCCCCGAAGTCCCAAGCAGCTAGGCAGTAGTGCTACACTTGTAGTCAGAAAGATCTGAATTCAAATTCTGACTCAGTCACGTACTAGCTATGTGATCACAGGTAAGTCACTGACTTCTCATCTGTGTGTTCATCCTTCGCTGCTGAAGAAGACCATGTTATCAGAGAAATGATGACATGACTTGCATTTGACTTTGTTTTGAATGAGAAAGGGCTGTGCAGGTCATCAGCCTCACTTCTGCTCCAGAGCCATCTGAGAGTAACCAGATATTCATCAGGAGGACTGGAGATGACCCAGGATGAGGCAGTTGGGGTTAAGTGACTTGCCCAAAGTCACAAATCCAGTGAATGTCAAGTGTCTGAGGTGAGATTTGAACTCAGGTCCTCCTGACTCCTGCACTGGTACTCTATCCACTGCACCACCTAGCTGCCCCCTAGCAGCTGTAAAATGGGGATGATAATACTACGTACCTCACAGAGCTGTGGAAGATCAAATGAGATAACATGTAAAGTACTTTGAAAACCTTAATTTTATAAATGCTTATTATCATAGTTGTCATTATTCTTAGTCCTTAATTTTTTTTTCAAATTTATTAACTTGTTTTCAGTTTTCAACATTCATTTCCATAAGTTTTAAACTTCTTTCCCCTCCCTCTCCCAGACAGGATGCAATCTAATATGTTCTCTACACATACATAGCTATTAAATACACTTACACACCAGTCATGTTGCATAAAAGAATTATAACAAATGGGAGAAACAAAATGGGAAAAACAAAACCCAACAAAACATAACAAAGAAGAAAACCATCTGCTTCATTCTGCATTCTGACTCCATAGTTCTTTCTCTCGATGAGGATGGCATTTTGTATTATGAGTCCTTTAGAAATGTTTTAGGTCCTTGCATTGCTGAGAAGGGCTAAGTCTATCAAAATAAGTCCTCACACACTGTGACTGTTACTGTGTACAATGTTCCCCTCGATCTGCTCAATTTACTCAGCATCAGTTCATTTAAGTCTTTCCAGGTTTTCCCAAAGTCCCAAATGCTTATCATTTTTTTTAAATAATTATTTTATTTGTTTTCAATGTTCTATAATCACTTCCATATATCTTACATTTTTTTCCCCTTCCTCCTTCTCCTTCCCCCCACCCTTCCCACTCCCTCCATGAGATAGCTTACAATCTTACACAGGTTTTACACATACATCCCTATTAAATACAATTTCACCATAGTCATGTTGAAGAATAAAAATGAATGGGAGAAACCATAAAACAAAACAAAAAGTAATACAAAGAAAATGGTCTGCTTCATTCTGCAATCCAATTCCATAGTTCTTTCTCAGGATGTAGAAGGTGTTTTACCTCAAAAGTCTATTGGCAATTTTTTAGGTCCCTGCATTGCTATGAAGGACTAAGTCTACCAGAAAAATTCCATGCACACTGTGGTTTTTGCTGTGCACACAGTTCTCCTGGCTCTGTTCCTTTCACTTAGCATCAGTTCATATAAGTCTTTCCAGACCTCTCTGAAGTCTTCTTGTTCATCATTTCTTATAGCACAACAGTATTCCATTACATTCACATACCACAACTTGTTCAACCATTCCCCAATTGATGGGCATCCCTTTGATTTCCAGTTCTTGGCCACCACAAAAAGAGCTGCTACAAATTTTTGTACATGTGGCTCCTTTTCCCATTATTATGATCTCTTCGGGACACAATCCTAGTAGGGATATTGCTGGGTCAAAGGGTATGTATATTTATAGTCCTTTGGGCACAATTCCAAGTTGCTCTCCGGAGTGGTTGGATCAGCTCATAGCTCCACCACATTTATCATTTTCCTATTTTGTCATGTTAGCCAATCTGATAGATGTGATGTGGTGCCTCAGAGTTATTTTGATTTGCATCTCTCTGACCAGTAGTGATTTAGAGCATTTTTTTATATGACTATAGGAAACTTTAATTTCTTCCTCTGATAATTGCTTGTTTATATCCTTTGAGTATTTATCAATTGGGGGATGACTTGTATTCTTGCAAATCTGACTCAGTTCTCTACATATTTTAGAAATAAGGCCTTTATCACAGACACTAGCTGTAAAAATTCTTTTCCAGTTTTCTGCTTTCCTCCTAATCTTGACTGTATTGGCTTTGTGCAAAAAGTTTTCCATTAAATGTAATTGAAATTATCTATTTTGCATTTCATAATGTTCTCTATTGCTTGTTTGTTTATAAATTCTTCCATTCTCCATAAATCTGACAGATAAACTATCCCTTGCTTCCCCTAATTTGTTTGTAGTATCAGCCTTTATACCTTTATACCTAAGCCATTTAAAGTCCATTTGGACTTTATTCTGGTATACGGTGTCATGATGTTGGTCTATGCCCAGTTTCTGCCACACCATTTTCCAGTTTTCCCAGAAGTTTTTGTCTAACAGTGAGTTCTTATCCCAGAATACTTATCCCAGAATATTTGTCAAACATTGATAATCATTGACTACTGTGTTTTGTGCACCTAACCTATTCCACTGCTCTACCCCTCTATTTCTTAGCCAGTAGCAAGCGGTTTTGGTGACAGCTGGTTTATAATACAATTTAAGACCTGGAATGGCTAGGCCACCCTCCCCAGCATTTCTTTTCACTAATTTCTTTGATATTCTGGACCTTTTGTTCTTCTAGATGAATTCTGATGTTATTTTTCTAGCTCTATAAAATAATTTTTTGGTACTTTGATTGGTATAGTACTGAATAAGTAAATTAATTTAGGTAGAATTGTCATTTTTATTATATTAGCTCTGCCTACCCACAAGCAACTGATATTTTTTCAATTACTTAGAACTGACTGTGTGAAAATTATTTTGTAATTGTGTTCATATAGTCCCTCCCTGTGCCTGTTTTGGCAGATTGATGGCAAAATATTTTATAATGTCTATAATAACTTTAAATGGAATTTTTCTTTTTATCTTCTGTGGTTGAGCAAAATATCTTAGTAATATATAGAAATGCAGATGATTTATGTGGGTTTATTTCTTAATCCTTAATGCTGACCTTGACTTCTTTGTAACTGCTGACATTCCCCTTCTGCCCTAGCCCCAACTCCATCTTTTCTCAGCTTCTGGTACTGTACTCTGAATGTCAAGCCTGCAGTCCAGAAGACTCATCTTCCTGAGTTCCTATCTGACCTGGGATACTACTTGTGACCCTCTGCCAGTCACTTAACCCTGTTTCCCTTACTTCCTCATCTGTAAAATGGGCTGGAGAAGGAAAAGGCAAACCACTCCAGTATCGTGGCCAAGAAAACCTCAAATGGGTTCTGACTCGTGAGGAGTCAGAAACCACTGAACAACAACAAATTCTTTCTCAGTCTCCTTTGCTGGATCTTCAAGGCCTGTTGCCATCTAACTAGGGGTATTGCTGGAGCTCTATCTTAGACTCTCTCCTATTATCCCTCCCAACACTAATGGATTCAATTTTCATCTCCATGCAAATGACCTGGGAATTTTTATATTCAAGTTTAAACTTGTTCCTGCACTCTAGCGCCACAACATCAATTATCTGTTGGATATCTCTACTTAGACAACAAAAGTGGAACACAAAACTTTTTACTCTGAATTCATCACTCCCCCAAACTTCCCTGTTTCTATTAAGGGTACCACCATCCTTACAGTTATTTAGGTTCAGAATTTGGTTTGTAATTCTTTTTTCTCTGTGTTTACATATCCAATCAGTTACTAAGTTTCTTACCAATTCTACTTCTATACCATTTCTCACATTTGTACACTTCTCTGCACCTCCAGTTAACTAATGAAGTTCTGACTCTCAACACTTCTAGATTTTATTATTGCAACTGGCCAGTCTAATTGGTCTTCATGTTTCAGTGTCACTCTTTTTCCAATTCCTCCTCCTTCAGCTACCAAATTAGGATTACTCAAACACAGGTCTGGCCTTGACTTCTTGACTCAAAAATCTTCCATGACTCTGTTGCTTCTAGGATAAATTACAAACTTTTTAGCTTGGCATTTATTAATTTTTTTATTTCATCAATTTATTTGTTTTCAGTTTTCAACAATCACTTCCATACATTTTAAATTTTCTCCCCCTCCTCCTCTCCCTCCCTGGAACAGCATGCAATCTTTTATGAGTTCTATACATACAATTCTATTAAACACATTTTCACATTAATCATGCTGCTTAGAATTAAAATAAATGGGAGAAATTATAAGAAAAAAAACAACACAAAAGAAAATAATCTACTTCATTCCATGTTCTGATTCCATAGTT
Organism: Bettongia penicillata ogilbyi; assembly: GCA_023548195.1. Taxonomy (NCBI): domain Eukaryota; kingdom Metazoa; phylum Chordata; class Mammalia; order Diprotodontia; family Potoroidae; genus Bettongia; species Bettongia penicillata. The sequence goes on from JAJHZJ010000017.1 coordinate 4,515,391, forward strand.
CTTTCTCTGAATGTGGATGACATTTTGCCTCAAGAGTCCTTTGGGAGTGTCTTAGGTCCTTGCACTGCTGTGAAGGGCTAAGTGTATCAGACACAGTCTTCACACACTGTGTATAATGTTCTCCTGGTTCTGCTCATTTCACCCAGCATCAGTTCATATAAGTCTTTCTAGGTTTTTCTGAAGTCTGACTGTTCATTTCTTATAACACAATTGTATTCCATTACATTCATACACCACAACTTGTTCAGTCATTCCCCACTTCATGGACATTTCCTCAATTTCCAATTCTTTGCCACCACAATAAGAGATGCTATAAATATTTTTGTACATGTGGGTGCTTTTCCTATTTTTATGATCTCTTTGGGATATAGCCCTAGAAGTGATATTGCTGGGTTAAAGGGTATGCACTTTTACATAGCCCTTTAGGCACAGTTTCAAATTGTTCTCCAAAATGGTTGGATCAGCTCACAGTTCCACCAGCAATGTGTTAGTGTTCCAAGTCTCCCATATCTTCTCCAACATTTATCACCTTCCTGTTGTGTCATGTTAGTCAATCTGATAGGTGTGATGTGGTACCTCAGAGTTGTTTTGATTTGCATTTCTCTAATCACTAGTGATTTAGAGCATTTTTTCATATGACTATAGATTTAGGTTGAGATTGAAAACCAATTATAATCTGGTACACACCCACCTTCTTAGTTTCATTTTTTCCCTTCATGCATTCTACATTCCAGGCAAACTGACCTGCTTTTCACTATTCTTAGTTCCCCATTGAAACTCCCATCTTTGTACCTTCACATAAACTACCCACCTTCTGGCAATGTGCTCTTTACTAACTCTGTCAATACCTCTTGGGATCCTTCCTTTCCTCTAAGGTAGCTCCCACATTGACTATAAGCAGGTAAAATAGATGCAGATGTAGGTGAGTAGTTAGTTAAGAGCCTTGTATTACAGAACTGCCAAAAAGGGTCAAGGATGGGGGGAAAAAAAAACACAAAACAAAGTTACAAAGAATTTTTGGGAATCTAGGAGGCTGACTTTTTAGACAAACCGTCTTGCCTTCAGTATTACTAACCATTCCATAATCACAGGACCTCAGCAGGTAAAATTTAACCTGATAAATGGTTACACATCTCCTGCTGAAAAGCTCTTAATAAAGAGGAGATCTGTCACCTACTGAGGGATTTTGAGAAGCTCTGTCTAAATTTGCTTCTTTGCAACATCCTCCCATGGCTCCTACTGAAGAACAAACAAGTCAGATTCCTTTGGCAGGCAAGAGCTCTTTAAGTACTTGAAGACAGCGACCATGTTCCCCTTCTCCAGGCTAAAAATGTGCTTTCAATTGATTTTCCTTTAGCGCCTCTGGATAACTGTCCAGTATATCACACTCCTTCTTATATTGGGCAGCCAAATTTAACCCAATAATCCAAATGTGTTCTGATGAAGGTTGAAAACAGCTAGACTATAAGCAATGTATTCCTGGAAGGACTCTCAATGCAGCTGAATATCACATAGTTTTTTTGGCTGTCATGTCAAACTGTATGATTTATGTTGACTTTGAATTCTAACAAACCCCCCAGATCTTGTTCAGATGAATTACTGTTTTAGCCTCTTAACTCTTCCCTGTATGCAACTGCCTTACCTACCTCTACTGTTCTAACTTATGGAAGAGCTGAAAGTATCAAATGAAATGATATATGTGAAAGAATTTTGTAAACTCTAAATCCTATACATTTTATTCTTTGAAAAGTGGTAATGGCATAGCTACAAGTCACCTATGTCAGTTCCACAGCTTTACAAAGATAAGCAGAAGCTAGATTTTCTTCCTACTTTGACATTATGAGCAAAGATACAGAAATAGATGAGGGGACGTCAAAATTCTTTTTTAAGTGAACATAATGATTGGTCATAAACAGGTTAAGTAACTTACTAAGTTACAGAAGATTCACAGTCTACATTGGAGGGGGACTATACTAAGTATGACAAATCCTTGAAGAACTGCATTAAAAATATGCTGACAGATTGATTTGGTAGAGTACTAGGTTGGCAAATTAATTCAGGAAATACCATCATTATTATTTTAGGAGCATATTTTAGGGGATCAAGTATGAACAACGAATATCTCTTCATTTATTAAAATCTTCCTTTACTTTTGTAAATAATGTTTTATAATATTAGTCATTTAAGTCTTGAGTGTTCCTTGGTAGGCTGACTCATAAAGCAATCATTTTTTGAAAAATATTTATTCATAACATTTATTATCAACACAATTTATGCCCTTGAGTAGGAAAGGGATAGAACAAAAGATACATCTTTTGCCTTCACAGGATGGCCATACATTTAGTATTTGAAACTGTCAAGAAAGGAACTACGATTTTGTACAAGTAACACTGGACTTAAAAGCCAGGGGGGAAGTTCTGATTTACTCATTCTGTCAGTTACTATCTGTACAATCTATGGATATGGGTAAGTTTTTGAGCTTTCCAAGCTTATTTCTTCATCTCTCAAAATGAATATAATAGAAGCTGTGAGGGCTGCAGCACAGCCCAGGAAGCTCAAAGGTCAACCTGATGTGGCAGGGACAAGAACCTGAACAGACTTCAAGGAGCCACTAGCAGCACCAGTTCCCAGATTGCTCAACTCACAAACAGCTTCAAAAGTCAGTGGGAGGGTCCCTTCACCCAGAAGTTGACAACTTGGTCTGGATCCCTAGCAGTGGCACCTTTCATTTTTGGAGCCCACCACTGAGAGGCCCTGGGGGAACTGAGGAGCTGATTGGAATCTCAGCCCTGAGTGGCAGTCCTGGGAGACCTTTGCCTAAAGAGCCTGGGGGAACTGAGCTACTGATCTGAATCTCAGCCCTCACAAAGAACTCAAAAGTCAAATAACTGGCTGGGAAAATGCCCCCAAAAGGGAACAATAATAAGACAATAGAAGGTTACTTTCTTGGTGAGCATGTATTTCCTTTCATTCTTTCAAATAAGGAGGAACAATTTACATCTTCAGAGGAAGATCTAAAAGTGAAAGCTTCTGCTTGCAAAATCTCCAAAATAAATATGCAATGGTCTCAGGCCATGGAAGAACTCAAAAAGATTTTGAAAATCAAGTAAGAGAGATGGAGGAAAAATTGGGAAGAGAAATGAGAGCAATGGAAGAAAACCATGAAAAGCAAGTCAACCACTTGTTAAAGGAGACCCAAAAAAGTGCTAAAGAAATTAACACCTTAAAAAATAGACTAACTCAAATGACAAAAGAAGCCCAAAAAGTAAATGAGAAGAAGAATGCTTTAAAGAACAGAATTAGTCAAACGGAAAAGGAGGTTTAAAAGCTCACTGAAGAAAATAGTTCTCTCAAAATTAGAATGGAACAGATGGAAGCTAATGACTTTATGAGAAACTAAGAAATTACAAAACAAAACCAAAACAATGAAAAAATAGAAGATAATGTGAAATATCTCAATGGAAAAACAACTGACCTGGAAAATAGATCCAGGAGACACAATTTAAAAATTATGGGACTACCTGAAAGCCATGATCAAAAAAAGAGCCCAGACATCATCTTTCATGAAATTATCAAGGAAAACTGCCTGATATTCTAGAACCAGAGGGCAAAATAAGTATTGAAAGAAGCCACTGATCACCTCCTGAAAGAGATCCAAAAAGAGAAACGCCTAGGAACATTGTGACCAAATTCCAGAGTTCCCAGGTCAAGGAGAAAATATTGCAAGCACCTAGAAAGAAACAATTCAAGTATTGTGGAAATACAATCAGGATAACACAAGATCTAGCAACTTCTACATTAAGGAATCGAAGGGTGTGGAATATGATATTCCAGAAGTCAAAGGAACTAGGATTAAAACCAAGAATCACAAACACCATCATCATGATTTACCATCAGTTCTACAGGGATAATCTATCCTAGAGTCTAAGAGCTCACTGGGACGGCAAACTTCAAGTGCAAAAATCTTTTCCACTAATGAAGATTCAGGAACTCATCCATAATGCATTGCCTTATAACCTAATAGATCCAATTATTTGCCCATGTCTTGACACGTACAGCTAGCAGATGTCAGAGACAGAATTTAACCCTAGCTCTTTCTAAAAATAACTCAACTGGTTCTTCATCTACTATGTAATGCTGTCATCAAACATTCTTACTCACAAGAATATTTTACCCATCAACTGGTTAAATGTTAGTTATTTTTGGAGGTCTCCAAGTCCCTGTTTGATTCCATCTTTGATCAGAGAAGTCATAATCAAGCCAAAGAAATAAAATTTTATAAAGAGTAGTGGTGAAGGCTTCTGGGACAAGAACTTACTGTTCAACAAAAATTGCTGGGAAAACTGGATAACAGTGTGGCAGAAGCAGGACATAGACCAATGCCTGACACCATACACAAGAATAAAGTTCAAATGGGCACATGATCTAGGTATAAAGATTGATATTATAAAAAATTAGTGGAGCAAGAAATAGTGTATTTATCAGATTTATGGAGAATGGAGAAATTTTTGACTAAACAAGAGATAGAAAATACTGTGACGTACAAAATGGATAATTTTGATTACGTTAAGTTGAAAAGTTTTTGCACAAATAAACCCAATGCAACCAAGATTAAGAGGGAAGCAGAAAACTAGGGAAGAATTAGTGTCTGTGATAAAGGCCTCATTTCTAAAATATATAGAGAACTGAGTCAAATGTACGAGAACTGAGTCAAATGTACAAGAATACAAATCATTCCCCAAATGATAAATGGTCAAGGGACCAAATAGGCAATTTTTAGAGGAAGAAATTAATGCTATCTATAATCATATGAAAAAAATGCTCTAAATCACTATTGATTAGAGAGATGCAAATCAAAACAACATTGAGGTATCACATCACACCTATCAGATTGGCTAACATGACAAAACAGGAAGATGATATTTTGGAGAAAATGTGTAAATTGGAATACTAATTCATTGTTGGTGGAGCTGTGAGCTGATCCAACAATTCTGGAGAACAATTTAGAACAATGCCCAAAAAGCTACAAAAATATGTACACCCTCTGACCCAGCAACACTGCTTCTAGGACTATATCCCCAAGAGATCATAAAAATGGGAAAGGGTCCCACATGTACAGAAATATTTATATCAGCTCTCTTTGTGGTAGCCAAAAACTGGAAATCAAGGGGATGGCCATCAATTGGGGAATGACTGAATAAACTGTGGTATATGAATGTAACAGAATACTATTGTGCTATAAGAAATGATGAACAGGAAGACTTCAAAGAAGCCTGGAAAGACTTATATGAACTGACGCTGAGTGAAAGAAGCAGAACTAGGAGAACTTTGTACACAGCAACAACCACAGTGTGCGAGGAATTTCTCTGGTAGATTTAGTACTTCATTGCAATGTAAGGTCTCAAAAAATTCCCAACAGACTCTTGGGGTAAAATGCTTTCCACATCCCGAGAAAGAACTATGGAATTTGATCGCAGAATGAAGCAGACCATTTTCTTTTGTATTATGTTTTGTTTTATGATTTTTCCCATTCATTTTAATTCTTCTATGCAACATGACTAAGGTAAAAATGTATTTAATAAGAATGTATGTGTAGAACCTATATAAAATTGTATGCCATCTCAGGAAGGGGGAGGGGAAGGAGGAGGAGGGAGGGGAAAAAAAATCTAAGATATATGGAAGTGATTGTAGAACACTGAAAACAAAATAATTTAATTTTTTTAAAAAAGGAGTAGTGGTGAGTAAGAATAATTCAGGGGAGGAAACAATGAGGAGTAATGTACTCCATTAGTAGGCAGACATGACAAAGATGGCCTCCTGGAAAATAATTCATGAAATCAACCGAAGCAGTTTGTCAGTTTCAGAAAGTTCAAAAAGCCCTTAGTCCAGTACCTTTCACAGATGGCACAGACACTTTGTTTCTTCTCAACTCGGAATTTACTTCTACACCTGCTTAATGAGTCTGCCAGAAAGTTTTCTGAACCATTAATAAAGACAGGCTGTCACAGTGAAAGGATTCCAAAATCATCACCTGCAGATGTTCACAGCTAAAAATCTTGGATCCTAACTGGCTTTTCATTATTGGTACATAATGAGCATTAAATATTATTTGCCCTACCTCTGAATTTCGTTCTTCCAAAAAGGTTAAGATAAGTGTGAAACACTTTTTCTAGAGAAAGTTAATAAGACATCTATGAAGAAATGCTTTAGCTCCAACTGGCTATTTTCCAGAGACTACACACTGATTCAAATGTTTAGTCAAGCCCTAGAGGATTTTACTCTCAGGATTACCTGCAGTTGGTTGGATGTCACAGCTACACCGTTTTTTCCAAACAGAACAATAGGTATTTTTTATTACCTAATTTTTAAAAATCCAAGGTAAAATATATTTAAGATTCTTATGGAGAATGGATTTAAATGAATACAATTCAGTCTAAAACACGTTTCAGTTTAGGTTCAAAAAGCAACAAACTATATTAATTTACAATGCATAATAATAATAAAAATAATTGACATTTTAAAAGATTTTGCATAGTGCTAAGCACATGCTAGTTCATTTGATGCTCACAACAAGCTCATGAAGATACATGCTATTATCATCCCATTTTAATGATAAAGAAATTGAGACACAGAGAAATTAAATTACTTGACCAGGGTCAGACAACTAGGGTGTGAGAAAGGACTCCAACCCAGATCTTTTAGAATCCAATGCAGTACTGAATTATACACGAATTTAAATATTTACAGAGAAGCAGAAAAAAAAAAACAAAACAAAACATTATACTCCTTTCTGGAAAGATGCAGAGAGCACATACTCTCCTATTTTAATTACTTTGGCAAAAATTTGTTTAATTCAATATGCCTATTTCTCCCCTTCTTTCTGAAGAATAAGTCACTTAATTGCCTGGGATCATCAAAAGTATGACACGGAGTGAGGGATGTGGAGCTGGAACAGATAAATAGAAGTTACGTGAAAAAGACTGGGGGGGAGGGGGGATGAAAGGTAGTGTATTACAAATGTACCATGAGTCCACAGTATAGTTAAGAAGTCAAGAAAACTATTGCCTTTTTAGATTTCATTAAAAAAAAGTCCAGTATCCAGGAACAAGGACATGAGTCCTGGCTGTTCTCTGTCCTCACAATATTCTAACTTGAATACTGTTTACAATTCTGAGTACCATGTTTCAGGAAGAATAATGATAAATTGGAAATTGTGCAAGAAAGGGCAATCAGAATGGTGAAGGGCCTCAAGCACTTGCTATATAAGAAACAAATGGGAATATTTAACCTAGAGAAGACAAGTTATGGAATGGCATGATAGCTGTCTTTAAGTATTTGGAGAGCTGTCACATGAAAGAAGGATTGCATTTGCTTTATTTAGCTTCAAAGAGCACAATCTGAAGCAAAAGGTGGAAGCTGGAAACAGTCTTGATGTAAGAAAAAAGTCCTAACAGAGCTATCCACAAGTTTAATGTTGTTTAGTTGATTGTGTTTATGACTTCATTTGGGATTTTCTTGGAAAAAATACTGGAATGGTTTACTATTTACTTTTCCAGCTCATTTTACATATGAGGAAACTGAGGCAAACATCATTAAGTGATTTGCCCACGGTCACACAGCTAATAAGTGTCTGAGGGTGAATTTAAACTCAGGTCCTACTGACTCCAGGGTCAGGACCCTATCCATTGCACTACCTAGCTGTCCATCAAGCGGTTTCTTGGAAATTGGTAGGTTCCCCCTCATTGGAAATCTTCTGGCATATCTTGTGGAAAAAATTATTTTGAAAGCTTAGGTTGGACAAGGTGGACACAAAAGTCCCAACTCTGAAATCTTTTTAAAATAAATTTTGGACTAGTTAGTCTCTAAGGTCCTTAATACCTCTAAAAATCTATGGTTCCTGCTGATCCTTATGATTTTTTTTTATTCAGTGTTGTCTTATTTTAAATTCCAAATTCTGTCTGATCCTCTTCTTCCTAATCTACCCATTGATAATGCAAGAAACACAAAACCCATTACATATATGCAATTCTTATGCTGGCCATCAGTATTTAATGTTGGAAAATTTTTGTCTACAAAATAATTCATTATTATAATATCTAAACAAAGAGCTGCTAAACAGGTGTATTTAAAGGATTCTTGCAAATCTAAATCTTACTGATGGTTTTTAAAATTAAAGAAGAATAAGAAAGAAAACCTACATAAAGTTACTACTCATCAAAGACAGCAGCTATAATAGAAAAAGAATGGCAGCTGAGACATCTAGAAATTCACAGGCTGTCAAAATGAAGAAAGGAGTCTGCAATAAAACCCATGGACTCAGATGTCTACAGATAAATATACAAAATACGGCTATACAAGCAAGGTGAATTAGGAACCAAGAAAGCAAATTTTAGGACTCAGTGGCATGGGACCAATAAGGATAATGGAGATCTAGAAGAATATCTGAAAAAGGGGAAGGGGTGGGGGAGAGAAGTGACATATTATGTAAAAAAGATATTAATGGAAATAAATCTAGGAACTAGATGTTGGAAGTAGGATAGAGGAGCATATGCTGTATATGTAAATGAAAGGAGATAAAAACAGAATGGAAGAGAAAGGAAAGGGAACATTAAGCGCCTAGAATGTGCCAGAGCACTGTACTAATGCTTTATAAATATCATCTTGTTTGATCTCCAAAAAAATGTTGTGAGGTAGGCACTATTATCATCTCCATTTTATGAATAAACCTAGAAATATGTTTAAGTGACTTACTCGTCCAAGGTCAGAAGTTCTGAGTCTGGGTTTGAATTCAGGTCTTCCTGACTCTAGGTTCAGCTATCTATCCAAAATTCTGGGGGTACACTATTGACCAACTAGACAGAAAAGGAAATGAATTCAGTAAAAATTAACCAAAGCCTGAATTATCTAGGCATTTGACATAACCGTTTCTTTCAAAATTCAAGAACCTATTTGTTTTTTCTTCAAATAAATTCATTATTCAGAAGGTGGATTGGGCAAAGAAAGAAACTACTACTGTAGATCTTATTCTCACCAACAGGACATAAATGGTTACTGAGGAAGAAATAATAGATTTCTATAGATTTCAGTGGGGGAAGTAAATATGCCATCTCAGAATCTACAACAGGAAAGGAGAGACATAGTGTGACATGTTCACATCATCTTCAGAAAACAGATCTCCAAAGTATTTTGTTCAGATATGAACTGGACAAATTAACCTCTGAGTTTTGAACTCTTAGATTCAATGGTTCAGGGAAAATATAGGTTGGACCTCATGGACTGAAATTATAGGCCAGAAGTCAATCTAGGAAAGATCTGAACCTCTTGAGAAGGAAGTTTTGAAAAGGGAAGGAAGTCTCTTTTCTAAAAAGACTGATAAATGTACAGGTCACTCACCAACGAACTTAAGATTTTTACAAAGGATAGAAGCAAAGACAGGTAACAGAAAAGGAATACAAAAGAATGTCATGATCTGCTAAGAATAAGTTCAGGGATACTAATGCTCAAAATGAGCTAAGTCTGAGAAAAAAATAGTACAAATCAAAAAAAGATTTTTCTTTTTCAAAACAAAGTAGGAAATATAAACATACATATATCTTGTATGTACAATTTTTTCAAGTTATTCTCCCCTGTTGGAACGTAAGCTCTATCCTGGCAGAGTAAAGGTTTGTGTCTGTATTGCAAAGGATGGGAGAAAAAATGGCTACTAGGAAGCTGAAATGCAAACTAAGCAGTGAGAAGGTAAGGGAATGCAAAGCTGACTTCAGTGAGTTCAAGACCATAAACCTGAAGGAATTCATCTTCAAAACTGACTTTTCAAAACTGATTCCTGAATCACTGACAGTGATCTCTGAAAGATCACAGAGAATAAGTGAGGTGTTATAGAATAGGAGAGGAGCAAATATTGACTCAATTTTCAAAAGGGGAATAAAAATACAGAGTCTGAAATGTACAGGCCAGTAATCATGAATTTAATTACCTATAAAATTCTGGAATATATTATTAAAAAGAATATCTAGAAAGAGAACATATAGAAATGGAGGTGGTGATCAATATGGCTTAATTAAGAGCAGGCCACAGGAGAGGCCAATGACTATTGTACAACTTCACAGGAAGATTATTTGTTTTGAGAACACTGACTAAATTGTCATTACCACAGTAATGATAACAGCTACTAATTCAAAGAGCAAGAAATAACTCTCCTTCCTCATCTCTGTTTTTTATAACCCCTCCAAGGCTCAGCCATAAGTGCTGCTTTCTACATCAATCTTTTTCTGACTCCCCTAGTTGTCACTGCCTTTCCCAACTGAAATTACTTTGCATATTTCATATAGTCTTCTCTTTTTAAAAAATTATATCATTTTAATAATGTAAATTCCTTGAGGGCAGGACTGTTTTACTTCTTTGTGTCCCTTTTACCTTACACATAACAAGAGTTTAATAATTGCTGAACTGAATAATCTTTTTTCATCTTTTTTGCTATTATAAGTAAAAATGACAGGTATGAACAATGCTGTAGACAGTTTATCTAGATTTTACTCAAGTACTTGAGAGAAATTCAGCAAACTATTCTATGAACATGATAGAGAAATATAGAGTAGATGAGCAAATTCAGAATTGTTTGGATGGTCAGACACCAGCTCAAAATTAATTTGGAGAGAGGTTACCAATGAGGGGAGTACCCCAGGAATTTATACTTTGTCTTGTGCTATTCGACATTTTACTTCTATAAATGCATATCTATCAAATTTACAGATGACATGAAGCTAGAAGTAGAATCAATTTGAAAAGGAGAAAAAAGAGGTGTTTGCAGATTCCAACATGGCCTGACAGTGAATTTACCAAACTCAGATTTTTCAAATGACAGCAAAAGAAGACACAATTATGTCCAAGAAAGCACTTATTAAGTGTCTATTTTGTGCCAGGCACAAAACAGAAGATGAACACAAAATCATGGTATGACCCTGTGAGAAAGGTGTTAGGACTGCTTAAGTTCCAAACGAGCTGGGGTTGGTTGGAAAAGCTAAGGATGACAAGAAGTTCTGTTTTAAGTTATACTGGGGAAATATAAGAGGATCAAAAAAGGACCGCTATTCAGAGTAGATGTGAGAATGATAGATGATGACAAAAACAAAGGCAGAAGAGATAAATTCTTTGTTTCTTTTTCCAAGAAAAAGGACCATTTTTTTTGACAGTTATTAAACTGCTAAATCTGGAAGATCCTGAAAATGTAGTTTATCTAGATTTTAGCAAAGAATTTGATAAAGTCTCATGTTATGCTTAAGGGAAAGATGTGCTAGATGACAGTGCAAGCAGATGGTTAAATTCAAAAAAGTCATTAATAGCTCAATGTACACTAGGATAGAGGTCTCCAATGAACTGCTCTAGGAACTGATGCTTAGTCCTGTGCTTTTTAGTATTTTTATCAATGACTGTCACAAAGGGATTGATAGAATGCTCATCAAATTTAATACTGGGAGATATTAGTGAACTCAATATAAGTAAATTGTTGGGTTTAGCAGCCAATAATGTTAATGTGATCTCAGACTTCATTTAGACAGGCACAGCTTCAAGGAATAAGAAAATGATAGTCCTGACTGTACTCTAACTTGGTTTAGAACACAACTGGAGCATTGTACTTGGTTCTTGGCACCAAATTTTTAGATGAGCATTGATAAAAAGAAGAGCACTCAGCAGAGGGCAACAAGAATAATAAAGGACTTCAAGTTCATCCCAAAAGAGTTTTGATTCAAAGAAGTGGAGTTGTTTAGCCTGAAGAAGACTTAAGGAAACATGACAGCCATCCTCAAGTATCTGAAGGACTATTACCTGGGATTAAACGTGTGGTTTCAATATTCTAGCCCTACAAAAGGTTTTATTGGACTAGATATTGCTATTATATAGGACAATGGCAAGGGACTTCCTTCAGGAAACTTTCCTGCCTGCAAGCAGAAAAATTAAAGTGCTTATTTAACTTGATGTTAATAATTTTCCATCAATATTTCACCTTTTTTATCTCTGAATGTTAAAAAATATACTTAATATTTGCTCATCAGGAGCTTCACTGATTTTATTACATATACATCTCTCAACTTTGGCTACCTCTGCCTGGTGTCCTAATTTTTATATCCTTTTCTTGGGTAACTTTGCACAACACTGTATTTTCTGTTTTCTCAAAAGGTTATATATTTTTTGGCTAAAATCAATTTAAATGAAGAGATGAGCTATGAAACTGATTAGTTTATCTGCAGTCTGGCTCTCCCCTCCTGATTGTAATACTGAGAATGAATCACTTGCTTAAGGTCACATTGTGAGACAACAGCAAAAATGAGGCTATCACCCAGATCTCCTTTACCTTGGGGCCACTTTCTTCTCAACATAAAAATATCTAATGTCAAAGTGACCCCTACATTGTCTCCCTTAGTGTAAAGGAAACACACAAGAATTTAAGGTGAAGGTAAAGAGGTCCACAAGTCAGGGAAGTTCATTCGTACAAAAAAGAAGGGATTCTGCAGATCAAATCCCCTGGGAATAAAGGAAAACTATTATGGCAAAAAAATGCTCCAAGTGTTGGAAAAGGTTCATCAGTACAGAAAGGGATACTGTTTTATTTATATATTTCTATTATTAAATATATTAATTAAATATTATATATTTATATATATATTTATATATATATATTTATTTATTTATTATATTTCTTTGTATCCATACTGTGCCTAATACAATATCAGCAACATTATTCCTGACATGAAAATGAAGGATAAAAGACAAATTAAATATACTAATCTCAGTGAAAACAAAGAAGAGTTATGGATAAGTGTTTTAAAAAAAATGGCAACGTGAAGTCAGATTAGGTAATAGTGTCTGAGATATAGGACCTTAGAAAGAGGGTAAGAGCTCAAAAGCATAACAGATTTGGAAGTTAACAGTACACAGAAAATATCTAAAGCCAAAGAAACTAATTTAGAAGGAATATAATACGATATAGGATGAATCAAAATCTAAGGCAGAAGTTGCCGGACTACCAAGATCACTACCACCTCTAAATCTATGATCCCTTATACAGAACAATAGGTTATTACTCAAAACTGAGCTTTAGGGGATTAAAAATAATGTAAAAGTTGTATTCAAATTAAAGAAACAAAGGAAAAGGAAACGGTAGATACTGTGCTTCCCTGAACCACCTGAATTTCTAGCTAATCATTTTGTTTTTATGACTAAAGCTGTAACATCTAAAGTCTTTATGTCAAAATTTACAAGTTAAAATATAGTTCATAATCACAGTCATTCATTTTATATATTTAATAAGCCAGAAACAATTAAATCTAGCTTTCTATAAATCACTGCAAAATTTATCTATTAATTCTACATAAATATCATAGTAGAAAAGAAAAAAACAATAATTTACAAATGACTAACAATTTGGACAATTACTTTTTCAATAACAAAATTTTAATGATAAATATCACAAGTCTATTAAAAATGTGCACTCTCCCTTAACATTCATATTGAAGAAAAATTATTACTTTAAAATGTTTCCTAGTCGGCATTTATTTATTCTATATTTTTCATTTTATGGTATGAGAACTAATTGTACCTTGTGAACTGAAATTACTATGATCACCATTAAAATATCTGTTTATAGGGAGAGAACTATCCAAACTGTCATTCTAATTAACTTCATATATATCTACATATAATATAAAGATCTATTTGCATTTTGCATAAGTAAATTCTCCCAAAATCATCATAATAAATAACTGTAATTATGTATTAATGTACAAAAACACCCAAATCCTTACAAGGCACAATTTCTTCTTTTAAAGGAATTCCAAAGATTCCTAATGTTAAGATTATAAATACTTTCAAATTAAAATATAAATGTTTAAATTTTAATTTTAACCTCCCCCCCGGAGATAATATTTTCTGAGAAGTTAAATATGCGTAACAAAAACTGGTGCCTATTCATTAATACATAAACAGGAACATCTAGAGGACCTCACCTAGATTCTCATCTAAGAATATTCTTCTTCCATTTGAACTCTGCACAAAATATTGTCCACAACAATAGCAAATACTTTTTTTAAAAAAACATTTCACTTAATCAGAGGATCTTTGAACAAAAGTACCTCTGTGGTTTCATTTATGTTAATGCATATATGAGGCACATTCCATTGGAATAAAATGTATTAAAGCCACGTTTTGCTCTCCAAGTTAAAAATCTTAAACAATCAATATATAATAAATATAATAGCATCACATATACCTTCCAGTCAATTACGGCTGCGAAAAATCATTTGTAAAACTGTCTCTATGCCCTTCTCATATTAAATGAAATTCCTTTTAGGAATATGACCGTGCTGATTTCACTGAATGTCAAAAATATGGTAGAAACAGACATTATTTCATTTGAGTCTCAACAATATTGTGAGGTACAGATGCCATAGGAATGTGCATCTCCATTTTATAGCTGAAAAGACCAAGAGGTTAAATAACTTGTTCATATGTGACCAAATGTTCTTGGCTTGTCAGAGGACATGTTCATAGAGCTACTGTCAGGGTCAAGACTAGACCTCAGAAATTCCAGATGCCAAGTCCAGTCACCATTCTACTTCTCCATGATGCCTCTTCAATTACCACTTTCCTCAGTTATCCTCATTATCGCTAGGCTTTTCCCAACTTAACAATCATACCCAATCTTTACAATGAATCTCTTACACATCTATCAGGATATATTTCAGCCGGTATAACATATTTACTTCTTAGTTTGACTCAACTGAGAGTTAGAAAAACTTAGGTTTGGCTTTACTATTAACTTATGTATGACCTTGGACAAAGCCAATGAACTTCTCTACATTTCTGTTTTCTCATTTTAAAAAATGAGAGTGGTACAACTGGCAACTTCGAAAGTCTCATCTCACTTCATAAGTATGATTCTACGAAAGATTAATATAGGTATAACTCATTTGAAGTAAATTTGGTTTTACAGAATTTTCAGACTCAAAGGACTGATTAAATGATTTTTCAGCATCTGGAGTCTTGAACTTAAGTTATTTTCAAGGTGCAATGCCATGTTAGATAGTGACTTCTATTAACAAAGAGTGAAACTGTTGACATTAGACAGTATGAGATACCTGGACCTAAGTGGAGAAATATTTATGTGCATAATCAGAGGATTTCCAGACAAAGAAGAAATTCCAAAGGTATGGAGAAGAGTGGGATGATATGGGCTAAAAGAGCAGGGAATCAAACACAACAAATAGGGAGAATCAAGCATTAGTAAAATACAGTTAATGCACTCTAATCATTGTCTTGAATGTTATCATCTAGCAGGGCAATCCATTATGCCATTAAGTTTTCAACTTTTGAAAAATTTCACTTTGAAAAGCATAGGTTCAACTATATATCTAAAAGGATCAGTGAGGGTCTGCTTTACAGATTACAGTGAAACAAAGTAGTTTTATAAAATAAGAGGTTCTTCTATTAACTATAAAAATCATTGAAATCCTTAAGCAATTGTTAGTCATTTAAAGTCAATTTTCAGTATTGTATTTTAGGCTTTAGAAAGGACCACTTCTCTTGTATTAATATGAAATCGTTAAAACACAATTGGATACTTAATCAATGACCTTGAACACTGATGGTTATAAAAGACCTTTCATAACTTAACCTTTCTTCTTTTATAATTGTCAATACTAGTCCCTATGACCAAGACTGTATCAAAATTATTCATCCCAAGCAACATGATCTCTCTAACACTTAGTGTTCTTGTTCTCAGCCTAGAAATTTGTACACTAGAACAAATTAGAGACATGGCTATCATACACTGTCAGCAATTTAAAATTTGGGAAATAGTTTTCATGAACTTATTTTTAAAAGCAAATTTGTATATGACACTGGAACAGCACATTTATCAGCCTATATGACATAAAATTAAAGGAAGTTGGCTTAGAGAAGGCTATCAGGACTTAGTAGCAACCTTCAAACACCTGAAGAGAGATTGTATGAACAGCTGTTTTCTGTTTCCGGTGAGGATAAGAAAAGATGTAATCAGCTTACACTGCAGTAACAGAAACTTAGGGTAGATGAGAGAAAGAATGTCTTGACTCTTTAAGAGACGTGAGTCACAGGAATGTATTGCTAAATGAGTGAGTAGAGTCAAATTCTCTGACTACAAGATTTCTTTACAACACTATTATGCTATATTTTCAAATGATAAACATTGATTTTATACAGCTATACATGAGTGACCTGGAAAAATAAATATCTTATTTGATAAATAAAAACCTGCTTTCCCTTTCTCATTAGGCCTCTTTTGTTTCAGATTTTACAAGTATCTAAAAAAAAAAAAGAAAAAAAATTCACTGAAACTTAACCCCGCTTCTCTTAAAAGATAATAAAAAGCTCTGTGTAAAAAATAAAGGAATGGAAAAACTTTACATATCCCTACAATGGAAAAGCCAAGACCAATAATACAATTTAACCTTCTGAGTCTAATGCATATATCTACACAACGCATAAAGTTTTGTTTGGCTCAATTCTTCAAACACTTCCTCTTTATGATCCTTTTTCTAATAACTTGATGTTTTGTCATTAATTCAAATATAAAACTGTTACGTTTCCCAAGATGCTCCCAAATTCCAGCCATAAGGAGAACAGAAATATAAAGGTGAAGAGAAAAATGATCAAAACACTTCTTTGCCTACACCAACAAACCTCCCTCCAAAGTCTGACAAGTTGATCAGTCACCTTTTCTTGGGAACAGAAATCGTTGATAGTTTTAAGACCTTTGGATCAGGAGGACAATATCACTTTTTTTAGAAATATTAACAAGAACCAACCATATCAAAAGCAGCTCAGAAATATATTAAAATAGAGTGACCAAATGCAAGTTGTTCTTCCCAACAATGACAGAAAGTAGCTGGAAGTTAAGGCTGCAACTGTTTCCAACCTAAAAGCTTAGAGCTTTTGTGACAGGATCAAAGGAAGAAATCAAATCCGTGAAGCTCAATTGCTTTTCCATCATCTGATTTGTAATATCAGCCTTGTTCTGAACAGTGCCTTAGGAGCTCAAAATCATAAGGGTTATGTACCACATTGTTAGTGATCAAATCACTTCAGAAAGCATTCCAGGGCAGCTGGGATACAGAGGTCCCACACAACTACAAGCAACTTATTCTCCAAGGCCTGAGAACCAAAAGCTATTCTCCCCCTCCCCCTTTTATTCTGCATTTTAAGGATGACAGGAACATGATAAACAGCCAAAGCATAGTCCCCATCAATGCCCTACCAGGACAAAGAGGCTTTGTGATTGACAGAGGAAACTTTAAAAAAGGGAGGAGACCCACTTTTTCTTCCTCCAGGGATGGCTCTAGATAGAGACAGTTGAAATTTTAGAACTTAAAAGCTTCTCCCATTTCTACTAGCTTACCTTGCAGGTAAACACCTTTGGTTCACTGACTCAGTCACATATCTGAAATAGAATCTGTGCTGAAAACTGATAATGGTGGAAAATATATTCTCAGTCAGCTTTACAGCTATTAATTTCTGCACAGCTTCTCTGTAAGTGGCATACATCTTCTCTGGCTTAAGTCATGAAAAAGAACATGCAGCTATGCCACGTAAAGCACTGTGGCTGGCCCTTTCCTTTGGACTTGTCACCGTGGTCTTGGAACACCATCATCTGTGCTATCTTCTCCCTCCAGTACTAGATTATATATTATCTGAGAGTTAGAGTTAAAAAAAATAGCTACCACCCAGCATAGTGCCTTGAACACAGACAATATCTAATAAATTTTGCTGAAATGAACTGAGAATTATGAATTGGGAGACAGCATATAATGAACTAAGGGAGAATTTCAACACATTTCAGGCTGTCTTCTATTCCTAGAGACACTTGGATATAATGAATACTGAAAAATCACCTTTTTTACTACATTGTTCCTGTATATGCAAGAAAACTAGTGAAAGGATCACTTCAATGACCCCACAAAAAAAAAAACAAACCAAACAAACAGTACCATAATATTAACACAAAAATATCACAATAAACGGAATTTAAAAAGTACTGATTTCAAATATTTAGACTGGCACTTGGGTATCAACACTCAGAGAACAACAACTATTTGCAAGTCAAAGTTTAGTTGAGGAGGCAAAACATTTTAAAAAAAGAAGAAGAAGAAGAAGAAGCACCAGACTGAGTGTCATGAGAGCTGGGTTCTAATTTCCAGTCTGCCATTAAATAGCTATGTCATGACATTTAATTTCTTGGTATTTGCTTCTTCATCTGTAAATGATAACAATAATGTAAAAGAAAGCAACATTAAAGGACAAAAGAATTTCTATCAAGTGCAATGCTCAATACTGGCTCCAGATGACTGATGACCACTTTTCTTTCAGTACAGTGGTGGACTGTGAGTGTGGTATGGTATTTCTTCTGTCACTCCCATTTACTCTAACAGGCAGTTTACTTAACTGTTTTGTTTGTGCTGTCTTCTACTTCCTCCCCCCCCACCAGATGTTATAAAGAGGCAGTGTGAGTATTACATTTGGCTTCAAGAAAGACCTGGGTTCAAATTCTAATTCTAATTCTATCCATGAGAAGCTGAGAAAGTCACTTAACACTTATTTAGCAACCACTGACAATGCTGTATGAAGAAATTAGAGATTCCATATTTAACAAAGAAGACTATGTTCAGAAAGGGGAGAACTATTAGGAAGTGAATATAACATAAATGCACCAATAAACTATTTTCAAATGAAATAGTATGCTTAATTATGTATTGTTAAAAGAAAAACATGATTATTAAACAAAATAAAGTAATAACAAACTAATATTGTTTCTACGACGCCTTTCGAACATGACTTCTGGGCATTTGTTCACGTTTTGAGGCTCTTATGTTTACACAACTGTGGTTGCTCTGGTTTGTTTTTCCCCACTCTGCATTACTTCATGTAAGTAGCCCTATATTTCTTGCAGTATAATTACATTAAATTATATTAATGTAATGTAACTGGTTCAGCTATTCCCCAGTTGTTTTACAATTTTGTTGAACAATTTATTTTTGCCATTACCAATAGTGTAGTTTAGAATATTATTTATGCAGATAGGTCTTCTAATTCCTATCCAGTTTAATACAGCAGTGGGTTCATTGGATCAAAGACTATGAACAATTTTATAGCTTATGTTATAGCTCCACAATGACTTTCAAAAAGACAGGTCCAATTTACAGCTTAAGCTAATGCAAAAGGAGGAACTGACTGAATTAATCACTCCACCAAAGTAACTAGCTTAGTCATGTGAGAATACCTTTATTATATCAGTCATTTAATTGATCAAAGGAATTAACAGAGCAAAAAGTTCCTAATCAATTTGAAAGGAATAAAAACCAGTGAGTAGAATCAAATGACTACAGAGGAAATATGTGGGGGTTAGTTAAGGAGACCCAGCCATGCCCTACAGGGCTTTTTGTAAAATAGCAAGACAGTTCAGAATCTGAGCATCTTAGAGAAAGGCTCAACTAAAGGAGAGAGCAGTTCAGCACCTCCTGAGAGGAAATCACTGAGTGGAGGGAGGGTGTAGGGAGAGAAAGAGTCCCCTTTCTCCTTCCCACCACCCCTTGCAATCAGAAGAAGACCAAGTGAGCTTCAAAAGGTAAAAGGATTTTAAATTTCCCACAGGTATCCTACCAGCATCCCTGGAAGAGCTGACAGCAAAGCCAAGGCAAAATAAGACATACTGAGGAAAGGTAGCTTCAAGACTCTACAGGAAGTTCATCAGAACGCTACACTATGCTTTAGGGGAACTTAATGAGAACTCCACAAACGACTTCCAAAGCTAAGTTACCCTCTTTGCCACATATGCTCTCTGAATTCAATCGTAAATACTTAGCGACAGCATGCTCCCACTTTGGTAGGATGTTTTGCACCAAATGTTTTTTCCTATAGCATTTTAGTAAATATCCTTTTCTAAAAGTAAATAAAATCTGGTTAATTGATATCAACTGATAATCAATGGAGAAAACATACCAGGAGGCTTTGGGGCTATGTAGAAATAGAAAAACCATACAAAACACAAAAAGTATCACTAAAACACTGAAAGGAAAAGCAGCCAGCTGTCCTCAGGGGATTTGGGAAGATGGGCCCAGAATTTCAAAGACTTTAAAATATTTTGAAGAATATAAAAATACTTTATAGCTCAGATAATTATTTTTCAAATTTTTTCCAGTCACAGAAAATCTAACACTAAAACCTTTCTGCAGCCTCTAGGTTAAGATTTCCCAAAATTCAAATATTAATATAAAGGTATTTTGTTTTTTGCTTTGTTTTGTTTTTATCAAGTCTCAGAATAATTTAAATAACTTTCTGTTAAGAAACAAAAATAAAAAGGTTTTTCACTTGAACCAAAGGTAGTATGAAAGCCAGACCCTTCTCAAAGTTTCTTTTCTTTCTATTACATTGAATTTTGAATTAACTCTAAAAATACTAAAGAATCCATTAACGGTTATTCAGCTTACAAAGATGTCAGGCTCTCTGACCTAATAATTACTGCAGTTAACTTGTGTACCTTGGAACAACAACAAAATCTTTTCCTTGGACTTGATCCAATGAAGAGACAGCTAAATATATACTTCCTGAAAGTCCATTATAACATAACAAATAATTTTTAAATTTTTACTGGTTTATAACTTTAAATGCAGCTTTTCCAATGTTTAGAGTCAAAGAATTAAGACATGTCTTTTGTGAAACAACCCTATATAGTCTCAGGATTAATCACCTTGACAACCAGTCTGGGACTTTAACTATATAACTCTGAGCAAATTGTTGGATTTTCTAGAAGTATGTGGAGAAAGTTTCTATCTAGACTTATTGTAATTATATTGAAGATACAATCACACTTTATAATGGCATTCTTCTTTTATTTTTCCAATTTATGCTCACTTTTATCTTTAATATCAGAATAATTTCCCAATATATCTCCACGCCTCACCATTTAAGTTTTCATAGTAACCCAAAAAGGAAAAGTGACACACAAAACCACAAAAATACAATCAAACAAAAAACTGAAAAAAAAGTAAAAGCCAACAAGCAAAGTGAAAGGGTACATGCAAAGTACCCCATTTAAAACCTCCACCTCTACTGAAAGAAGGGAATTATGCTTTCTCTTTTCTCAAGAACTAGAACTGATCAATAATTAATTAATGCTTTGACAACCTCTAGATCTATGAGTCTATGATAATTCAACTTAATAGAGCCCAAGGTTTAGACACTTAAGGCATGTATGACTGTATGCTCTGAATGATTGCTAGATGCATAACTGCTCAAAATAAACATACTAAGTTTGAAGTGGTCTAATATATCCCTCTCTCAAGATAACTATGAAAGCTTATTTCCAGAAAATATCTGCTTTATATATCAATGGAAAGTTATAAAGTGATTCTGATATGTTAGCATTTAAGGAGGAATCTTACTGACTTTAAGACCATTATTCTATCCATTTTACCACATTGCTTCCTATTTTCCCTAAAATGTTTTCATAACTATTATCCACACAAAATATCTTTCTCTAAAACCAGAATAAACAATACTATCTTTAGGTATCTTTACAATTTTTTCTCCAGTCATAGTTTATGTCTGGTAATTACTTAACAGCAAACAATATTCTAAGCTCAGCTGTCAATTATGACACTTCTGTACCCACTGATGAACTAACTAAATAGAGAACCTGGAACTGTTAAGGAGAATGCTTAAGATGGGTAAGGATTAGGGATGTGGAGTTAAATCTATTCACCATACCAAAAAAAAAAAAAAAAAAAAGGAAAACAATGACACAGTCGTCCTCTTCCCATAGTTTGCAAAATCTTTCTTTCTTTATAGAAATCTGGAAATGGATTTCCTGAGAAGTATTACAATACTAGACATTGACCCATGAGTTGAAATTCAAAACATTAAGACTATTGTACTTTGCACATGAATTAAGAATCTTCATGAACTGTCATTTTTAGAAAATCATTTGGGGATACCTCCTTCCCTTCTTTTTCAGAAGCAGGGATAAAACCATGGGTTTATAGTATTGAATATGCTGATTAATTTTATATAATTTTTTTCTTTTTTTAAATTCTTTCCTCAATGGAAAGCTCCTTTCAGAAGGGCAGGAGTATACATTTGTTTAAAAATGATGGTAAAATGGGGAGGAGCCAAGATGACGGAGTAGAAAGAATCACATACAATTAGTTCTTACCCCACAGCCCATAAAATACCTGTAAAGAAGAACTCTCAACAAATCTAGAGCAGCAGAAGCCACAGAACAATGGAGTGGAGGAGATTTCTGTTCCAGAGAGACTTAAAAAACCAACAGGAAAGGTCTGGTGTGCACGGGACTGGAGCACAGCATAGCCCTGCCTTGGCCACACAGCAACCCAGAGGAGCAGATCTGAGCAGCCTTCAGGAACAGAATCTCCAGTGGCAGCTCAAATCCCTCAACCCACAGGTGCCAAAGGTCTGTGAGAGGGTCTTTTCAGCTAGCTGAGAGGGGAGCAAGATGTCCCCATAACTCAGGCCCCCTCAGGAGGCAGCAGTAGAGGCAGCAGCAGACAGGGGCTCCCAAAGCAGGTAGTAGCCTGCATCCACTGTTGAAGGTCTCATTGTAAACCCCGAGAGAACTGAGCCCTGTGTGGCTGCCCTGCCCCCGCCTGACCAGCTGAATAGCAGCCCCACCCCCACTGAAAACCCTTAAGTCTTGGGAGCAGCTCATTTGAGTCTCAGCCCCCAAGCACTGGCTTGGCAGAACTGGAGGCAAGGTGGTTGTGGAGAAGAAACTCAGAAGTCAAGTAACTGGTTGGGAAAATACCCCAAAAAGGGGAAAAAAATAAGACCATAGAAGGTTACTTTCTTGGGGAACAGGTGTCTCCCTCATCCTTTCAGATGAGGAAGAACAAGGCATACTGTCAGAGGAAGTCAAGGCCCTTGCCTCCAAAGGGAACTTAAACTGGGCTCAGGCAATAGAAGACCTTAAAAAACAAGTTAGCAACTTACTAAAGGAGAACAAACCTTTGAGGAAAATAGCAGCTTTAAAAAGAGGCTAACTCAATTGGAAAAAGAGGTCCAAAAAAATCAATGAGGAGAAGGAGGTTTTAAAAAAGCAGAATTAGCCAAATGGAGGAGTAGGTTCAAAAGCTCACTGAACAAAATAATTCCTTGAAAGAGAGAATTGAGTTCAGGGAAATGAATGAATATTAGTTAAACCAAAAAGTTAGTAAACAAAACCAAAAATTTGAAAAAACAGAAGATAACGTGAAATAACTCATTGGAAAAACAACTGAACTGGAAAATAGATCCAGGAGAAACAATTTAAAATTTATAGGACTACCTGAAAGCCATGACCAAAAAAAGAGCCTAGACATTATCTTCCATGAAATTATCAAGGAAAACTGCCCTGATGTTCTAGAATCAGGGGGCAAAATGAATATTGAAAGAATTCATTGATCACCTCCTGAAAGAGACTTGAACAGAGAAACTCCTAGGAATATTGTGGCCAAATCAGAGTTCCCAGATCAAGGAGAAAATACTGCAAGCAGCTAGAAAGAAACAATTTGAGTACTGTGGAAATACAATCAGGATAACACTAGATCTGGCAGCTTCAACATTAAGGGATCGAAGGACTTGGAGTAGAATATTTCAGAAGTCAAAGGAACTGGGATTGAAACCAAGAATCATCTACCCAGCAAATCTGAATATAATACTTCAAAGGAAAAAATGGTCATTCAGTGATATAGACGACTTTCAAGAATTCATGTTGAGGAAAAGACCAGATCTATATTTAAAAATTTGACTTCCCAAGACAAGAATCAAGAGAAGCATGAAAAGGTAAACAGAAAAGAAAAATCATAAAAGACTCTCTAAAGCTGAGCTGTTTACATTACTACATGGAAAGAAAATATTTTTAACTCTTGAATTTTTTCTCCCTATTCTGGTAGTTGGAGGGATTGAACATACACATACATACACACACACACACACACACACACACACACACACACACACCCCTAGATAGATAGAGAGTATAGGGTGTATTATATCAGAAGAGATGATATTCACATACAAAAAATAAAATAAATAAAAATTAAGGGGTGAAGGAGGAAAATTCTGGGAAGAGAAAGGGAGTAATGGAATGGGGCAGGGTGTAACTCATAAAAGAAATAAGAAAAATCTTATTCAATGGAGGAGATAAGAGAGAAGGGGAGAGGGGGAAAAATAAAGCTACTCTCCAAAGAAGGGATTAACATGCTCACTAAATTTGATATGAAAATTTATATCACACCACAGGAAAGTAAGAGAGGAGGCAACAAGTGGGGTGAGGGGAATGTTAGAAGGGAGGGCAAATGGGAGGAGTCACTAGAAATAGACATTTTTGAGAAGGGACAAGGTCAATTATAGGGGGGAAAAACAAGGGGGGACAGGGTAGGTCAGAGGGCAATATAATTAGTATTACACAACATGATTATTATGAAAGTCTTTTGCAAAACAAAACATATTTAGTCTGTATTGAATTGCTTGCCTTCTCAGTGGGAGGGAGTAGGGGAGGGAGAGAAGTTGGAATTCAAAGTATCAGAAACGAATGTTGAGAATTTTTATTGTATATAATTGAGAAATAAGAACTTCAGGGATAGGGGTATGGAAATTTATCTTGCCCTGCAAGAAAAGAGAGAAGATGGGGATAGGAGAGGGGTGGCGTGTGATGGAGGGGAGGGTACATTGAGGGAAGGAGTAATCAGAATGCAAGGTATTATGAAGTGGGAGGAGGGGAGTGATGGGGAGAAAAATTGGACATGTTAAAAAGTGAGGTAAAAGCAATTAATATTAAAACAACAGCCTGAATTAGTTACTGAGAATAAATCAATAGTTAGAGATAAGAATTTCAGTCTAAATTTCCTAGAGGAAGATAAGCTCAGGTAAAATTTGGCACTGATGGAAAAGTCAAGGTTTTAATGGTAAATTTGATTTTATGATTGCCATTTAATCAGGAACTAGAACATGTATAGAAAGGCATGTAAACCACTTAAACTTGCCTGAAAAGATGTTCCTTAGCCAAAGTTTAACTATAATCATATATGAAACCTGGTTATTGGAACTTGCCATTTTTAGATGCTATGGGACTATTAAGTGACTGTTCTTCTGAGTCTAACTCCAACTATGGGTAGCAAGACAGGTGATCTGAGTCTCCAATCCATGATGCCAGTATGCTGATGAAATGCTGGTATGAATTGCATAGATGATCTCAAGGGAAGGGTGGGGGAGCAGCTGTTCAGCATGGGCTGAGGTGGGATTCTCCTGACTCAGTTTCCCCAATGACACCTGGCAGACTTTAAACCTGACTGAATGCAAGCGGATAATCTAATCCTGCCTGGAATTGACATGAAGTTGGGGAGATAATGTATCCCTGCAACGTCCTAAACTATTGGTGGCAATTTCCTATAGTTAAAAGGTTTTTAAGCTTAATACCAGACCTATTCAATCACAGATTATTGGTAGGGGAGCATCCGAGGTTGTCTAAAATTAAGCTATTAGGCATAGGACTTTAGGCCAACAACAATAAGTTAGGGTCCTTTAATTCTTAGTAATACTATGGAGACAATTAGGTCAAGAACTTGTGAAGTTAGCAACATAAATATTATTTGTATCTCAGTTGGTTAATGTTTTAAAAACATTTAATTCTTTTGTGGTCCATATTGTAAATGCTTTAAAAAGAAGTATCACCTGACCAAAAGTTTGAATTGCTTTATCTGTTATAAACTGTGTTTAAAAAAAATGATGGTAATATCCAAAAAGAGGTCAATAAAAATTTTTAAGGAAAGAAAACAGTTTTAAAACTAACATCTCAAGGATTGAATTTCTTTCAGAAAAATGAACTATTCCCAAATTTCTCTTCAATGAAACTAATTTTCACTTTCCTTCCTTCTCTGATATCTTTTGCTGCTATAGTACAATCACTTTCACTGTATGTAAACTCGGTCACTTACCTCTCCTCAAAGCAGGTTTAAAATGCCAGTTGGTACTTAGTTGATATCTTCCCCTATTTAAGCACTGAATTTCTAAAATATTTTTGAAAAAATATTGTGTCAAATTCCTGCACTTACTCTGAAGTACAATCATAAGGATCAACTGTTCTGCCAGTCTTTGCCTGGTCAAGTGGTATGAGCTATTCTGAAGGGCAACAGTGTCCTTTTTCACTGCAGGATCTGGCCTACAAATCATAGTGCTTTGCGGATGGCAACACTTTATAAGTGGTTTTATTTTTTGCAAAAATCTTTCTCTAGGATTTATTTAAACCAAAACTTATCAAGGACATTAGTAATTTAGTAAAAGTGTTAGGTTTCTTAGAGAAGCAATCCAGCAAGCTAAGTGTGAAGCATATAAAGACAGAATGAAAGTTTTGGCCTTAAGGAGCTTAGATTTTATCGTAGTATTCTTAGATTTTGAGGTCCCTTCCAACCCACCAACATTCCAGGATGCACCAATCACAACCCAGAACCTGTTCCCAATGACCCACTGACTGATAATATTTTAGGGGCCCTGGACAACAAAACTCCCCTGGGGACAATAGTCACAAGATTGGGGACTTTAACCCAAGGTCCCTCCTAGTTACCACTTCATTTTAAGACTTTTAGCAATGCCTGAGTCTCCTTCCACCCCTACAACTCTGCCCTAGGATGTGAACCCTCTTAGAGAACCCTAGTTACAATGGCCAAGGGCTCATCAATGCCCAGTGCAAAGATATCTGAGGAGCCCCTTCCTGTTGCCAAGTCACACCTTGGAGCTTCAAACTTCCCTAGGACTCTTTCCATCATAAGTCAGAGAACTTTCTAACCCTACATGTTATGATGAGAAGTGTGACCTTCTCATGTAAGCTTGAAACACAAAGACAATGATATGAGCACCAAGCCAACAAGCATTTATTAAATGGCACTGTACTAAATGCTGGGGATATAAATTAAGGCAAAAACAGTCCCTGCCCTCAAGGAGCTTACAATCTAGTGGAAGAAGATAACATTCAAATAACTATGTACAAACACAGTATTGGACCTTCTGAAAAACATTTATGAAGAAACATTTTGTGACTGTAACAAGAAAACAATTCTCAGTAAACTGGTTAAATATTCTGTAGTTTTGCATCAGAACACATCTGCTGTAGGCTTAGTTCTCTCTATATATTTGTATTCGTACTAGGTTCATGTTTCCTGATCTCCTGTAGTGATCTACTGTCTATCTTTTATTTTCATAGGTCATATTAGTCCTATCCAATTTCTATCCTACCTACATTGTAATCCTCTATTAGACAACAAGTTCTTTGATTTTAAGAGATCCTGAAATAATGTTTCCTCTATATCTTCAATTTCTATGTGATACGCTCATGGCAAGTGATTAAATAATAGCTACGTTGAATGAATAAATATATGACAACAGTTTTCAGAATGTAATTTCTTAATCCCAATGACTTAATTTCAATATTACAAATATTTTACATATGTAAATTAAAAAATGCCAAACACTTTAGATGATCCAGAAGGGCTAAATTAATGTCAATCACATAAAGGCAATATAGTGCAGTGATAGCAGCAGATTCGGAATTAAAGGACCTTGGTTCAAATCTACTTGTCATTATTTTAGATAAAAGAATTGGCTAGATCATATGATCTAAAAGAGTCCTCCTAGTTCTGAATAGTTGATTCTGCAAAGACAAACTATAAAAATAATTGCATTAAACAACACAACTTACTGTCCTTGGTACTATGAATTTTGCTTTTTAACATAAGGTACAGTAAAGATATGATATAATCTAACTTTCTAACACCTCCTGAAAAAAACCTTCCCTTCCTGACCAACAAAGTTTCTGGGTGTAACCAGCAGAGAGACTCTTAAAGACAGCAGAGACCAAAGGGTCATTTTATTCCTGACCCTTCCTTCTATAATTGAAAATGCAAGGGCAATAATAATCTATTTGGTAATTGAGATATTAAGAGGAGATAGACTATAAAATTTCAGAGACCGCTGAACAGCTGCAATGATGCTCAGTTACTAATAACTGACATAAAATACTTACAATCCCTTTACCGACCCTTTGAGTTTAAGATCCCATGTATCTTGAAACTTTATATATTATTTTTGTTTTAGTCTATTTCTTTATTAGGGAAAAAAACACCCCAGACCCATTTCATTTATATTTGCATGAAGTTTTTCTTCCAAAAGGTAAATTAATCTGAAAATTAAATCAAGCAGCTTCAACAAGTGTTTGCTGGGCTTTACCACAGTACAGGAAGTAACCTCTTAAAAGATTTTGGTAGGTGGACTTATGAGGGAAAAAAAAGTTAAAATGGTAAACACCAAATGTAGTGATTGAATTAATGTCTTGGCTGCAAATATATTTATTCTTACTTCTTCAGGATAAACAAACCACTGGAAGATTGAGCCCTAGTAAATGATTCCATGACAAATGTGTGAAGGCACTTCGGGAATGGAGCAGTACCATAAAAGCCCATGTGAAAATTGGGCTTTTCTAATTGACAACGGCTTTCCCGCACTTAGCAGCTCATGATATTGAGCTCCCCTTCATCACTTACAAAAGCAAGCTTTCTTATCAACATTTAAACCTGCCTCTCCACTCCCACCTCTCTAGCTATATTTGTCAATGGCCCAGGCCTCTCAGATATTTCTGCCACTAATTATCTACTTTAGATAATTAGAACTGACACAATCCAGCATATACCAATCTTTTTCTTAAAATATGGTACCCAGAACTAATCCCAGTACTCTAGGCCTGATCTGGTCAGGGCAGTGCAAAACAGCACCATCATCTCCCTCTGTGCCTCTCAATGTATCCTAAGACTAGGGCAGCTAGGTGGTGCAGTGAAGAGAGCACCAGTGCAGGAGTCAGGAGGACCTGATTTCAGACACTTGTCACTCACTAGCTGTGTGACCTTGGGCAAGTCAATTAACCCCAATTGCCTCATCCTGAGTTATCTCCAGTCATCCTGATGAATATCTGGTCACTGGACTCAGATGGCTCTGGAGAAGAAGTGAGGCTGGTGACTTGCATGACCCTCCCTCACTCAAAACAAAGTCAAGTGCAAGCCATGTCAGCATTTCACTGATGGCACGGTCTTCTTCAGCAACAAAGGATGAACACACACACACACATCCTAAGACTATGTTAACTATTAACTCCCTGCCTTTTTTTCTACCTACAAATTCTAGTACCCAAATCCCACCCCCACACAACTGCATCGAATGTAAGACACTTGAGGGAAGCGACCACTTAACTTTTGTATCCCAAGTACTTGGCGCTGGCCATGGCACATAGAAGGCCCTTAATAGATGCTTGTTATTTGACTGATGGATGCTCTGGTAATATGTTATTGTTGAATGCTTGTCTCTCTTTTTATTTAAAAGATCTATAAATATTTATTGAGACTAATTCTTCTATTTAATCCTTATATCCTGTCCTTCTAAGACCTTGCTCTAGCAATGGCCCTTTCTCTCTCAGGTATCTTCAAAATCTTCTTCACAGAACTCTTATCATATACCTACAGACACGCTCACTTTGCCCCAATCCTAAATAAACTTCCATTGGTTCTTCCAACTTTTCTAGCTATAAAGTCATTTGATTCCTCCCATTCACTGCCAAACATTTTTAAACAGTGAATTATCTCCAAGTCTACACTTCTTTCACACCCATTCTCCCTGCAAGCCTCTGTAATCTGGCTCCCATTGCCACCATTATGCTAAAATCACTCTCTTACAAATAACCCCAAACCCAGTGCCAAAGCTAAAGGTCTCCTCAATTTTCATTCCCCTTGTTCTATTCTCATTGTCTAATGCAGCTAAATACCCAACTCCTTTTATCTGGATAACCACTCTTCCTCTGACTTTTGAGACATTACAGCCTTATCTTCTACCTGCCCTTTCTCTAAATTCTCATCTTATTCCACAAGGTTTAATCATCATCCTTTTTTTCTTCTCCCAAACTATAATTTTTCTCTGACTTCTCATTTTCTGTCTGTCCGAGGATCTGTCTATATGTGTCTCTAATGTATTATCAAGTTGTATTCATTTTACCTCCACAATATATCTCATATATGGACCATTCTGTCTATTCTAATTGACCTTTCCCCAAATATAGAGCCCTCACTATGCCTACCTGGACTCTTCCAATAACCTCTTCAGAAGTCCTCTGGCCTTTACTTCTTTCACCTTTCCAAATCTATTCTTCATACATTTGTAAACTAATCTTCCTTATATGCATAGAGCTGGTCTTAAAATTTTGTTCAAAATGCTTCGACAGTTTTCAACTATCTACTAAATTGAGTATAAAATCCATAGTCTGGCACCCAAAGCATTTCACAATCTGGTGCCACTAGATTGTGTCTGTGTTCCAGTCATAGTTCACTGTGTCTAACTCAATATTTGAGCTAAACTGAACTACACATTCATCACTATATAGTTTCTAACTCTGTGACTCTGCTCATGTTCTTTCTTATGCCGAGAATGACTTCCTTCTACTCTGCCTGGTAAATTCTTGCCTATCTTTTTTAAAAGTACAACTCATATGACATCTTCAATAGTAAGCAATTCATGACTGCATTTCCCTGCTATCCCACTTGCTGCAGCCATCTACTACCAGTTGGGAATCACCTCTCCCCACCTCCACTCCCCAGACCTCACATTGTATTTTTTTCTGCACTTTTACTAATTTGTCATGCATTATTTTACATTATAGTTATTTATGTGTGGCATATCCCTGCAGTAGACTGTTAGCTACAAAAAGAAAATATTTTATCTAGACTACATATTTACACCCAATTGTGTATCATATGATTATGAACAGACTAAAATAAATGTCTATTGAACTTTTCTGTAAGGACAATATATAACACATGAAAAGTGGTGTGCCAGTTTCATGGGGGTAATTTCATTTCTAAGATTCGAAGGGTGTTAAATCAAATATTTTCTGTTCCAAGAATAGCATCTCTGCTTGCAATCTTTGAGAGAGAAAAAAGCTGCAGGGACATTTAAATGATACCTACTTCTTCCACCCCCAACCTAAGACAGTATTTCCTTATCTGTTCCAACAGCTTTTTACTCTCACACATTACATAATTTCAGGTCTTCAAAAGGTTTTCTGTAGATAATGGAAGGTGTGGAAATCATTCTTCATTAATTATTCTGTGCAATTCTTTTATTTTTTTAAGAATAGAAATTCACTATTTTGCCTTAGCAAGAAAAAAACATGCTATATACATACATATGTATACATAGAGAAGAGGCAGAGGAGAGCACAGAAAATTATTTGGGGAAACTAAACTTTCTGTTACTTTGTTTTCTTCTCAAATGTGTGTGTAATACACAAAGAGGAGAGAATATACAAATTAATAGAAAGGACAAAGAATAAATTTGTATATGCTTTATCTAAAACTGTTCCTAAAAGGACTTTGAATTAATGTCATATCTACAGGCTAATGAACATACATACATACATACATACATAAATAAATAAATGATAAATAAATAGGATCACAGGCTTTACAACCGGGAGGGACTTTCGAGATCATCAAACAAAGGCTCATCTTTTCAGAAATGACAGTTAAGTGACTTGCCCCACATCACACAAGATATGAGTAACAGAGCTCAAATTCAAACTCATGAACTTTATCTTCAAATCCAATAATATGCTTTCCATTCTACCATGCTACCTCACCTACACTCCTAATAATTGACGTTTTGAGAATTCGATGAGTTCCCGTTTTTCATATTTAAAGCAAAAACAATATACAATATCTTCTGAACAAGAGATAAATTAATCATAACATATGTAGAAGACTAAATTGCACCAAGTTCTTAATTTTTCAAGGTAATTTGGGTCTTGCACAAACCATTTTTGTTTTACAAATCAACGTAAAGTTCCAAAATGAGCTGAAATATGTTGGTATTTTAAAGCATCATAAATAGCAATATTTATTAAAAATAAAACATACCTGAAAAAGAACATGTACATGGCAGCTGTGATGCAGAACAAAAGGACCTATAACCAGAAGAAAATAAATTATTGGTAAGTAATGTTCAAACATGAACATGATCATTTACGTATCTCTCAAAAACTAAGCAAGTTAAGTATTTTTAGGAAAATAATTTGTTCTATATTTTATCAATGACTACAATTATTTTAACATATCATTATTCAAGCTTAAAATATACAGAAAATAGGGAGTAAACTAAAAGCAATCAGGTGAAGTTAGGTCTGATAATTCACTACGTCAATATCCCAATGTAACAGTTATAAAGAAGGCCCAGTAAGTGATGTTCATTAGACTGAAAAGCACCCTTCTGTTCCCAAAAATATGAAGGAAATGATGAATTTATAATACATTGTTTCCTGCAATAGTGTTTGTATAACTCTCAGGAAATACAGTGCTACTGCTGTCATCACCATAGCATGTAAGAATTACATAAAAAAACACAAGTCTCACCCAGTCCAATAACAAAGAACTGGAGTCATATCATATGAATACCTTTCAACTTCTTATCACAATCACACACGTTCAAGAAGCTTACATTCATGTGAATATGGACTACTACTGACTCTGGATATTTGTCAAAGCCTATAATTATAGTTTTGTTTTGTTTTTTGCCCCCCAAAACAATTAAAACATAGATCTTGATATATTTTTAAATTGTACAAGAA
The DNA here is from genome assembly GCA_023548195.1 of Bettongia penicillata ogilbyi. NCBI lineage: Eukaryota > Metazoa > Chordata > Mammalia > Diprotodontia > Potoroidae > Bettongia > Bettongia penicillata. Next base: position 4,548,125 of record JAJHZJ010000017.1, read on the forward strand.
AAGTCATATGATTTAAAGAATCGAGAGCTAAAAAGAATCTTAGAGATAATCAGGCACAACTATCCTTTTAAGAGAAGAGAGGCCCAAGGACATTAAGTGATCTGTCCAAGGTCGCTTTGATAGCTAAGTAGCAGTGACATTAGTGACATGCAAACTAGGTCCTCTGACTCCAATTCCAAGACTTCAGTACATCATGGTGGGTCTATAACTGACCCCTAGATTTCTCAGCCCACCTCTATCCCCTTTTTCTCTCACAGCACACCTTAAAAAAACCACTATGTCCTTTCCCCATGAATCCCTCCCAGTTACTCATGAATCACTCTTCTTTTAGTCAAATAACTCCCCCATCTCTCTCCTTAATTGGAAGATCATGAGTCCTAAGAAGGGCCTTTACACATCCCTTACAGCAGAGGTCCTTAACTCAGGGTTCATGAATTTGTTTTTTTAATACTTTGATAACTTGTACTTGTATTTCAATATGATTTGTTTCCTTTATAATCACATACATTTTATTTTTTGCATTTTAAAACTTTATTCTGAGAAGAAAGCCACAGGTTTCACCAGAATGCCAAAGTGGGTCATGATACAAAAAGTTTAAGAACTCTTACCTTAGAACAACCTTCTTATTTTGCAAATAAAGAAACTAAGACCCCAGAGAGATTAAGAGATCTGCCCGAATTCAAAAGGGCAGTTAAGTAGCAGGGCCAATATTTGAACATGGATGTTCTTGATTTCTGTGTTACTAACACCCCACTATATGAACTTTCCATTTCATTGCTGTAAGGAATTCCTGGGGAGGACACTGTAGTCATGCAAATTTACAACTGCTCAGAAATTTGAAGTCTTAAAGATTTGCCTGGGGCACTGAAAGTGAAGCAACTAAGCCAGAATCATACAGCCATACTGTCACAGAAAGCATCTGAGCCCACATCTATTCATTCTAAGACCAGGTTTCTATCCACTATCTCATACTTGCACAGATTATTCCTATGTTGTTTAACGTACAAAATTCAGAGCTTGCTCAACTGTCCTTATTTAGGTTTGGCTGAAATACAGAATATAGTGGGCTCTGAATTACCAAAGAGAAAGGATGTAACTTTACTCAGAACTTGGCTATCCAAACAGGTTAAGGTCTTGATTAAAAAAAAAAAAGTGATGATGATGATATAAAGTTCTAGTACTTCAATATAAATTAAGATGGAAGATAATTCTGGCCTTTACTTAAGATAGTAAACTATCTTGCAAATTCCTAGACATTGTACCAGGTGGTAGGAATACAAAGACAAAAACGAAACCATGCCTGCCATCAAGGAGCTAAACATTATACATGTCCGCAGAGAAGTACATACAGGATATATCTCAAGTAAATGCAAGTAATATTTTGAAGGGAAGGGATATTTACAAGATGGGGGAGAGGATCGTGAGGACAGGTGTCTTAAGGGAGGTGGAATTTGAGCTGAGCCTTGAAGGGGTTACAAGAGGTGAAGTTGAGGAAGGTGAACAAGTCAAGTGAAGGAGATGAATTGTTCAAAGGTACAAAAGAGGGAGATAGAACATCATGTACAAGTAACAGCAGGAGGGCAGTTTAGTAGAGCCATAGTTTGTGGGGAGAAGTAATGTGAAATCAATCTAGAAAGCAGGGGCAGACTATGAGGGCCTCCCAATGTCCCCCTGGAAGTATCCCAAGGGCAATGGGAAGTCACTGATACTTCTTAAACAGAGGAGTAACATGGCCAAATCTATGTATTAAGAATACCAATTTGGGAACTGTGTGGAAGACGGATTGGTGAAGAAAGAGACTGGAGCCAGGAAGAGCAATTAGGAGACCATTAAAATAGTTCAAGAGAAAGATGATGAGTATCTTAATTAGGGTGATTATGGTATAAGTAAAGAGAAAGGGATATGAAAGATGGTGAAATAGCAGATTCAGTAAGACTGTAATTGGTAGGATGGAGGTAGGGAGAAAGAATGAAGAGTCTTATAAGCCTGGGTGACTAGAAAAATAGTAGTACTCTCAAAAGAAAAAAGGAAAGTCAAGAGGGGGTGTGGGTTTAGGCAGATGATGAATTCCATTATGTGTGTTGAGTAGGAGATACCTAATCTAGATGAATATACCCAGCTGGGGATTCAGGAGGTAAGAGCTACATATGTAGATTTGGGAGTAATCAGAAAAGATGTCAATTGAATCCACTTCAGAAAACAGATGAAAAGAGTCACTTGAAACTAATCTAAATTGTGTATTAAATGTCATACTACATACCAGAAAACTGTATTAGGTTCATATTTATCTGAAATGAAAACAAGGGCTATTCTCAAGTTAGAGGATGTATGCTTACATCATTTTAAAAAACTATAATCCAAACCTAGTCTATATGAAGTCTGTTTTTTTCAGGTCCTTACATTTCATATTAGGTAAGCTTTGCTAAAACTGACATTTTTTTCTCTTTACATATGCAAAAAAAAAAAACCAAAAAGAAGAAAAGCATACTTTACAGCCAATTTTTCAACACATAACAAAACTATATTAAAGAAATATTAGGATTTCTGAAAATCAGGTGAAGAAAATTGGTTATTTTGAACTGTTTTAAACTGAATAAAATGTGCTTCCACAATCTTTTCCTTTCTTGATTTATGGCAAAGGGTCAATAAGCAGAGCTTGGCAATGTATTTAACTTTGAAGTTTTTTTTCCAGCTGTAGAAACAGTAATGTTAGGCAAATAGTTGAAAAGTCTGTATTTTCAAGATTTTGCATATGGAGAGAAGTTAAGCTATATCACAACTATCTAAAATTAAATTACTAAAAGGTAGATAGCTATTCACAGACATCAAAGTTAAATAAATGCCCAGTAATTAATGCATATAACAAAGAACCTAGAATCTTTATACAATTTCAAGTCCTGAAGATAGATTTTGCAAAAAATCATTTAAATATCTTAAAATGACTTCTCATGGAAAAAATATAGGTAAGAAGGTACATGGAAAATATAGTATGAATAAAAAAGCAAAGCAAAACTCATAAAGAACTAAAACACAAACCAGACAGGAGTTGAAATTTATTGAAATTGAAGATTAGTCAAGGATCTGTATTTAAAAGCTGCTATAATGTTCAGTTACGTTTTTTCCTTTGTTCCTCTTCCTCTGCCATCTCTTTTGTTTGTTTTGGTCAAGTCATTAAAACACATCTCAAAAAAAAAAACCCAAAAAACCAGAAGGGGAAGGTAACTAACTGTTTAAAGAGAAAGGAAGAGCCAGGAAAAGTTGAGGAAAGGAATAATTGCTTGGAGGGAGATAGGGACTGAAGGGAGGTATGCAAAGTGACTAAAAACAAAAAGGGGATGGAAAAGCTGTAGAAAGATAAAAGGACCAGGGAAGCTTTTATTATTGTTAAATTTGGGTCCAATCCTTGGTGCTTATTTGAGGAGTGTATAATCTCTATAGAACCCTCCACTTTATCCTTTAATCTTTCCTACAACCTAGGAAGTCCTAACCAATGGATCAGTTCAAAACTAATTCCAAGTAATGAATCAGAGATTGAACTAGAGCCTGTTGATTTAAAGGGTCAGAATATAAGCATGGACTCTAATCTAGTGTAATGGGGAAATTAAATAGCCTTGAGAATATCTATAGAACTTTAGTCAATTGAGAAAAGGCATATCCAACTTTTAAAAAAATGTCAAGATATCAAAAGTTAGCTAACAAACAAGATTACCTAAAGATCCTGTATGCATATGGCCTTCTTGGCTCACTACCAAAATATGAGTTTGCTGTGGTCCAATCTGGAAATATGCTTACATAATTCGTGTGGGATCCCCAATCCTTTACTTAATATAGCAAAATGCAATTCAGAAAAAAAAAAAAACTTGCATGCAATTTAGCAACTAGGGGAAGTGGAGAGGAAAACAATATAAAATTCAGAGCACAGAGAAGCTGAAAAAAAATTTTTTTTCAGCAGAGCAAAGTAGCTAAAGTCATCTAGATGGAGTATTCCAGTTATCTACAGATAAATGATGGGGAACCTCATCCTCACTCGAACAGTGACACTCATATTAACCTCAAATAGGAATGAGAAGCAGGCCTAAGGTATTACTCCCCAGCCCAGACGACTCTTTAAAAAATGTTATCCAAAGTAGTTTCAATAGGCAACAGCAGTGCTACTTACAAACATAGCATAGCTTCACTGAATAGTTTTATATTTTGAGAAACTTCCATATTGTTTCTTACAATATTTAACTAGTAAAACAGCATTCACTGCTTCAGGCAGCTACTGTCAGGAAGCTAACAGCTGCCTTCCAGCTGAGTTCCACATGTTTGAGTATCCATTCTGACCTAGTAAAAAGTCCTGAGAAAAGAATCTTAACAATTCAGATACATACATATTGAAAATATTTTCAACACACTATTCATCTGAAAGGCAATACACACACACACACACACACACGGGTGATTCATGTAACAGGAGCATGATATGCCACTCACATGCACATAGGTGGGACTAACTGTTACAAGTGGTATGTCTTGTGCCCATACCTAGGCCATCTGCCAGTTCCTCATGTTTCTGCTCATTCCAGAATTCATTCAGAGAAAATCCTTTTCCTGATTATGTATGGTGTAATTCATATCTGGCCTGGTTCTCACCCCTCCCATACAGCTGTGCATTTCTTTCTACAAATTCACATTTCATTGCCAGCAAAAAAATTTCCTTAGGTCGAGATGAGTAATTCTCACACACAAAATAATCTACTAGCATCAGAGTTAGAAGGTATTTTAGCAATTATGCTATCAATCAACAAACACATATTGAAGACTGACACTGTACTACAAAGAAAAAAATCATTAGTCCATGTCCTCACAAAATTCACATTCTATTTGAAAAAAATTACTCATAAAAAATACAAAGTAAGGTGAATGCAAAGTAATCACAACACTATAGCTGGAAATGTAAAAAAGGATTATATAAGAAGGGGCACAGCTAAAGCACTGAAAGCAGCTTGTGAATGTTAAGAGATAAGGGTTAGGAGAGAACGCATTCTAGATATGACACACAGCTTGAGCAAAAGTAGAAGCAAGAGATGGTATGCCATGTACAAATACGAGCAAGTAGCCAGTTTCATTTTCCCACCGAGTGTGTAAAGGGGAATAAAATATAAGACAGGAAAGGTAGGCTGGAGGGGCTGTGAAGGACTTAAGACACCAAAAAAAAGAAGCTTATGTTTTATTCTAACAATATAACTTGAAGGGACAAATTCAGACATTGTTTAGGAAGATCACTTGTGCAACTGTGTAGAATACGTAGGCAGGGGAGCAGAGATTAGAAGGATACCAATTAGGAGACTACTGTAACAGATTATGTGAAAGAGTATGAAGTCCTGGATGAGGACAGTGAACAGATAGAATGAATTGATTCAAGAGAGGTTACAGAACAGGTGTCAGATCCATAACCTTCTAGCCACATGTAGCCTATAATATTCCAGAGTGTGGCTCAAACAAGAATAAAATATAATTGAAAAATATTTAACAAAATAAATGAAAATACAATAAAACATAGATAATATTACATATTAAGACTAAGTCAATACAGGGTTCGCCAGAATCTTTATGTGATGTATTAGTGGCTCTCATTTCTATTTGAGTTTGACACCACTGCTACAGAAGTTAAAAAATGACAAGACTTGCAAATGTCTAGCTATAGGGAGTTAAAGAAAGGGATGCTTTGAGGATGAGTCCAAGACTGTCAACTTTTGTGACTGCAAAGATAGTGGTACCCTCAAAGAGAAACAGCAAAGGTAGAAATAATAGTGGGTTTAAAGAATGGGAGGGGATGAACTGTTTTGGTCATACTATACAGAGTTTGAGATATCTATAGGACAATCTGCTGGTAACTGTCCAACGGACAATTAGTAATGAAAGAGTAGAGCAAAAGAGATCTATTAAGGCTAGGTCTATAGGTCTGGGAGTCAACAGAATAGAAATTATAACTGAACACAGTACAAAGTGGGAGGAGGGCTTAGGACAGAGTCTTGAGGGGGGATAAGATGAGGATGACAAACCAGTAAAGGAAATGGATAAAGAAGAATCACATGATTTGTTTCATTAATTTCTTCAAATTTTTTATTTTATTTCTCAATTAATGAGCATTTATTTTTTCCCTTCCCACACTTATCAAAACTATGGTAATAAATATGCATAGCTAAACAAATTCCTACATTGGTCATATCCAAATTCTACATCTTGAGCTCATCATCTTACTTCCCTAGCAGAAAGTGGATAGTGTAGTTCAGCATCAGTTTTCTGATGAAATACGATTGGTCATTGGTTGGATCAGAGTTCTTAGGTCTTTTGAAGTAAAGTCTTTACAATATTGTATTGATGTAATAAATTTTTCTTTTGGTTCTGTTCATTTCACTCTTCATACAAGTATTCCCAAATATCTCTAAACCATCCCTGTTGTCATTTCTTATCATACAATGGTATGATATTACATTCATATACCGTAATTAGTTCAATTGTTTCCCCACTGATGGGCACCCTCTTAATTTTCAGTTCTTTGCCACTACAGAAAGAATTACTATAATCTTTTGTACATGATTCCTTGGGCCTACTAGAGGAACTGCTGGTTCAAAAGCTATACACAGTTCAGTGACTGTTGAGCATAGGTCCAAATAATTTTTCAGAATTACTATACTAATTCATAGGTTTTTTTTTGTTTTATAGTACAGTCATTTCAACTCTCCTACCTAAACCTTCCCTTATAAACTAAAACTGAGCAAAAACATCCAATGAAGTAACTGAATCTGTCAACATACACAATATTCTATCCTAGTGGTTCTTCACCTCTCTGAGGGAAGAAAATGGGTTGCATTAACTATCTTCTAGGAGTTTTAATTTGTTTCAGTTACTCAAAGTTCAAAATTCTTTCAATGACATTTTGGTCATTAGGCATATTTTTCTCTTGGTTCTGCTTAGTTTGCTCTACAACAGTCCAAAAAATCTCATGTTTCTCTGAAATCTTCATATTTCTGATATCTTACTGCTCAGTATTCCACCAAATTATAAAAGTTTTTTTCAGACTTTTCTCAACAAAAGAAACCTAATTTGTTTCTAGTTTTTTGCTACCACAAAAAAAGTATGCTATGATTATTCTGGTATACACTGGTTGTCAACCTGACTGTGAATTCTTTGAGATGTATGCCCAAGCACTAAAACAACTACAACAAAAAAGAATCTGGAGCATTTAATTATTTTTCAGGCAGAATTCCAAATTAAAACCCCAAATAGAGGGCATACTTGACAGATCCACCATCACAATATCAGCATGCCTCTCATCCTCCAGCTTCCCCAATATTTTCAGTCAATCAGTAAACTGGCATTTATTAAGAACTACCATATGCTAATCACTGTGGTAAATGTTAGGATTACAAAGAAAGGCAGGAACAAAAAAGTCGGTTCTCAAGGATTTTAGGGTCTAATGGGGAAACAACATGCAAACAGCTATATACAAACAAAATATATAGAGAAAAAGTTGGAGGTAATTTTCGAAAGAAAGCACTACCATTACAGGCGACTGAGAAAACTTTCTTAGAGAAGGTAGAAATTTAGCTGAAACCTGAAGTTAGGAAAGTTAGGAGATAAAGGAGGAAAGAGAATTTCAGGCATAGAGGAAAGCTGGGGAAAATGCCCAGAGTTGAAAGATGGAGTGTCCATGGAGAGGAAGACTGGGAAGGTAAGAAGTGGCCAAGTTATAAAGGCTTTAAAGGAAAAAAAAGAGGATCTTCTATAAACAATGGACTTTACTGACTGAAGGTGGAGCAAGGAGGAGAGAGTGAGATGACCAGCTAGACAACTAAACAGAGGACACACTGGAGTGGGGAGAGACTTGAGGCAGGGAGACCAACCAAAAGGCTTCTCCAACATTTCAATGTCAATTTTCAATGGCACTAGGATGCTGGCAATGTCAGAGGAGAGAAGGAGGGATATAAAAGAGATGTTATGAAGGCAAAAAACAAATCAGACTTTGAAACTGATTGGATATAGTGGGTGAAAGATAGTGAAGTAACAGGGAATATGGTAGTACTCTCAAAAGTAATAGGGAAGTCAGAAAGAAGAGATGGCTTGGAAGAAAAGAGAGTTCTATCTTGAACATGTTGAATCTAGCAGAACATCTCATATTATATTACAAAGCTCTAATGTTCAAAACAATTTGGTGCTAGGTAAGAAATAGAGATGTTGCTCAGTGGAACATATTAGGTACACAATCTATAGAAGGAAATGAGCAAAGTAGCGTGGTGCTTGATAATTCCAAAGATGCCAACAAGAACTCACTATTTAATAAAAGCCTTTGGGAAGACTAGAAAGAATTTTGTCAGAAACAAGGTAGAGACCAACATCTCTGATTATCATATACCAAGACAAACACCAAATGGGTACATAACTTAGACATGAAAGTCAATATCCTAAACAAATTAGAGGAGCATGGAAAAAATTTATATATCAGATCTATAAATAGGGGAAGAGTTCATGACCAAACAAGGAAAAAATTCCCGTGATTAAATGGACAGTTTTGAGCACAAAATGTGAAGGCAAAACTAGTTGGGGGGAAGTCTTTGCAGCAAGTTTCTCTGATGAAGGTCTCATTTCTAAGATATATGCCCTTCAACAGCAATACCACTATTAAATCTATAAAGAGATCAAAGAAACAGGAAAAGGACCCATATTTACAAAAATATACATAGCAGCTCTTTTAGTGATGGTAAACAACTGGAAGCTGAGGTGGTACCCATTATTAGTAAATGGTTAAACAAGTTATGGAACATGTATACAGTGGAATTGTGCAGTAAGAAACGATGAAGAGGACAGTTTCAGAGAAACCTGAGAAGTCTCATGCGAACTAGTACAAAATTAACTAAGCAAGAAAACAATTTACATAATAATAATATTTTAAAGGGGAACAAACAGAACAAGCATTTATTAAGAACCTACTATGTGGAAGGCACTGTGCTAAGCACTTTATAAATGTTGTTTCATTTGATCCTTGCAATAACCCTGGGAGGTACGTGCTATTAAAAGGCCCATTTGCAGTTGAAGAAACTGAGACAGACAGTTGTGACTTGCCTAGGTTCACAAGGTTAGTTAGTTTCTGAGGTCAAATTTGAACTCAGGTCTTCAGGAATCCAGGTCCAGTGCTGACAAACTAGTTAATAAACAACAAAATGACTGATCACAGTTTCATAGAACTTATAAGAAAATATGCTACCCATCTCCAGAATGAGAGGCAAAGTACTTAGAGTACAAACTGAGGGGTGTGTGTATGTATGACATGTATGCATATATATGTATGTGTGTATCTATATACTTGAATATAGCTAATGCAGGAATTTGTTTTGCTTGAATAGGCATGTTTGCAACAGGTTTTGTTTTTCCTTTTTTCTAAATTCAAAACTGAAAATAAAACAATTAAAAATAAAACAAAAAAGAACATAATACTCTTGGAGGAAAAAAGATGGAGAAAGATTTCTATAGGGGGTAATTGCAGGAAGGCTACTGAGCATATTTGCAGCCATGTGGTATTGAAATCTGAAGCATTAAATAAATATAAGCAATCATCATGCAAAGGGCAATGACCCAGGAGACAGGAAGAGGTTGAAGATGCTAAAAAGATAGGGGATAATTGATGGATCATGCCCCTGAAAACAGTTAAGAGGAGATGAGGTCAAGAGTATAGGAATAGGAGAGGTAAGGCGGAGTATAGGCAAAGATATCTGAAGAAATTCTGTGAAGAAAATGGAAATTGAGAGAGTTACTATCAAACAGATCTCTACTTAGTAAAGCAGAAGGTGAAGTCATCTGATAACAATGAAGCAGGTGAGGGACTCTAAAGTTGTTAAGGAGGTCTAAAACAATCTATGGGAAGAAAACAAGAAAGAATAAAAAGAGATGCACGTAAGGACTACTGAAAAGAATGATTTGGAACAATTGAAAGAACATTCATTTAAATGTGTTGAATTTAAATCCCACTTCATGCTCACTATTTATATGACCATGGGTAAGTCACCTAACCTCTATGAGCTTCAGTTTCCACATCTGTAAAATAAAGGTATTGAATCAGATGGTCTCTCTAGTCTTTTCTACAAGAGTTCAACTGAAGTTAAAGCAAGAGTTTATAGCAGATGCAAGAAGCCATGTTATGGCTTCAGACTTTCGAAGACCAGGACAGAGAGAACTATTTTGGTTAGGGCTGTTCTGTGAAAGAATACTTGTGTGTGTTGCATGTACTCCTTAATTGCAATTGGTAAGGCTCTGTCAGTCAGAATTAAGAAATATTTAATAAATATCTACTATGTGCCAGGTACTCTGTTAAGCCTTAAAAATACAAAGAAAGGCCTAAGATAATTCCTACTCCCCAGGAACTTGCAAGGAAATGGGGAAGAAAATTTTTAAAAGCTGAATGGAAGGTGGAGGGGGCAGGTGACAGGAAGACATAACTCCTACTATTAACTAATAAATTCTTAGAAAGAGCCTATGTATTCATTCAATTCTCCACCCCTTGAAATCTGGCTTCTGATCTCACCATTCTTATGAAACTGCTTTCTCAAAGCTGAGATGTCTCACCCAAAGACCTTTTCTCCAACCTCATCTTCGTTGACTTTTCTACAGCTTCTAACATTACTGACTCCTCCACCCCAACTCCAAGCCCTTCTAGAAAGTCTTTCCTTCAGTTTCCATGATACCTCTCTCCTCATTCTCCTGAAAGGAATGCACTTTGGGGTCATTTTTCCTGCATGGTGACACAAAGTCCCATCCACATGCTAGTCTTCCTTATGGTGAATTTATAATGGTTTCTGAATTGTCTGATCTAGTTTGGGGGGGAGGAAACTTATGAATATACTTTTCTCTTTGTACAAGTTAAATCTCCCATAAACAATACAAAATCCATAATCTTGGTCTAATTAGAAGATTAAGAACTAATTAAATCTCAAGAATTTATTTTTATCTACACAAATTAAGAAAAGTATTATATTAATCAATAAAACTAATTGGGTTTATTATTTCTAATTGACCTGTATCAGAAACTACCCTTCATCAAAATCCATGTATCCTTTTACATAGTGAAATTAGGTTTTAAAATGAGTATTAAAGGTGACCTTGATGGGTATAGATTTAAAATTTTCATTTTTAAACAACAGTTCCCAAAACTAAATCATTTTTCCATTTCAGTTGCTTCTCCCATTACGCTACTACACAGGGCACTGTTCCAAATCATCATATTCTAGTGATACTTCTGCCTGTAGCTTCCCATTTCAATAAAGCAAATTACTAATCATCATAAAAGGTAGTAGCAAAAGCAGTCTCAAGTGGGCTAGTACCATTTTTCTGATACACTAATGGTTAAAGTTCTCCCCTGCACGGTTACAGTTCAATTCACTTTAATTCAATCCAACATGCAATTTATTAAAACAGCTATCATGTTCTATGTACATGACAATGTTCTTTTTTTCCCTTTTCTCATTTTTGTATTTAAGTTTAAAATGAATTTTAAAAAATTTAAAAATCTATCATACAGAAGGTTTTGTACTGGGCATTTGAACATAAAAAGACCAAAAAATAAGTTTATGTTCTACAGTAATGATATAATATGTGTGTGTAAATAAATAGAAGGTAATTTGAGACTAGAGAGATGACTAAAGATGAAACAAGTTTTTTGGTAGAAGAAACCTGAACTAAACCTTGAAGGAAACTGGGAGAAATAAGGCATGGCAGACAACCTGTGCAAAGACACAGATGTGGGGCATAATATCTACACTTTGGAGAACAATAAATTGGCCAGAATATAGTGTGAGAGGAATAATTGGGGGGTGAGGCACAGGTAAATAGAAGTCTAGAAATATTGTAGCCAGACTGTGAAGGCTTAACTGACATCACAATCAATTTTTTAAAATAATCTATACCAAAGGTAATAGGGAGCTACCAAAGAGTATGAGGCAGAGTCATGAAGCAGAGAGGACCCAGTAGACATTAGAAAACACAGATGGAGTGGACCTAGTCATATAGTTATGTGACAATCTTCAGCATTCATTAGCATAAGAATTGTTATAAAGAAAGCAGACGAAAAAAGCCCAGGATTGGGTTTAGCAAGGTATAAGCAACAACAGGATAAAGGGGGAAGGGGATTAAGATTAGAGATCAGTATACAATAGATGTGGTCAATTTGAGTGTTAAAACTAGTGTTAAGGAAGAAAGGAAGGTAGGTCAGAGGAGGACTACTGTAATTAGACTCCTTGCTTCCGGGCTCTCCCTTCTCCATATCATCCTTTACTCAGCTGTCAAAATAAACATACTAATGCAAAAGGTCTGACCATGTCATTTCTCTCCTCAAAACCTTTCACTGACTCACCCCTGATTACAAGATAACTCACAGATTCATTTCTAGCATTTAAAGTCCTCCACAATTAAACTCTAACTAAAGTAACTTTTCCCCCTTAATTTCACGTTAATCCTGATGATGAAATATACATACTAGAAAAATTATTATCTGTTATTCTTTGATTTCATCCTACTCTTTCTTGACTCCACTTTCATGCATTTACATAGGTATCTTCCCCACCTGGGAAAAACAGTCCTTCCCACATACTTGTCTGTTAAAATTGTTCTTTAATCAAGGCACAGCTCAGGTGCTCTGAAAGATCCTTCCTCCACAAAGCCTTTTCACTCCTTAGCTGAAACTGCTCCTTCCTCAAATTTACCTAGAACACTCTTTGTCTCAATTACATTCCACTTTGTATGTATATACTATAACCCTTGGGGGCAAGACCTATGTCATGTTTTCATCCTTTTGACCCTGCCAGGCATAGAGTATACACTGAAATCTTTTTTGAAATCACTGAACTGCATCCTAATAAATGGTAGCAGAAATTTTGCTATACAATGTGAGAAAAGTTATCATTAGCATATAAAGTGTATTGGGGAATATGTTACTTTCTTAACATTGAAATAGTTTATATCTAGTATAGAGAGATATTTTCTAATATATAAATGGGAACATTAAAAGATTTTGAAAACTTTTTGATCTCTTCAATGGGTAAACATTAACTTTTCAACCTGATTAAAATTTTTAATTTGCTTTCAAATACTTTTTATCAGAAGAATATAAAAGCTTTATCAAATTTTCAGAAATTATAAATATAGTGAAATTTCATTAGTTAGGATCATCACTTTGTGTCAATTTGGTACATAGTATCTAGTATGAGGAACTTAGTAAGCTTACAATAAACTCACTGCAGTTCACAGGTAGATGAGGATAAATATTTCAGTCTTTAGAGAAAATAAAGCAAATAAATGAGGAAAACTAAAATTTATATGAAAACAGTTAATGGACATTTCATCCCACCCTCAATTTATTTTTCTTTTGGTGAAGAAGTAAATAAGAAAAAAATTATTTTAAAATTACAAAAAAAAATTTATTACGAATCAGATCCTGGGATCTTGGGGAAAAGAGAGGTTTTTCAACTAAGAATTCAATCTCACCATCTTTTCTGTTCCCCAGGTCTTTTCAACATTTCAACATCTAATAACAGTAGGAGGTCTAAGACAAAGAACATGATCCTCAGAAAATCTTTAGTCCTTCACGTGGACCAAGCTACTCACTCAAAAGCATTATGTTCTCATTATACCAAACTTCCATTCTAATAGAACTATTTCTGAATCCAAAAATAGTCATGAAAGAAAACATAAGCCTTTTCTTTTCCTAAAAATCTTTAATTAAAAGGCACAGGAAGATTTGCAAGAATGGGCTTTTTCTAATTACTATATTTTCAGAAAAAACAGTAGAAACTTGATGCTTACATTCACTAAAGAATTGGAAATGGACAAAGCAGAAATAAATGTCTCAGTAATTAAGTTATTTAGATATGAAGTATAAAATTTCCAGTTCAGCAAACTGCCCATTTCCTTTTAATAACTGAGCTTTAAACTTGCTCAGAACTGCATCTTTAAACTTTCTGTAACCTTGCTTGAGAGCAAAAGGGATCACAACAAGAAAAAAGAACAGCTTTATTAGTTTATTTCTTCTTGGGTGAGTATAAAACTTACTGCTTTATGAATGCATTAATCTTAATTATTCTTTCTCAAAAAATTAACTAACACCCAGAAACAAACCCAATACTATCTCAATTGCATAAAATACAACTTGTAAAAACATGAGAAGTTTTCATAATTATGAAAAAAGTTCACTTTAATGATGTTTTTAGAAAGAATTTTTGTTGGATTAAAAAAAAACAAAACTTAAATTTAAGTGACTACTTTTAGGGATTTCCTGAAGTCCAGAAGGCTAAAACCTCCTCATATAAAATGCTACAAAGCACTGGCTATAGAAAATCCTCTCTGGGATATTGCCAAAACACTAGTAAATCAATGTAAAGGTCAGTCTAACCATGGCTAAATACCAATGTTGTCTCCACCCAAAAGCTGGAATGAGATGAACAAACAGAATCTCAGCATGGCAGAACAACTCAGTAACGTCATGCTGCGAAGATCATTAGGAATGAAGTAGAGTAATACCCTCAACATGTAATCCCTCACAATATCCAGGTCACTTAGAAAATGAAATGGCTTGGCCTTCTTCTTCTTCAAGATTTAATTAGTCACATAAACAGAACTAATTGGGGGAGGAAGTTGACAAAATTCCACAGATCTGTGGTCTTCTAAGTGTTTTTTAAAGTGTATTCAATATAGAGTATGGCCAAAAAGGAGTATGTATTTGTGTGTCAGCCAAAATTTTCACAGAAATATTGAGTGGAACAAGAAACAATCTAGTTAATGTTGTAATAGGAAATGCCCTGGAGGAGAGCAGGTGGTTCCTGGCAGCCTGTTTAGGATTGCTATCAGACTTGAAGCTGTCCTATGGCTGCATTCCTTCATTTTAATCAAGTTAAGATTGAAACTGTAAAAAATGTTATGTGAGAATAATGAAGGCGAGATTTAATTACATGGGGGAAATGGCAATAAGGGCAATGCTTCAATGATGCATTCTTAAATCCCAAATAGAAAAAAAATGATGACTATTGATTCTGAAAATCTTCACACCTAGCTGAACAAATATTTTAAAGAGTCAAGCTGCGGTAATGGATGATGTCAATTGCCAAAGAATTAGAACTTCCAACAAATGAATCTAAAATTAGAAACAGGCTGTGTTTTTAATAAAATGAGAAATAGCTTAAATTAAAGGAAGTTTTTGTTATTACCACATTATAATTCCATTTTAGATTCTTACTGTGGTTGAACAAGCTGTGGTTTATGAGGATGATGGAATACCACTGTACCACAGGAAATGATGAGCACGGATTTTAGGAAAACAGACTTTCATGAAATAATGAAGAGCGAAATGAGCACAAGCAAGAGAATGTTGTACACAGTAACAGCAATATTGTTTTAAGAACAACATTGTGCAACTAAGTAATTTTAACTATTATAAATACAGAAATTAACAGCAAAGGACATGTGAAGGAAGACACTATCTGCATCCAGAGAAAGAACTGATAAAGAAGTATGAATAGAATGATTTTACATATATACACATATTTGTGTCTAATGGTATCCATTTCAAGATTGTAGGGGGGAAGAAAAAGAAATTTATATGATGAATTTATTATATATTTTAAAGGAACAGCAAGTTGCACATAATAGAGTTGCAATTTCATGTGTACTATGTTAGGGAAATGCTTGTTTTGTTTCATAAATTAAAAATAAAATAACTAAATTCCTACTATAAAAATAATATATTTTTTCTCATGAGTCACTTCAGAACCTGTTTATTTTTATCTTATACTTTTATTCACTTGTGAAAATTGTGAACCCTTCATATCTTAGTAAAACAATTCCTGAATTTATGGCCAAAAGAACTTCATATGATAACCAACACCTTAGATGATCAGCCTTTACAAATGAGCTATGATAGGTCTCTGAGAACAGATACAGCTCAGGGTCAGACTCATATTTAAAGTAGCTCCAAGTTGGGAAGTTCCACCAGGTCTTAATACTTTGTTGGAATAACCTATCAGAACCCAGATTCTCCTCCACAATAAGACAGAATTCTCTCCCCAGGCTCAGAAAGCTTGTGGTTGGAAGGAATCCTAGAGAAGTCCAATGTTTCCATTTTATAACTAGAGACTCAGGGAAGTGAGGTTCTTGGGGTCATGAGACTAGTCAACAGCAAAGAACTAGGACTTTATCAAGGTCCTTAGATGACCCTGTGCTCTTTTAAACCACATTATGGTGCTTCTACATGTGATCGTGTAGGGTTAATTTTCACCTAATATTAAACTCCATATTTAGCTTTCCGGCAGATCAGAGAGAATAGAGTGGAGACAGAAGCAAGAAGTAATAACTGATGACCTGAAAACAAGGAAAGGGTCAGAAAAATATATATGAAAAATACACATTAACAAAAAAAGGACAGTATTCTAGGACTTAAGTGTAAGAATAAATGGCTCTACATAATCCAAAAACATCTGAGAACATTACTGTACTATAGAATACTACAAAAATAATGCTTATAATGATGACAAGTTACCCAGAAAATGATTTAACAAGCATGTATTAAGTGCCAGAAGCTTGCTAAGCACAAGAAAAACAAAGAGGAAAAAACCAAACCCTGTTGTCAAGTAGCATACATTATACTGAGGGAAATAATATTTAAATACCCGGGTACCTACAAGCTCTATACAGAATGGATGGAAGCCATTTGAAAGGAGAAAGCATTAGTAGCCACAACTAGGAAAGGGCTTCCACAGAAGGTGAAATTTGACTTGAGTCTCAAATGAATCCAAGCAAATTAAGATGTGGTGTAAGAAGAGAGAGAATTCCAGGCATGGGGGACATCCCATGCAAAGACATGGAAAAAGTAAAAAGGGGAGGGTTACATTTGAAGAACTGCAAGTTGGCTGGTGTCACTGAGTAAGAGAGTGTGCAGTAGTAAGTAAGGTATAAGGAAGATGAAAAAATTGGAAGGGGACAGATTATCAAGAACTTTAAATGTCAAATAGAGGACTTTGTGCTTGATCTGAGAAGTCACAGAGAATCACTGAACTCCTTGAGCAGCAAACTGACATGAGCAGAGCTAAACTTTAGCCAAAACACCTAGAGACAGACAAACAAAGACGGATAAATCTATTTATCTATGTATGTCTGTATACACGTTGGAAAAGACTCTGGCGATGGGAAAGATTGAAGGCAATAAGGAGAAGGGGATGGCAGAGGATAAGATGACTAACATCATGGAAAAACTGAGTAAGAGCTTGGATAGACTTCAGGAGATAGTGGAGGACAGAAGGACCTGGCATGCTCTGGTCCATGGTATCTTGAAGAGTTGGACACAACTGAATAATTGAACAACAAAAAAACACATATATATAACATATATCCATATATGGGAATCAAAGAAATAATCACTGAGTTAACCATGAGTTAATGGGATCATCAAATATTAAACTATATTGAATATATTATTTTAAAAGGCAGGAAAATAAATAATACAATTTCAGATGATTCCTATCCAAAATGGTTATTTTGGGGGCTTAAATCTGTTTGGAAATGTAGTTATCTAAAATGAATCATTTCCTCTAAGGATCCTGAATAGTCTTAAAAATACATCTAAAATATAGTAGGAAATATAATCAAATTTATTAATTACTTACATTTTTCTATATCTTCAGTTGTGGACAACATAAATCTATATGGACATGAATGTTAATAACCAAACAGGTATGTTTTAGCTCCTCATTCATACCACCTACTTTATGTAAAACATCAAGCCAGAGAAAAGCAGTTACTAAATATGCAATTCAGTATCCGTATGTCTGTGCAAGTGAATCAAAAAATCAGGTTTTTCACTTCCATTAACATTCCATGGTGTTATGATATGGAAGGGGAAGACAGCATGAAATATTTGAAATAAATCCATTTTAATAAGCAAATGCTATAACTGCTACCACATAAGACTTTTGTCTCATAAACATTCATGGTATCTGTTTTCTTTTGGTATAAGAAAAATATTTTTAAAATAAAATCTACTTTCTGTTCTTGTTTTTAAAGAAGAACAAGCCTGTATGTTATAGAATCATGTAATTATCTAAATTTATTATACTAACTGTGTAATGCATAAGTGGGGACACTCATAAATAGGCTATACTATAACAAAAAGGTTGAAAGTCTGATGCAGAAAGCGTTTTCATGGGAAATAAAATATTTGGATGAAACGAAATTAGTGTAGGAATGTTATCACAATTCAAATTAAACTACTAGCATAGAGGAAAAGAAAATTAAATCATCAAAAAGAAAGGATCTAGCTAATTACAATAAGGCTGACACACTTTACTACCTATGGAGTAAGAAATCAAGCATTCAAGTGAGCAAGCAGAAATTTATTTAGACACCATATAGACACCAGCATACACAGAAAACAGTAAAGTAATCTTTACTTCAGGAAGCTTATGTTTTAACAAGGGAGTCCACATGTACATATATAGGTATATTCCAAAAACATACAAAGTAATTTGTGACACTATAGAGCACCTCTCTCTTACACACACACACACACACACACACACACACACACACACACACACTTCTGATCATTTATTCTGAACATCCTTTGGTGGATCACCTTCTATGACTGTATATTAAACAAAGGTGTCCCACAGGGTTAGCACTAGAGTTTCCTTTCTTCTCTCTTTATTATTTTTGGTGATTCTATCACAGCACCAATTATTGCCTCTATAGAGAGGATTACCAAATCCATGTAGCCAGACCTAATTTACTTTTTGAATTCTTGGTTGCACAGTCAGCTGCCTCTGGAGCCACCTCTAACCAGATGTTCTATCAGTATGAAAAACTGAATATAACCGAAATAGAATTCATTATCTTCCCTGCCTACTCTCATATCTTCCTTTCTTCAAAAGCTCTCTGCTGAAGGCATTACTGTACTTCTAGTCACTCCTGAGTCTTTTCTCTCCTTAAGCACATCCACCCACCTAGAGGCCAAGTCTTGGTAATGCTACCTCCAGAATCCCTTTCACATTTGTCTCATACTATACTCACACTTCCAACTATCCTATTTTGAGGACCTCATCACCTCTCAGTTGGGCTACTCTAATAGCTTCCTAATGATGTCTCTCCCCTCTCAAATACATATTGTCTCATTTGTTTGCCATTTAGCACCAGAAAACTTTAACAACGAGATAATATTCACTTCAAAATAGATTTTGTTCTTTGATCTATTGTATATATTTTAAGAAAAATAAAAAGTGACTCAAATTGTACGTACTTGCCAAAACACAGGTTGGACCAGTCACTCTCTGGCCACAAAATCTTCACCACTGTCTACAGATTTTTATGGGACTAATCCACTCCCCTCTTCGAATCGTAATTCAGTTCATTTCAACTCACCAAGCACTTATTAAGTGTTTATTGTGTGACAAGCACTGGGTTACAAAGATAAAATCATGCCTACCATGAGGAATTTACATTGTATTTGACTGGAATAAAGAAGAAACCCAAGGTCAATAAGCAGACAAAAGGGATCACTTGGGACTGGAGTGCCTTATAAGGCCTCATTTTGACACAAAATGAACTGAGGAGTGAACAAAGGAGAGAAAGACTTCACAAGAAGCCAAAAAAGGAAGACTGTGGAGCAAGAACAGAACTGTACTTAGGTGACTGAACAAAAAAAATGGGAGAAGTGTGCCTGAAAGACTTAAGTTGACTATAATTATAAAACCCATAATTATAATTATAGAAAAATACTTTTTCTTGCACTCAAAGTATATAAATTAATAATAAATAAACTGCAAGCAGTTTCTAAGGTCTGGGAAGTACTTGATGGGTTTGCCTGAGAGATTTAATCTATGACCATAAAAATCACCAAAGGTAGATTGAGAAGGTAGAGGGAAAACAAAGAAAATAGGCATTGACTGGATTAATAGGAAAGACTCTCCTATAAAAGCAACAAGACTAAAAGAATGAGGCCATATAGAAATAATGCACGTTCTCTTTTATCACAAAGTCAGTTTCCCAGTTTCCTCACTCTCAGCTGAAAGCTTTGCCTCATAATTCACTGACACCCTTCTTCCTCACTTCACATGACCGAGATGCCATCCTCCACTACACCTCCTCCTTCAACCTTGTTTCACATGAAGAGGTAAGCCCTTCTCCTTGTGAAGGCAAGCCCCTCGACTTGTACAAGTGATTCCATTCCAACCCATCTTTTCCAAAAGGTTGCTCCCACTATCATCCCTGCTGTCTCATTTATCTTCAATCCCTCCTTACTGGATGTTTAATGATTGCCTACAAACATGCCAAGCTATTCCTCATCCTCATTAAACCCTCACTTGATCTGCTCATCCCCACTAAATATTGTCCCATATCTCTCCGATATTTTATGGCTAAACTCCTTGAGAAGAGCATACACACACACAAACATACACATATACACACATACATGTAATCTATACATATTTATATCTATAGATCTATAATCAATGCCTCCATTTCCTTTCTTCTCACTCTCTTTTAACTCTACAGTCTGGCCTCGAAAATCAGTCAACCCACATTAGTCTCTCCAAAATGACCAACGATCTCTTAATTACCAAATCTAATGCTCTTTTTCTATCCTCATTTTTCTTGACCTGACTGCAGCTTTTAACACTATTGATTCCCCTCTTTTCCTTGAAACTCTGCTCAGTTTTTCATGAAACTAATTTCTCCTGCTTCTCTTCCTACCTGATTTCTTTCTCAAACTCCTTTGCAGGATCTAGGTTATAGCCATAAACTGTGGGTGACCCCTAAGGCTGAGTCACGAGTGTATTTCTCTTTTCCCTCTGAATACTATTTCACTTGGTGATCTCATCAGTGCCCAATGATTCAGTTATCATCATCACTGACTCTCAGATCTACTTATCCAGCCCTAACCTTTCCTAACCTCCAGACTTAAATTTCCAGCTGCCTATTAGACAATTCAAAGTGGATTTCCTACAGACTCCTTAAACTGAATAAGTACAACACTGAAATCATTATATTTTACCACAAACTTTCCCCTCTCCCTACCTTCCCTATTACTGTCAAGGGTACTTCCACCCCTTTCAGTCATTTAGACTTACAAAGTAGGTGTTATCCTAATTTCCTTTCTCTCACTTCACTTAGTCAATCTTTACCAGTTCTGTCGATTTTACCTAAATAATCTCTTGTATAAGCCCCACCTTCTCTGATCTGACATTGCTACAAACCCAGTACAGACCTTTCTCACCTTGCTCTGGACCATTCCAACAGCCTGCCAGAAATCTCTCCTTACTCCAGTCCATCCTCCACTCAGTAGTCAAAATCATCTTTGAGAAGTCACAGGTCTAACCACTACCTCTACACATAGAACACCACCTCCCCATTTCAATAAACTCGAGTGGCTTCTATCATTTATAGGATCAAATACAAAATCCTGTCTTCAAATCCCTTACTAACCTGGCTTCTTGAACAAGACACTCTATCACCTGAATTTAGGCAGTGGGTTTCCTCCATGACTGGAATTCTCTCCTTTCTCAGTTCCCTGACATCCCTGGCTTCCTTCAATGTCTCTGCTAAAATACAACTGATCTTTTTTATTCCTTTAATACTAGTGCCTTCCCTTTCCTGGTTCCCCCAGGGGGAAAATGATTTCTACTTTATATGGTCTTAGCACTTTGTATTTATTACACACTTTATCACATGCTGATTTAAAATGCACATATACACATATGTGGGTAAATAGAATATGTGGGCATGATTTATCCACATACATGTTGTTAGGAATACCTGTCTTACATTTGCATCTCCCCCAGCACAGTACACATGGTAGACACTCAATTTAATTTTTTCATTTTACAGGTGAGGAAACTGGCTGAAAGAGATTAAGTTATTTCCCTAGGTCACATAAGTTTTTGCTCTTTTCACTATACTATGCTTCCTCTCTAAATAATAAAATGATTAAATGAGTGAATGGACTGTCTTTTCATCTTTGCTTATATTGTTTTTCCTACATAAAATGGCTGACCTGTCCACCTATCTGCCAATTCATATCCATCAATACTTTAAAATTCAGCTTAAGACTTCTCTCCTATATAAAAAAAATCTTCCCTGACTATCCCAACCTCATGTTTGTTACTACTGCCTTAATCCATGGCCCTTCAGTATTTCATATATAACTTAGACTACATTTCCAGACATTTCCTTTTCTTCCCCCTAGAAACCATGTTATATATGTTTTGTCTGTTCAACTAGGAGCCATTTCTTCTCCACTCCTGAACACAATGTTGTACCTAGAATGGCAAAATGCACACAAAGTTTTAATACATTCTTGCTTGAGGAAAATAATTTTAAAAAAATATTCTTAAAGTAAGTGCCTCATAGGTCTCAGCTCTAGGACAGGTAATGGAGGAGATGCAGAGCAAGCATCTGAGCTTAACTCACAATCAGGCTGCTTGGAGATACAAAATTAAACAATATGTAAGAATCATAAAACACCTAAGTATTAACCTACGTAGTCATCTCAATTATTGTTCAGGGAAATCCAATGACTGACAGAAGTCAGTAGGTTGACAGAATCAAGATAACTTCATATATGTCGATATCATATATATGTGTAAAAATATATCATCTACACATGTGTTTCTGTATGTTTGGTTCTCCCAGCATTTTCATTCCCTACCTCTACTCTGTCACAAAGCACTGCTTTATGTTCCCCCTACTCCCACTGCCCCTTCCAAACCCTTCTCTCTTATTATCTCAACTCCTTATCCTTATCATTCCTTTCAAGCCTTTATCACTTCATGCTTTCTTGCTGATTATCCTCTTCCTTTTTAGTTTGATAGTTCGGTGTCTCAATGGATGCAGCATGGGTACTTGGAGTCAGGAACACTTGAGTCTGAAGCCTGGCTCAGATACGTACTAACAGTGTGACTCTGGTAAGTCACTTAATTTCCATTCTGTATATATTTCATTGGAAAATAGCTGTTTTTCATATTATCTCTCCCCTGTTAGATTGTGAGATGCTTTGAAAAGATGTTAGTTTGACTTTATTAGTATTCCTAGAGTTTGGCTTAACGCCTGGCAAACAGATATTTCATAAATGTTTATTGGCTGACTAACATATACGTCATCTCATCTGATGCTCACAACAACCCTATGAGGTCAGTGCTATTATTATCCTTATTTTACAGACAAGGAAACTAGAGTCACATAGCTAGTAAATGTCTAAAGAAAGGATTTGAACTCAGATCTTCCTGATTTCAAGTACCATGCTCTATCAGCTATATTCCTAGGTAACTTCAGTGCCTCCTTTACTGTCTACCTTATATTGTGTTTATCTAGGTAAGTCCTTAATGCCCAGTATTGGAATATAAACTCCTAGAAGGACAAGAAAGGTTTAATTTTCATTTTGTGTTTCCTTCAGTGCATAGCACAGTTACCTGTACATGCAGGTGCTTGATAAAATGTCTGCTGAATCTAATTATTGATGTACCTCTATTGTAGTTGGCTATCCCATCAAGTCCCAACTTCTATGTTTGTATTTTGAGGTCCTCCATGATGTGGTACCACCCTAAGTCTTCAGTTTTATTCCACTCTGGAAGCCCTTATTCCCATCAGAGGGGTCTTCTTCACCAGATCTCCCACACTATGCATGGCATTGCTGACTATCACTTCATTTCTTTGCTCCAATTGTACTTCCAGCTAGGAGGGTTGGCTATTATTTCACTCCCACCTGAAGCTCTGATATCACATGATATAACAGTAAATATATAACAGTTTAAAATATCCATTTTTAATTCTAAAATAAGCATTTTGGACATTATTTTATTTTATTATTTTAAAAGCATGAAAGCTAAAGAACATTATTTTTTACTTTCTGGTGTCTACTGGCAAAAAAATCAGTTGACTGATTTCATGCTATAACTATGCATGTTAAATTATTTTTTTACAACAGTACCCAAAACTAAGTTCCTGAATGGCTTAACACAGATTTAGTTCAAATATTTTTTAGTAGACATAACTTCAACCAAACCAGATTTTTTCAATCTAATCATTAAGTATATATAATTTTTTCAAGTATCAGTTTCCTGAGAATATGGAAGAAAGAAAACAAAAAGGCATGTTAAGTATGAGCCTAAATTGCTTCTCACATTTCCCAGGGCAGGAGCCTTCATAATGTACAGCTGACACTAGCTGTCATCATATGATAAAATTAACTCCTCTGGGTAATAAGGATTCTTAACAATTAACATGTTATATTTGCTGACTATATCAAGAAAGATAAATAATCATAAAATTACAAAAGGTGAAAGCAAAGGAACACTTTATGTGATGAATGAAATCTAAGTTAGTAACATTTAGATTATAACTCTGAAGAGACTAGCTTAAAACTAAATGGGGAAAGGAGCAGAATACCTTTAAACAGATCCATGATGTCCCCAAAATCTTAGTGCAATATTAAGCTATTAAAACTACACTATTCAAGCTTAAAACTGTTGTTAATCGCTTAAAAGTTCACTAAGACTTTGGGGATACCTGTATCGTCATCTCTCAGGACAATTTATTTACACGTTACAACATATGTAGAAAAATGTTACTGTACCACAAAAATCACAAAAAGTCAGACTGTGTTCTGTGACTTTCATTTAGTAAATATTAAATACTTACTATGTGTAAAAGGCACTAGAGATAAAAAGACAAAAAGACAAAAAACAGCCTCCATTCTCTAAGAGCTAAGAGAGGAATGGGAGGTAGGGGAGAACATCAAATACAAAAGAGATCTAATTCAGTAAATGCAAAGTACATAAAAACTAATTTCACACTGGAAGAATTTAGGAAAGACTCCTATATGGAGGAAGAGGAGGCTCATAACAGGCAAGGATTCTACAAAAAGAGGGTAAGAGGGGAGTGTATTGCATTCCACAGGGTACAAATGCACAAAGATTGAGAAAAGAGAGCAGGAATTTTGTGTCCAGACATGAGCCAGCAGTTTGCCAGACCATGGAATAGAGAATATAAGAAGAGGAGAAATAGAAGGCTAAAAAAGTAGTTCAGGCTACAGTCAGATTGTCAAAAGTTTCCAAGTCAAGCTAAGGAGATACTATTTGATCCTTAGAGGAAGTCACAAAGTCTGTATCCGAATTGATAATATATGGGATATTTTACAATTCACTTATCCTAAAAAATTCTCAATTATCTTTATACAGTGAAGTAGAAATTGCTCTTCTGTTTTGCCAGACTTTTCAATAATGACTCCTCTGAAAGAGAAGAGGATGAAATCTAACATAGTCCACTGAGCAGTGAGGTGAGGGCTAACAATGAAGTAATGTGGCATCTATGCTCAGTCATGGGAAGTTTTTCTTCATCCTTTCTTTTCACGTGGGGAAGAAGGTATGGGAAAGTGATTTGGGTGCAAAAACACAAAAGGAACAAGAAAAAATTTTAGTAACCAAAATGAAAGAATAATTGTGATGTAAATAAAGTGTATCCATTAAACAATCAATGCCTCCTAAATGACAGGTACTAAGAATAGTAGAAGATATAGATTATATATGCATGACATTCATTCTATTAGTATGACAATATAGTATATAATTAACAAATAATGAAATATCAGACATATTATGTCTATAGAATATATTCTATGAGAGAGAAGAAGAAGAGACAGAAGGAGAGAGAGAGAGACAGAGACAGAGACAGAGAGAAAGAGAAGGGTGCTATGCTAAGCACTGGGCTTAGAGGAAAAGGAAAGGAAAAGAAATACAACAAACAAAAAAAGAACTGGTATGAAATTAGATCAGGGTTTTAGTTTTTTGTTGTCATGTATCTGTATGTCTAAACACCCCTGGGAAATCTATGTATCCAGAACAAATACTTTGGTAGCTAAGCCACCTTCTCATAATTTTTCGAGGAAAGAGAGGAAAGAATTGAGATCAACAATTTCCTTGGTGAGGAAACAATTACACATGCAGTTCTGCAACTGTTGTGCAATTGGTCATCATAGAGAAGAAGTGCATAGGGGCACTACAAGGGGAAAGAGACTCTCTTGAGGTTTCACAGCCAGTATGCACTAAGAGACAGGGCCTAGACCCCGGTCTTCCAGACTGTGAGCCTAGCTCTCAATCCACTCTGCCATGTTTCTAGAAAGAATTATCATTTGATATTTTATTCTACAATTATAAAAACACAATTTGAGTCCAAATTAAATTTTTCATTCTGAACCTTGTAGTAGGTGAAATAATGCCATTTCCCACAAATTTTAAAGATGGCTTTTAACAGCAGTCTCAGGAAACAGTAAAAGAAGAAACAAACTGCATCAGGCCTTAAAAATCTAACCTAGCATAAATAAAAGGGCACAAAAATAAGAATTCTGAGATTTGGCAAGACATTCAACTTTTCTGTCATTCATTACAGAACATACTACTTAAATTCCCTGTATTCCCCATTAAGTCCTATCCCAAACTGCAAGAAAATAACTACAAGTTCTATTGTTCCGCTACTACTGCAGTCACTATCACAATTGTTTATTCAAGATCCTAGTTAGTGATTTCAAAGAATATTCTTGTAGGTGGAAAAGAGATCTAGATAGGTCACAATGTTCTGCATTTATAGCTTCCCACACAATTCTGAAGCTGCATTTGATTAGATGCTATTTTTTAGAGATGAATACACATTCTCAGGTCAACATAAGGAAGTCTCCATCCTCCTGACACTCCCTCTAGTTTCATCTACAGAGAAACATTAAACCACTTTGTAATAGCACAGCTTTTTACTTAAAAGAATGTTCAGTTTCTTCACTATGCCTGCTTTGGTCATTTATGAATAGTTATTTGAAAGAAAATCAAGCAGCAGATTTTTTAAAGCAATAATAAACATTTCCAAATATGACTTCTTCTCTTGCATTATGCTTCTGGATACAAGAGAGATAAAAGAATTTCAGGATGATTACTGTAAATGTAGAATGTAAGTTTCCTTCCATCCTTTAAAATCTCCAAAAGAGAAAAAAGTTAAGGAAAATGAACACAAAACATTAGCTAACATATATTAGAATGGTCTTCATTACATCTAGGAAATACATACAGACACTAAAAAAAGGTATTTTTTTTTTAATTAAACATATAAACATGCTGAGGTTTTGAAAAAATATGCCAAGTTCTTAAGTTGGAAAGTTATGGAGAATGATTTTTTGAATCCGTATAAGCTGAACATAAACAGAGTTAGGTACTGAAATTCTTTATAACCAATTCTTGAACTCAATGTAAAGTGTTTCTGATGTTCTTGTCCAAAGAAAAATCTTGACAAAAACCATCAAGTTTTCCATAATTTCCAAGTTAACTATAAAAATTACATAATAAATGTATAACAATATTTATGTAAAGTCAGAGAAAATAGAGTTGACACAGATATATGCAGACATTTTAGGGCCCATTTGCAAATGGCTAAATCTATCAAAGAGACACTGATGTAGCAGAGCTAACTTCCAACTCAAGAAGACCTGGGTCTAAGCCCTGACTCTAATATATACTGACTGTGTCACTCTGAGCAAGTCATTTAACTTCTCAAGGTCCAGGCAACATTCTTTTTCAAAAAACAGATTTTTACTGATGTATTTTGTTTTTGTATCACCTAGATTACCACCTGTATTCTGTCCACTTGCTCCTCCTAGAAAGTTATACTTCATAACAAAAAAAAAATTTTTAAGAGGGAGAAGGGGAAAAAATTCAACAAAACCAATGAACACACTGCAAAAACATCATTTGCAATGTTCCATTCCTGTGGACCCTAACTTCTATGTAAGAACAAGGAGAAATGTCTTCTAATATCAGTTCTTTGGGACCAACTCTGTTCTCTACACTTTCACAAGATTATGTATCAAATGTTCTGTGGTTGTTCATTCTGGTTACATTATGGTATTTGTTGTGTGTTTTGTTTTCCTGGCTCTGATTACTGCTTTTTGGATGAGTTCAAAATTACCTTTCCATAG
The DNA here is from genome assembly GCA_023548195.1 of Bettongia penicillata ogilbyi. Taxonomy (NCBI): domain Eukaryota; kingdom Metazoa; phylum Chordata; class Mammalia; order Diprotodontia; family Potoroidae; genus Bettongia; species Bettongia penicillata. Next base: position 4,576,149 of record JAJHZJ010000017.1, read on the forward strand.
TTCTATTAATTATATTAATGATTTCTTTCAGCACAGTAATATTGACTTACATTCATTTACCACAATTAGTGTGGGCATTCCCCAAATGAAAGGCATTTTCTTTCTTTCTACTACTTGAATAGCACCAAAAAAACAGTATTATAAATGATTTAGTCTATATAAAGCCTTTCCTCTTATCAATGACTTCCTTGGTATACATACGTAGAAACACAATCCCTAGCTGAAAGGGCATGTATATTTTCTTCATTTTGTTTGTAGGATTCCAAATTGCCTTCCAGAACTGTTGTACCAATTCACACCTCCACCAACAGTCATCTGCCATCTTTGTCAATTCACTGGGTTTGAGGTTAAACACCAGGGTTGGTCTGATGTGTATTTTCCTTATTAGTGATTCACAATACTCTTATATAGTTGCTAAAGGTGTGCAATTCCTCTTTTGAGAAGATCTTTGTCCACATCTTTTAACCACTCCTTTATTGGGGAATAGTTTTTGAACTCACATATTTCTGTCAGCTATCTATACCTTGAATATTAAATCTTTATCAGCGATAACTTGAATTTATTGTGGAATGCGGTATAAGATGTCAGTCCAAGCCAAATTTCTGCCAACTAGTTTTCCAATTGTTCCAGCAGTTCTACGGGGAGTTCTCTGCTAGGGGTTTTATGTTGTCTAGTTTTATTCAACACTAGGGCAATGGAATTCAATTATTTCTAATTCTTCCTTGCCATCTAATCTGCTCTATTGATCTACTTTTTAACTTTTAACCAATGTCAAATGATTTCAATTACTGTTGCTTAATGATATTTGAAAGGGCTGTTTTCTCTGCATTCCTATCTTTCCAGGGAACACTCTTAAGATTTCATCACTGGTCACATTAAATTAAAAAAGTTTTACACAAACAAAGTCAATGCAACCAACATACGAAAGGAAACAGTCATGGACTCCAATAAAGAACTAATTTCTAAAATATATAGAGAACTGAGTTAAATTTATAATGTAAGTCATTCCCCAATTGAAAAATAGTCAAAGGATATAAATAGGCAATTTTTAGATGAAGCAATTAAAGGTACTTATAGTCATATGAAAAAATGTTCTAAATAACTATTGATTAGAGAAATGAAAATTAAAATAACTCTAAGGTACCATACATATCACACCTATCAGATTGGCTAATATGAATAAATGTTGGAGATGTGGGAAAACTGGAACATTAATGCACTGTTGGTGGAGTTGTAAACTAATCCAACCATTCTGGAAAGGAATTTGGAACTACACCCAAAGGGCTATGAAACTATGCATACCCTTTGATCCAGTAATAACACCATTAGGTCTGTATCCCAAAGATAACATAAAAAAGGGGGAAAAAGCAGCTCTTTTTGTGGTGGCAAAGAATTGGAAACTAAGAGGATGCCATCAAATGGGAATGGCTGAATAAGTTGTGGTATATGAATGTAATGGAATACTATTGTGATATTAGAAATGATGAACAGGAAGACTTCAGAGAGGCCTGAAGGACTTATATGAACTGATGCTGAATTAAGTGAGCACAACCAAGAGAAGAGTGTGAATGGTAACAGCAACACTGTGCAATGAGCAACTTTGATAGACTTGGGTCTTCTCAGTAATGTGATGACCTAAGACGATTCCAAGAGACCCATGATGGAAAATGCCATCCACATCCAGAGAAGGAACTATGGAGTCTGAAAGCAGATCAGAGTATACTATTTTCTCATTTTTTTCTTTCTTGTGTTTTTCCCTTTTGTTCTTTTTCTTCTTTCACAAAATGACTAATGTGGAAATACATTTAATACAATTGTACATGTATAGCCTGTATCAAATTATATGCTGTCTTGGGGAGGGGAAGGAGAGAGAGGGAAGAAAAAATCTGAAACTCAAAATCTTAGAAAAGTGAATGCTGAAAATTATCTTTGCATGTGATTGGAGAAAATAAAATACTATTAAGGGAATGGAGAAGATTTCATCACTGGGAGTTGTTTATAGGCATGAAATCACAAGTCCTGACAAAAAGGGTATTTGGGGGGAAATTTATCTGTAACCTTGGAGACCAGCCCAAGTCAACCACAAAGAAAAACTTGATTCAAAAATTAAAAAGCAATGAAGTTAATTTGTGAAATTTTTTTTCAGTTTAAAATAATTAAGACTAAAATACCACGTATGTTTGTTTTTAACAAAAGATTTCCAAATGGGCCTTTTCCCCATAGGGATTTTAACATGTTAATATATTTACCTTTAGTTGCAACATAATTGCAAATTACTGTAGCCAATAAGAAAAGGACTCTGCGGTTTTGTGGATCATAAAAGATTCACAAGTATTTTTTTATTTGACTATTATAACAGCGTGCAAGGTGGGAAAAGTCATATTGTCCCTATATCACAGTTAAGGAAAATGACCTTGCCTATGAAATAGAGAAGACAAAGATCCTGATCTTCACATTCCACTGAATGCTCTTTCCATTTTAGTATGTGGACTTTCTTTGCATTGCATACTTACTTCCTAATGTGTAAGAACTGTCCAAAGTATTTCATTCAAGTTAGCAGACTTTTTATATTGTATCTTCATTGGGAAAAATGTAAAGATTTAATCTAGTAAAACAAATGCTAAATTTCTTAAGACTCCACAAGATTAGGAGAATTGTAAAAGATGTCCAACAAAAGATTAACTGCAAAATAGACTTGGGGAAAAAAAATCTATGTAGCCATCAAGGTAAAAATAACTTTCAAAAGATTTGCTTCTGAAAAAAAAAAAAAGACTGAAGTTAAGAATCTGGCCTTTTTAACTTATGTGTCAGCACTGCCAAAAACTGAAAAAAAAAAAATTTAAACAGCTCATTTTGTATCATATTCAATCGATTTTCCAAGAACCAAGATATGAAGAAATAAGTAATATACCAACTATGGATTTGTTTTTGAAAAGCTCTTTGAGATCTTCAGTATGCCTTCAATTCATAACAAAACTTTATTCATAACAACAAGAGTTTATGCTAATCTAAAATGGCATCAATTGCCACAATTTTAAATTGTCTAACACAGAAATTCTTTTCGGGTGGCAATGTCTCTATACTGATGACTCACTGCAGATTTTCACAACTGAGTTATAAGATTATAGTTTGAAAGAGTCAATTAGATATCAAAGTTCACATTTCTATCACTAAATTTGTTTTCTGTTCTAAATTTTCTTTTTTTGAGACCTTCCTATAATGTAGGAACTAAAAAAAAAAGTACTGTATGATCAAAATACTCATAATCTTGATTTGAAAAAAGGCAGGGCAAATGAAGTGATTATCAAAGCGTTTAACAGGTAAGTGGAACTGCTGCAAACACAATGTTTCTCTTCCCATTCTTAGACTAATCCTTTTATAAGTACTATAAAGAAAGTCAAAATCTATATTTCAATTCTTTAAATGAACTAAAAATCTTTAGTAAACAGTAAAACAAAAGAAGAAACTTAAGAGATAGGAAAAATCAAAACAGCACCTTCTTTGGCTTAACTTGGCATTACAAAGAACAGTCCTCTCCCCAATAAAACAAAACCTTTTAGTGCTTTATATGAATCTTTATTGATTGAATATTTTATTATTTATCTACTTCTGCTTCACTATTTAAGTAAATGCTATAAATCAATAGAATTGCTGATTTAACTGAACTAAGAACAAATAAGAAATAATTTGGGAGAAGTATTTTACTACTTTGGTGTAGTTACCATAAACTAAAGATATAAAATATTCTTAAGACTAATTCCATAAGGAATCCAGTTTGAAAACTTATACTCAAAAAGAAATGTAAAATGAAAAAATTTACTCGAAATGCCCAGAGTAATTTCCTTTATATTGAACACCTTTACTTGCCTAAGGTCTTGGAATAAAAGTATGGTATTTTCTGAGACATGCCAATAAAAAGGCAGGATATACAAAAGCATGTTTGTAAGCCTATAGGGTACTACTAGGCACAATGTAACCACATAACCTAGAGTACTACATATTAGGAACAGATTTTTGACTAGCATCACTTTACCTCTATGTACCATTCTTTCTTAATAACAACCTGATTACAATTTCACCCTCTGAATGCACTGGCCTGACACTCAAGGTTTTATATACAATGTGTTGTTTTTGCCTTTCTTTGTTTCCCAGTGCTAAACACAGTGCTGGCACATGGTAAGGGTTTGATAAATGTTTCTAGACTTATTATGCCCATCCGTAGCCTTTCCCCTCTAAGCAAACTCCTGTTATCTATGCTGACAAACATACCTGCTTTCCTACCACCAACACTTTTCTCAAACTATTCCTCCCATTTTAAGTGCCCTCTACAATGATGGAGGGGAAGACTGCTCCTTTAGGCCCAATGTACTGATTCAGACAACTGTGTGATTCTCTAAATCTTCTAAGTCTTTCAACATCCACTTCAATTTCCTCCTTCTTTTCTACTTCCATGAAACCTCAAACTATTCTGATCTAATTTCTCCCTCAGATGGAAGACTCTGTATCAGTTATATGGTATTCACTCAATCAAGTAAACAACAAGCCTTATTAAGATCCTGTTGTGTACTAGGCACCGGGTTAGGTGCTGGGGATACAAAGAAAGAAGTGAAACAATCTCTGTTCTCAAGGAGGAAACAATGTGTGTGTATGCAAACACTCAATTATAAAACAGATATATAGTGATTTTGATAGGGAGAATATTAGTAGTTGAGACAATCAGAAAAGACTCATAAAGATGGCAATATTTGAAATGTGAAGCCCAGGGATTCCAACAGATTTATGAGGAAAGAGTACATTCCTGGCATGGAGGACAGCCAGAGTAAATACATGAAGTTGTGTAAAGGAGTGTTGTGCATGAGGAACAATAACAAAGACAGTGACAACCATAGGAAGCATGAAGAGGAATAATGCACCATAAGGGTAGGTTGTGAAGTATTGTAAATGCCAAATAGAGGCATTTACATTTGATCCTACTTAGAGGTAACAGCAGGGAGCTGTTGGAGTTTTATGGGGGGGGGCCCTCAATTCTGGAAAATTTCAATGGTGGATGTGTTTCAGAAAATGGATTACAGTTTGGGAAAGCTTAGTTCAACACTGGAGACTAATTATTTAGCAGACTATTACAACAGTTGAGGTGAGAGGTAATATAAGGACCTGACAGAGGTTAGCATTATGGATAGAGAAAGTCATATGTGCAAGAGGTATTTGTAGAAGTAGCAAGCATAAGATTTGACAACTGACCAAATATATGAGTTAGCTGAGAATAAATAGCTAAGGATGACATCAAAGTTATAAATATGTACAACTGGAAGGATAATGTTGTCTTGGACATTAATAGGGAAGTTGGGAAAAAGAGTGGATTTCAGGGAGAAAAATTAAGCCTGCTATAATTTTTTCCATTCATTTGGAAATTTCCTCTTTTGAAATATTTTAAAAGTAAAAATCTGGATGCCTTTAAAACTGTGTCACCTCCAGTCCAGATTTCTTTTGCATATTTTGTTTCAGGTCCTCTGACTACATGTTACGTGCCATTCCCATATCCTCACAAAAAGTAGCTCAAGAGATGAGAAAATACAGCCCAAACAGACCATTTCTTCTTATGTTGCTGATGACAATAGATTGCTACAAAAATGACAGAATATTTCAATTCACATCTGTTTGTTATTCTTTCTATATTTTCATATACAAACCTTCTAGGATTCATCTGACTTAGCTGTCAAATCAAACAACTTCTTGCCCCTTCATAATTTCCAGTACAAGTCTTCCACAATGTTTTACAAATTAAACTGTATTTTGGCAGGGAGATTAAGTTCCAAACTCCAATAAAAGACCTTCAAAGGGAATAGGGGATAGAATGTATCTTGAATCTTTTATATTATATTTTGGGAAAACTAATTATTAGGAAGTTTTTTAAGTCAATAATCTGACACTGGAGCTACTACTCATTTTATCCAGTTCTGTTCTCTAGGCCCAAGCAGAAAAATTCTAGATCAATCTCTATTCTACAGGTTAATGTTTAACCAAAATAAAACAAAGCCCAAATATCCTATATATTTAATCTGGTCATATGGTTTTCTCCTCAAAGTTACTAGAAAAGGATGTTATTTAGCTAGCTGGCTATATGTGTGTATGTATATATGTAAGTGTGTGTGTATTCATGTGTATTCCAAGCACTGATGCCTTATCAGAAAGACAGACTGACCAGTTAATTGCTATCTTATTAGGAGATATTTAAAGAGGAAAGAGAGTTGTTTTTCATCACATATCAAAAACTACATGCCAGCTGAGGCTTAATGTTAAGAGATCTTTAAGTTCTTACTACAACCAAGGTGACATGTATAATACAATCCTCCTTGTCCCATAGTATCTAAAAAAATGAGCAAATACCTACAAGGATTTAACACTATGGGAGAAATTTAAAGAACTTTCAAAAATATATATTTTGTTTTAGTTTATAACATTCATTTCCACAAGATTTTGAGTTCCAATTTTCTCCCCATCTCTCCCCTCCTCTCCAGTCCAAGATAGCATGAATTTTGATTACCCCTTTCCCCAGTCTGCCTTCCTTTTTATCATCCTGCCCTCTTATTCCCTTCCCTTCTTGAAGGGCAAGCTAGATTTCCATACCCCAGTGCCTATATATCTTATTTCCCAGTTGTATGTAAAAACAACGTTTTTATCATTTGTTTTTAAAATGCTGAGTTCCAAATCCTCTCCCTCCCTACCTCCCCACCCACTCTCATCAAGAAGGCAAGCCAAACAATACAGGCCATATATGTGTAGTTATGCAAAACGCTTCCATAACAGTCATGTCAAAGACTAAATTCTCCTCCATCCTATCCCACCCCCCATTATTCTGTTTTCTCCTTTGACCCTGCCCTTTTCCAAGTGTTTGCTTCTCAGCTCTCACTTCCCCCATCTGCCCTCCCTGCTTACCCTCGCTCCCCCTGTCTGCCTGTAGGGTATGACGTACACCTGAGGGTGTGCGTTACTCCTCCTTAAGCCAAATCCAGTGAGACTAAGCTCATCCATTCCTTCTTACCCCCCCCTCCTCTTCCACTGTACTGTCAAACTTTTTCTTGCCTTTTTTACGGGAGATAACTTACCCTATTCTATCTCTCCCTTCTCCTTCTCCCAGTGCATTCCTCTCTCACCCCTAAATTTCTTTTTTTAGATATCATCCCTTCATACTGAACTCACCCTGTGCCCTCTATTTATCTTTCCATCTACCTATCTACCATCTATCTATCTTTCTATTTCCTCCAACTGCCTTAAAACTTAGAAAGGTCTCATGAGTTAGAAATGTCATCTTTCCATGTAGGAATACAAACAAATCAATTTTAATAAGTCTCTTATGATTTGTCTTTCTTGTTTACCTTTTCATTTTTTCTATTCAGCTCTGGTCTTTTCATCAAGAATGCTTGAAAGGCCTCTATTTCAATCAATGTCCATTTTTCCCCTGAAGCATTATACTCAATTTTGCTAGGTAGGTAATTCTTGGTTTTAATCCTAGCTCCTCTGACCTCCTCTGATCAATCTCTTCAATCCTTTAATGTACAAGATCTTGTGTTATCCTGATTATATTTCCACAATACTCAAATTGTTTTTTTCTGGCTGCTTGCAACATTTTTCCTTGACCTGGGAACTCTGGAATTTGATTACAATATTTCTAGGAGATTTCCTTTTAGGATCTCTTTCCACAGGCTGTAAGTGGATTCTTTCAATATCTGGTCTACACTCTGGTTCCTGTCTAGAATATCAGGGCACTTTTCCTTGATAATTTCTTGAAAGGTGATATTGAGGCTCTTTTTTTGATCATGGCATTCAGATAGTCTAATGATTTTTAAATAATCTCTCCTGGATCTATCTTCCAGGTCAGTGGTTTTTCCAATGAGATATTTCACATGTCTTCTATTTTTTCATTCTTTTGGTTCTGTTTTACAATTTCCTGATTTCTCATAAAATCATTAGCTTCCATTTGCTCCACTCTAATATTGAAGGAATTATTTTCTTCAGTGAGTTTTTGAACATCCTTTTCCATTTGGCCAATTCTGCTTTTTAAGGCATTCTTCTCCTCATTGGCTTTTTGGATCTCTTTTGCCATTTGGGTTAGTCTACTTTTTAAGGTGTTATTTTCTTCAGTATTTTGGGGGTCTCCTTTAGCAAACTGTTGATTCATTTTTCATGATTTTCTTGTATCACTCTCATTTTTCTTCCCAATTTTTCCTCTATTTCTCTTACTTGATTTTCAAAATCTTTTTTGAGCTCCTCCTTGACCTGTGACCAAGAGCTTTGACTTTGTCTTCTTCTGGTTGTATGTTTTGATTTTCTTTGTTGTCAAAGTAAGATTCTTGAGTTGTTTTACAATGTTTACTCATCTTTCTAGCCAAATACTTGACTCTCTAATTCTTTGTAGGACATACTGTCCCAGACTTCAGGGATTTTGTATCAGCTGCTCAATCCCCCACCATCTGTGGGTCCAGAGCTCTAGAAGCAGCCTCTGCAGCTGCTATTGCCACTATGCCACTGCCACCATCCTTATCACCCTGGGGCTGGGGCTGGACCCTGCCAGACCTTGCACCCCTCTTTTACCCAGGTCTCACAGAGTTTTCCCACTGACGTTGTTGACTTTTATGAGTTGAGAAGTCTGGAAACTGCTGCCAATGATTCAGTCCCCTGAGGCCTGCTCCATCAAGTCTGTGCCAGTGTGGCCCATGCCAGACTGTGCTCAACTCCCTTCCCCAGGTGATAGACTCTTGTTGATTTGCAAGGTTATCTTGGGCTGGGGATTTATTTCACTCTGTCATTCTGTGGCTTCTGTATCTCCAGAATTTGTATGGAGTCATTTTTACAGGTATTAGGAGGAGAGCTCAGGAAAGTCCCTGCTTTTACTCTGCCATCTTGGCTCCACCCCAAGAACATCTTTAGGATGTTAATGGTGTCATTTAGGAAACCATGTATACATTTATGTACTAAAACAGATAAAATAGTAATAAAACAGCTAGAAAGCAGTGATTTTTTTATTTCATAAACATTTCCATTTATAAATATAGTCTTAAAATAATATTAATTTTATTGCTGTTTTTGGTATAGATTTTGAATTGTTTTAAGTGTCATGGTTTTAAAGTGTTTATTTCTATTTTAAAATAGAATATTTTAAAATATTTTTTAAAAAAACAGACTCTTTTCTACTGCTAAAAAGATGTTCTGGGAATTTTTGAAACACTTTAGCCAAGAAACAGACAGAACTTAGAAAGTTAAAAAGTGCAATCAAATTGCACACACACACATTATATTCATGTACTACAACTATATTACATACACAGAAGTCCCCAATTTACAAATGAGATAAATGGGTTATATTCCAAAAGTCCTTTTCTTAACTGGCAATTTGCCATCAGCAGTAATACCATTCAGCTTCTTTATGAATTAAAAAGACTTTCATGAAATGTCTGACAATGTAACCACCATTTATAAATCACACTGTATGAGAAAATATATTTCTGGGCCTGAAGAGAATATAACAACTGAGGCACATCTGTCTTTATATCCATGCCCATAAGCCAGTCTGAAGAGAATACAGAAGTTTGTGAAACACTGTGCCTCTAGCAAAAGTTACACGAACTGTCCTCCACATAAAAAGGAACCAGGTGGTTCTGCATATTACTTAGGCTTTCAGGAAGAACCATGACTGTTACTACCTTATCACCTAACAAGAATGGAATATGACTGGTTAGGTGAATGTTTTTGCCTATTCAAGGACAGACCTATGGGGATTAGAAATGCATAGACACCTGACAGAAACAGTGACCAAGGGTCTTCAGAATGGGATAACATGGAAACATGGCAATATAGCACAGTAAAAACAACATGAGTTTTGGAAGACGAGTTCAAGACATTGCCCCTTACTAGTTGTATGATCTTCCATAAATCAAAAAATCTGAATAGAGATAATTCTCACACTATCTACCTTAGAAGGTTATAGTAAAGATAAAGTGAAATAATGTTATTTTTATAAACTTTAAACTTCATATATGGTAAAGCCTTAAAAAAAACCTGCAAGAAAGTATTATTACTTAATACTGTTTTTCCTGTTTTCAGCTATAGCTACAGAAACGTTGGGCAGCACTGACAAGTATAAGAGAATGCATGACCCTAGGAGTGCTTCATATACTCCAACGTTTCAGGAGAAATTACTTCATCCACAATATGGCATGGACTAGCCATACATGTATATGAATAATCAAAAATAAACTGTTCATAATTCATGGAAGACCTTAATACAATATCCAAACTAAATCATGATTCAGAAGTTTAGAAAACTAAATATTAACATAAATAATAATAGGACATAAGCTCTTTGAGGTCAAGGACTATGTAGTTTTAAATTTATACCTTCTGGAAATCTAGCAGAGTACTTTACATGTAGTAGGTTCTCTAACATAAGAACATAGAGCTCGAGGTAAAAGGGTCAAGGCTCAACTCTCTAATTTTACAAATGAGGAAACTCAGGCCCATGGAGGTTATGTGACTTGCCCAAGGCCACAAAGATATTTAGCATCAAAGGAAAGATTTGAACCTTGATCCACTGGATCTAGTGCCCTTTAAACTTTGTCATGCTATCCTTCCCACATTGCTAAATGAATTTAAATCTAATGGACCATTGATTCCCATATCTTTGTAGAATCATTCAAAATTCAAATATCGGACCTATAAACCATTAATACATGTTTTATTTTTTAATGGATTGTTCTCTAATGTTCCAAAGCATAATCAAATAGTTTCCACAGAATACTGTTTGCGCCCAGAGCATGACTGAGAAAATAATTTTAATTGAAACTAAACAAACTGTTAAATAAAGCAAAAAGCAAACTAAGGCAGTTCTAATTTACATCATGCATTAAATCCTCAAGGAACCAGGTTATATGAGTAACTGAAAGTCCTTTTCCAATACTGGAAAAAAAAAGTTAAATTTATAGTTAACTAATAACAAATATACTACTATTTGTGAGTTCTTTTGACTGGTTTTAAACTACCATATAATTCTACCATTTCACTTGCCAATTAAAGTGTACTATAATGACCTGTGTTACAGTGATTTTTAGAGAAATCATTAAAAAATTAATGTAACTTTCAATATTTCAGCCATTAAAAAGTCTAGTTATAAACTAACAGCATAACAGCAAAACAAATTTTGTTATCCTTTCTGATACTACAAAAAGTAAAATTATTTTTTTGATATATGTATTAACATTTTTCCAAAATTCTTTCCAAAGTTATGTTTCAAAATAAGAAAGGAAAATTATGGAAAACCCAGAATTACTGAAGTACTCAGGAAGCATTAATTGAATGAAAATTTTATAATCTATTTAGGAGCCATTTTTTCCCTAGTAACTTAGAAGCAGTTTTAATTTAAGAGTCAAATTATGTCACCAACTCATTTCTGAAGACTATAATGCAAATATTAGTTATCTAGGTTCTTGGGAATAAAATGTTTTCTGTTTTGAAATATCCTGAAAACTGTATTATGTTTTCTTTACTGCATAACAATGCTTAGTGTGACAGTCTGTTATATTTTTGCCATTTTATACTTAACTTCTGATGCTGAGAATTGGTATTTCCTGTACTCAACTGAAAAAACATGTTAGGACTTCTGAATCTATTGCACCTTCTGTTTTTATCAGGAAACACCCAAAAGAAGCATAAATGTTTTAATACTAAAGATAGGAAAAGCCTAAGCCCGAAAATTAATGAACTCATTTTCACTGGATGTTGCAAATATATTCCTTTTTCTTTTCAACACAGAATTGCTCCAAAGTCTTTTAATTTCAATTTGTAAAACATATGACTTCTGGAAACTATAACTTGGTGCAACATCACACATGCCCAGGAAACTGAGAAATGTCGGAGGACAATTGACTTTTAGCAACATTGAGCAAGGTGGTCAATCATTTTCAATCACACCTTCTTTAGTATTCCTTCTACCAACCCCCCCATAAAAAAAAAAACCCAACCCATAATGATTGCATCTATTAAACTGCAATGACAAAGTATGCTATAGTTAGGTATATAAATCAATACTTACAAAGGAAGATCAGGTCTTCACAAAAACTGCACTCACTCAAAAGTTTTAACTTTTAACTGAAAGTTCCAAGTAAGAGAGTAATTTTTGTATAATTATATTTCTGATCTGCTTACTGACTCTTCTCAAAAGATATTCCTGTAAAATTTAAGACTGAATTTCAGATAACCTCTGCCAAATTCAATAAAAAAAATAGAAGCCTCAACAATGTACTAATTTTTTTTCTTTAAAAACCACAGCAAGGTATGCAAACCTGATATGGTAAAAATAAAACAATTATCAGAGCAGAAAGACCGGCATATCCTAAAAATAATAATACAACAATGGATTTCAGTGATTTCACTTTTTCATTAAGTTATTTCCATTAATTAGCATCTGTTCCAAGATACAGCTATAAAAATAAAAGAGTATCACAGAAAAGTAACAGATTTTTTTTTAATTTTTGACATTTTTATTTAACTTTAAATGAATAATCATTTAAATGAGCCAAGAGAATTTAAGATATCAGCATCTTGAAAATCACTTCTCAAATATTTTAAAGTAATGAAAATTTTATCAATCATTGTTTATTAAGACAATTTAGACTCAAGTACAGATCTCCCCAGACCACATATCCATTTTCAAGAAAAGCTCATGAAAGCAGAGTTTTAGCATAATCTTATTTTCCCCATTTGCAGCCTTGAGTAAGGTTTTGAGTACTTTGTTTTGTTTTCAAGTAATTATTTGAGTTAAAAGCATGGTACTAGGAGACAGAAAGTGCCAGGAGATAGAAAGACTGGAACCCCAAGAGAAGGTCAACTGCAACTTCAACTAGTAGCCTCAGAAACTAGAATAAACTCCCAAAGAAGCAGAGCACCATGCCTGACACAAAGTCAAATTCAAGTTCCTTGTGTAGGATGTCTTCTGTGTGAGTTTCAATGTTTGGGGATTAACTACTAAAATGCTGACCCACAAGAGTCCTCACCACTATCATCATACTCTAAGTCTAGCTTCCTAATTATGGGAGAAGGAATGCAGTACTGATTTCATCCTTTATTATCAGAGTACCCAGAAAAATAGAGATCCCAGATAATTGATATGTATGCTTCCCTCCTTGATATTTAAAAAAAAAAAATCATTCACCCTCTGTTTGAATACTTCCAAGGAAAGAGAACCTCCCATGACTTTGAAGCAGGTCATCTCACTTTAAGACAGCTAATTGTTAATAAACTGTTGGGGGGAGAAGGGGTTGTTCCTGGTATCAAGCATAAATTTATCTCTTTTGAAATTTCTACTTACTGCTTCTGATTTCTAAGATCAAACCCTCTTCTAGGCCTATACTTGTCCCTAAAAATCTTCAAAACCATGCCTCTAATCCTGTATCTTTCCTCAGGACTCTGAATCATCCTATCACTCTAGTAGTCCATTTACCAAAGATTAAGCCTGCACAAATACAACCCCCTCATCTTCTAGTCTCTATGTTGTAAAAGTGTCCAGAAAAGCCTGCCTTAACTCTCCTCCTGTCTCTGTTCTTACACTTCTGAACTTCAAAACCATGCCTGCATACTGCATCCCTTCCCCCCCCCCATAGGGCTCTTTTTAATGTGTTATCTTCCTCCACAGCAATGTCAGCTCCTTGAGGGCCAGAAATGTCGTGCTTTTGTTTGTATTTGTGTCCCTAGAGCTTCACATAGTGTCAGGCACACAGGAAGTACTTAATAGAGATTCTTTCCTTTCTTCCTCCCTTCCTCATCACATTCCTTCAAATACTTGAAGACAACTCTCATGTATTCCCTGAGTCTTCCCTTCTCCAGCTTAAACATTCCCACTTCCTCAACCAATCTTTGTATGACATGGATTTAAGGCCCTTTGCCATGTTGGTTGCCTTCCTTTGGATACTCTCTGGCCTATCAATGTCTTTTTTAAACTGTAGGACACAGAAGTAAGTATAATACTCCAGATGAGATCTCACAAAAGCATACTATCAGCATACTATATTGCTAGTAGCTATGGGATCAAATTTTCTTAATGGAGTCCAAGGACCATTTTGTCTACCACATCACACTGCTAACTCATAACTGAAGTCCACTAAACCGCGCCCCCACCAGATCTTTTTTTTCTAGAATAACTGCAATCTATCTATGCCTCTTCTATCTTATACTCATAAAGTTCCTTTCCTCCCCCCAATTAAAAGACTTTAAATTTATCCCTACTGAATTTCATTTTATTAAAATTCGGCCAAAGGACCAATTAAAATATGAAATTATTACTTTACAGAACTATAAAAATAACAAAATGAATCCAGACGAACATAAAGATCAAGAATCATAATTAAGATCCTTGTGATTCAAACACAAAAGTGGAAAGGTCAGGGAGGGGAACTATCAGTACCTAGACTCAATCAGTAACATAAAACAATAATAAACAAAATGATCTAGTTATTAGTTAAACAGAGATATTAATCCCTGGAATCAAGTATACAAAATACTGAAGCAAACAAGTGTAGTAGGCCTAAGTATTCAATAAGCCCCAAAATCCTAGCTACTGCGGGAATGACTCACTATTTAGTAAAAAACTGCTGAAAAAACTAGACCATAGTCAAACCATGTACTAAGTTATGCTCCCAACTGATATATGACCAGATATAAAAGTCAAATATATAAACAAAAATAAAGTAGTTGGAAAAACAAGAAATTCCTTGCAGAACCACAGAAAGGGGGAGCATTTATGATCAAACAAGGGACAGAAAGGGTCACACAAGATAAAGTGATTAATTCTGATAAAATTTTAAAACATTTTACACAAACATATACAATTAGAAGGAAAACAGCTAACTGGAAAAAAATCTTTGCGATATGTTACTCTGATAAAAGTCTCATGTTCAAGATATAGAGGAAATCAGTTCAAATTTGTAATAATACAAGTTATTCTCAAATCGATAAATGACCAAAGAATGTGAGCAGGTTGTTCTCAAGGGAAGGAAATCCAAACTAAGGGTAACTTAGGAAAAAAAGTATTTTGAATTACTAATAGAGAAACTTAAAGCAAATCTGAGGTTTTATCTCATATCCATCAGATGGGTAAAGTTGACAAAAAAAGAAAATGACAAGTTTGGGAGATTCTGAGGAAAATAAATATGCAAATTGATACACAAATAGTAGAGCTGTGAATAGGTAAAGCCATTATAGAAAACAACTTAGAACTGTGCCTCCCCACCAAAAATGTTACTTAACTGCATAGATTGACCTAGTGATACCATATTACTATGTCTATACCCCCAAAGAAATTTAAAAAACAAGGGGGAGAAAATCCTATTTGTACAAAAATATTGATAGAAGCTTTTTTGCAGTGGCAAAAAACTGTAAAGTAAGGATGGTCATCAGTAAAGAAACACATAAATAAATTAGGAAACAGGATTGTAATGGAAAATTACTAGGCTATAAGAAATAATGAAAAAGATGGTTTCACAGAGAAATCTGGAAAGACATGTATGAACTAATTCAGAGTGAACTGAGGAGAACCAGGAGAACAATTTATAAGAGAATAACATTATAAAAATAAATAATATTGCAAAACTTAAAAATCCTGATCAACACAATGACCAATGATGATTAGACAGGTTCAGTAATAGTGTTAACCACTTCCTGAGAGAGATGATGTACAAAATAAGACACAATTTTGGACATGGGCAATTACAATTTGTTTGATTATGCATATTTGTTACAAACACTTTGTTTTTGTTTTGCTTTGTTTTTTAAGTCTGTCAAAATCCTTTTGGATACTGACTCTATCATCCATTACATTAGCTATCCATTCAAGTTCTGTGTGAACTACAAATACGATGAGCATACCTTGTAAAGTACGGCACAGGCAGGAAGGCAGTGCAGTGAATAGGAGTCTGGGCTTCAAGTCAGGAAGACCTGAATTCAAAATTTAGCCTCATACACTTAGCAGCAAATCACTTAAGCTATGTTTGTATCAATTTCCTCTACTGTAAAAAGGGGAGAATAAAAACACCTAACTCACAGGGTTGTGGTAAAAATTGAAAAGAGGTAATACTTGTAAAGTACTTTGCACAGTACCTAGGAGATAGGAGGAGCTATATAAATACTTACTCCTTTCTCTTCCCCATCTGTTTCTTTTTCCAAGTGTCTGATGAAAATGTTAAAACAGCAAAAGGCTAATATACATCTCTGAGGTACTGAACTAGACATTTCCTGTCACAACTGTATTTGAACCAATAATAATTACTCTTTAAGTCCAGTCACCCAATCAATTCTGAATCCATCTGACTAGTATTATCCAATCAATCTCTATTTATTACATAATATCCTATTTTTCTTTAACATAGTATATGCTTTAAATCAGCTGATGAAACTGAATCAAATTTTCTAATACTCATTAGAACAGCCTATACATATATATATAAATTATTTTGAAACTGTGTAACTACATTCAATGTTTCAGATGTTTTAAACTGACTTCAAATATTATTTTGAGCCATAATAATATGCATGAGTCTAACATTTAGTTTCAAGAAATACTACACCAAATTTGGAAATAACTGCTATAGCCTCAAATCAAAGAATAATTTTGCTTGTACTCAGTGTGGAAAGATTTTTTTTTTCAGACACTTAGGAAAATATTCAACATTGGTAGGATCATATTTGAAAAACATAGGGTAAACAGTCAACATAGACCTTTTGTCCAGTTTTAGTTACAAATATTATTCACAAAGGAATCCATTTGTCTACAGTATGCTAAGTAAAATACAAATGTTCCTAAATGAAATATGAGATTTCATATAGTAACAAATCTGCTTTAAAAATCACATGAGGTTTACTTTGTATTTTAGCTACCAACATTAAGAAGTTGAAATACTATACAGATTACTTTCTATTAATTGATGATAATAAGAAAAGGTATGATTTCAAATACTATAAAACAAATGATATACTACATTGGGTATACAGTGTATTTCTGTGATATATATACACATACATATGTGCATACATATTACATTGATTTCATTCATTTATGTTCATATTTTAACCACAAATATAAACCAGAAACTGAAAACTGAAAAGACAAAAACAACCTTCTAAAAAGTTATATCATATCACACAGTGACGTCATGTCACTACATGGCTGTACCTTGTAGCAATTTCAGCTTTGAAAGTGAGACACATTTGTTCACAGTGAACTGTCATCAACTCACATGAGGGCTCTAAGTACAGAGGTTCAGGTTTTCATTTCCCTCTTCATCTTCCATGCTCACAGCTCTCAGTGACTTCAAAGAAAATTCTCTACATGGAACAGAGAGGGTGTGAAATAGAAATGGGAATCTTGCCCAAAGTGTAATATGCTGGGACTAAGAAAGCAAGAATATTTTTCTGTATTATGTTTGCCTAGACATCAGTCTTTCTCAATAATTAAAGGTAATTTCTCTAACTTGGATTTTCTTTTTTTAATGAGAATAAACAAAAATTGAGGCATATAAAATAACAAAAATAGGGAAGTTATGCCAAAAATATTTGAAATAAACGCATCATAACAGAATTCTGTTTTAATTGGCTCTGCCTTGGAAGGGACTGAAAGTTTTTATTCAAAGTATGCAGGATAATACTAAGTTTACTGGAGAAGTTAACTACAGAATTTGGGGGTAGGGGGGAGAGATGTGTATTGTAAGCTGAACCACAGCCTCCCGATTGGCTTGTGTAATTATATTTTTATTTTGTTGATTTTAGGAATTCATGAAATATATAGCCTTTGAAGCGGTTGACTCAACAAGGACCTACATTTTCTCATTTTGGATGGGGTGAGAAAGGAGAAGGAAATAATGAATCCTAGGAAGAGCAGTACTCCAAACCTGCCCTCAACCATTCACTCTGCTACAAACCAGTCCCTACAGTTTAATTTCAGAGAGTTAATTATTGTGGAAATAATGGTATATGATTGTAATAGAATATTACTGTGCTATAAAAATGATCATCTGGTGGATTTCAGAAAAACCTGGGAAGGATAGTTGCATTATAAGCTTTCAGTATCTCTAATAAGATAAATGAGAAAATTGAAAGGTTAAGGAAATAATTTCTGACTCCAGGTTTCTTAAGAAAATAAGGAGAATTTCAAGTGTTCTGAGATCTCAGTAGGAATTGAACTTACTTTCTGAGACTGGAAGCTTGATTTTTCTTTTCCTTTTTAAGTTTCTTTTTAAAGTCAATTCAAAACAAGTAGAGGAAAACATCTGGCCCAAAAAGGCTCTATATTAAGGGGCTAAAGTAAAAATCTAAAAATGGATAGAAAACAAAAAATATTAACAGTGCAAATATGAAAATGGGGACAAAGTACAAATGATCATATTTTTTAAAAATCTCTCTCAGTATTGTAAATTCGATATGTTTAAAATAAGCCACAATCTTCATACTACTTCCTTACACAAATCAATAGCCCAGGTTACACTAATTTCAAAGAGAAATAAGGATTCACATATTGAAACCTAAGAACACTGAGAATTACAGTGACATTCAGAACAATGTTACTGCTTCCAGTCTAGCCCCTACAATGATCACCAAGGGAAGCAACCATTGTGGAGAAGAGTCTGCAATTACTCGTGCCAAGCACTGAACAACTGTTATAGATGGGCAGATAAGCCTATGAATTCTAGGAACAGTGGTACTCCAAGTGCCCTGCCCCCACCACCCACTCTGCTACCAACCAGCCCCTACAGTTTACTTTCAGGGACTGATAACTGTGGAAATGCAACTGCCAAACACTTTTGAAGGTGCAACAGCTTTCACAGATACAAAAGACTCAGAAGAAAAACCTAGCCATCAAAATCTTTGGCACTTTTAAAGGACTCAAAGTAAAAAATAGAACTGGTTTCTATCAATAGAAATAATCACTAGTATTAAGGTTTGCAGAGCTTTTTATATATGTTATTTCAATTGATCCTCATAACAACTCTGTGAGGGAGGTGCTATTATTATCCCAATTTTATACATTTTTACATGAGGAAAAGAAGGCTGAAAAGTCAATTGACTTGCCAACCCTACACAACTAAATATCTGAATTTGTGCCTTCCTGACTCAGTCCAGAACTCTATCTCCTATGCCAGATGCACCTTCTAATGAAAATGGCATTAATGAATGTGTTGCCACCTACTTTGCTACTGTACCTTAAGAACAACTGGGTCTTTCCATTAGATATGCAATTGAAACTATATATCCACGCATACAAACACATATGCATCCATATATGTGTGCTCTATTAGACTGTGAGTCCCCCAAGAGTAAGGACTGCCTTGCCTTTCTGTTTGTTACATTAGATCTTTGCATGTTTCCCACATGAATACTTTTTCCTTCAGTCACACATCTTCACTTCTTAAAGGTTCTCCTGTCTTGAAAGCTTTATTGTTATTCTACATAGACTAATTTGGCACAACACACAATAAATTCATTACTGAACAAGGTACATATTTGTTTACCACCTATGTTTATTGTCGCTATTGTTTATTAGGGAATCCTAATAGCGATCTGCTCTATACCTAGCAATAAAATAGTGGTTTGGGGGTAAGGGGGAGGTGTTTACATGAACTTTAAAAGATCTGTTTTCATCACTCTAGTTACTCACTAGAACACATATCCTAATCCCCATTATGTCTTTTTATACATACTGAAACATGGCAACTGTTGAGGAAAAGTCTGGGTAGTGAAATGCAGCATGGCCACAGACAGGACACAGATGTAGTAAGCAATTTAAGCAACCTCCAGTCGAGACAGTGGGGTTCCAGAGCAGTGGCTTCAAGCATGAGTTAATTTCTCCAGAGTTTGATATTAAAAAGACAGTCATTTGTTTCATAGGAAGCTTAGGGTGAGTAAAGGAGCTGTGGAACTTTCCCAAAGACAACCAACCTGCTCTCTTCCTCCAGCTCAAATCTGGGCCTAACACTACCTATTTGTCCCTCTTTTATAGATACTGATGTAAAAGGTGTTTGTTCAAATAAAATCTGGGCAATAAACATTATTCATCTACTTCATCATTTCTGTGTAAATGACTAGGACAAACTCCTTTGAATAATTACAGATCTTTTCCCAAAGGCTGTGCAAAATCCTAGGGTTTGATGTAATCAAGACAATATCATCCACAAAGAAGTTCATCTAACACAATGGTGTCAAACTCAAATAGAAAAAGTGGGGGAAATGGAAGGGGGTGCTACTAATCTTTTCATAAGAATATCTGCTGGCTATATACTAACTTAATTTTAAAATGTAATGTTATCTATGATTTATTGTAGTTTTATTTATTTTGCTAAATATGTCCCAATCACATTTTTATCTGGTTGGAGCTGCAACCAGATAGTGTTTCCCGAAACCTACTGAGGGACAGCATGTTTGATACTTCTGATCTAGAAGACCTCCCCAACCATAGGGAATTCCTATTTAATCTGGAGTCAAGGTAAAATATCTCTATACCATCATCACTGTCATCATAAACAAGTATTTTTTTAGTGCTTAGGACATGCTAGGCATTGTGCTGTTGAGGACATAAAAAAAGGAAAAGTGGGATCCCTAGATTCAAGGAGCTTACACTCTAATTAGAGGGCTAATATGCAAAGATTATTAAATACATATAAGATATATACAGTGCAAATGAGAGGCAATCTCAGAGGGTAGGAAATAAATTTGAAAATGTTATAAGAAATAAAAATATAGATTTTTAGCAAATCCTCTTATGAAGAATACATGGTAAAACACTCAACACAGTCTTAGATAAACCAAGCATCACCTTTCAATGGAAATAAATTGGAAAGATCTAGGAATATAAAGTAAAATAAAACATTTAGGAATACAAAGCAAAATGAGAGGAAACTTCGTTATAACCAGTGGAACAATTAAGGAATATAAACAAAGTAACAAAGTTAAATCATGTTAACAGTCTTTATCAAGAACCCTGACAATTTTGAGGGCCTGATGGGGACCATGGCTTCAGAGTATTTATTAAGGAAGCATATAACAAGTAAATTATTGATTTTAGTGTATAGTAACAAAATTTTGCAGTAAGCCTAGTTGCAAACGTTAGTTACAAACTGTTGCACTCTATACCAGTAGTTACAAACATCTGCATTCTGCTAATAATATACATATCCACTGAGAACCAATAACATGTCAATAAAGCAAAGTAAAAAACAAGATCTGCCCTATAGGCCTGACAAGACCTGGCAGAAAAATAAAGCCACAGACAAAGAAAAAAACTGGTCAATAAGCATTTATTGAGTAATTACTATGTATCAGGCACTATGCTACATACAAGGATTACTAAAAGAGGCAAAAGATAACCCCCTACTCTTGAAAAGCTTACAGTCAATCAAATATGTATGAACAAGCAAATAAATATAGGAGAAACATGAAATAATTAAAGGAAGGTGGTGCTAGAGTTTTAGAGGCACTGGAAAAATCTTCCTGTTGAAGGTGGGATTTTCACTGAGACATGAGGGAAGCCAAGAAGCAGAGATGAAGAGAAAGAACATTACAGACATAGGAGATAGAAAAAATGCCCATTTCTATGACAGGAAGTATCTTCTTACTGGAACAGCCAAGAAGCTAGTGTCACCAAATCTAAGAGTATGCTGCTGAGAATAAGGTATAAGAAGACTGGAAAGATGGGCAGGACAGAGCGACTAGGATAGAAGGGCTGTGAATGCCAAAGGATTTTGTATTTTTTTTAAAGACACTAAAAGATTTTATTATATAAATGTATCAATCAGACAACTGGAGAGAGACTCAGGACTCCCAGAAAATGCTCAGTTCATTTTCTAAGTAGCTATCTGCTCTGACTCTTTGACAATAACTTCAAATAATCTTGATTTATCATTCACACAACATTGAAGTCTAATAACTTTTATCAACCCCTTCAAAGTCAAAAAGCATAGGTGCAGACTAATTTGTACTGACTATAAACAAAAGAGTATTTACTTTTCAATTCACAAAAGAACTACTGTGATTTCAGGAGTTTCTTGTGTGTCAGAAAAATCAGGTATAAATCTCTTTTTAAAATTCCACCAGAATTTATAAACAACTTGCTCCCTCAGTCCTCTCTCTCTCACCTCTTGCCCCACTACCATTCTCTAATACAACCATATTGCTCTCCATTCCACTAAACTGTCTATAAAAGTCTGTCCAGAGCAGTGAAAGATAAACTAGAGTTAGGAACAGTGACAATACTTTGTTAAGATGACAGTTAACTTTATAAGGGAATGATGTCTTTGAAGCCTAGAGACTATCTGTAACTGAGCAAGAAAAATCTGAAATGGACCTGCTTTAGTCATATTTGATAGGTTTATGAAATAATGCATGAGATTTGCAGAACAAATCCCCTAGGAATTAAAGGCAGCTTCACTTTGCTATCCTAAATAATTAATTTTCCTTAACTGACTCTAAATCATTTAGTCTTTCCAAATGATTTAGTGAACTCTACTCTTCAGAGTACAAAATAAGTAGTTCCAGAAATACTTTGACTTTTAAGTGTTGTTTAAAAGACAATTCCACATGTGAGACAGACTACTCTTGGTGGTATCTTGGTCACTTTACAAACTCTTAACAAATTTGTATGATTATGTTTTGGCTAAGACTTTCTGGGATTTTAAGAGGGGTTATGTGAAGAAGGTAGTAAGTACAGCTGGTCTGTGTGAGATAGCTGTCTCTGGCAAAGGATCTGGTATATACTGAAAGATGCATAACAGTGACGTAATGAAAAGTTCTGCAAACAATTTCTAATTTATACACAACAAATATATGCCAACAAAACGATAGTTAAATTTTAAAATGTTTTTTACATATATTCTATTCAAACTTCATAAAAAACCTACATGGTAGTAAAGTACATATTATCATAATCTTACAGGTGAGGAATCTGAGACCCAGAGAAGTTACAATAACTTGACCAAGGTGATCACTCACCTATAACTTGTGGAGCCAGTATTAGAACCCACACCTTCTGATGTCTAGTCTAGTGTATATTCTCATATGCTTTGAAAATAATTTATTAACATTTACTAACAAAGAGTCAATTCTGTTTTCTCCATAAAAAGTTACACAGAGGTAGTATATATAGTACAACTAAAGAACAATATAAGAACACATAATCAAATGCTAGATGGAAAGTTGTATACTCTAAGTGCTAAAGCAGCTCAAAAAAAAGGAAGAGATTGGGATGAAGTCGAGGAGTCAGTTGTAACAGAGACAGAACTGGGGCTAGCAGGAACATATATAATACAAACATCACATAAAAATATTTGAAGTTTCACTGGACCTTGTTTGCAGTAAGGTTATAATCTTAAACATCTTTTCAATACTAAGGCAAAAAGCCAATCTTGATACTTTTGTATTCCCCTCAAGGTCTAGCCACACCTTAATATGCCAGGTGCTCAATAAATATTTGCTGAATAAAGAGATGTTTCTCTTAGGGCAACATTAAAACCTTAGTACAAGCTCTAATGCGTCCTATAAGTGGGAAAGGCTTCAGTATTAACCTAGTGATAAACAGATTAAATATCTAAGAACTTACCTAAGTTGGAAGTGACTGTCTCAGGGTGATGAATTTTTCCAGCCACAGTAATTCACAAAAACTTTTCATGGAGTATAAAGTACTGAAATGTGCAGATAGACAAAAACCTCATACCAACAAAATTATAGAACCTTGAAGTATCAAAATAGTATTAAAATCTGAGGTAGGAAAATAATTTAGACAAATATTACCAATGTAATTATTAGCATAACTTTTAATAATTTAGTATCATCTGCCTGCCAGAACAGAGTATTGCAAACAGATTCAATTTCAACTGCCAAAATCAACTCTATTGTTTCAGTCATTTCAGTTTTATCTAACACTTGGTGATCCAATTTGGCGTTTTCTGAACAAAGTGACTGGAATGGTTTGCCATTTCCATCTCCAGCTCATTTCATAGATGAGGAACTCAGGCAAACAGGATTAAATGACTTGCCCAGGTTCACATAGCTAGTGTCTGAGATCACACATTTGAACTCAGGAATATGAATCTTCTCCACTCCAGGCCTAGCACTCTATCTACTGCACCACCTTGCTGAGCAAAATCACCTCTATAACCTTAAAACCTTAATCTGTATAAATGTCTTGATACATTTGATTAACATTATTTACTACAAGAGATAGTGACATGAAATGTACATGTCTGGGACAGCAGAAAAACTATTTTCCTATTTCTAAGAGTTCAATCAATGAACATAAAGACCTAATTCACTGCAGACTAAGTTACCAGTCAGTTTATCAATAAAGGGTTTAATTAGAGTACTCTCAAATATGCCTACTCTGAATTTGTTCTAACCAGGAGTTCTGAATAAACGCACTAATTTGGGGAAATGCTCTATAGCAATAACAGAAAGAAGCAGTTTTTGAACAGTCAGATAAAGATGTTGTTAACAAGTCAATTGCCTTTGTGTTTGTCAATAAGATTTGGTTGAGGCTACTGTCCTGGACTGTTTTACACTTAAAGAAGATTTTTTTTTAAGTGTAGATATTTAAAATGTACAAATAAACCACCACAAACTAGGAGGCATTAACAATATAAAATTAAAAAGTAAAAAGGATGCGGATTTTATTTTACCTACCTCAGAGATTAGGATGGCCTTAAAGCAAGTTATTTTGGTTGTTACTATAATTGCTAGGTATCCAATTAAAGTGCTAAGATATTGGGCTGCTGAAAAGTCATAAGGTGCTAATTTTCTGTACCTCCATACAATATGACTGGCTAAAAACTTCAGAATTCAAACTTACTAAATACTCTCAAATCATTAACAGTACAAAACTACCACAAGATCAAGTGTAAAACAAAGAAATGCAAAGTGTACACTCTGTTTCAGAAGACCATACAGCTGACATGGTTCAGGGGTCAGGGACTGCAGAGGCTCCACTGTGATCAGGTTAAGATTAAAGTCTTCAGACCAGACCCTATGGGAGGATTAGACAGAGTTCAACAGGATCTCTTTTTTCTGAGAGTTACACTGTTTCAGATCAACAAGTATTACAATGAACAATAATTGTTTCTCTATTCCTTTTTTTCATCTCAAGATGAATAAATTAATTAGGGCCTGAACTCTGGTTCTCAATTTCCCCTATCTGGCCTCTAACTTATCATTACATTAAAATATTTGTATGAGGTACCTCTAGCTAAGTGCTAGCTGGTAACCTAAATCTCTGTGGGGGAAAAAATGCAAACATTTTGTTATATAACATATAACAGTGTGACATACCTCCCTAAGGGATACTAATCAAGTGCCGACTTCTCTCAATACATTTCACAATCTCAGAGTGTTAAAGATGATATGTGTACCTCATATATGTATCTGACTATAATTCATTTAATTGGAAACCATAAAAGATATATTGTATATGATGCTTTATAATAATCAATTATCTCCATTTTAGATATTTAATAAATGGTGGCTGAATAAATAGTATTTTCTAAAGTATTATACTTAAATTTTAATTTATAAAGAAAAAATACACTCAATTATTGTGTGTTCTCTCTGACAAGCAACATATGTTGTAGCTAGAGAGCTGGCCTCTGGAGTTCAGAAGACCCCCAAGTACAAGTCCTACTTGGTACCATGTCCTGGCTATGTGACCACGGGCATGTCACTGAATTTCTCAGTGTTCTTATACACTGAAATGGCAGAAAAGGTGGAGACCTGAATTCCTAGAGGGAATATTATCCTTATCAGGGAGTTCCCTCTATCAATTAAAAATTATTGACAAACAAGCACTTATTGCAGGTCCATGATACTTATCTCTCTCTTTCAAAATGGTTTTTAACATTATTAAAATAATTCAAGTTCTGTACAACTTTGTAAACAGATCACAAGACACATGATCTAAATTATACTGACAAGGGAAATGGAAAAATCAATTTATCTTTTAAATATTTGTTTTTTCATTTGTAAAATGAGGATAATCTTTCTTGTCACATATTTCTGAAGGTTAGATTAGTATCTACACAAGTTTTTTTATTTTGAGAACCCTATTATATGGCAGAGAGATTTTTTTAGTACAGTGTAAAATAGAGTGCTGGGCCTGGAGTCAGGGAGACTCATCTTCCTGAGTTCAAATCTGGCCTTAGACACTTACTAGCCCTGTGACCCAGAGCAAGTGACAACTCTGTTTGCCTTTAGTTTCCTCATGTGTAAAATGAACAGGAAATGGAAATGGCAAACTACTCCAGTATCTTTTGCCAAGAAAACCCTAAATGGGGTCGCCAAGAGTCAGACATGACTGAAACAACTAAATGACAAAAACATCTCACTAAATAAAAAGAGCTATGTTCTTGAAAAGCAAATTTTAAATAACATGTTTATAAAGCGGATGCATATTCTTTTAAACATATAAATGTTTTTCAGGGTGGTTTGAAATGAATTCTATAAATCAAAGAGTTTTGCTTTTTTAAAAACAAAAGCAGTCATTTCAGTCTACTTAGCAGATCTGGATTTTTGTATTTCAGATTTCCTTATATAGAAATATACTAGAACTTGACTACTTTTTCACATATTGTAATCTCGATACTTTCTTTAATATGATAGTGAAAATTTAATTATCAAAATAATCTTTTAAAGCAACATTTATTAAGTGACTACCATATATGAGTAAGGCACTGGGGATACAAAGAAATGAAATAGTGCTTATATTCAAATGGGAATGTTTAAATATGGCTCCTAAGTTCCAAACAATAAAGATTAAGAAAATATAAGATGCATATAGTCAATATTATGAAATATAACCAACACTTAGAAATGGATACATGAGTAGTTTCTAAAAAGCAGTAAAATCAGAGCTAGAAACTGAGTCTGAAATACTAGAAATAAATCCTTTCTTGCTACTAACATTTTAAACACCCCAATATATATATATAGGCCCTTCTTACTATCTAAAACTTAACCTAAAATTACTTTGCTCAGTCAAAAATGTAATAATTATATGTGATGATGCTTTTTTTCCTATAACTATTTTTTCCAACTATATTATCCATCTACTTGAATTCAAGAATGTCTCAATGAAGAAAATGAAAAACTTTACAGCACAAAAGTAATAGTATAATCACAAATTTCTGACTTCTGAATAAATGATTAAATTATAGTTACAATTATGAGAGGAAATACTATAATACAGAAAATATTTTGTGATTTATTTTTCTCAATGCATTCCTTTGATCCCATTTATAAATAAATATTACCCACAATAATTCAATACAGCAAATAATCTGTAATAATTTCTTTGGAGTTGTAATTCCTTCCACTTATTACATACCTATCCAAATCTTATAAACAATTTTATTTATTTCCATGCTCAACATTTCCCACTCTCTGGTGCCATGCTTTTTTTTGATCTTAACTGGGCTGTTCCTCAGATGAAAGATATAAAAGTCTGTCCAAAACTGAACAGAAAATTTAAACAAGAAGGGTGGTCAACATAATATATCACTTAATGAGAGACAAATGGACAAACAAATGTCTTGTTTATTTCCTTTAAGTCTCTTGCTGTTTTGCCAGGAGGAAAAAGGAACAGACTGACAACACAGAAGAAAAACACACAAAACACTAGCCAATTTCTGTAGATCTCTCCATTCAGGGCAAAAAGGTGTTGGACTGCAACTTTATCAACCCTCCCAGTTCATCCTCTCTATTAATTTCTGAATTGGTAAAGTCGAAAGTTGCTGGAAAGTTCTTAGAGATGGGAATCTGAGAAGGTCTAAGATAGAGTCACCAATACTGTTGCATGAATTAGTCAAATGGCCACTACTAATAAGTCACTGGAATTCACAGACAGATTTTACTGAAGTGAATAATTACTTAGAGCATGACACACTCTACCCAGGAACAGATGGAAATGATCCCATATTTATTTCACTGACCCCATATTTAATTACTTTCTCACTTATAAGATCTACTAATGCTC
Source organism: Bettongia penicillata ogilbyi (assembly GCA_023548195.1). NCBI lineage: Eukaryota > Metazoa > Chordata > Mammalia > Diprotodontia > Potoroidae > Bettongia > Bettongia penicillata. The sequence goes on from JAJHZJ010000017.1 coordinate 4,604,191, forward strand.
TAAAGATAGAATCTTCTGAGAACCAAGGGCTGATGAATTAAGTAAAGGATTTCATATAAATGGGGTCCAAAAAGCAAATTAGAAATAATTTTTAAAAAAAAACTACAAAGTTTTCAATAATTCTAGTTTTTCAATAATCAAGTATGATCATTTCTCTCAATAGAAAAATACTGGCAATACTTGTTCACAAGACATTAAAGTAGAATATGGGTAATGAAATTTGCAGTGATAATAAATACTGGTGGTTTTCAGAAGGCACTATGGGCACTATATTATTAGTATATATTACCATATTATAGGTTCAAGTGCTGGCTCTGGTACTTTCTAGATATGTGAACTCAGATAAGTCACATAACCCATGAACCTTAGTTTCCTTACGTGCAAAAAAAATTCTAATCCATTTGTCTCAATACCTGTAGGATTTTAAACTTAAGAGGCATATAATAAATGTTTTGTGATTGATTCCATCTTCATGGTGACTTCCCAAAATCTACATTCCACTCCCTTACTATTACTTTCCTAATAATATTTTCTCTTTTTTAGAATATAAGCTCCTTGAAGAAAGGAACTATCTTGCTTATTTGTATACGTATCCCTAGAATTTAGAACGGTGCTTGATACATGTTCAGTTCAGTCACTATCAGTTACCCTTGGTCTACACAACAGAAGAAAAACTGATTTAAAAAAAAAATAGTACCCACAAATGTTTACTGCAAAGAAATAATGACTATCTTCACTTGCATAAATTGCAATTACCTTCAAACAATGGCTTAATAAACTCTTCCTGCATGAAGCACAATTTTCTTCTTTTAGAGTGGGAATGAAGTGAATCTTCCCCCAAGAATACTTCCTCCATACTGTTTAGAGATAGCATTTGGAGCTATATGAACAGGCAGTTTTCCAATGAAGAAATCAAAACAATTTATAGTTATATGAAAAAATGCTCTAAGTCATTATTGAGAAATGCAAATAAAAAAAAACTTGAGATATCACTTCACAGCTATTAGTAGCTAAAATGATAGAAGGGGAAAGTGACAAATGTTGGAGGGGATGTGGAAAAATTGCAAACTTACTTCATTGCTGATGGATCTGTGAGCGGATCCAACCATGTTGGAGGATGATCTGGAATTGTTGAGGGCTAGGATGGAGTGCTGGGGCAAGTCTAGGCCAGAACTTCAGAAAAGCCTGTTCTCTGAGACTGTGCTCATTATCATCCAGTATTGCTCTCCATATGCACCTGATGTTGCTGTCCCCAAGATAAACAAGGGAACTACAGAATACTAGGGATATGTAAAATAGATGCCCTCCAGGCTAACGTTCTTTAAGACAATAAGACTGGCCAAATTACTGGAGATGTATAAATTGTCATGTAGACTTGCAGTTTGTCTTTAAAAACCCGAACCCTCAGATCAATAAATGGAGTTGTCCTATCTTTTCCCACTTGCCCATGTCTTTCTTCTTCACCGCTTCACTGAGCCACAGGGGGATGCCAGCTGGCCACCACATGGAATTATGCCCAAAGAGTTATTAAACTGCCTATACCCTTTGACACAGCAATACCACTATTAGGTGTGTTTCCCAAGATGATTAGGAAAAAAAAAAAGAATCTATATGTTCTAAAATATTTATAGCAGCTCCTTTTTTGGTGGCAAAGAACTGGAAATTGCAGGGATGCCTGTCAATTAGGGAATGGCTAAGCAAGCTGTGGTATATGTTCGCGATGGAATATTATTACTCTGCTATAAGAAATAAGGAACTTGATATAACAAAGAGTGAACATTGTTTACAGTAACAACAGTATTCAACAGTATTGTTTTAAAAACAACTTTGAACAGCCAAGTCATTCAATTATAAACACCCAAATAAACTGCAAAGATCCTGTGAAGGAAGATGCTGTTTGCATCCAGAGAAAGAAAACACACATACACACACATTTGTCTCTCATGGTAGCCATCTCAGGAGAGGGGGAGAAATAAGAAAAGTTACATGACTTCATTGTATATTTGAAATGTACATAATGGATCTGCAATTCTGGATGCAATCTTCTTTTTTTCTATTCCACTTTATTAAGGAAATGCTTGTTTTATTTCTTAAATTCAGAATTAGATAGCTAGATAAAATGAAATAACTATTCTCCCACTTCTCATCCAATTACAGACCATTCAGTATAGTAATGAAACCGTTTACAAAGCTGCCCTATAAAAGGAGACCACTGTAAAAGACCATAGGTGTATCTCATTTTATTGCTTGTAACTTTACTGCACTTCACAGATACTCAGGCTTTGTTGTGTTTTGTTTTGTTTTAACAAACTGAAGGTTTGTGGCAACCTTGAATCCAACAAGTCTCTATTTTTCCAACAACATGAACTTACATTGTGTCTCTGTCACATTTTGGTAATTCTCATATTTCAAACTTTTTCATTATCAGTTTATCTGTTACAGTGATCTGTAATAATACTATTGTAGCTGCTTTGGAGTATCACAAACTGCACCCATATATGATGGTAACCTTAATAAATATGTGTGTCCTGACTGCTCCACCTACCTACCAATCATTCCTGTCTCTGTCCTTTTCCATGGGTTTCCCTATTCCTTGAGACACAACAACACTGAAGAATGTTACACAAACTTAGCTGATAAAGCGGTGGCAGAGTTGGAAAGGACTGACTCCAGTTCTGAAATCAGTTATACTGTGGGAAAAATGCTATCCAAACAGCGCTGCATGCTGCAGAGAAATCTTTCATGAAAGGAAGTCAATCAGCACAGCAAACTTCATCGTTATATTATTTTAAGAAATTAAGCACAGCCACTACAGCCATCAGTAACCACCACTCTGATCAGTGGGTAGCCATCAACACCGTGGAAAGACCTACTGCCAGCAAAAAGATTGTAACTCGCTGAAGGACTGCAAGTTGCTTAGCATTGTTTCGCAATAAAGTTATCTTTTAATTAAGGTATGCACATTGTTGTAGTTTTTTAGGCATAATACTATTGCACACTAAATACCACAGTAGTGTCAAAGTAATTTTATATATACTGGGAAAGCAAAAAATTCATGTGAATGGCTTTACTGCTAACAGTCTGGAACAACACCCACAGTATCTCCAAAGTATGTCCAGATAGTTCCTTACTTGCAGTTCTAGAAAAGTATGTATATGGCATCTAAAAAGAATACATTACACACACACACACACACACACACACACACACACACCAATATACTATGTGACACACTCAGGAAGGACCTCCTAACTTTCCTGGTTCGGTTTTCCTCTTCTTTGCTTCTTTGTAGACCACAAGATAATGTGCTATAACAATGCCAATAAGAAACAGGAAACAAGCAAATAAAGGACGTTTTTACATTTAATTTCTTTTTTTTTTATTACCAATCACTGAGATGGCTGGTCTCAATAGATTCATAGTAGAAACAGAAACATAAAGATTTGTGACTTTGTAATAAAATGAAGAAATGTAGGAGGAAAACAAAAGCCTAGAAACCCGACCAGACAAAACCCAACAAATAGATCCTGTTACAGTTTAGGTGCAAATGTAAGCAATTAAAGCCCTACCAGTTTTAACTACAAAAAGGAATTTGACAAAACCAATGCAACGGAAAGCTAAAAACAATTTATCACAATTTATGTGATAAATAAATAAATTTATCAATTTACGCACTCAGGCACCCTAAACCTACAATCTGAAAAGGTGTGGATTACTTCCCATGATACTGTGACGTTATCACACGTTTTGGAAGCATCTGGAGGCTTTAAGGAACATGGAAATGGAAGAGAGTTAAAGGAAGATAGCCTAAGACAATATATGAAAGTGAAGACAATAATCATCAAAATTCCCAAAAGTAAATACTAGGATCCTGAGGGGTCAGAATCCAGTGGGTCCTAGAACAACCTGAGTTTTACTTAATGCTCCTTCATTCACTGTGACATACTTTCAAAAGAACTCTGATTTTATCTCAAAGATAGACTGAAAAACTTCAAGCATGCCAAAAGTTATGTTTCCAATCTCGATTCTTCTTCACCTTGACTTGTTGGTTTCTTTGGTTTAAATTTTTATCTTGTGTGTTATTTTCCCAACTGCAAACCTGGACCTTTTTCTCCTTTGCTACTGAAAAGTACTTAATATAACCTCTATTTTTTTTTAAATAAAAATTTACTTAATAAATTCTAGCTTTCTATTTTTAAAAAAAAACACATAAATGGAAGCTTTCAAGATGACAGAGTTCTAAAACAAAAAAGAGAAGGACGGTAGCACAGTGAGTATGAATTTCATTTAAACATGTACACCTCTTGCTAATCTATCTTGTTTTCAATTCAATGCCCCAGAGCAAAGCAGTGAAGAACAAACCCAAACTTTTATTATGAGAGGGTGCTTTTATTTATTTTCCTCTTAATTTGAATGAACTAGGAAATAAGAGAAATTGCCTATAGTCTAAACAATGTATCCAGTATACACCCTCTCTTCACAGAAAATAAAGCATACATATATACATTTCATTTTGGCTGCTTGGCAGCGGCCAAGTCAGGGGGCAGCTTCCATCTTGGCAGCGGCTCAGCTTAAAGCCCCTGGGGGAATTGAACAGCTGCTCTGAACCTCAGCCCTTAGTGAAGGCCCTGCCCCCACCTAATGCCCCTGGGGGAACTGAACAGCTGATCTGAACCTCAGCCCTTAGTGGTGGCCCTGCCCCCACCTAAAGCCCCTCGGGGGAATTGAGCAGCTGATCTAAATCTCATTCCTAAGCAGGGTCCTGGGGTGAGGAGGAGCACTAGGACCCTCATCTTGACACAGGATTCAGAAGTCAAGTAACTGGCTGGGAAAATGCCCAAAAAAGGGGAAAAAAATAAGATCATAGAAGGTTACCTTCTTGGTGAACAGGTATTTCCTTCTACCCTTTCAGATGAGGAAGAACAATGCATACTGTCAGAAGAAGTCAAGGCTTCTGCATCCAGTACCTCCAAAATGAATATCAAACAGGCTCAGGCCATGGAAGAGCTTAAAAAGTGAGTCAATAGCTTGCTAAAGGAGACCCCAAAAATGCTGAAGAAAATAACAACTTTAAAAATAGGCTAACTCACTTGGAATAAGAGGTCCAAAAAGCCAATGAGGAGAAGGAGGCTTTAAAAAGCAAAATCAGCCAAATGGAAAAGGAGGTTCAAAAGCTCACTAGAGAAAATAGTTCTTTAAAAATGAGAGTGGAGCTAAGGGAAGCTAATGACTATATGATAAACCAAGAACTTACAAACAAAACCAAAAGAATGAAAAAATAGAAGATAATGTGAAACATCTCATTGGAAAAACAATTGACCTAGAAAATAGATCCAGGAGACACAATTTAAAAATTATGGGACTACCTGAAAACCATGATCAATAAAAGAGCCTAGACATCATCTTCCATGAAGTTATCAAGGAAAACTGTCCTGATATTCTAGAACCAGAGAGTAAAATAAATATTGAAAGAATCCACCGATCACCTCCTAAAAGAGACCCAAAAAGAGAAACACCTAGGAATATTGTGGGCAAATTTCAGAGTTTCCAGGTCAAGGAAAAAATATTGCAAGCAGATAGAAAGAAACAATTCAAGTATTGTGGAAATACAATCAGGATAACACAGGATCTGGCAGTTCCTACAATAAGGGATCGAAGGGTTTAGAATAGGAGGTCAAAGGAACTGAGATTAAAACCAAGAATCACCTATCCAGCAAAACAGTATAATACTTCAAGGGGAAAAATGGTCATTCAATGATATAGAGAGGACATTCAAGTATTCTTGATGAAAAGACCAGAAGTGAAGAGAAAATTTAACTTTCAAACACAAGAATCAAGAGAAGCATGAAAAGGTAAACACGGAAAGAGAAATCATAAAGGATTTTCTAAAGCTGAACTGTTTACATTCCTACATGGAAAGATAATATTTGTAACTCTTTAGACTTTTCTCAGTATTTAGACAGGTGGAGGGATTATACACATACACACACACACACACACACACATGCATAGAGAGCACAGGTTGAGTTGAATCAGAAGGGATGATATCTATAAAAAAATAAAATTAAGGGGTGAGAGAGGAATATATTGGGAGGAGAAAGGGAGAAATGGAATGGGGCAAATTATCACTCATAAAAGAGGTAAGAAAAGTCTATTCCAATGGAGGAAAAAAGGGAGGAGGTGAGAAGGGAAAAGTGAAGCTTACTCTCTTCACGTATGGCTTAAGGAGGGAATAACATGCTCACTAAATTTGGTTTGAAAATCTATCTTACACTACAGCAAAGTAGGGGAGAAGGGGACAAGGGGGAGGAGGGGGATGATAGAAGAGAGAGCAAATGGGGTAAGGGAGTAACTAGAAGTAAACACTTTTGGGAAGGGACAAGGTCAAATGAGAGAATAGAAAAGAGGGGGAAAGAATGGAGGGCAATATAGTTAGTCTTACACAACATGACTATTATATCATTTGCAAAATGACACATATATAGCCTGTATTGAATTGCTTGCCTTCTCAGTGGGAGTGGGGAGGGAGGAAGGGAGAGAAGTTGGAATTCAAATTATTAGAAACAAATGTTGAGAATTGTTATTGCATATAAATGGGAAATAAGAAATACAGGTAATGAGGTATCGAACTCTATCTTGCCCTACAAGAAAAGAAAGAAGATGGAGATAAGGAAAGGGTGAGGTGTGATAGAAGGGAGGGCACATTAAGGGAAAAGGTAATCAGAATGCAAGGTATTATGGGGTGGGGGGAGGAGAGAGATGGGGAGAAAACTGGAACTCAAAATTTTGTGGAAATGAAAGTCACAATCTAAAAATAAATAAATGAATAAATAAATAAATAAGGGAAAAAAAGAGAGAGAGATTACCGGTAACTCTGGAAAGCAACTTTAGTCAAATGATGAATTTGGAAACCAGACTTAAGAAAGTGTTAAGAAGTAAGCCGGAGAAAAGGGAGTCCTTTTCAAAGAGTTTAGTCACAAAAAGAAGCAAAGATATAGGATGATAGCTAGTGGGAACTGACAGATCAAGTGAGGTTTTCTTGATCATGGAAGAAGACACTGGCATATTTGTAGGTTGTATGGAAGCAGCCAACCAACAGGGAGAGAGTAGGTTCACATCTCGAATAGTGTCAACCTCAGGTATGAAATTTTAAGAAGCTCACTGGGATATCCTTCAAGATCACTAGAATAATAAAGAAGCTTGAGTTCATGCCAAATGAGAATCAATTGAAGGAACTACAGATTTTTCACAGAATCACAAAAATATTAATTTGGAAGGGACTTTAGCATCCAAGAACCTGGTGACACCCTTTTGGGTAGGGTATAGATACAATTATAGTTCAGGCGGATGATCTCTCAAGTCCCTTCCAACTCAGTTTTCATATGGTCTGACTGGCATTCATTAGAAGTTTAAACTCCTCAGGCATACTCTCTAAAGCTGCTGAAGTGGTACTCTGGGTTAGATGACACAATATTAATTACATTTCTAATAGCCACTAGAAGACATGAATTTCATGAGCCATCACAAATTGAGAATATGAATTTTTTCATGAAACAAAATGGGAATAACATCATCTGAGATATAATATACAAGATAGAGAAAATGGACTATTAGAAAAAAATTACAAACTTATATTAAATCATTATGTAATACTACGATCCCCAACCACCTACATCTACAATCATCTACAATCCTATGATTAATGCTTACATGACAGTTCTCTAAGGTGTTATCACAAACACATACACATACATACATACACACACACACACACACACACACACACACACACACACACACACACACACACACACCCCAGTATAAAAAGGAAAGTAGTTGAATGGGGGAAAAAATCTTTGAATCAAATAGTTCTAAAAAGTGTTTGCTTTTCATAATATGTACACACATAACAAAAAGTCGTTCCCAAACAAAAAAAAAATAGACCCAAGTATATCAATCAATCAATAAACACTTATTGAGCATCTACCACATGCCAGGAACTGTGCTAAAAACATCGGGGACACAAAAGGAGGCAAAAGACAATCTCAGACCGTAAGGAACTTACAATCTAATGGGGGAGACAACATACCAAACAAATTATGTGGGATAAACAGGAAAATACAGATAGGATAGGATAAATATACAGGATGAATAGGAAATAAACAGAGGGGTGGCACTGGAATTAAGAGGGATTAGGAAAGGTTTTCTGTAGAAGGTGGGATTTTAGTTTGGACTTAAAGAGAGAGAGTGGTAAGCAGATAGAGGGGATGGAGAACAGTCAGATAAAATGCCCAGAACAAACTGACTTTTGGGAGGACTTCAGTCAAAGGGAATTCATACGCTTTGAACTAAAAACTCCACTACTTTGTTTATACAACAAAGGAAGCCATTGATAAGAAGAAAAATGCTCATATACACAAAAATATTTACAGCAGTATTTTCTGTGATAAGAAACAAAACAGATGTCCATCAACTAAACAAATGTCAAGCTAAACAAATAATCAAGCTGAACAAATTGTGCTATAGTAATATAATGGCACATTACTGTGCTGCAAAAAATAATGTGTGATGAGTACAAAGAAGCAGGGAAAGATCTCAATGAAAAAAAGCGGAACCAAGAAAACAATATACAAAATAACTATGACAATGTCAATGGAAAGTACAACTAATTACAAACTAAAAAAATCAAAAGTAAATGTAACAAATTATAAAGATCCAGAAGAACTGAAAAGAAAAGCTATGAGAATTACCTATTTCCTTGGGAGGTAGGAGGTTCACAAGTGTTGCACATTTCACATGTTTTCGGACTTCTTCAATATATTGATCAGCTGTGCTGAGGGGTTTTCCTCTCTAAAAATATACTAATTTGTTATATAGGATGGCTCTTATGGAGGGGGAAAGGAAGAGTTACTTGGGATAACGATGATTCAGTCAGTAAACACTTTGGTGCCTACTAAATCCCAGGCACTATGCTAAAAGTGAAAAGAAAAAAGACTGTCATTAAAATATAGCTTTTAGAAAGTTAGAAAGAACTCCAGGATAGGATTTTAAAAAAAAATTCTCCAACATGACATCATTGTCACAACCACTATGCTCTAGTTATGAATAAAATTCAGGGGGAAGGGGAAATACATTAAATAGAAAATATCTTCAGTTCCCAAGGAAATTAACACAGAAGCAAGAGAAAAGAAATCAGAAATGTCAAAGCAATCTGTGGAAGCAGTTATGACACTTATTTATGCCAATGACATCTTTGTCATATGAATGTTAATGAATTGGGTAGGAGATGGGTGATAAGTAATGATATCAAATATCTGGCATCACACATTTGTCCTACAGTGGGCCTGAAAGTGATTAGAGATCAGCTCCAAAACATGGGAAATATAATGTGCCTAAAATGAAACTGACTTTTCAGATTCATATTATTTTTGTCACAGACTAAAGGTCCAGTAATTCATAAAACTTGCTGGCACTTTCTCATACAACATGGATTTCATATATTTTATGTCTAATTAAGCACACAGAACAGAATCTCTGTGTTAACATGTCAAAGGTCAAGCTGAAAAAAGAAAAAAAGATTGTCACAACAGTTAAAATGAATGTGAAATTATGAGGTGAGAGCTTCTTCTAATTCAAAGCAAAAGGGAACAAAAAGTTCAAGTGTCCAAGTGAACAAAGTAAGACATCCTTCTGGGTCTTCATGTACAGAAAGAGTAGTACTTGAATTTTTCCCAGTTTTAATTAGTCCATGTGGTAAATGCTGAGAACTTTTCCTCATACTTTCAGAACAGATTGTTTCATTAAGCCAGAGAAAGAAGGAACAAAACGACAGGGCACTTGGGTGGCAGCAGGCATCTTAAGCAGAGGCATACTGAAAACCCTAACCTCTGTTCTGAGTCATACTACTCCCAGCTTTCTCAGTGATCTCTCTCATTTTTCATTTTACTCTTTCCCATTTTGGGTTTCCAAAATGTGATGGCTTCTTAGACCTTTTATATTTCTCTCTCAAAACAAGAATTACTTTCTCTACATTACCATACTCCTACTCTACCCCACCCCAAACAACATTGCTCCTCCTTATCTTCATTTCTCTAGCCACCATGCCACAAAAATCCTTCAATTTCCTTTTTATTCCACTGAGCTATGGTATACAGAGCATTATGTTACTAACATTATTAAAAATAATAGCAATTTGTCACTGTTCTAGTATTTAAATTACCAGTGTGTTCAATAAAAGTTTAAATTAAGAATTGGGCTTTTAGTATGTCTATAGAAATTACTTAATATTCTTAAATACTGAACTACTCACTGGTCCATTCTCCAAAGTTTTATAAATAAATAACCCTTCAGGGATGCCTAAAACAAGAAGGTAATATTCTCTATGTGTACCAATGACTCGCCTGGCTTGAAAAAATCTATCCAGTCATGCCAAGTACACTGAAACACCACAAATTTCTCTAAAGTGTACAGATTTGGTTGTACAACAAAAATTGACAACGTATATATGAAGAGAGGTTAGGTTAGCAGTGTGGAAATACTTGCTTTTCTGGCCCAAAGCTCTTCTTATTAGGATCAAAACAAACTGATGTTATCTTAAGAAACCTTCCAAATTTTGAAAAATAAAGTCTAAACATTCTGTGGTCAGCCAGATAATGCCCAGATATTGTTTGTTCCCTTTTAGGGATAAAAATTATGGCACGTTTATTTTTGTATTCAAATCAAAAGCAGGCATTATAAAGGAAATAAAAGTAGTTCTCTAGCCATTTCAAGAAAGAAAGACATAGTATGGTCACTGAACAGTTCTTTGGTAAAAACAAAAAGGTAGGGAATTCTAAAACTGATTTTTTAAAATCCTATTTAAACCACTCACCTGCTTTGCCCATATTCTCTCTGAAAACACTACTTGCCCAATAGAAGGCATATTTCTACATTATAATAGCAATATGCTGATGTAGAAAATTAGGTTATCTGTTCAGGTAACATCAGCAAGAACAATGAACTGGAAGTACTAAAGCATGTGTGGAAAAAACAGCCTGGATGCTAAACTATAAAGATAACTATCAGAACCTAGAGCATTTCTTAGAAAGGCATCTCAGGAAGTCATTTAATACAGTCTCCTATTTTCTAGGAAGTCAAATCTATGCCACCCTATTGTCAACTGTCAATTACATTTTTAAAGATCTCCAAGTAAAGCAATTCTTCAATTCCCTTGAAACTCAATTCAACAAAGAATGCTTATTTAAGTCCATACTATTTACCAAGCACTGTGTTAGAAAGTTTTAATATAATGTAAAAAAAAAGAAAGAAAAAGAAAAACCTGAAAAATCAACAGACCTCAGAGAAATTAGTCTGCTTTGGGAGAGCTGAGGACTAATAGATAACACATATATACGAGTAACATATACCACAGCAGAATGTGATTAAAGAACATAAGAAATCCAGACAAAAAGCTCTAGGAAAACATGTGGGAAAGGAGTACTGTAAACACACTGGGAAAGTAGAAAGACAAGTAGGATCAAGACTAGATTACTATGGAAGTAGTACATGACCTGAGTCTTAAAAGAAGAGAAGACAAGGGGAAAAAGTTTTCTGCAAATTCAGATTTGTGTAAAAGCAGGCACATCCACTATAAGGAACCAACTCAAAGAACAATTTGGCTGATATGTGGAAAATATGAAGGGGGAAAATGCCAAATAAGACTAGAAAGGTTAACTCGGAGCTAGACTGTAGAGGTCCTTAAATGCCAAGACTTTTCCCTTTATCCTAAAAGCAACAGGGAGCTACTGAAAGGTTTTGAGTAGTACAGCAATATGGTCAGATCTGTGTATTGGGAAGATTATTTTGTCAGTTGGATGGAAAAGGGGAAAAGCCTAGAGAAGGTTAATTCAGGTTAATGTGCTAAATCCCAACGACCAAAATAGTACAGGATGAATTTAAAAATTGAGTTCTAATGGCTGTGTGAAAAGGAGGACTAGAATGAAAGGAGCTCTGGCAGTTGGAAAGGCAACATTAAGTAAGTCTGTTATATATAAAGACTAATCCTAAGGATCTTCTGAGAAGAGAGTGAGTACCAAAACAACAAGAAGCAACAAAAAGAAACAACAAGAAGACAAGGAATTCTAAAAGCTAAGACAAACTAAAGATCCAAATTCTCTATGAGTATTCAAATATACCCCATCACTGATAATCCAATTATAAATTGCTTTATAGAAACATTTAACTTGATTCGGCCATTATTAATATATCAATCCTAATTTGGGAATAAAGAGGTGCAGAACAGGATGGTTAAGCATTTATTGGTACTTAGTAAAAGGAGAAAAAAGGTAAAGTATAAATTATCACAGTAATTGCTTTTTATTTCTTTCATTCATTAAACCGACTAACCAATCAATAATAATTCATTCGGCAACCTATAATCTGAAATAATAGTAATACCTCCACACTTATACAGCAAACCCTATCTCACTGATTCGCACAAGAGCCTGTAAGACATATGTTATTTTGTACTAATTTTACAGAGGAGGAAACTGAGGCTGAGAACTATTAACTGACTTGCCCAGGGTCATACATCTAACAGACACCTGAGGTGATATTCAAACTCAGGTATTTCTACCTCTAAGTCTAATGTTCTAATCTCCTCTATTCAACCTAACTGTTGGGAAAGATAAGGAAATGAACAAAACGATCTTAGTTCTCAAAGAGCTTACAATGGCATAAAAGAAGATGTACACAAATACTTCTAAGGAAAGATCAACTGAAACTGTGCATATATTGAAGGTAAAGTCTAGTTCTGCTTTACACGTAAATGAGACAACCAAAACAATGGTACAAATGTAAAAATGGGCATCTTCAATTTTTATTCTTTTCAAATACAACACTGTTAAAGCAATTTCTTTAACACTTAAACTTAAGATAAATTAGTAAGTTTGCAAACTGCCAACCCGGAGATATTGCAGCTTCCCTGATCCATGAAGAAGGGCTTTGCGTCTGCCACCTGCTCCACGATGCCCTGCCTTCAACACTCACTGGGAGTGATCCTGTCTTCTTTTGTACCACTATATTACTTAGTCTGTACATCTCGCATTGAATGTAGCACTTACTGTCTTGAGTTACTTATATTTGTGGTAGTGTGGTATGGTAGAAAAGAACAATAAGCATACAGCCAAGTAGCTGAGTGAGAATGATGTCTTGCTCCTCAGTCTCTTCCACTGTAAAATATGGGCACCCCCTCAACTAGTATATAAAACTAAAATGCTTTGGAAGTCCAAAAGTAAAAATCTGTGGTGAATTGTGTTTTAGTCCAGAATTATGTTGTCTGCTCTGGATAGATACTCTATTATAGCATTAAACTCAATAAAGTTAATTCTTAATTCACAATCTGTAGTGCTTTAAAAAAAAATCTAAACAAGTAATAATCAGAATTTTAACTTCAAACCATATAAGGCAGTATTCCTTCAAAAAAAAACAAGCTCCAAACAATCAGTTTTTAAATTCTATTTAAAAGATCCCTAATCCATATTCTAAGTCATTCAAAAGTTAAGTCATTTCAAAAGGTAAAGGAGTAAGGAGTACAGAGAGCTGGAGTCAAGGGTATGAAGAAAAATCCTAGCCACAATACCAGATACCTTTATGAACTGGGAAATATCACTTAATCGTTTTCTGAGCCTCAGTTTTCTTATCTTTAAAATTATAAAGGACCCTTTCAACTCCAAAGTACTCTGATTTATTATCATTCAAAAACTGAATCTGAGGAAAAAAAAATCATCTCCCTCTACAAGACGAGATATGAACAAAGTTCCCAAATCTGAACAACCATAGACCAGCAGTCTGTCATACTTGGAAGGACTTTTTACTAGCTGAAGCTTTTAATCACTAGGACAACTACATCAATAGAAAATATTTAATGTAGTCCATTTTACAATATAAATCTAAGGCCTTCTTTGGTATGTTTTTGTTCTCACTGTGATGGCATATTCCTTTTATATAAAAAGGGATGTTCTTGATTAAGTGATCTATTGGTATGGTATGATGTCATACAAATACTAGACTGGAGAGGGCACTGTTAGTTTCTGTTTACCAAAATATGGAGTTATGTTAACAGTGTTATTGTTCATATGTCTCCAGATCAAAATTATTTATAAATCTTGCCTATTTTTTATCTTCAACTCTAATAGTTCACAATGTAATACATAAGCCTACATGATTATAAATTAATATCAACTTCAATGGCATTCAGTATATATTTGTTCATTTCACCTGATGCAAGAAGGCAGTAATTGTTGAAACTGTGCTAGGCACTACTATTCTTGGCCTTTACATTAATATAACATTACTATTGTTTTATTTTTTGAAGAGTTCAATATTCCCTATGACTATGTGGGGAAAAGAAAAGTAAGACTGGAATATATGTATTATTTCCTGTTTTAATAATATTTCTTTGAGCAAGTATTTATTAAGTGCCTACAAGGTACCAGACACTACCACAAAGGAAGGAAAGAAGGAAGGAAGGAAGGAAGGAAGGAAGGAAGGAAGGAAGGAAGGAAGGAAGGAAGGAAGGAAGGAAGGAAGGAAGGAAGGAAGGAAGACATGATACATAAAAATAAGTAGCTATATATATATTAAATATTCTTTGCTTAAAGGAATCAAGGAGGTTGCAAAGTAAAAAACAATTAGAATGAAAAGAGAAGCTGCCAAGTGAGGGCATGTATTTATATGAAATATTTCTGATAAAAAATATGTTGTCCAAGATATGTAAGATATAAAGAAATATGGTATATTATGAGACTTAGAATATGAAGAATTTTCAAAAGATATGTACTAGTGAATACTGTACCTCAACAACCACATAAAAATTATCTAAATCACAAATAATTTAAATTACAATAATTAGGAAATCGCCTCAGTCATCAAAATGGCAAAGATGATAAAAGAAAAGCAAATTTTCAATGCTGACAAGCTGAAAGATGAGAGGCACTTTTATATACTGTTGGTAGAACAATAAAATGATTCAAACTATGTGGAAAATAATGTGAATTAGGCAGCAAAAAAGTTAACTACTATGCTCGTTTTCTCTAAGCTCCACTATTGGGGGTGGGGTGTGTGTGTGTGTGTATTATGTTTTGATTTGTTATATGATTTCTTCCATGTATTTTAGTTCGCATACACAGCATGACCATAGTGAAAACATATTCAGTGGGAAAGTATGTGTAGATCCTATATAGAATTGTATGCCGTCTTGGGAAGGGAGGGGGTAGTGGGGGGTAGGTAGGGGAGAAAAAATCTAAATTTTATGGTAGTGATTGTAGAACATTAAAAATTTAAAAAAATTAAAAAACAGGAAAAAAAACTCCACTATTGGGTATATACTTCAGAGTTCAAAGGCAGAAAAATATAATCCAAAATATTTATCAGCATTTTCAGTAAAAGTAAAAAACTAGGGAAAAAAAGTAGGTTGAAAAACAGTTCAATATGCTCATGATTTCTCCCATTCATTTTAATTCCTCCATGCAACATGACTAGTGTGAAAATGTGTTTAGTAAGAAAGTATGTATAGAACCCATAAAGGTTGCATGCCATCTTGGGGAGGGAGGGTGAAGGGAAGGGAAGAAAATCTAAGACTTATAGAAGCGATTATAGAAAAGTGAAAACAAATAAATTAATAATCTTAAAAAAAAGAAAAATGGCTTAATAAATTGTATTATATTACTGTAACAGAAAATTACCATATATCACCAGAAATGTCAAACATGAACAAATTCAAAAGAATATGGAAACTGATGCAAAGTTTTTGTTTTAAATGGAGAGAAAAATATAACTATAATAAAATAAATGCAAAAATACAAAATGTAAAGGACATTGGAATTCAGATTCAGTGCAGTAACCAACTTGAATCCAGAAGAACAAAGATGATGCATACATCCCTGTTCTCTGTAGACTGATGCTTTACTATGGAAGCAGAATGCTGCAAGTAGTAGAAGATAATCACTTACTCTATTGGTTTTGCTTATCTGACTCTTTCTGTTATAAAGTATATGAATGTTGTAGCAACAGGAGGAGATGTTGAAAAGAACTGAAAATAGAAGGCATGAATAAAATATTAAAAAAAGAAAATTATGAAAAGAAAGGCAATCTATCCTTTTGCTTTCTATCAAACTACAGAAGCTCACAGAAAGTAGAAAAAAAATTCCAAGAAAAACTTCAAGGGCTCTAAAAATCTATCTTTTAGGCCTTATTCTGATATAACTTCTCAGGGCTGACAGTGTCCCTACTTTGTAAAAAATTTCACCCCATGAAAAACCTGTTCTCCCTCTTCTCAAATAGATGGTTCTTATCTTCTAGGACTCCAGCCCTTCAACTTCCTGAACTTCTCCTCACTGTCACCCTCTTGCAGGAACCTTTCTCCTATCCCTTTCTAGCAGCCTTTTATGTGTTTTCCATCATCAGAACATGTAACTCCTGGATGGCCAGAGCTATCTTGATTACTTGTATTTTGTATCCCAAAACTTAGTATAGTACCTGGCACATAGTAAGTGGTTGTAATAAATGCTTTATCTACCTATCTTTCTCATTATCATCATCAAAGTAAATATTTACATTACAGTACAAACTGTAAAGTCTATAAAACAGAAGCTATTAATATTATTGTTCATTAAGTCAAAATAAGGCAGTCCCTGTCTTTTAGGACAGCAGTTCCTTAAAGTGGATCCTTGAGAAATCATTATACAAGATACTTAACATTTTTCCCATAATAATTATTTATTCAAGATTCAGAATCTTCCACAGTGCCGTTCTGGATCCATTCAATTCCACTCTGATTACATTCTTGTTCTGCTTTTGCCACTCAGACCTGTATAATTTATACTATACTATCATGTGTTTGTTACTGTAAATTAACAAGCATTTCTTAAGTGCTTACTATGTGCTAGAGAGACACTGTACTAAATAAGCACTAGGGATACAAAGGGAAAAGTGGTCCCCGTCCTCAAGTACTTAATTCTAAGGGAGGGAGATAACAAGCAAACAACTGTGAATATACAAAATATATACATAAGGGATAAACTGGAGGTAGTCTCAGGAGGGAAGGCATTTGGGGGAGTGGGAGAAACATGAGAAAAGGCATCTTCCACAACACAATATCTGAGCTATGCCTTGGAGAAGTAAGGGAAGTCAGGAAGAATTGTTTCCTAATTAGATTATAATTTCCTCCCAGGAAAACCATGATTTAATCACCGTATATCACTTCTGACAAGACAAGACATGCTTTAGAAACTCTAATAATACTTATTAAATTATTATGTATACATACATACATATGCAATGTATATATGCATAGTATGTATATAAATATATAGTATCGATCAATCAATAATCATTTATTAAGTGTCTACTATATACCAAAAACCTTACTGTTTTGAAACTAAAAAAGACAAAATGAAACAATCCCTGTGCTCAAAATGCTAACATTTTATGAGACAATATATACACAAAACAGAACAGACAAAAAAGTATTCAAATATAAACAAAATAAATAAAAGGTAAATGGAAGAGGTGAACTAGTAGTTAGGGTGATTAGGAAAGGTCACACATGAGAAATCATGTTTAAGTTGAATTTTGAAGGAAAAGCAAGAATTCTAAGAGGCAAAGTAAGAAAGGATTACATTCCAGGCATAAAAGAGAGCCTGGGGAAAGGCCTGGAAAAGAAGATATAGTAGCCTAGGAAAGGAATAGCATGAAGGCTAGCTGAGCTAGACAGAAGAGTATGTGAAAGGGAGTAAATTCTAATCTAGATGCAAAGACAGATTAAAGGTAGGCTTTGAAAGGTTTTAAGTGGCAAACAGAGCAGTTTCTGTTTGGCCCTATGAATAATAAGAAGTGGGGTTTACAAAGCAAGGGAGTGGCAAAGTAAGAGCTATACTTCAGGAATATTACTTTGACAGATATGCGTACAGATATTAAGTATATTATACATAAAAGATGGGAATAGTCACTGTTGAAAAGGCTATCCTTAGGAGAAGCTGTCTCCACCTCTACCAAGCAGATTAATGTAGCTCTAGGAGGATTCATTTAAGGGTTAAGCCAATTCTGGATTTGAATTTGGAACTTTGCAAGAAAAATGACTAAACGGTCTATATTTTTCATTCTATCAATCCCACTACTACACATATATTCTAAAGAAACAAAGGTCTAACATATATCAAAACTCTCATAGCAAGTCTCAGAAGTAAAAAGAATGGCTAAAAAAAAAAACTAAGGTAAATGAACATAATCAAATATGGTATTATGCCTTAAGAACTGGTCAAAGATAATTCAGACAAATATGAGATTTATAAGAACTGATGTAGAGCAAAATCAGAACTAAGAAAATAATATATAGGCAGACAAAGGTGTAAATGAAAAATTACTAAAAGAAAGTCAGATGGGAGTAACTGAAAAATCAGTGCATGTCTGGAAGGAAAGATAATGAAATATGTATCTTCTTTCTTCTTCCCAACTCAGGAGAAAAGGGAGATGGAAGGAGACTACCAAAGTAGAATAATGTATACACCACAAAATATCAGGTACTACGTTTAACTTTACATTTGTCACAAAACAGGATTCAATCTGAAATTAAGTTGGTGTAAAGAAAAAAGCATCAATAAAACTAATTTAAAAGCATACATATAAGAATTATGTACATTTACAAATTAAGTACCTTGGTTTCTGTTCTTTGTCAAAGAAGGTACTTATTATTGCTTTATATAATCCAAGAAATCATGATGCAACATACTACTGATCAAAGAAAGAAAACAGTATCTGACAAACTGAGAATGTCAAAGTAAAACAATTATTTAAACTCACTTCTCCATTTCTTAAAGTTGTGATGATTCCTCTTGCTACTCCCATTCTAAACAATGTTTCTGTGGCCTGAAATTGGAAATGAGAAGTAATATTTAAAAATGTAAACTTATTAAAAATAATAAATTTTTATGTCATCATAAAATACACATAAATAAAAACCATTTAGCAAGGAACCAGAAGACATTGATACTTAGTTCATTAACTGAAGAATGGACAAATTGTGACACATAAAATGAATGGGTTATTATTGCACAGTAAGAAAGTACGAATATGAGCAATTCAGAGAAATATGGAAAACTTATAGGAAGTGGTGTAGGGAAAACAATATACACAAGAAATATAACAGTAGAAATGGCAAGAACAAAAAATCAAAGTGAATGCTGTATAATTATATTAACAAAGAAGTTTTGCCCTGGAGAAGAAATGAGAAAATGAACCTTCTCCCTTCTTTGAAGAGGTGAAGACTATGCAGGTAGAATATTGCAAATACTGTCAGACATACTTGTAGTGCTGTTTAGTTCTGATGAACTGTTTTTACTATTTTTGAAGGATTTGTTTATCCTAAACAGCTCTCTGAGGATGGGACATGTACTCAGAAATGAAAATGATGTAAAAAGATAATCAATACAATTCACAAAAGAATTATTGTTATCAACTTACTAAATATCATAATACATACACACATCACATCCTTAATATGACATACAAATCAAACTCTGGATTAAAATAGTATCCTCAGTTCTAATCACACTGATTAATTAAAAGATAAAATTTTGAATGGCTCAACATATATCTTGTATTCTACTCTTGTGGAGAAGATGGAAATATGTTGGCTAGATACAATACAATTATGTAGATCTGGAATTAGTTGAAATGGCTAGACCAAAATAATCACTAATTATTCCATGTAAACTTGGAAGAAGGTCTTTGGTGGCATTTCCAACCATTCTTTGATATGTCCTCTATCATATTAACAACCTGAATTAATGCACAGATGGCATGTTTGTTAAATTTATATATGGCACAAAGCTGAGAGGTATAGCTATCACATATCACACAATATAGATGATTCAGAGGTCGTATTCTCTTTTTATCAGTATCTTCCCATTTGATTTATCTGCTTCTGTTCAAAATCTTTAACCAAATTTTCTTCCTCCTGAGATCTCTGGTAATTTCAGTCATTTTTCTTCACATTCTGCTATCACTTACTTTTTTGTTCCTTCTCTTTAGAAGGCAGTTTCCCTAGGGGCTGCACCTCAAAGCTGTCTCATCCTCCTTCACACTAAGGGAGTCATTTTTCATCGGCTTTAGTCTTATGAGGGTATAAAAATGGCCACAGCTAGATACTAGTCCCCATTCCTTCAGATCTGATGGAGTTCCCACATATATGCACTTCTTGTTTCTGATTCTCTGCTCTTTTTACTATTATGCCACAGTGCCTTCTTTTCTGGGCTCAGATTCTTCAACTGGATGCTGAAAGAATTAGACTACATAATTCACATCTGTAAGACTGATATTTATATAGTACTTTGGGTTTTACAAAGGTGCTTTCCTCACAATAACCTTATAACACAAGTTATATTGCCCAATTTTTAAATGGGAAAACAGAGATTGAAGAGGTTAACTGAATTATTCACTCATGCCACTTTAAGTGTCAAAACCAATACTGAAACTCAGATTTCCCCACTCCAAGCAAGTTTAGCAGTCTTTCTTATTATACCAGGCTGCATCTGAAACCAGATGATGTCTAAAGTCTTTTCTAGCTCCAACAATCTATTATTCTGTGATTAAGCTGGATGCTCAAATTATCTGACACACACACACACACACACACACACACACACACACCCCAAACTTGAATTATATTTTTTAGCTCCTTTTAACATTTAAGATAGTTTATTATTTCCTCAAGAATTATGTGTGTACATCTCTCGTATTCACTGTTAAGCTGTAAATTCTCTAAGGACAAGTTGTGCATCTCATTTATCTTTTTATCTTCCTCAGTATTAAAAGCTTAGTCAACACCAGATGAATGAATGGAGTAATGGACTGACTGAATAAACTAGGTATCTTACAACAAGGACTTCACAGCAATTAAATATTTTTTACAATTCTACAGATGTTATTCTTAATAGTCATGTCAAATAGCCATCTTACATAATAGATATTTAAGTGTGTGCTAAATTGAATTTAATATGTACTGAATCTAAATTACATGTCTGATTTTTTTTAAATACAAAGGCTAATAAACATTACTGAAGCATAATAACTGTATGTATTGGGAATGCAAAGGGGGAGATCAAGGAAGAGAAAATGTTCGTAGGAGTATGCAACAAGAGCAGGACAGCCTAGAATTTATTAAAGTGCTTATAGCCCAAACAGTGCATGAATTCTTCACTATCTCAAAGGACGAAGGAAACCAAGGACTTCACTCACTCTTTTATGCCCATCAGAACTGGCTTCTTTCTGATGAAGAATGTCTTCATGTAATGGAACACTGTGTTAACATAACTAAGTGTTCTTTGTTTCTATAGAAAAGCGATGGGTTGTCCAACTTTATTTTCACCTTACTTTAAATATTTCATTTAATATACTCATTCTCACACAACTACTGAGAAATGTCAAAGACATATTTGCATACAAGGCTAATGCTTGGCACTTGTAACTTACATCTAGCATCAGAAATTTCTTGGTTGAAATGTTACTCTCAAAATACATTTAGCATTACTAATGAGAGTAATACTAGGAGAACATAGCTTCTTGCTAAAATGGGGGAAAGGACAAAAAAAGAGGCTATCAAGAAGCCTTATAACACCCTAGAAAATAACATCATTTAAGTAGGCTGAAAGGGAAAAAAATGCAGAAAGTGTCATTTTATGAAATATAATATTTTCACATAGCTTCCTTATATTAAGACAGTAAAAGAGTCAAATTTATTAAACTAGTTATTATTCTTAGTGCCCAATAATTCCATTACTTTATTATTTCAAATTTAATTTCAAAAAACTAACCCCTTAATATGCTGCTACTTCTTAAACTGTCATAATATTTTTAAGTACCATGTGACTGAAAAATTTGAAAGGGACTAATTTAACATAGAATTTGTAGGCAAATTACAATAAAAGTTGATCTATCCAAAATTCTATTAACTGAAATGAAATTTAAAATAACTCTACTATCAAGGCAAAGTTCTACATGATTAAAGAGAAATTAAGTTTCTTCAGTATAGGAATAGTGTTAAAGACATTTTATTAATAATGCTCAATTATTTGAAAAGTTCCAAAAATAAAGAATATTTTTACTACAGTTTCCCAGTATTTCCTGCAATAAAGGTTTAAATTATTGTTCTGTCAATACGGATGGCCAAACACCATGTAGCAAGAAGTATGTTAACAGAATTAGGTTAACCACAAAAGGTCTAGCTTTCTCATATTTTATCACTTTATTCTTTAATATCTCTATAATGAAATCTAAGACACTATCCAAAACTATCCAAAACAACTTTAAATGAAGTCACCTCACAAAGCCAAGAGCAAAGAGTCACTGACTGACTCATTCATTGAGCATTTATTAAGCAATTACTATAAGCAAAACATTATAGCACCATAAATCTAATGACATAAGCCAAACAGTCCCTGACCTCATGGAGCTTATACTTGACTAGCAGGAAAAATATGTACAGAGATAAGTAAATACAAACTGTACGCCAAGTGAATACAAAGTAATTTGGGATATAGGAGACTAGAAACAGCAGGAAGATGCAACTTGAATGTGGCTTTGAAGCTGAGCACTTTCAGACATGGAAGTGAAAAGGAAGCTCATTCCACATATCAGTTACAGTCTATGCACAGACACAGAGGCATAATAGATAAGAATGGAGGGGAAACAAGGAATGAACCACTTTAATGAAAAATGTAAATTACTGATGAAGTCTTCCAATGCTTTTAAAAAATGTTTATGCTATACAAAACACAATATGTATATCTAACAAAAGAAATGTACCAATTATCAATGTACTGTTTTTTCCAAAGAAGCAAAACCAGAAAACAAATAAAGCTTGTCATCAGAAAATCTTACGAAAAAAGAAATGTATTTTATTATATTTATAACTGTTGCATTTACTGAAATCCAATATTAAAAAGGTAATTTAGCTTATTAAAATTATCAAGGAAAAAGGTAATCATGCTTATAGTTATTACATTTGTAAGTGTAGAAATCTCAGAATGATAAAACATAAATAAAAAATAACTAACCAAAAAAATCAGCTGTTAATGTCTTTTTAAAAAGTAGATTTTTATTCACATTTATTGTATTAAAATGTATTTTATGTAAAAGGTGAATTGGGGGCAGCTAGGTGGCACGGTAGATAGAGCACCAGTCCTGGAATCTGGAGGACTAGAGTTCTGCCCGACCTGAGTTCAAATTCCACCTCAGACCCTAGCTGTGTGACCCTAATTAACTCACTTTACCACAACTGCTTTTCAAAAAAAAAAAAGTGAAAAGAACTCAAAATAAATGAAAAAATATTAAAATTATTTGGAAGTGGGTTTTATTCTCATTTGCAGTTAACGAAACTTGAGACGATCAGAGATTAAGTGATTTGGCCAGGGTCCCAAGACAGTAAGTGTCTAAAGTCAAATTTGAACTCAGGTCTTCCTGACTCTGGACCCAGATTCCTATCCACTGCCTCACCAAACTGTCCGTAAGAAACAACGTGTATGTGATGAATACAAAAGTAGAGAAAAAATATACATGAACTGATGCAGAGTGAAGTTAAGTAGAGTTAAGAAAACAATACAGTCAGTACAACAATGCAGATAAGAATAATTACCCACAAAATATCAAAAGTTGAGTGTAACAAAATTATCAAGTTGCAGCATGATTTGAATGGAGAGATATGAGACATTAGCCCTCAACCGATCCCTCTGTGAAGGTGCAGTGGTCCACAGGTACTACACATCTGATATGTTTTCAGACTTTTTCAATGTAATCATCAGCTCTGCTGACTGTTTTGTCCTCTCAGTTTCTTATATGGGATAACCCTCTGGAAGGTGGAGGGGAAGGATAATTGGGGTAACTATGATGATGTAATAGAAAAGAGACTCATAAAAACTTAAGAGAAATCATTTTATTTTAAAAAGTGTTACAGAGGTTAAGGATCCTATATTTTTGTTAAATACATTTTGATTGCTATCTTTTGTTTTTACAGCATCCACACCTCCTAATATATATGTCCTCCTTACCATCTCAAAGAGATATAACTGACAGTTATCCAGGACAACCTTGAATCCAACTGATCCCAGGGAGAAGGCTTTATTCACTATTCCACACTCATTCTACATTTAGACACTTTGAAATTAATATTTCTACTTATATTTTGTTTAGTCATTGGAGAGACTTTAGATAATATCAACTAAATCTATCCCGTAAATACTAAGTTGATCTATCTGCAAACAATCTAAACTTAAAACTCAGCTTGTAATAGTAGAAGGAGGATCAGTCATAATTAATAAATTTTTCACATTGAATTTTAATTATCAAGCAATGTACCTGCTTAAATGTATAAGATCTTAGGTCACAGTTCACTTGCAATTTATTTCAAATATGAATATCTCTATATATATGACTACTATATATTAAGCAGCAGGCAAGGTGTTTTATCAAATCTTGGTGATATATTAACTAATATAGTGATACCTCCAGGGACGATGAGATACAGGATCTCTTCTCCATTATAAACACGTGGATAAATTCAATTTTAAATTACTGAGGACACAAAAAGAAGATGAATTCTGAAACACTTCTCTAAAGCTTTGTTTTTATAACATGCTTTATAGTCATTTGTTAATCCTTAAAACATTCATCAGGCACAAAAGAATGACAAGGACTGTTATTCTACTTTACAAGTCAAATAACATGTTGTGAAACAACATTCCACTACAGTCTAATTCTAAAGCCTCACTGTAGCAAGGAGGTGACCATGATTTCTGGTAAACTAAGAAGAAACTAACTATGAAATCATATTACATTGGAAAGTATTCATGTATATGCCTGGTGACACAATATATGTCAGCTGTCCAAGAACAAACCTATCTAGCTAACTTCAAAGAAAAACATCACCAACTTAACCACATGTCGATGAGATTTTTTTAAACCTGCAGTTCTCCAAAGCCAGCTTCTACAAGGTGTCGTTGGGAGGTATGGTTTGATCTAAATTGCTGGAGAAAATGCAATAAAGTCATAGATCCTCAAAGTACTTAAGTGAATGTGAGTATAGATGTACCTCCCCCAGAACCTATCTTACTGCCCCATACAGAGCAGATGCATAATAAATGCTAAAATGAAAGAATACCTTTTCAATGATTAAACCTCTCACTTCCTAAGAAGAATGTACAAATTTCAAACCATGAAATGCTACATCATAAGCAGTAGTCTACAATAACTTCTTGCCAGTAAACATACATCACTTCACACACCGGAGAAAGCAGTGACTGGTTTGCATATTAAGTGATGCTTTCATTGAAAATCTGGGGGTTTCTCAAAATGTGAACAACTATGTTGTACTGCGTATTCCAATAATGTCAAATACAGGAAGTATAATTTGCTAGCTAAAGCTGTTAGTTGTTAATGGTTAATGAAATCAACTTGTTTTATAGAGTTAGTAAATGTCACAATCTCTTTTGATTCAGCCTACATGAAATATGCATTACACATGGAAGCTGTGTGGAAACTAGGCAATGGTTTTAAAGATACAGAGAATGCTACCTCTGTTTAGAGATGTAAGTTAGTAAGCTATCCAAGAACTTAAAGTGTAAGCAGATGGTTTGAATATGTGTTTCCAAATTGATAACAGTCATCTGGCTCCAAAGGAAATGTGTATGTTTTTATAAATCTATGTTCTGTCATGTTCTATTTGATGTGACATGACAGAGTAATATACTGTGTTATGTTCTGTTACATTTTTGAAAATAATAAAACTTAAAGGGGGGGAAAGGTAAAACTTTTCCACCAATGATATCAGACACATCGTCTAGCTTTACCAAAAAAAAAAAAATATTGAATGTATAGTCAAAGTTCTAGGGCTCTTCCATAGGTCTTGATACTAGCTAAATATTTAACTTCAGGCAAATCACTTCTTTATTCAGGCTGAATTTATATATCTATAAAATATGGATCCTATCAGTCAACTGGCTATCATTCATAGATACTGTGAGAATAACTTGGAATCTGTATGACTGATTTTGACATTACAAGGAGAAAAATAAAGCACTGCATGTAAATTTACTTTAAATTTATTGAGAGCTTAAAAACATACTGTATAACTGTCTGAAGAAGTGTCAGCTTAAATCAGTATTCTATACTTAAAGCCCTAAAAATCTATTTGTTCATAATAAACCTAAAACAGGATCTGTCTCAACTGCCTACTTACACAGATGGAATTCACATGAATAACTTTGCTATTCTCTGATTATTTGTGGCCAATATTCAATTTTTTTAAAAAAACTGCCATAAGGGTTTTAGTACAAAAAAACTCATCTCACTTAAGTTAGGGTAAATTCATTTTTTAAAAATAGAGGCAAACCACAAAGCACCTCCTTCTGTCTCTCATTTGAAGAGCCTGGCTTTCACTTCAGAGTGCCATCTTTGACTCATAAAAAAATATAAATGTTTCATATTTTGAAAAACAGATCCATTTGTTGCTAAAAAAAAATTTAATCATGTAAATATAAATTATCTTTCAGATACCATGACATCTAATAAACAAATGAATATTTTTGTCTGTTCTTTTCACAGTTGCATGTGAAAATGACTGATACAAAGATGTTCATAAATATTAAATGTTAAATACATAAATATTCTGGAAATCCAAAATAATTACAGAATTGAGTAACTTTTCGATAACATTTCTGTTCCACAGCAGTACAAGACGGACAGTTTCATGCTGTTTCCAACAGTCTCGCCCAATACGTTTAACATATTAAGATGATGACATACTGGCAGAGGTATGTTCTTTAAAGGTAACCAATAAGTAATTCAAAAACACTGAAATACATAACAGATAATGTTTTTATTTTATTTTGTTTCTTTACAAATATTAAGTCATTTTTTCCTCACTCTTCTCCCTCCCACTCCGTCATCCCACCCCTCAATCCTGCCATGAGGTCCTAAGTCTTTCAAAATTGGTCATTTGTACAATTCTGAGATTACAGTATAAATTGCTGTACTTCTCATTTCACTCAGCACCAGATCATAAAAGTCTCTTCAGGTTCCTCTAAAACCATCTCTTTCATAATTTCTTTCAGCGTAATAGTATCCCAGTTTACAAGCCTCTGCACTCAAAAATGTTGTGTGAGATAGTTTATCTATTACTGTCTACATTACAGTTATCCCTTCCACATTGTGACCTATCCCATCATGGTTTTTATATATCATGAGTTGGTCTAAGAAACTAAATGAGAATTTGGGAGGGTGGAGTTTTGAGGAAGCCACAGATGACACAGAAAAAGTTCAGAAATTGAGAAATGCATGAAATATACGCATGGTATTTTTATTTAACACTGACCTACATATAGCTTATGATCAAATACTGAACTCAAATTTTACAATAACACCCCCATAAAAGAAAATAAGGAAAAATTCAGGACTCTTCTCTGGTACAAAGGAAGGGCCATTGAGCGTTTCTATATCACAGCTACACCACACCCTTAACCCCCACGATGTGGAAAAGATAACTGTATACTGAGGAGATAACTGACTTTCCTAAGGCTATATAACTAAAAGAAGAAAGAGTGGAACCCAGGTCTCTGGACTCCAAATTCAAATCTCTGTCAAGTATACCACTGTTGTCAGAAAAGAAGCCAAAGTACACAGGTAGTAAGATAATTCTTACAATTCTATAAGCCTTAACTTAACAGTAGGCCCTTTTAAAGTGTTGAGTCGTTTCAGTCATGTCCGACTGACTCTTCGTGATCCCATTTGGGATTTTCTCGGTAAAGATACTGAAATGATTTGCCATTTCCTTTTTCCAGGGCATTTTACAGTTGAAGAACTGAAGCAGACAGGGTTAAATAACTTGCCCAGAGTCACACAGCTAGTGACATTCACGACACACATTCGTGAAGACGAGTCTTCCTGACTCCTGGCCCAGTACTCTATACACTATGCTACCTAGCTACTACGCAATCATTATCTAATTATAAAAGCACTAACACTACTAAAGAAATAGATCAACATCTTTATATATGAATGCAGAAGACAACAAGAAGTTACAGCTAAGCAGAACGACATATTCAGGAAGAAGACCTAATCTTGACCAAACAACATCCCACCCCCATTCCATCCCCCCCACATCCCTCCCACACACACATAAAGAAAATATAAAAAGCACAAGTGAGAGTTTTCACTGGTGTTCAGTACAGTGCCAAGTGCTTAGTGGGCACTTAAAAAAATATTATTTTACAAACTCAACTTTTCTAGAGTATACCACATCTTCAGAATCAGGCAATTAAGAAAGAGAAAGAATATCAGATATTGTTTTGGCTTGAAAAAGAAATACTCAAGCATTTACAAGATATACCTTCCAGACATGTTAAAAGTATATAAAATACTATGTTAGGGTATACCCTGAAAATTTTTATAAAACAAAAAAAAATCTATCTAGTCAAAGACTTTTCACAACAGCTTTATATGTTGACTGCAGAAAAATAGTTGTGACCTTAATGTTCAACAATTGCAAATTGTGATAGATTGACTTAATGGAATATTATGGCGTAATTATGACTGATAAGAATGAAGAATCCAAAGAAAACTAAAAGTCCTTTATGAAATAATGCAAAGTGAAAAGGCAAAACCCAAAGCATGGAGTACACACAACTACAGCTAAATAGTCTCTCCTCTGCCTTTTACAATCTCTAGTTTCCTTCAAAGAGAAGATCATGACCCCTCCCACATGTGTTCTTTCTTGTTCCTCTAACTGCTAGTATCTTCCCCTCAAAACTATCCTGTATTTATTTTGTATATGAGGCAATGTGGTATAATGAAAAGAGCCAAAAGACGCAGATTCAAGTTCTGTCTCTGTGTGGCTAAACGTAAGCAAACGAAGTAAGTTACTGTCCTTAGGAAATTCTCCTAGGCTATGAGTTGTGGAGAAGGTGCTGACCTGCATTTGGAGAGAGTTGTCAATCAGAAGATTCTTACACTAATGAAATCACTGGTTCAGTCCTTGACCCTATTTCTATGTTGCAAAATACAACATACAACTGAAGGTGGAGGGAAGGAACAAAGGAAACAGAAGGAAAGGGGAAGAGGATAAGTGTTTATACAGTTACCTATGACATGTCAAGCTCCATGCTAATCATTTTACAAATATTATCTCAGTTGACCTTCACCCTGCAAGGTGGGTGCTTTTATTGCTATTTTACAGTTAAGGAAACTACACTTAAGTGACTTGCTCAGAGTCACATAGCTAGTATCAGAGGTCAAATCAGAACTGTGGTCTTCTGACTCCAGACCTAGAAGTCTATCCACGTAGCTAACCAAGAAAGCAACATATTTGATGACACCAAAATTCTAAGCACCCAGACAGTATTGTACATTGAGTGCTAGACTTAGAATTAAGAAAATTTTAATTCAAATCCTACCCCAGATATTTATTTCTCTGAGCCTCAGATTTATCATCCAGCAGCACCTACCTCCAGAATTTCTGTGATTGTCAAATAAGATGATATGTAAAGCACTTTTTAAAACTTTATAACACTATATAAATGCTAGCTGTCATTCCCCTACCATAAAATCTATCTTTTTAAGATCGAAATTGTCTTGGTGATGTTATATGGCTGTGAGTCATGGAATATATCAAGTTCTTATAAGAATCATCAATGCAGGTGATTCCAAGGGCAAGGGAGAGACATAAAAAAGGTGTATTTAACTTGTGTTAAACAATACTGAAATAATACAAAAGTCATCATCAAGAACATGTATGACCAAAAAAGAAAATAAATACTTATATATTAATATTTACATGTTAAAATAAGGGATAGTTGCTGTTCCACTCACAAATCATTTGAGATGACCAAAGAAAGGAATCTAGCTAGGGGTAGCTCCTCTATGTAGGATTTATGAAAGGACATCAATAAATGTGGTAAGAAGGCACAAGGTAAGAACTGGCAGTTCTGATCTGAACCAATGTTTTGAATATTACTGAACCTATATATGCATATAAACACAGATACAGAGAGGTAAAACCAGGGTACACCTGTTAAAACTATCAATTACTTGGTTGCTTGCTCTCCCTTTGTTGGTTTGTCTTAAACTTGTGTAATTCTCTGGCTCACTTCAATGATAGTTCAACTTTCACTTCTTTCTTCCACTTGCATTTTTATGTGACTGATTGTGATTCATTTATTCTTTAATCTTTTGGTTTGCTGACATCCTGCTACTGCATTGTCTTGACCATATTTAATACCAAATATTCAAATTCTAGCTGCCTATTATCTAAACAGACACTCACTACAGTAATAACCCTGCACTCCTCCTTAAGTCTAGGAAATACATTAGATTCCGCCAGGAATTCCACTCTTAAAAACTCTCAAAATTTAATAGTTCTTACCCCATAATATCTGATGTCTGATTTAATATGTGAAATGAGAGTTAGGTTTGATGGCATGTATGGATATATATGGCTCTTTGAAATTTAATATAACATTTTTGTCACAGAGAATTCTCTTACCACCTTTGTTTGCTTAATGGGCATGACTCATGCAAAATCAGTGTATAAATTTGTATAATGAAATTCATTTAAAATATTCTTTGTCTAAATACTTCATTTCCAATCTAAACTACCCCATCATTCCTACACATCTCCATGTGTGTTATGTGTATGTATGTATAGCATATATATGTGTAAATATATATGCATAAATATACATAAACACATGTGTATACATATACATATGTGTGCAACTCTCTCTACATGTGTGTATGGCCTAGTCAAACAAAAAAAACTATCTAAGGGTACGCAGTCAGGGATGTTAAATCAGTTATACTACATCTAATAAAATATATCTCTTCTCTTCATTTCACAGATTTTATGCTCCATAAATATTTGTTACATAAAATTTAACCAAATTTCTCTTACTTGATAAAAGAAAAAAATGAAATAAAATATATAGTCACTAGAAAAATTAAATAAAACATGAATTCTTTTAGATTTCCTTACAAAATATTAATGTGAATGCTGTTAAAGCATGACTTAACAATTAACTTGCTCAATATTAAGTAGTTCTGATCCTCAAATAACTGTCAATATTCAACTTAAATATAACTAAATGTGATATGCACAAGTAAACACTGAACTAATTAGAGGCTGACAAACATCTTATCAAAAGAATCATTCAGTCTTTTTCAGACAAGAGTCTAGACAGAAAGCAGGAATTTCACACATTGCTAGTATTTTGTTTTTCTGTTTCTGATTACTACATCAGGAAAATATAGAATGATTACACAGCAATCACGTTCAAAAATCAGTTCACAAATCAGTTCACTTTACTTACTTTACCCTAGATTTGGGTAATCATATTCACAAATCATTGGTGAGAAAATTTGGCTTTATTATTTGCAATAAATTTAGGTTACTACATATATTTAGAAACTAACCTATAGAATGATTCTATTCTCTTACAGCAATACCTCATATTTGAAACATTTAAAAAATGTAAAAGATAAAATAAGCCTCTGAATAAAAATAAGAACAAATACTCTGCATTCCCACTGAGCTGAATCCTTTGAAAGAATAGACCCACAGGAGGAAACTCACATCAGAGTTCACTACAACAGACTTTTTTATTCTTTAGGTAGAAACTTTGTACAATTATTTATCATTTCCTTAATAGTTTTGGACTCCAGATGTTTAGGAATTGGGTAGAATAATTTCCTAAAAATGTCTCTTTGATTAATTTTGTGGTTATTTTATCAATGAAAGTATAAGTAAGCCATCAAATCATAAGAATAGATTATTTTTATCATCTAAGTCAGAGTTTCTTAACCTGGTGTTCATAAACTTCTCTTTTTAAACTATTTTGATAAATGCATTTCAATAAAATTTATTTCCCTTATAATCCTAAACATTTTATTTTATGTATTTAAAAATATTATTCTTGAAAATGGATCCTCACAGGCTTATTAACAAAACTGTCAGAGGTCCATGACACAAAAAAAGGTTAAGAATCTCTGGTTTAAATTGTCTTTTTCCCACCCCATTATTTCATCCCCTCTAAAAGGTGACATGAAATAATGGCATAAAGTAGTTGTTTATGTTCTTTTTAATTACATTTCTAGATCTGAATCAGTAAGCAAAAAAATCAGAATTTGATTTTTAAATTGGAAATTAAAATAATTTGTTCTTTAAATACTTTAGATAATTCTCAGGAATTATGGCTATTAAGCTCAATTCTCTCAGTGCTAATGATATTTTATGATTATAAGTTAAGCATCCATCTTAAAAAATCATGACCAGTCCTCAATTATCAAGGATAACAGCAGTCAATGAAAGTATGCTAGACATAACTAAAATTCATTGGTTACGCAAACTCAATTGTAATCATTAATTTCAATATACTCACCTCTACCTACTACTCCCTATAACCCAGAAGTTACTAACAAAATGGCAATGATGCCTGATTCAGAGTGCAGATATTTTTTACAGTTAAGAAAATTTAGTTCTCCAAATACTAACTATACTGAGAGCTGCTACAGAAAAATGGGGTGTAATTATGCATTACTTTAATTGACTTTTCTACATAGGATTATGGATAATTTTTAAAAAAAAAACTCATCATGTAATCATCCCTGCTAGTAGTCCTGTATCTATCCTCCACCTTTGTGACTAAATTCCTTCAGAAAGATATCTACATATTTGTACTCTCTTCTACTACCTCTGCAATCTGGATGCAACCTCATCATTTCAATCAGTCATTTAAATCAACTGCACTAATTTAATTAGTACAGCAATAAAAGTATAAATTAGCTTTGCTAGTCTTGTAACTTTTTATGATATTGGCAACGTCCATTCATAAATACTGAATATTTCTGTATTTTAAGCTGTTCTTTATTTCTTTAAGAAATATTTCACAATCGAATGTATACAACCTTCACTTCTGTATATTCATATTCTAAATCAGTTATGCTCTCTTTTCTTTCTCTTGTAAGGTTTGCCACAATGGATGCAAGTTTTTCTATTCTGCCATTTATTTCTGCAGGTCACATATTCTACTTTTAGAATTCTTCTCTTTTAAACACATCCTACTATGGCTAATTTCATGGTCTCTTGGGAATACAAAGGGTCCTCTGTCTCATCAGATGTTGATTCATTCTTTGTCTTCCAATATTTATTTATAGGAGCTTGAATTCTTTTCCTAATATGAAGATCTACTACATTCTGTTTTTAATATCTTTTCTGTTGGTTTATCAGCCTATTCTCAAGGTCTTAACTGAGTTTGCTACTGCCTTAGGGCTTTCATTATCATTATTATTGCTCATTCACTTCAATGGTGTCCAACTCTGTGACCTATTTGAGGTTTTCTTTGCAAAGATACTGGAGTAGTTTGCCATTTTCTTCTCCAGTTCAATTTACATACAAGGAAACTGAGGCAAACAGGCTTTTCCAGGGTCATACAACTAATAAGTGTCTGAGGCCAGATTTGAACTCAGAAAGATGAGTCTTCCTGATTCCAGGCCAAGAATTCTATCCATTGTGCCACATAGCTGCCTGAAAGATTTGGTAGTCTTTATTTCCCCTTATTTTCCCCTATTTCTCACTTTCTGATTCCTCCCCCTTTGATGGTATTTCCCCTGGGGCCTGGATCTCAAAACATCTCAGCCTTCCCCCATGCTGAGTAATTCAGCAACAGCTTCAAGTCTCAACACTAAGGCTTAGTGGAGTAACAACAGCTATAACTACGTCCTGCCTCTTTTTTCTGTTCCTCCACTCTTCGGCCAAATTTGGTGGCAGGGCAGTGTTAACACAATGACATCATGTCATATACATATTTCTGCAATTTAAATCTCCATAGCCCTGTGAGGGGGAAGAGTCATAATACAGACTTGAGTTCTTTTCAAGGTCAAGAGTTAGCTTATGCATTTCTGATGCTGGAATGACTTGAGTGGCCAAAGAAAAGGTTTTAAGTGAACACATTAGAGGTTAAGGAATCTCTGTTGTTAGTTTATATGTTTTTTACCTTATTTGGGTACTCACTGATCTGTAACAGAAAGGCAATTGAAATTACTTCATCATTTGAAATTAATTTGTATTTTTGAAATGTCTTAGAGGTAATAATGAGATTGGGCAAAATGTGTAGCTCTCCATCTTACTGGACATGGCCCAGAATACAATAGCCTTCTATTTCCCACCCAGTAGCACTCCTTTGGACTTCTCCATCATACCCTCATCATCCCATAAAGATCACATCACCCCTGGTACTTACACCTCATCAGTATCCTCTGCCCCTAAGGCTCCTCCCTCTCTCTGATTAGAAGATGGAGAGCAGAGAGTTTTTCCCAAAACTTCCACTTAAAGAGGGTACCCAAGCCAGCCTCTCTTCATTTCCTACCCTCTGTACCTCTTTTGATTCTACCTTCCCTTCCCCCTGCCCTATTCAGTGTCTTTAATCTGTTTTGAAAGCAGACTTCTCTTTCTTTGGGGCATTTGTATCCCCAGCAACTTAGCAAAGTGCCAGACACATAGATCTTCAAAAAAATATTTACTGGCTACTCTTTCCCCAGTCCAATCCATCCTTCACTCAGCTCCCAAGGTGGATGTACTAAACCATGGATCTGACTATGTAATCCCCTGAGTCAATAAACTCCAGTTGATCCTTACTGCCTCCAAGATCAATATAAAGTCCACCTGTCCAGGATTTATACCTTATTCCACTCTCTGCATTCTACAGTTAATAACAATGGCCTTCTTGCTTATTCTTTGCACATAATACTCCCTTTTCCTAACTGTCTTTATACTGACTGGCTGCCGTACCTGGAACGCACCCCCTCTTCCTATGCACCCCTTTGGCTTTCTTGGATTCCTTGAATACTTCACTTAAATCCTAACTCCTAAAAGAGGCTTTCCTGCCTCTCCATCTCCACTCTGTCAATTTCTTCTCCTTTCAGGTTACCTTTATATACTCTGTGCATCTTTTGTAAGTATCTATATATTTACACATTATCTTCTCCATTAAAACATATGTCCCTTGAGAGCAAGGAATATGTTCTGAGTTTGTTGGCATGTTTTTGTTTTTGCCTCTCTCTGTATCTCCAACTTAGCATAGGGCCTTACATAAGGTGAACATATAAAAATGCTTGTTGACCCAATGACTGAATTCACTGAACAAAATACCACACTCCTATTCCATGCTGTCAGCTATACAACTACTACTGTAATCTATCAAGATCTCAAGCCAGGACATTCTGACTCCAAGCTTAACACTCTATAAATCACATAAATGATCAACTGAAAAATATGGATAAAGGTTTCTGACCAAAAGGCATAAAGAGATGCCCCATTTAATATAATATCAAATTAAAGTATAGACTGTGTTAACTGGGAATTACATGAAACTTAGCAGATAATTTCACTTTTAAAAGTCAGTTATTTTCCCTCAGAAGTTTCAATTACCTTATCTTTTTTAGAATCCTCATCAAATTATTATCTGAAGCTATGTAAAAGAAATGTGAAATCAAAATTGTGATTAATAAAATATAGATCCTGTACTACAGCCAAAAATATATTTTCCAATCCTCAAAAGCAATAAAGGATTAAGTTTATTGTATGTTTGTTTAATTGGAGAACTTGTAATCCTATTTCACCGTTTTTTCTGAAATAATCTATCCACCATAATTATGTCTGATGAGGCAACATTTTAGGGCTTTTTCCACCACTAAATTAGACAATGGATACTATGAGGGTCTTGTAATGTATATAAATTAATTTTTACTGTTTTGGTTCTGATTTCTGTTAGTAGATGTTTGTGGAGCTTAAATATTATGGTTTACCTATGGTTTACCAGGCAAGGCCTACAATCCTTTCTACATGTACTACTTTGTCTTAAGACCACAGACACTAATAAAAAGATTTTCTGAAGAAGAAAATCAGTAAGTCCAAAATAAACTTCTACCATAGATAGAACTAGTTTTACATTTAGTCAGTCATCCATCTATACAACATATTTTAGAGGCTACAGAAACATTCCCTCTTATCCCCACATCTCACACACATACACCAATATCTGCCCCATTGCCTTTCCACTATTACATTTTAATTCCTTGGAGTCCTGAAAGCTTTTAGCAATATCACCTTGAGATATTTTAAGCTACTACTTTAGAGAAAGTGAGTTGACAAACGGTATCAAGGGGAAGATATGGAAAAACAGGAAACAGACATTCAAAAGAAAGATAGAAGGACACTGAGTTCAGCAGTATGCCTTTTTAAAAAAACAGATTCTCTACAAGATCTAATATAATAATGTGGAATCAAGTATTTCTAAAATATAAATTTTGTCTAAAAGACAAAATAGTACATGTAGAAAGGATTGTAGGCCTTGCCTGGTAAACCATAGGTAAACTTAATGTGAAAACATAATGTGAAAGCTAGTATTTCTAAAATCTGTAGATGGCTATTTAGGCTTATTTATTTTAATAATTTTCACAGAATCCTCAACAAAATCTGGATCATTCCCAACTACCCTAGGGTATCACACATTTTTAACTCTGTATATGAGTAAAGATGGGAAACAGGTCTAGGGACTAAAAAAAGGAGGCTGCATGAAAGTTAAAGGTGACATTCCTGGTTATGGAAGGCCAGGGCCACAAACCCTGGAGGCCATGAATCTTGATTAGTCTCCAGCAATACCAGCTTATGGAGACTGTGGGGCTGGTGGCTACGGAGCCAGTGACTCTGAATGAATGGAAGCTTTGGTGTTTTCTGTTAATTGAAGCTAGGACGTTTCAGAATCTGGCATTTCTTACTAGTTAGTCTTCACTAATTGAACACAATGCTAACCATTATCCTCTGACACCAAACTAAAAGTTTTAACAGCCTTATAAACAGTGCTTCAATATTGACTTCTTTGTCTTATTTGACTCAAAAGGAACCAGCTTGCCTCATTACTGATTTTTTTTGCAAATTAAGCAAGAGTTGGAAAGTGTCCAAAACTGTTCAAGGACTGTCTTTAACTAGGCTGCAACTGTTAGTAAATATATTGTAAATGAACTTCTATTTTTTTTTTTTGCAACAATTGTATCTGTGTTCTTAAGAAGTAAGGTAAGAGATTTTAATTCCTAATCTGTTCTCTGAATTCAACAATTTGACACCATTTCCTAGACTAGTTTACCTCTGCTGCTAACTTTTATTTGCATCATAAATTACTCTAATGCAATTTAGTACCCAAACATAAATTTTATATACAATACACATAGTATATACACCTAATTTAGTAATTAAAACCACCTCCCCTTCAAGTGTAATACTTTCTATTTCAGCCAACAATTAAGCCTGATTCAACTTAAATACAACTAAATGTTATATGTTATATATATATATATAAAAAACATCTGCTAACTAAAATGTTATATAATCACTGCATAGGCATGTTTCTGTTTTAATTTTTTAGTTGGCAATTTTCCAATGCCCAAATTCAAAACCACGAACTGTATCTAAAAGAAATGACTAAAACGCAACATTCACCTTGAGATTCATGATAAATTTCTGAGGCTCCTTAATTTAAAGTAAATATATACATTTCTAAGAAACTGAACAAGAAAGACATTTGTCCTTCCATTCAGTACTATAAATAATTCTCATCCCAAACTCCTTTTAGCAAGGAGAAAAAAGGGGGAAAAGTAAAAAAAATTATTATGGTAAATTTTATCTAGACAAAGAAGCAAAGTCGCAAAGTTATTTCTTAGTCATAGATGATATTTTAAAATAACATTATCTCATTCTTTTCTAATACCATAAACTATAAAATGATCTCTTATTTAACCAGTAAAAGAACTCTATGGCCAGATTTATTATTCCCATGTTACAAACAAGGAAACTAAAGTTCAATGAGGTTAGCTACTTGCTCAGGATCACACTAGTAAGTGCAAGAGGTAAAACTCAAACTACAATTTTGTGTCTCTAATAAAACGCTCTATTTTGAAAGGAATACATCAAAGGGAGAATGAGTAAATAAAGGGGAAACAAGGAATGAATAAATGTCATCCTATATATATATATATATATTTGCACATCAAAGTCACAGTCCAAGAAACGAAAAACTGATACATATTTAGACAACAGAATGACAAAAATCATTCATTTTAATTTATCTCTATATGATTCCATAGAGGTTTACATCAGCAAATATTCAATAATGCTTGTTTGGGAGGATTTATAAAACATTAAAATACCGACATCAAATAAAAATTGTTCTCATTTCTTTTCCTAATGTAAAGAGAACAAAATGGCAGTGTATGGAAAAGAAAAACAATGTCGTGTTCTGTCTGTAAAGTATGGTTAATATGCCCCAAAAAAATTAATTTAAAAAAATTTTAAGTTGACTAATATATCTGTAACAGTATATTTTGAAAATAAAAAGAACTATCAGAACTACTATGTACGTTAAACACTATAGAAACTAATAATTATAAAGAAATGAATGACTCATTACCTACAAATATATAAAAATAGACAAATTAACCATGTTTGTAATAGAGATCTTAATCCATTGGCAGAGAAAGAGGAAAGACAAAAAACTTTTGATCCAAATAAATTTAAAAGTGAGTTTCAACAAATATTTAAAGTACAGGTTAAAGCCACAACTATAAAAATTATTGTCAATAACTGAGAAACAAGGTATTCTACTAATATCTAATAAAATAAATATAGTCTTGAAATCCAAAGCAAATTGGAGGATGGAATGAACCCAGTGGGAGAGAGCCTACTGGATTCTCTCCTTTCTTTCAATATTCTACTCAAAGATCCCTTTCCCCCTCTGGATGGGACACCGCTTTCTGGAGGTAGTCCCCCAATCCATCCAATCCCCTCCCACCGTGCCCCCAAAGAGACCTCAGAGCACTCCTCTACTGAGGTGCAGGATGGTCATAAGAACTCAGACCACTTTGATTAGCAGGGAATTGCCAACTACAATATTTCTAGTAAGATGGAGGACCAGGACTTATTATCTGCCCTGTTACTGAACACTAAGAACAGTCATTCCTATCTAGGTTGCATCCCTCACCTCAGGATTTTATCCTGGAAATTCACTCCAACCCTGGATACCTCTCATATTGGAAGTTCCCTCCAGCTTCACCCTCTGACAGATCCCTCCCAGAATTTCAAATTTAAGAAGGAGGTCCAGACCAACCATGTTTTCATTCCTCTCCAGACTGTACTGCTAAAATATCTGCACAAGCCTTTCTCTGCAATTCCATGCCCCTGACCACTATACCATATATACTCTCCCCACCACCACCACATGACCACCCTGGCAGTTTCTTTTGATGAACTATCTTCTACCCTAAAGGCTACCAGGCCCTTCCATGAAGCCTGAAGCTAAAACCTCTTACATGTGTTGTATTCCCCAATTAGAATAATAATTTCTTGAGAACAGGGACTGTCTTACTTTTCAATTTGTATCCCCAACATTAGTATAGTATTTGCTACAGATTAAGCGTTTGATAAATGCTTTTTTATTCATTGACTAAAAATGGAAAGAATTAAGCAGAGAAAATTATAGATGACTAAAACTATAGACCAATCTCACAAATAAATATTAATGAAAAAAATCCTTACAAAAAGAAAATAGTATTAGATAACGATTCATAATGATCAAGGTATATTCATATATGAAGGATTCAAGGAATGTTTCAACATTAGGAAAACAATTAACAGATTCATATAAACAATAAAAACCATAGGAATATATTTAAAAGAGCATATCACTAAACCCCCCAAAAATGCATTTATGGGGATTTTTAATGCCATAGGAATAGAAAAGCTCTTCTCTAATGTAATAAAATGTATATCTCTAAAACTCAGAGCTGGTATCATTTATGCAATTTTCTTTTTTAAATTATGTTATGGAAATGCTTGTTTTATTTCATAAATTAAAAACAATTTTAAAAAAAATAAGAAATTCAAAAGGTCAACAACCATAATAAAAAATACTCCAAATCACTAACAATAAAAGAAATGCACTTTAAATTACTGTGCAGTTTTCCCTTACAACCATCAAACTGGCAAAAAGAATTAAAAAACAAAAATGGTCAATGTGTTTTGGAGAATCATTTGGAGAAAAGTGAGCTAAGGGTTTGACCCTGTTTTTTACATACACTTTGCTCTAGCAATTCCGCTACTGGGAATATACTCAAAATAACATGATCTAAAGGTTCCACATATAACAAAAATTCATAGTAACAGTCAGCAACTATGAGCCAGGAATTGTGTTGAGCCCCTTACAAATATTATCTCACTTAAGCCTCATAACAACTCTGCGGCAGGTATTAGTATCTCTATTTTACATCTGAAGAAATCAAGGCAGAGGGTAAGTGACTTGACAGTGTGGCAAGTAAAATTGCAAGAAAGAAAGACTGAGACATGATTTTCTCCAGGGCAAGATAACACTTTATTAACAGTGACTCATAAAGTGTTAATAAAATGAGTCATGCTAGCCATCTCAGCCAAAAGGCCAGGACTAGAGAGTGATCAATTTATTAGTTAGGCTAGCTATAACCAGTTAATTGGGTCAATGGCCTCTCTCAATGAGGAAACACTCTGAGAGTGGGCTGACAGGGTCTTTTAAACCTAGGTATGTCTACTTTTTAACTGGCCTGACAGTACATCATTAGCATCTCCTCTGACAAAGGTGAAACAATCCCATTTAGTAGACATGAGAATGAGACATGGGTTGGCCTTCAGGTGTGGAAGATCACACCCCTCTCTGGCAGTTAAGGAATGCTAAGGCCTTGAAAGGCATCAATTGCCAATCAGAACCATCCCAAATGGGATCCCTCCACTTCTGCCTAGCTCATGGAGACCAAGTCATATGAAAGGTGTTACAAAGGTAAATTTAACAAGCCTTGGCAATAGATTGGATATTGCAGGCTATGACAGAAAGGAAGGATGACATGTAGGTTGTGAGTCTGGGTATCTGAGAAAAAAATGGTACCCTCAATAATATAAAGCAGCTTGGAAGGGGGGAAGAATTGGGAGGAAAGATAATATGTTTAGTTTTTGATATGCTGAGTTTAAAATATCTACAGCACATTCAATTCAAGATGATCAATTAGGCAGCTGAAGATATAAAACTGGAGATCAGCAGACAGGTACTAGATAAAGTAAATTTAAATCTGAATCTTAAGCATAGAGATGACAACTGAATTCAAGAAAGCTGATAAGAACACCAAGTGAAATAGTATGAGGGAAGAGAGAAGGGGGCCCAAGACAGAGAGCCCAGCTCAATACCCCAGTTAACAGAAGTGACTTGGATGAAGACCCAGCAAAGGGGATTGAGAAGAGTCCCAGTGAGGTGGAGAACCAGCTGAGAGTGGCATCACAAACAACCCAAAGAGAAGAGGGTTTCAAAGATAAGGGAGATTAAGAAGGATGAGGACTGAATTTGTATGTTGCCTATATGTAACTGTGTGCATGTGGATGGATGTACACTTATATGTATTACATACACATGTATTAGATCACTGATTTTATTGTTGTAGGGAAATTCTGGTGAAATGAAATTGTGTAATGACATTCACTCTACAAATGAAGATCTGCACCTGCTCTACAATTGATAGACTGAAGAGAATTGCTGGGGGAAACGACTTGCTTGAAATCACAGAGTGAGCATGTGTCAGGTATAGCACACAAACTCAGATATTTATAACGCCCAGTCTAGTGCATGCATATACATTTGCTCAAATTAATTTTCATTCTCTGTCTACGGATCTGTGAGAGTAAACACACACACACACACACACACACACACACACACACACACACCCCAGCGCTGGTCTCAATGAAGTCACTTTCAGGTCTAAATTCTATTATGGCATAAGCTGGTAGCTCCACACCCAAAGGAAGTCTTTTAACCAATGGAAGTCTCAGATTTGTCATCTCTAAAATGAGAAAAATAAAACTTGCACCATCAGTCTCAAAAGTGGTTATAAGAAAAGTGCTTTAAAAACCTTAAAGTACTATAGGGTTAAGATATTTCCTATACATACAAACACATGCATACATATACACACACAAATGCACATACATGCACACATATAAACATATATACACATACATATGAGTACAGTTATTAGTCATGAAACACACTGCTCACTTAAACATTTTCTTTTTTAATTAACCCATTCTGACAATGGTCACCAAATTTAAAAGAATGGTAGCACTGTATCACTGCAAAAATAAGACATAGTTTTTTAAGAATTATTTTAAAGACTTTGGTAATTGATGCTCAAATAGGACTACAATTAACAGGACACTTTAAAACTGATACTAACAACTAGCAACTTTTTACCACATCCATTAAGGCAGCTCAATTTAAACATGACCAAAATAAACGTCATAATTTAATTTCAATGTTCTAATGTCTGGAACCAATTAACTTTGTGAAAATTTCAAGAAGGCCACCCAGTAATAAACACAAAAATAATTTGTGTCTGCTGTCTTGTTTGTGATAATTTTTTTATTGCTACCTCAGTTTCAGATGTCACAGTAATTACTTCCACATTCTAATTAAAATGCAAATTGAAGCCATATGTTAAAGATGAACAGGCACATCAATATCAGTAAGTTTTCTCATTTTAAGCACAACAAAATTGAGTTTATAATGCCCATCAATGGTCCATGTAATGTCTTAATTCCACACCTACACAATGTTGACTTTTTAACTTAAATGGCTATACGCTTATATATAAATAACTTTGAAAACTAGGTGGACACCCATCCCCATCAACAGAATGGCTCTTAATTCTCATCAGATGTAGGAAAACCAAGTCATTCCATAAATCTTTAACTTTTAAGTGTTCCAAAGTAGCTAAAATAATCTCTGA
Organism: Bettongia penicillata ogilbyi; assembly: GCA_023548195.1. Lineage (NCBI taxonomy): Eukaryota > Metazoa > Chordata > Mammalia > Diprotodontia > Potoroidae > Bettongia > Bettongia penicillata. Next base: position 4,647,118 of record JAJHZJ010000017.1, read on the forward strand.
TCTACATAATTAACTTAAAATATATTTTTGTTAAAAAAAAACACCACCAATACACCTAGTTTTGAACTGAGTGTTTGCCATGGACTATGTAAGTTTTGCATTGGTTTGTTTCTGTCTCAGCCTTCACTTCACTTCTCTGGGTCTCAGTTTTCACATGTGGAAAATGAAAGGAGTAAGATGGATTTCAAAAGTATTTTCAAATTGCAATATTACAAACATTTAATAACTCAGAAATAATAAAAGGAGATTTTTACACTCTCTAAAGTTACCAATGATTTATTAATCATCAAGTCTAACGGCCCGTTCTTAATCCTTATCCTTAACCCCTTTGCAGCATTTGAAACTATTGATCACCTCCTGCTGCATACTTTTTCTTCTGTATATTTTCGTAACACTGCTCTCTGCTGGTTCTGCCCCTACTTGGTTTGACCACTCATCAGTTGCCTTTGCTGGTTCTTCATCCAACCAACTAACCACAGGTTTATCCCAAGGTTCATTACTGATGCCTCTTTTCTTTTCTTTCCATATTATCATACTCGGTGTCCATAGTATCCCATGGTGATCATCTCAAAGGATTTCCAAAGGTTCAACTGTCACCTCACTATGTAGATGCTTTTCAGATCTATACATCCAGTCCTAGTCTCCCTACTGTGCTCCAGGTGCACATCATTAATTGCCTTTTTGGATATCTCAAATTCAATATGCCCAAAACAAAATATGTTCTATTCATCCCATCCCGCCCTCACACTCTACTCTTCCCAACTTCCTAATTTCTGTGATGAGCACCACAAATCCTCCACAAAGTCTCACAACTTCAATGTTATCTTTGACAACTCACTCTCACCCACCTCACCTATCCAAATCCCCTTCCCCAATCTTGTCATTTCTATCATCACAGTATTTCTTATATACATATTCTTCTCTCTACTTACATTCCACCACTATATTTAAGGCCCTTATCATCCCATGCCTGGACTACTACATAACAGCTTTCTAATTCTGTATATGTGATCTTGGAAAAAAAACAAGAAGCTAATACACTTCTAGATGATCACTCTGACATTGACATTATTGCTAAAAGTAAAACTTAAGTGTATAAAGAAATTATACCAAATTTTACCGGCTCACACTTTCTCCTTGAAGAGAAGAAATAATAGAAATAACAATAATAGAAATTATTTGGGCATGAAAAAGCAAAAGAAAGATGTGACATTTGGTTGTCCTTACAGCATAAACACCGAAAAAAAAAAGAAAGCCATCATAAAAATAATAATAACTTGTGTGTCAACATAGATGAAGGAATAAAAAGAGAGAATTTCAATACAGAAATGGCAAATGAAGTGGGGCCCCTGGGATGCGAAATATCTGTTGGGTTGCTAGGCAGGGTTGGGCAACCTTGCCTAGCAGCAACTTTCTGTTGGGCCCCCTTGCCTAGCAGCAACCAGGAAGTACTGAAATGCTTAAAATGCATACACACCTAGGTTCGGGGCTGCCTCTTCTGGGTTTTCCCATGAGACAGCCGCCGGCCCGGCTAATAAAGACACTCTCAAAATTCCCAATTGACTCTTGCCTGTGTTTTTCTCGGTCCATCCATTTCAGCAAGATCAATTCATTTACCATAAAGTCCCTTCCAGTTCAAAATCTATGAACTTCAGTACCAATGCCTGCAATTCAAAGGTGAGCACAGGGGAAAATAGCAAAAACTAAGCTGGAAAAATTAAGTTCAGGATCAAAAACTAGATTGCTTAAAAGCCTCATCTCTGAATATTAGGAATCCTTTTTTTTCAAGAAAAAAGTCAAAAGACACTGAATGTGCTGAGCACTAAATAAGATTACCCAAAAAGACAAGGAAATAGACCAATATCTTTAAAAAACAAACAAACAACACAGATCATTTGCTGATGTCACAATCGTTTCAGAATCTGCTATACCACAAAATCAATTTATCAGCTGGCTAGACCAAAGGTCAAAATCAAGACCAAATTATTAGGGGGAGGGGGGAGGTAAGAAGGAACTAAATGAAATTACAATCGCTTCAATTCTACCTGTTTAAACAAGTAATTCATTTCCAAAAGAGAAATCAGCAAAAGGAAAGACAACCACCATCACTAGACATTGCACATTGCACGCTGCATTTGAAGTCAGAGGATTGTCAAGTCCCAATTTTAATACTTTAATTCTTATTATATATGATGGGGGCAGGGGTGGGCATGGCACCTCTTCCCGCTCCCACCGCAGGGCTTCACTTCTCTGTGAATCAGCTCATCATTATATAAAAAAGAGGGAATTGAACTAAAAAGCCTTTAAGTTTCCTTTGAGTTCTAAAAACATGATCCCATAATCATAAGAAAAAAAGCACTCTGCTGTCAGGCTTTTAACTTCATCATTCAATTGAAATTTCTCTCTACAAAGTTACCAATGATCTTCTAATTGCCATATCTAATGGCTTTTCTCAAGCCTCATCTTTCTTGCCCTCTCTGAACTCTCTGACACTGTTTATCACCTTCTAGATTCTCTTTTCTGGAGATGTTCTGACTCTCTCCCTCCCTTCCTGATCCCTTCTTCTCATTCTTTTTTACTGGATCTACAACCAAGTTACACTTACTAACTGTGAATGCCTAAAGGGTCTGTCCTGGCCCCCTTCTCTTCTCCTTCTACACCATCTTTTGGTGACCTCATCAGGTTTCAGTGATTCAATAATCTTTTCTGTCCAAATGCATCTCAGATTTATCCAGCCTTAACCTTTCTCCTCGGGCAGCTAGGTGGCAGAGTGGATAGAGCGCCATTGTGTTCATCCTTTGTTGTAGAAGAGGACCATGACATCAGAGAAATAATGACATGACTTGACTTTGTTTTCAGTGAGGGAGGGCTGTACAAGGTCACCAGATTTACTTTCTCCTCCTGAGCCATCCGGATCCAGTAATCAAACATTCATCAGGATGACTGGAGGCAGCCCAGGATGAAATAGGAGACCCTGGCCTTTTAGGGTAAGGCCTTTGAAGTCAGGAGCACTCATCTTCCTGAGTTCAAATCTGGCATCAGACACTTACTAAAATGAGTTGAAGAAGGAAATGGAAAACCATATTTTGCGAAGAAAATCCCAAGTAGGGTCACAAAGAGTCAGATATGACTAAAACAAATGACCAACAACAAAACTTTTCACCTGACCTCCAGTCTTACATCTACAACAACCTAATGAACCTTTCAAAGTAGATGATCCATAGACATCCCAAACTATGTATGTTCAAAACTGAACATATTTTTTTTTTAACCAAAAACCATCCCTTCTTCCTAACTTCCCTATTACTGTGAAGAATACCATCAGCCTCTCAGTCACACAGTCTTGCAACTTGGGTGTTGTCCTTGACTCAACCCTTTCCCTTACCCTATCTATAGCCAATAACTCTCAAGTGCTGTCATTTCTACTTCATAATGTCCTTTATATATGCCCTCATCTCTCCTCTGACACCACCGCCACTCTGGTACGAGGCCTGGGCTACTCCAATAACCTGATGGTTGGGCCTTGCCTCACTCTCTTCCCATTTCAATCTGTCCTCCACTGACCTGTCAAATTAATCTTCCTAAAAGACAAATCTTCCCACGTCAACCACCACCCTGGTACCATTCAACAAACTTCAATGGTTCCCTATGATCAAATACAAAAAATCCTCTGTTAGGCTTTTAAAACCCTTCATAACCTGGTCCCTTACCACTTTCCAGTCTTGTTACACCTTAATCCTCTTTTCTTCCTCCTCAAATACTCTGAGATCCAATGACTTCATGACCAGCATTCTATCTCAGACTCCAGTTTCTCTCCTCCTTTCTTCCTCTCTCATCCCATCTCTATTTTTCTTCAAGTCTCAGCTATTAGTGTGGACCCAGATGGCTCTGGAAAAGAAAGAGACTGAAGATTTTGCACAGCCCTCCCTCATTTAAATTCAATTCACTTGCATGTCATGGCATCACCTCCCTGATGTCATGGTCCTCTCCAAGAATGAAGGACAAACAACAACCCTTTGAGGAGTAGGAACTGCCCACTGGGAACCCAACTGGAACTGGGGTGGTTGGGCAATACAGCTCTTTTTCTTTTTCTTTCTTCCTTCCTTCCTTCCTTTCTTCTTTCCCCTTCCTTCCCTTTGGAAATGTCACAGCCTACATTTCTTTCCTAAGGACAATGTCTTAAAAAACCCAAAATACTCTGGCTCTCACTGAGTGGCCAACAATAAGTACCAGGCCAAATCCCGCTTGGGTTTGGGCACAGACTGACTCAGAGTGAATGTAAATAGGAATTATTTCTGTTTTCATCAGAAACCTCGAGAGTCTTACCCTCCCCAGGTTATTTGGGACTAGGTTAAAGAATTCACTCTTTACCTCATTTTTTTAACCTAGTCTTAATCACTGAAAGGGCATTGGCTAAGTAGTCAAACTGAGAACTGCAAAAGACCTTAGCTTTAAAAAATCATGGTTTTCCACTGCATCTAGCACCACCTCCAGAGTCATCCTGATGTCAGGGTCAACAATCCTTCAAGATGCCTTTCTCTGTCCTTCTCAATCTTAGTTTCTTTCTTCTGATACTATCTGCACTTTACCTTGCATAAATTTTGCTTGCATAAAATTGTTTGCATGCTATCTCTCCCCATTAGACTGTTTCTTGCCATTTTTTGTATACCCAGAATTTAGCATAGTGCCTAACTAAAAAGCAAGTACTTTAATGCTTGTTGCTTGCTTGCTCACTAAACTTATTGCCATATAATCTGTCAAAAATCATCTGCCTAACACACAGATCTTATTTCATTGATCAAAAACCTTCAGTTGCTTTCTAATGATTACAGGATAAAATATAAACTCCTTGGACTCTACATAATTTAGACTCAACCTTTTATTATTCTTATTATCACATGTTAATGAGGTTACTATGAGAAATTAGTGATGGTCGATTTTTATTAGAGATTTTTCCACAGTTAGGAAAAGGGAAACTTCAGGTATCCTAGAGTATCTTGTTTAGGGTTTGCCTTAAAGTAGTACTTTGTGGAGTATTTTGTTATCACACTACCTTATTATCACCTACTCCCCTTCAGGGGCTTTATGTTCTACTCTGGACCATAACCATTGCCTCCACAGGTCTAAACACTCTTCTACCACTGTACAGGTCTCCATTCCATAAATTTCCTTTGCCCTTAATTCCAACTGAAATTTTTCTCTTCCTTAGGCCACTTCTTCTGGACCCTCCATTCTCAGGCATTACTGTTCCCTCCACTTAAACTGATCTCTCCTTCCCCAAATTTTCCTAATGAACTTCATTTTGTCTTTGCCCTAACATATTCTACCTCACATTACATCTATCTGTAATTAGATTGTATTAAATTGTAAGCTTCATGAGAACAGCACAATTTTAGTAAATATGTCTCTGTAACTCTGATGCCTAGCATTTAATAAACATTTTACCCAATTGAACTCAAGTGAATTATGCATGTACTTAATTACGAGCATTCAGAAAAATAAAGATCACTGTCAAGTCAACCTACTCTGTGCCAGGATACAAAGAAAATCAAGCCTACTATAATTTACTCTCTCAGTCAAATTGTGCATGGAGTCTTATGATGAAGACATTTTAGGAAGGACATTTGTTAAGTTAGATCTTGCCCAGAGGAAAATCAACAGGATGGCAAAGAAATCTGAAAATATGCCACAAGAATGGTTTTAAGATACTGGGAATATTCGGTATAAAGAATAAAAGATATGTGGGATATGAAATCTGAATTATTCGGATTTGTAACATAGCAGAAGTATTAGACAAGATTGTATTTGGCTCTAGAGGGCAGAAACTATAGTAAGAAAGATTTCAGCTCAACAAAAACATGAAAGCCCTAACAAGTAGAGTAATCCACAAATTGAAGGCAGTCATAAATTGTTTCCCTGACATTAAGGTTTTGAAGCATCTAGGTGCCAGATTATTTGTCTGAAACACTGTGAGATTCATGGTAGTGTTTGAATCAGATGATATTTGAGGTCCTTTTCAACTGATTTGATGGTTCATTGCATTTTTTTTATATAATCAACAAACATTTCATGTTGAAGTGGTTTCATAAACCAATTAGCCTGGATAGTGAGGAAAATGCAAGGCAATAAAAGCACATTAAAATATGAATTTTGCTTAAAGAAATTCCTTTATCTCCTTCTCAGGCAATTTTGATGATACTACACAAAGTACTATTTTAAGACAAACCCTAAAAAGCTACCCTAGGATACCTGAAGTTTCCCTTTTCCTAAATGCAGAAAAATCCCTGATACAAAGCAACCATCACTAATTTTCAATATTAACCTCATTGACATTTACTAGCATATACCTCAGAAAGCCCTTTAATGTCAACTTCCCATTAAAATATGCAAATTCTAGATATTGGCAAGATGTTAAAATCCCATTCAAGTGCTTTAAAGCAAACTTGGTTTCCAATATTAATCAGTCCTATTTGTTTATTTGTTGTTACTAATAGCACAGCATCATAGAAACAAAGTGTAGTACAACAGAAAAAATACTTGACTCAGAATCAAGACAGGCTAGGTTTAAGACCTAGATTTTTCTAGATCACAGATCTAGAGCTTCACAACCCACTCAGACACCCAGAAATCCACCCAGGCTCTTTCACAATTAGCCTGCCACCATTCACGTGTTCTTCCTCACCTTTACAAGCACCCTCCACACCAAACCTGAGACTTGGACCTCAATATCAGGTTGGTTTCCTGACTCCATGTCCCAATCCCACAGGAAGTTAATAATCTTCCGGTACTCCCATGCTAAGAGCTAAACCAGCTGAAAAGTGACTGACTATACAAAAACTAGCTCACTCTGTCTAGCCCAAGCTCACTTGTGTCTAGGCCAACAAAAAATGCTGCAAGTTTCACATCCCATCCAGATATAGAGGCAGTTATATATGTATCTATCTTCTCGCTCCAAAATAAAATCCTTTCCCTGATCATCTCTTTCCAGTGTTTTCTCCAAATAGAATGTAAGGTCCTTGAATATCTTCCTTTTAAATCTTTGTATGTATTCCCAAAACTCATGTAAGCAGCATTTAATAAATCTTTTTTTCATTCATTGAGCTAAAAGGGATCTCAGTAGACATCTAATCCAACCACTTCATTTATAGGTGATTGGAGGAGGAACTGTGGCACAGGGAGACTGCCTAAGTTCAGACAGGTAGATATCAGAGGTATGATTTGAACCCAAGTCTTGTGCCTCCTAAGTCAGTGCTCTTTCCAATTTCTTACATACTTTACTCCCCTCCATAAAAACTATGTTATAGCAACATTGGCCTTTATCCTGTTGCTTACACAGTGACACTCCATTTTCCATTTCCATAACTGGATTGTCTGTCTGCCATGGCTGCAGTGCTCTGTCTCTTCACCTCCACATCAAAGTTTCCCTGGCATCCTTCAAAACTCAGCTCAAACTACAGCTGAGGACTTTCAGGACTTTTCACGTTTCTCCCATATTGCAGTACTTGCTGCAATTAAGATTATCTTCCATCTTCCATCCATATATTTTGTATATAAGCCTAATCATTTACATATCATCTTCCCTATTAGAATGTAAGCTCCTGAAAGCAAGTTATTTTTGCTTAACTAATTTTCAATGCAAATCTGTGATTTGCTTCTGGAAATTTGCTACAAGTTTATCGATCAAGTTGTTGAGGGAGAGAGAAGGAGGAAGAAGAGAGAGAGACAGACAGACAGACACACAGACAGACACATAGACAGATAGACACACAGAGAGAAAGAGAGAGAAGGAAATAAAGTTATCAGTCAACCAGTCAATAAACATTTATTAAGTGTCTACAATGTACTACACACTGTGCTAAGCACTGGTGATACAAAGAAAGTTAAAAAGACAGTCTCTGCCCTCAAGGATCTCAAAATATAATGGGACTAATATAATGGGGTGAGGGGGAATCAGCATGTAAATGACTATGTATAAAAACACTATATAAAAGTTCAAATGGAGATAACCAAAAGAAGAAAGGGACCAGAACTGAGGAGGATTGGGCACTTGCCACTCAAATAGTCATTTCTTCTTTCAAGCAAAAGAAATAAATTTCACCCTCATCTGGAGCTTAGAAAATGCTTGAATGTATATGATCTTCCCCAGGTCTTCTAACTCCAATTTGAATATCTGCTACTACATCAACTTATTTAAAACTATAATAAAGCTCCAAAATAAGCATAAGTTGTTCACTCTTATCTCCAAAGTTTCTTATAACAACTAAGCAGACTAGGCTTATTTATTCCTTAAAAAAAAAGAAAAAAGAAAATAAAACAAGTGCCAACTAAGAAAACTTTAATTATTAAAAATGTCTTTTATTTTTAGACAGAACATAAGATAATCCATTCAAAGGATATACTAAAGCAGAGGTTTCCAAAGAAGAGTAACAATAATGGCTTTGAAATCTGTATGTTTACATTTGGACTTAGGACTTATCTTATTTAATCTCTTGAGTACTGGTTATGATAATATCGAACAGCTCTGCAGGAAAATCACAAGGTTATTCTGGAATCTGGTTGTATGTGACAGGATGCAGATAATGCATAAGATGACATTTCTTAGAATATAATGAGTTAGCTATTCACTATACAGCTTTAGTTGGTTTGGGATATACAGAACATCCAAATAATTCAACTTATTTAAGGTTAGTTGAACATTTTCCTGACTAACGTGATATAAGCATGATCACCAGTGTGTTTAAACTTAACATTCCATGTCTCAAGCCTGAAGCATTCTAAGTTGTGTTAATTTTTTTTAAACACCATAATTACATGCCAGACCTCCGGATGTAAACTTTAATTAAAGGCCATAAATGGAATAAGCATGTTCTGCACTGCAACTGCTGCTACATTTTTCAATTATTTCTTGAGTTCCATCTTTTATTATGATTTCTAGAACACACTCTTTTCTTCATCAATAAAAATGGAACAACCACATTTCAACTCTAATGAGGATACAGAAATGGTACTAAAAATAAGAAAAATAACAGGACTAGACCAAGAATACTCAGAGGAACTCTACGATGCAAGAAATAAAATTTTAAGAGTTAGCAACTCATGACGAAAAAGGGACGATAGCAAAAACTTCATTAACATGTCAGACCTTATTGCTACTCAAAGAAAATTCCTGAAAATATCAGTAACCCCCAAACTCTATGTTTATTTTCCCATCTCTACAAAAATTTGCATAAAAATAATATATACATGCACATATATCAAAAACACATTTGATGGTCTATAGTTTCTTAATCTGAGGTCTGTGACTTTTAAAAAAAATATCTTGACAATTGATTTTCTTTTAGAACTGTATTTATTTTATTTTGTGCATTTAAAAACATGATTCTAAGGAGTCCACAGATTTAACCAGACTTATGGCTTTTCATAGGCCAAAGATGTAAAGATAAAGAAGACCATCTTAAAAGTTATGCTTCAAAAAGTTTTCTCCAAGATATATATCAAAATCACAGGATTTCTAGAAAGATATAACAGAGAAGACTTTGTTTTACAACCTTCAAAATATTAACATCAATGGTGAGATAAAGCAAGAAGATGAAAGTTAACTGCCAAGCACAGCAAACCAAAGAAGTATTTCCTGTAGGACTGTAAGTTCTTCCACAGGTTCCTGTGGTAGATGACAGTGTGCTGAGTCCATCAATTCCTTAACAGTAAAATCTCCTAAGTAAGATATAGAATCAGGACAAAAGAAGCCAGCCTAAGTGTCCGCAGGGGGAAAAGGTTAAGACGAAGTAGAAGAAGGATCAATATTATCAGACCATGCTGCAGCTGGATGAACAATGCGCAGAGCTGGCTGTCAGTAAACATATTTGGGCAGATGTTACGGACAGAGCACGAAACGTGCCCAGGATTGAACAGCAGGAGAAACAAGATGGATTGCCTTTCGGGAAACTGCCCAGAGTTTTTAATGACAGCAAGATTCTCCTTAAAACAAAGACCCATCTTACTTTTCTTCTATTTTTGCTTCTTGGCTGTAAGGTAGAGAATACTGATCTCTGCAGAATTAAAGATTCAGGTCAGCCAGAGGACAAGGGGGTTGGAATTGAAAAGAAAGAGGGGTGGAGGGGGAGTAGGAATTAATACAGCACCTACTATGTGCCAGGCACTACACTCAATGTGTTTTTAAAAATTATCTTATTTACTTAATCTTCACAATAACCTCGAGAGGTAGGTGTAATATTATCCTTATTTTACTGATAAGGATAAGGGTTACTGATAAGGACAAAAGTTAAGTGTCTCTGAAGTCAGATCTTCCTGATTACAGGTCCAGCGCTCTATCCACTGTGCCAACTGCCCAGTGAGGTGCATGGTAGATGTGAGTAGGTTGTAATACAATGTCAAAGAAGATTAACAAAAGAAAAGTGATATAAAGAATCCCTCTTGGAATCCCTGACTTCCTTCAAAACTCAACTCAAGCACAACCTTCTGTACAAAGCTTCTCCTGGTTCCATAAGTCTCAAATACCCCTTCCCCAACAACCACCAAATGACCTTATCATTATTTTATATAACTACTTATAAATTGTCTCTTCCACCAAAATGTAAGCTGTCCAAGAACAGGCACTATTTCCTTTTTGTCTATTTTTTTCATTAATGTCTGGCACATAGGCAGCATTTAATAAATCTTTTTAATTGAAGTATGTATACAATCAGAAAGATATATGATGAGTAAAGGCACTGGACTGGTGTGTGAATGTCATATAATGAAAGCAAAGATTACAGATGGTAGCTGATGTGCACCATGTAACATAGAAGCCACATGACATCAAGAGATCTAGGGAAATATCCTGAACACATCAGATGGACCTCCTTTAAAGCAATTACATGGACAACAGCACAGAACATGAAGGTGTGGGCGGATTATAATCTGTAACAATGAAGAGAGTACTACACCAATGAGGTAAGAGATTCATTGAAGCATCAACTTTTGTGAAATGTCCAGAATCTAAGCAGCCATCCCATTTACTAGCAGTAGGACCTCAAAGAAAAGGAGAATCCAGAAATGTAAACTGAACCACAGATGTAGAGTTAGAGAGGCCATCTATTCCAACCTCTTCATTTTACGGATGAGGAAACTGAAGGCCATAGAAGTTAACAAACTTGTCCAAGGTTAAACAGATAGTAAGTGTTAGAGGGAGGATTTGTGGACAATTCCTCTGATTCACAAGCCAATGACTGGACAAATCATTTTAAAATCCTTGAGCAAATGCTTTCATTTGTAAAATGAGGCCAATACTATCTACCCTAAAGTAACCACAAAAATCAAAAGGAATCATGGAGGAAAACTCTCAAGTGTTATACAAAAAGGCAAGATATTATTATTATTATCTAGACATGAAGCATACTAGGAAGCATTGAAAAAAGTTCTGAGATAAATAAAAAACAAGGTCACCCCCCTTTTTATACTTTAATAGGGCTCAAAATAAAATAAAAATATATCAGAAACAAAAGTAAACACACAGAAGCAATGACAATTTTTAAGTTCTTACCTTTTCAATGACACCAACATTCTTCATTTTATGTCATTTCTGATTCTATCACAAAATTACAAAACTTCAGAGTTAGAAGGGAACCCAGTGACCATGCATACCAACTCATATATTGAAAGAATTCTCTTTTCAACTCACTGAACCACAGACTATTGTTTCAAGAACTACAACAAACAGAAATTCACTCTGTCTAGTTAGTACATTCTGTTCTTGGGTAATTGGGAAGTTCTTCCCTAAAACAAACCTAAATCGTGCTTCTTTCCAAAGGTGATGCTGGAAACATAAGGAAAACATATAGTGATAAAAAATACACCATATTGGTGGCTAGTTTTCAAAATTTCATTGCTGCAACCCTAATTTACAATTTAATTGAAATTGAGAACCTGGAAAGGCCTCCTATGTTATCTTCCAGATTTTAGCTTCTACTTAAGCAAGGTAGCTTATAGACAAGCAATAGACAATCATTTTACAAACTTACATTTGAAAAACTAATAAAATGGCAAAGCCCATCTCTTTGTGTTCCAAAGGCTATTTTAAACACTGCCACCAGATGAGGAGTGGTATACAGATTATGATTCAGGTACAAAACAGCCTATTTTTATATAAGCCCTACAACGCATAACAACAGTACTCTATCTAGGATGAAATCAATCCATTAATTCTATGGATATGGTTTTTTGATCAGCTTCAAATCCATCTAATTATAATAATACCAAGTTCATAATTTTGAGATTGTACATAATAACTTAAAATATTTTATCAAATACCTACCTGAAATATACAGTAAGATTATACCATTTCTCTGAGGTACTATATCAGAAAGGGTCATGATCTTAGTTTTGACTTTATAGGTTTTAATGAATTCATGGTGGCTAAAATATATGCATTTTTTTAATGATATTATTATGATGAATCCTGAAAGTCTGGGATATAATATGTCTGTGCCTGAAGACATGAACTTGTGTGACACAGCTAGGTGCTCCCTTCCTTCCTAATTTCCTCACTTACCTCAAAAGCTTAAATTTTTTTTAGCCATATCTATTGAACCCTTTCCGGTATGAAGATAATTCTTCCACAGAGAAAAATGTAGATATCTACTTTAATTTACATTTGTGTCTTTCTCTTCTATAATCTCTGTGATTGAGGTAAAAATGTAGGTTACCAGAAACACTAGTTAAAGAGGCAGCATAGGATATTATTATGTCTGCTGGCAGAGAGGTCCCAGGAAGGAAAGTTCAAGAAAGAGTAGACTGTTTCTTGAGCCTTACAGAGTCACTGAGAAAGCTAGACAAGTTCATAGTAACAACTGATATATTTTGCTGTAAGAGGCCCATAGAGCTCATTGTTCTCTTTGGGATATCCCTTCTCCAACAAACTCAGTTCTACTTTCCCTTTTCCTGGTTGCCCATTAGCTGCCAGTTCTTTCCAACTCACCTTGACATGTTCCAATGTCTTCCTCTCCCTTCCTCCTTTGCCCTGGTCTGTTATTTTAAAATGGACCCACGGGGCATTAGTAAATTTCTTCAGTCAATCTAAATACTATTCTGATCAAGTCACTCTAGGTCATTAAGGGTCTTCTTGAGACTTACTCTCACCTTCTTAAAATATCAGGACATTTTATCTCTGTAACTAGGTTTAGACCAAAAAAAAGCCAACAACAATACACATATAAAGCAAAAACAAAGAGAATCAAAATAAGAGATTGGAACAAATTTACTATGTATAAGGTATATCCAAAAAAGCAAGAGTTCCAGTCACATTATTGAAAAAGCAGAACACAAAACAACAGTGAAAATACAGAAATTATAAGAATTACAAACTATTAGCCATCAAATGAATGGCCCAAATCATTCACTATGAAATACAGAAATACCCATAAAAAAGAACTCAAAATTTAATTTTTCACTCTGAAAATTTGCAAAGATAAGAATAGTCATTATTGAAGGGGTTACAGAAAGACAGGCAGATTAATATACTACTGATGGAGCTGTGCATAGGTCCAACCATTTTGAAAAGCAATTTGTAATTATGTAAAAAAGTAGTAATACTTTTATTGGGACCAGAGTTTCCACTGTTAGGCATATATCCCTAATTCCCCCAATAGAAGCCAATATCAAAAGAAAAATCTTCAGATACAACAAAATATTTATAGTAGCACTTTTGTCATAGCAAAGTACTGGAATCAAAGTAGATCCTCAAAAAGTGGGGCATAATTAAACAAATGATGACACATAAAGTGGAACAGTACTGTTATCTTGTACTTACATTACATATCTTATATGTACCTAGCTGTTTGCATGTTGTTTCCTTCATTAGAGTAAGAGCTCCTTGAGAAAATGAGAACTTTTGGGGAGGGAAAGAGGGGTTTTCTTTGTATCCCCAATGCTTAGCACAGCATCTGGCATATTAAAGTACATATTAAATATTTTTTGGGAAGACAAAATGATACCAAACAAAGCAGAACTAGAAAAAACATATACACAATTCCAACTCAAATTCAAAACAATAACTGAAACTGCATGTCAAAGTTCAACCTAGTGTTCACATTTCATATCCTCCATTAAACGGTAAGTTCCCTAAGAACAGAGACTGTCTTTTTTACCTTCATTTACATTCCCAGTGTTTAAAGGCATAGTGTTAAGCACATAGCAAACACTTAATAAATGGTTACTGATTTAACTGGCTTGAATGCTGAAGAATTATAACAACCAAGCTTGGTCTCAAAAAAGAGATGAGAAAATACCTCACTCCCTTCACTGACCCAACTTCTGTGCAGAGGTCAGGGACAATGCGCATGGACCACTCCAAATGAGAAGATTTTTTTTGATATATTAGTTTAAGTTTTGCCAAATTTTTCTTTCCTTAAATTATTTTTTATTGCAAGAAATGACTTACTCAGAGGGGTGAGAAAAGAAGGGTACAGTGGGAAATTTTTTAAAATATACATCAATAATTTTTTTAAAGTCTGTTTCTAATTCTTACCTCTGGACCCAGTACACAAGGTACTTATAGCTCCATAACTGCTCTGGACCTTGCAAATCTCAGTCATTAGAAATATGAATAAAGGGGATCTTTTCTACCTGACCTCCCCTAAATCAAAGAACTTCCTTCCCATAGATTTCAGGTCAGTCAATCAGGCAAAAAAAAAATATTTATTAAGCACCTACTTTGTATTGGGCACTGTGCTAAGCAATGCAGGTCATCCTACAAGATGGCATCTTTATCACAGCCTTTCTCAGCATTTTCACTCAACAAACATTTATTAAATACCCACTAAGTGCACAACACTTTGTTAGATGCAAGAAATAAAAAGAAAAAAGAACAAGAAAACATAAACAGTCTTCACTCTCTTACATTCTATTACAGGTTGTAATACACAAAAGAGAAAACTAAGTACAACACAATTTGAGGAAGAAAAGGGGAAGAGGTACATTTTCACCAAGGAGGTAGCAACTGAACTGTTCCCTGAAGGAAGCTAAGGATTCTGAAAAAAAGAGCTTAGGAGGAAATACATTTCAGGAGGGGGAACAAACTGTGGAAAAGCACCTAGTGGGAACTTCCTTTTTAATCAATCAGAAGCTGTAGCTTGCACAACAGCTACGTCCCAGGAAAATCATCTTGGCAGACAGGCTAAAACAGGCTGAGGGTAAGCAACAGGCTTCAAACCTATCATTGATTTAGGAGGATGTCTACCTCAAGCATGTGAAGATTTCCCCTGATGGAATGGGGGTGGATGAGAACAATTTGTTCCAACGGCCATGAAAGCGGTTGAAGCAGGCACTGTGGAGCACTTGGAGTTTGGTCAGACATCAAAGATACCAAGGTCATCCACTGCATCCCAGGCCATCGCCAGCTGCCCTGACTTTTGTCTTGCCACGGGATTTTGATGACTCTGGAAGAGAGAGTAAGGCTGACGACTATGTGCACCTCTGACTCACTTAAATACAATTCACGCACCAGTCAAGACATCACCTTGTGATATTGAAAACAAAGGACGAACAAGAAAACATTCATAAAGCATGGGGATACAAAGACAAGAACGAAATATTTTCTGCCCTTTGGAAGGATACTTTCCATAAGCAAAAACAACAAACAAATACATGCACACATCCATGCCTCAGTCAGGCTAATTTCCTCACTGTCCTTTGAAGAAACCAGGCTTACTCAAGCTTCAGAGGCTTTGCCCATGCTGCCAGTCAGTCAGCTAGCATTTATTAAGCACCTACTAAGTACCAGGCATTGTGCTATTTCTCTCTCTATAAACCATCTTTTTGTTCCTCCTTACGTCAAGAAATCATTTTCATTTATCAGATCTTCAGCTCAATTTCCACCTCTTTCACAGAGCCTTTGTAATGCCTCTAGCTGCACCAAGATATTTTCTCTATTCTGACGTCCCACAACAGTAATTATAGGACTATTTGGAAATATTTTAATACAACTCCTCCATTTTAAAAATGAAGAAAACAAAGCCTAAGGACACAAAAGTAGTAAGCAGAAGAAACAGGACTGGAATTCTTATTCACTGACTCCAAATCAAAGCTCTCTCCTCCCTAAGCCTTGTTATCTACAACATTCATTCCAGCACCTCATCAGCGAGTGAACTGCTTTATTTTTAAAACTGGTTCTTCTTTCTCTGTTATCTTTCTATTAGAGTCTGAGTTTCTTTTTTTTTAAGTCTGAATTTCGTGAGGATAGAGATGATGCATTATATTCCTTCTGAATCTTCCACAGGGTCTAGAGAACACTGAGCAATAGCAAAACAAATATCTGATGAACTTAAAAATGTGACTTTCTAAGAAAACATAGCGTATGATCATCATTTTCATGCTTTGAATTTAAAAAATCAAATATAGATGTTTAAAGTAATCAAAGATGTATCATTTTTACAATGCAAAAAAAAGTTTGAAATGTCCTATGTTTTAGAATTTAATAAGAGATTTACCACTTGGAAAGATGTTTTTATAATATGGTTGAACATAATACTACATAGATTAAAATATGAAAATATTGAAATACATAGTTTCTCACTCAGACTCAGGGAGACAGCATACAAAGATGTGTTAAAGTACTGTTTCCCATAACTGTTCTAAACATAATTTGAGGCATCACTTGATTAACAGAATATTTGCCATCAAATTCTAGATAACTAGTAGCAGTTTATAACTGACTTTGAAAGACTGAAAACCTTGGGTCATTGTCATGACTAGCACAATAAATCTTTCCTGGTGCTTTTTAAATGTAAAGTCACATGAACTTAAACTCTGCTTATGTCTTCACTTTCAAATCATAAAGTAACAAAGTTCAATGCTGCCAGCTAGTGACTGACAGAGCTAATTGGCCTTGGCATGTTAGCCCCAAGAAACTTCTTCTACCACTTTAGGGCCAGATATCCAAGAAAAACATTTAAGCCATGGTTTCTTACCTTTTATCTAAAGCCTTTTATTCATTTTTTTTTTAATTTTTCATAGTCAAATCTCTACCAATTCTCAGTCTGAAATAGTATAATTTTAAATTTGTTTTTTCCAAGCATAACAAATTATATATGATAAATGATAACAAATTTATAAATGATATAAATGATAACAAAATTAATAAAGGTAACAGTTATTAGTACAATTTGTTTCATTTGGCTCTTTAGGAAAATACTTACTATTATGAGATAAAGAAAACTTTAGCTGATAACTTTCCTTAAGGATGGAAGTTATCAATTTAATAACTAAAAGCCATTTATTTATACTAGTTACTTAGTCAAGACCTAATAACATTCCAGGAGTCAGATATAAAATTATAAGGAGCTTAGCAAAGTAATTTTTACTCATGAGAAAAAAGAATCCCATACTAAATGTATATATTCTCAATTTCCAGTCTCCCAGAGTTACCCAAAGCAACCTCATCCACAAAAGCCCTGACAAGTGGCAACCACCCACTGTTTCTCATTCTTGCTTTTTCAGGCCAGTAGGCAGATATGAGGCACCATAAACAAACAAATAAAAAAAAAAATCAACCAAAAAAAACCATACATCTTTTATTCAATTCAACAAGTATTTACCATACCTACTATATACCATATGTTGTGCTAAGTGATATGTAAATAAAGGCAAAAACTAAATAATCCTACCCTCAAGGAGAGACACACAAATGAGTATTATAAAAAAAAATTACAAAGTAACTTCAGGAGGAAGAAAGAGCACAAAAAAGGAGAGGGGGACAGGAATCAGGAAGAGTTTTGTGTAATAGGTGGCACTTGAGCTGAACCTGGAAGGGAGTCAGGAAGAGACACCACAAATGAAGTCCATTAATGAGCAGCAATTATTCCGCTCTTCAAAGTCAAATTCAACTCCTATTCCCTTCATAAGACACTTTCCAAGAGCCTCATTGCACAGTGATCTGCTGCCTCTGAATTCCTAAAGCACTTATTGCCTGCATCACTCATTTGGCCTTTACCTTAAGGTACCTTATTAGTGTTCTTTACACACACACACACACACACACACACACACACACACACATCCTAACTCCCAATCAGATTACAAATTTCTTGCTATTTCACAGCTCTTTCTACATAGTACCTTTTACAAAGTAGAGGATCAAAAATATGTGTTGCTATCAATGATAAAGTGGATGGTAAAGGCATAAAATGTGCTGCTCATTTTCTTGTATTATGTGTTATGTCCTCGCCTAAGTGGAATAAAATGCTTTTGCTTTTACAGTTAGCACTTTCGCTCTGCAGGGAAAAGATAGGTTGGGATCAAGAAACAGAAGAAAACAAAGGTATGCAGGCTATTCCGAAGCTTCATGCCTTTACATCATAAGTTTTCCTTCTAGAAGAAAGACAGTGGTAGTCACGGTGAACACTGAATATCACAAAAGAATGAAGTTTAATAGATTTTAACAGATATCAAATGACAGGTTACTAATATGGGTAATTTTAAAATCAAAGGCAAATTAACAGTAAAACAGAAATACAGTAATTTTTTAAAAGTATGCAACAGCTTCAAGGAAAATTGAACAGTACCTGTTAAGAATGCTTAACATTCTTTGATGTCAAAAGACTTTTAAAAAATATTCACCTATCAAAGCTGAGATTTGTACCGTACTAGTGCATACAAAGCACTTTAACCATTATTTCATTTGACCATCACAATAATACTATGAGGAAGGTATTACCTATATTATCACTCCCATTTTACAGATGAAGTTAAGTAACCTGTACATGATGACATAACTAGTATAAGTCAAACACAAGTCTCTCCTGACTCCAGAAAAAGCATTCTTCATACATCATACTGCCTATTTTACATTCTGATACTTACCTCTGCCCCTCTATCGCAAATGATTTCATTCCACCCTGTCTTCTCCAGACGATTGCCCCTTCTCTCATCCCTATTTTCTAACTTATCTCAGACCTCTCCCTGTCAATTTGCTCCTTCCCCTACTGTCTACAAACATGCCAATGGCTCCCTCATCTATGGGGGGAAAAAACTCATTTGATCCTTCCATTCCCACTAAATTGTTCCATATCTCTCCCACCTTTTCTGTCTAAACTCTGTCTACAATAAGTGCCTCTACTTCCTCTCCTCTCACTATCTTTTTGACTTTCTATAGTCTGGGTTCTGAATTCATTGTTCAATAGAAACTACTCTCTCCAAAATTACCAATAATTTCTCAATTGCCAAATCTAATCGTCTTTTTCTCAATCCTTATCTTCCTTGAACTCTCTGTAGCCTCTGATGCTGTTGATCACCTTCTACTCCTTGATACTCTCTTCTAAGTTTTTGGGACATCACTCTCTCCTGGCTTTCTTCCTACCTATATGACCATTCCACTCAGTCTCCTTTGCTGGCTCTCCATTCAGATCATCCCCACTAAGCACACTTGTCCCTTGAGGCTCTATCCTTAGCCATCTTCTCTTCTCCCTTTATGATATTTCATTCAGTGATATCACTTCCTATAGATTTAATTATCATCTTTATATTTATGATTCCCAGATCTACTTATCCAGTCCTAACCTCTCTGCTGACCTTCAGTTTTGTACGTCCAACTGCCTACAGATATCTCAAACTGGGTGTAATATAGCTATCTTAAACTCAACATGTCCAAAACCGAATCCATTATCTTTCCACTCTCAAACCCTCCGCCATATCCAAATTGTCCTGTTACTGCGAGGCATCATCATCCTCTTCCTCCTCCTCCTTCTCCTGCTCTTCTTTCTTTTAGATCCTCCAGGTCTGAAACCTAGGTATCATCTTCAATGGCTTACTAAATCCCTTCCCCCATATCCAATCTATTGCTAAGGCTTATTAACTTCACTTGTGAACAACTCTCAACTACACCCCTGCCTCTCCCCTGATACTACCACCACGCTGATAGAAACGCTGACCTCTTCATGCCTGAACAACTGCAATTAGTGTGTTAGTTGATCTGCCTGCCCAAAGTCTTTCCCCACTCTAGTCCATCATTTGCTCAACCACTAAAGTAACTTCTAAAGTGCAGGTCCAACACTATTCAATAAACTCTCTTGGTTCTCTATTACTTTCAGGATTAATTACAAAATCTTCATTTGGCATTCAGAGCCTTTAATAACTCAACCCCTCTGCTCAACTTTCTGGTTTTCTTAGGCTCACCCTCTTTATGTACACTTCAACTCAGTGACACCATCTCCTTGCTCTTCCTCACACAAGACACTCCATGTCACAGAACTGGGTGTTTTGACTAGTTGTCCCCATGCCTGGTAGGCTCTCTCTCTTAATCTCTAACTCTAGGCATGCCTGGCTTTTTTCATTCAAGTCCCAATTTAAACTCTACCTTCTACAGGAAGTCTTTCCTAATCTCTTATAATTCTAGTGCCTTCCCTCTGCTGATTCTTTCTTATCAATCTTGCATATAACATATTTGTACATAGTTGTTTTCGTGTTCTCTCCATCAGATTATGAGTTCAAGGGCAGGAACTGGTTTTTTGCCTTTTTTAAATCCCAAAGTACCTGATACATAGTAGGTATTCAATAAATGTTACTAAGTTACAAACTAACTGACACGCGGTTATAACTTGAGTTTAGTAATTCAGTAAAGGGGAATTTTATCTCACTTATTTTCATGTAATCAGAACATGTCACCAAAGCACAGTAAGGCCCTTGATAAATATGGTCCAAATGACAAGGCAAATGCTTTAGTTGAGATCCAAACCACAATTAGGAATGTTCCATTTAAAAACAAATAAAATTTCATCTCTTTTCAACAGGGCTTTGCCTAATTTAGGCATAACATGGTAAATTCTGAATCCTTTCCTTTACAATCTATTTAGAACTTTATGGATTAAATATGTCTCCTATAAAATATATCGCCACATTTTATCTTTTTTTAATTTAAAACTCTAAGTTTATTACAGCAGCTTAATATCAAATATTAAGCAATTAAGGAGATGATACTTTAAATAATCAAATACCAAAATACATTCTGATAGTGTTCTCAAATATCTGTTAAAAAATGATCTTCAGGACAGCTTAATCCATCCATGGTTTCATCTTGAGATGGCTTCCCTAGGCACGGTCTCATTTAAAAACTGATTAGAATATACCTAACTTATACTCGAGTATGAAGCTTAAAATTATTATCATCAGCTTGGTTCCTTAACCACCCATGCTTCCAACCAATCAACTCTGTGCCAAGAAAATGAAAAAGATCTATATATTCATAGCCAATATGGTTTAGCAACAAGATACTCCTGTAACTAGCCCTATTCTGACTTTTTTTAAAAATCAATTTCTGTATTATTCATTTGGAACTTACCCCTCAGCTTTTCTCCAATACTGGAATTCTGTCTTATTTTACTCTCACCCCCCCGCCCCATTCTCCATCATGAATGTGTTCCTCTTCCACAGTCCTGCTCAATGTCTCAGGTCCTCTGGAACCAAGGTCCCCTGTTGGTCTCATCAGTCTGACCAGAGCCTAGCAAATTCCTCTGTATCACAGCCTATAGATTTGAGGCCACATTACTGACTAAGAGATGAACAAACACTGACTACCTGCATACCTGAATCAGAAGTGCATGCCACCCTGACAACATATTTCAGACACCTGCCAGGAAACTCCCCTGCTGCCAACTTTACCTTTGTTAAGATGTCCAAGATTTCCAACTAATGCTTGCTACCACACTTCAGACATTTCTATCATTTGTCAAGATTTCCTTAATGTATCTACTACTGGGTCCATTCTGGACTGTATATCCTGTTTTTACTGACTTTCTTCAGTCTCAAGGTTCTGGCCACCTTCAACTGCCCTATCTAAGTCATTTAGCCACAGCACTAAATAATAAAAAATTTCTCTTAAGACTAACATATTCTTCTAAGACTTTGGACTATTCTGACAACAAAATTCTTTCACTATTCTATGCTGGACAAAGTAATGAATGAAGAGGCAGTTAATCTAAGTTTCAAGTCACTGACTAAAGTCATTTAACCTCTCTAGATCTGTTACCTCATGAAAAGTGAGAGGAATGAATTAGAAAATTTCTAGAATCTGTTCCCAAAATATAGTTCTACAACTCTAATTCCATCAGCTACTTGTGACTTTCTTGTCCATAAATGATTCATTCTACACATACTATTAGAGCCAACAGGTAACTCTAAGTCAGAAAGAGGGCAGTTTACATTTTACTATACAGTAAAACATCTCCATCATTATTTCCCATCAGTTTTTTCTACTCATCTATAAGTTTTTTACACTATATCTATAAGCAATAACTGTCTAGGACTATTGCTGTTCCTCTACAACTCTGATAAAATGTCTCTGGCAAAAGAAGTATTTTTCTATAAATACTCCTCTACTTACTAGCTAGCTAATTGACTTTGGATTAATCATTTCCCTTTGATGAGCTTCAGTTTCTTCAAATACTCGCCTCCTGACTATTTCACAAGGCTGTAAAGATCAAATGAGATAACACATATAAGAAGTTCACATGCTATGTAAACCTATTTTTATTATTATTAAACTTCACTTTCCACCAAGGCTTTGTGACTATAAGAAATATATTATAATGACACTACTTACCATTTTAGAAATTTTTTATTACAACATGTATTATATGTATCAAATAGCTTAGAAAAGGATTGTAATTGTATGTGATCTCCAGGACTGGTGACTATGATAATCTCTTCTGTAGAATATTCAAATTACAATCAACTCCCAATTCTAGCATAAATTTTCATTAACAGTTCTTCTTGTGATCTCACTTCTGCTTCATAAAGTATTTTTCAATAGAATCACTGGCTGATTTCACAGGCATGTATGAAAATATTACTAAGCAATAGTGATACTATTACTAATATTACTAAGCAATAGTAATACGGTATTACTACCCACTTCATATTTTCCCCAACTGTTTAACTACAGCACTGGTATATTTTCTGAAGTCCTTAAAAACAAAAGTGTTTGTAGTACTGTGCTCTCACTATACCATCTAATTTAACAAAATTCTTAAATATATATTAGATAATATTGCCTGGTCAATGATCAATATATAATTACTTAACTTGTCTTATCAGGAATTTACTTAACTTTCAAATTTGGATAAATATTGTAAAAATATCCTTTAAAGTTCTTCAATACGAACATTTACCTTTTGTTAGTATTTTTCAGTGTATTACCTTGACGATATGAACCAGACCAGACAAAACAGCAGAAATTCAATTTAGTAAAAAGTTCTTCAATTTGCACCACCACCACCCCCAACAGGCTGTACTTATTAAATGTGCCCAGGATATGATTGTCAAAGTATAAGTGTTTCAGTGTATAAAATAAATCCATCAAAAAAGCTCAGCCCTCTCCATCAAGTCTAAAAAATGTAACAAACTAAATGGAACAGAAACAAATTAAATAGTAAATTGAGAGGGTTTTCCAGGGATTATTGTTTAAAGCAAAATAACTGAAAGCAAAAATGGAAAATGTTATAAGACTTAGGTGGAGCTATTTAACCAATTAAGGTAGATTTTAAAAAACAGATCATTTGCATCAGTCTTAATGGAAAGATTACTTACCAAGTTGGCCATATAAATTGTTAGCAGACCTCTCCTATAAGTATAAAAAAAAAGAGAGGGAGAGTAAGATTCAGTATCAATCTGACTTCACTTTAATATAAATAATACGTAGTGGAAAATTATGTCAAGATTAATAACAGGTGCTTAAATAAATATTCTTCATTGCCAAAAGAGTTAAATTGCTAATACTGTTTCTGGAACACTTAAAATTAAATTAAAAGGATTTTTGAATAAATTGTGTTTAGCAGTCATTCGAAAAATTAACTAAAAAGAACTTTACTATTGGAAAGTCCTTAAGTAATTAATTATGCTAATTAAAATGTTGCAGGGCATAGCATCAAATTTGTTCTTGGTGTACATTGGAGGTTTCCAAGTTTGATAAAGTCAAATAATTTATTCCTTCTCCAAAAACTCAAGAGTTAACACAACTTAATTAGTATGTAAATGCATTAAAAAAAGGAATATTATTTACTTAACTGATACATTAAACACAGAAATTCGTTATATATAGTGATGCTACATTAATTCAATCATTCTGAGTTTTACATTCAAGAAAAAACTCAGTGAGTAACTATCACAACTACATAAGTTAAACACAATTCTGACACTGCATGATCTGTCAGTGCATAAAAATATAAATGTCCTAGGTAAAGGGAAAGACCTGTGAAAATGCATGAGTAATGTCACAAGCCCTTCCAAGAAATTCCTTAGCCCAAATAAAAGTAAATTATGAGGCTAAAGCAAGCCCTTATTTTATATAAACACAGATGTTTATATACATACACATTTGTGTATGTATTTTGAATTATTAAAATACCTACACTAGTAACTTCTGAATTTGAGGAATTCTGTAAATAACTAATAGAAATTTAAATGAATTTAAGTCACTGTCCTTCACATTTTAATCACCATGGCACACTAATACATTGATGGAAAAGCTATGAATTGGAGCCACCATTATGGAAAGCAATTTGGAATTACACAAAGAAAGTGACTAAAAGGTCACTTTTTAAAAAAGAAATCAAGATTACACTATTAGGCATAAACTCCAAGTAAGTCAATGATAAAAAAAAAAACCTACAGGGTACCAAAATATATTATTTATAGTAGCACTTTTTGGAGTAGCAATTAATTAGAAACAAAGTAGAAGCCCATAAACTGGGGAACAAATGAACAACCTGTGGCACATGAATGTAATAAACATTACTGTACTATAAGAAATAATGCATGATTAATTCAGATAAACAAGATAAGCCTTACACAGGTTTTATAAGCATTACTTTATTTGATCTTCACAACCGCCCCAGTGGTAAGTGCTATTACTATTCCCATTTTGCAGATGAGGAAATTGAAGCACAAAGAGGATGAGCAATTTGCCCAGGCTCACACAAAGAGGTCAAATTTGAACTCAGGCCTTCTCGACTTCCTTCCGATTCCAGGTAAAATCCCACCTTCTACAGAAAGACTTTCCTAAATCCTCTTAATTCTAGGCCCTTCCTTCCATTGATTATTTCCTATTTATCCTGAATATCGTTTGCATATAACAGTTTGCATGTAGTCTCCCACATTAGATTGTGAGTTGGGATTGTCTTTGTACCCCAGCACTTGGCCTAGTGCCTGGCATATTGTAGGCACTTCAGATATGTTTAGTAACTGACTGACTCCAGGTGAAGGACTCTATCTACTTTGACACCTAGATGCCTCTAATATTGGTTGGTTGGTTGTTGCCCTTCATCTTTGAAGAGGACGAAAATGACATCACCATCGTAAAGTGAAATTTCAGTGTGTCCAAATGGGGCTGATCAGACCAATACCAGCTCGGAATGCTCTACCACAGCTTGGGCACAGATACTCCATGCGAATATTTGGGGTGAATAATATACAACATACACAACAACTGAAACAATGTAAATGGAAAGAAAAACAAAAACAACAAAACAATCAAAACTGAAGTGAAACTGTAACAAGTAAACTTGGCCTCAAGAGAATAATTCCCCACCCCGTCTCCTTCCCAGATCTGAGGACCACAGGTGTAAACATTGAATAAAGCATCAAACTTCATAATGTTGATCAGTTTTGCTGAACATTTTTTCCTTTTTTAAATTCTTTATTATACAGGATGACTTTCTGGGGAGGATACAGTGGCAAATGTAGGTGATATAAAAACAAAAATAAATATTATTTTTGAAAAATTTTCACCATTATAATATAATGTCTGAATACTTTTCTAATTGCTACAAAATTCTATCCCTGATACTATCTGACACTACACTGTGAACAAGCCTTCCCAGAATCATATCATAGATTCTGACAATTTAATAGTGGGGACAATTTTCAAAAATCTTCAGATATGGGAGAAATATAACAATAAGATCAACACCAAAACATTCCCAAAATCTTTGCTTGACCATTGCATAGTTAATTGCATTTATTTCACTAATATGTGAAAATGACACTCATAGCACTCTGAGATTCATTTCACATCATGAAACAAAAACGTTAAACTAATTTTTTAATCAATATCTAGGAGTAACACATGCACATGGGAAAAAATATCAATTGATTCAAATAGTGATCTAAAAACAAATTATATTATGTTAAAAAAAAGTATAAGGTAAACCTCCTTTCATATCCATCTTAAATCCAAATTCTTAAATGGAAACAATGCTCTGGATCAGTAGTGTCAGACAGAAATGGATCCCCATGCCCTACATGTTAGACTGAGAAAACCACAAATTAACATTATCTAAGTTGTAATGGATTTCTATTTATTTTACTTCCCAATTACATTTTAATCTGGTTCAAGCCCACTTAGAGGAGCTTTGGGCATGCTTTAGATATTAATTCTAGAGAGTTAGCCTACAAGATGCATTTCACTATATGCCTCAAAGTAACGAAAATAAATGAATTGTGCTAGTTAAAAAAACTTGTCCCACTACCCTAATTTTATATCTAATATTTTGTTGTTCTTCTCTTCTCTTTTGCCCCTCAACAAAAAGTCAAAAAAAAAGAAACCTTGCTATTAAGTGGCTTTAGTACATTTAAATTTGATATATATAACTATCAAAATGTATATACAATGTTAGCTTCACAAGCAAACAACTAAAAATGAACTACTGAAATCCACCATCTTTCAGAGACTTCTTATACTTCCAGGATGATGTTTATAACAATGATAATAACAGCTTACGTGTATTCAGATTTTACAAAACACATTAAAATTTTGTCCCATGTGTAACTCGTATCAATGCCATGATGTAAGTACTAAAGAAAAACAACAACAAAAACAGCTATCTCCATTTTCAAAAGAAAAAGGATGTTGGGGGGGGTGGAGCCAAGATGGCAGAGTAGAAAGACTCACGTATGCTAGCTCCGAACCCACAGCCCATATATTTCCTGCAAGAAGAACTCCCCATAAATTCTGAAGCACTGCAAGGTGCGCAGAAACACGGTGGAAAAGATTTCCTTTCCAGAGAGCCCTGGAGAGCCGTCCCCAGGGGTCCATCACGCTCCAGACAGCGGAGTCCACCCCTGTGCTGCCCTGGCCCCGGAGCCCCAGAGGAGCAGATCCAAGCAGGCTTCAGGGATGGAATCTCCAGCGGCCAGGAAGGTCCCTCCACCCACAGGCGCTACAGGTCAGTGAGAGAGATGTCTGAGCTGGCCGAGAGGGGAGCGGGGTGTCTCCGTGACTCGGACCCCCTCAGGAGGCAGCCGCAGAGGGAGTGGCAGAGGCAGAGGCAGAGGCCCGGGACCCCCGGAGCAAGCAGGAGCTCTATTACTGAAGGTCTCTGCATAAACCCCCTGAGGGAACTGAGCCTAGGAGACGGCCCTCCCCCACCCGCCCCATTACTAAAGGTCTCTGCATAAAGCCCCTCAGGGAACTGAGCCTGGGAGGTGGCCCTGCCCCCACCTGAGCACCAGAACTTAAGCTCACATTGAATAGCAGCCGCTCCCATTTGAATCTCAGACCCCAAGCAATAGCTGGGCGGATCTAGGCGGGGGTGCAGAGGAATCTCAGAAGTCAAGTAACTGGCTAGGAAAATGCCCAGAAAATGGAAGAAAAATAAGACCATAGAAAGCTACCTTCTAGGGGGACAGATGTTCCCGCCTTTCAATTCTGATGACGAGGAACAATGCTTACCATCAGGGAAAGACGTGGAGGTTGGGGCCTCTGTATCCCAGACATCCCAGGTGGATGTCCAGTGGGCTCAGGCCATAGAAGAGCTCAAAAAGGATTTTGAAAAGCAAGTTAGACAGGTGGAGGAAAAACTGGGAAGAGAAATCAGAGAGATGCAAGAAAAGCATGAAAAACGGGTCAATACCTTGCTCAAGGAGACCCAAAAAAATGCTGTGGAAATTAACACCTTGAAAAATAGGCTCACTCAATTGGCAAAAGAGGTTCAAAAAGCCAATGAGGAGAAGAATGCTTTCAAAAGCAGAATGAGCCAAATGGAAAAAGAGGTTCAAAAGCTCACTGAAGAAAATAGTTCTCTCAAAATTAGAATGGAGCAGATGGAGGCTAATGACTTTCTGAGAAACCAAGAAATCACCAAACAAAATCAAAAGAATGAAAACATGGAAGATAATGTGAAATATCTCATTGGAAAAACAACTGACCTGGAAAATAGATCCAGGAGAGATAATTTAAAAATTATGGGACTACCTGAAAGTCATGATCAAAAAAAGAGCCTAGACATCATCTTCCGTGAAATTATCAAGGAAAACTGCTCTGATATTCTACAACCAGAGGGCAAAATAAGTACTGAAGGAATCCATCGATCACCACCTGAAGGAGATCCAAAAAGAGAAACTCCTAGGAACATTGTGGCCAAATTCCAGAATTCCCAGGTCAAAGAGAAAATATTGCAAGCAGCTAGAAAGAAACAATTCCAGTATTGTGGAAATACAATCAGGATAACTCAAGATCTAGCAGCTTCTACATGAAGGGATCGAAGGGCCTGGAATAGGATATTCCAGAAGTCAAAGGAACTTTTAGGACTCAAACCAAGAATCACCTACCCAGCAAAACTAAGTATAATACTCCAGGGGAAAATATGGTCTTTCAATGAAACAGAGGACTTTCAAGCATTCTTGATGAAAAGACCAGAGCTGAAAAGAAAATTGGACTTTCAAACACAAGAATGAGAAGAAGCATGAAAAAGCAAACAGCAAAGAGAAGTCATAAGGGACTTACCAAAGGTGAACTGTTTACATTCCTACATGGAAAGACAATATTTGTAACTCTTAAAATTTTTCAGTATCTGGGTAGTTGGTGGGACCACACACACATACACACACACACACACATACACACACACACACATACACACATGCACGCACATATGCAGACAGAGAGCACAGAGTGAATTGAATAGGATGGGACCCTATCTGAAAAGAAATTAAGGTAAATGGTGAGAGAGAAATGTAGTGGGAGGAAAGAGGGTGAAATGGAATGGGATAAATTATATCTCATTCAAGAGGCAAGCAGAAGACTTTTTAGTGGAGGGAAAAAGAGGAGAGCTGAGAAAAAAAAAAAAACAAGAAGTTTACCCTCATCACATTCAACTAAAGGAAGGAATAAAATGCACTCTCATTTTGGTATGAAAATCTATCTTACAATACAGGAAAGTGGGGGAGAAGGAGATAAGCAAGGGGGCGGGGATGATGGTAGGGAGGGCAATGGGAGGAGGGAGCAATTTGAAGTCAACACTCGGGGAGGGACAGGATCAAAAGACAGAATAGAAACAATGGGGGGGGCAGGATAGGATGGAGGGAAATATAGTTAGTCTTACACAACACGACTATTATGGAAGTCATTTGCAAAACTACACAGATAGGGCCTATATTGAATTGCCTGCCTTCCCAAAGGGAATGGGTGGGGAGGGAGGGATGGGGAGAATTTGGAACTCAAAGTTTTAGGAACAACTGTTGAGTATTGTTCTTGCTACTAGGAAATAAGAAATACAGTTAATGGGGAACAGAAAGTCATGTGGTCCTACAGGACAAAAGAGAAGATGGGGACAAGAGAAGGGAGGGATGATAGAAGAGAGGACAGATTGGTGATAGGGAAAATTAGATTGCTCAGTGTATTGGCATGGGGGGAGGGGATAAATGGGGAGAAAATTTGGAACTCAAAATTTTGTGAAAATGAATATAAAAAGCTAAATAAATAAATTTTTTTATTAAAAAAAAAAAGAAAAGAAAAAAGATGTTGAAAAATGGAAACTTAACTAGCCCAATATCAAACAGCTAATAGGTGGCAATTCAAAACCCAAGACTTCTGATATAACTGTACCATATTGTCTCCTGAGCCCAACATGCAATTGTAAATGCTATAACATTTAGATAACAAACACAGAAACCATTTTCAATAACTTATTGCAAGGATTCTGCTAAAACTATTTAAAATGAATGACTGCCATTGCAAAAATTTGGAGAGTATGTTGAATGCCTAGAACAATATGATAAAGCTAAAAGTCTCTAATTTATCACTAGACATTTGTCTAATCTAGTTAGCAAATTTGTGGGCAGTGCACTGCCTTTTAAAACTTTGTAACAAAAGCTAAATTTATTTTCCCACAGAAAAACATCAGTGAGATCACAGATATACTGAAGTATTTAAAAAAACTTTGTAGGATTTCAAGTTTTAAAGCAAGATTCTAGAAATCCAACCACTTCAACTGAAAGATGAGAAAACTGGGGCCTAAAGAGGTTCAGTAAACTGGCCACAGTCACATAAATAGTTAAGTATTAGGTTTTAATCCTTCCCCAGTCTCACATTATTGATGCTTCTTTTTTATCCCATTAGAGCTTATGACTATCACACTTATTCTCTTCTCATAATTAATTACTTTCATAGTAAATTACAATCTCTATCCAACAAAATTCACAGAATAACATTAAATGAAAGAAAGGCCAAAGAAAATAATTCAACTTAATTCAAAAAACAACTATGAGGTACCAATTTGGTGAAAAATATTAGGGACACAAACTGGGAAAAGTAACAAGGAAAACGAATATGTGAATGAATGAGTGAATGAATGAATGAATGAATATTTATTAAATGCTTACTACCTGAAAACTTCTGTGTTAAGCACTAGGAATACAAAAAGAAAAGTCAAGTAATTCCTCCTCTCAAGAAGTTCACCTTAAAAAAAATGTTAAAAACAGTTTTTACATGTAACTGGGGAAAAATAAAATACTGAATAAAAACTGAAAAAAGTTCACCTTCTAATGGGGAAGACAAGATATATAGGAGGTTTCAGCCGAACATAAATGGAAAGGATTTACAATGTGGCTGAAAAGCAGATAGTAAGTAATAATGTATCTTCTTCAACAATATTTCCACTGATAAAACAAATCAATTTTCTGATGCTGAAACCCTTGATAGTACCAAGAACTTTGGTGGAGATGACAACTTTCTTTTTCAGGTTTTCTGTATTTGTAGCTGCTTAAGGGGTAGGGTCCGTAAACCTACAGAGGCAGGTGCCAGGTGGCATCCCTATAAGGGTTAATTCCCTGCATTGAAGCTGAGAAGGACGGGGATGGAATGAAGCCATTCTCAAAACTCTGAGGCTCAGAGTCTTCAACTTTTGTCATCCAGGTCTGAGGAATGATGGTAGTCAAGAAGGTGATAATGCAGCTAAGTAGTTCTATGGATAGAGAGACAGGCCTAGAGTCAGGAAGATCTGAGTTCAAATCTGACCTCAGATACTGACTGTGTGACCCTGTCTAAGTCACTTAACATGGTTGTCTCAGTTTCCTCAGCTGTAAAATTGGGATAATAATAGCACCTATCCTGCAGAGCTGTTGGGAGGATCAAATGAGATAATATCTGTAAAGCACAGTGTCTGGCACAAAACAGGCACTATGCTTACTACCTTAGCCCCCTCTTTTCCCCTGGTGGCTTAACTTGCCTTGCATAGATCTCCTATCTCTCCCTCAGAGGTGCCTTGCTGCTCGAGTTAGACTGGCTTGCCTGCCCTATGGGTGGTAACTGGTCAGCAATTGATAAGGAAGGTAAGCCCCTTCTCCACAAGGGCTGAGCCCTTCAACAATGGGTAGAAGTGGGACCAATAGGTGTTATTATTCAAAAAATGGTAGGCTTACCTGCCCTTCACCAACAGTTAGTCAATGGTTGATGCTCATGGTGGTAAAGAAGGAGAGAGGATTGACAAGGGGATCAGAAAAGAACCCAAAATGAGATGCATGACTAAACAACAGCTTAAAAATGATCTGGGGATTTTAGTGTACTGTAGGCTCAATATCAATAATGCAATACAATAGCAATAGAGCTGAGTACAACCTCTCAGTCTGCATTAAGAGGAGCATAAGTTCTAGGAATAGGGGAGGTGATACTCTTTTTTTAATTCATTTTAAACTTAAGCACAAAACAAGAAAAAAAAGATTTCTATGAACACAGCAGAACATAAGGACAGCATTCAATAAAAAACTATTTCCATTTCAAACTGTTTACTTTTTTTGAAAACCTATGTAATAAATACTACATACTATTTTCAAAGCTACTCAGCTTTTCTGTGCTTCCTTCTAAGTTTTCTTTTGTTCCCTGCTATACAGCTTTTATTTTATTTTTTCTCCCTCCCTAACCACCTTAGGAAAGGCTACAATTAAGTATGAATATATATAATGTATTATACATACACATATATAAGATATATTTATATGTGTGTATGTATATGTAAGTATCTAAGTATGTAAGACCATACTGTTCATATTTCTCTGTCAGTTTTTCCTCTGAAGTAGATAGCATCTTCCTTAAAAGGTCCAAATCTTTCCATGTTTTTCTAAAATCCACTGGCTCATTGTTTCTTTTATCTCAGCAGTATTCCATCACAATCATATACCACAATTTGTTTAGCCATTCCCCAACTGAAGAGTATCTATAATTTTAGCCAATATGATCTCAAAGTTGTTTTAATTTGGATTTCTCTGACCAGTAATGATTTAGGGCATTTTTTTCATGAGTACATATGGTTTTGATCTCTTCATCAAAAAACTGCCTGTTGCTATACTTTTACCATTTATCAATTGGTGAATGAGAGAAGATATCCTTAATAAACTTTAAACTGACAGATGAAACCTACAGTGTTATTTCCAAACTTCATATTGGTGGAGTAACATGGCCAAAATTGGTCTTTAAGAGTGTGGAAAGGAGCATGGGAGCTGAATCTCAGCTTTGCTGTTTATGACCTATGTAGAGTTGGAAGGAAACACTGACATCACCTAGTGCAGGGGAGAGGAGTCTGAGAACTTGAGGACACATGTGGTCTTCTAGGTCCTTGAGAGCTGCTTTTTGAGTCCAAATTTTACAAAACATCCTTTTATTAAGGTGATTTGTTCTATGAAGTTTAGATTCAGTCAAAGGGCCACACTTGAGGACCTAGAGGGCCACATGTTGCCTTGAGGCTGCAGTTTCCCTACCCCTGACCTAGTGCAGTCCCTCATTTTAAAGATGAGGAAACTAAGGTCTAGAGAGGCCATGTGACTTGCCCAAAATCTCAGGATTCAAACCCAGGGCCTCTGCCCCCAAATCCACACCACCTCCTCATAAAGAATGCTGAAGGAACAATGTTTTGTAAAAAATGCAATTTCAAAAGTAATCTTGTCCAGCAAGATTTTACAGGGGAGGAAACTAATAGCCAGAGAGGTTAAGGGACAACAAAGCTACCTACCCCTTTCATTGTCCTTTCTGGAATATTTGCTCTATAGGTAACTCGCTTTCTTCTTAAATCCTTTCTTTTCCCACTAATCACACCTGACACTGGCTAAGACCTGGCTCCCTCCTGATGACACAGCCTCACTGACTACCCTATTCAACACTGGCTGTACTTTCACTCGTTCTCCTTCACCCTACCCTGTTCCTGGTCAAAAGGGAGAAGATCTGAATATTTATTTCTTCCAAATGCCACTTCTAGGCTTTCCCTCCCCCTCTACAAATCAGTAATCTTTCCTCTCTGAGGTATCTATCACTCAAGCAAAATTCTGGAAGCTGTTGCCTTCAGACCTTCAATACACTTCTTTTCTTTCCTCAATGAGTTCAGTGCCTAAGTCATAATCTTTTTCTCCTCCTCAACTCCTACCTTCATGCTAGGAGAAATTCAACATACAATGTAATACTCCTTCAAACACCTCCCCCCCACCCAATTTCCAATTCCTCAACTTTCAAAACAACATCCTATCCTACCACCACCCCTCAGCCACACACAAGGATGGAAAAACTCTTGATTTTGTCATATCCCACAAAGGTACCACTTCCATGTTCATGAACGTTGAATTCCCTTATTCTGACCATAATCTACTTTCTCCAACTGCCTTGCAACCCCAACCCCTGTTCTTCATTCACAAGGTTACTTCCCAATTTTAATTCACTATTTCTCAGGTCATCACCCCAACAGTTGCTACACTATCTTTCCTTCCCCATCTTGGACCCTTAAATGAATCAATTCAACTCTACACTGTTCTCTGCTCTTTAATCTCTTATACTTCCCTTAATCTACTGCTAATCTTGCCCTGAAAAGCCTCAGTCCTCCATTCATCAGGGCAGGCACTGCCTTTGCTCCCACACATACGTTGCCAAACAAAGCAGGGGAAAATTCCAAAACTGTGCTGACTGCATCCACTACAAATTTGTTACATTACCTCAACTGGCAACACTTTTATATCTCCCTAAATGACTTACTTTCACAATTTCCCAAGCAGCTCTTCCAAATCTTTTCATCCCTCTTTAAACTTCCCATGGTTTCTCCTCCCCAAACCCTCTCAGCTGAGAACCCTGACTCCTATTTCAGTGAAAAAACTGTGGTCATTTTCCAAGAGCTTCCCTTTCTCTCTTTCTCAACTCATTATCTCCCAGATGCATTTTGTTATTCTCTCTGCCTTCACTTGTATTACACATAATGAGGCATTTCTCCCTGTCAAGGCAAA
Organism: Bettongia penicillata ogilbyi; assembly: GCA_023548195.1. Lineage (NCBI taxonomy): Eukaryota > Metazoa > Chordata > Mammalia > Diprotodontia > Potoroidae > Bettongia > Bettongia penicillata. The sequence goes on from JAJHZJ010000017.1 coordinate 4,681,636, forward strand.
TCCCACTACATAGACAAGTGATACTATTAGATCCTGTCTTTTCTTACTCTATTAGCATTTTCTCACTTATCTTCAATCTCTCCTTGTCTACTGACTACTTCCCTACTACCAGTCAACAGACATTTATTAAATGCTTACTTACTATGTTCCAGCCACTGTGCTAACAGTTAGGCATATAAATAAAAAGACAGTCCCTTATTCTAAAGGAATTTACATTCTAATGGGGGAAAACAACACATAAAAGGAAACTGAGAAGAGGCAAGGGAGAAGGAGGGAACAATCTGGTACTGGAAATGTTCACATTGGAGCCATGTAAGAAATAAAGAAATGGCTAGCTTGGACACTGAAAGGAGTTATCCAATCAGAGGAAGGGGCTGCAAGGGCTAAGGATACTTCTGAGGTATGAATACTAGAGCTGAAAAGATCTTCCAGGATAAAGACTTTTCTGTGAAATGATGGAGGAGATAGAAGTCTGGTAGTGCATACAAACATACTATGTCTACCTTGTCCTCAAAAAACCCTCACTTGATCCATCCATGTCTGCTACCTTGAGAGTATAACCTGAGAAGGCCATTTTCAAAAAAGTTAGCTTTTAAGACTTTTTAAAACAACAGGCCTTAGAAACAAACTAGATAGGGGGCAGGGGAGGAGAGTGAGAAAGAATGAGGAATCAAAGATGACACCTAGGTGGCAAACCTGAGGAACTGGGAGGATGTTACACCCTCTACAATAACAGGGAAGTTAAAAAGAAGACTGCAGAGTGGTCAGGATAAAAAAAGACCCCTGAATTTGGTGATTATTAGATTGTTGGTAACTTTGGAGGGAAGAATTTCTGTTGAACGATGAGATCAGAAGTCAGAAAATAGAGAGTTAAGAAGAGAGTAAGGGGAAAGAAAGTGGAAGTACCTATTATAGATAGCTTCTTCAAGGAGTTTAGACACAAAATGTAAGAGACATATGAGACAAGAGCTAGCAAGGGATGGACAAATCAAGAGTTTTTAGATGGAGATACACAGGCATGTTTGTAGGAATCAGTGAAGCGGTCAGAATGACAAAGATTGAAGATAAATGAAAGACTGGAGATGATAGGATAAGATAGGATGAAATGAGCTCAACTGGGCATGAAAAGAGTTTTGCCTTAGTAAAAAAAAAAAAAAAAAAAGGCCACTTTTTCATGACAGAAGGTGAAGTGACATGAGGAAGAGAGGCAGTGAATGGTCTCAATTTTGAGAGTAAGCTATAAGATAGGGTTCTAAACTGGGGGGTGCAGAAGGGGCACCAAGATCAGAAGGGATGAAAAGGTTTAGAAATGGCACTTTAGGAAAAGGCATTAATTTAAGATGTGCAAAAGGACTGTCTTGTAGCAGTGGGGTCCCAGTTGAGGTTATATAACATAAATTTGTAATGGACTCAGTCAGAAGATTTCATGATTTCTCCAGTATTGTTTCACAGTATATGCATAGTAATGAAGGTGACACATGAGTGCAATGATTCAAGGCTGAGACTTGACAAGGCAGGATCAGTAACACAATCTTGTCCTTGGGACAAGGGACTTGAGAAGAGGACAGTGTAGAGTTAAACTAGTTCATTAAGAGGTTAAGATAAGAAGAGAGTAGCCAGTGCATGAGTGACAGCCTGTGAAAGAATTGAGGGGCTGAGCTTGCAATGTAAATAAAGAGCAGAATCTAGGACCACAAAGAAGATGGGGTGGTGGAATGACAACTGATTGTGATCAAATAAGCGAACCTTAGGGTTCACAAACACGGCAGTGGTACATTTGTGCAGAATATGATCATCATTTTTTGTGTTCCTAAAGGAGGGTAGAGAAGTAGGCCATGTGAAATGGGTAGGCTGAGGATTTTTGAGAGTTAAGGATACTTTGGGAAGTATCATTATATAGCTAAAGACCCCTATCATGAGGCCAGGAGTTGGCAAGGGGACAAATAACTGTAAGCCAGGAATTAAACTTCTTGGGGGGGCGGGGGCAGCAGCTCACAGTATTCTAGAGGTTAGAAGACAATATTCATTGACTGAACCTTAAAGGAGAGGTTACTAAGTGATCCTGACAGAGGAAGTAACAACAGGGAGCAAGGAGTATTACAATTCCCCTAATTCAACTAATAAGAGATTGGGGAGGTGGGGCAGACAGGGGAGAATGTCACAGGAGATGAATAAAAGTGCAACCAAGCTAGGAAGGGAGACCAGAGAGACTTTGTCATCAAGGGGAGCAAGGTCTCAGGGAGGATCAAAATAGAAAGAGTATGAAAGGAAAATATTAAAGATAAAAGAAAGGTTATTACCTATGAAACAAACATTCCAGAAAGCACAGAGGAAGGGGTGGATAGTTTTAGAATGAGAAATTGTGGAGGACTGGGTTGAGGAGAAGAGATTAAAGGATCAGACAGTGTGGGAGAGAGAACGGAATTTGAATGATGGCTAAGGGTTCAGAATCACTGAGATGGGAAGGGTATGAACAGGGGAGAGTTTGTTAATCATTGAGTAACAGCTCAGGTAGGTTTTCATTGTCCCAGGGGTTTGGTCTCAGGATGGAGTTCCTCCACTGCCTAAAGCAGTTAAAGGAAGGAAACTAGTGCTAGAAAATGAATAAATATCATTACTCGCTTTTCCCCAAGGCCAGAAATCAGTCTGGAGACTTGATGGCCTTTCTCCTCTTCCCTAGATGGAAGGACTCTGGTATTCTATGGAATGGTGTTTTCTCCCCTTCCTCCAAAAGACCAGGAAGAAGACCTGGCATAATAGCCTGGAATGATATTTTCCTCCTTTACTGCAAAGGAAGGAGATTTATGGGTAATGAAATGGTCCTTCTCCTCTTCCAGTGGAAGGCTGGAGACCCAATGGAATGGAATAATGTTTTCTCCACTTACCTCAAAGCAGGAGACTGGTACTATATATAGATCATTGTACAGTTGTTTGCATGTTATCTCCCCAATTAGACTGAGTTTCTTCAGAGCAGGGACTGTCTTTTGCCTTTCTTTGAATTCCCAGCACTTAATGGCACAGTGGATAGAGCACTGGACCTGGAGTCAGGAAAATGTGAGTTCAAATCTTGCCTCAGACAGTTACTGTGTGACCCAGAGTAAGTCATTTAACCTGTATCTGCCTATCTTTCCTCATCTTTAAAATGGGGCTAACAATAGCACCTAACTTCCAGAGCTTTTGTTAAGGGTCAAATGAAATATTTGTAAAGTACTTTGCAAAGCTTAAAGCATTATATAAATGCTAACAATTAATAAATACTGACTAACTGCACAGGCTTGGTTAATTCAGTTGATTAATAGATGTAATAACAACGTGAAAGCAAGTTTCTAATTATATGAAACAGGAACCTTTCCTCTGCTCTGACATTTTAATTAAATATTGCTTAGCTGAAAAAAAGATACAGAAAGCTTGCTTAAGTGGAGTTTGGAGTGCATGAAATTTCCTTGCAGATCAAAAGTACGAAAGGGAATTTTTTTTTTAAACTTTATCAAGAAACTTTTTTATACCTGTCAAAGTCTGTTGACTCTACTTTGTCAGTCTCCCTCACATCTGTCCCTTCCTTTCTTCCTACTACCTTATCCCATATCTAGGTCCCTATTCACTATCACCCAACTAGATCATTATAATTATTCCCTTAATATTCTTCTTTCACCTCTATTTCTCTTCCCCTTCCAATGTGACCTTCATCCCTTGCCAGATTAACTGAACTCATACACAGACCCTGTGCTCTAAAATCTTCAGTGGTTTTCTACTGGAAAGGCAGCCTTATTTGCTGGGGAAAAAAAAAAAAACAACAGTACATATAGAATGAGGAAAGTTGGGTTCATGTCCTCCTCCAACACTTCTCTACCTTATGACCATGGGCAAAATACTTAACCTCTCCAACTCTCATCATTTCAACAAATGTAAAAGGGGTATGAAGAAAGCAGTCTGTAAATGTTAAAGTGCATATAAATATGAGTTATTACAATTATCATTGCCTAGCAAGTAAAATTTAAAGATTCTCTCTTGGCATTCAAAGTCCTCCCCAATCTGCCTCCCTTCTCTTTGCATTCCAGTCTTCTGTAATACTAAGTCCTCTTTTCATATCCTAAATTTTGATCCAAATGAACTATTAGGTATCCCTGGTATATTACCTTGTATTTTCTTGCCTCTTTATTTTTGCTTACCCTGTTTCCAGCACTTAGAATGTCTTTCCCTCATTGTTCCCTACTTTATGTGTATTCTCTAAATCCCAACTCAGATGCTATCTCTACAGATGAGTTCGACTTCTACTCCCAATTACAAATGCTTTTTTCCAAACAGCTCTCAGGTAACATTTTATTTGAATCTCTCTAATGCACTAAAATTCTGTGATTCTGTGAAATCAGAGGTGCCTCTTTTCATGAGCAGGATATGTTCCTAGAAAAGGGGTGAGTAAACAGATAGATAGGCATTCTATTAAAGAATTCTGTCACTTAAAGAAATACCATCATAAATTTTTTTTTGTAAAACAAATTAACAGAAACTCTAACGAAACTCTTAACAGAATTTAATTAACTAATTGTATAGTTGATACAGATTTTAATAGTAGTACTGCTTAAAGTAACATACATTTCTGTCCAAAAAGAAACAGCATAAACTACTTTCTCAACACAGAAAAAAAAATTAACTTTGGCTTCAGTTAAGGGCAAAACTAGCTAAGAAAATTAAATAATACCTTTCATTATCCAGTATCAGTATGTGGTTGGCCAAATAAGTGAAAAAAGAAAAGGGAAGAACTTTTTACCCCACTATAAAACATATGGCTATAGCTACAAAACTGAATCAAACACATATATCACAAATGGCTAAACCATGTATTAATTGTAATTAGTCAAAGACAAAAGCATTTTTTTCTCTTCAGCAGTGAGATATCAAATACCAAAATGAACTGATCAATCCTAGATTTTAATTCTGTGATTGAGCTTAAAGTAACAAAAATACTACAGTAAATGTTTAGGTTATGGTTAATCTCTCACATTCACTAATTTCCTAGCAACAGCTGGAACTCAACAGGAAAAGATGAATGCAGAAATTCACTCAAAAGAAATAAAAGCAGTTAAACTTTCCAAAGTGAAAACTTCCATTTTTCCTGTACCATATTTGAGCCACTGCCCAAAGGGAATATTCAAATTTAAAATTCTCTTAATAAGTCAGTTTTTCTCATTTTATCAGATATTAGCAGCTATTTCTTTCTGATGTGGAGAGGAATTAGATATAAGCCAACAGTGGCCCATCTGTAGCCCAAGAGGGTTCCCAAAATCCCAAATAAATTATAGGAATGTTTGGTTCTAAAAATTATTTCCAAAATCCTGGACACTAACAAGAGAATCAAAGTGAGTAAATAGTGGCAAAAGATGAAGTCTGGCAGTATATCTCCTAAAACACAAATCAAAGAGTGCTCACAAGTTTCCTAGTTAACTTATATTATCACTTAACCTGTGGAGACTTCAAATCTACCTTCCAACACTATAAGCTTCAGAGTGAACCCCACTAAACCTGCCACTTTTGCCTAATAGTCAAAAGCAATGTGATCTGGAGGAAAGAACTCAGGATTCTGACTTCTGTAGTTCCAAGTTCTAATTCTAAGTATGAGACTTAACAATTGCATGACTTGTATATTCTGAATTATAAAAATATCCTGTATTTACTTACTGTGAACATGTATCACTCCCAGTGGAATGTAAACTCCTTGAAGGCAAGGATGTTTTTCTATGTATCCCAGGATTCCAATAACATACAAGACATATAAGAAGCTTTCAATAACTGATGAACTGGAGACTCATCTACCTCTAAATCTATGATCCTATGACTAAAGCTTTCATATTAAACTTAAAAACTATTTAATAAAAGATAGCAGGATACAGACAGCAATCCAGCTGAACTCTCCCAATATTCCCCTCAAATCAAGTTTTGAAGCAGTACAGCAAATACAAGGTCAGAGTGGAAGATCTTTCTGGTCTAAGACAACTTGGGAGGTCAGCAGGAAAGGTCTGTGACACATAGATGGAAGCTGGTCCAGAGTACAGCAGCAGTAGCTTCAGTAGCTTTTAACCCAGAGATAGTAAGGGGATTGGACAAACTGGTCAGAAACAGGGGACCCTCGTGGGCATTGGGTGCAGCTGACACTGATTAGCAACTCTGTTGTCCATAAGCAGATCTGAGTCACAGTTCCAGGGCTAAGAGGAGCTTTCGTGATTAGTTACATGGGAGCAAGGACCCTGGTCACTGAAGGCAAAGAGAAACTAACATGACTTCAGAGGAGGAAGAGCCCTTTCTGGATAAAGACCACAGTGCAGACCAGGAGAGCAGTGACCACATTTCTCCCCAGCTAACACCATCTTGGAAGCACCAAAAACATATGGACCCACAGAAATAGTTCTAAAAACAACAGCATAAAAAAGGCCTCAAGTCTGGGGCAATATCTCCCCAACCCCAAGGGAGAAGAGCCCAACTTTAACATAAAGTTCAAAGTGAAAAATGGATTAGAAAACAGAATCCAACAATATGTTGTATTCAAGAGACACACCTGAAACAGAAAGACACATATAGACTTATGCTTCAGCTGAAGCAAAAAAGGGGAAGTGGCAATTATGATCTCAAACAAAGCAAAAGCAAAAACAGATTTAATTAAAAGAATCAGGGAAACTATATTTTGATAAAAGATTCCAAGATCATGAAGTAATATAAAAAAATTTTACAGTAAGTTTCTCTGATAAAGGCCTTACTTCACAAATATATTGGGAACTGGGTCCAATTTATAAAAATATGAGCTATTTCCCAATTAATAAATGGTCAAAGGATATGAAAAAGCAGTTTTCAGAAGAAGAAATCAAAGTTATCTGTTGTCATATAAAAATGCTCTAAATTACTATTGATTAGGGAAATGCAAATTAAAACAACTTTGAAGTACCATCTTACACCTATCAGAAATGACAAATGCTGGAAGGGATGAGGAAAAATAGGTACACTAAAAATCTATAGTCGTATGAAAAAATACTCTAAATCACTACTGATTGAAGAAATGCAAATCAAAACAACTCTTAGGTGCTACATCATACCTGTCAGACTGGCAAACATGACAAAACAGGAAGATGATAAATGCTGGAGAAGATGTTGGAAAATTGGAATACTAATGCATTGCTGCAAGGGCTTAAAAAAATTCCCAATGGTCTTTTGAGGCAAGGTGCCTTCCACTTAACAGATCATTTTTTGTGTGTATTACGTTTTGGTTCGTTATATGGTTTCTCCCATTCATTTTAATTCTCCTACACAGCATGACTGTGGTGAAAATGTATTTAATAGGAATGTATGTGTAGAACCTATGTAAAATTATATGCCATTTTGAGGAGGAAGGAGGTAGGTAAGGAGAAGGGGGAAAAAAATCGAAGTTATGTGGCAGTGGAACTTGGAACTATGGCCAAGGGGTTATAAAAATATGAATACCCTTTGACCCAGGAATATGGCTTCTAGGGTTGTATCCCAAAGAAATCATTCAAACAGCAAAAGGACCCACATATATAAAAATATTTATAGCAGCTCTTTTGTGTAGTGGCAAAGAATTGGAAGTTGAGGGGATGTTCATCAAGTGGGGAATGGCTGAACAAGCTGTGGTATGTGAATGTAACAGAATACTATCATGCTATAAGAAATGATGAGCAGGAAGAAAAACCTGGAAAGACTTATATGAACTGACACATTTACAGCCACATTGTGCAATGGCTAACTTTAACAGACTTGGCTCCCCTCAGCAATGCAAGGTTCTAACATAACTCCAAAAGACTCATGATGGAAAATGCTATTCACATCCAGAGAAAGAATTATGGAGTCTGAGTGCAGATCAAAGTACACTATTTGCTTTCTCTTTTTTGTTTTTTCTTCTTTCTCACAGTTCATTCCATTGGTTTTAATTCTTCTTTGCAACATGTCTAATGTGAAAATATGTTTAATGTGAATGTATATGTAGAGCCCAATCAGATTGTATGCAATCTTGAGGAGGAGAGAAAAGTAAGAGAAGGGGAGGAGAAAATTTGGAGCTCAAAAGCTTGTGGAATTGAATCTTGTAAACTAAAAATAAATAAATTTTTAGAAATATAGGTACACTAATAAATGTCAGTAGAGTTGTGAAGTAGAGAACAATTTGCAACTATACCCAAAGGGCTCTAAAATTGTGCATACCCTTTGACCCAGCAATACCACTCCTAGATCTGTACCCCAAAGAGATCAAAGAAACAGGAAAATGACCTATTTATATAAACATTTACAGCAACTTTTTTTGTACTGGTAAAGAACTGGACATTGAGGGGATGCTCAGCAGTTGTGGAATGGCTGAACAAATTATGGCATATGATTGTGATGGAGTATTACTAAGCTACAAGAAATGAGAAGTGAAGAAATTTCAGAAAAATCATGAAAAAACCTATATGAACTGATGCAAAGTGAAGTGAGAAGTACCAGGAGAGGAGTGTCAATAGCAATAACAATGTTGTAATGATGATCAACTGTGAAAGACTTGGCTACTCTGATCAATACAATGATCTAAGACAATTCCAAAGGACTCATGATGAAAAAATTCTATCCATTTCCAGAAAAAGAACTGATAAAAATGCAAAATGAAGTATAATTTTCTCATTTTATTTTTTTGCTATCTTTCTGAGATATGGTCAATGTGAAAATGTGTTTTGCATGATTTCACATGTATAGTGGTATGATTTTGCTTGCCTTCTCAGTGGATAGAAGAATGGGAGGGAGTAAGGGAATTAAAAAAGAAAAGGATGTTTAAAATAAATAAATTTATATTTTAAATAAATAAAGCTATTTAATAAACTATATCAACAAACATAAGAATTTAGCCATACTAAAGAGAATATGCTGTCAATGGATGAACAAACAAGAATGCAGAAAATTTCAAAGAAAAGTTCTAAACTTGGTCAATGTCATCAAATATAATAGAGTAATTTACATTTATGTGTATATATACATACACACACATACTGCATGTATATGTTTATATATACACACATTCTAATAGCACTTACATAGGAGCTTATATTTTTAAAGTGCTTTAAAATGTGGAATATCTTCTCAGTTTTCTTATAAAATAGATTACATTTATTATCAAAGTACAGGAGAGAATCGTTTTGGCCAATACTAGCTATCATAAAAAGAAACAATAAGGGGGAAGAGGTTTTGCTATCAAATTTTTAATATTTTTGTTTCTTTTACACGTCTATAAAGAGATATTTTTAACTTAGTATATTATTTAATACTTCTACATCCCACTTAAACACAGTCATGATCATGTGGTGACCCTTGATTCTTAAAGGCTATTCTGATAGAGGCCAAGATCTGACAGATCTCACACAACAAGCAAGAAAGGATCTGAGTAAGGGTCAAGCAATGGATTACTACCAACGGTCTGTGAAATAAGAGAGGTTTCTCACCAAAGGACTGGCTACCAGATGATGAGGTTTTGGCCATAGCAGTTCAAACTCAACAACTGAAGCATATAAAGGTTGCAATGTGTACCATGGCAGGAAGAACCAACATTGTTGAAATCACAGATATTTTGAAGTACTAAATTATTTTAAGTAAAGCTCAAAGGCATCATTATGAAATAGGGATTACGACATCTAATTACAAACTATTTAAGAATTTATGTTTATGTAACTAAAAAGTTATACGACAAGTTGTCAACACAGCGTAGTAGAAAGAAGCCTGGTCTTAGAATCAGAAAAAAGCTCTTAATTCAAGTTCCTTCTATTTCATTTCGTTGCTATATGAACCTGGGCAAATTACTACATCTCCCTGAAACCTGTTACCTCAGCTTTCAAAATGATGATAATACATATATAATCTACTGCACACGTTTTTTTATGAGCATGAAATTGGGTAGCATATGTGAAAGCGCTTTGAAACTGTAAAGTGTTTTGTAAGCATAAGGTATTACTGATTTAGTTTTGATTTTCCAGTAATATCCACTACAGGTGAAAGAATATCAGTCTATCCAATGATAATAAATATCCAGAGTCAATAAGATTTCATAAAGTATCAGAGAGAAACTTAACAAGCTTTAATTCCTAATCTGGATTGGTATCTAAAGACATACTGATACTTAATAGCAAGATACAGTCAGAAGCGCTGCACTGGTTTTGTTAAAATAAGCAATTTTTGTTTGAAGAAACACAAGCGTGCTATTTCAGTTAAATATAAAAACGTAGCTGCCTCTTTTAGTGACTGCCATCAAGCTGCTGAAACAGGGAAGTAAAACTAACTACAGTTATGAGAAAGGAGGTAAGTCACGTTTTACTAATTTCACCAGTATCAAGGCCTCCGTCATTCAATATTCCGATATTACAAAACTGATCTGAAATAGACATTTTATATGTTAAATTATTATTTTAAAATATAGGTTTCACTTTAACAGGTATTCATACTTACATCAAATCACAAGGATGTAATTTTACAGGTCTTTAAGTCAGGGTTTAACTTTATTCAACAGAATTCTGTTCTGCTGAGACTGCTTTATTCGATTCCTACAAATAGTCAGTGTTAATCAGGGAGGAGCAACTTTAGCAACAGAGAAACAACTGAACTTCACACCCAGGGAAGAAAACTGTAGTTAAAATAGAAAGCTACCATCTATGTCCTTTTCAGCAGCTATCCCTGGAATGTATCTCTTCCCCGGTCCCCCTGATAGACCCTCCCCTCCACTTGCTCCTCCACTCCAGTGTCTCTCAAGGGTACACATCATGCCGATTTTTCCAGGAACGTTCATACTATTTGTTTGTTATGGCTCTGCAAACATTAAGCACGCAGTTCTGAACAAATATTTACTTTGGCAAAATTTCACTGGTATGGCTGTTCCCACATACAAATCACAACCCTTCCCATACTTGGTCGTTACATGAAATTCCTGATATACCCACCACTGAAAAATCAATCCAATTTTTTGGAGGCCTTACTTTTGTACATTCACGGTAATACTACCACAAAGACCTATCTGATAGTTCTCATTCTTACTACTCTAACAGAATTTGAGAGTTCAAAAACACCCTAGTCCAACCCATAATCAAAAGGAATCCCTACTCTAACATACCCAAGAAGTGGTCATCCAGCCTATGCTTGAAAACTTCCAAGCACAAGGACTTCACCACCTCTCAAAGCAGCCCACTGAACGTGTAGACACCGCTATTAGGAAGCTATTTCTGACATCAAGCCTAAATTAGCCTCTGAAACTTGCTTTAGGTTCTGCCCTCTGGGGCCAAAAAGAACAAGTCTAATCACTCCTCTACATAACAGCTCTTCAGGGACTTAAGGGTAAAGATCATGTCCCCCTTGCCTGAGTCTTCTTTAGTCCAGGCTAAATAAATATATCCAGTTCCTTCAACTGACCCCCAAATGTCATGGAATCACGACCCTTCACCATCCTAGTCATTCTCCTCTAAACAATCTCCAGCTTATCAATATCATTCTTAATCCATAAGGTCCAGAACCAAGTTTTGTTGTCGTTTTTTAGTTGCTTTTCAAACATGTCTGACTCTTGGTGATCCCTTTTGCAGTTTTCTTGGCAAAGGTAAAAGAGTGGTTTGCCACTGCCCTCTCCAGTTCATTTTACCAATAAGGAAACTGAGGCAAAAAAGATTAAGTGACTTGCCCAGAGTCACACAGCTAATAAGAGTTAGAGGTTAGGATATGAACTAGACAAAAGGAGTCTTTCTGACTTCAGACCCAGCATTTAATCCACTGTACCATCTAGCTGCCTCCCAGACCTAAATGCAGTAGATTAAAGTCTAACAAGGACAGAGTTCATTAGGGCTTCCTCATCCTGAAAGTTAAGCCCTTTCTAATTCAGTCCAAGATTACATTAGCTTTTTTGGCTGCTACATTACACTGCTGAATCATATTGATATGGCAATCCACAATAACCCCCAGATCTTTTACAACTGCTATTTACCCATGTTTCTCCCATCAAAGACTTGTGAAAGTTGATTTTTTCTATAATCAAATGTAAGGCTATTAACCCTACTGAATTTCATCTTATTAGATTCAGCCCTCTGCTCTTGCCTGTCAAGATCTTTTTGGATCCTGACTGTCATCCAGTTTATTAGCAATCTGTCTCAGTTTTGTGTCATCTGAAAATTTGATGAGAAAACCATTCATTCCTTTTATTTATATCACTGAGTAAAACAATACCAAGTGCAGATCCCTTTTATCATATCATTCTCCATGTTTTTAATAGCACTTCTTTCTTGTTTGTATCTTCAAAGAGACAGAATAGATGGCACAAGTGTACTGAATTTGAAGTCAGAAGCCCCAATTTCAAATACTTCCTCAGAGAGAGTAAAATCATTTAAAGGCCTTAGTTTCTTCATCTACACAATGGGGATAATAACACTTGAACCATCTATTTCATAGTGTAGTAGCAAAACACCCGGACACATGCAGGATGGCCTGTTAGCACAGGTTGCTAGTTCTGCTTTTCTAAAAGGAAAGCAACTTTTGAGGGGTCAACAACCTTCTTTAATCACATATACCAATAGAGAAAATATAAGCAGAGAAATAAAGAAAAACAGACAGGGCTTCTAACTGTCTGACCATAAGCAATACACACTTCACAGATCAACAGACAGATCCAACTATCTGACCAATACATACATACATACATAGTTACCAGAGAGAGAAGCACCAACATCTGGGTTTTCAAAGCCAGAGGGGCTCCTTAACAGCTAACTAGAGTCTCATCTGGCACACAAACCTTCTTCCAAAGAATAAACCTCAAGGCAAAACCTCACCTCAGAGTACAGGGCATCATGATCCTTGTGACCCAGTGCCTCATCAGAAATTAACAAAAGGTTAATTGTAGAACTGTAGAATTGTAGTTAATTGTACAAATTGTAATTTGTAGGGCCTTCCTACAAAACAGGCTTCCTCTAATCAAGCTTTCCTTAATGGATGAGGAAGATCTGTAACTCTTATACACAGGTAAACTACCGATAATTTAAGATCACTTGAGCCCCAATAAGGGCCAAAGCCTCAACTAATCAACCAGAAAAAGAACCTTAGCCTAACATATGCTTTGCGCACAATGGATATACTTTCCTTTGCTCTCTGAGTGAACTCAAAAAGCCCCCTCCTGGGTCAAAAGCTGAAGCCAACCAGGGACATTCATCTGTTTATGACCTCTAAGGAGAAGGTGCTCTGACTTTAGACACTATCTTGAATAATGGGACTTATCTTAGTGTTTTATAGACATGTGCATGTAGAGGAAACACAGACATCCTGGATCTATAATTTCAGTTGACATCTTGATATTTTTCTATCTTATTGTATTTACAATTTTAATTAAGAAAATTCTTTTTTCATGCTATGGCCAAACACATATGGAGACCAGAAATCTGAGTGACACTGACACCCCAAGTCAGAACTGCTCTAAATGTATAAAAGGTCTTCTCATCCTGCTTATCTCTAAGTCAGAATTATCCTCTGGCTCCCATGTACATACATGCATTTTGCTAACTTAAAGGAATAAACAATATAATTATGTATCACCTAGCTTATTCGTCTCTTTTAAACGAACTTCCAGATCAACAGTATGAAGCAAGTGTTTTGCAAACTTTGAAGTGCTATATAAAATAATCAGTAACATGCTATAGGTCCCTTCACATCCACTATACATCCATTCCATTGTCCTTTTGCTTATTTTTTACCTTTCATTCTTCAGAGATCAGCATTCTATGATGCTAGCATATTATCTTCCAATGGGAGTAGGGCTTTAGTATATATTTTTTCCATACACTGGATAAAATTATTTCTAATTAACATTTTTAGATTCCTCAAAAAATCTGGTGAACTCATTATTTATCTTTGCATTTTATTTATTCGCATCAAAGCTTCTTTCTATAAAATTTTAATTTTTGGTAGATGTCAACTACAGTCACTACGTAGTAAGCAGCTTCTCTTGCAAGCATACTATTAGGTCATCCATGCTTTAGTCAAGGGCTTTAAAATTATAAGATAAAGGTGACTATAGTGTCCATTAATTTTTGGTCTGACCATGCTTCTGCCTAAAGTTTCAATGGATTCACACTTTCTAATGAAGACAGGATAAACCCTTGATGCAAAAATTCAAGTACTCTACAATGTGTTTTCAGACTACCTTTTTAGCCTCATCACATACTGGACCACCCAATAATTGCCCTTCATGTGTTTAACATTATAATCACACTAGATTATTTACCACACATGTCCTGTTCTCATCCTGCCCTTCCTGCTATGCCTGAAATAGATCCTTCCACCTTTTCCAATTAATGGTATCAATTGCTTCAAAGTTAAATTCAGATGCCACCATCATTATGAAATGAAGCCTCTGCGGACCTGAAAACTCAATGTCCACAACTGGGTGATCTGACCCAAGTTTCTCAAAATACATTGCCTACATATTTTCTTTGAACTCATGTCACTCTCCATCGTAGCACAGTGGTTTATGTATTTTTCCTTTACCCTGTAAACCCTTTCAAAAACAAAAAGATGTATGCCACATTGCTCTTCCAGCCCAGCATAATGCTTTGCACAGAGTAGCTACTTAAGGGTAATAATAATTATAACAGCTCATACTTCTGCAGTGTTTTAAGGTTTCTGGAATATTTACATACATTATCTCAGTGGAACTGCACAGCACACCACATAATATTAATAATAGCTAACATTTATACAGAGTTTTAAAGTATGCAAATGATCCTCACAATGACACTAATAAGTTGGTGTTATTACTATCCCCATTTTATAGATAAAGAAACTGAACTCACAAAGATTGAGTGACTAGCCTATCATACAGACAGTGTCTAAATTCTGAAGCAGAATTCAAAACTCAGGTCTTGTACGCTCCAAATTCAGTGTTTTTCCTATAATACTATATTACCTCTAAAAAGTTTCTAGGTTTATAGCTTTTAAGGTTTGCAAAATGCTTTACATACACCATCTCATTTGAACTTTATAACAACACTATTAGAAATACAGTATAGGTATTGTTATACCCATTCTACCAATGAGAAAGTAGAGGCTCAGAAAGTGGCTAGCCCATAGTCATACAATTAGTCAATTACCATTTATTAAGGCCCTACTATGCATCAGGCACTCTTCTAAGTATGATTTAACCTTCTTCTGCTCTACAATAAATATTTAATTCAGTAAACATTTTATCAAGCTTCATTAATTAAATCAATCCATCAATAAATAAAGGATTAGCAATTTCTCCACAGCTATAAACCACTTATAACTCACTCGGTAAGTCTAAGAGAAGTTTCTAAGAGCTCTGAGAGAACTTGCCCATGATCACAAAGTACCTAACATGCTTCGGAAGCAGCGAGTTAGCCTGGATTAACAGTTCTCAAAGGGTGGTCTGAGAACTCGTAGGGGTGCCAAGACCTTCAGGGAGTCTGTGAGGCCAAAAGTACTTTCTGTCACAATACTAAGACATTTTAATTGTTGATTAATATGACCCACATCGACAAAAGCTCCCTGGGATCCTCAATAACTTTTAAAAATGTAAAAACATCCTGAAATCAAAAAGTTTGAAAGTCACTGAACTAGATGATCTCTATAGTTCCTTTCAAGAGGCCATCCAATAATTTTATCAATCAACCAAGCATTTGTTAAGCACTTACGACTACATGTTAGGCACTGGAAATACAAAGGTAAAAATGAAATAGTACCTGCCTAACCTCATGGAGTTTCTATTCAAATTCTCTTATGTGCAAAGCAAAATGCTAGAGAACTGATGAAAATAAAAAGATAAACAAAAATCTACTCTTTGTCATCAAAGAAATCTGAAATCTAGCTATCTTAACAGCAGATCAAATGAGTTGACATATGTATAAGTAAAGTGGATTTTAGCGTATATAAGGTGGATTTTTGTTATTCTTTCTTGGAGTTTAGTTTCCCAGAATCCATGGCCATAATAATCTCTACTTCCCAGGTTCATGACTTGTAAACATCTCCACCACATTTGTGCAGCATTATATAATGATAAATAATATAAACATCTGTGCTTAAATTGTAAATATCCACTGCAACTGCGCAGTGAAATATAACAGTGAGATAATTTAAACTTGTGAGGCTATTGTTGGCAATACGTTTCCTTTGTCTGTTGCCCTATAAAGTAGGTGGGCACTGGTCAGTGAGTGGGAAACCCTTAGGGTTGAATGCACAAGCTGGAATGCTGTGTGTGCTTTGATCGACCCCACTAAGGCTTGAGGGGATATAAGGGAGTGCACAAGCTGTGTCTGTCTCCATAGATCCCATTGAGATGTAGGGGTAGTTGACTGCTCTTCTCACAGGTTGCTGTGAGGATGATTAGGGAATGCTGTAGGAGATGTGCCCCCATTATCAGCAGCCCCTAAAAGAAGACTAGACTAGAATAAAGTAAGATCATTCCCCTCCGAAGCTGTGTTCCTGTCCTTCCTGTCTGACTAGATCAAGAGTGAACCTATGCTAGCAGCCCTCCAGTGAGCTAGCGTTCATCTGTATCATACATAGGTAAAATACTTTGCAAACTTTAAGGCACTATGTAAACACTGGCTATAATGGTTATCATTGTGATGTAGTAGTAGTAGTAGTAGCAGCAGCAGAGATAGTAGTAATCTGTAGAAATGTTAGGGAGGGTCCCATTAGTGTTATCTAAGGTATTGTTCTCAACTTAAGTGTGATGTGAACTTTGAAAAAGCATGCCTTCTTTCTGAACCCTGTCTACATAGGGTGAGGAACACGTTCCTAAAAAAAAAGTCTGGTCGGACACCCAGAATACCATTTCATCAGTAATCAATATCCTGGGCTATTTATGAAGGACCTCTGGGTTTTGAGAGGGACATCTATCAGCAGGGCAGGCTCAAAAGTTGTTTTTCTAATATATGTAAAGGGTCAGCAGTATTTTATAGTGTAGTCCACACAGGCCTATCAACATTAATTTGGGAAGTGGCTGACAGGATTAGAAATGAAATCTATGCTCATGAGATAATTTCTCATACACTTTCCATAGCAACATGAATTGTTATGCCCTAATCTGTCTTATATATCGTTAGCATACAAATGAACTATTAATGGTCTCTTAGGAGAGCAAAAAAGTCGATCAATCAATCAACTGGCAGTTATCAAGCACCTATTAAGTGTCACTATAACAAAGTCAGAGATTTAGAATATTTGACAAAAGGTCAAAATTAGAGGGGAGTGTTTGGTGAAAAAAGCAAGAAAAAAATAGGGTTTTTTCCTTCCTTTATTTAACCTCAAATCACCTTTATGTGCCTTTATACATTACCTTACACAATTCCCCAAAAAAGGGACTGGAGTGAAGAAATTGTTTTTTCTTTCACAGAAGTGTCATGATAGAGTAGAAAAGGTGCTGCATTTGGAGGCAGACAATCTGGCTTCCAATCCGCACTCTGCCACTTATCCCTGAGGTGACCCAGGACAAATCACTTACCCTTTGGGTCTTAGTTTCCCAATGTGTAAAATCAAGAGATTGGACTAACATCTTCCAACTCTAAATCTATGATCCTAGAATACAGGCCACATTCTTTGGCTCCAATATTTATGCAAAGGATTTTTCCAATAAATAATTTTCCTATAAATAAATCTCTATTTATGGAGGGGGTGGGGGGCAGGGAAGAGAATGCTATACTTGACTTCATATGTAAATACAACTGACATGAAATACCAGAGAAGTGGAAAAGGAGGAAAAAACAAAGCTCACCTGCCTTCCCAGCCCACATGGGTAAATGACTAATCTAATGCTTCCTGACCATTAAAAGTGGACTAGGGACTGTGGCTGGGAGGGGAAAGGAAATTGGGTTGAAAAAAGCACAAGAAATTCCAAGTTATCTGAGCTAATTAAAAATAATCCAAATCTGCAGATTCCTTAATCTCTTTTTTGCCAATAGTGTTATGTAAACTCCTTCCAAAAAAAAAAAAAAAGTTAAGCTTGGCTCCTAAATTAATCTTTTTTGTTTTACCTTTGTTCCACTCACTCACCTGTGAACCCCATCCTCACCCTTCAATTCCAAATGAATTGACAAAAGACTAACAAAATAGGTAAGAGGAAAAGGCAAATAAGGATCAGCACTAAACTTAGTTTTGCTGGACCGCACCAATTGCTTGGAAAATTAATTACCTGCTGAAAAATACAAATGCTCCAAGGAACCAGGAAGCCTATCTGAGTATTTTCTGTCAGAAAATATACAACAGCAAGTTTTCTAAAAAAGTTCCAATAATATGATAGTCTTGATTAGATTTGTAATGTTATGAGAATAGTTTAATTCAGAGATTTAGATCCTTACAAATCTAGCCCCAGGTAAAAATTAAGAAGTATATGAGTCTGGGGGGAAATAAACACCGACTAAAATTGACTTAAGCAGTTTAACACTCAAATCTGCCATTCACTAAGTAATGTCATTCAAAAACAGTTGACAAAAATCAGGTATTGAACACAGCGTTTTGGCAACATTACATTAAGGGAATTCATGAGAAGAGGAATAATATACCAAAGGCTTATAAAGATTGAGTTATCAAACTTTATGGAACTAGGCGAATTTTTTAAAAGAAAGAAATGGAAAAGCCAAATTACTTTTTACAAAGTTAAAACAGATGGAAAAAACACAGAATTCAAACAAAAACCAGTCTTTTGAAATAACTATGAGAAAGAGGCTGAAAATGCAAAACAAAATACCTTTCGAAAAGCAGGTACCAGTTCGAAAAGTGAACTTTTTTTGTATCTCCAAAATATTAGGTTTTACAGGCAGAGAATTTCAAATTGAAGCTTAAAAGACAGAAATAGGAACAGAATATAAAATATTTTCTGCATACATACACAATACTCTGATCTAAAGTAAAACACAACACTGAGTACTTGTAATCTAAATTAAGTACAGTCTATACAATTTAACACTTATTTAAACTTAGTTTGTTTCAGCCTAACAATGTCCACATAGGCTTCCTGTATATTCAGTTTTTAAGCACATTTCTTTTCATGCCTCATAGAGTCAAGTTCAAATACTTAATACATTTTATTGCAAAGCATATTTCAATCTGATTTTTCATTTCAATTTAAAATACTTCTATTACTAATTCAAGAATATTTAAGTTATTCCTTAAAATACTGTCAAATACACTTAAATGGTTTAAAATGGGCCAGGTTAATTTCTTTGCACCTGGAACACTTAAAAGAAGTACTCAATTCCTAAGTCCAAAATTTTTCCTCAAAAATGCCAGCAAAGTACATTGACTTCTTAGCAAATAATTAACATACTTCAGTTTTCCAAACAGTGAAAAGTGTTTTATGCTTAGGTATATTTATAGTATAATATATTACTTTGGATACATGATGCAATAGTGTCTGTATGTTACTAACCAAAATTCAATGTATGGAATCCATTGATATAAATAATAGGAACTAGACCTATGATTTCATAGATAAAAGGAACTTTCTCTGTCAGTCAACAAGCATTTATTAAGTGACTTCTATGTGCCAGGTACTATGCTACTAGATTAGGTTATCCCCTAGGAGTTCAAGGATGCCTCCACTGTCCATCTCTATAAAGGTAAAGGGAATAGGTGGCTTCAGAAAGGGTCAAAAAACAGTTCATATGGTGTTTGCTGCCTGACAACCCCAGGAGAAATTCCAGGAGCAGAACAGAGGTCTGTACACAACATTTGCAGATCTTACCAAGGCCTCTGGCACTATTAGTCATGAGGGCTTATGGAAAATTACATCAAAATTTGGTTGCCCAGAGAAGTTCATCAGTATTGTATGCCAATTTCATGATAGCATGTTTGTCCGAGTTCTGGATAGTGGACAATGTTCTCATGCTTTCTCAGTCACCAATGGAGTGAAACAGGGCTGTGTGCTTGCTCCTATGCTTTTCAGCATGATATTTTCAGTCATGTTCACAAATGCTTTCAATGAGGATGATTATGGCATCAAGGTCAACTACCACACCAATGATATATTCTTCAATTTGAAAAGGCTACAAGCCAAAACCAAAGTGGAGGGAGTGTTGGTGCATGATTTTCGGTTTGCAGATAATTGTGCACTCAATGCAGACTCTGAACCTGAGATGCAACAAAGTATGGATCAATTCTCTACCGCCTGTGCTAATTTTGGCCTAATAATTAACACCAAAAAAACACAGGTGCTCCATCAGCCACCACCACACCATCCATATGTGTAACCATCCGTTACAACAAAAGGAGAAGTTTTGAATGCTGTGGATAAGTTCGCTTACCTTGGTAGTGTACTTTCCAGGGATGTACACATTGACAATGAGGTTGATGCACACATTGCCAGAGCTAGCTCAGTGTTTGGGAGGCTCCAAAGAAAAGTATGGGAGAGAAGAGGCATTAGACAGACTACCAAACGGAAGGTCTATAGAGCTGCTGTGCTGACCTCGTTGTATGCCTGTGAAACATGGACAGTCTACCAGCACCATGCCAGGAAACTGAATCATTTCCATTTGAACTGTCTTAGGAAGATTCTGAGCATCACCTGGCAGGATAAGGTACCACACACTAACGTCCTTGCTCAAGCTGAACTGCCAAGCATTCAAACTATGCTTCAGAGAGCGCAACTCTGATGGGTTGGCCCCATTATTCGAATAGAAAATGTACGCTTGCCAAAAAAAACTATTTTATGGAGAACTCACATGGGACAGGTGATCACATGGTGGTTAGAAGAAGTGATAAAAAGACACTCTCAAAGTCTGTCTCAAGAACTTTGGATTTGATTATGGGATATGGGAGACACTGTCACAGGACAGCTAGGCATGGCATGCCCACATCAGAAAAGGTGCTGTGCTCTATGAGCAAAGCAGAATTAACAGCAAATTTGGAGTAACCCCCCCAAATGTTCACACACACTATCTGTACCCAATCTGTGGTAGAGCATTCCGAGTTTGTATTGGTCTGATTAGCCACACTGGAACTTCACTTTATCATGGTGATGTCATTTTGGTCCTCTTCGAGAACGAAGGACAACAACGAACCAACTATGCCACTAGTGAGAGACACAAAAATATGTTTGTCCCTATCCTCAAGGAGCTCATGGTATAACTGGGGAGACAAACATAAAAATCACTAGGTACATACAAAATACAAAAATAGATGGCGGGTAACCTCAAAGAGGAAGGTACTAGCATCTGGGGGGACCAAGAAGTAACTCCTATAGAAGCAAAGATGTGAGCATCTTAAAGGAAGGGAATTTAAAAGATAGAGGTTTGGGAGCAGAAATTCCAGGCATAGAATATAGCTAGTGTAAAGGACCAAAATTGAAAGATGAAGTGTTATCAGAGTGGCAAAGGTGGCAAAAGAGGAAAATGACAAGTGTTAGAGCAGCTGTGGGAGATATAGGCACACTATAGCACAACGAGTATAGTCATGAACTTTGCCAATGATTCTGAAAAGCAATTTGGAACCATGTTCAAAAAAATTATTTTCTATGCACACCCTTTCAACCAGTTACCACTCCTAGGCCTGTGCCCTGGGTACCTCCTAAGGCTGTGACCTAGATCCTCTTTTATTCTATATACCAGGCTTGTACAACATACAGCCTTGAGGCCTGCCAAAGGATTTCAAGCGGCCCACAAAAAATGTAGCACTCTCCTGTTTGGCATGTGACCCCCCAGCAAACAAGCACTGTCAGTCTGTCTCTAGTCTAACCTATCTGCAGCTAGAAGAAATTTAGCCTATCTGAAGGATAAAAGTAACATTATGGCATGACAAACAATATTAGTAACTATTGTGCTTTTGAAAGAGAGAGCGTTAGCAGATGCTTGGCTTCCATAATATCTCTTGAAAAGTTTGTGCTCCACTTCTCAAAATCTATTTTTTCTTTCTGTTCAGACAACCTGTAATATATTCTCATGATATAATTTGTTTCTCTCTCCTTTCACTCATCCATATTTCTTCACATCTATATTTCTTTAATATATCATTAATCTGCATCCTATTCACATAAACACTTTTATCACTTCTGGTCTTTGTGAATAAGGACTATCTTTCCAGAACCATACTCCAGTCAATGGACTCATCCTATCAAATTTCAGGTACTCCTAGAGGTCAAATTTGCCTCTTTATACAAGGATCTAGTTCATTTTGCTCATTACCCATTATTTCTGAATGGAAATTTGAAGCCACATGTTTTTTTGCTGGCTCCTTTCTTGAATGTCATTTCCTGTAAATTACTGGTTATCACTACTGTTGTTTTTTCTTTGTATACTGTAATTACTCTTTAGAGTAGCTAGATTGCTGTAAGTACCTAGGCATCTTGCTATCTCTCTTCCTTGTTCAGCTTAAAAGTCCTTTTGAATTCAATTTATAAAAGTCCATATAAAAACTTCTTTTATATAAAAACTTCTTTTACCAGCTCCCATTAGGTACATAGCATCTTTTCCCAAAGATTCATAGAGGAATGTTTCCCCTTCAGTGAGACACCCTTATACACTCCACATAAAGCTACATAGCCTTCCATTGTGTGAGTTACAAAAAGCAATCAAAAACACCCTAATGCTTTTAACATTAAATGACTAATCTAATTATTCTGTGAAGTCCATTTTCAAAGCGCCAAAAGCATTATAGTAAACTGGAACAAATATAAAGTCTGAAGAGAACTACAAAAGACCCAAAGGTCAAAAGAAAGATATGTGGTAAGTACAAGCATATTAAAAACAATAACTTCTATGTAAGAAGCAGAAAAAATATGAACAAGGACAGGTATAAGTAAAAATATAAGCTAGCCATATCACAGTACCATGGAATAACAGGTACAAATCCAGTTATACTATCATCAACAAAATATTTATTAAAAGACCCAATAGTCCTACAAATCATGGAAGATATTCTCTACAGAAAATTTATAGAAAGACATGGACAAGAATTACAAGTGATGAGAAGGGATACATGAACTGTGAGCTCATTAATGTAGGAAGTGCCACATACTTGAAATAATGAATGAAATACAGTATCAAAGTATTATATCCAATTATCTTGAAGTAATGGAGAGATATGGAGAGGTATTTTAAAATTACATAAATAAGTCCTAGGTAACCTTGTCTGTAGGTTTTACATTCCATACATGAAATCAAAAGTTATCCAATCAAAAGTAAATTCCAGGCATAAATCCATAACATTGACATTTATATTCAGAATTGATGATCAATGACTTTCAAGATGATCATTCACAAAGTACTTCATCTACTATTCATTTATTCCAAAAACACTAAATTCTTATAGCTGTGAGACTACATGTAAGAATTATTTTCTAGAAAGACTCATGTATGCTAGCTCCGCAACCCACAGCCCATAAATTTGCTGTAAAAAGAACTCCCCACAAATTTGGGAGCAGTGGAACCCACACAGCAAAGGAGGGGAGGAGATTTCCATTCCCGAGAGCCCTGAAAAACCGACCCCAAAGGTCCATCGCGCACCGGACAGTGGAGCCCACCCCTGGGCTATCCTGGCCGCGCCATCCCAGAGGAGCAGATGAGCAAGTTTCAAGGATGGAACCTCCAGCGGCCGCGAAGGTCCCTCCACCCACAGGCGCTACAGGTCAGTGAGAGAGACTTCTGGGCTGGCCAAGAGGGGAGTGGGGTGTCTCCGTGACTCGGGACCCCTCGGGAGGCAGCAGCAGAGGCAGTGGCGGCCCAAGACTCCCGGAGCAGACAGGAGCTCCATTGCTGAAGGTCTCCGCATAAAGCCCCTGAGGGAACTGAGCCTGGGAGGTGGCCCTGCCCCTACCTGAAGACCAGAACTTAAGCTCACATTGAATAGCAGCCGTGCCTGCTACTGAAAGCCCCGAGGCTGGGGAGCAGCATTTGAATCTCAGACCCCAAGCACTAGCTGGGCAGATCTAGGCGGGGGTGGAGAAAAATCTCAGAAGTCAAGTAGCTGGCTGGGAAAATGCCCAGAAAAGGGAAAAAAAATAAGACCATAGAAGGGTACTTTCTTGGGGAACAGATGTTCCCACCTTTCATTTCTGATGATGAGGAACAATGCTTACCATCAGGGAAAGACATAGAAGTCAAGGCCTCTCTACCCCAAACATCCGAAATTGATATCCAGTGGGCTCAGGCCATGGAAGAGCTCAAAAAGGATTTTGAAAATCAAGTTAGACAGGTGGAGGAAAAACTGGGAAGAGAAATCAGAGAGATGCAAGAAAAGCATGAAAAACGGGTCAATACCTTGCTCAAGGAGACCCAAAAAAATGCTGAAGAAAATAACACCTTGAAAAATAGGCTCACTCAATTGGCAAAAGAGGTTCAAAAAGCCAATGAGGAGAAGAATGCTTTCAAAAGCAGAATTAGCCAAATGGAAAATGAGGTTCAAAAGCTCACTGAAGATAATAGTTCTCTCAAAATTAGAATAGAACAGATGGAGGCTAATGACTTTCTGAGAAACCAAGAAATCACCAAACAAAACCAAAAGGATGAAAACATGGAAGATAATGTGAAATATCTCATTGGAAAAACAACTGACCTGGAAAATAGATCCAGGAGAGACAACTGAATAATTATGGGACTACCTGAAAGCCATGATCAAAAAAAGAGCCCAGACATCATTTTTCATGAAATTATCAAGGAAAACTGCCCTGATATTCTAGAAACAGAAGGCAAAGTAAGTATTGAAGAAATCCATCGATCACCACCTGAAGGAGATCCAAAAAGAGAAACTCCTAGGAACATTGTGGCCAAATTCCAGAATTGCCAGGTCAAGGAGAAAATCTTGCAAGCAGCTAGAAAGAAACAATTCCAGTACTGTGGAAATACAATCAGGATAACTCAAGATCTAGCAGCTTCTACATGAAGGGATCGAAGGGCATGGAATAGGATATTCCAGAAGTCAAAGGAACTAGGACTCAAACCAAGAATCACCTACCCAGCAAAACTGAGTATAATATTTCAGGGGAAAATATGGTCTTTCAATGAAACAGAGGACTTTCAAGCATTCTTGATGAAAAGACCAGAGCTGAAAAGAAAATCTGACTTTCAAACACAAGAATGAGAAGAAGCATGAAAAAGTAAACAGCAAAGACAAGTCATAAGGGACTTACCAAAAGTGAACTGCTTACATTCCTACATGGAAAGACAATATTTGTAACTCTTAAAATTTTTCAGTATCTGGGTAGTTGGTGGGATTATACACACACACATACACACACACACGTATACACGTGCACGCACACACACATACACACATGCACACACATACAGAGACAGAGAGCACAGAGGGAATTGAATAGGATGGGATCATATCTTAAAAGAAATTAAGGTAAATGATGAGAGAGAAATGTAGTGGGAGGAAAGAGGGTGAAATGGAATGGGGTAAATTATCTCTCATTCAAGAGGCAAGCAGGAGACTTTTTAGTGGAGGGAAAAAGAGGAGAGCTGAGAAAAAAAAAAAAACAAGAAGTTTACCCTCATCACATTCAACTAAAGGAAGGAATAAAATGCACACTCATTTTGGTATGAAAACCTATCTTACAATACAGGAAAGTGGGGGAGAAGGAGATAAACAAGGGGGCGGGGATGATGGTAGGGAGGGCAATGGGAGGAGGGAGCAATTTGAAGTCAACACTCGAGGAGGGACAGGATTAAAAGACAGAATAGAAACAATGGGGCCAGGATAGGATGGAGGGAAATACAGTTAATCTTACACAACACGACTATTATCGAAGTCATTGGCAAAACTACACAGATAGGGCCTATACTGAATTGTCTGCCTTCCCAAAGGGAATGGGTGGGTAGGGAGCGATGGGGAGAATTTGGAACTCAAAGTTTTAGGAACAACTGTTTAGTATTGTTGTTGTTACTAGGAAATAAGAAATACAGGTAATGGGGAACAGAAAGCCATCTGGCCCTACAGGACAAAAGAGAAGATGGGGACAAGAGAAGGGAGGGAAGATAGAAGAGAGGGCAGATTGGTGATAGGGAAAATTAGAATGCTCGGCGTATTGGGGTGGGGGAAGGGGATAAAAGGGGAGAAAATTTGGAACCCAAAATTTTGTGAAAATCAATGTAAAAAGTTAAATAAATAAATTTATATTAAAAAAATGAATTATTTTTAAAAGACAATGAAGTACAGAAGAAGAATTACTGGGAACTCATCTACATAGTAACATTACATAGAGAAATAACAAAATAAGTCATAGAAATAAAAATAATCATAAATGAGCATTTTAATTTTTATAGCATTTTTAAGAGAACAGTTTTTGGCTACCTTAAAATAAATTCACCACACCTATAGCAAAGGTGCCACATGTAAAAAAAAAGCATCTCCATTACATTAGGACATTTGTTTTTTAAGTAAATACTTTTCTTAAGCATTTAATGAAACACTATAGACTAAATCAAAGAAAAATCAGCTATTAGAAGTGATAAATTTTATCCTTCCCACAATGCAGGTAACTTCAAAGAAATACTGTCATTTGTGTTTAATTCTCTCTAAAAATTATCATACCATTTATGGCAACCTAAATGTCAGCAATTAATAAAGATTAGCACACTTAACTTTGGATGTTTAATTTTTCAAACATTTTAAAATTAATATACAGAAACAGAACTATTAAAATTATCTAGAAAAAATATCCTTTATCTAGCAAGTTGCAATTTTTCTAATGGTTAACACTCTGCTATACAATTTGCAATGGTTATTTCTAGTAACAGAAAAAACCTTTAAAAGGAAGAGTTGTTTCGGAATAAGAAAAACACAACTTGGACACTAATAGTAGTATATAATGAGCATAATTTCAGTCATTTTAAGCAAGGGTTTTGTCACCTGACGAGAAACTCCTTAAAAGAATACATTTATAGTCATTTTAGTAATATACAATGCCATCTCAGCTATCTAAAACTAAGGTTTTGCCATAGTTAAAAGAACTCAAATCAGTTCTCAATAAAAACTCAATGCTAAGCATTAAATTTTTGTGAATTTAATTAGTTTTTAAAATTTTTTTAATTTAAAAAATATCTAGAGGTCAAATTTGCCTCCTTGCATAAGAATCTAGCTCATTTTGCTCATTACCCATTATCTCTGAGAGGAAATTTGAAGCCACAGGTTTTACTGCTGGCTCCTTTCTTAAATGTTGTCTCTTGTAAATCAGTGGTTATCTCTGTTGTTACTTTTACTTTCTATACACTAGCTACTCTGAAGAGTAGCTAGAATGCTGTACGGCATTAAATTTCTAAAGTTTTTAAAAGATATATTTTCTTATAAAACTACCAAGTGAAAGGTTGTCTGTCTGAAGGAGACCTTGGAGGTTGTTTAATCTAAGCCCCTTCATTTACAGCTGAAGAAAGGAGTCCAAGGAGATTAAGTACCCTGGCCAATCAAGGTCACCCAAAAAGGGTCAGATGGGGATGTAAACCATGGCCTTCTGGTTCCAAAGGCAAGAGCTCTCATGCCAAACCATGGCCTCATTTAACTAACTAAATCGTTTGCAGCAACATTCAAAACTTTTGAAAATTTCTACAGGATCACATTCAATCATAACAACCCAATATTTTATAATGAGTGAAATAAATCATAAAAATTAAATTATTTCCAAATTAATTAACTCATTCTAAAGCAAGAGTAATATAAGAATTCAGACATACCAAGTCTCTGATTTTTCAGGAAGCAGAGATAAGCAGTTATTAACATTCTACAATTTTTCAGAAAGAAACTTGAAAGATGAAACTTCAAATAAATTTAATGCCAAATGAAAACATCTCGAAAAGACAAAAATTATTTTTGTCAACAGAAAAAACTCATTAAAATCACATTAAATAATAAACAAAAACTCCTGTTGGAGGAATTAATTGAAAAATTGGCTGCCTAAAAGAATATAGATAAAATATACCTGCTTTTTCTTTCAATAAGAATTGCCACATAAGAAGCTGGTAAAGCAGCACCAAAGCCAGGACTCCAGGAGTAGAATTTTCCAAGTATTCTCCTGAAATTCAAATTGAAAGTTTACATAAAAACAAAACCAAATCTGATCATTACAAACTATAAATACATACATAATGCAGAGATTAGACTTCCATTGAAAGTCATTTAACACTTAGAAATATCATTAAAGTAAGGAGCTTTTTATACATAATATCTATCAAGCATAACTTTCAGCTTGAAAAGGGGAAGTGTGTACATATTCGTATCTGACAGAATAACTGATAAAGATAGCCTAATATAATTCAATGTAACATAAGCATTGATGTTGTTCTAGGCACTAGAGATATAAAAATGAAACTTACTTCAAAGTTTAGCTCAGTTAGAGCCTTCGTCTCAGAAATTATGCTGCATATACTTTGTATTTAACTTTCTATGTTTTCCCTACAATGCAATGTAAGCTCCTTAAGAATGTGGGCTACTGTTTTTTTGTTGTGGTTGTATACCAAACACCAATTATGCCTGGTACACAGTACATGCTTAATCAATACTTATTAGATGTTGATTTGTGAATGAATGAATGAAATTGATATCGTCCCTGGCCTGAAGAAACTTACAATCTAACGAAGTATATACTGTAAAAAAACAAGAATGATACAAGATGGGTTATGATGTGGGCAATCCCACAAACAAACAAAAAACTGTTTAAAAGAAAATTTGAAGGAAGAAAAATCAAACACATTCAGTTGGAGCCAGGGATGCAGGAAAGGTTTGGGAGAGAAGATAATTATCTAAATTAATGGTAGAAGGAAGAAAAGAATTCTAATTGGTGAAGATTTAGAAAGAATATATTCCACACATGGAAAACAGGCAATAAGAGTGCAAAGAATCAAGGGAATGCAAGACAAACTCAAAAAAAGTTTTAGTAACTGGTATAACTACAAAGTAGAGAACATGAAAGAAGTAATGTAAAATACTTCTTAAAAAACACGTTAGATTGTGAAAGCAAGATACTATGTTAAGTAGCAATAGTATAAGAAGAATATCAATTAAATTCATGGAAAATTCACGGAAGGCAAACATTTAGAAATCCTATGATTAATAAAAGCTTGGGAAAGTAATTTGTACTTTATTGTATCAGCAATCACTTGATATGTATTTATTAAGCACCTACTATGTGTCACATACATACAGTGTTAGGTACTAGAGATACCAATACAAAGTAATCCAGGGTGAGAGAAAGAAGGGAGGATGAGGAAAGGCCTCATCCAAAAGTGGCACCTGAGCCACTTGAACTTTAAAGGAAACCAGGGATGTCAAGGGGTAGAGGTGAAAAGGAACTAAACTAAAACCATAAGGAACAGGTCACTTAAAGGTCCAAAGAAGGAATGAAATGTCATGCACTTGTAATAAATTTATCAGCTTGCCTCAAACAGAAGGCATGAAGAGAAATAATGTGTAATAATCACTGGAAGGAAGAGCCACAATGTGAAGGGCTATATATAATATACCAAATTGGCTGGAGTTTATATTTCACCCTTGAAGCAACAAAGTCACTAGAACTTCATGAGTAGAGGAGTGACATGACCATACCTATCAGAAAGTCACTGTACCAGCAGTTTGGAGAATGGACTAGAGAGAGAAGAGACTGGATGAAAACAGAAAGAACAATTAGGAAGCTGTTATAACAGGAGAGATAAAAAGGGATGGGGACAACTGAATGGATGAGGGGGTGGAAAAGGAAAGATGACAATGATTTGGAGGTTTCAAACCTGGGCTACAATAAGAATGGTAGTGCCACCAACAGAAATAGCAACTTTGGGAAGAAGGCTAGATTGGAAGGAAAAATAATAAGCTCTGTTTTGGAGATTCCTATTGGATATCCAGTTTAAAATGTCCAATAATCAGTTGATGAGATGGAACGAGAATTCAGGAAAGAGCCTTATGGAAGAGTCAGGCAAACGTGGAGAGGCACATGGAGGATAAGAGGGAGAGCAGAGTTGAGGGGGACAAAAGCTGGCATTTGGAAAGGAGAACAGGGTTTGTTTAAATAGTAGCTTAGGGTCAGAATCACGGGGATGGAGAAGAGTAAAAGGAGGTAAAAGTATGCTAACCAATGAGCCATGAATCTAGGAAGAGTAACCATCATTGGAAAAAGGCCTACTGTTAGCTCTTCTCAGCAATACAATGATGTAAGATAACTCCAAAAGACTCAGGATGGAAAATGCTAACCACATCTAGAGAAAGAACTGTGGATCTGAATGCAGATTGAAGCAGACTATTTTCACTGTTTTTTTGGCTTTTGCTTCTTCTTTCTTATGGGTTCTGATTCTTCTTTGACAACATGACTAGTGTGGAAACATGTTTAACATGACTGTACATGTATAACCTAACTTCTTGTTGTCTTGAGGAAGGGGGATGGGAGGCAGGGAGAAAAATTTGAACTCAAAATTTTGCAAAAATGAATGCTGAAAACTATTCTTATATGTAATGGGAGGGTGGAATAAAATACTATTAAGGGGGGAAAAGTCTATTGAGGAAAGAAAGTAATAAGAGTTGGTCTTGGCAAGGAGTGGATCAATCTATTAAAGGAGGGAAGAATGGGAGATGAGTCAAGGTGTTTTGAGATGTACAGAATGAAAAGAAAGAACTCATAGCTAATCATTTTCTTCAGTAAAGTATGAGGCAAGTGATTCTGTTGAAAGGGAGGAGGGACCCACACTAAGAGGCACACACTAAGGCTGGTGAATCACTTGAGTTCAGGATTTCTAAGCTACAGCTAAAGTTTATCAGATATCCACATTAAATCTGGTACCAATATAGCAAGACCCTTAGGAGAGGGAAGCCACTAAGTGGCCATGGAATAGTGAACCAATCCAAGTTTGAAATGGAGCAGATCAAAGTTTCTATGCCATTTAACAACAGTGAGACTGGGTCAGCCGCAATGATCAATGCACTTCAGACTAGGTAGGACAGGAAGACTTAATTTCAAAAAATAATAATAAAAAGGAGGGGGAGAGAGGAGAGACTTATTTGGGAAGTCTGAGCGGAGAAGAAAAGGTCCATGGCAGCTCCTGTAAAGAATGTGCTAGAGAATCAATCTTAGTTCTCTCTTCATGGAATAAATGAGTATTTATTTTATGATATTAAGTCACAAGACTTACAATTTAGGAACAATGTCACCATAGTATCATAATATACAAGTGTGTTGGTTTCAAATACAGTAGAAGGGAGTGGTATGCAAGCTCCATATACAAATCTAATGTATCACTACTCATCTCATTAAAGAAGGGTCTGTTTCCTAGAAAATGTTCAAATACAAATAAGATATTATCGTTAGGGACAACAGGATGCTGCTATATATGGTAAGAGAAAGCTGTAATAATGAAGGAGAGGCACAGGATATAAAATAATTCCAGAGAAAAGTAGGGGGACAGAAGCAGCAAAAGCAAGAAAATGTTAAAGTTCCTGATTATTTCAAAACAGTTAAGATGATGATGATGATGACAGCTTGTAATACTTATAGAGTGCTTTAAGGTTTGCAGAACTTTATGTAAATTATCTTATTTGATCCTCCTAACAACCCAGAAAGATAGCTACTATTATTATACCCATTTTACAGATAAGGAAACTAAGCAAAGAAAAATTAAGTTATTTGTCCCCAGATCACATAGCTAATAAGTGTTTGAGGAAAGATTTAAATTCATATTATGACACCCAAGTCAATTATGCCACAGTGGATTGTAAAGATTGTAAGGATATTCTTTCAAAGATACTATAAGCATGACTGCAAGGCAATTTGCACAGAAAAAATTGTGAGGACGCATATGACCAAAAGTTAAATAGCAAATGATCGTTGGGAGGAAAAATCAACACATCCACAAGCATAAATCAAGAAGATCAGATGAATGAATTCCCCAAAAACAGAACTCCCAGACAAAAAGCATTAGAAAAGCTTGTTGAGAGCAAAACATAATTTGAATAATGTTCTAATTTTAATAAATTTTTCATCTAAACCTTTTTTTCTAGGAAGATGGAAAATTCAAGATAGGATTCCTAAAAGTCAAAGGGGAATTAACAAGTAACTGCAGGATGACTGTAAATTTGAAAAGGAGAGCTGAACTCAATAAGTCAGCTAGCTATAGAAACAATATGTGATGTAACATTAATTATGAGTATTCTAAATTTTCATAACTTAAAAGGATTCACATGATAATTCAAAATGCTTCAACAGTAAATCATTATTAATATGCTTAAAATCTATTTATTATTTAACACTAAAGATTAAATTTAAAGTCTCAACAACTATTAACAAAGTAACCATATAATATAACCTTTTCGTTAGCAGCTAGAAAACATCCTTATGCAATTTCTAGCTAATCCAGAGTTGATTTTAGCAGTTAAATAAGAAATGGGAATAACATCACTTATTCTTTGGCCGATCTCAAAGCTCACAGGGTTTCATTTTCTTAGTCAGCAAATTATAAAAGGCTTTTTGGGAACTCAATTTTCAACTGCAATTAGAAAAATTATAAATGAAAAAAATAAAAGTACTAATACAGACATAAAAGAAAAGTCAAAATTTGTTTATAATATCTGTTATCACTCTACTTTAGACTTTAAGTATGTCATTTGACCAGTGCCCCATATTCAACATGTATAAATATAGGAACAGAATTACTGTGCTAACCCAGCAGGGAATTTCAATAATTTGCAACAAATACTTTAAGACTTACAGTTGGGAGTGTGGGAGAGAGAAGCTATACCTTTTTGTCATTTAAAAGAAAATGACTTCTGAGTAATGACTGAGTAATCAAACAAACCAAACAGGGTCTATCTGACCCTAAGCCAAATGAATTAAGACCAAAATCCACACTGCTGGTTTATGACTAAGAGTTTGAAATCAATTTGGTCACTTCACTACAAACAGATTCAGTCTATATCATGGATAATTGTTTTAATTTCCTCATGCATGGAAAAGAACAATTAAAACACGTAATGAAGTTCTTGGCAAATATATAGATATATATGTGTGTGTATGTGTGTGTGTGTCTGTGTGTCTGTGTGTGTGTGTGTGTGTGTGAATGATGCACGAGAGCACGTCATTACTACCGAAAAGTGATTCCTGCTGGCAGTTATCTAACCTCGTAATTATAATCTAAATTCACACTGTACCTTCATTCAAAGTTTACAGTACTTAGCTTAAGATTTCTTTGAGATAAGTAAACAGTATTTTAGTGATGAAAACTTTTTTACATGACTTACACAATATCACATGAACATTTCTGCTTCATTACAGTTTTAACACAATCATTTGCATGAACTTTCAATAGTGATTCTGAGTACCAACCTTAAAATGCAAAACAAAGCCATATATAAGGCTCCATTAGCAGTCAGAAATGAAGAGGACTGTATGATCTCAGGTAGCAGTTTGTGTAAATAATACTCTAGTTTTCGTTTCCGGAGAATCGCTGCAATCTGAAGAGAGAAAGATTATTAATACGGTATAGATTTTCCCCATTTTAATTCGTTCATGTGGGAATTACTAACTTAATGTAAATCATTATGTTTAAAAAAGAGAGACAAATGTACATGCAAATTTTATTGAAGATTCCAAAACAGTACTCTTTTTAACCTTAGAAGCAAAAATAATTGTAAGACATTTTAATTTAGAAAATATATTAAGAATTTCCCCTAAAAGCTGAAATAAGACACTTCTACTTCACTAAAGATTGATTCAAATAGTAAAAATAAAAAATGAAGAATCCTAAATAAAAATATCGAAAAACCTGTAAG
The DNA here is from genome assembly GCA_023548195.1 of Bettongia penicillata ogilbyi. Lineage (NCBI taxonomy): Eukaryota > Metazoa > Chordata > Mammalia > Diprotodontia > Potoroidae > Bettongia > Bettongia penicillata. The sequence continues at coordinate 4,715,359 of JAJHZJ010000017.1, forward strand.
AAGATCAGAAGCTAGAGTTCCAAGTAAAATCTTTGATACTGTGTAACATTGATAACAATATAGGTTTTGCCTAGAAAAAAATTTCTCTTGAACCAGACATTATGAGGAAGACAGATATTAAAGAAAAGAATAAGGAAAAGAAGAAATTAAAAGAAGAATCAAATAAAATTTATGATCAGAGGAATCTCTTAAGAAAAATATCAAAATGGCGGAGCCAAGATGGCGGAGTAGAAGGACGCACGTTTACGAGCTCCGAAACCAAAGCCCATAGAATTAATGTAAAAAGAGTCCCCCATAACTTCTGGGTGAATACAAGGTGTGCAGAAGCAGAGTGGAAGAGATTTCCGTTCCAGGGAGCCCTGAAGACCCGTCCCCAGGGTCCGGCGCGCCCCGGAAAGTAAACCCGACCCCCAGCGCTGCCCTGGCCGAGGCCCCAGAGAAGCTGATCCGAGCAGGCTTCAGAGACAGAAGCTCCAGCAGCCGGGAAAATCCCTCCGCCCACAGAAGCTACAGGTCAGTGAGAAAGAAGGCTGCGCTAGGGGAGGGGAGCGGAGCGTCCGTGACTCGGGCCCCCTCAGGAGGAAGCGGCGGAGGCAGAGGTGTGGGCGGCGGCTGAGGCGGCAGCGGCCCGGGACTCAGGAATCCCCCAACAGCAGGCAGGATCTTCATTACGGAAGATTCCCGCATAAAAACGGACGGAGCTGAGCCTGGGAGAGGGCCCTGCCCCCACCCCGCTCTGTTACTGAAGGCTTCTGCTTAAAGCCCCCAAGGGAGCGGGATTTGGGAGGCTGGCCCCCCACCCCACCCCCACCCGTTCCATTCCTGAAAGTCTCTGCATAAAGCCCCCGAGGGATCAGAGTCTCGGAGGCGGCCCTGCCCCCACCCCAGCACCTGAACTAAAGCTCACTGATTGACAGCCAGCAGGAGGAAAGCCCATTTAAATCTCAGAGGCCAAGCACTAGCTGGGCGGATCCAGGCGGGGGTGGAAAGGAATCTCAGAAGTCAAGTAACTGGCTGGGAAAATGCCTAGAAAAGGGAAGAAAAATAAGACTTTAGAGAGTTTTTTCCAACAAATGCAAATGATCCCGACCTTTGGATCTGACGAAGATGAGGACGTATTCTTGCCATCAGGGAAAGACGTGGAGGGCGGGGCCTCAGTACCCCAGACACCCCAGGGGGGTGGTGGGTGGGCTCAGGCCCTGGAAGAGCTCAAAAAGGATTTTGAAAAGCAAGTTAGACAGGTGGAGGAAAAACTGGGAAGAGAAATGTCAGAGATGCAACAAAAGTATGAAAAACAGGTCAATACCTTGGTAAAGGAGACCTAAAAAAATGCTGTGGAAATTAACACCTTGAAAAATAGGCTCACCCAATTGGCAAAGGAGGTTCAAAAAGCCAATGAGGAGAAGAATGCTTTCAAAAGCAGAATGAGCCAAATGGAAAAAGAGGCTCAAAAGCTCACTGAATTTAATAGTTCTCTCAAAATTAGAATGGAACAGATGGAGTCTAATGACTTTATGAGAAACCAAGAAATCACCAAACAAAACCAAAAGAACGAAAAAATGGAAGAGAATGTGAAATATCTCATGGGAAAAACAACTGACCTGGAAAATAGATCCAGGAGAGACAATTTAAAAATTATGGGACTACCTGAAAGTCATGATCAAAAAAAGAGCCTAGACATCATCTTCCATGAAATTATCAAGGAAAACTGCCCTGACATTCTAGAACCAGAGGGCAAAATAAGTATTGAAAGAATCCATCGATCACCACCTGAAAGAGATCCAAAAAGAGAAACTCCTAGGAACATTGTGGCCAAATTCCAGAACTCCCAGCTCAAGGAAAAAATCTTACAAGCAGCTAGAAAGAAACAATTCCAGTACTGTGGAAATACAATCAGGATAACCCAAGATCTGGCAGCTTCTCCATTAAGGGATCGAAGGGCGTGGAATAGGATATTCCAGAAGGCAAAGGAACTAGGACTCGAACCAAGAATCACCTACCCAGCTAAACTGAGTATAATACTTCAAGGGAAAATATGGTCTTTCAATGAAACAGAGGACTTTCAATCATTCTTAATGAAAAGACCAGAGCTGAAAAGAAAATTTGACTTTCAAACACAAGAATGAGAAGAAGCATGAAAAAGGAAACAGCAAAAAGAAGTCTTAAGGGACTTACCAGAAGTGAACTGTCTACATTCATACAGGGAAAGACAATATTTCTAACTCTTAAAACTTTTCAGTATCTGGATAGTTGGTGGGACCACACATACACATGTACACGCATGCACACACATACACACATGCACACACATACAGAGATAGAGAGCACAGATTGAACTGAATAGGATGGGACCATACCTTAAAAGAAACTAGGGTAAATGGTGACAGAGAAATGTAGGGGGAGGGAAAGGGAAGGGGGTAACTATATGTCATTTAAGAGGCAGGTAGGAGTTTTTCTTAGTGGAGGGAAAAAGAGGAGAGCTGAGAAAAAAAAAAAAAAAACAAGAAGTTTACCCTCATCACATTTGACTAAACGAAGGAGTGAAATGCACACTCATTTTGGTATGAAAACCTATCTTACAGTATAAGAAAGTGGGGGAGAAAGAGATATTGCAAGGGGGGGGATGATGGAAGGGAGGGCAAAGGGAGGAGGGAGCAATTTGAAGTCAACACTTGGGGAGGGACAGGATCAAAAGACAGAAGAGAAACAATGAGGGGCAGGTTAGGAGGGATGGTAATCCAGTTAGTCTTACACAACACGACTATCAGGGAGGTCATTGGCAAAACTACACAGATATGGCCTATATTGAATTGCCTGCTGTCCCAAAGGGAATGGGTGGGGAGGGAGGGATGGGGAGAATTTGGAACTCAAAGTTTTAGGAACAACTGTTTAGTATTGTTGTTGCAACTAGGAAAGAAGGCATACAGTTAAGGAGGAATAGAAAGTCATCTGGCCCTACAGGAGAAAAGAGAAGATGGAGACAAGAGAAGGGAGAGATGACAGAAGAGAGGGCAGATTGGAGATAGGGAAAATTAGATTGCTTGGGGTATTGGGGTGGGGGAGGGGATAAAAGGGGAGAAAATTTGGAACCCAAAAATTTGTGAAAATGAATGTAAAAAAATTAAATAAATAAATAAATTAAAAAAAATAAAAAAATAAAAAAAAAAAGAAATTCAAAAGTTTAAAAAAAAAAAAGAAAAGAAAAATATCAAAATATAAATACCTCTAACATATTATTTGGAAATGGAAATTCAAATAATTAGGTGGTGAAATGAATAGAACACTGGGCTAGACGCAGGAAGACCATAGTTCAGATCTGGCCTCAGACACTAGCTGAGTGAACCTGGGTAAGTCACTTAACCATGTTTGCCTCAGTTTCCTCATATGTAAAATGAGCTAGAGAAGGAAATGGCAAACCACTCAAGTCTTTGCCAAGAAAACCCTAAATGGGGTCACAAAGACTCAGACATGACTAAATAACAAAAATTATTTGTAATGAATTCCTATTCAAGTGCTCAGCTTTTAATGCTCTCTAAAATTAGAAGAGGTTTGTTTTGATTGTAGTGAATGGATTATAACAACAAAAAGTCATCTTTTTATTGAAAAGAAACAGCTCTCATTTAAAAAAAAAGCAACATGTTAAAAAAAAGAAGATATCCATATTTATACTATTACTACTACTCCTACTACAATCACAGGTAGATTAAGGTTGTAGAATAAAATAGATTTTTTCATAGCAAGGAAGAGAGCTATAGAGAAGGATCCCTTAGCAACCTGGACATATTGTCTGGTTCAGCAGAAAAAGTCAGTTTGTAATAAATTCTTAATTTACCTTGTCAAGGACTTCCCTGGGCCTCAATTTCCTCATCTGTAAAATCAGTGGCTAGATCTTCAATTCTCTTTCAATTCTAAATCCCATGATCCTACAACTATATCACACAGAGGGTACTGGAAATAAGGTAATCTGCTACTTATTTCTGACTTGTGCAGAACTAGTTAATGTAGAAATAAACATTAAATGGAGCTTTAAATAAAAATGGCAACATCATCCTGGAGTGAAGGTAAAGAATTCTGGGATATGTAGCCCAAATCTATGATTTCACTGGTATAGTTTAGTATCTGCTCAGTAACCCATATAGTTTTTGAGAACTGTCTAGAGCATCAAGAGGTTAAACAACCTGCTCATGGGTTACAAAGGCAACATGTATGTCAAAAAGAAACAGCACTTGAACTCAGGTCTTTCTGACTCAAAAGCTGTCAAACTATCCACTATTTAACACTGTTTCTTTCTATTAGAAAGGTACTTTAGCCAGTTAACTAGAGAGGAGCTAGGTGATGAAAAAGATAGGGCAATGAAGTTGACAGGAAACTCTGAGTTCAAATCCTGCCTCACATTTACTAGTGATAAGACTCTGGACAAGTGACTTAAACACTCAGCTTCAACTTCCCCAATTACAAAACGAGAGGGTTGGCCTCTAAGGTCCCTTTACACTTTAAATATGATCCTATGATCACATAAGTAGATTTCCAAAAACTCAAATCAAAGATAGGTTCAATCCCATAGACAGGGACTCTACCAGGAAATAAAGCTCAAGAGGGCTAAGAGGCTCTAAAAATTAAATTATTATTGCACAACTGTGAATAAATCCATTTAGGAAGAAAAGAGGAAAATAGGTCAGTGACTACACAAGAAGTTATCTCAATATCTCCAATTTGAATAGAATATATAAAAATCATAACAGGCCTGGCATATAGCCAAGGGTACACAAAACAGTGGCACATATTCCTAAGAGTAGTAACAGGAAATTAAAGTTCAGAATGGGCTAAGCCTTGTGAAAAATGGTAAAAAGAATAAGTTTTTTGTTACATCCATCTCCAGAAAAAAAACCAGAATAAGTGGGTACAAGTTGCAGGAGACAGACAAGAAGATGTCCAATATAAGAACCTTCAAATAATTAGAACTGTCCAACAACAGAACAGACTATCTTACAAAGTAATAAATTTCACATCTCTGATGGATAGATTCTGGATGAATTTTTCACTAGCATTCTTAAAGGGATTCATGCATCAAGTGAGAGCTTGGATAAGGTACCTGCAATATTCCTACAATTCTATGTTACACAGGCATGGAGAACAGTATAAGACACCAACAAAAAAAAAATCAGCTAAAACACCACAACACACAAAAAAAGAGTCAAGGATAGAGAACAAATGTAAAAGCCAAAAGAGAACTGAAATGAATGGACAGGACAAAGGACCAGGAAGTCAAAAATGTTAAAAGACAATAGAGTTAAGACTGAATAAGGGCCACTGAATTTGGTGACTGATTATAGTTATTGATGTACAATTACCATGATACATAATGCGACAGCCTTTGAGGCATGAAAATAAATTCTTCCAGTCTCAGTAGAGTCATGAGGGTGAAAGCCAGATTGTAGAATTTTTAAATGTTAAGGAAATGGAGTCTGTATCTATAGTCATAGATGAAGTTTGGCAGCTTGAAGTACAAAATGGTCCAAAGAAATGTTTGAAGATAGAAAAGAGAAAGCAAGCAAAGAGGGTAACCCTGAAGATGCTACAGAAGAGAGAAATGAAGAAACCAAATCCCAAAGGAGGGAATGAGGTTGATAAAGAAATTACTCCTAGAGAAGAAAGAACTTCACCCCCTTCCTCTGTCAGGAAGGAAGGACAAGAATACAGAGTCAGAAATAATACTTTGAGGGTATAAGAAAAGAATTGAACAAAGTCAGAGGTCTGTCTTTGGAGAGCTGACAATGAAAAGCAAATTGGAGAGATAAAGGAAACTATAGAAAGATAGGACAATATAAATAGAAAATGAAAATACAAGGATTTTGGCAGGGAAAGGAGATACATATGTTTGTGGGTATACATATGTCTATATATACATATAATTGTATAGATCTATAGATATATACCATCTTGTGACCTTGTAAAACCATCTCATTCTTCTCATATATAAAATGAAGGGACAGACCAGGAAAATTTCTAAAACTCCTCCTGCTCTAAATTCTGATATTTACTAAGATCTAAAAATTCTTTACTTTTAAAGGGAATAAAGCAACTTATTGAATTAACATCTTCAAAAATACCTGGCTTCATTATTCACCATGAATATATTGCCTCTATCCCTATCTCAAGTCTCTCTTTCTCTCCTCAAAATAAAAAGGGAGGAATGCCCTATAACATAATGAATTTCAACTCAGTAGAAATAGATTCAGATATCAACACTGACACTGAGCTGCATGATACTGGACAAGTAACTCAGCCCTTCGGGGCCTCAGGTGATTCATCTGTTAAATAAGGCGGCTACACTAGATAAACTGTGAGTTTTAAAGCTTGATTCCTACCAACACCGGTCAACTACTCTCAATGAGATATTAGCTCTCCAGAGAAAAAAACCGCATATTCTAAAGCACTAAGTTGCTACAAAAAGCATAGGTCCTTATTCTCAACCACTGTAATGCTCAATAATACTGTTTTTTACTCTAGATTTATCATAAAGAGAATTTAAATCTTACTTTCTGTCATTCTAAAAGCTATTTTTTTAAAATTTCTACAATGTAATTCCAAGTATGCAAATTTCTAAATATATATGTCTACAGAAAGATGTACAATATTTTTAAGACATAAATCTGTCTAACAATAGACAGAAATAAACAGAACTAAACAACACAGTTATGTGGGCAAAAATGCTTAATCAAACTCAGCATTACATAAACTACTTGTGTGAATGCTCATAATATTACCTGATTCTCCAGTATCTGGATAATTAACAAAGAAGTAGTTGCCCAAAAAGTGTTGCTAGAATTATAAAGAAAGCTGGAGATTTCCCCTTTTCATCAGTATCCCCAATCCGCCATGCCTAATAGCAAAGTCTTCCCCAATTAATATGGCCACAAAGCAGCTCTGGCCTTGAAACGTAGCTTTGTAAAATCCATAAATGCTGGTACAGGGACCATTAAATGTTGATCAAGCTGCTACAACTTGGTAGGAAAAGATGTTAAAGTAGTTGTGCCTCTGTTACATACACAAGCTGTACAGATTTAGAAAACAGCTGACAGATACGAGCAAGCCTGAGAGAAGCAACCTCACATCTAACTCAGAACTTTCGCTGCCTGACAAGCAACCTCACTATCCCTGCTGATACCCTCCAAAATGGCTTCAATTCTCAAGGATCAGCTTATCTTGAATATCCTAAAGGAAGACCAGGTTCCCTAGAACAAGATCACTGTTGTTGGGGTTGGTGCAGTTAGCATGGCATGTGCCATTGGTATCTTAACAAAGGAAATGGCTGATGAACTTGCCGTAGTTGATGTAATAGAAGACCAACTAAAGGGAAGAGATGATGGATCGCCAACATGGCAGTCTTTTCCTCAAAATGCCAAAGATTGTTTCTGGCAAAGACTACAGTGTGACTGCAAACTGGTCATTGTTACAGCTGGGGCATGTCAATAGGAGGGAGAAAGTCATCTTAATTTGGTCCAATGTAATGTGAATATCTTTGAATTCATCATTCCCAATATTGTTAAATACAACCGTAATTGCAAGCTGCTTATTGTTTCTAATCCAGTGGATATTTTGACATATGTGGCCTGGAATCTAAGTGGCTTCCCTAAAAACCATGCTACTGGAAATGGTTGCAATGTGTATTCTGCTAATTTCCATTACCTAATGGGGGAGAGACTTGGTGTCCTTCTTCAAGTTGTCACGGATGGGTCCTTGGGGACCATGGAGACTCCAGTGTTCCTATGTGGAACAAGGTTAATCTTGCTGGTGTGTCTCTAAAAAACCTTCATACTTCTTTGGGAACTGATGCTGATGCAGAGAATTGGAAAGATGTTCATAAACAGGTGGATGACAGTGCTTATAAGGTAATCAAACTGAAGGGCTACACTTACTGGGCCATTGATTTGTCTGTAGCAGATCTGGCAGAAAGCATTATGAAGAATCTTAGGAGAATGCATCCAATTGCCACCATGATTAAGGGCTTACATGTAATTAATGAGGATGTCTTCCTTAGTGTCCCATGTGCCTTGGGGCAGAATGTCATTTCAGATGTGGTGAAGGTCAATCTGAATCCAGGGGAGGAGAGCCATTTAAAGAAGAGCACAGATACTCTGGGGAATCCAGAAGAAGCTGCAATTTTAAAACCTTTGAATGTGCTGCCATTGAGAGAATATGACAGGGGTTGAGGGGTTACGTATGATCCGCTTCTCAAATTGGCTAAATCCTTCCTCTGATTAGTGACTAAACACCAGAAATGTAAAACCTGTGAACACACTCTAGTTTCTTCCTAAAGTTTGAAATGGGGAACAGAACCCTGCTGTAGTTAGCATACAATGCTGGATATGACTTGTATGGTCTCAGTGGTTGGTGTCAAGCGTAACCAGTGCCCCACATGTATATAAACTACCTGCTTTCTATGTAGATGCTACAGGTTCCCTTGGGTACAGAAGACAATACTCCTGGATACAAAACACTATACAGTAGTAATTCTTTATTGATGCATTGATTACCTTTGTGCTCCCCTCCATTAGGGCACTACAATATGACCCTATGTATCACCTTTCCAGAAGACCTGATTTTGTCTGTCTGTATGTGTATGTGTGTGTGTATGTGTATGTATGTATATACATATATGTGATATATATCAATAGTTGTAAATTTCCATATTATATAAAAAGATCTGTATATGTACAACAATGCAACCAATTCCTCAAGTGTCATACTTGAGAATAAAGAACAAATAACTCATTAAAGGAAACGGCTGACAAAGATTTCTATCTGGAAAGGAGCATATAAGTTATTACAGAAACTTGAATTTAATAACTACATTACATTCTAGAGAAAACTAAAAAATGAAATGCCAAATAACCCACAGCATTTATATATGTTAGAGAAATGGCCAATTATATACAAATACTAAACATTCTAGGAAATACACCAACAAAATTGGAAAATCTCAGTCTTTGGAAAATTACATACTGATGCCTCATAATGGCAAGGAGGTGATCCTGGACTTCTGTAGAGTATGCTAGCGGAGTGGAAGCTGTAACGGTTCATACCCCTCATCAATTAAAAACAAAATTGAGCATATATATCCATAATACATATATATTCACTTATTTGTAAATTACATACAAGTACTACTATACTGTATATCATATATAACACAAAAACAGAAATTTTTAAAGGATGAGCTGAAGATAGAATAATATTTAATCCTAGAGTCAAAGAAAAGCCACTGAAGCTTAATGAACTGGGAGTTAAGGGGGGTAACATGGTCAGACCTATTCTTTAGGAAAATCACTTTGGAAGCAGAATGGAGGATGAATTGGTAGGGGGAAGGCTATAGATCGATTAGGAAGCCATAATAATAGTCCAGGCAATAGGTGATGAGAGCTTCAACTGAAGTGATAACTGTCTAAAAAAGGAAAAGGGGATGGATATAACAGATGGTATGGTGGTAGAAACAACCTGATTTGGTAACTGTTTGGGGCATGTGTGGTATGGGAAAGTAAAGCTCAATGACAACAGTTAGGTTGCAAAATCAGGTGACTAGAAAGACTTGTATAGTACCCTCAACCAAAATAGGCAAATTTGGAAGAACGGTGGATAGGAGTGAATTGTAGGAAAGGGTGGAGGGAGGAAGATAAATAAGAAATCCTGTTTGAGACATAAATGAATTGTATTTCAGTAATGAATTCTGTGTTGAGTTTGAGAGATGTTTAAAAGAGTTTGAAATGGTCTCTAGGATAAGTAGTTGATGATGCAGGGCTGAAACTGTATGTAGTTCTGGGAGTTATCAGCATAAAAATTATAATCCAACCCATGAGAGCTGTAAAGTCTCTAAGTGAGGATATGTGGAGAGACAAAGTCCCTGAACACAGCCTTGTTATACACCCAGTTAGGGAACATGATATGGATGACAGTGCTACAAAGAAGATTGTGAAGAAACAATCAAACAAATAGGACTAAGAAAGAGAAGTATCACAGAGTAATTCACATTTTATTCTAGGAGGCACAGGAAGCTATTCATATTGAATCAAAAGGGGAATAACAATCAGATCCATCTTATGGAAAATTACTTTGAGAGCAATATGGATTACAATGGTGAGAAACTTCAGGTAGAGAAACCAACTTAGGCAACTCCTGTAATAATGTAGACAGAAGGCAGTGAGAGCCTGAACTAAGGTGACTTCCAACTAAGGTGGAACTATGTAGATGTAACATTGCTTGTGAAGAACCCAGGACAAGGACAGGTTGCCTGGAAAATAAAGGAGAGTTTGGGGGGAAAGATAGTAAGATTTGGCTTTTGAGTATGCTGAATTACAGATGTCTTTAAAATATCAAATTTGAAATATCCAATTGGTGGATACCAATGGGAACTGGTGATACAGGTACCATGACTATGAAAGGATCTAGTGATACTAGCAATCAACAATCTAGTAAATTCATGCATTTTCTTTCCTTCAAAGTATTATCAGAATGAAATGGTTAATTATCACTGGTATTTGGGTCAAGTACTTAACAGAGACTGAAATGCCAGGTAGGGAGTCATGAAAGCCATAGTCTGCTTGAAAGGCATACTAAATGGTGTTTGTTATTTTTATGATAAGTATGTGACTTGTAATAAAAAAGATTTATATGGAGGTCACTGGCCCTACAATATTTTATTAGCTATTATTATTGGTTGGTTATTGTCCTTCATTCTAGAGGATCAAAATGACATCACCATAATAAAGTCAAGTTTCAGTGCGTCCAACTGTGGCTGATCAGACCAGTATGAGCTCGGAATGCTCTACCACAGGTTGGGCACAGATAGTCTGTATGAATATTTGGGGTGGATACGCCAAATTTGCACATCCTACATTTACTTTGTGCTGTCTCAATTCTGCTTTGCTCACAGAGCATAGTACCCTTTCTGATGTGGGTATGCCATGCTGAGCCATCCTGTGCCATGTCCCATAATCAAATCCAAAGTTCTTGAGATAGACCTTGTGTGCATCTTTGTATTGCTTCTTCTAACCACCATGTGATCACCTGCCCCTGTGAGTTCTCCATAAAAGTCTTTTTCACAAGCATATATTTTGCATTCGAATGATATGGCCAGCCCATCAGGGTTGCGTTCTCTGAAGTATAGTTTGAATACTTGGCAGTTCAGTTTGAGCATGGACTTCAGTGTCTGGTACCTTTTCCTGCCAGGGGATCCTTAAAATCTTCCTAAGACAGTTCAAATGGAAGCGATTCAGTTTCCTGGCAAGGCATTGGAAGACTGTCCATGTTTCATAGGCATACAACAATGAGGTCAGCACAATAGCTCTGTAAATCTTCAGTTTGGTAGTCAGTTTAATACCCCTTTCTCCCACATTTTTCTTCGGAGCCTCTCAAACACTGAGCTAGCTCTGGCAATGTGTGCAATGGCTCTCAAACTCATTGGTGAGTTAGGGAAGTGTCTACCCCAAGCATGGGAAGACTTCCCCTGGTGGAATGGGTGGAAGAGAACAATTTGTTCCAGCTATTACTATAACTACATTTTATATAATAGCAATTTGTACTGCCCTAGCCATGCAGGCTACAAGCTCCATGAGAGTAAACTAAAAAGCCTTCAACTTTATATCTTTCCCTAGCTCTTGAAATAGAAGGTGCTTAAGATGTGGAAGAGCTGGAACACTAATTCACTGTTGGTGGAGCTGTGAGGTGATCCAACCATTCTGGAAAGCAATGTGGAACTGGGCCCAAGGCTGCAAAAATGTGCATACCCTTTGACCTAGCAATATCGCTTCTAGGACTGTATTCCCAAGAGATCATAAAAACATGTACAAAAATATTTATAGTGGCTCTCTTTGTGGTGGCCAAAAACCGGAAATCAAGGGGATGCCCATCAACTGGGGAATGGCTGAATAAATTGTGCTATATGAATGCAATGGAATACTATTGTACTATAAGAAATGATGAACAGGAAGACTTCAGAAAGGCCTGGAAGACTTATATGAACTGACGCTGAGTGAAAGAAGCAGAACTAGGGGAACTTTGTACACAGCAACAACCACAGTGTGCAAGGAATTTTTCTGGTACATTTAGTATTTCATTGCAATGCAAGGCAAAATGCCTTCCATATCCAGAGAAAGAACTACAGAATTTGTTCACAGAACACAGCAGATCATTTTCTTTTGTACTGTGTTTTGGTTTGTTTCATAATTTCTCCCATTCATTTTAATTCTTCTATGCAACATGATTAAGGTGAAAATGTATTCAATAGGAATGTATGTGTAGAACCTATATGAAATTGTATGCTGTCTCAGGCAGGAAGAGGGGAGGTAGAAGGGAAGGAGGGAGAGGGAGAGGAAAAAAATCTAAGTTACATGGAAGTGATTATAAAACACTGAAAACAAATAAAATAAATAGGTGCTTTAAAAATAATTAAACTCTTTTTTTTAAAGACAGATAACAACAGTTAGCATTTATATAATGCCTTAAGGTTTGTAAAGTGCTTTACAAATATTATCTCGTTATCTTCACAAAAATCCTGGGAGGCAAGTGCTACTATTATTCCCATTTTACAGATGGAGAAACCAGGCAAATAAAGATTACATTACTTGCCTGGGGTCATACAACCAGTTAATGTCTGAAACTGAATTTGAACTCAGATCTTTCTGACTCCAGGTTCAGTACTCTAACCACTGTACCACTACTAGCTAGTAACTTTAAAGAGAGTTACTTTCAATAGAATTAAGAGTCAAGTAGAGGAGGAGATTCAGAACTAGGGAGACTAGAAGCATGGAGATACCCTCACTGGAAACTGTAGCAGAGAAGAGAAGAAATAATGCAATAACTTAACATTCATATGGGTTCATTCTTTGCTCCTCATTCTTTCCCACTGAAAAGAAAAGTGAAAGGTGTGGGCTTGTTTACTCCTGGACATTACGAAAGGGTCGCAAAACATGGTGGGGAGAGGAAGCCAGGGAACTTTGCCAGCACAGCAATTGTTCATTGTCCATAACTGAGTTGGGTAAGGTTATATAACATTCCTGAGGGTTCCATACCCAAGGAGGCCAGTGGAGGGAGAGGATGGAGAAAGGCAACTGTGATAGACACAGACCTCTAAATGGCTATGGGTAGGAGATAGGGAGATGCAACCTCTCTACCTTCTGGCTGACTGATGACAACTCTTGTGGTCAATTCCATGAAGGGTTCAAGTATATTGCCTCCCCCACCCCCAAGTTCCCTCACAATAAACTGAATCTGTTTTCCAGGACCAGTATAACTAAGTACTAAAAAGTTTATCACCAATAGGCTGGTTATATAGTGATAAATTATTTAGTCATGTCAACCCATAAAACAAAAAAAAATGAAAAATGATCCTCAGTGCTGTTAGTCCATTCTGCAGTAAAGGTATCAGAGTGGTACAAAAGGAGGCAGAGTACCAAGTACCACACAGTTTCTAGACCACCTACAAAATTTAAGTTGGGGGTTGATACTAAGATCCTTATCCAAAAATGGACATGAAGAGGATCATATCAATAGTGACATTTTCACTTCTGAAAAAGGAGAAATTACAACTACTGAATGGAAGGGCAGCTCACACGTACATTATCCTTGGACAAACAAAGGAATTGAGAGTTAGATTTAATATGTGCATGAAGACAATATAATTTCATGCAACAGCTGGTCTTTATTGGGGGGTGGGGGGTTTGAATCTCCATATCTCACTCACACTGGAAGTAGTATGGCCACTCATAGTATGGACCCCACTGCTAACTGGCATGAAAGTCATTTCAATTTGGTACGGTTCACCCCTCATTAGATAGGTTCATACCTCCACCTATTCCCAAGAGCTCATTACATTGATGCCAGATTTAGAGTGGACATCTAACCATCTTCAGCCCAACTACAGCTCAGAAGTCCCAAACAGAAACAATCCACCAATCTCTAATTCTGCAGAAGACAAGTAAATAAGTATATACCACCAATCCTAGATGGTCATCTTCCACTGAATACAGTGTTCATATTTACAAAACGATCCCTACGAAAATTAATACAGCTTATGTAAAAAGACCTGTTGCAGAGGATGAAGAGGTAGATAAATTCTATGAAGAACTTGGTAAGATCCTCAAAATTAAATCATGATATATTTTTAATGCTTTGTGACTTCAATGCCAAAGCAGATATAAATGAGGCTAGTGAAAAAATATATTGGAACAGCTATAAGGATTAAGAGAGGCCAAACACATGTAGACTACAAAGAAACTTCATACTTATAATGCCATGCATTCTATCTTTGAGAATAGAATCAGGAGGTACTGGAAATGAAGAACAACAAACAACAAACCCTCTCCCCCCCAAAAAAAAACCTGTATTGTTTCAGTCTTTTAAAACTTTGTTTTTATTGCATAATTACTGAGTAATTTATTGAGTAACATGTAGTTAAGTAATATTCAGGTAAGTAATTGCAGGTAAGAATAAGATCAACATCTGGTACATTCAGCAGAAGAGAATGTCCCTGAGGTACGTACAATAACATTTCAAATTTCTATACTTAAGATACAAAATAACACACTAGTGACATAAGAATCAATATTGAATTAGCTGTCTGTAGTTAGCTCACCAATTTCTTTGGGCAAAAATCAAAATTAGTACAAAAAAAGAATAAAAATGAGAAAAGTATACTATATGCAATAAAATAATTCCATTTAAACAAGCTGCTGATGATAAAAAATGAGATACAGGAAGAAATCAGGACATGGACACCAACTACAATAATTCTATAAAGAACTTTTAACTAATATAAATGAAATTCCATAAGGAGACTAAAAGACATCAAAAAGTGTTAGTAAGAACCTGGTTTCTTTCCCAAATAGAAAAATATTGATAGTCTAGGGCCACACCAATTTAAAATATAAACCTTTTAAAAATTTATAGGAAGAACTACAGAAGATTATAAAAAGTATCACTTTATAAAAAAGAGAAAGGTAATAAAGGGAAAATCTAGTTTAAAGAAAACTTAGTGAGAGACTCAACTAAGTAAAGACAACTAAAAATCCTATCAGGATGAAAACAGGACAAGATAAGAAAAAATAGAAAAAAAAAATCAGAAAAGATTTCATAGGCTCTATCATCTCTGTTACATACTAGTAGATGAAATAGAAAGTTACAAAAGAGAAATGGGAAAAGAAGCTAAATATAAATTAAAGATGTTAAATAAGTACACAAAAAAAGGAAATATGTTCTGGGGACAATACAACCATAAGGGCATTAAGAGATGGATTCCAAGGTATCTGAAAGGGAAAATACCAAAGGCATGGGGAGGGGGGTGGGAAAGGAATTTAGAACCTTACTGAAACTGAAAAGATGAGAAAAAAACTACTAACTAATATGGCTACTTTCCTTTATGTTTAAGGGTTTTTATTAGAAAAATCAACACATGCTTCGTAATCATCCTCTACAGGGTAAGGAGGAACAGGGAAACTTTCATAAACAATATTCCAGAATGCAATATATTTTTACCATCACAAAACTGACTGAAAGGTGTATACAATCTGTGATGCTCAATTTTCTTAGGTGTTAAGTTATAGAAATTCCAAGTAAGATAGTTGGTGGGCTGACCAGCAGTCTGCTTGAACAGAAGGCATGCTACTAACCCTAGAGAAAACATGGAATTCCCACCAGATACAATAATGATCATGAAATCCAATGAGAAATTACAATAAGTTACTTCTTCCACCTCAGAAATGCACAAAACATCAGCCAAAGTCAATATAAAGGGGTCACCAGCAAAGTGATCATTAGAGACAAACAAATAAATCAGCAGCATCTCAACATGACCAAGATACAAGTAGTCAACAAGTCTCTATATATGTAGGCAAAAAGTAGAAGTTTCCCCAAGAAAGCCACAGGGAATCCAAATGATTGAAAACCTGTAACAGGTCCTTGGAAAACTTAAGCAGTGGTAGTGACCAGGATATAAGTACAGCTAAAATCAGGACTGTCCAAGTGGTCAAAGGCTCCAAGGGTTATCAATTTGTCTTGACAAAACCTATCTGGAGGTATCTAGAGAGCTAGCACTCTGAACCTCAAAGATGCAGAGGGATCCAAAAATCCAAGTGACCCAGGGGAAAAAAAAACAGGGCAGACCACCCAACCCAAAAGCACAGACACAGCAAGACTGGCCCTGGCACAAAACCCTAATTCAGGAACTAAAGCTGGAGAAATGAGTAAGTCAAAGAAGATAATAATCGATATGAAAAATAATTATAAATCTAATAATCCCAAAAACAGTGAGAATAACTACGTAACAGCTATAAGCAGAGAACTACAAACTATAAAATTTATTTTCCACAAAGATATGAATACCTCAAAGAAAAGAAACAAGAAATAACAAAGTTATGGGGAAAAAATTGTAAGAAAAATAGTTTGAGTAAAATCATAATTCTTACCCAAGTAATAGACTCCCTAAAACTGGAACAGACCAAACATAAATCATAAATATTAGATTACAAAACTGAAGAAATGGAAGAAAACATAAGCTATCTGATTTCGAAAACAATGACCTGGTAAACAAGTCAAGGAAGAATAATTTAAGAATAACTAGATGCAAAAGCCTAGATACTGTGTATATCTCTAATTTTTTAATCATAAATGAAAACTGCACAAATCTACCAGAACCAGCAAGTAAAGTAAAAACAGAAAGAATACATGGATCACCTCTCTTGAAAGGAACTCTAAAAGAAAAAGTTTCAGAAACAAAAATCCGGAGCTCCCCTATCAAAGAAAAATACTGCAAACAACTAGAAAGAAGTAGTTCAAGTTCGAAGAAACTGCAGTTAGATCACACAAAACCTGGAAGACCTCTAAGCTTCTACAAAAAAGGAAACAGACATAGACTAACAACCAAGAATAACTGACCCTGCAAAACTGAGTATAATCCTACAGGGAAAAAACAGACTTTTAATGGCATACAGGACTTGCGAGAATTTCTGAATTAAAAACCAGAGTTGAATAGAAACTTCAAAATATAATCACAGAGAGTCCAAAGAAATGTAGGAAGGTATATGAATAAGTGGAAAGGATAATGATGCAAAAAAAAATGAATGAAATAAAACAAGAGAAAGCCATTGAGATTTTTTTAAATGCATGCAAAGAGACAAAATACATGAAAAAAATCAAGAAAAAAAATTTTGCAAGTGATATGCAGAATTTATTTTATACCTTAAAAAACAAAGCAAAATAATATGGAGTAGAGATTCAATCTCATATACAATTCTCTTTTTGTCTTGTGTTGGGTATATGGAAATGCTCTTTTTATTGTATTTAAGTTCAGAATTTTTAAAATGTTATCTAGGAAAATCATTCCTCTTCAAGATACTTCCTTGTAAAGAGAGGTAAAACTCAAAAGAGGCAGTAAAAAATAAATTTTACTTAACCAGATCATCTAACCAAATCACAGCTACTACTACACCACACTGCAGGAATACATCAGTATTTAACTTCCTTGAGACTGCTTCCCTTTCTTTCATACCACTTCCTCCCACCTTCCCCTGGAAGATAATCCACAAACCTTTCATCTCCACCATCTGTTGTCTCTACTCTTAACCCTTAGGTAAGAAGTGCAGCTGGATATAAAGCCAGATAACTGAACTAAATGGATTCATTAAATGCTCCCCACTTTATGAAAACCTTTTATTAATTCAAATTGATTTCCCATTTCATTTTTCACAGTAGATGTTCCAAATATGTTCTCTCCTTAAGCCCCTATTTTAAAACTCAACCTATGATACTGCAGATCTCTGCAGATTTCTGCTCTGGTTTTACTGAGATTGAGGCCATCTACCCTACAACTCAAAGCCTATGTCCTTAATCATCCTTCCCTCTCTCCTTTGTTCCAATATCAGGTGGTCTTACTCTTTGCCGAAGCTAACCCTGTCTTCATATGTAGCCCTGGTCCTATACTATGATCACCTTCAAGGGCTCATTCCATCAGACTGTTCTCCTATCATGGAGCTTCAGTCTCTTCTTTTCTCTACTAGCTCTCCTCAATCCCTAAAAACATCTACAAATAGGCATGGAAGGTCTATCTTTTCCTAAAACAAAGTCCCTATGACTATTATCCTCTCAAAGAAATTTTAAATGTGTTCTTTTAACTGTTAAACTCCCTGAAAATAGTCTACATTGTAACTCTACTTCTCACAACCACTCACTTCCTAATCCTTCATAATCTGGTTTCTAAATACACCAAACTAACGAAACTCATTTTTCCCAATCAAGCAGTCAACTGCCCTATAATTGTTCCAATAACACAGGCCTTCCTACATTTCCAATCTTCTTTTACTTTATTCCCTCCCTTCCATATCTTCTACAACACAGCCCCTAGCAGTCGCTCAAACACAACTCCTCTGCCTTGTACTGACGGTCCACAGGCCTAAAATGTTCTCTAGGTATTTCAGCCTCTTGGCTTCTCTGGCTTCCTTCAAATCCCACCTTCTAGAAAGCTCTCAGCTTCAACAGAAAGCTTTCCTGCTGGTCCTCAATGATTAGTGCATTCCCCTTTGAGATTACCTATCCATCTCCTTTATATATTATCTTGTATGTACCTAGTTACTTTTATGTTGTCTCCTCCATTACAATGTGAGCTCAGGGAGGGCAGGGACAAATATTTTTGCCTTCCTTTGGATTTTCAGAGTTTAGCACAGTGCCTAGAACAAAGTAAGCATATGCTTAATGATCACAATCTAAAAGTCAAAGAAAGGAATTTATATTATATCCTAGAAACACTGAGGAATTACTAGTTTAAGTAGAAAGCTGACATTGATCAAACATGGTTTTTAAGGAAATTACTGTGGATTTTTATGGAAGATGAATTAGACTGGGGGAAAATTTGAAGCACTAATACCCATTAGAAGGCCAATTAGGAAAACAATTTCAATAGTCTAGGTGAGAAGTGGTGAGAATCTGAATTATAGAGAGGGCTATGTAAATAATGAAGAGGGGACTTAGTAGACAGATGGGGAAGGAGAAGTGACAAGGTTCGACAACTGAATGAACACGCAATGGACTAAATGTGGTGAGGAGTCAAGGATAACAAAAGTTACAAACATGAAGAACTGAAAGGATAGTGATAACGACACAAACACAGAGAAGTTCACAGGATAATAGATCTAGAGCTAGAAAACAACTCAGAAGCCACATAATCCAGTGCCTTCATTTTACAAATGAGGAAATGATACCTAAGACTTTAAGCTACTTAACCAAGGTCATATAGGTAATAAACATCAGAGCTATTTCAATATTAAGAAAACTATTAGCATAATTGGTCACATTATTATCAACAAAAAATACACATGCATAGATCAATGGATGAAGAAACCCTTAATAAATTGCAAAATACACACAAGAAAAATGGAATGAAGTACCTTTCTTTAACATGTTAAAAACATTTACGCAAAACCAAGAGTTTGAATTACTTATAATGGAGAAATTTGAGAATTTTTTTCCAAAAAGATCCAAGTAAATAAAATAAGAGTGTTCAATGCCTCAACTACAATTTGATACAGTATAAGAAATGATAGCGGTAAGACAAGAAAAATGAAATTAAGGGAAAAGTACTGGCAAAAAGGAGAAAAAATATACCTATCTAAAGAAAACAGTTTGCTTTAAAAATCCATCCGAATCAGTGAAAAATATAATCAAGACAATTAAGAACATCAGCAAAATAAAAGAAGACAATAGGTTCTATGATCACTTGTTGAGTAAATTACAGAAAGGATTCTCATTCAGGCACAGGTTGAACTAGGTGGCCTCAGTAGCCCCTATTAAATAGATTTCTAAGGAGCCACAAAAATCACCAGTATTGCTATATATTAATAATAAAGA
The DNA here is from genome assembly GCA_023548195.1 of Bettongia penicillata ogilbyi. NCBI lineage: Eukaryota > Metazoa > Chordata > Mammalia > Diprotodontia > Potoroidae > Bettongia > Bettongia penicillata. The sequence goes on from JAJHZJ010000017.1 coordinate 4,735,249, forward strand.
TTCAGGAATAAAACGTAAGAGAGAAATCTGATTTAAAATAATTTCAAAATACAAAAAAAAAAATCAACTAAGCGTTAACAATAAACACCAGGACCTATTTAAACACAACTAAAAAGCAATAGGTTTTAAAAGACAAGAGACCTAAAGAGATATTCAATGATCATAGGTAAGCAATATCAACATAATAAAAACTACACACACGAATCTAAATATCTAGTATACCAATCAAATTAACAAAGAACTTCGTAGAATTAGAAAAAAAGAAGAAAGAAATTCAAGGAAAAAAGGTTAACAATATCAAGGGTATACGACATAATGAAAAAACAGGAATTAAGAGTTATCAGATACCAAATTATACTACAAATTAGAAAGTATCAAAAGCATTTTATATTTGATAAGCAAGACCTAGAAACCAATGCTTACAGCAATCTATTAACCCCAAGAACAAAAACAGGGGAAAAACTTTTCATTTGACCAGAGCTTCCAAAGAAACTAAAAAACAATTTGATGGAAAACAAGCACCTTTTACCATATACCATTATAAATTCCAATGTGTTAAAAAAAAATCTAAATATGTAAACTCACACCATGTATAATTACATGGAAAATCAAGTTCACTCTTTCACAACTGTGGCTAGGGCAAGAATTCATTATCACAGTTATAAGAGACAAACTCATTACAAAAAACAAACAACTTTGTTTCTTTGTCTCACTTAAATTCAATTCATGTGTAAGTTAAGACAGTACTCTGTAATATCACTGGTTTTCTTTGAAAACGAATTGATATGATTGATATAAACAAATACAATATAAATAAAGTGAGAAGAAAAACTGAGATGAGGAGAGGGTCTTTAAATCAAAAATCTCTGATGTTTACATAAACTTTTTTCTGACATCAAAAATCTAGAGAACTGACATAAATCAATAAGACCTATTTCCCAACTGACAAGTCATAAAAATATTACACATGAACAGTTTTTAAAAGAAGAAATGTCATCAAAAAACATTTATAAAACTGTTCAAAATGACTAGGATGAAAAAATGCAATTAAAATATCTCAATGGCATCATTTTATACACCTATGAAATTGGCAAAAACAAAAAATGATGTAATGGAGGAATGATAGGATGACAAACATGCTAATTCACTTTCTGGGAAATGATTTGGAATTATGAAGGAAAAAGTTACTAAATTATTCTTACCCTCAGATTCAATGATTTCCCTCCTGAATGTATAACCCAAGATCCTATCAAGAAGAGGAAAAAAAGACCAATATAGTCCAAAATATTCACAGCTGCACTATCTGTAATAGTATCAAGCTGGAAATATATCACACAGCCAAGGACAAACTAGGACATAGAAAAAATAATTGAATATTATTGTGCCATAAGGAACAACACATATGAAAAATTCATAATATGGTAAAGTATGCACAAACTGGAGCAGAACACAAAAAACAACATATACAGTGACTACAACAGTATGAATGAAGACAACACTAAAAGCAACTTGTTGCCTTTTGTTCATCCTTTGTTTTCAAAGAGGGCAGTGATACCACAGAGTGATGGCATGCACAAGAATTAGATTTAAGTGAGGTAGTTACACAACGTTGTCAGCTTTGCTTTTTCTTCCAGAGTCAATGAAATTTAGTAGAAAGACAATATTCAGGGCAATTGCTAATAGATGAGATGACTTTTGATGTCTGATCAAGCTTTAAGTGCTCCACGCTGTCTGCAGTCACCTTCATGGCTTTTGGAACAAACTGTTCTCATCTGCCCACTGTACCAGGAGAAATCTTCACCTGCTTGAGGTTAGATGATTTTACCAGAGTGTGGCCACTGAGCATACAACAGCTTCTTGGGAGCCACAGGTGAGAGTTGGAAGACAGGTGGACACCAAGGGTGGATGCACAGTCCTGAAAAGGGCCCAGCAAGCCCTCCTCACACCAGACGTAGTAGTTATCTCTCAACACCCCATAGACCCCGAAACAAAACTGAGATTAAATACAAAACACATTTGCTGCCAATTATTAAAAAGTACACATCTTTCCATTATTAAACTGTTAAAACTACAAAATGGAAAATAACATTTACTCTGAGTAGCAATTTTTCTAATAGGTTTTGTAACTGATTTTATGGAAAAGGGAGAAAAATGTAGAGAAGTATCTGTTAGGTTAAAATAAAAATGTATTCACATAAGAATTGGGGAAGGGGGAAGTATAAACTACCCCAAAAAAAACTATAAAGATAGGTACCTTTGAATAAACCTTTAAATCTTGAAGTCTCTGGACTAAGGCTTAATTATCTTTAATCATTCAGCCTTTACATTACTATTAACTTCAAACTCATGGAAAACCTAACATTAAATAAATTTAATTTTAAAAAAAGAATCACTCTTTTTAAAAAAAAAGCTAAAAGTTTTAAAATAGAACAGGTTCTTTTTCTATCAACACAAATTTTCAAAGGAAAAGAACCTCCCATGCTTTAGACTAAAGTAAAAAGACTAAAGCCAAAAGAAGACGGCTGCCATAAAAAAAAACCAACTAATTTCTTCAAGACCATGAAGAATTCTCACTCCAGTGAAGTTAAGATAATTTCTTCATCAAACTACATGTGCAAGCCTAATAAATATTTGAAAATAGAGTTACTTATTGCCTGTACCCTTCACAAACCATCAAGTACATTGAGTGCTGGGATATCAGATTTGGGGAGGAACACTAAGAAGTTGGAACATATCCAAAGGTAGATAATTACAAGTAAGTTCCTTCTTTTAACTTTGCTATTTCTGTCAATGATCACATCAATAATCCGGTGTCCCATATATTAAAATTCAGTGTTACCTCTGACTTGACATTATTCCTCATCTCTCATATCTAAGTAATTTCCAAATCCTGATCATTCTACTTCGATAGCATTTTCCAAGTCCATTCAATCTTCTGTATACCCACTGCCACCAACCATCCTTGTAGAGACCTTCATTACTATACATCTGAACCATAATCCCTGCCTCTACCTTCTCTTCAATTCCTCCTCCAATCAAATTTATATCACCATATCATTCTTCTGCTCAAATAGTTCCAGTGGCTGAAATAAAATACAAACTCATTTGTTTGTATTTAAAGCCTTTTGCCATCTGCCTTTAACCTATCTTTCTTAACCTAGGATCCATATATAAATTTTAAGGGATCTGTAAAACTGGGATAGAAAAAAAATTACACCTTTACTTTCACTAACCTCTAATTGAAATTTAGCATTTCTTTCAATTATAGATGTAGACAACAAACCACAATAGTATTAGGTTTCACCAGCCTATGCCAAGGGGTCCCTATGACACAAAAAAGGTTAAGAACTCCTACTTTAGGTAAGTTTCACAGTATTCTTCCTTATGCATTTCTGTATGCCAAACAGGCCTACTTCTTACTGCAACATCGTATTTCCCACCTCCAACCCTGTGCACAATCCAACTCTCATGCCTTGAATGTTCTTTCTAATTAACGCCATATCTTCAAATCCCTAGCTTCCTTGAAGGCTGTGCTCAAGGGCCATCTCCAACATGAGGTCATTCCTGGTCACCCAAGTTGTAGCACTCTCTCTCCCAACCCCAACAAAATAATTTTGTAAATACTGTACCTAATTAATTCTATGTGTTATTTCTCATCCCTCTCAACAAAATGTTAGCTCCTTCCTTCCATTCTATCCTTACCAAAGCAAATAACATAAAATCAAGTACATTTGTCATTGCTTGTTATGTTCATAGCTGTTATGATTAGGGGCCAGATTCATGGCAAATTTCTACCACACATTACTTATAGAAAGATGTTAACAGCCCATATGAAAACTAAACCAAGACTTCCATTTCATTAACACCACAATCCCACTTTCTCCATGATAGTCAACCCTGGGTCTTGTCTCTAACAGAAGTATAGCTACCCTTTACTCTTTACTCCTCAACACTATTACTCCACTCTGCTTTTCCTTCATCTTGTGAGCACCTGACCTCTCTTTGCTGTGTGTGTCTGTGGAGGCTAAAGGGAAGGGAGAGAGTCATACACTCAGGACAGATATCCACAGCAGTAGCTGCCACTGGAAAAATCTTCTTCCTGTCCTCAACCTTCTACTGTAACATATCCAGATCCTGCCCCCATTATCACCTACAGCTAACAAAAGGTCTCCTTGAAGGATAAATTCTATACCTTGAGGCAATGACTGGTAAGAGCTCCCTTTACTTATTTTTAAATTATAATTTTTGCAATATTTATATTATATATTGTTATAAGATATAGTTGTACATATTACATAGCATAACAATAATATAAATTAAATGACAAATTTCCCTTGTTTTTGTTAAGGGCACTACCACCCTTCTTCTAGTGATCCTCAGAGTCATTCCTCACCTGCACTCACCTCACAAACAAAAGCAGTTGCCAATTAATGTCTTTCCATCTTCAGAACATCTCTCTCATTCACTCCCTTCTCCCCATTCACACGGACATTAACTTAGTTCAAATCCTCATTACCTCTCACCTGGACTCATATTAATTGGGCTTCATACCTCAAATCTCACCTTACTCCAATCCGCCTTCCACCAAACTGCCAAAGTGCTTTACTGAAAGCACAAGTTGACCAAATCACCCCCTACTCACTAAACTACAGTGGCTTCCCATTACCTCTAGTGTCAAATACACAATCTTCTGTTCGGCACTTAGGGCTCGTCATCATCTGGCTTTCACATGACTTTGCAGTCATGTTATATATTACCGCCCTCTTCATCCACTCTACAATCCAGCCAAACTGACCTTATTACTCTTCATCACACTCACACAAAAACCACAGAATACACAAGCATGAATAGGAAACTAAGGTATGACATGATCCATTAAGAAGCAAAATATTAAAAAAATGAATTTATATTGAAAACTGTCTGCTGTGCATACCCTTTGACCCAGCGATACTGTTACTAGACCTATTCCTTACAGAGATAAAAGGGGAAAAAACTTGTATACAAAAATATTTATAGTGGCTCCTTACATAATGGGAAAGAACTAAAAATTTAAGAGGTGTCCATTAATTGCAATATACCATATGAATGTAATATATACTATATATGAATGTAATTATATTATAAGAAATGATAAAAGAGCTAGCTTCAGAGAAACCTGATAAAATTATATGAAGCAATACAGCAAGTTAGCAGAATTAAAATAATTCATGTTAATAACAGCTAACATTTATATAATTTTAGGGTTTGCAAAGTACTTTCTATATGTCATCTAATTTGATCCTCACAATAACCCTGTGTTGTTATTATTCCCATTTTACACATAAGGAAACTAAGATTATGAAAGGTTAAATGACTCAAACAAGACCATACAATTAGTTCATGTGGAAGGCAGAAGCTGAACTCAGGTCTTCCTGACATAAAGATGTACACAAAACTACTGTGCCACCTCAAAAAAAAAAAAAAAGCCATTCATGCTCCTGTTTGTTTTCTTCCACATCAAATATAAATGCCTCAATCTAAATTGTCAACTAGCCAACCATACTAAAAGAAAAAAAAAAAGCAGAACATGATCCCTGTGTTCAATATGTTAGAGAGAAAATATAACCATATGAAAAGTTAAACAATAAAATAGATGTCACATCCCAGAAATGATCTGAACATACAATGCCTATTCAATCACATTTTCCAAAATTCCTGCATACTCACCTCTTTTCTAGTTAAGCCAACCTCTCAACCATCTTATAAACACAATATATTCATTCCTGCCTCTCTGTCTTTGCCCATGCTATTCTAATCACATGGAATCACCTTATGAAATTCTACACATTCTATTCTACCTCCTTCCCAGGAAGCCTTCTCCTCTGTCTACTCCTACTCATATTTAGCTCTCTCTTCTCTGAAATTTCATAGCCCTAATTATATGCCACAATCACAAAATTATACAAGCCATATCTTGGATCATATTTACTTATATTGTATGCTAGCTGTCTAAAGCTAGCTGCCTTACCCCACAAAGAGAGCAGATTCCTTGAGGATGGGAATTACTTCTTATGTATTTTCTGTGTAATCCATGGAACCTAATTAATACCCTTTACATCCCAAAATTAGTGCTCAATAAAGGCCTGAGGGTTAAGTGAAGAAATAGTAAAATCTCATGAGCTGGGATTCCTGAGATTACTTGGGATCCTAAGGAGAGACCAAGTAAACTGATAAAAAGACTAAATTACAAAATAATTTAAAAGAAATACAGATTATGTTCAAGTATACACAAGAAAAGTTAAGCAACAATATAAAAGATGCCACATTCCAGACCTCTAATTCAAGGAGCCTTATCTAAACTGTGTGCCCTTCCCAGTGCTAGGCAAAGAACTCTGGGAGGAGGAGAAGAGAAAAAGAAGTTGTGGTTGTGCTGTCATTTCAGTCATGTCTGATTCTCTGTGACCCCATTTGGGCTTTTGTTGGCAAAGATACTAGCATGGTTTGCCATTTCACTCTCTGCTCATTTTACAGATGAGGAAACTGGGGTAAATAGGGTTAAGTAACTTGCCCAGGGTCACACGGCCAATAAGTGTCTGAGGCCAAATTTGAACTCAGGAAAATGAGTCTTCCTGATTCCAAGCCCAGGGCTCTCGTAGGCAGCTAATAAATGTTTTGCTTATGTATAGAACCACAAAATCAAACTTACATAATGCTTTAAGGAGTCCTCTAACTCTATTAGCAGACTAAGAATTGTTCAAGTCCTTAAAAAAACAAATGGTTATTTTAAGTGGGTTAAATCTGCTGCAGACAAAAAGTTCATCACACTGCTACCAACACAGCCACTTACAATTCTCTCCCAGTTCAGCAAACTTGGTACTTGGACAACAGACATACTATCAGTCAGTTCACCACTGTTCCAAAGACCAAAGCCTTTCCAGAATGGTAGGCTATACCTGAAGATTAATTACACTAGCATGATCCTAAAAAACTCAAGTCTAGCACCACAGCATGAAGGAGAGAAAAATAATAACACTTTACCTTTGTACTGTGATATGTAGCTTGCAAAGCACTTTTATATACTTTCTCTCAATGGATCCTCATAGCAACACTGTGAGGAATGTGGAACACTTATTTTATCCCCATTTTAAATAAGAAAACTAAGGTCTGGGAAGGTCAAATACCTTGCTTATTCTCTAAAGCTAATACCTGGCAATAACAAGCCCCAAGGCTCAAATTTATTCCAGAAGTAATATACTCCTCTACAAAGTTCTACTCCAAAGGAGATGACCCTGAGTTTTTCAAGACTCATCCAGGATGGCATAAGGTTTAACAGTTCCTATCAAACTGAAAAGTACAGATACAGACCCAGCAAAGGTCTACATATCCGTTACGTACAGCTACAAGCTCCTCACCAGAAAGCTAGTCACATGATTTTTTTTTTTTTAACCTCTGCAACTCATAATAACCCTGTAATAAAGCATAGAGGAATTGAGATCTGCTTCAGGGCAGGAAGCATCTATACCCATAGAAATTGTAAATATTTTTTAAAATATTTTTTTTAATTTTTAAAAATTTAAAAACAGTATGTGAAGCACTTTCTTCACAATAACCACATAAAGTAGGCAGTATAATCATTTTGTCTATTTTCAAATATAGAGGTTAAACAAATGTTCACATGGCTAATTTAGAGGTAGAGACCAGGAGCCAAACCCAGGTATTCTGACTTCCAGTTCAGTGTTCTTTCTACTGCTTCATGACATTATCTTTTATGGCATCAGGGTCTGAAGGTCAGAAATCAATAAGTTCAAAAATGAATCATTGTCAAGAAAGGTTTGACATAGAACCTTCTCGTGAACAGGTTAAGAATAGAATCTGTGGAAAAGGAAGAGACAAAAGGAGTGGGGGAAGAGTGCCTTGCATCCATCCAGTTCTTCCCACTTGTGGCATCTCAGTGAAGAGCCTCATCTAAATATGTGTGAATGAAAAGATGTCATTCATTCTAACGGTCTTCTCTACCAGTCTATACCTCAAAACTCTTCATCATTATACACCATTCTCCTTTGTTCTAACCTAGGATAAAGAAGTAGGCTTTCTATACACCAAGTTCAACCCCTCTACTTGTGCCCTAACACTATCTTCTTCCTAATATCCTTTGCTCTGTCAGTCTAGTTAATCTTCAACACTATCTGATAGCTCCTTCTCTGTTGCCTAGGTTTCCTAAATTCTTAAAAAAAAAATAATAATAATCTTCATTTGATACTATTATCCCCACAACCTTCAGGCTTATATCTCTCCTCCCCATTCAGTTAAATTCTGGAGGAAAAAAGTCACCTGCACGTGTTTGTACCTCCTGTCCGCTCACATCCCAATCTGTTCCTGTTTGGCTTCCAACTTACAACATTCAACTGAAACCGCTTTTTCCAAAGACATAATTAATTGAATTTTATCTCATTCTGCACTGACCTTCCTGACCACTCTGAAGAACATGATCCAGCTGCCATCTCTTCCTCTCTGTATTCCTGACCTTGCTCTCTTTTTGTTCTTTTACCTAATCAAATCAATTGTTCTATTTCAATTATGATTTTGCCCCAAGGAGTTCTCTATGTACACTGCCTCTCAGTGATAACATCAGCTCCTGTGAGTTGAATTATCATCTCTTTGCAGATGACCCTCAATTCTACATAACTAACCCTTATCTCTCTCCAGGCCCACAGGTCAACAACATCAACATCAGGCAGGACACCTACCTGGGAGGGCCTAGAAGTATCTCAAACTCAGCACATCCAAAATTAGTCTTTATCTTGCCCTAAAAGTCCTTTTCCTAAGCTATTTCTGTCAAGTCATCCTTCCAGTCCCCCAGTTCACAAACTCAGAGTTACTCTCAACTATTCATCTCCTCTACATTTCACATCCAATCAATTATCAACTCTGGTAAACTCTCTTTTCAAATCTGTCACATCTAGACCTCTTCTCTCTATACATACCATCATCTTATAATTTCTCAAATGGACTACTTTAACAGCGTCCCAATCAGTTTTCCTAAGGTCTGTCCCTTTATTTCCAAAAGAGAAACTAGGATTAATTGGAAGAAGTTACAAGGAAACAGATCTTTGAATTTAAAAAGAACGGAAACCACAAAAAGTCAGAGACAGAAGGAACCTAAGTGCACATCATCACATTATCATAATAACTCATATTTACATTCTCATTTGATCCTCACAACAACTCTATAAGGTAGGTGTCATTATCAATTCTGTTCTATAAATGAGGATAGCCAGCCCAGACAGATTAAAAGACTTGCCCAGGAACACAAACCTATCAAGTCCCTGAGGTTGGATATGAAACTTGACTTCAAGTAGTCCTAACTCCAAGTCCAATATTTTATCTCCTATGTTATGCAGCCTCTCAAGTCCAGCATGTACATGAAGAAAAATCTTCTTTGTTTCTGCATTAATGGGACTTTGTTTTGATTTTCCCTTCAGAATGTGTGACATAATTTTCCTAATCCTATATTGAGTCAGAATTACAGAATCTCAGAGATAGAGACTCTGGAGGTCACTTAGTCTAACCTCCACTCCCAAAACAATATCTGCTATAATACATTCAATAAATGATCATCCATCCTTTTCTTGGCAACATCCAGTAAAGGGAAACCCACTACTTCCCAAAGAATCCCTTTCCTCTTGTGGATAGCTGTACTAAGTAGCAATATTTTTAATGACATTATGCCTAAATTTATTTCTTGACAACTTCCTCCCACTGCTCCTACATCTGCCCCCTGGGATTAAGGAAAATAAGGATAATTCCACTTTCATGTACAATCTCTGTTTCCTCTTCTGCACTCCTTAGGCCACCCATTACCACCCCACAATCATGTACTTAATGAGACTCAAATCTAAAACCCTGGCTCTGATACTTACTACCTGTAAAATCTTTTGGCAAGTTACCTCTAGAAATTGATAGCTGAGGTAAATAAGAAACTAGTAAGAGAACACCTAGCTACCTTTCCTGAATTCATATCACCTGGCCCAAATAAAATACATCCCAAAGCAGTGGGTTCACTCAAACAGAAGTGGAACATTGATGCCACATACTGAATTTAGAAACCACAAATATAGAAAAAAATAATAAAGAAACCACAAATTAACATTACCCATGTTTTATTATATTATTTATCTTTGTAATACATTTCCCAAGTACATTTTCATCTGTTTTAACCCCAAGAAGTTTTGCCACCTAACACTTTTGTCCAGGAGTACTGAAGGAAACAGTAAATGTGAACCTGAGTTTCTATCAATGGCACTTAAAAGAGCAGGAAGAACTACCGGAGCTATGCCAGAATTGGAGATGAGCAAAGGTACAGCCTCATTTCAGAAAAACGGAAAAGATGGGAACTTTCAAAGCATAAGTTAGTAAGCTCCAATTAAATTGCTAGCAAAATTCTAAACCAGGCCCACAGAACATACCTGTAGGCTGGCTGGGGCCAGCCAAAGGATTCTGGAAGATCTATGAAAATGCAGAGGATATTAAAAAAAAGTAAAGATGTACAGAGTGCTCTGTCCATTCCTCACTTAACCTACCTTCCACTAGTCACTACTGTGCCTATCACATAACTTGGTGAGTGGGTAGTTACCGTGTACTCTCTCCTATTTATCACAAGACCCACAGCAATCAACCATCGTCACTCTTTCTCTAGTCTGAGGGGAGCAAGAGTCATATCTTTTCACTGTTTTCAGTCCTTATGGGCACTAAACAGGGAAAAAGTGAGTGCAGTCACTCACCAGCACAGCTGATGCCCACTGTGTGATAAACAGCAACAAAGCAAGGGCTTCTTCTCCTCCCTTGATGTGTGGCTGCCCTCCAAGTTACATGAGCATCTGACACTCTCTCCACAGTCAGATATTTAGTTCCGTATTTCTTTGTATGTGAGCAGTTGCTGTGGAGATGTTTTGGTTCTAACATTAAAGTTTGGGGGGTGACTTTATAAAATGGGTGATAAAAAGAAACAGAAGATTGAATCAGAACATAGTGTTTAATCCAGAATGGATAAATATACTTGTTTACTTACACAAGAGACAAAACATTGTCCCTTGTTTGTCAAGAAGTAATAACCACTCCAAAGAATATAATCTTTGTCACCACTTCAAATCAAAACATCCCAACTTAAGCAAATTGGACACCAATGAAAAACATACTAAAGCATCCAAATTCTTGAAAAATCTCAGAGGGGTACAATGATTTTTTCAAGAAAGCAAACTCAGAAATGGGGCAGCAACTAAGGTTAGTTTTCAGGTTTCCAAAGAAATTGATTTCAAACATGACTCTGAAGTATGATAAACTGATTGCTGACGAGAAATGCAATACATCTCATTATCTAAATATAAACAGTAAGAAAACCTGAAAAAGTAGTAAAACTTGTACTGCTTAGCAAAATGATTATTTTTATCATTAATGTGATTTCATGATAAATAAAAAATCTTAGATAAGTTTAATTAATTGATATTAATTAAAATTTTCCCTTTTTTAATATGGTTTATTTGCAAAATGGTTTAATCATTAATTATACCTTTACTTGAAAAGTGAGCCACTAAAAACCTATCTACAGCCTGAAGAAGTTTACCCTATTTTAATTCTGGCTCCTGCCAAGTTGTGCAGGTCTGTTCTAGAGCATAGTATTAATGGAACAGTTACTAAACATATAGGAAAATAAATGATCATATCAAAAAACTGGCACATGGTTTCATCAAGAACAAGTTATGCTAAGCTAATCCTATCTCCTTTTTTCAATCAATCAACAAGCATTTATTAAATTCCTACTATATATTATATATATTCCTACTATACTAAGCTGGGTGGGCTAGAATCATTAAACTGCTTGATCAAGAGAATGATGAATAATAATTAAACTAGATTTTAACTATATCAGAATCACTAATTTGGAAACAGAAGGAAGTTCAGAGTTCTCTAGTCCAGTCTACTCATATTACAAATACAGAAACTTAGGTCTGGGAGCAGGTAAATGATTTGCCCCCAGTCAAACCAATAATAGTAAAGCATCTATCAAAGTTTCTCGTGTTATACTGTGGGAATGATGGAGAGACATGGCTAAACAATAGTACAATTAGATGGATTCAAGAACCAGCTGAACAGTTAAACCCAAAAATTTACCATTAAAAGTTTAACATCAACTTAGAAGAAGGACTCTAACAGAGAACCCCAGGAATCTATATTTGTGCTAGTTAACTTTTTTATCAGTGACTTGGATAAAGGCAAATATGGCATATTATCAATCTAAAGATGATCCAAACCTGGGAGGAACAGCAAGTAAACTAGATGAGAGTAAGGATCCCAAAAGATTTTAATCAACTAAACCATGGACCAAGTCTAAGAAGATAAAGATGGATTCAAAAATCAACTTCATAAGGACTAGAAAGAGGAAATACAGCTAACAGCAGGTAATCTAAAAAAAAAGTTTTTAATGAATTTGAAACTCAGTCAACGGTATGATGTGGCAATCAGGAAAAAAAAAAAGTTAATCTTAAACTAAACTAAAAGAAATGTAGTGTCCAGGACTGGGTAGATGGTAGTACTGCTCTAAGATGCACTCCATTCTGGACACCACATTCTAAGAAGGACATGATGAAGAAGAAAAAGTTCAGGCAAGGAAAACCAGGAAGGTAACAGTTGAAAGAACTGGGGATGTTTAGCCTAGAAAAGAAAAACAATGGGAATAAGAATAGCAATCTCCCAGCATATAATTAACAGAGTTCTATTAAAAAATAAGTCACTGGATGATCAATTTCACATAATTACCACATTTATACAATGACCACAATAATGCAAAAGAAAACAACTGAAAAATTTCACAACTCCAATCAATGCAGTATCTAATCTATAACTTCAAAGGAATGAGAAAGCCAGTATCCTTCTTCTCAGCCATAAATAGAGGACACAGGCAAACATTTCCAGACACTGACAAGGTACTGACTTTGTTTTGCTTAACCATACTTACCTGTTACAAGAAACAACTCTATGGGGAGAGGGGAGACACCATAAAAAGGCAATGATATTTTTAAGAAAGAAAGAAAATGAAGAGAACATCAACAAAATGTTTTGAAAAGAAAAAAATGAAACATACTCAGAGAAACATGTTAATGTCTGTATGCAATGCTGAAGAGCGAAGAAAGCAGAGAAAAAACAAAATGACTTTAGAGCAATGTTAGTGAAGACATTAGAAGTCATCAAAACTCAGTTCAAATATTATGAATATGGTGGTTCCAAATTACCGAAGTTAAAATACACAACCTTTTCTATTAAAAAAATGTTTAATAACAAAGATAAAAAAGTTACATGTGGTCCCCTGCAATTACAATGTGTAAAAAAGCAGGGAGGAGAAAGAATGTTACATACCACAAAATAGTAATTAAGTTTGGCTAGAATATAGAATGTATGAAGGGGAATGACAAGTAATAAGCCTAGAAAGGTGAGTAGTGGTCAAATTGTGAAGGGCTTTCAGTTACAGAAACTTTTGGGGAACAAATAAATGGTGGTATAAGACATACAATACATATCAAGAATTCAGAGAAGCTTGCACCAACCCAGAAAAGTCAAGTCAAATCAACAAATTAATAAGCATGTATTAAGGAATTACTGGGGATAAAAATGCCTATGACAGTTCCTGCCCTTGAAGAATTCACAGATTAATAGGCAGAACAGTATATCATGTGAACAACTATGTACAAACAAGATCAGATAAAGATGTGGATTGTGAATGTAAATGTAGATACAGATGTAGTTAAATAGATGATAAACTGAAGATAATCAATAAAAAAAAGGTAGTAGCATTAAGGAGGACTGGGAAAGGCTTTTTGAAGGAAGCCAGGGTAGCAAGGAGACAGATGGAAAGAGAGAACATACCAGACAACAAGAACAGCCAATGAAAATGTCTTATGTAAGGAACAGCAAGAAGGTTAGGGTCACTGGATCACAATATATATGTTGGGAGTAAGACATAAAAAGGTTTGAAAGGAAGGAGGAGGCCAGGCTACAAAGGATTTTGAATGCAAAAACAAGGGATGCTACATTTGATCCTGAAGGTCCTGAAGGAAACCAATGAAGTCTACAGAACTGATGTGGGGGGAAAAGGGATGTCACATGATCAGATTTTCATTTTAGGAAGATCAGTCTGATAGGTGAGTAGAAGATGGACTAGACTGGAATGGGTTGAGGTGTGAGGCAGGGAAACCAACAAGATGTAAGAAGAACCAGGAAAACAATACACTACTACAACAATTTAAATAGAAAGAATGAAAAAATGGAACTAAATACTGCAATTATAATGACCAACTTTTTACCCACAGAAGATTTGAAACACCTCTTTTACTTCTTTGAGGAACTATACATCTCTAGGCATAGAATATTATGTATAGGGGGGGGCGGAGTAGAAAGACACACACTACCTCTTCCCCCAGAGCCCATAAAATACCTGTAAAGAAAGACTCTCAACAAATTCTAGAGCAGCAGAAGCCACACAACAACGGAGTGGAAGAGACTTCCAGCCCAGGGTGACCTGGAAGGCTGACGGGAAAGGTCTGTCACACAGAACATGGAGCAGGGTGCAGCCACGCCTTGGCGGAGCTTCTGGGAGGAGCAGGGCAGAAGTAGGCTTTGGGTGAAGAATCCCCAGCAGCAGCACAGATCCTTCAACCCATAGGTTTGAGCCAAAGGTCAGTGAGAGGGCTTTTTCAGCTCGAGCCCCAGGCAGTGGTGGTGGCAGAGGTTGAAGCAGCCAGCAGTGGCTCCCACAATATATAGCAGCCAGCATCCATTGTTGGAGGCCTCATTGTAAAGCCTCTGGGGGAACTAAGCAGCTGATCTGAACCTCAGACCTGAGTGGCAGCCTTGCCCCCACCTAAAGCCTCTGGGGGAATTGAGCAGCTGACCTTAATCTCAGCCCTGAGTGGTAGCAGGGTAGTGGACTGGAGGCGAGGTGGTTGGGGAGAGGACATTCTACTACTAGAAGATTCTGGGCACAAAAGTTTTCTGGTTGCTCACAGACCAATGTGCAGGCTTGAGTGTGCTACCTTGGAGGAACTCAGATCTTACAGGGCCCCAGAGTATACCCTACTCTTGAGAAAGAACCCAAAAGTCAAGTAAATGGTTGGGAAAAAGCCCAAAACAGGGAAAAAAGATAAAACTATAGAAAGTTATTTCACGGTGAACAGGTATCTTCTCCCATCCTTTTGGATGAGGAAGAGCAATGCTCACCATCAGGGAAAGACATGAAAGTCAATGCTTCTGTATCCCAAACACCCAAAGTAAATAGTCAATGGTCTCAGGCCACAGAAGAGCTCAAAAAGGACTTTGAAAATCAAGTAAGAGAAGTGAAGGAAAAATTGGGAAGAGAAATACGAGAGATGAAATAAAAACATGAAAAGCAAGTCAACAGCTTGCTAACAGAGACTCAAAAAAAATGCTGAAGAAAATAATACCTTTAAAAACAGGCTAACTTGGGGGCAGAGTCAAAATGGCAGAGTAGAAAGATGCATATTCTCTAGCACGTCCCCCACAGCCCACAAAATACCTGTAAAGAATGACTCTCAACAAATTCTAGAGCAGCAGAAGCCACAGAACAACTGAGTGAAAGAGGTTTCCAGTCAAAGGTAACCCGGAAGGCTGACCAGAAAAGTCTATCTCACAGGATGTTGAGCGAACCAAAGCCCAGCCCTAGCCATGCAGCACTGGGAAGAACAGGACCTAAACTGACCTACAGGACAAAATTCGCACAAAAGGGCAACAGGGTCCCCTGAGCATTGGCACCAAGAGGCGGCAGAGGCAGCAGCAGCAGGCAGTAAGTAGCTACCATGGCCATGGAAGCAGCCTGGGTCCATTGTCCAGGCAGCTCAGCATAAAGCCTCTGGGGAAACTGAGCAGCTGATGTGAACCTCAGCCCCTAGTGGCAGCCCTAACCCCACGCAAAGCCCCTGGAGGAATTGAGCAGTTGATCTGAATTTCAGCCTTGAACAGAGTACTTGGGGAGGAGGAACATTAGGACCCTCCTCTTGACAAAGGCCTCAAAAGTCAAGTAACAGGCTGGGAAAATGCCCAAACAGGGGAAAAAAAATAAGACCATAGAAGGTTACCTTCTTGATGAACAGGTGTCTCCTTCCATCCTTTCAGATGAGGAAGAACAAAGCAGACTGTCAGAAGTCAAGGCTTCTGCCTCCAATACCTCCAAAATGAATATGAAATGGGTTAAAGCCAAAGAAGAGCTTGAAAAGCAAGTCACCAGCTTGCTAAAGGGGAAACAAAAAAATGCTGAGGAAAATAACACCTTTAAAAATGGGCTCACTCAATTGGAATAAGAGGTCCAAAAAGACAATGTGAAGGAGACTTAAAAAAGCAGAATTAACCAAATGGAAAAGAAAGCTCAAAAGTTCACTAAAGAAAATAGTTCCTTAAAAGAGAGACTAGAGTTCAGGGAAGTCAATGACTATAAGATAAACCAAGGAGTTAAAAAACAAAACAAAAGATTGAAAAAACAGAAGATAATGTGAAACATCTCATTGGAAAAACAGCTGACCTAGAAAATAGATCCAGGAGAGACAATTTAAAAATTATGGGACTACCTGAAAGCCATGATCAAAGAAAGAGTCTAGATGTTATCTTTAATGAAATTATCAAGGAAAACTGCCCTGATATTCTAGAACTAGAGGGCAAAATAAATATTGAAAGATTCTACCAATCACCCCTGAAAGAGATCCGAAAAGAAAAACTCTTAGGAATATTGTAGGCAAATTTCAGAGTTCCCAGGTCAAGGGGAAAATACTGCAAACAGTTGAAAAGAAACAATTTGAGCATTGTGGAAATACAATCAGAATAACACAGGATCTGGAAGCTTCTACATTAAGGGATCAAATGGCTTGGAATATGATATTCTAGCAGTCAAAGGAACTGGGATTAAAACCAAGAATCACCTACCTAGAAAAAACTGAGTATAATACTTCAAGGGAATAAATGGTTATTCAATGATATAGAGGACTTCCAAGCATTCATGATGAAAAGACCAGAAATGAATAGAAAATCTGACTTTCAAACATAAGAATCAAGAGAAGCATGAAAAGGTAAACAGGAAAGAGAAATCATAAAGGACTTTCTACAGCTGAACTATTTACATTCCTACATGGAAAGATAATATTTGTAACTCTTGAGACTTTTCTCAGTATTTGGGCAGGTGGAGGGATTACACACACACACACATACATGCAAACACACACATACACACACACAGAGTACAGGTTGGGTTGAATCAGAAGAGATGATATCCATAAAAAAATAAAATTAAATTAAGGGGCGAGAGAGGAAAATATTGGGAGGAGAAAGGGAGAAATGGAATGGGGCAGGCTATCACTCATAAAAGAGATAAGAAAACTCTTGATCAATGGAGGAGAAAAGGCAGGAGATGAGAGGGGAAAAGTGAAGCTTACTCTCCTCATATATGGAATAACATGCTCACTAAATTTGGTATGAAAATCTATCTTACACTACAAGAAAGTAGGGGAGTAGGGGACAAGTGGGGTCAAGGGGATGATAGAAGGGAGGGCAAATGGGAGAAGGGAGGAACTAGAAGTAAACACTTTTGGGAAGCAACAAGGTCAAATGAGAGAATAGAAAAAAAGGGGAAGGGGAGACAGGGAAGGATGGAGGGCAATATAGTTAGTCTTATACAACTTGACTATTCTGGAAGTCTTTTGCAAAACAAAACATATATAGCCTCTAATGAATTGCCTGCCTTCTCAGTGAAGATGGATAAGGAAGGAGGGAGGAAGGGAGGGAAGTTGGAATTCAAAGTATTAGAAACGAAAGTTGAGAATTATTATTGCATATAACTTGGAAATAAGAAATAGAATTAGTAGGGTACAGAAATTTATCTTGCCCTACAAGAAAAGAGAGAAGATGGGGAGAAGGGAAGAGTGGGGTGTGATACAAGGGAGGATACATTGAGGGAAGGGGTAATCAGAATGCAAGGTAGGGGAAGGGGAGACATGGGGAGAAAAATTGAAATTCAAAATTTTGTGGAAATGAATGTCTAACCTAAAAATAAACACATAATTTTTTTTAAAAAAATAGGGTAATGCCATTGGCAAAAGAGGTTGAAAAAGCCAATGAAGAGAAGAATGGTTTAAAAAGTAGAACTAGTCAAAGGAAAAAGGAGGTTCCAAAGTTCACTGAAGAAAATAGTTCTTTAAAAATTAGAACAGAACAGATGGAAGCTAATGACTTTATAAGAAACCAAGAAACCACAAAACAAAACTAAAAGAATGAAAAAATGGAAGATAAAGAGAAATATCTCATTGGAAAAACAACTGACCTGGAAAACAGATTCAAGAGAGAAAATTTAAAAATTATGGGACTACCTGAAAGCCATGATCAAAAAAAAAGAGCCTAGACATCATCTTTCATGACATTATCAAGGAAAACTGCCCTAATATTCTAGAACCAGAGGTCAAAATAAATATTGAAAGAATCCACCAATCACCTCTTAAATGAGAACCAGAAAGAGAAACTCCTACGAACATTGTAGCAAAATTCCAGAGTTGCCAAGTCAAAGAGAAAATATGGCAAACATTTAGAAAGAAACAATTCAAGTATTGTGGAAATACAATCAGGATAACACAAGATCTACCATCTTCTACATTAAGGGATCAAAGGGCTTGGAATAGGATATTCCAGAGGTCAAAGGAACTAGGATTAAAACCAAGAATCACCTACCCAGCAAAACTAAGTATAACACATCAGGGGAAAACATGGTCTTTCAATGAAATAGAGGACTTTGACGTGGTCTTAATGAAAAGAACAGAGTTGAAAAGAAAATCTGACTTTCAAACACAATAATCAAGAGAAGAATGAAAAAGTAAACAAGAAATAGAAATCAGGGGGAGGAGCAAAGATAGTGGACTAGAAAGATTCACATATGCTAGCTCTGAACCCACAGCCCATAAAATACCTGTAAAGAAGAACTCCCAACAAATTCTGGAGCAGCAGAAGCCACACAACAACGGAGTGGAGGAGATTTCTGTTCCAGAGAGCCCTAAAAAACTGACACCAAAGGTCTGTCGCGCACCGGTCCTGGAGCAGAGCCCAGCCCTGTCTTGGCCGCGTGGCACAGAGAGGAGCAGATCCAAGCAGGCTTCAGGGACAGAATCTCCAGCAGTCTTGTAGGTCCCTCCACCCACAGACGCCAAAGGTGAGTGAGAGAGCCTGTTTGGCTGGTCGAGAGAGGAGTGGGGTGTCTCCATAACTCAGGCCCTCTCAGGAGGCAGCAACAGAGGCAGCAGCAGAGGCAGAAGAGGACAGGGGCTCCCAAAGCAGACAGGAGCTCGGATCCGTTGTTGAAGGTCTCCAAATAAACCCCCTGAGGGAATTGAGCCCTATGAGGCAGCCTTGCCCCTACCTGAGCACCAGACCTTAATCTCACACTGAATGGCAATCCTGCCCCGACCTGAGCATCTGAATTTAATCTCACACTGAACAGCAGCCCTGCCCCTACCAAAAGCCCTGAGGCTGGGAAGCAGCATTTGAATCTCAGACCCCAAGCACTAGCTGGGCGGATCTGAAGGCAAAGTGCGTGTGGAGAAGAATCTCAGAAGTCAAGTAACTGGCTAGGAAAATGCTCAGAAAAGGGGAAAAAAATAAGATCATAGAAGCTTACTTTCTCGGTGAACAGGTATCTCCTCCCATCCTTTCAGATGAGGAAGAAAAATGCTTACCATCAGGGAAAAGCATAGAAGTCAAGGCTTCTGTATCCCAAACATCCCAAATAAATATTCAATGGGCTCAGGCCACAGAAGAGCTCAAAAAGGATTTTGAAAATCAAGTGAGAAAGGTTGAGGAAAAACTGGGAAGAGAAATGAGAGAGATGCAAGAAAAGCATGAAAAGCAGGTCAACACCTTGCTAAAGGAGACCCAAAAAAATGCTGAAGAAAAGAACACCTTGAAAAATAGGCTAACTCAAGTGGCAAAAGAGGTTCAAAAAGCCAATGAGGAGAAGAATGCTTTCAAAAGCAGAATTAGAAAAATGGAAAAGGAGGTTCAAAAGCTCACTGAAGAAAATAGTTCTTTCAAAATTAGAATGGAACAGATGGAGGCTAAAGAAACCAAGAAATCACAAAACAAAACCAAAAGAATGAAAAAATGGAACATAATGTGAAAGATCTCATTGGGAAAACAACTGACCTGGAAAATAGATCCAGGAGAGACAACTTAAAAATTATGGGACTACCTGAAAGCCATGATCAAAAAAAGAACCTAGACATCATCTTTCATGAAATTATCAAGGAAAACTGCCCTGAGATTCTAGAACAAGAGGGCAAAATAAGTATTCAAGGAATCCACCGATCACCACCTGAAAGAGATCCAAAAAGAAAAATTCCTAGAAACATAGTGGCCAAATTCCAGAGTTCCCAGGTCAAGGAGAAAATATTCCAAGCAGCTAGAAAGAAACAATTCCAGTATTGTGGAAATACAATCAGAATAACACAAGCTCTAGCAGCTTCTACATTAAGGGATCGAAGGGCATGGAATAGGATATTCCAGAAGTTAAAGGAATTAGGACTAAAACCAAGAACCACCTACCCAGCAAAACTGAGTATAATACTTCAGGACAAAAAATTGTCTTTCAATGAAATAGAGGACTTTCAAGCATTCTTGATGAAAAGACCAGAGCTGAAAAGAAAATCTGAATTTCAAACACAAGAATGAAAAGAAGCATGAAAAGGTAAACTGCAAAGAGAAGTCCTAAGGGACTTACTAAAGTTGAACTGTTTATATTCCTAAATGGAAAGACAATATTTGTAACTCTTGAAACTTTTCAGTATCTGGGATCACACAGACACAGACACACAAACACAGACACACACACACATGCACACAAGCACACATACAGACACAGGTACATGCACACACAGAGAGAGAGCACAGAGTGAACTGTATAGGATGGGATCATATTTTTAAAAAAATGAAGTTAAACAGTGAGAGAGAAATGTATTGGGAGGAGAGAGGGAGAAATGGAATGGGGCAAATTATCTCTCATAGAAGAGGCAGGCAGGAGACATTTTAGTGGAGGGAAAAGGAAGGGAGCTAAGACAAAAACATGATGTTTACTCTCATCACATTTGACTAAAGGAAGGAATAATATGCACACTCATTTTAGTATGAAAATCTATCTTACAATACAGGAAAGTGGGGGAGAAGGGGATAAGCAGGGTAGAAGGGATGATGGAAGGGAGGGCAATGGGAGGAGGAAGCAATTTGAAATCAACACTCTTGGGGAGGGACAGGATCAAAAGACAGAATAGAAGCAATGGGGGGCAGGATAGGATGGAGGGAAATATCTTACATTCTTACATTACGTCTTACATAACATGACTGTTATCAAAGTCATTTGCAAAACTATACAGATATGGCCTATATTGAATTTCCTGCCTTCCCAAAGGGATGGGTGGGGAGGGAGGGATAGGGAGAATTGGAACTCAAAGCTTTGGGAACAACTGTTGAGTACTGTTCTTGCAACTAGGAATAAGAAATACAGGTAATGGGGAATAGAAAGTTATCTGACCCTACAGGACAACAGAGAAGATGGGGACAAGGGAAGGGAAGGATGACAGAGGAGAGGGCAGATTGGTGATAAGGGAAATTATAATGCTCGGTGTATTGGGGTGGGGGGAAGGGACAAATGGGGAGAAAATTTGGAACCCAGAATTTTGTGAAAATGAATGTTAAAAGTTAAATAAATAATTTTTTAAAAAATTAAAAAAGGGGGTGGAGCCAAGATGGCGGAGTAGAAAGAGGCACGTTTACGAGCTCCAATCCCACAGCCCATAGAATTAAGGTAAAAAGAGACCCCCATAAGTTCTGAATCACTGTGGGGGTGCATAAACATAGTGGAAGAGATTTCCGTTCCTGAGAGCCCTGGAGAGCCGTCCAAGAGTCCCTCGCGCCCCGGAAAGCGGACCCCACCCCAGCCCTGCCCTGGCCACGGCCCCAGAGAAGCTGACCAAGCAGGCTTCAGGGACGGAGGCTCCGGCAGTGGGGAAGGTCCCTCCGCCCACAGAGGCTGCAGGTCAGTGAGAGAGACGGCTTGCTGGCCAAGGGGAGCGGGGTGTCTCCATGACTCGGGCCCCCTGGGGAGGAAGCGGCAGAGACAGGGGCGGGAAGCGGTGGAGGCAGAGGCATGGGCGGCAGCGGAGGCAGCAGCTGCAGCGGCCCAGGACTTCCCCAGCAGCAGGCAGGATCTTCATTACTGAAGGTCTCTGCATAAACAACCTGAGGGAGCTGAGCCTGGGAGACGGCCCTGCCCCACCCCTCTCTATTACTGAAGGCCTCTGCATAAAGCCCCTGAGGGAACTGAGCCTGGGAGGCGGCCCCACCCACCCACCCCGTTCCTGAAAGTCTCTGCATAAAGCCCCTGAGGAAGCCAAGCCTGGGAGGCGGCCCTGCCCCCACCCCAGCACCAGAATTAAAGCTCACATTGATTAGCAGCTGGGCGGGCGGCGAGGAAAGCCCATTTGAATCTCAGACCCCAAGGACTAGCTGGGCGGATCTAGGCGGGGGCGGACAGGAATCTCAGAAGTCAAGTAACTGGCTGGGAAAATGCCTAGAAGAGGGAAGAAAAATAAGACTATAGAGAGGTTTTTCGAACAGATGCAAATGATCCCGACTTTCGGATCTGACGAAGATGAGGACGTATTCTTGCCATCAGGGAAAGACGTGGAGGGTGGGGCCTCAGTACCCCAGACATCCCAGGGGGATGTCGGGTTGGCTCAGGCCTTGGAAGAGCTCAAAAAGGATTTTGAAAAGCAAGTTAGACAGGTGGAGGAAAACTGGGAAGAGAAATGAGAGAGATGCAAGAAAAGTATGAAAAGCAGGTCAACACCTTGCTAAAGGAGACCCAAAAAAATGCTGAGGAAAATAACACCTTGAAAAATAGGCTCACTCAATTGGAAAAAGAGGTTCAAAAAGCCAATGAGGAAAAGAATGCTTTCAAAAGCAGAATGAGCCAAATGGAAAAAGAGGCTCAAAAGCTCACTGAATTTAATAGTTCTCTCAAAATTAGAATGGAACAGATGGAGTCTAATGACTTTACGAGAAACCAAGAAATCACCAAACAAAACCAAAAGAATGAAAAAATGGAAGAGAATGTAAAATATCTCATGGCAAAAACAACTGACCTGGAAAATAGATCCAGGAGAGACAATTTAAAAATTATGGGACTACCTGAAATTCATGATCAAAAAAAGAGCCTAGACATCATCTTCCATGAAATTATCAAGGAAAACTGCCCTGAGATTCTAGAACCAGAGGGCAAAATAAGTATTGAAAGAATCCATCGATCACCACCTGAAAGAGATCCAAAAAGAGAAACTCCTAGGAACATTGTGGCCAAATTCCAGAACTCCCAGCTCAAGGAGAAAATCTTGCAAGCAGCTAGAAAGAAACAATTCCAGTACTGTGGAAATACAATCAGGATAACTCAAGATCTAGCAGCTTCTACATTAAGGGATCGAAGGGCGTGGAATAGGATATTCCAGAAGTCAAAGGAACTAGGACTCGAACCAAGAATCACCTACCCAGCTAAACTGAGTATAATACTTCAGGGGAAAATATGGTCTTTCAATGAAACAGAGGACTTTCAAGCATTCTTGATGAAAAGACCAGAGCTGAAAAGAAAATTTGACTTTCAAACACAAGAATGAGAAGAAGCATGAAAAAGGAAACAGCAAAGAGAAGTCTTAAGGGACTTACCAGAAGTGAACTGTTTACATTCCCACATGGAAAGACAATATTTGTAACTCTTAAAACTTTTCAGTATCTGGGTAGTTGGTGGGTCCATACACACACATGTACACGTATGCACACACACACACATACACACATGCACACACATACAGAGACAGAGAGCACAGATTGAACTGAATAGATCTTAAAAGAAATTAAGGTAAATGGTGAGAGAGAAATGTAGTGGGAGGAAAGAGGGTTAAATGGAAGGGGGTAATTATATGTCATTTAAGAGGCAAGTAGGAGACTTTTTAGTGGAGGGAAAAAGAGGAGAGCTGAGAAAAAAAAAAAAAACAAGAAGGTTGCCCTCATCACATTTGACTAAAGGAAGGAATAAAATGCACACTCATTTTGGTATGAAAACCTATCTTACAGTATAAGAAAGTGGGGGAGAAGGAGATAAGCAAGGGAAGGGATGATGGAAGGGAGGGCAAAGGGTGGAGGGAGCAATTTGAAGTTAACACTCAGGGAGGGACAGGATCAAAAGACAGAAGAGAAACAATGAGGGGCAGGTTAGGATGGAGGGTAATTCAGTTAGTCTTACACAACACGACTATCAGGGAAGTCATTTGTAAAACTACACAGATATGGCCTATATTAAATTGCCTGCCTTCCCAAAGAGAATGGGTGGGGAGGGAGGGATGGGGAGAATTTGGAACTCAAAGTTTTAGGAACAACTGTTTAGTATTGTTGTTGCTACTAGGAAATAAGAAATACAGTTAATAAGGAACAGAAAGTCATCTGGCCCTACAGGAGAAAAGAGAAGATGGAGACAAGAGAAGGGAGGGATGACAGAAGAGAGGGCAGATTGGAGATAGGGAAAATTAGACTGCTTGGGGTATTGGGGTGGGGGGAGGGGATAAAAGGGGAAAAAAAAAATTTGGAACCCAAAATTTTGTGAAAATGAATGTAAAAAGTTAAATAAATAAACAAATAAATAAATGAATGAATGAATGAATGAATAAATGAGCAAATACAAAAAAAAATAATAATAATAAAATAAATTTTAAAAGAATATCAATTAGAGAATGCATTGGAGAGGAAGAAAGGTGAGACAGAGAGACCAAATAGAAGACAATTATAACAATCCAGGAAAAAAATAAGGAGGACTTTAACTTGGCTGGTGTCTATACAAATGGAGAGATATGTGGAGGTAGTCAACAAGATTTAGCAACTGACAAGAACCCTCCAAGGTTACAAAACTGGGCTACTGGAAGGAAATAGTCCTGCTTTGTGAAGTGCCAACTGGACATCTCTTCCTCAGTGGTGCCTATATAATGATTCATTTAGACCCCTGGTTTATTTCCAATCAGTATTATTCAGTTTAGTGTGATTCCACAGGAATAATGATCATGTCTATTATACTTATGTGGTACGTACATTTATGGCTCTGGAGGAAGATCTAAAGTCCCATTCATTAAATTGGGCCATGTTCCTTTAATTAATGGTTATTAGCTTGGAGTTCTGCCTCGGTGGTTTTTATCACAGATTGGACATTTTTGTGGCCCACAAAAGGCACCTCAAACTCAGTAGGTCTTACACAGACCTCATCTTTCCCCACAAAAAAAACAAAAAAAAAAGAGGAAAAGATGACCAACAGTGAGAAATACTGTCCACACCCAAAGACTATTTGGCTATTATGTACTGTACTTATTTCTTTTTTTTTAATTTTGTTTACTATGCTCTACAATCACTTCCATATATCTTAGATTTTTTTCCCCTCCCTCTCCCTCCTTCCTCCCTACCTCCCCACTCCATCCCTAAAACAGCATACAATTTTATATAGGTTCTATACATACATTTCTATTAAATACACTTTTACCTTAGTCATATTGCATAGAAGAATTAAAATGAATGGGAGAAATCATAAAACAAACCAAAACATAATACAAAAGAAAATGATCTGCTTCATTCTGCAATCCAATTTGGGTTGGCTCAATTTCGCTACAGACAGTACAACCTAAAGCAATAAGTAGAAGCTGTAAATGTAGTCTTAATGTAGGAAGAAAATCATGACAGAGCTATCATCCACAAGAGGGATGTTATTCAGTCATTTCATTCATTTCCAACTCTTCACGACTCCATTTGGAATTATCTTGGCAAAGATACTAGAGCAGTTTGCCATTTCCTTTTCCAGTATATCTTATAGAGGAGGAAACTGAGGCAAACAGGGTTAAGTGACTTGCCTAGGGTCACACAGCTAGTGTCTAAGGTCACATCTGAACCCAGGTCTTCATGACTCCAGGCCCAGGGCCCTATCCACTAAGCCATCTAGTCTCCTTTTCACTGCACTATACAATTTCAGTTAATTAATTCAGTTAATCAATGTCCCTCTTAAAGTGTGGCACCCAACACTAAACAAAATATACTAGATATGACCTCACAAGCACAGTGTATGGTAGGCTAGTACCTCCCTTTTATGGACACTATATTTCTTTTAACTCAATAAGATTTTGTTAACTTTTCTAGCATTCATATCAAACTATTAGCAAATATTGAGCAAATTAAAACTACTAGCAAACCAGATCTTCCCCAGAATATAATTCTGCTTTTGAATATTATATATTTTTATATATATATATCATATATATAATATATACATTATATATAATGTATATAATGTATGTATAATATATACACTATACATAATATAGATACACATACACATATGTCTATGGCTGTATTTATACATATGTGTGTCTATGTGATTATATCTATACACAAAGATAGACAGATACACACACACACACACATATACATATATATGTGTATAAATTAGCACAAAAGCATACCCACATCCCAATTCTGCTACTTACTAGCTGGTGACTCTGAATCTCAGTTAACTTATCTAAAAAGCTAGTGGGCTAAATTAGATGCCCCTTTCTAGAAAGTTCTAAATCCTATCATTCTCTCTAAAAGCAATAAAGTATATATATAACAGATAAACAACTATAAGATAGTCTACGTTCCCAAATAAGATGATTAATCTCTAGAGAAACGAGACTGAGTCTTATCCCCTTGGTAATTCCCAAAGCCTACAGAAATACCTAGGGAAAAAGAGGAGCTCAATACGGGTTTATTATTAATTATGAAAAGAAAACCATGTTTCAGTAGTGCCATTATCTAAGTTAACAAACAAATAACAGTCCATCTGTGCCAGCCACAATTAAATCTGAATTTTCCAGTTCCGTGAATAAGAATATGCTACCTATCCTACTCTATTTGATGAAAAGATTAAAAAACAACAAAGGAACTTGGAAACTCTTAAGCTCAATGTTAAAAGATAACTCATTTCCAAATTGTATTACAACAATGTCTCACATAACATAACTCAAGGCTTGTATTAAGTACATCATTATCAGCATTCTTACTATAAATGAAACTAGATGACATAAAGAAGTTGCAACTAAATAGTAGGAAAGTTCACAAATTTGTCATGAAAAAAATAAAGTAGCTGCCCAAGTTGATTTCACTGTACTATCAGAGACAGTAAGAAACTTCACTTCATGGACAATTGATCACCTTTGCTAGCAATGCTCATAAACCACATGAGAAAAAAAATTACTAAAATAAATTGTGGCTTATATGCTAACATCTATTGCAAAGAACTCTAAATGTAAAATAAGTAGACGATGATGTTTCTACCAGAGGAACTGAGTAACAGGCAGAGCATAGACCTTAGCTAAAATCTGGCCTCAGTATATGACACAGTAGTCAGTGACTATCGCAGTCTACTGTTTGATAAACCCAAGGACCTCAGCTTCTGAGATAAGAATTTACTGTCTGACAAAAACTACTGGGAAAATTTGGAAGTAATGTGGCAGAATCTGGGCATATACAATGCCTGACACCATACACCAGAGTAAAGTCCAAACTGGTATATTACCTAGGTATAAAAGCTGATACTATAACAAATTAGGGGAACAAGGAATAGTTTGTCAAATTTATGGAGAATGGAGGAATTTATAACCAAACAAGAGATAGAGAACATTATGAAATGCAAAATAGATAATTTTGATTACATTAAATTTAAAAGTTTTTGCACAAACAAAGCCAATGCAACCAATATCGGAAGGGAAGCAGAAAACTGGGAAAGATTTTACAACTAGCGTCTGTGATAAAGGCCTCATTTCTAAAATATATAGAGAAGTGAGTCAAATTTACAAGAATACAAATCATTTCCCAATTGATAAATGGTCAAAGGATATGAACAGGCAGTTTTCAGAGGAAGAAATTAAAGATACCTATAGTCACATTAAAGAAAGCTCTAAATGACTATTGATTAGAGAGATTGAAATCAAAACAACTCTGAGGTACCACATCATACCTATCACTTTGACCAACATGACAAAACAGGAAAATGATAAATGTTGGGGAAGATGTGGGAGAAGTGGTACACTAATTCATTGTTGGTGGAGCTGTAAGCTGATCAAACCATTCTGGAGAGCAATCTGGAACTATGCCCAAAGGACTACAAAAATGTGCATATCCTTTGACCCAGCAATTCTGCTTCTTGAATGGTATCCCAAAGAGATCATAAAAATGGGAAAAGGACTCACATGTACAAAAATATTTATTGCAGCTTTTTTTGTGGTGGCCAAGAACTGGAAATCGAGAGAATGTCCATCAACTGGGGAATGGCTAAACAAGTTGTGGTATGTGAATGTAATGGAATACTATTGTGCTAAAGAAAGGACAAACAGGAGGACTTCAGAAATACCTGGATAGACTTCTATGAATCGAGGCTGAGTAAAGGGAGCAGAACCAGGAGAACATTATATACAGTAACAGCCACAGTGTAAGAGGACTGTTTCTAATAGATTCAGTCCTCCACAGCAAGGCAAGGACCTAAAACATTTCCAAAGGATGCAAAATGCCATCCACATCCAGAGAAAGAACTGTGGAATCGCAACACAGAATGAAGCAGACTATTTTCTCTTTCGTTAGGTTTGGTTTTGTTTACTTTTACTCATGCTTTCTCCCATTCGTTTTAATTCTTCTATGTAACCTGACTAATGTGAAAATGTGTTAAGAATGTATGTGTAGAGCCCATATAAGATTGCATGCCATCCTGGGGAGAGAAGAGAGAGGGAGATAATTTAAAACTTATGGAAGTGACTGTTAAAAATTGAAAACAAACCAACAAATTTGGGGGGAAAAAATCTGGCCTCAGACACTTACAAACTGTGTGACTTTGGGTCCTGTTTGTCTCAGTTTCCTCAACTGTAAAACGGGGCAATCATTGCATCTATCTCACAGGGTTGTTAAGAGAATAAAACAAAAACCACAAGATCTCATATTTATTGTTTGTTGACTATAAAAAAGGAATTTGATTTCTTAAAGCAAAATACTACCTTAGAGGGTATCTGCTAACAAAGTATCTTCCATATATATGTCAAATCCCATAGGATTCTTGGAAGAAATAACTGTTCAATTATCCTCTGATTAATTAAACAGACAATCCCTAGACTTCATCCATTCACCATGGAAAACCACTCTTTTTAAAGAATTAAACTATGCACCATTGAACAGACTGCCACACCCCAACATGTTGGATGGATATGGTCAAGAATCACAAAAGATACCTCATAGGGTGGTTAGGACGATTCCAATTAAACTATATATAGAAATGATTTTGCAAACCTTAAAGCACTAGAAATAACACCCATTGTTGTTGTTGCTACTATTATTAGAAAGCTTGAATGATTATGACGTGCATCACTGAGGAGAATACTAACACCAATCATATCCTGTCATTCAAATATCTAAGTACCCACATGAATGAGAGCACAGACCAAATAATTACACAAATTATGATTCTGCTCCCAGTATCATGTCCAGTAGTTAGGATTCCTGATCCAGGCACAACAGTCCTGATGGAATTGGCCCTGATGGTGGCACCAAGAGGAACTGGAATGAAATTGTGGATAGCTTTGATATGAATTTCTCAAAACCTTTGCTTTGCGGCAAAGCCATTCTGTAATTTTTCCTATAAGGGTTATGATATGATTGCTCAAGCCCAGTCTCTGACTGGAAAGAGTATTTGCTTTGCTATTTCCACTTTGCAACAGATTGAACTAGACTTAAAGGCCATAAAACCCCTAGTTTTGGCATCCACCATAAAGCTAGTCCCACAGATCCAAACCAAAGTGATGACACTAGGAGACTCCATGGATGCCTTATTCCATGCCTTCACTAGAAGAACAAACAATGGGTTAAGGTTCAGAATTTGGAGAAAAGTATTATCAAAATGTCTATACTAGATGAAGATGACTAAATGTTAAGCTATTTTTTGAAGGACCAGCCCTATGACATATTCCAGAAACTCAGCAGTAATACTCTGGAAAAAGTTACCACACCCTTACATGCACTAGGAATGACCAAAACATTTATGAGAGATTAACAGGATTCTAGTAAGAAAGAACAGTTGACAGTGGAAAGCATTCATTAATCTAACATAAATGTAGAACAAAAATAATGGAAGTCACATGATCTCTGAAATGTGTTTGCTTTTCAACAGTGTCTGACTCTTCATGACCAACTTGGGGTTTTCTCGACAAAATGGTTTGCCATTTCCTTCTCCGGTTCCTTTTAGAGACGAAGAAACTGAGGCAAACTGGGTTATTTCACTTGCCAGGGTCACATAGCTAAGAAGTATCTGAGGCCAGATTAGAACTCAGGAGATGTCTTCTTAACTCCAGGCCCTGCATTTTATCCACTGTGACACCAAGCTATCCCACCAACAAACAAGAATTAAAGATGCCTAGATGCATAGATAGGCAGCAAAGTGACTGCCAGGAGAATTATATTCACAGAATTGGTTGTGAAGGTTACTTTCTGCGTAAGGGAAAGTAACGGAAGACAGGAGACTCTTGCAGATATCAAGACCTTCTAAAACACCTCCACTGAGGAGCCACCTTTCAATGCGGCTAATCCCTTCTGAAGGGCTTCTCCATCTGGTCTTACCCAAGGTTCTGCTCTCTGAGATGAAAGGAGAGGGAGCTGGAAGGGGAGGGAAGAAAGGATGAATACTTTTGTCATTGTTTTTTTAAACTTGGAATAGATGTCACTTTGAGGCAAAAGGAGTTATGACCCTGTACGTGCTCTTTTCTTTGTAGCAGGCTTACATCTCACCCAATGCTTTTCTTCCTCTAACACACTAATCAACATTTCAGTGTTTCAACCAGTCTGCCCTCGATTCCTAGCAGCCAAATACCTCCTCCCAAAAGGTAAGTGAAAGGGTCGATGACTGACCACTCAACTCTCTTTTTCTGTTCAAAACTGGCTCATTGGGATGAAAAGGCTCAGTGGGCTGGCTCCTCTCCAGATAAGAGGGGCAGAAGAAAGAGGGAAAATAATCATTTTTGTTGTTTTGAATTGTATTTATTGATTCAGAAAAAGAAAAGACAAAATTCTGAATAAAATTACTTGGAAACTGCACCCCCAAAAAAGATTATTACTTTCTCAAATGTTTATTAAGCATTTACTAAGGCACTAGGGTAGGTACTGAGAATACACACACACACACACACACACACACACACACACACACACACACACACACACACACAGAGTTGCTGTTCCCAATAATCTTACATTCTATTTGAAGGAAACAATAGGTATACTGAGAGTTAACTACAAAATTACAGGAGAAACAGCTTTGTGGAGGGAAGACTGGAGAGAAAAGATGAGTTCTGTTTTGGGTAAATGGAGTCTGAGATAACCATGTACTAATAAAACTATGCAAATTCCCACATACAGATTAGTGTGCTAGTTCTAGTTTCCCTTCGCCTACTGAATAAAATACAACTCCCAACATTCAAAACTTTCTCAGAAAAAAAAACTTTTAGGATACAGTCACTTGGCTCTAACTTTATAAGGAGGATCATAAATCTAGAATCTGAAGTAATCTCAAAAACCATCTAGTAAAACCTTCTATATTACAGATAAAAAAAGTCTTCAGCTGAGGGAGGCAGAGTGGTTAGTCCAGTGTCACAGAGAAGTAATTTAAGAGGTTGGGCCTTAAACTCAGATTCAAGAGTCAGTGCTCTTACCTCTGTACCACAATTCCTCCTTTTCCAACCTTATCTCACCTTACTGACCTCTATCTTAGACTCTCATTAATACAGACTACCTGTCATTTCCCAAAGATGTTTCCTTTTTATGCCTCTGCCTATACCCCAACATCTCTGACAATTGATATTCCAAGTTAAATGCTACTTCATCCTTGAAGCCTCCTTTAATCCTTTAGTTAGAAATTATCCCCATATCCTTTAATAGTACTTTACTCCTCTCTCATACATTTTCACATTTCATTTCTATTTTGTATTACACTTATTTGTGAACATGTCTTACCCCCGGCCCTAGTGGATTTTAAGTCCTTATTAAGAGGAATACTGTCCTAATAAGCACACCTACAAGGTCTAGGCTCATAGAAGGAGTTCAGTAAGTGTTAAAGTGAATTATTCGTGGGATCAGGAACTATAAAGATAACAAGTTCACTCTGCAAATGAAAAAAATCAAAGCTCCGATAAATTAAGTGACTTGCTCTATGTCATACATGTAGTAAATGGAAAAGATGAAGCTGAAACTAGGGTCCTTTAATTTCAAGTCCTAGTGCTCTTTCCATTATACCAAGCCACCATATACATCTGAATTAACAGGGAGTTAGTATTTATTGACCATCCAATTGGTGTTTTGCACTACTTTAAAGAATACAGAAAAAAAGAATGCAAGAAGACATCAGAAGTGAAGAAATAACACTTGTATTTTTTTTTTTAGAAAGAACTTTAATACCAAGGAAGGTAACATGTGAAGGAAAGAGAGGAACTTTCAAGTTCAAGAGTACTTTTTAAATCATTTTTAATGTGAAATTCATCTTCATACAAATTTCTGGATGCCCCTACATGAAGCACTGTTGCATTCTTAATAGATCCTGGGAAATACCAAGTAAAACTTCCTGAACAACTTTCAGGAGACGGTAGATACTGAATAACCCAAGACAAGTTTTAGGTAACACCACTCAAACTCCCAGACACTAATTAGACTAGTCTGTAAACTTGGAGAAACAGTTGCAACATTCCTAGGCACCACAAACCTGGGAGTCAACTAAGAGAAGAAATCTTTCTATGCTGCCTAGCCAAAGTGGCCTTGGGAAAATCACTTGCGGGGGGAAAGGAAGCAAAAAATCTAGAACTATAAGTTATCAGAGACCAACTAACTTCTTCATTTTACATGAGGAAAATAAGGCTCATAGAGGTGGAGTGACTTATCCAAAGTCACACAGGTAGTAAAATGGCTTTTAAATTTAACTCAGATCCCTTGAGTAAATTCAGTACTCTTTCCCCAGCACCAACCAGACTAGGAAGCTTACTGCTTCTCAATGCCTCCTGGCATCCCTTGAAAACTACTTTCATAGGAAACAAAAACAAAACCATGGCATGGTCCTAACCTAAACCCTCATATACAATATTTTAAAAGTATGGTCCAGGACCCTAGGGCACACCCAACAAAAAGTCAAGGACAGAACTACAACAGGAAGGGTCCTCCGAGGTCATAGAATCCATCCTCTTTGTTTCACAGATAGGAAACAGAGGCCCACTGAGGCAAAGTGACTTGTCCAAGGTCACACTTGTCTACTTGTCCAAGGTAGTAAAATGACCAAAATGGAATTTAAACTCAAGTCCCATGACTGCAAGTTCAGCACTTTCTGTAACATCAAGCTGGGATGCTTAATCCTTCTTTCTCAGAGCTTCCCTGAACCAAATGAACACCACCTCTCTCTCACAATATGCAAAAACAGAAACAAAAGTACTATTCAAAAGGCACAGGATCCGAGAGTAGGCTCAGCAACTCAAACTAAAAGCCAAGGACCAGGCTAAAGGTAGATCCCACAATTCACACTACTAAAAAAGGAACTAAACTCTCCCTCTACTCAAAAGCCAAGGACCTTGATCTCAGGTTAGATACAGCAATTAACACTATTTAAAAGACAAACCTGAAGCCTTACAAAGAGTATTTAAAAGACATTGACCTGAATCCCAGGATACACCCAAAGGCAAGGACCTAAACCCTCATTTAAGACTTTTAAAAGACAGGGAGCTGGCCCTAGGTAAGTTCAGCAATTCACACTATTTTAAAAAGCAAGGACCTAAACGTTCAGTTACAGTAGTAACAGCAATTCAAACTATTTAAAAGGCAGGAGCCCCAACCTTCACACTACTTGAAAGACATAGCCCTGGATGCAGTGGTAGGTAGGTACAAGGACACTTTACAAGGCAGGAGCCCCAACCTCCACACTACTTAAGAGACTCAGCCCTGGATGCAATGGTAGGTACAAGGACACTCTTTACAAGGCAGGAGCCCCAACCTCCACACTACTTAAAAGACTCAGCCCTGGATGCAGTGATCGGTACAACTGACACTCTATACAAGGCAGGAGCCCCAACCTCCACACTACTTAAGAGACTCAGCCCTGGATGCAATGGTAGGTACAACTGACACTCTATACAAGGCAGGAGCCCCAACCTCCACACTACTTAAGAGACTCAGCCCTGGATGCAATGGTAGGTACAACGACACTCTTTACAAGGCAGGAGCCCCAACCTCCACACTACTTAAAAGACTCAGCCCTGGTTGCAGTGGTAGGTACAACTGACACTCTATACAAGGCAGGAGCCCCAACCTCCACACTACTTAAGAGACTCAGCCCTGGATGCAATGGTAGGTACAACTGACACTCTATACAAGGCAGGAGCCCCAACCTCCACACTACTTAAAAGACACAGCCCTGGATGCAATGGTAGGTACAAGGCAGGAGCCCCAACCTCCTCACTACTTAAAAGACTCAGCCCTGGATGCAGTGATCGGTACAACTGACACTCTATACAAGGCAGGAGCCCCAACCTCCACACTACTTAAGAGACTCAGCCCTGGATGCAATGGTAGGTACAACGACACTCTTTACAAGGCAGGAGCCCCAACCTCCACACTACTTAAGAGACTCAGCCCTGGATGCAGTGATCGGTACAACTGACACTCTATACAAGGCAGGAGCCCCAACCTCCACACTACTTAAGAGACTCAGCCCTGGATGCAGTGATCGGTACAACTGACACTCTATACAAGGCAGGAGCCCCAACCTCCACACTACTTAAGAGACTCAGCCCTGGATGCAGTGATCGGTACAACTGACACTCTATACAAGGCAGGAGCCCCAACCTCCACACTACTTAAAAGACTCAGCCCTGGATGCAGTGATCGGTACAACTGACACTCTATACAAGGCAGGAGCCCCAACCTCCACACTACTTAAGAGACTCAGCCCTGGATGCAGTGATCGGTACAACTGACACTCTATACAAGGCAGGAGCCCCAACCTCCTCACTACTTAAGAGACTCAGCCCTGGATGCAATGGTAGGTACAACTGACACTCTATACAAGGCAGGAGCCCCAACCTCCACACTACTTAAAAGACACAGCCCTGGATGCAATGGTAGGTACAACGACACTCTTTACAAGGCAAGAGCCCCAACCTCCTCACTACTTAAGAGACTCAGCCCTGGATGCAATGGTAGGTACAACGACACTCTTTACAAGGCAGGAGCCCCAACCTCGACACTACTTAAGAGACTCAGCCCTGGATGCAGTGATCGGTACAACTGACACTCTATACAAGGCAGGAGCCCCAACCTCCACACTACTTAAGAGACTCAGCCCTGGATGCAATGGTAGGTACAACGACACTCTTTACAAGGCAGGAGCCCCAACCTCCACACTACTTAAGAGACTCAGCCCTGGTTGCAGTGGTAGGTACAACTGACACTCTATACAAGGCAGGAGCCCCAACCTCCTCACTACTTAAAAGACACAGCCCTGGATGCAATGGTAGGGTCAAACCCTCGCTCGCACTTTTAACAGACACGGACCTGGATCCCACGATACAGACCTCAAGTCACATGATTTAAAAGGCAGGGACCTGACCCGGCCCCCAGACTTTGTAAAGGACGCAGACCGGGTCCAAGGGTCGTTATTTTCGGCACTCCGGAACTCCGCTCCCCCCGGCCTCGCCCCCCTTCCTCGTTCCCAGTCCAGGGCATGAATGGCATCGCGGCCGGCCCGCTCGCTCCCGAGCTCCGGGACGGGGGGCGGACCCTCGGGCGAGGGGCGGCATCCCCCGGCTCAGCCCCCTCCGGCCCCCGCGAGCCGGGCCAGCCCACCCCACGCCAAGCCCGGGGGAGGGGGCCGGAGCGGCGTCCGGGAGCCGGCTCTCTCACCAGGTACAGGGGAGCATAGATCTTCAGGGACTCCTCCCAGGCGCCCCTGGTGACCTGGACGAAGGAGACCCCGCAGGACGGCTGCCAAGTGTGGCCGATTTCGTAGCAGCTGTGAGGGATGGACTTGCTGAACGCCGCCATGTCTGGAAGCACCGTCGGGGAACGGGGGCGGGGTGGGGGCGGGGGAGAGGGCCGGAGGGAGGGGGAGGGAAACGGGAACCCAACGGCCGCCCAGCCCCGCCGGCTCGCGGGAGGTGCGGAGTGGAGGGGAAAGGTCACGCGAGCGGGGTTACTCGAGGCCAAAGTCCTCGGATGATGAGCGCTCGGCGTATCGCAG
Source organism: Bettongia penicillata ogilbyi (assembly GCA_023548195.1). Classification (NCBI taxonomy): domain Eukaryota; kingdom Metazoa; phylum Chordata; class Mammalia; order Diprotodontia; family Potoroidae; genus Bettongia; species Bettongia penicillata. The sequence goes on from JAJHZJ010000017.1 coordinate 4,771,676, forward strand.
GGCGAGGGGGAGGGGCGTGCGGAGGGGGGAGGAGGCGGAGCGTGCGCGCTCCCTCTACCCGCCCCCTCCGCGGGCGCGCGGGCGCGCTGTGTTCCTACTCAGACCACCCTCCCATCTTGCCCCACCGGGGGACCCTCCTCGCCGGGGACTGGGGCAGGAGGAGGTTCGCTCCGAGCGCGTGCCCCGCGCTCCCCCGCCCCCTCCGAGTTCGCCGGGAACGCCATGCGGAAGCGCGCCTTCCTCATTCCCCTCCCCCCCGTAGTCAGCTACCTCTGGCTGGGCTCCCTGGAGGGGAGGGGGGAGGGGGGAGGGGCGGGACGCTTCCTTTCCGGCCTCCCCCTCTTTACCCTCCGCCCCCACTGGGGGGGATGTAGCCTAAAGAGGCCCAGACCTAGAAATAAGAAGCCGGACTTTGCCCCTCTCTAGCTGTGTCCAGTCAACATTAAGTGCCTACTGTGTGCCAAGCCTTATAGTCAGAGGCAAAATATGGGGAGCTCCCAGTCTAATGGGGGGGGGGGAGAAGACAGCGCACAAACAGCTGTGTATTAACTCCATACACAGGATAAATTCGAACTAATCTTGGAAGGCACCAAAAATGGGAATTAGGCGAGTCTTCTTGGACAAGGGGGTTGTGAAGGAAGCCAGGGGGGCATCCCTGGCATGGGGACAGCCCGTGAAAATGCCCTGGCCCGGGGTGGGGTGGCTGGTTCCGGGATATCACTGGATGCGAGAGTAGGGGGGGTCATGTCAGGTCAAAGAAACTGAAGGGGCGGCGGCCACCGATGAGGGGCTATCAACGCTGCAGGATGGCATGGGTTCGGGGTAATAGGGAGCCACAGGAGTTTGCGAGTGGAGAGGGGGGATGCCTTAGGAAAACCACCCTTGACGCCTGAATGGATAGGCTGACTTCGGTGCCTTCCCCGGTTTCGGTTTATTCCTTTGTTAAATGAGGGCGGTTCGACTATGCTCCCATTAGTAACAGATAAGATTTATACAACACGTAAAGGTTTCTTTACTAAGCACTTTACAAATATTTCATTTTACCCTCACAACAACCCTGGTTCCGTATTATCTTCATTTTACAGATGACCACAAACTCCTCTTCCAGGCAGGGACTTGTTTTTTTGTTTCTTGTTTTTCATTTTGTTTTGGCACTTAGTAAGTGCTTGATACATAGTTATAGACTGACTGAGCTCTGAGGGGTTACCCATTTGCTGTGGGAAAATTAGAGAAAAGTTCTTGGAAGAGGTGACATTGAAACAAAGAAATAAACTAAATTAAACCCCTATGCAGTGGTCGGAAAAGCTCTTTCCATATACTGACATCCAACTCATTGAATTTTTGAGATGGACTAACCTCTCTTCCATCTCAAAAATTCCCATTTTGCTAAACACTGAGAATACAATAAAATAAATAAATAAACTGTCCCGTCTGTATTCATCTGTGAAATGGAGATATTTAGGACCAGGGTTGTTGTGAGAATAAAATGAGATATTTGTAAAGTGCTGTATAAATTGTATCTGTTATTAACGGGAGACATGCAAACAACCACATAAAAACCACAAATAAATAAAAGATAAAGTGGAGATAAAGAAAGCTCAAAAATAGCCTAAATAATGCCTTGTTTTGAAACTTTCACCCATCATTTAACTATCTTTAATGGCTTGTCCAGTTCAGTAGATTTTACACTATAAGAGTTAGAACAAACAGTGTCTATCATACATACTATCAGATTTTAAACCGCAAAGTACCTGAGGTCATTCATCTGTCCAACACTCTCATTTTGGATATGAACAAATGTGCCCAAAGGCTTTTTTTAGTGATAGAGCTAGAATATGAACAGAGAGATCATCCAGCCTGTGCTTGAACACTTGCAGTGATGAGAACATTACCATTTAAGGGAGCCATCAATGGGCTAGTAAAAGACCTGTTTGGTGGTGGGTGTTTGTTTGGTTTTTTTAAACTAAAGTTCTTGATCCTGTTGAAATGAAATCTGACTGCACATAACTTCCACCCTGTGATGCTGATTCCACAAGGTTGCTTCCTGTGCTGCATGACAACATTTAGAATCCTTCTTGACAAAAGTCTATCTTCTCTTAGCCAAGCTAAATAAGCCCCAAAACCATTCCCCATCTAACATTAGCAGATGGCTGACTCCTACTTCACTAAGAAGAGTGAAATCTTCTGATGTAACCTGTCTCGCTTTCTTCCATTCTTTAAAACTTCTCAGTTTAACCTGTTTTATTCTTTCCTCTGGTCACTCTGAAAGAGCTATCCACTCTTTATTAAACCTAATCCCTCTATGTATACTTTCTCTCCTATCCCATCCTGCTTCTTCCAGGACCTGATTCCACCAATCATCTTCTCATGCATCTTCAGCATCTTTTCCATCCATCTACAAATTGGTCAGGTCTTCCAAGTACAAAAAGAAAGAAAAAAAAGGCCTTCCCCTTGATCCTTTTAGCCCATCCAGCAACTATCCCATATCACTCTTCCCTTAACTGACAGTTTTCTTGAAAAGGTGCCTACACCCAATTTCAATACTTCCTCACCATCCATTCTCTCTTTAACCCATGATAATCTGGCTTCCGTCCCCAGCATTCAATTGAAACTGCTCTTTCAGGCTGCTACTTTGTTCTCTACTCTGAGGCAGTTGATGCTGTTCCTAGATACTGTCTCCTCCCTTGATCTCAGAAACAAAATCTCCAAGATTTTCTTCCTCTGTAAATGCCAGCTATTACCATTATTTATTATGGTCAGTGTTCCACCAGACTTGCTTCTAGCCCAGTACCTGCAGTCATCACTGAGAGAGAAAATGTTGCAGAGGAGTCCACTTTCCTCATCACCACCACCAACAGTTGACTGAGTGCCACCAGCTAGGCACAAGTATTCCTGGGAGTGGTAGTACCACACAGATGATTAGTCCTGTTTTTATCCTAGTCCTCACAGCTATCATCTGAGGAAATAACACCTGTGAAAAAGGGTGAAGAAAACCCTCTCTACCAAATGCCAACTCACTACCAACCAACTGCCACTCACAGGTCAGGCAAGCCAGCCTAGCTAAAACAGCAATTCACTTCAAAGTAGAGACAGGAAGCAGCACGTGCCAGACAAATCAAACCACCACCACGCCTTGACCACTATCTCCCCTTAGATCCTGATGGAGCCAGAACCGAACCCAGGAACCCTGGGACTAGCAGTGCTTCCAGCCTAGTGTCTGCAGCCATCATACTGGAATACAGCCCCTGTGGAGATGCAGCTTGTCAGCTGCTCCAGACACAACTACTGAAGACCCAGAAAAGAAAGTTCTTGTCACCAAAGCCCTTGGCATGGTCAAATAGCACAACATCAGAAACTGATCTGGTTTTATCAGTAGAAGTGGCCCTAAACAAGAGGCACTGCCATCTACTTTGCCTCTGTCCCCTTAGGACCATAGGACCTTTTCATCTGATGTGAAGCTCAAACCTTCCCTATGTGTTGCTTCCCCCATTAGAATGTGAGCAGCTTGAGAGCACGGACTGTCTGGCTTTTCTGTTTGTATTCTCAGCACTTAGCACATTGCTTCATATATTGTAAGTGCTTAACAAACCATTGATTTCCTCATTCATTTTAATAACTTTGGGGTAGAGGACAGGAGACTGCTGTCTATACTCCACAAAGTCCTGCAATAGTGATTCATCCTAACATGTAGATGACTCTGAGTTCCCAAAGGCCATACCAATGGAATGCCAGCAAGTTCTGCCATGCTAGAAAGGTTTAAGGTATGATCATGGTAACCAACTATACTTGCTTTCTAATGACCAGCCTAGCTACGTACAGAGAAGCTTGTTAGCCGTAAATATGCCACTTTGAGTCACTTTTTTTTAAAAATTGTTTTTATTTTTGATTCCAAATTCTCTCCCTTCCCTCAACCCCTCTGCCTATTGAGAAGGCATGAAGTAATACTCATTATACATATGAAGTCATACAAAATATATTTCAACATTTGCCAAGGGGGGCGGGGCAGGGGTAAGACGAAAAATAAAGGGAAAAAATGTGCTTCAATCTGTGATCTGAGTCTATCAGTCTTCTCTCTAGAAGTGGAAAGCATTTTTTATTATGAGTCCTTTGGCATTTCTGGAATCATGTGATCAATTACTAACTTATTCACAGTTGATTTACATTATTACTATTGCTGTGTACATTTTTCTCCTGGTTCTACTCAATTCACTTAGCATTAGTTCATATAAATATTCCCAGGTTTTTCTGAAACAATCCCTTTCATCATTTCTTACAACACTAGTATTCCTTGACATTCCTATACCATAATTTGCTCAGCCATTCCCAAATTGATGGGCATCCCCTCAATTTCCTATTCTTTGCCACCAGAGGAATAAAGTACTTTAAATATTTTTGTGCATATGTGTCCTTTTCCTTTTACTTTGATCCCCTTGGGATATAAACCTAGTATTGGTATTGCTAAGACAAAGGATATATAGTTTTATAGCCCTTTGGACACAGTTCAGATTTGTTCTCCAGAATGGTTGGACTAGTTCGCAGCTCCTTGAACAGTACATCAGTGTATATCTTCACACATCCTAGAGCCACTTTTTAAAAGGTCTATTAAAATAGCAATGCTAGTATTTGTGTTGACAAGTGGGTCAGGAATACGAAAGGAAGTAGGATACCAGAAGTACTGGTCGCTGCTATTAATACTTAACATACCAATGCAGAGTCAACATCATGAATATATGTTGATAAGCCAAGATAGTCACTAGGATCAGAAGTGGAAAATCAAGGAAATAACCAGACATGGATGTCAAAACCACTTAAACTGGAGGCGGAGCCAAGATGGCAGAGTGAGAGCAACTACTCACCTAAGCTCTAAGACAAACTCCTTCAGATACCTCTAAAAAGAATCTGAATGGATTTTGGAGGGGCAGAATCCAATAGGAGACAGACTGTGGCAAATCTCCAGCCTAGGAGAGACTAGAGGATCAATAGGAAAGATTTGTTGTTCAGGGCTGGCGGATAGGGCTGGTGGAGTGCACAGCGCACAGGTTGTACCAGTGCAATCCCATAGGCCCACCACTGTGGCAGGGCTGAGCAGAAAGCCCCAGGCAGTCTGAGGTAGCGACCGCACTACAGAATCTCAGGCATATCAGACCAGGACGAGAGTCCAGCATAACCAAGCTAGTGAGAGCCACAGAGCCCAAGATAACTGTAGCAGCTGCTCTTGAGACTATCAGCTTGCAGATTAAATGTCTATAAGTCACCTACTTGAACTTCCGGGAGCCAAGATGGCTGAGTGATTAGTAAATGCTCTCCCCCTCCTCTTGTTGACCTCAAAAAACTCATAAAATATTTCCCCAGGAAATCCTAGAACATTGGGATCAGCCAAAGGGGTAAATGGTTTCTTAGAAATGAGGCTAGGAAAATTACGAAGGGGGATCTCTCTTGCTGTGGCTAAAGGGGATCAGTGCAGGACTGGAGTTGTCCCAGACAGCCCTACCTCAGCAAACTGGGAGGAGATCCTGAGCCCCAAGGGGATGAAACCCCACAACCACCAACACCAGGACCCCAGGCGTGCCTCAGCACCCTAGGGGAATTAGGAAGACACTACTGCAGATGTGTTCACAAACCGCTGAGCTTGCCTATGATCTAGTTCAGCAGAGGAGACCTCCTGTGGCCACTTAACACAGCTAGCTCTAGGGTAACTCCAGGGAAACCCAGAAAGACTACTCCTGACCTCTGCTTTCCAAACACCAGCCAACTCAGCATCAGGTAAGCTTCAGTATTTTAGCTTCTAGCTGAAAGAACCAGAGGCCACAACACACAAAGCCTCAAGTTTTAGGCACAAGAACTGTGGGACAGAGCCCTCTATGCCCCAGAAGCAAAGATATACTTTAAAAGCCAGGAAAAAGGTGATCATCATAAGTAAGAAGCAAACCAGAAAAAAAAAAAAAGACCATAGAATTTTTCTGTGGTGACAAGGATCAAAACACAAATACCAAAGAGGTCAGCATTGAGATTGTACTTCCATCTGAAATTTCAGAAGGGAATATGAACTGGTCTCAAGTCCAAAGAGCATTCTTGGAAGAGGTCAAAAAGGATTTTAAAAGCCAAATTAGAGAAATAGAAGAAAAACTGGCCAATGATTTTTAAGATATGAGAAAAATTCACTGAAAAGAATAATTCCTTAAAAAGGAAAATTGGACAAATGGAAAAGGAAGCACAAAACCTAACTGGGAAAACTGGACAAATGGAAAAGGAAGTACAAAAACTAACTGGAGAAAATAACTGCTTAAAAGAAACAATTGGACAGATGGAAAAGGAGAGGCAAAAGTTAACTGAAGAAAACAATTTGACAAAAATTAGAATTGAACAAGTAGAAGCTAATGATTCTATGAGACATCAAGAATCAGTCAAACAGAATCTAAAGAATGAAAAGATACAAAAGCACTTAAACTGAGTGGTTTATACCACAAAAGCAGAATTAAGGATGTAGTGATTTTGAGAAGATATGGGACAATACATTTATCCAGTGTGTTCTCTCAGACTCTGCTTCAGGCAGCACAGACCTTGAACTGACCCAAATGGCTAGGATAGAATACTGGACAATGGATGGAACACTGGGCCTGAAGTCAGGAAGACCTGAGTTCAAATGTGGCCTCAGATACTTAATAGCTATGTGACCTTGGGCAAGTCACTTAACCTCTGTCATCTTCAGTGTCCCCAACTGTAAAATGGGGATAATAATAGCTCCTAGCTCACACAGTAGTTGTGAGGATCAAATGAGGTATTTGTAAAGTTCTTAGCACAGTGCCTGGAATATAATAGGCACTGTTGAAGTCCTAATAAAGCTTCCCCCAACCCCAATAGTCTAACTTCATTACAGGTCCATTGTACCTGCCTAGGCCCCCTCAAAGTCCTAACTTTTTCATATATGCTTTACTAGCTCAGTAGATCAACAGCTGTGTCCCTGAAACTCATAGTTCTCACAAAAACAGCAGGCATGTCTATGTGATGAGAACTCAGCCACTGTCTCTACCTAGGCACTGCCCCCAGATCCATTCCTCAGAAACAGGAGATATTTCCATGCACTCAAGCACTGTCACATCCATCTAGTCCTAGACAGGACCACAATACTCAGCCAATCAGAAAGCAGCAGCACCAGGATGCCCAAGCAGGATGTGGACCCCAAAACAACATAAGGGACTTTTCTCTAAGTAGATACCTGCACAGTAATAGTAAAGACCTGACCTAGAGTGAATTTATGACATAGAGAGGCTTTTTATAATATCATTATCATATATACATAGCCCTCTAAATGGGTTTCTTTATGCATTGTGGGTAATCACATGTGCAGTTCCACTGTGCCTGGGACCCCTCCTCCATTCCCTAATCTCTTAACAAACTCCTCCTGCTTTTTTCATATTAATCGTATTCCTATATTCTATGTAAATTTCTGTTATGTAATTGCATCTTTACCCTATAAAATTCATCTTGCTTTCTCTGAAATTGCTAATTCCTCTTGGAACTTAGCCCACTTCTGGAGAGGTGTCAATCTCAATGAATGCCTATACTTGAATTAAACTGAATTCTTTAAGACGGTTCCACCACAACACATCATGAAACCCCAAAAATTTTTGGCATCCCTGAGTTTAAACCAGAACAGTTTCTATTCCCTTACCCCTTCCCCTAGTCCAGGAAATATTGATATAAAATCCTGCATAAAGCAGGTAGCCATATTGTAAGCCCTGGACAAAACATCTACCCTGTAACTGCAATTTCTTTTATGTTTTGTCTTCTCTAGTTTGAGTTCTTTTTTTTTAACCACATTTACAATAAAACTTTTATTTAAAAACAGAGCCACAGCAAAAATAATAAGCATAGAAAATACTTTTGAAATATTTACAGTGTGGCTATGGAAAAAAGGGAAAGAGAAACTGTTAAACTCTACTATTGACAATTCCCAGACCCTAATTCTATTTGGGGATCTAGGGTGAAACTGGGTAGAACCAGAGAGCAAATAAATTTTCTTCAGTCAACTATTATACATATGTATATGTATATATACATACATAGCTATACACATACATACATATATATACATACACATAGACACATTATATATACACACACACACACACATATTCATTTATATACATATATGTCTATCTTCCCTGCCAATGACCAGAGAAAAAGGTGACAATTGAGAACCAAATACTGTCCACAGGCAAGGTAGGTCAGGAGGAGGTAAGCACTGAGGGCAATCCCTCAAAGTTTCTGGAAGAATAAAGTCCATAGATTTAGAAAGACATTTAACTCCATCAGCAGTGTTATCCTCCCCTCCTTTTACAATTCAGTTAATTAATAATCTTATTGCTCTTCCATACCCATTTTGCCTACAGAGGTCAAGCTTTCTCTCTATTGTGAACTTCTTAAGTACTAGGCACATCTTTTCCTACTATTCCAGCTAAACTGGTAAAACTCACTAAAGTCTATTTCATTCTCAGCAAGGGCCTCTAATTGGTGGTTCAATGGAATATATAAATTAGCCAGCATCGAGGGAGGTGGAAAGTGTGTATGGATGTGTTGTGTATGGATGTGCAGATGTGTTGTGGATGTGTGTGTCTATGTATATGTCTGAGGGCACTGGCTAAATCACATGCAGCCAAGGCAGTAGTTGGGAACCAGAATTATCCCATGCAGAAGGAATGAGTAGTAATACATAAATTATAACAACAATAATACATTCATGAAACAGTTAAGACACATTTGAAGGGGCAATCTTAATTATTCTATTTGGATCCCCAGGACTTAACTCAGTACTTGGAGCATAGTAAATGCTTAATAAATATGTTTTCATTTTATTCATTTATTCAATACACAGATTTATAAATCCCAGATTTATACTGGGAAAAGAAGGGACATGACACAGGTTCTGAGAGGGAATAAATTAGCAAATGAAATAATGTGGAAGCATATATAGGGATCCCAGTTGGTTGTCAGCACTTTTCATTGAGCACTTAGCCCTGCATATTACCATTGCCACATCAGCAATAAGCTTCAGTCAGGATTATTCCTTGTGAGCCAGTCCCCTTTCTACCAGATTTCAGTCACTAGAGATGAAAGTTAAGGTTTCATCATAAAATTGAGCAACTAACTATGGGACACATGTAATTCCCAGAACCTATTCTAAAGTTTCTGACCTTTCTAGTCAATCACTTAATAAAGTACAGATGATTGGTCACATTAGCACTGGTCTTATGAGAATAATTCTTATTGGATGTATCCAGGATTACTGGTTTGGATGAGACTACTCTGAGAACTTAAAAGATGACTAAATAAAAGATAATTGAGCTAAATGTTTTTACCAGTTATTTCTATCAAGAGGAGTAATGAGAAGAGAAATTTTACCTGATGAATATGTACCTGATGGGTAACTGTTGCAAAAGAAAAATTAATTATGATATATGGCAATAACTCTCATGAAGATAAGGCATATGAAGGAGTCCATGCTCTTAAACCTTTGGCATTAATCACTTAAACCTTCCTGGGTCAAATATGAGCACCATCTGTGTCAATATGCCTGATACCACACACCCTGTCCCTAACTTGATTGACTCATCAAATTTTCAGATGACTCTAAGCTGAGAAATATACCTAACAGTGGATTATAAAGTCTGAATCCATAAAGATCTTTACAACCTAAAGCATTTGGACTAAATCTAATAAAAATTGAATTCAATAGGGATAAACGGAAAGTCTTATATTTGAGTGACTTATATTTACAAGTATAAGATGGGGAGAAATGGATAGACGGTGGTCTAGAAAAAATATCTGGGAATTTTAGTAGGCTCTGAGCTCCACATGAGTCAATAGCTGGATATAGCAGCCAAAAAAGCTAGTGTTATTTTGGACTGTATTAAAAGGGGCAGAGCTTCTAGGAATAGGAAAGTGCTAGTCCCACTGTACTCCAATCTTATCAGATTTCATCTGGAACTTTGCATTCATATTTGGGTACGACAGTTAAAAAGAACATTGATAAACTGGAGAGTATCCAGAGGAGGGTAACCAAGATAGCGATGGGCCTTGAGTTCATGATATATGAAGATCCGTTGAAGATAATGGGCATGTTTAGCCATGATGGCTATGTTGAAATATTTGAAATATTGTCATATATAAGACTTAGGCAGAAGACAGAGCCTTGAGCAATGAAGAGAAAAGAGGCCAATTTGGGCTTGATGTCAGGAAAAATTTCCTAATAATTAGAGTTGTCCAAAAGAGATTAAGTATTGCCTGAAGAGGTGATGAGCCTCCTTGGAGGTCTCTAAATGGAAGTTGGATGACCACTTGTCAGAGATGTCATAGCAGAAATTCCTTTCATGTATTGGTTGAACTGCATGGCCTTTGAAGCCACTTCCAATTTTCAAATTCTGTCATTCTAGATTTGGGGGAGACCATCATTAAAGTACTTATCACAAGTGGTCAATAGGGACAAGAAACAGATGGCAAGGACATCTCTGAAAAGCAGTGGACAGTAACATAAATATTCTGGATTAGGAAGTCCCCACTGCTCAGTAAACATTGTTGCTTTTGACAAACATTGTCTAACAAAGACAAACATAAGGCCCAATCCTATTGTTTCTGTGAGTTACAGTTACACAAAACTTTCTTAATATCTTATTTGGCAGCCTGGTGTCCTAGAAAGAATAATGCTTCTAGAGTCAGAAGACCTAGATTTGAATCCAAGCTCTACTAATTACTACCAATGACTCCTTGAGCAAAACATAGAGTATTGGACATTTCAAACTGTATGTCACAGAGACATCTTAAACTCAGTAAGTCTAAAATTGAACTCATTATCTTTCTTCTTATCTTTCCTTACCTCTTCCAAACTTCCCTGTTTCTGTCAAAAGTATCATCATTCTTCCAGTGTAAAAAGTTCATAAGCTTGGCATCATCCTGTACTCCTCACTCTCCACCTCATATTCGAATCAGTTGCCAAATCCTTTACTTTCTCTTTTCACATCTCTCACATCTAAGCCCTTCTCTCCACTTACACAGAAACCACCTCAGTTCAGGCCCTCCTCATCACCACTCATTTATTACAATAGTCCTAATTCATCTCCTTGTCTCAAGTCTCTCTCTACTCCATTCAACACCCTGCTGTCAAAGAAAGTTAGTTTTCCTTAAGCATACATCTAACTACATGATTCCCTGTCTCAAACAACACCATTGGCTTTGTATTACTTCTGAAATAAAATATAAACTCGATTTTAAAACTCTATACTATCCTGATCTACCTTTCCAACTTCACTGGTTATTACTTGCACTCTGTAATCCAGTCAAACTGGACTTCTTTCTGTTCCTCACCCATGACACTTTATCTCTCATCTCTACATCTTATCACTGGCTATCTCACCTTACCATAATGCACTTCCTCCTTACCTTTACTGCTTAAAGTCTCTCTCTTCCTTTCAGATGCAGCTCAGAAACAATCTTCTGCACGAAGCCTTTTCTTGTTTCCCCAATTACTAGGGTCCTTCCTCCAAATTATCTAATATTTAACTACTTTGTATATATAATTACACACACACAAAATGGGTGATGTCTTAGATACTGAGGTCCTTACTTGAACTAAACTGCCAAGCATTCAAACTCTGCTTCAGAGAGCCCAGCTCTGATGGGCCGGCCACATTGTTCGAATGCCAAACATACGCTTGCCAAAAAGACCATTTTATGGAGAACTGACATGGGACAAGCTCTCACATGGTGGTCAGAAGAAGCAACACAGGGACATTCTCAAGGTCTCTCTTAAGAACTTTGGAATCAGTTATGTGACATGGGAGACACGAGCATAGGACTGCTCAGCATGGCCTGCCCACCTCAGAGAAGATGCTGTCCTCTATGAGCAAAGCAGAATTAAAACAGCTCAAAGGAAACACAGAATGTGCAGATTTAGAGAATCCACCCCAAATGTTCACAAGGACTATTTGTGCCCAATCTGTGGTAGAATTTAATTCAAAGCAGAACTGAGGCAACTCAAAAGAAACGTGAGATACACAAATTTAGAGAATCTACCCCAAAATGTTCACACAGACTATTTGTGCCCAACCTGTGGTAGAGCATTTTGAGCTCATATTGGTCTGATCAGCCACAGTTGGACACATTGAAACTTGACTCTAACAGAGTGATGTCATTTTGGTCCTCTTTGAGAACGAAGGACAATAACCACACACACACACACCCACACACATGATCTATATATGTATTAATTTTTGATTTATGGGGCATGTACTTGTTGTCTTTCCCATTAGGATGTAAACTCATTGTGAGTAGAGGTTGTTTCATTCTTTTATTTGTGTGCCCAGCACCTAGGTCCCTGCTTAGAACATAGTAGGCACTTAATATTTGTTGATCGATCGTTAATCTTTAAAATTAAGTAGTTGGACTAGATGACCTCTGACAGCCCTTCCAACTCTCAATCTATGATCCCATCATTGTGTTCTGGGACACAAAGTGACATAAAAATGGCTTACAGTTTTAAAGAGCAGCCTGATGTAGTGGAAAGAGTGCTCATTCTGGAAGTAGAGGACCTGAGTTTGAGTCCCACCTCTTGTATCTGCTAGCTTCACAAGCTTAAGGTTATTTAATATTAATAATATTTAAGTTGACTCATCCGTAAAATGATGAAGATGATACTGTTAACTCTGCCTTAAAGGCCCAGAGTAAATGGCATATAATGGCTATGAAGGAGTTTGTAAAACTAAAAGAGATAGGAACTGGGCCTGTGATTTTGTTGTTATATGGAACTCTTGGATGAGGAAAATCCCTTTGCCAATTCAAGTTAGCATTGGGTAGGGAGAGGTAAAATGTAGCAAATTATCTCATACAAAAGAGGCATGAATGGCAGAACTGTGACAGTAAAAGGAATGGATGGAGGGTGGATAGTGTAGGAAGCTTATTCTTGTTGAAACTGGGTTAAAGAGGGAATGATACATGTATAATTAGTAGGGTACAAAAGTCTTAACTTACAGAGAAATAGGAGGACAAAGATATTGGATAAGGGAAAAGACTCTTAGAAGGGAAGATTAAGAAATAGGAGGACAAGGGGATAAGGAAGAGACGTGGAAGAATATGCAAATTAGAGAGGCAAGAAGTAAATTGGATTTTGGGGAGTGATAAGGTAAAAAGAGATAGAGAAGGATAAATTGTGAGGAAAAATAGGATGGAAGGAAATACACAACCATTAATTATAACTTTGAATGTTAATGGGATGAATTCACTCATAAAAATGTAAATGGATAGCAGAATGGATCAAAGACCAGAACCCAAATATGTTATGAGAAGCACATTTAAAAATGAGAGACACGCATAAAGTAAAAATAAAGGGTTGGAGGAGAATTTATTATGCTTCAGATGATGCAAAAAAAAAAAAAGACAGGGGTAGCAATCATGATCTCTGACAAAATTAAAGGTAAAATAGATTTAATAAGAGAGATAAGCAGGGAAAGTGTGTTAAAAGATATCATAGATAATGAAGTAATACCAAAACTACACACGTGTGCCAAATGCTATAACGTTCAAATTTTTAAAGGAAAAAGTAAATTAATTACAGGTGGAAATAGATAACAAAACTATAATAAATAGTGGGGGATTTCAACTTTCCCTTCTCAGGAAGGGAAAGGAATTCTGAGGTAAATGAATATTCAAATGAACTACGAAGGACCCATGAAGGAAGATGCCTACAGAGAAAGAAGTGATATATGAAACTATGTTTCGTACAGTTTTACATGTACATCTGTGTCAAATATTGGCCTTCTCTAGGTTGGGAGGGAGGGAGGGAAACAGCTTGGAACTCAAATTACCAAAAAATATATATTTAAGTTAAAAAATATTACTTGATGACAGTAGACGGTTGAAAATGGAAGATGTATGCCTGCTAAGTTGGGTAGACTTCAAGAGTGTAATGGCATCCTATCCACCATAATTATCCCGGAAGTGCAAGGATGTACCCAATTTGGAGAAATGGTCTACCACTACCATTATGATCATTAATCCCCAATTAGAGGGACAAATCCTTGAAAAAGATGGCATTCCTTCTCAACCAAGAAGAGGGCAATATAGATTATAGCTAAGACAAGTCAAATTCTAGCCCTAGAAAGAATACCAGGCTTGGGATCAAGAGACTTGGGTTTGAATCTTAGCTCTGGCACTCCCGACAAAGTTGTGTGATCATTGGCAAAGTAGTCACTTCACCTTTCAGTCTCAGTTTTCTCCTCTATAAGACAGGAATCATGTTTCCTGCAATGCCTACCTCTTGGAGTTGTAGTATGGCACAAGTGAAATAAGATGCATAGGATTATGGGATGCTTAAGTTGCTATATAATTGCTAGTTCTTATTCTAATGAGTATCTGCACTATTGGAGGGCACATCATCATGCATGAGATTATGGATCCAATGAAGTGTTATCATGATGATGTCACCTAATGAGGGTCTCAGTGCCACAGCATTCAGGATGCCTGCAGCATGCCATAATGCATCTGGAAAGCCAAATCTCTACCTGCTCCTGGAAGCTTTTAAAACCCCAAAGGGAATAAGTCAATGGGAAAGTGATGAAGACCTGAGAAACAAAGAGCAATCTGGCATCTCTCTGCTCATCCATTTTGTCTGGCACTAAGCTGCAACAAAGAATATCCACCAGTGTTTTTAGGCCTGTAGCAGTATATCATTCCACAGAGTGAAATGAGAAAAGAATAAGACTTCTTGGAAATAGCAGACTCAGAGTAGGTAGACTTGGTCTCTTTGGGGGAGATTCTAGTAGGCTATTGCTATAGTGACAAAAAACAGGTACCCTACAGTAAATGATATCACATCTCCAGAGCTGTCTTATTGGCTCATGGTTCCCTCAGTTATCACTGTAACTTTCTTCTCCATTGCCAACATCTCTGTAAACCAACATGTTGTGGCAAACTTGGAACATATAAAGAACACAACAATGGTAATAATTACTTCCATTTATTATCATCATTGTGAATGAAGCACATTCTGAGGGGCAAAAATCCTCAGGCTTATAATAATAATGGCTAGCATTAATATAGTGCTTTCATGTATATTTTGTAATGGAGCCTCCCAAAGATGATGTGAGGTAGGTGCTATTATCATCTCTATCTTAAAGATGAGGAAACTGAGGTTGTGACAGGTTAAACTGACTTGCCCAGGGTTGTATATTGGGTAATATCTGAGGTAGAAATTCATAGCCAAGTCTTCTGACTTTTAACTTCAGCCAGTGCTCAAAAAAGTTCAGGGAGGGTTCCTGCAATTCTATAAATGGCTACTTCTACTGTGCCTTTGAAAGCATCCACATTTCTAGAACACTGGAGGATGAATATCTGAATAACACAGAGGAGCCAAGTCTGGAAGAGTTGAAGAGATTGGGAGGGGTCTATTCAGGTGAAACTCTTTTTATCTATACCTGAGAAAGGGGCTTCTTCAGTGTCAAATAATAGGATGAACTGGTGACAAAAATGTGTAGTTCCCAGGATTTAAGGGTAGGGAACCTACCCCAGGTACTACTAGAGCCTTCTCAATGATTGTGACTATACAAAGCATGATGAAGCTTCAGTCTATCTGCAGCCCTTTGAGGGGCTCAGTAAGAACCCTGAAAAACATATGGAGCTCCTGGTTTCAGATGATGATCTATCTCATCTAGGTCCCTTTCATAGAAAGTCTCTAATTCCCTGGCCCTCTTCAGTACAGAAAACAAGAAGGCACCTGCCAGATGAATTATTGGATGGCAGTAATTTGGATGTTCAATATAAAATAGTGGAAAGGGTCTTGGACTTGCCTCAGCTCTGACACTCACTGTGTAGCAGCACTCAGCAAGTCACTTAACCTCCTCTTATTTGTAATATAGGAATGATGATACTTATACTACCTTGGTGGTATTGTAGGGAAAGTGCTTTGTATTTCTCTTAGCTTCAGGTTCCTGATGTCTGTTCAATTTTCAACAGAATCAGAGTTTGTGAATTCAGATTTCATCAGAGCTGAATTTTTATCTCCCTTCTCTCAGTAGAATGTACATTCCCCAAGGGCAAGGACGATGTTATTTTTAAACTTTGTGTTCTTAGTGTCTCACTGTGAATTTTCATAGATCTGTGCTATGATTTGAGCATATTGGAACTCATTCATTATCTCCCCACCTCTGTGCTTCTGGTCCATGCTTTTCCATGGATCCTCCATAGACTATTATCCTTCATCAATGCTGTTGTGGGAATAGGTTTCATGAAGGCTGGGCTCCTTCTCCTCGTTCTATTACCTCTGTCAGCCTGGCATTGACATTGGTAGCAAGTTACCACTCTTCGGCCCAATCACCACCTTATGACTTGTCAGGATAGTAAACTTACCCAAGTATCCAATAATCTAATATAATCAACAAGCTTTTACTAGTGTAACATGAGATCTGCTAATGATTCCAGTCCTTGTGAGCTTACCCAAAGTGCTTAGCTGAGGCAGTTGCACATGCACTTTAGAGCATGCAAAGACAGTCTGTAACTAGTTCTGGTCTACTAACTCAAGGTAAGAGGAGCCTCTTTGATTGACTATGTGTTTCAAACTGGGTATGTAAGCAAAAGGTACAGGTTGACCAGTACCTGTCCCTTCTCTTGATATGACTTCTTCCTTCCTAGTGCCATTCTGGTGAGAGAAGAGATGGTTGTGGTTGTTGTGTTCATCCTTCATTTTTGAAGAAGACCATGACATCAGAGAAATAATGACATGACTCGCATTGGACTCTGTTTTGAGGGAGGGAGGACTAACAATGCTATAAGAAGAGATGCCTTGAGCCCTCCCTATCTGAGATCAATCTGTGGCCTATGAAAATCGGCCTTGGTTCTTTACCTTAAAATTGTGTTCTTTCATTTTATGTGAAGAAGATTGGAGGCTATGGTTTTGTCATTTTCAAAATGTCAGGAGAATAAACCATCAAGATGTCCAGCAGTGGAGTCCATAACAGGGTGTATAGCCAGCCAGACCAGCTTTAAGGCCCTGAGGAGCAAGGAGTTTACATCAAAGCTTACTTAAAAAAAAAAAAAACCTTTAATTTTCTTGGAGTTTTTTGGTCTGTTTTCTTTTGCAACAGGGCTAATACAGAAATACATTTTGTATGACAACGCATGTATAATCTACAGCAAATTGCTTGCCTTTCCAATAATGGGGGAGAGGAAAGAAGGAGGGAGAGAATTTGGAACTCACATTTGTTTAAAGAATGTCAAAGATTGTATTTACAGGTAATTGAGAAAAAAATAATTTTTTTAAAAGAAAGAACATAGCCAAATGTTGGCCAAGGAGAGGTCTTTCTTAAAGAAGGTTTACTAATCTTCAGTGAGTAGCATAGACATTCACAATGAGAGCCAAATGGAGAGTGGATTGAAAAGCATTTGAAAGATTTGCTGCTATAAGTCAGAATTCTAGCCTTTTGCCCTGAGTTTCTTTGTATCGGCAGGTTTCTTTTCAAGTATCCAAATACTTTGCTAATGTTACTGAAAGCTATTTTATGTGTTCTAATTACACAAATTACTTGCTAACTTTTAAGCAAGAAATTATCTCAAAATACCCTTGTGTCTACTGATGTTTCAAGGTAAGGGAATTCACTGAAATATTTCCCATTTGCCAGATGTAATACTTTCCAAAATAAACGTTGGATGAACTGTGCAATTTATGCCATGTGAACCCTTTATTTCACACAGTAATATTTTGTAGTTTGTAGGAGCTTGGACTTTTTCCAGAAGTGAATGTCCTTTAGTACAGAGGCCCTTATGTTTCATACTAAGAAATAAAAATCACACTTCTGGCTGCCCTTTCCTAACAGAAAGCTGTTTCAACCAATGCATATGGAAACATACATGTGCTCGCACTCAGATAGACAAACTCTAGCTCAGTAGGAGGTTTGCAAGTCCACAAACAGGCTGTCTCTCTTTTGTGGAAAAAAGGAAGGAGAACAGAGAATCACAACAAACAAGGAAAGGGGTCACTAAGATAAAGTTAAAAGGGGTGTAGAACGGAGTATATTACTTAGGGCTAATTGCCAGTAGTCCTTAATAGAGATGAAGAATGATAGATTATGATTAAAACATTTAAAATAGGGCTTCATGATCTGCCCCTCCTCACTCCTTAAGGAAATTATGGTCAGACCCAGGAGGGCCTGAGAGCTCTGGCATTGTCAAGAGATATCCATTCTACAACGTACCTTTAAAAAGGTCAGTAGGTGCTGGGACTAAAAATTCAGATATATATTAGAGTGAATTTGTAGTAGACCCAGAGTTCTGGTCCAAAATGAACCCTCAGTCCTACTTTTTGGTGAGCTTTTTCCCTAAGATTACACTGGAGCTAAACCTTTTTCCCAGTCTCCTAGGATAGATCTGTATACTGGGATGGGTTTTGGAATCAAACCAACATTCAGTGGTAGAGCTCGGGATTGTCTTCCCCACAACATAATGACCTGCTGTTTTTCCATGAGAGTACAGACTAATGTTTTGTTATTCCTCGTGGATGTTAGTATAAAGAGGACATTAACCTGGGTGTAGCTGCAGGGATGCAAAGCAGAGGTCACCAGTGCTCCTGGGTTGCTAACAGACTCCTTAGGTTTGTTGAAACTCCAAGGTAATTTATAGGGGGTTCTTTCTGGTCATAGCTGCTAGGAGTTGTAATGGGAATTAAAAAGGGATTTGCATACCAAAACCTAAATATCAAGAAGATCTAGAGAAATTCCAAGTAAGGGGAGCAAAGTCTTTGGAAAAGAAAGAGCTTAGCTTGGAGGTCTCTTTTCAATACACATTGGGTCCAGCTGTAGGCTAACTAACAAAAGAGCTGAAAAGTGTTGACTGACCCTAGGGATGGGCAATCTCACAAGAGTGATAATTCTTTTCCAGCTCTCTTTCCAAAAGAAAGATCCCTAAGAAGCAAATACTCAGCAAATGGCTACAACTAAGCAGGGAAGACGATGAGCAGATAGGGGAACAGCAAGAGGTAGCTTTGGAAGCAGAGAAGTGGAGCTGCAGTGAAGTACGATTTCTGGAAGATGGAGCTGTGAGGCCTTCCAAAGGAGAATAAACTGTGACAGTTAGCAATCCAAGAAATATTCCATCTTCAACCAACAGCATGAGAATCTATGTGAAATTATGCCCACTTCCATATGGAATAATATTCCCTTATTACTTACTTTATCCTTTTTTCTTAAGTAAAAGTTTTGCTATTTGACATGTTCTGTTGGTAGAGAATGCCTTGAATGGGGGCTTTCTTGACTGTTTAGCAAGTTTGAATAAAAATGAACATTATGTTGTCCTAAATTATAAAAATTTTGCTTTGGTGGCTTAATATTGCACAGGATTTAAAGCTCAAAAGACTGTAAAACATTTTCTAATCTAACACCTTTTATTTTGCAGATGAGGTTAAGCGACTCATCCAAGTTTACATAGGTGTAATAAATAAATAGCAGATCCAAGGCTCAGACCCAGACCTCTTGACTCCTAATTCAGTGCTTTTTCCATTACCTTACACTATCTAGATACATAACCAGGCTTATATCTATGTATTTTCACTTTAGAGACATACTGAAGAACAAACATTACAATAAAATGTCACATTAAAAATCCATCCTGACTATCTTAGTGACCAGGCCCCCAAAGAGTTATTTTCATGGACTTCAGGGTATTCAGGTTTGAATAGGATAAGGTTAGTCACCAAAAATAACTAGAAAACTGCTAAAGATCATCGTTGTTGTTTCCTTTCATTGGCCTGGGGAATCTATTGTTTGGGACTCAGGTCAATAAGCATCATTGTCCTTGGAATTGAAAGATTTACAAAGAAAGACAGGGTGTTCATCTGAAACTCACCTGTTTCTCTGCTGTTGCTTTTACATCTCTTCTCAGTCTCCAGAAGACACAAGTTTCAATAAGCATAGCCCCAAAGAAGAGAAGTGAGAAGATACCTCTCCCAAATTCTTTGCAGATGTGGGAGATTCATGGATGTGGAACATTGTATATATGTTTAGATTTTTTTTTGATGGATTGATGGATTTTACTGATTCTTTTTCCTCTCCTTTTTCTTAAAAATTTTTTTTTATATGGCATGTCTCTCTGTGGAAGGAGAGAGGTATAAGACAATAAAGTTGACACTACTTACCTCACAGAGTTGTTAAGAATATTCAGTTAAAAGACAACACTACTGAGATAAACTATTTGACTAGTCTGACAATCACTATTAGATAAAAAGCTTCTGGGAAAACTGGTCAGTAGTATGGTAAAATTAATATTAGACCAACATTTTACACCACATATGGCTCCAAATGGAAACATAGATATAAAAAGTCAGATCATAAATATAAGAGAAGCCAAGAAGAAGCTGCCTTCTTGGTAGTGTTAGTCGCTGGGCCCATACAGGGGGTAAAGAGGATCACAGAAGATAAAATGGACAATTTTAATGAGAAAGTATTTAAGTTTTTGCACAAACAAAATCAACTAAAATTAGAAGGGAAATAGTTAAATGAAATGATAATCTTTGCAGCAAGTTTGTCTGATAAAGATGTCATTTCCAAATAAATACGAGTTATTTCTAATTTATAATAATAAGAACCATTCCCCAATTGATAAATATTCAAAGGATATGAATAAGCAATACATCATACCTTGGAGATATTGCAGGTTCAGTTTCAGACTACTGATAGAACAAATATCACAATACAGCAAGTCACAGGAATATTTTGGTTTCCCAGTGCATATAAAAGTTATGTATATACTGTGCTGTAGTCTTTTAAGTGTGCAATAGTATTATGCCTGAAAAAACAGCAGACATGCCTTAATTTAAAATACTTTATTGCAAAAAATTGCTAACCAGCATATGAGCAAGTCATAATCATTTTTGCTGGTGGAGGATCTTGCATGATGGCTTGATGTTGATGGTTGTCAACTGATCAGGGTTACTGACAATTAGGGTGGCTGTGGCAATTTCTTAAAACTGTCTTAACTAAATTTGCCACATCAATTGATTCCTCCTTTCATTTGAATACTTAGTAACCATTGTAGGGTTATTAATTGGTCTAATTTCAATACTGTTGTGTCTCAGGGAATGGGGTAGCCCAAGGAGAGGGAGAGAGACAGGAATGCTCTAGTTGGCTGAGCAGTCAGAACACACAACATTTCCCTATTAAGTTTGCAGTCTTTATATGGGTGTAGTTCATGCCACCTCAAAACAATTACAATAATAACGTTAAAGATCATTAATCATAGATCACCATAGCAAAGGAAAAAGTTAAAATATTGAATTGAAATGTTGAATTTATATTAATGAAAAAGTTTGAACACTTGTGAGATTACCAAAATGTAACAGAGTGCATGCTGTTACAAAAATGGCATCAGTAGACTAGCTCAGTGCTGGGTGCCACAAACCTTCAACTTGTAAAAAGAAAATATCTGCAAAGGACATAAAACTAAGTGCAATAGAATGAGATATGCCAGTATTCAAAGGAGAACTTTACCCAGTTGGTGAAACTATGAGACAAGGGAAGAAGGCCTTTGGGCCTCCATCAATCCCTGCCCACTATCTGGTCACTAGAGATGGTCTTTGACTTTTTAATTGTTCCTTTCTGCCCTAGGAGCAAAGAATGGAATCTCTGATCTGGCCTCAGAGTCTGAGACACAAGCATTCCAGAGTCCAAGAAATTCAGGCTAGGGTGACAACCTGGACTTCGACTCAGAAGAAGCTGTCACTTATATGAACTTGTTGGGGCCAAGATAATAGAGGAACTGAGCTAAATTTTATTCCCCTCGAATTGAGTGATTTAGGGAAAAGTATGCCCCTGAGGTACTAAGGAAAATGTTTTCATATTTTTACTATATTGTTGAAATAAATGTCCCCTGAAAAAGCAAATCCTATCATGTTTAAATTGTGATTAAATTAATGATTAAATTAAATGTGGTGCTAGTCACTGGGCTCATAAAAATGGGGGAAACATGGCAGACAATGGCTTGATCTAATATCAGAGAAAAGAGACAACCTCAGATCAGCCAGAGAACCCTGAAACCCTGATGCCTGTGTGTATATGTGTGTCTGTGTGTGTGTCTGTGTGTGTGTGTGTTTGTGTAGTGGGAGGGGGAAGGAAGAGAATTTAACAGACTTAACAAAACAGATCTTCACATAGAGTTCAACATTAACTATGTTATTTCTGTATGCCCATATGTTGTATCACAATATGTCTGCTTTGAACAGCTTAGTGCTATCCCCTACCCTAATGACATTGATATTACCAAAATGGGATCTCATGCTCTATCTTTGACTCAGTTTATTACTGTCAGCTTTTAACAGAATTATTGTAAGGCTCAAAAGAGATGATGCCTGTAAAGTAGCATGCAAATAGATAGACATTAGCTATTTATACTATATTTTGCTACACTGGTTGTCTGTTTCAACTTGTCAGTATCTTTCCTAACGCTAGTCTCCAGAATGAAACACAATATTCCTTCTTTCAGAATTGTAGATGAGCATTCTCCAACCTTTTTGATCACATACCCTATCAGTAAAAAAAAAAATCTTTAGCTCATATTCCAAATATATGTATATTTATTGATAAGTTATATACGTATGTTATTCTAATATGTAATACTTATTATCAAACATAAAAATAGGAATTTTTAAAATATGAGATAAAGATGAAATGAATAATATTGATAAATAGCTTCTTGGTTTCATTAATAAATTTTTTTCCTGTAACAGCTGCCACTTATGCCCACAATTCTACAATCCTTTTTCTCTTCACAACAATTTATGAAAAATGGCATTTCTTCATTGTTAAGAGTAACGAGGTTACAACTTGAATAAAAAAAACTTTAAAAATTGGTCAAATAGAACTTAAACTTCTTGTGGACAGATTGTTTATTTTTTGTCTAGTATCTCTAGCCTAACATATAGCAGGTACGTAAAAAATGCTTGTGGAGTGATTGCTTTATCTGAGAATCACTTTAACAACAAATGAGTATATTTAGTTGGCATATGTGTATGTATTTATTTGATTAATCACAAATCACTGTGGTCTGTTTCTCCTTGACTCATGGAATCTGCCCCCACAGTTAAAGTTTGCTTACAGCTCTTCAAAGAGCCAGCCCAGGAGATAAGCAGTCCCCCAGCCTCTATCTCTGTTGATTTGTTGGCTGCTTCAGATAAGGAACCTGGAACACGGAAGGAAATGGAACAAGCAAACGTACATGCCATGAAGCCAGAAAACTCCATTTGGCTTTTTTTCTGGTCCAGCAGCACTAAATGAAAGTAAGATTACACTGTTATTTTTGTCTTGCACCTATGACTCCAGGCTCAACATTGAAGATCTGATGTGAATAGCTTGGAATGCTGGAGCTGTCTTTTAAAATGCCTGCCTGACCAGACAGACACAGGAAAAGGACACCTCTGACTGAAAGGCTCAGATAAGATCCCAGGACAAAGAATAACCATTTATTGAACAGTTTCAAAACAAGAAAGTGTTTTTTTTTTTTTTTCCTGAGGAGGAAAAAAAAGACTCTAGAGTGTACTGGAAACCGGATTTGTATGCAAATTCCTATCTCTTGGAATGACAACAAAATCATCAGTATATGTGGCAGACAGTCACCCATAAGTACAATTTAGCTGGCCCAAAAGAACCGTAAAAATCTCAAGTTTCTCAGGATCCCTCTTCGTGCTCCTTATGCGTACCCAGGAGCCAGAGGGGAAACTTGTTCATGCAATACAGAAAAGGGATGGATGTTCCCTGAGAAAGAACCTTTATGATGGTTCTTGCCTCTTCTCCCTCACAAACTGCTGCCATTTATCCTAAGCCTAGCTGGTACTCTGCTCTGCTCTTCTCTCCTCATTTGAGGGTTATACAAGAGACTCCAAGTTGCAAGGAAGGTAATGGAAAAGGCACAGAATTAAAAGATGACATCTATCACCAGCCAGTCAGGGTATAGCTGACACAATTCCTGCTGCTGTTGTCACCCCTATAAGGGACTGGTCACAGATGGCTGATCATTTGTGTTCCCACATTGATAAATTCTGAAATTCTGGACACATTTATATCTATTCAGATGAGGTGGCAGAGTGTTCATTCCATTCTTCAGCCAGCATTTCTTGAGTAACCAACGGTATGGAAGATGCCTTGAGGAGTGAGTGCGCTGGTGCACTATGATCAGTTATTTAGGAAAAAAAAAACCCATACAACAGGAAGCATCTAGAGGACAAGTAGAAGACAAGCTATTTGAAATAGCACTCTAATTGCAATTCTATCACTTTAGGAAAATAGCAACCTCTCAGCCTTAGCTTTTCTCATCCATAAAATAGGTTAATAAACCCTATACTTCCTACTTTATAGAGGCATTGTAAATATCAAATGAGATCAGTGTAAAAGCACGTAGAAAATTAAACTTGCCTTTACCCTACCTTGGCCATGCCTGTCTTTGTAGTTGAAGGACAGATCAAAAAGATTAGTGGGAGGAGCTTCTAGGCAGAGCTAAACTTCAATTCTTGAAAGAAGTGATGCAAACTCATTGGAATAGGGCAAGGTGTCTGAAACCTTCAGGCTGCTGCCTGTCCACATCTAATAAGATCCCCGGACCTTGCATCATGTACTCCAAATGGAGGGAGTCCATCAAAAAGAGCTCCTTGCTGCCTCTAGGATGAAATAAAATATATGGGTAGGTATACCAAGGTAGCTGAATTCTGCAGAGTATTAAGGGGAATAAAGTGTAAGGAGGGAAGGAAAGGGATCAAGTTATGGAAAGGTTTAAATACCAAACCAAAAGACTTCATATTTGATCATACATATAATATGGAATAGGCAACTAGGTGGCATAGTGGATGGAGTGCCAGGCTTTGAGTCAGGAAGACCCATCTTCTTGAGTTCAAATCTGGCTACAGATATAAACTGTGTGACCTTGGACAAGTCACTTAATCATGTTTGCCTCAGTTTCCTCATCAGTAAAATGAGTTGGAGAAGGAAGTAGCAAATCATTCCAGTATCTCTGCCAAGGAAATCCCAAATGGGGTCAGGAAAAGTCAGACACAACTAAAAAATGACTGAACAAAGAAAATAATAATAATAGGGAGTCACTGGAACTCCAAGGGTAAAACAGTAATATAGTCAGACCTACATTTTGTTAAAATCACCTTGACAGATGAGTAGAGGATGGATTGGTGTGAGGAGAGACAAGGTAGGGAGGTAAGTTAGAAGACCATGAGACAGTAGTCCATGAGAGAGATGATGGGGAAAGTTCAGTAGCTATATAAATCGAGAGAAGGGAGTAGATCCGAGAGATACAACAGTAGAAACAAGATTTCACAACAGACTAGATATATAAGGAGAATGATATTGAGGATTCAAAGATAATAAGTCTGTTGACTGAAAGGATTATGTTGTTCTTGGTAGTAACATGGAAGTTCAGAAGTGGAGAGGACTTAGGGAGGAGTGGAAGATGATAGTTCCTTTTTGTCCTTGTTGAGTTTGAGATGACTACAAGTCATGCATTTCAAGATGTCCAAGAGGAGGTGGGAGTTCATGACTATAATTTAGGAGATATAATATGGTTGGATATAGAGATATGAAAATCCTCTGTATAGAGATGATAATTAAACCCATGGGAACTGATGAGTCATCAAGTGAGATAATATGGAGCAAAAAGAAAAATAAGGACTGGAACAGAGCCATGGTGGATACCTAGAGATAGGGGACATGAAATGGATAAAGAGTTAGTAAAGGAGACAGAAGCAATAATTGGACAAATAGGAAGAGAATCAGGAGAAAAATGTGTCATGAAAACTTAGAGGGGAAAGGGTATTCAAGAGGATAAAGTGATCAACATGCTGTCAAATATAGCAGATGAGTGGGGGAAAAAAGCACTGAGATTGAATTTGACAATTAAGAAATCATTGGTAACTTTGGAAAGGGTAGTCTCTGTTGAATGCTGAAGTTAACTAGATGCAGAAGATTAAGAAGCTAGTGAAAGATAAAGGAAGCAGAGGCACCCAGAGTAGACAAGTTTATTGGAGAAGGGGAGGAGAGATAAAGGATGGTTTTAGCTAGCAGGGTTGTTGATCTGGGATGGTTGAGATATGGGAATGATTCTAGGCCTGAAGGAAAGAGAGAGTAGACAGGAGAAACCAAAGATAACAAGTAGGGGAAAGAATGGGTGTACTTTGCTGGATTTGTACTGGGCTAACCACTGAGATACCAAGAAAAACAAAAAAAAACAAAAAAAAAACATACACAAAAAAAGCAGAAGAAAACCACCAAAAAACCCCCACCCTATCTATGCATTTGAAATTATCATCATTTAGGGAGCAAGTGTTTACTTACAATGGAATGGACCACTCAGCAGAATAGAAAAAGGGAATACTTACTAGCTGTATTACCCTAGACAAGTCACTTAACCTCTGTTTGCTTCAGCTTCCTCATCTGTAAAATGGGGCTAATAATAGTATCTACATCTCACAGTTGTGTGGATTAAATGAAATAATAATTATAAAGTATATAGCACAGTACCTGGTGCATAATAAGCACAATATAAATGTTAACTAATATGTATTATTATTATTAAAAACTGTATTTGGATAACATAGTTTTAATGTAAGTAACCAAATGCAAAATGAAATCCTATTTTATAAATGAAAAAATTAAGGATGAGTAGTTACCACTTGCTTAAGGTGATAGAATTGCAATTAGAGTGCTATTTAAAAAAAATTAAATTAAATAGCATGAGACAGTTAGATGGTGCAATGGATAGAGTATTGGGCTTAGAATCAGGAAGACTCATCTTCCTGAGTTCAAATCCAGGCTCAGACATTTACTAGCTGTGTGACCCTGGGCAAGTCACTTAACTTGGTTCCCTTCAGTTTCATCATCTATAAAATGAGCTGGAGAAGGAAATGGCAAACCACTCTAGGATCTTTGCCAAGAGTTAAACACCAAATGGGGTCATGGAGAGTAGAATGCAACTGAAACGCTGAAAAAAACCCCAGCAATTTTCTCTTCTACTTATTCTCTAGTTGCTTCTGTTTTCACCTAACTGGACTGTGAACTTCACCAGTGAGCTCACTTCTCCAGGCATCTTATTTACTTTTGGCTACTCAACAAAGTAATCATGTAAGCATTCCAAAGTGTCATGAACTTTAAATTCCTGTTAAAGTTATGTGCTTAATTGTATTTAGAAATGTAGCAGTTCTTTAACAATTCTTTAAGGATGTGCATTAGTTTTTTAAAAAATTGGATTTTTTTGTTTTGTTTTTAGATCATCTACATTTCCCAAAGTATCTTTGCCCTGTCCCCTCCAGAAAGGAATCCCTTATAACAAAGAAGAAAAGGAAGTGGAAAAAAGTTTAGCAAGACTAAATATCACCAAAGGATTAGAAAATGTCCTGACAATGCAGTATTCCACACTCTTTCTCAGAGTGGGTGGGGGAAGCTGGGTATGATGTGTTGTCATGTGTCTTGTCATGTCTCAGGGCCAAGTGTGGTCATTAAACTTTCACCTTCTATTTCAATTGTCTTGTTCTTGTTTTCTTTCCACTTACATCATCTTTGTTGACATTGTTCTCTTGGTTCTGTTTACTTTAGATTGCTTCAATTCATATAAGTCTCTCCAAATTTCTTTCTATCATGCTCATTATTTCTTTTTTCTTTTTGTATTTAATCGTATTTTTTCCAATTAATGTAAAGATAGTTTTCGATGTTCATTTTTATAAGATTTTGAGTTTCAAAGTTTTCCCTTTCCCTTCCTTCCTTCTCCTTTCCAAAGACTGCAAGCAATCTGATATAGGTTATACATGTACAATCATGTTAAACATATTTCCATATTAGTCATATTGTGAAAGAAGAATCAGAACAAAAGGGAAAAAAATCACAAGAAAGAAAAAAACAACAAAAAAGCAGAAATAGTATGCTTCATTCTGCATTCAGACTCCATACCTCTTTGTCTGGATGTGGATAACATTTTCTATCATGAGTCTTTTGGGACTATTTTGGATCACTGTATTGTTGAGAAAAGCTAAGTCTACTTTTGTTAATCATCACGCAATGTTGCTGTTACTGTGTACTATGTTTTCCTGGTTCTATTCACTTCACTCAGCATCAGTTCATGAAAGTTTTTCCAGGTTTTTTCTGAAATTTGTTCATCATTTCTTATTGCACAATAGTTTTGTACAACATTCATATACCCAACTTATTCAGCCATTCCTGAAATGATGGGCATCCCTATAATTTCTAATTTTTTTGCACCACAAAAAAATTCTTGTTTCTTACATGATATTGTATTACATGCATGTACTCAAATATTTTGAGTCATTCCTCAATCCATGGACATCATTTTGTTTAGAGTTAATTTCTA
Source organism: Bettongia penicillata ogilbyi (assembly GCA_023548195.1). Lineage (NCBI taxonomy): Eukaryota > Metazoa > Chordata > Mammalia > Diprotodontia > Potoroidae > Bettongia > Bettongia penicillata. The sequence continues at coordinate 4,800,062 of JAJHZJ010000017.1, forward strand.
CAAAGAAAAAAAATGACTATCATAAATATTTTGTTGTCTATTGGACCTTTCTTTTTGTCACAGACTTTTTAAGGTACATGTCTAGTTGTAAAATTTCTGTATTAAAAGGTGTGATCATTTTAGTGACTTTCTTAGAACAATTTTGAATTGTGTGCCAGAAGGGTTGTACCAATTTTTAGCTCTGCCAACAGTGTATTAGTGTCTCCATCTTTACATAATTCCTCCAACTGACTATTCTTATCTTTTATTGCCTTTGCCAACTTTATGGATATTAGGTAAAACCAGAGAGTTGTTTTTATGTACATTTCTTTAGTTATTAGTGATTTGGTTTGTTGGTTGGTAATAGTTTGCAATTTTTTTTGAGAACTGTTTATTAAAATCTTTTTTTTATTACTTTCCATTGGGGAGCGGCTTTCAGTCTTAAAATATTCCTGCTAACTTCCCACATATTTTGGATATCAGATGATTATCAGAGATATATGATAGAAAGATTTTTTTTCTCCAATTTATCTCTTCTGTTTTTATCCTGGCTGCAATAGTTTTGTTCGCCTAAACACTTTTCAATTTCAGTGCACTGGTTTGTTTGGATTAAATGACACAGAAGATAACCAGTTCAGTTTATAGTAATTTCCATCAGTATGGGAGGCTTCTGACAGCTTGAATCCCATAGACCATCCCCAGCAATGCCTTTAGAATGAGGAACGCCTCAGAGAGCATTCTCTGGGAAGTAGCATTTGTAGTTCCTAGGTGTGTCCTGTCAAAGAATCCCAAAACGCTTTTGCTGGAAGGAACTTCAGGATCATCTCTCTAACTCCGTCATTTTTCAGATAAGGAAACTGAGGAGTTAAAATAACTTGGCCCAGATCCCATAGTCAGAATATAACAAGTTCTACATCTTGAATGACTCTAAGTAAATTATACCAATATGTCATCAATAACAGGATCAATCAACAGGAATTTATAAAATGCTTATTGTATGCCAGGAACCACACTAAGTAGAGATACAAAGAAAGGCAAAAACAGTCTCTATCCCCAAGAAACTCACATTAGAATGGAGGAAGCCAAATACAAACTATTTAATCAGTGTGGTGCAGTGGATAGAGCACCAGTGCAGGAGTCAGGAGGACCTGAGTTCAAATCTCACCTCAGACACTGGACACTCACTTTTGCTGTGTGACCTTGGGCAAGTCACTTAACCCCAATTACCTCATCTTGGGTCATCTCCAGTCATCCTGATGAATATCTGGTCACTGGATTCAGATGGCTCTGGAGGAGAAGTGAGGCTGGTGACCTGTACAGCCCTCCCTCAATCAAAACAAAGTCAAGTGCAAGTCATGTCATCATTTCTCTGATGGTTTGGTCTTCTTCGGCAACAAAGGATGAACACACACAATCCTTATTAAGCACCTGCTACATGCCAGGCACTGTGCTAAGTGCAGAGAACACAACAAAGGCAAAAGACAGACCCTGCCCTCAAGAAACTTAAAATTTAATGCAAGGACTGTTTGCCTAAGTCCATTTTTGGATACTATGACTGACAAGGAATATTCATCCATTACTAATAAAGGAGATATGAATGACCCAAGATTAACCAAAATTTCTTTTCTACCAATGAACAGTGCTGCAGAAAACTGTGTCTTTACTCAAAGCACACCCATGCCCCCCTAAAAAACCCAACACTTTATTGGAGGCATTTGCAAACTTCATTGGTTTTAATTCATCAGACACTTACTAAATCTCTTGCTCATAGAAGCTATGAAGGAGAAAGAGATAAGATCCAGGAGACATGATTTAGGAAAAATTGAGGAGGGGTAAGAATATTTTCACCTGGGAGTTGTTCAGGTAATGCATCATGGAAGAAATGGCACCTACAAACAAAATATATACAGGATAAATTGGAGGTAATCTCAGAGGGAAGTTACTAGAACTAATGGGACCAGGAAAGGCTTCTTGGAGAAAGTGGAATTTTATCTAGCACTTGAAGAAAACCAGGGCACTTCACTACATAAAGGTACGGAGGGAGAGCATTCCAGGTATGGGAGGCATCCAGTGAAAATGCCTGGAGTCTGGAGATGCAGTTTCTTGTGAAAAGAACAGCAAAGAGGCCAGGGTCACTATATTGAAGAGTACGTGGAGTGGGAAAATAGTGCATTGCAAACATTACCACGACCCTTTAAATTGGAGACCCTGAAGCAAATCCCTTTTGGCCTCTCCCTAGTTATGGCTCTGGTTGTTTGATACCCTTCTTGTTACTTCTCTGCCTTCTTTCTCCTTTGTATTGTAGTATCTCATTTCAGATTTAAAATTTGACTTGAATCCTAACTTATCTCTTTTTCTCAGGTCTTAGAGTTTAGATTTAGAAGGGACTTTAAGATATAAGTTTTGATTTTTTGGATGAAGAAACTGCAACCAAGAAGAATCTTCAAGTTATTTGCCCAAGGTTAAAAGGAGAGGAAAGATAAGAATCCAGGTCTTGGTCCAGGTCAGGGAACTCTTTATGTCCAATCTCATTTTCATGCTTGCTACTCAAAGCAGAAGAAGATTCTTTAGTTTGAAACTCCCAATGGATGCCAGCCCAAGAGAACCAGGTGTTCTCCTGAGCTGGGCTAGATGCTGGTTACAGCTGTGTTGCCAAGAGATAGATTTTTATCTCCAGAGTAATGAGTTGCCCAGTGAACATTGCCCACAACACTGGGGAAAGGGCAGTAGCCTAACTGGCTTCATTTAAACCAATTTGCCCTTTTTAAATAGTATCTTAAGGAACATACAGAAACTCTTTAGTTTTATAATAGTACATTACTTCTTAACATAGGTTAAGTAGTCTTGAGTAGGTTATTGAATTATAATCTACTTATTCTTGGAAGTTTTCTATTATTCATACTTTTTAGTTTCCCCCTTTTCCTCCACTTGTTGTCATCCATTTGTACATTTTACTACTCATTCTCTTTAAAAAGAATGGGAACAGAGAGAGGATAAAAGAGAATCTCAAGTTAGCCATGATGTATTGCATTAGTGTATGGTACTTGTGGCCTGTCAAAGGATTTCTGGTGGTCCAGGAAAAACATGGAGTTGCCACTTCTCATTCTCCTATTTGTCATGTGATACGGCAACCAATTAGTGTGTCTCTAGCCTAAATGATTCTGTGGCCCAAAGAAGTTTAGAATATTTTAATTTTGGCCCCTACCTACCTTTGGTCAAGTTGTTTGGGTCTGATGTATTTAGAACAAACATTAGATTTGATATCAGAAGACCTGGTTTCAAATCCCAACTCCATTTCTACATGACTTTAGGCAAATCATTTCAGCTCCTTAAGCCTCAGTTTCTTCATCTGTAAAATAAGGTAGTTGGGACTAGATGACTTCAGAGCACCTTCTAGCTCTATGTGGGTTTTTTAACAGGCTCTAGTCATGGGTTTCAGTGCAGAGGGGACAGTGGTATCACCTACTTAGGGGGAAAACATGTTTTTCTTCAAAGCTAAAATTGTTTTGCATATGATTCTACTCAATATTAGATGTTCTCTTTTGCTTTTTCTCACCTAGACCCACTACTTTGGGACTTTTCTGACTATTCCACAATGCCCCAGGATGCTCATTATTGGGAAAACTGCACCATCCTGACAGATCCCATCATCCTTGGTTAGTACTGCACCTCATCACTGCCTCTGCCCTTCAGATTGGAGGGTGGAGTCATGAACCCATAACCTCTATTTAAAGAAGGGACTCAGCACAGAACATCTCATTTCCCACCTGGCTGCACTACTTTGAGATTTCTATGACTTTTTCTCAGCACCCTATAAAGAATAGCTGTGAATGGAAATAGCTTATCACTGCTTCATGGGTTTGAGTGACTTTGGAAGAGCAGTGGTAAGGACCAAAAGGGGAGCAACCAGGAAAGATGTGGCTTTTTATGGGGCAGGTTGTTCTCAAAGGGACAAAGGATATCCAGGCCTATGGTCTAAAGTTGTGAGTACCCTGTGCACATGGGTTCTATAAATGCGTGCTCATTGTCCTCCACGAAGACTGAGTACGCTGGTAGGAGAGCGGGATCCAGGTTTATGTCTACATTGTGATTTTTGATTATTCCTTCTTTTGACTTCTATTGAGTATCTATGGCATTTAATTATTCCTGCCTTTGTCTTCCCATAAGTAAATGTTATGATTATTCTTCCTTTTTTGCTTTATCATTAAGTAAATGTTTCATGCTTAAGAGTCAGTGTTATCATGGTGATGGAGTTTATGTACCAGGAAAGCACTCTGATGGTGGCTTAGGTACAATAATGTTAGTCATAGGAGCATATCCCACTACACCAGGGTTACCCTTAGTACTCTGGGAGAGTAGTAAGAGTGGCAGTATGGCATTCGTCTCTCAAGGACCCCCAGACCTGCCAAAATGAATATAGTTTAGGAGAATAATTCAGTCCATAAGGATGACTGTATGGGCCACGCCAAACTACCACCAATGTTCTTTCCTTATGTATAAAATTGATCTGAACTAGAATTATAGTCAGAAAATTTGGTTTTGAATTCCTAGCTCTTGTACTTGTGTGACTGTGAGAGATAAGCCCTCTGAGCCTTCAGTGGTCTCATCTATAAAGTGAAAGGTTTGGACTGAATAACCTCTGAGTTTCCTTTCAAGTCTTCCTTTATGATCCCTACATCTCACATTTCTTACACAGGCTCTTGGAAAATCAAGACATTTTTTCTTTTTGTTTTCAGGGTGAGAAGGTAGAGCTTTATCAAGCCTATAAAAGGAAACTGCTGAGTCAGTTCCAAGTGGACCATCTGAATAAAGTTCTCTGTTATAAGCAGATCTACTGAGACTCTAGTCTAGGAATGTTAAGAAATTCTTCCCCGTTTCTGAGCTAATGAGCTTCCTGTATTAAGCAATGTCCAACATGTTCTGACCTTTGTTTTCTGTGATAGCTAAGTCTGGGAACTTAATGAGGCAACATATTGGCACTGGCCCCCACAGTTTTACTGATATTTTTGAGGACCATACAAGAAACTGGAGCCTTTTTCTTCAATGCTACATACTAGCATATGCTGACAGTTGCCTACTTCTTAGCATGATTTCACATTCACCTAGGAAGAACGTGCAGCCATAGAAGACATACAGGTGAAACGTAGTAATTGTGGGTTGCTGAGGGGTAAAAACAGAAGAGGAAAAAAAGACTGGTTGGGTTTAGACTTGTTCTAATTATAACTATCTGTAATGAAGTGGTTGGTAATTTGATGCAGGTTAACTAAATAGTGTAATCCCTAGCCTAAATTATGCCTGAGTAGTCTATTTGACACTAGCAAACACATCACTAAATGGCCTTGAGCAGGAATTACAGTTCAAGAAACATGTGATTCTATCATTGCTATTTCTTACACAAGAAGACTATGCAGGCTGATCCCCTTATCTCAAGCTTCTCCCACTCTCCATCTTTACTCAGTTATCAAAATGATCTTCCTAAAATGTAGGCATGTCACCCCTCCCCACCTCTACTCAATAAACTTTAGTGGTTTCTTATTACCTTCATGATCAAACACAAAAACCTTTGACTTTTAAAGTTCTTTAAAGCCTAGACCCTACCGAGCTTTCCTTATTGTACTTTACTCCCCTCCACACACGCTGTGATCCAGTAACTCTGACTTCTTTGCTATTCATTGCACAAAACATTCCATGCTTTTCTAATGGCTGGCCCCCATTCCTAGAATGCTTTTCTTTCTCATTTTCATCTTCCAACTTCTCTGGCTTCCTTTAAGTTCTAGGTAAAATTCCTCCTTCTGGAAGAAGCTTTTCCCAGTCCCCTTTAATGTCAGGGCCTTCTTTCTGTGATTATCTCCAATTTATCTTCGATGTATTTTATTTGTATGTAGTTGTTTTCATGTTGTTTCCCACATTAGATTCTGAGTAACCTCATAATAATTTTGGACTTTTTTTTCATCTCTCATGCTTGGCACAGTACTTGGCACAGTAGGCACTTAAAAATGTTTGTTGACTAGATGGAACAAAAAAAGTCATGATGGACATATTTCCAAAACAGTGAGGGAAAGAGAACTGGCTCTGAAATTAGAGGACCTGTGTTCAAATTCTGTCTGATGCTTTCTATACGCTCTTATAAAATAAGGGAGTGAACCATATAGGTTCTTTCCAGGTCTAAATCTCAGATTCTGAGCTTAAACCTTTTTTTAAAATTTTTGTTTAAAATATATTGTTTTTTATTTATATTTTAATTAAAACATTATTTTCTTTTTAAATTTTGAGTTCCAAATTCTTCCCCCCATCCCACTGAGAAGGCAGGCAAAATGATATCAATTAGTCATACATATGAAATCATGCCAAACAAATTTCTATATTAGCCATATCGCACAAAAAAAGCAAAAAAATTAAAGTGAGAAAATAATACTTCAATTTTCACTCAGAATTCATCAGTTGCCCCTTTGGGGGTAGATAGCATTTTTTTCACTATGAGACTTTTGAAATTGTCTTGTATCTTTGTATCGATCAGAGCAGCCAAGTCTTTCACAGTTGATCGTCATTACAACATTGCTATTCCTGTGCACAATGGTCTCTCTTTCCTTCTCACTTCACTTTGCATTAGTTCATATAAGTCTTGCCATAGTTTTTTCCCCCTCGAATCACCTCTCCTTGTCATTTTTTACAGCACATTAGCATTTTCTCACAATCATATGCCACAACTTGTTCAACCATTCCCCAGCTGATGAGCATCCTCTCCATTTCAAATTTCTGGTCATCCCAAAAGAGCTACTATAAATATTTTTGTACGTATAGGTTCTTTTCCTGTTCCTTTTATCTCTTTAGGGTATAGATGTAGTAGAGTGTTGATGGAATCATAATAAAGCTGCCTCTAGCCCCAATATTCTAACTTCCTTATAGGTCCCTCTGCACCTACCTACTCACTCATATCCCCCTACACATACACACACACACACATACACACACACATACACATACACACACACACACACACATACTCAATATCCTAATTTCTTCATATATGCCTTACTGCTCATTAGAACAATAGGTGTGTTCATGAACTCATATTTCTCACAGAACAGGAGATGTGTCCATATGATGGGATCCCAGCCACTGACCCTAGCTAGCCACTGCCCTTAGACCCATTCTCCATATTTCCCACAGAAATAGTAGCTATTTCCATTCACTCAACCTCTAGTCTTAGAAAGGACCACAACAGTCAGCCAATCAGAAAGCAGCACCACTAGGTGTCCATGGATGTGTACCCCAAAACAACAGAAAGGACTTTCTTTAAGTAGACACTTGCACCACAATACATCATGGAACTGAAACAGTATTGCTAAGTCAAAGGGTAAACACAGTTAGTCCATTGGGCATAGCTCCAAATTTTTCTCCCAAATGGTTGGACCAGTTCACTATTCCACCTACAATTCATTAATGTACCTATTTTCCCTCAAAGTTGTTTTCATTTGCATTTCACTAATCACTGGTGATTTAGAGCCATGTTTCACATGACTATAGGTAGCTTTGATTTCTTCTTTTGAAAACAGCCCCTTCATATCCTTTGGCCATTTATCAAATGGGGAGTGGCTCTTATTTTTATAAATTTGACTCTATTATCTATATATTTGAGAAATGAGGCCTTTATGAGAGAAACTTACTGTAAAATGTTTTGATATTACTTCATTGTTTGTGATACCTTTTAGCAAAATGTAGTTTCCCTGATTGTTTTAATTAGGTCTGTTTTTGCTTTTGTTTTGTCGGACATCATGATATCTATCCCTGCTTTTTTTTTAAACTTTAGCTCTAGCACACTAGATTCTACTCCTGTCCTTTATTTTAACTCTGTGTCTTCCTGTTTCAAGTATCTTTCTTGTAAAAAACAAACAAACAAACATATTGTTGGATTCTGGTTTTTTAGTTGTCTTTAGCTGCAAAAAAATGTCTCACTTGAAACTTTTGTTGTCTCTGCTGCTTTATTTGAGGAGTAACTCTGAAGTTGTTTAGAGAATAATGTTGGGCGAGTTCAGCTGGGTTGCTGCCTCATTCTGCCATCTTGGCCCTCTGCTTCTGAGTTTAAATCTTAGTGCTGTTAGTTGTAATCGATGGTACATTGGAAAAATTACTTAGCCTCTTTTAGTCTTATTTTTCTCATCTGTAAAATGTGTGTTGGGCTAGCTCGGGGGCTGCTTACACTTCTTCCATTCTTAACCCCGCTTTGAGTTTCGGCAGCATTTGCATGGCCTGAGGGCACGCCCAGTGCGGAAGTACACATGCTTTGTGTTCAGAACAAAGACTGTAGTGAAGCTGCCTTGGGTAGCACTGCCAGAAACACCTTGGATTCATTACATATTTAATTTTTAGCTAATTTTTGGTCATTGCAGGTTTGGAAACCTTTTACTGTTGTCAAACTGGGGTCATGAACCACAGTTTAAGAAGCATTGGACTAGATGACCTCTAAGATCCCTTTAAGCTACAAATTTATGACTAATCAATAACTAAGTTTTTTTACAGTACTTATTCTAATACCTATTATTTTATTAGTTTTATTAGCTTGGTACACTAGTTTGGGTACAGGGAGCCATCTCCAATCGACCTGATCTCTATCTTATCACTGGCATTGTTTGGGCCCTGATGGCTCAGAGTAAATGTAAATAGCAATTGTTTCTGTTTTGGCCAGAAATCCTGAGTGTCTCCCAGGTTAATATATATGTATGTATGTATGTATGTAATGCATATATACATGTATGTAAATATGTTACTAAGATATGTTAATACAGTTTTTGTCTAGGGCTGGGACCTATTGTTGGCTAATCAATGAAAGTTAAAATGATTTGGGTTTAAGGTGTGGTTTTTAAGAAAGAAATCTAGTTTGTAAACCCCAAGATACCTTTCTAGGTATCATCAATTAAAATTTACATTCCTTTGGGCAGAGCTTGAGAAGGGAAGAGAAGGAGCTCTGTTCATTTTGGAACTGGTCACTTGGGTCCCCAGTGGGGCAGAGCATGCTACTCACAGGTTGTCGTTTGCCCTTTGTTCTCAAAGAGGACCATGACATCAGGAAGGTGATGTCATTACATGCAAGGGAAATGTAGTTAAGTGATGGAGGGCTCTGCAAAGTCACCAGTCTCACTTTCTCCTCTGGAGATATCTGGGTCCAATGACAAGTTATAGATCAGGATGACTGGAGATGGCCCCAGATGCAGTGGGAAATCAGGGCCTTTATAAGCTAAAGTCTTTCTCAGGTCTCAGTTTGTCTAAGGCAACACCCATTCAGTGACTAAGGCTAGGTAAAAAATGAGGCAAAGAAGGGCCTCTTTTACCTAGACAAACAACAGTTTGGGTAGATTAGTCACTATGTCCACTGATTCTAATGCATCTTAGGAGATAATTCACTGAGTTTCTGCGTATAAAAAAATTAAGCCCCTAGTGGCCAACCTTCTCTCGGATGAGTCTCTCTCTCTCTCTGAACTTAGCCAAACTGGTCCTTGGATAAAAGACCCACAGTACATTCCTGGGCTTGAATTCACAGTCCCTCCATCAAACTTACCATATGGTCAAAAGTTACCATAGCTTGCACTCTGCTGGCATAATCTTGGAGAGCCCCAGAGTTACCTCACCATGATGAGGTATTGGAAAAGGACAGCAGTGAAAACTGTCAGTCCTGAGCACCTCTAAATGTAAGGTTAGTACATTATACAATCTGTGGGAAAAATTTCCTTTCTTTCCTAAGGGAAATTTGGATTCTCTCAACAGCAACAGGTGTTCAAAGAATTTGAGATGATTGCTGGCCCTTCCATTTCTGAGATTCTGTGACTCTGTGACTTTCAGTTGTTTAACCAGGGTCCCTGAAAGCCATTTTGATCACAGAGTTATCCTTTCTGATCATACCCAACATTATCTGGGAGTTGGCAGGAAGCAGATGACTTGGGGCCAGCTTTACTGATTCATGGTTCCCATTGTGGCCTCAAATTGGAGTTGACAAACTCATATTTCTAGAAATTTGGAGAAAGTCATGTGGGTTGTGGATAATGGGGTATGGCAGGCAGAAGAAAATTCAGAATCAATCAGTTCTGGCCTAAAGCTAGACGTTGAAAACAACAGGTATTTATATCAAAACATAGATAAAACATGTTCTCACATATATTTTTAATTGGCTAAAGGGGTCACAAATATTTCCCAATAGTTCTGGTTAAATTGAGCTTTCTGTAATATTATGCACAGGGACATTTGGGACTCCCACTTTTTTTATCCCATAATTTTTTTTTCATCTTGGATCCTCCCATTCTAGCGTTTAGGGACACTATTTTGTGGTGCATTTGTGGAAAGACACCACCCTGAAGTTGAGGCTCTTGGCAGAAACTCATTCTCGTGGGATTGTGGTTACTACTGAGTTATTGCTCAGGAATCAAGCACTAGCTTTATCCCCAGTTGGGCTTTTGCCTGTGCTTTAAATGCTGTTAGTGGTTTCATTTTCTCTATCATTCCCAAATAAATATAATTAAACATCTTGAGAAGCATATGGTTTCCGGGGATGTTTGGTAAGACTCCAGCTCACATGGAAACCATGCTTAGCATATACTAAGCTCAGTCTTGACACTCTCCAAATCTCCCTACTTTACTCTGTACCCAGTAGTCTGAGTAGTATTGTAACATCTGTAGAATATAAGATGCTAAAGAGCAGAAAGTTTCTGCGCTCTCCTCTAAATTTCTTTGTATCACTTTTTATATATATTTATGTATATACATATACTTTATATATATTTTATGTTTACTAATTTGTATGTACAGGTGCAGGGCATGGCATTTAGTAACTGTTTTATAAATGTTTTTTCATTCATTCATTCATTCATTCATTCATTCATTCATTGGGTCATGTGTAATCACCCTCAATAGAATATAAGCTATTCAAGGGCAGGAACTAATTTTGTTCTTTGTCTTTGTTTTCTTCAGCATGTAAACATAGAGCTGGGCTCATAGAGCCTGTTAACAGACATTTGTTGAATTCAACCGACTATTCAAACATTTTGTAGTGAGGACTTGCAGAAACTATTTCCTTAGATGCCAGTCATCTATAGCACTCAATTACAGGACTACCATTCCCTCCATCCCCTATAAAAAAATTTTTTTTGTAAATACCTTCCATCTATAGAATGCTTTACCCATCTGAAAATTGCTTTCACATAATCTCTCTTTCTTGTGTTCATAAATAACAGAATTTTTTTAAGAAAGAAAAGTACTTTAACATCTATTATCTTATTTGCTTTTCATAACCAACTCTAACATAGGTAGGACATATACTGTTGCCTTCATTTTAGAGGGCAGAAGGTAAAACTAAGACACAGAGGGGTTAAATAAGAGACACAGAGGCACATTCATGTGATTTAATGCCCGAGCTGGACCTTTAGACCCCATCTTTTGACTCCTAGCTTTCCCACAACACCACAAAACCCATGACCTTGAGACCATTTGAAGCAAAGGTATTCTCTCCTCTTCAAGTTCTTTCTCCCAAAGTGATTCTTGAGAAAGGCCACTGTTTCTGAGATTCCTGAGTTACAAAATCAATTGTTTTTACCTCTTCTAATCAGTGAGAAAATGCAGCTGTTAAGTATTCAAGAACCCAGAGAGGATCTCTGAATGCCAACAAACATTTATCTTCAAAGATAGACAGAATCCTTAAAAATCCCACACTCCAAACCACATTTCCCAATAAAAATGATCCCCCACCACGGGTTCCAAAATAAGCCATAGGGCTGGATCCCAGGCCATAGTTCTTGAAGGAAAGAGTCATCCGCTTAACCAAAGGGAAAACTGGCAAGTTTCTTAGACAGCCTGTCTCTATTAGAGTGCCTTTGATAGTGCAGCCAGATTGGCTACAATATCCATCCACCTGGACCCCTCAAAAAAGGGGTCCTTTGCTTTAATCTTCCTACCAATCCTCTATTAACTCCACCCACCTACTTCCCAAAGGTTTCTTCATAACTCCTGGGAATATGGTGACTCAAATGATGAGATAAACATGCTAATCACTTTTCTTGGCAAAATCCGTTTATGTCACTTTGGGTCTCTACAAACCAAAGAGTTTTCCTTCCAACCATTTGACAGCCCTATTCCCTTACAATCAGATTTCTGAAAACCCTGATGCAGGTTTAGCCCAGATTCTAATTTCAAATCTCCAGTTGGCTACAACTCAGGATATGTTCTGTCTTCCATCTCCAGCTGGCCTGAAACCGTGACCTTTCCTCTGGAATGAAGACCACGCCACACTGATCTCCACATTCATCACACTTGAACTAAAATATATACTCCTCTCTAACCCAGGCTTGTACTGAAAAAGATCAAACAAAGGGTATGCTGCAGAATATGTTAACTTTCTGCTGGATGGAGAATTGACACTTTTCCATTGCCTTTTTCTTTCTTTTCTTCCTAAGGTCCCTCTCCTCAGGTTTGTATAGCACCCTGTCCTTTGTCAGTGCTCAATAATATGCAACAAGAGAGGGCCAAAAGGAAAGTCACTCAATGCTTCCAGTTTACCCAAGGAGTAGAATAAGCTCCACACTTCTGGAAGTGGTCTTAATATTTTTAGGTTACTAGGGTATCATTTAGTAAATTGTTACCTCATGGCAGAACATTTCAGCTTTTAAAATAACTAGTGGTGCGGCGTTTAGTAAATTATTACCTCTCTGTACCAAATGATACCTCCGGAGCTTCAAAGAGTTAATACTACACCTAGGTGTTCTAGAAGGTAGCTTAAGCACTGAGATAATCTGGTTCAATATTGAGAGACAGTGAGGGGTAGTGGGTATAATACTGATTTGAAGTACCTGGGTTTGAGTACTATGTCTAGTATCAATATAAGCTTGGGCAGTTTTACTTAACCTCTCAGGTCCTCAGCGACAGACATATTATGCTCATCACTGGGCTCATTATCAAAAGGTGCTCTATTGCCATAACTTGCAAGGACCCAGAGTTATCCCCATGCCAGGATGAGGCACTGGAGTAGGAATTTAGTGGAGGCAGACACAAACATAGATATTTCTTAACATTTAGAACTATTCAAATTTAGGATGAGTTGCTTTGAAGTGGGCTCCTGTTATTGGATGGATAGAGCTCGGGACCTGGAGTCAGGAAGAACTCACTTCAAATTCAGCCACAGAAACTTTTGTGACTTACTTAAGTCCCTTAATTTCTGCCTCAGTTTCCCCATCTGTACAATGGGGATAATAGTAAACAGATACAGGTGGTATCAATGAAAATGACATAAAAGAGACATTTGTAATATTTTTTTCCCTATTTTACCCTAACATCCTCGGGGCCTTTTCTTCTGACTTGCAGCTGAAATCTCCTATACATGTATATTGTCGAATTTCCCTATTAGAATATGAGCTCCTACCACTGAAATAAATTAACTTCATACAGGACAATAAAAAATGAACTGTTATTCTAGTCTGTTATCTAGAGTTTTGGAACTATTTTGAATATAATTTAAACTTCCAATTGGATAAAAAAAGGGCATTTGAACACAAAACTTTTAGAGAAACCAACTTGTATCTGCAATTTTTCTTTTTTTAGAATCAATTCAACAAAACTGTCAAATCCTACTGATTTCAATAATAAAAGGGCTTGAATTTATCAATACTTAGAAAAAAAGACTATGCGCTTCTAGAGAACAGATGCAGTCTTGCTTTTCTATTTGCATCTCCATGTGTACCAACTAGAGGTCTTTAAGTGGAAGCAATGACTATCTTTGTCTGACTATGGTTCTGAGAGCTCAGGGGTCAAGTCAAAGTGCTGTAATTCAGGCAGCTTTTGCTAATATATCATCTAGAAGCAGTCATGGATAAAACTCTGGACCTGGAGTTAGCAAATGATGTCAAATTCAACTTGAGTGACTTAGTTAAGCCTCATAACCTCTACCTGCTTTGGTTTTCTCATCTCTAAAATGAGGATAATAACAGCACTTTACTCTCAGGGTTATTGTGAGGATACAATGAGATGTTTGTAAAGCACTTTGCATTCTTAAAACCTTTGTAAATGTTATGATGATGAGAATGAACATGATAAGGATGGGATGCTCTCTGTATGACCCAGGGATAAATAGTGAATGGCAGAGTAGTATAGTGGAAAGAGAACAGATATGCATTCAGAAGGCCTGGGTAGGAATCCTAGATTTTTTGTTTGCTAGCTAAATAACTGATTGAATCACTTTACCTTTGGTCATTCTAGTTTCCCCCTCTGCAAAATGAAGGGATTTAACTAAGTGATCTCTAAGTTCCCTTCCAGCTCTAAATTGTCATGATCCTATCGAGGTTTTTAAAAAATATATAATTTTAAAAATATAAATTTCATTGAAGGATACTAAGGAGAAATACTGCAAGGCTTGTTGCACACAAGATGTGTTTGAAGACTACGGGCCAGGACTGTAGTAGATTCTTTAGGATGCCCAACAGCAATAAAGAAGTCTACATTCCCACTTTTCCCTACACAGAACATCAGGAAGAAGGGACTCCCCATTCATTAACAGGCTCCTCAGCCCCACCCCAGGCCTGAGGGGTGCTACCCTGAAAGATAATCCATCTGCAAGGATTTATTGTGCTAGGCACTGTGCTAAACTCTGGGAAAACAAGTAGAAGCAGAAAGAAAAACAGAATTTGCCTTCAAGGAGTTTACACTCTAAAAGTTGATACATAAAGGCGAGCTGAAAAGTGGTAGGGAGAAGATGAAAGTGGAAGGAGTGGGTACGAAGACAAATTCCTGTGGAAATAAGTCAAGAATAAAGCCTAGAGAGGGATGAAGACATCTTTGGCATGGGCCTTCTTGAAATGGAATTTCTGAGAGGAACTAGTCAATCAGAGAGAGAGAGACGCTAAAGGGTCATTGGGTGCTTCCAATGTGAGAAGTAATCCCCTGTGGAGTGAGTTTCTAGGGGAAGATTTATCAGTGGTATGGTAGACAAAGTCCCATGGAGATGAGTCAGGATTGAAGATTGGAGGAACAGAATGGGGTCCTTATATGATTGACAACGAGGAAGGTGGGAGAAAAAAAGAATCCTCTTCCCTTAAACCCATAATTCCAAACTACTATACTAATAAAGTACTGACTGAATTTTCTTTCCTATCTGCTTATCCCTTAAACCTCTAGAAGGCATTTGAGCAGTGTGGACACTGTATCACAATCAACATTAAGAGATGATGCATAGCGCTTCAAGACTGACACAGCATTTAATGTAGACTATTTCATTTGATCCTCACAAACCAATAAAGTAGGCATGTCAATATCATTATCTTTTTTTTTTTCATTTTGTCTGGGCCTTCAGAAAAGAAATTCCCTTTACCACAGCATATCTGAAACCATTATGGACATGCAGCTAGCTTCCCAAATGTCTCTGCAGGTGCTCTTGCCCTGCCTTCTTAGTAGCCATAAAGACCTAGGAAAGCAAGTTCTTGACACCAAAATCCTTGGCATGATCAAATAGTTCAAAATCGGAAACAGATATGAGGGTTATAAGTAAAAATGGCATTAAAGAATATGCATTAGGAAATCATGTTTCTTTTTACTACACCCCAACAGCTATGAGAGCATATACTATCTTGCTTTTGTATTTGCATCTTCAGAGCTTTATACACAGCTATCATTTAATAAACACCTTCCTTTTTTCACTCATTTATTCATTTTCAAGAGTGGCGTGGGACAAATTATTTGTTCAAGGTCACATAATCAGTATATATCAGAAGCTGGGTTTGAGCCCAGGTTTTCCTGGGTCAGCCTTCTCCTTCTCCACATTGCCTCTCATACATTTACATTTTATCGATAAGGAAATTGAGTTAGTAGAAAGTTGAACTGATTTGCCCAAGGTCTCACACCTAGAAAGTGAAAGTAGGTGAATTTGAGGCAGTCCATAAAATGCTGGACTTGAAGTCAATGAGACCTGGATTCATATTCCATCCTTCACACTTCACAAGCTTTGTGACCCTGGGAAATTCACTTAACCTTTCTGAGACTCGTTTCCTCATTTGTAAAATGGAGTTGGATAATATGGCTTCTGAGCTTCCTTCCCCATATCTGTGACACCATAGCCCTCAGGCTAATGCCCTTTCTGGAATGGGCACTCTGGGGACTGTTTGATCTGGTACCACTGTTTTTCAATTTGATATTTTGGGTTTTCACCCTGTACTAGATTGTAAGGTCTTCAAGGGCAAGAGCTATCCTTTGCGTGCTTCTCTTCCCTCTACTACCATCTCCCAAGCATACTAGCCAGTTGAATCTTTTTGCTTCTATCTTTTGAAGTAAATGTCTTTTTCCTGACAGTTATCCCATATTACCAAACTATAAGGATAGCAAAAATCACTCGCAGCCCGCATGGTGAAGAAGGATGCCATGCCAAGAGGAATTTTGCCCAGGAGAGGTTTGTTTTGTTTAGAAAGTCTAAACCCCGGGAGGGGTGATGTTTACAGTATAATACGCTGACGACAGGTATAGGAAAAGCTAATCAGGCAGGACTATTTGGTTTTCCCCAAATCCAAGAACAGAACTGCCCTCTGCATTGTATAATCTACGTGTCACCTTTCACTTTGGAACTCTATCAAAGGCAGCCCTACCCTCCCTTCCTCCCGTGCTGCCGAGCCAAGCCACCCCCCCCACCGCCTCGCCCCGCCTCCCCCCATCCCCTATCAGTAAACAATACACCGGGCGAGCGGCTGTACACGTACGGTAATGAAGGAGCTGGAGGTGAGGGGTGGGGGAGAGAAATATCCCCCTGCTATATCCCTGAGGTGTCCCAAACTGAAGAACACATTCTCTCCCCCTCCCCATTCTACCCCAGCTCTTACTCTACATTTCCGAACTAGTGAACCTGAAAATGGCCACTCCTGGGTCTAGCGACCTTTCTGCCACTTTGGGGGCCGACCCTGGACCTAGCAATCTTGCTAAGCCTTGGGTCTTGTCCAAGTCTGTTTTTTCAGGGTGGAATGAAATGCATGTGTTTGAGCCGATATCCTTGACATTTTAGCCTGTTGCTCAAAAATTTCCCAATCATCTTCAGCACTTACATTCCCAAGAGGTTTGAGTAGGGAAAAGGATGCAGCCCGGCCAGCCGTCTTCTTTCCTGTCTTTGCTCTAAAGAATAGCTGTTTTCCTTTAAAATTCATTCGTCCTTGACAAAGGGCACCTTCCTCCCTTCTTTGCAGGGGTGAGGGGCTACGGATGCCAAAAATCGCATACATTTTCACCCTCAGTTGATGTGTTCGTTGGTTTTGCTGAACTGCTTTTTTCCTTCTTTTCAAAAATATTGCAAGATATGGCAGGATGAGTAGGGGAGGATGGGGAGATATTATCGAAATGAGGTTGATATAAAAACAACTAGTATAAAATTTCTTTTTTAAAGAATTAATCCAACCCTATTACCAAGCTGCTTTTCCCCCTACATGAAAAACCATCTAATCAGTGTGAGATGGGCTTATCAACAAATGAGAAGCATAACTACAGCTGTACAGTTCTACACATGTGTGTACATGTATGTGTGCACAGGGACTCCATGATGTCTTCTTCACAATCACATCCTTTCTGGAATGTTGCTGAGGGACAGACAGTATTTGCGCCATAACTAATGAGTAAAACAAAGGTGGTAAAATAAGCGCAGGTGTTTCTAGTGCCACCTATTGGTCACTAAAGAAAATTGAACCACATCCAGCCATTGTTGCCCCTTAGACTGGAGATATCCAATTAAAATTGGATCCAATTAAAATATTCCAATTAAAATGATAGGTACGTTGTTAGCATTGGAAGGGACCGTTTGACAGATAAGTCCCAGAAAGATTATACAGCTTGCTCAAGACCATACAAGTTACTGTGTAAATAGAATTCTAATTGTTCTGTGGCTCCCAGACGTCCTAAACAGAGACCACTGCCAGTGGTTCAGCTCCGGGGCTCCATTACCAGGAATTTTAAGTTTCATTCATGCTTTCATTATTAATTTGCTGAATAACTTTGGACAAATAACAACCTCTTTGGGCTCTGGTTTTCTCACACACTAAGGATAATTAAAGCCAGTCACTAAGTGTCAAGATCCCCCCAGAAGCACGTGGGAACTCCATGATTTGCATAGATTTGTAAGTTCCTGGAGGACAGAAACTGGTTGTTGTGTATGTTGTAGTTTTTCTTTTTGCTGTCTTTATGCCCCCTAGTGCCTAGGCTAGGGGTGGGGAATCTTAGGTCTCAAGGTTACATGTAGCCCTCTGGATCCTCAAGTTCAGCCCTTTGACCAAATGGGAACTTCACAGAACAAATCCACTTAATAAAAGAATTTATTCTGTAAAACTTGGACTCAGTCAAAAGGCTGGACCCAAGGACTTAGAAGGCCATATGTGGCCTCGAGGTCATAGGTTCCCCACCTGGGCCTAGGCCTTAAAGGTATTCAAAAATGCTTGTTGGCTTGGATTAGATGGTCCTAAATGCAGTTGCAAAGTTTTTTGATATTCTATTAAAAATAGCTTGCAAAGAGAAAGGTCATGTGAATAAAAGATCCCTTCTGTTGTGTGAATGAGATATTTGCAACATGTTTGGAAGGCAAGATCATAAGTCTGACAATGTCCTTCATAAAAGATGAAGTATATGAGGTCAACAGGGGCTTGCAATGTAAGGGCAAAGAGACAAGGCAGGGATATAAAATATACTCATGTAATGGCACTCTGCCTAACTTTTCTGAGAAATGCTTTTGCAGTTTCAAAATAGTACATCCGTGCTGGCATTAGACCTAGTGCTCCCAAGAGTCACTGAGAAAATAACCTGGAGTTTGAATGCTGAAGATTTTAAAACTTCAGTGTTTGGTGGGAGACTTGAATCTTCCCTTCCCAGATCCAACCCCCAAACTTCCAACCCCCACTCCTCCAATGAACACTTCAGGAAAAAGCAAAGATTTTTGCCCAAGGGTGACTGGAAATCTCATAAAAATGTCTGGGCAACCAAATTTGGCTTCCCTGCTGGAGTCTTCTTCGGATTCCCTGGGCAGAAACCTGATATAGGATTTGATAGTTAATGAATCAACTTCAAAGCCCTTGGAGATATCAGGGGCTACATAAAAGTGTCATAACCATCCTGCTAACATCGGCTGAAAGTCGCTGTAACACCTGGGGGCCAACTTGGATCAGACAGCTAGATTGTCACATCCTGTCACCTCTCAGGGGATACTAATTCTTCTAAAATGACTCATTCCTTGGACAGAGAGGCATAGGCTCTTAGAGGTGAAAGGGATCTGAATTGCCCTTGGTCCAAGCCTAGTCCTGACCCCAAATCCCCTCTACAACAGGACTGACAAATAGCCACCCAGGCTCTGCTTAAAGACCTCTGAGGAGAGGGAGCTCATTATTTCCCAAGGTGGCACAGTCTACTTTTATTGAACTCTCATTGTTAAGAAGTTGCTTGTTTCTAAATTTTCCTCTTTTCAGCTTCCAGCCCTTTCTTCTAGTATTGCCTTCTGGGGCCATATAGAAGGAATCTAATCCCTCTTCCACAAGATAGTCCTGCAGATACTCAAAGACAGTTATCAAACCCACCTGAGGTCTTCTTTTCTTCAGAACAAACACTCTCCGTTTCTTTAATGGATCTTCATATAGAATGAATCATAGGGCAACTAAGGCTTTGGAGAGAGTATTGGTCTTGAGAAGAAACCTGGGTTTTAATCCCAGTTTCCCACTTGCTGTTCTCATAATCCAAAGCACCTGTCATCATCTCTTACAACAGAGGTTCTTAACCTGATATATCTATGAACTTTCTTTTAAAAAGATACTGTAATAACTATTTTTCAATATATTTGATTTCCTTTGTAATCCTATGTGTTTTATTTTACACATTTAAAAAGTATTCTGAGGAGTCAACAGACTGTGCCAAGTATTTGTCCATGACACAAAAATAGTTTAGGTCTCCTGATCTATAGCTAGTAGATGACAGAGGTCCCATGGAGGGAAGTGAACCATGTGTACACCTATCCATGAAGGAACTCCAGGATCATGAACTCATCACTCCCATTTCATGCCACCTACCCAGTACCCCTATGTGGACAAGATACACCAGGGTCAATGAACCTGCTTCTGGTCACAGATGATTCTAAATCTCACCCTTTCCCCATCTTTGTACAGAAGAGAGTCTCCTAGTGCAAATTCCCTGTTATTGAGAATGACTGGTAATGAGTTATAGTGACTGCACTCTTTCTTGCTCATCATTCTATAAGTAGGCAAGAGGGGTAGCTCCCTGAAAAGACTTCCTTGGAATCATTACCAAAAAAATCACAGTAAGGCAGGAAAGAAAAACAAAGAATTTGTGATTTCATCCCTGGGAGTTTACAAGTCCCTCTGCGAACAAAGGCTCAATAGCAATAGTCCTAGGAAGTTTCCTGAGACTGATAGAAGTTAAATGATTTTGCCAAGCATTAGGCAGAATGTGAACCTAGCTCTTTTTGAGTAGAAAGTCAGCACACTATCCACTATACCTAGCTGCCTTTACCAGGGATCAGAAGAGTTATAAACATTTATTAAGCACCTATTATATGCCTGGCACCAAGCCGAGTAATCACTTTTACAAATATAACCTCATTTGAAGCAGCATGGCTATTCATAATTTTCCTGTGAGCACCAACTAATTCTTTTGTGAATCAATGAATTATCACTCAATAAACATCTTCCTCTAGTCTCTTCTGGAAGTCCCAATATCACAGAAAACTCAGTATCTCCTAAGACATCACTGATTGCCAAGTTGAGCCCCAATCAGCCTCCTTGTAACTTCCACCCATTGTTACAACAACAGTTACGCTATAATCTCTGACCATCCCCAGCAGTTACCTTGACTTCCTTTTTTCCTACAACACAAAACTAATCAGCATCCCCCTCTTTCCGTTTCTGGACATATAGTACCAGTCATCAGAAGGTCTGACATCTCCCTTACTAATTCTCGTAGAAACTTCAGCCCTTGAATGAAGAAGACTCCTTGGACTGGAGTAAGACCCACCAGGACTTCTCTCAACTCCACAACTAATGGGGAAAGGTGAAACAGCTTTCTTTTGCTAGAGCTTGCTGCTAGGGGGAGTCTCTCTCATGTGGGGGGCAGGGGGAGAGGGAGAGAAGGAAGCGGACTTTTTTATTGCAAGACATTGTCAATCAATCGGCAAGCAGCATGTATTCATTGACTAAGCAGCTAGGTAGTGTGGGTCTGGAGTCAGGAAGATGAAGTTCAAATCCAGCCTCAAGACACTTACTAGCTGTAAGATCTTGGGAAAGTCACTTAACCTCTGTCAGCCTCATCTGTAAAATGGTGATAATAATAGCACCTGACTCCCAGGGTTATTGTGAGTCTCAAATGAGATAATAATAACATTTGCCCCATGCCTGGTGTATGATGAGCGCTATGTAAATATTAGCTATTGCTATTATTAATTCACTATGAACAGAGTACTAGGCAGTAGGCTTTAGCTAATATATGAACTGTTTTTATAGTAGACTATTTTTTTTAATGTTGTCTTTGTATCACCTGCACCTAGCACAGTACATTACACAGATAAATAGTTGTTTACTAGGATTGAGTTGAATTGGAAGACATGAATTTAAATCCTGGTTCCACCATTATCCAGTCATGCCACAATTCACTTGCCACTTTCAGGCTTCAGTTAGTCTCATCTCATTAGAGTCTGGGGTCTGGGTGGGTGTGGAGGGTGGGTTGGATCTATTGGATCCCCTCCAGCTTCAAAGTTTGACAAGTACCATTACCTTTTTGGACTCAGAAATTTGACCAGTAGCTGGTCTGTGGGTGTCACTGACTCATACAATGCGTGTGATATCCATAGTCACTTAGCCCTGGCTCTAGTTTCTGTCTCTGATCCAGGACCTTTACTGGTCCCCTCATTGCTTGAGCTGAGTAAGGCCAGGAAATTCATGAAATCACCCCTGCCTGGAAACCCTTACTGGTGAGGCCTAGGATCCTGCCAGTAGCTACATGACCTTTTCCTGTCCACCGTGAATCCCTCCATATTTTTGCTGCTGCTGAAGGCCAGGGCCCTCACATCCCTTTATTTTTCTAGATTATCCTTTGCCAAAAGGCTTCTCTTTAGCTACCATGACATTAAATCCTAGGCCCTCCTAAGCCTTAGAGTCTAGGCTTTCAGTGCAAGAATGGCATAAGACAAGTATGGTTTTCCCAGGTTTTCACTCATGGCTGAAATGGGTTCTCTCTTTACCCTCTTCCTCTTATAATTCTTAGTTTCCTTCAAAATTCAGCTCCAAGAGTCACTTCCACACTGGAGCTCTTTTCTAATCTTTCTCTAATCCACATCCCAAGTCCCAGTGTCTTATATTTATTTGCTATAGGCTAATTTTGTATACTTAGACACGGACATGTTGTGTCCTCTATGTTGGTAAGCTTCTTCTGGGCAGGAATGGTTTTATTTATAGCTTTGAATCATCAGAACTTACAACAGTACCTGGGTCATAGCAGGTGCTTAATGCTTTTTGGTTGATGATTGATAGTAGCCAGAGGAAGGTCAGAGTAAAGGTCAGAGCACATTTGGAATTCAGTTCTAGTCCCACATTTCAGAAAGACTGTTGAGAAACTAGAGTACATCAGTAACTGTAATGTTGTCTTCAAGCTCTGCTATTCTTTCTTTGCTTTTTTCTGTACTTCGACTTCAAAGTATGAGCCATGACACTTTGGACCTGGTCCTAGAATCATTTGCAAATGAGATTGCTGAATGACTGTAAATGATCTTTGAGGAACTTCATAGAATGGGAGGGCCATAACAGAATGGGAAAATCATAATAAAATAGGAGCTCCTCCATATTAGAAACTGTCTCACTTTTGTATTTACACCCTAACAGCTAGCACAATGCCTGGTACAGTCAAGCGTCTTCATAAATGCTTGCAGATTGACTGAGGAGTGCTGTGGGTCTGGAGAAGGGCAAATGTCTTGATTTTAAAGATGAAGAAGAATATGGCTGACCCAAACTACGGATCTGTAAGCTGCTAGACTCTTCCTAAGAAGCCTAAAAGGATCATCTATGAACTCTTAGAAAGGGTTCATCAATTCCAAAGGACTTCTGATGAAAAATGCTATCCCTTTCCAGAGAGAGAACTTATGGATTCTGGGTACAAATTGAAGCACAATTTTTTCCTTATTTACTTTTCTTGTTCTCCCCTCCTCCTATATGGTTAATGTGGAAATGTTTTGCATGACTTCATATATATATATGTGTGTGTGTGTGTGTGTGTGTATATGTATATGCATATAATGGTTATATTTCTTGCATTTGAAATGGGGGGTAAGGAAATAGAATTTGGAACTGAACATTATTGAAAATTTTAAAATAAAAAATAAATTAATGTATTTATATGCTTTTTAAAAAAAGAAAGAAAAGTAGGTGAACAATAAGAGTTCTTGAAATAGACAGTGAGTAAATGTTGGACACTGCTAAACCCTAGAGACACGAATACAAGCAAACATGATAGTTCCAGTCCCTCCAGGAAGGAACTTCCATTCTCATGGGGAAACAGAAGTCATGAATGAAAGGGGAACAGCAAAGAGGGATAAGGTGACTGATAAAGAAAAGAAGATTTCAAGGGAATGAGTTGAGTTGTGAGTGAAATGCAGCATGGTGCCTTGGAGAGAGTAAGGCCTCCAGGAGGGAGTTTCTCCAGATCAAATTTAAGAGAGATAAATGTAAACCTTGGATTGAAAAAGTCAACTGCAGAGATATGGGAACTGAAAAGAATGGCACGCAAGAAAGCTGCTCAAATTAAAAATACTGAAGGGGAGGCTGGAGTTGGGGGGAAGGAAGTTTGGCCACCTGCAAATTTACAATGAGTTAGTTGTGTGATACAGCAGTGAAAAAAGTGTCGACTTCTATAAAAATTACAGTGCCAAGAGCAAAGAAGGTGTTGGTGAATCTCATTTTTTTTGACCCATTCAAGTCAAAGGATCTGTTTGACCACATCTGGAGTACTATGTTAGCTATGAATGCTGGACTTAAGAAAGAAATTTGACACACTTGAAACCATCAAGAGAAGAATGACCAAAATCATTTAACAAGGACTAGAGAGACAGTTCTATTTCCACATTGGTCAGAGGAAAGATAGAATTTTAATGCTAAAGGACTCCATGCATCAAATGATGCAAGAATTTAAAAAAAATAATTTTACTATAATTTCTATCTGTGAAAATGTACTTTAAAATGTGATTGCAAATGGATATCATAATTTACTTTGAAATAAAATAATTTTTATTCAACTAGTTATATCTTTGCCTTATGTATAAAATAATAAAAATGAACTTTGTCAATTGATGTGTGTGATCCTGAAAAATATTCTAAAATTCTTATCCCTTAACTAGGTAAAGAGAAGGAATAGGGTGAACTTTACGGCGGCCTTCAAGTATTTGAAGGAAGGCATGTCTTGCAGAAGAAAGATTAATCTTGTTTTGCATGACCCTTGATAGTAGGACCTGGAATGGAGGGTCAAAGTTGCAGAAGGGTAGATTTTAGCTCACTATAAGGGGAAACACTTCATAGCAATTAAAGTGGTAGGTCCCAAAGTAGAGTGGACCTGAGGGGATATTTCTAATTGAGGAGGTCCCTGGGCATTGAGAAAAGCTCTAAGAAGAGAAGAAAATAAAACCACAGTATAGAATTACTACAATGTATCTGGTCTGGACAACCAAAGGGCAAGTGGTTGAGCCTGAATTCAAACCCAGGTCCCATACAAGAAGATGATGAATGACTCTTTGTCAGAGATATTACAGGATGGATTCCTGTTCAGGTACGGGTCAGACAAAATGATATTGGAGTTCCCTTGCAAATCAGGTATTCTAGGGTGGTATGATGTTTCTTGCCTCTAGCAGTCATAACCTTCTACCACAGAGAAATAAGAAATTCCTATGTGCCAGATCAAAATAACTAAGGGCAGAAGGGGGAGACATTAACTGGGTTTCCTAGAATGTGAGAGCACATGGGTAGCTCAGTGGATAGAGGGCCCACCCTAGAGTCAGGAAGACCAGAATTCAAATTTGGCCTTAGACTCTTACTAGCTGTATGATCCTGGGCAAGTCATTTAACCCTGTTTGCCTCAGTTTCTTCATCTGGAAAATGACCTGGAAAAAAAAGAAATGAAAAAAAAATCATTCCAGTATCTTTACCATGGAAAACCCTGACTTTGAACAACCAGAATGAGGGTGCCCCATGGCTGGATGTGATGCTGACCTTTTCCTTGCCTATATTATTTGTGTAAGTCCTTACTAAGCACCTCCTTCCAGCTGGGAATGCTGGTATGAGCCCATGTCCCTGTCCCAAGATTTTGTTTTGATAGGATGACATTCCCAATCTCTGTGGGATTTTCATCCCAAAGAATTTTTCCTAACCAAACATGGTTGTTTTTTGCACATTATTTCCAGTGAGTATTTTCTAATCAGGCCAGGGCCAGCTCTTCGAATGCTTGTCGGGGGGAGGTGAGGGGAGAGGTTTGAGAGGGGGTGGGAAGGAGCAGGGGTAGATGGTGTCATTTGGAGATTAAAATATTCTTACGGGAATTCAAGGGGCTGCTTTCCTCCTGGGTTGTGGGAGCTAAGAAATGGCTTTGAATCTGTTGAATATGGATTAGTTGAATTGTTTCACTGGAATTAAAAAGTAGGCCCTGGGGGGTGGCTACTTAAGCACCTAATTGTGTAGCAAAGAGCTGCAAATGAGAGGATTTTCCATTTGATGAAAAAGAGTTTTCCTTGGATTGCTGGTTATGGATTTTAACCCAGACTCTCGACCCCCAACCTGTCTCCCTCCTCTCCCCATGTCCAAGGCAACACTTAATTCAGTTACTATTACAGGAATTTATCAGAGCAGAAAATGTCAGGTTGAAAAATTAACACTGTTTACTAATAGTGCCCCAGCCCACTCAGATGCAAATTGAAGGCTCCTTTAAGATCCCAAATTAGCCTTTGAGGGTCAAGTTTATTGCAGCTCCAAAGGGCCATCCTTCGGACTCAGAGTGTTAAGCTCTGGCCTGCGCCTGGGACACTGGTCCCAGCCGCCAGGTGTCCATGGCCTGATCTTTGAATTGATTGACAGCACAATTCTTCTGTGCTGTCTTCTACTCCATGGGGAGGGTGATGTGCGTTTGCTTTGTGCTACGATAGCCTATGAATGTCACTGGGACAGACATCCATCAGTTAACAAGTGTTTATTAAGTGCCTACTATGTGACAGTCACTGGGGAAACAGATGTAGAAAAAGAAAACAAAGTTCTACTCAGAAGATTGCTGGGATAAGTTTAGAAAAAATGGTTTAGGCAAAGTACAGACAAATGAGTGTTTTCCTCTCAAGGGTTCACTTTCAATACAGCCTTCTTCATGAGAATTGCTAGGGGGGACTTCCTGTTCATTCAAGAGACTCACCAGTATCTTAGATTTGGTCTTTTTTTTTAAATTCAGAAGGAAATGTGACTGTTGGGGATCTTGCTTAAAAATCCAAAACCAAAAAGCAACAACTCAGCACCCAAAATCGTGACTGATTACTTACTGAAGAGTAAAAACTGGTAACTTCACAGAATCTCTGAGCCGGAAAGGCTCCTTCCGTAGCACTCTAGTCCAAATTAGGAAACTGAAGCCCACAAAGGGGAGATCAGCATAGCTACAAAAGGGGTGTAGTTGAGGATCTGAACTAAGACCTTTAGGATCCCAGTACAATGGGACTAGCTGCTGTACCACTTAGTTGTAGGTGCAACTTAATTCACTCCATCTTTGGCTCTCTCCAATTTCTTTGGTCAACTCAAGAAAAGGGGGAAGGATGGTTGCTGCCAAGTCTAAAAGTGTTAAAATGCACTGTTAGCAGTGCCTCTCTAAGGCAGAAATTCTATCAGGGAGGGATTGTAGGGAACCCTGACACGCTCAGGGATACCAGATCCACCCAGTTCCTTCTGGAGTCCTGCCCTCAACCTTTATCTGGGATCCTGGTAGGTGACAGTTAGCCAGCACCCACACTCCTTCCCCCACAAGAGACTTGATACATGCTCAGAGAATTGGACCGGTCCCCAAAGCCCACCGCTTCTGGATTCCTGGTTTCCACCTGAGAGACCTAGTACCAAGAATGAATGTCTACCTCTATATTGCCTTTTGCTTGTGACCACCAACGAATCTTTCTCACCTGTGTGGACATTTATTTTAGTTCTGACTTTGGCAGAGAGAAAACCACCTCCTATTGGCTTTCCCAGGTAAGGTTTGAATGCTAGTCACATTTTAGTTGGGGGCCTGCTACTCTCCATGTAGACATTCATTAACGGTGCCAGGGCTGCCCTCCAAGAATTTACAACCTATTAGGCAAGGTAAGGCATGAAAACTACAATGCAACACACTTCTTAAAAATGACATTTCTGTTGTGACTTCAAGTTTCCTAGAACTGAAAATTTAGAACTTGAGATCTTAGAATTCTCATTTTATAAAGACCTTAGAGACCTCAGAGTCCTTAGAGTCATCATCATGTAAAGAAAGTGCCTGAGGCCCACTGAGGTTAAGTGAGAGGCATCCTTGATTGCTGGCTCTTGACTCCTGTGTGGGAATCTCACTTCAGACATTTTCCAGCTCTGTGACCCTGGGCAGGCAAGCCACTAGCCCCTCCTGGCCTCAGTCTCCTCATTCTCAAAATGGTCATAACAGTAGCTCTTACCTCAGTGAGTTGTTGTGAGGATCCAATGTGTGTGTGTGTGTGTGTGTGCGTGCGTGCGTGCGTGCGTGCGTGTGTGTGAGTGTTTCGCAAACCTTAAAAGTCAGCAACATGCTCAAAGCCACACAGGGAGAATATCTAAATCTAAAGTGCTCTATAACAACCTTGCATAGTAGATCATGTGAGCATTGCTGCCCAGTCATTTTTCAGTTGTGTCTGACTCTTCATGACCCCATTTGTGGTTTTCTTGGCAAAGATACTGAGGTAGTTTGTCATTCTTTTCTCCAACTCATTTTATAGATGAGGAAATTGAGGTAAACAGGGTTAAAAGACTTGTCCAGGGACACACAGCTATTAAGTGTCTGAGGTCAAAATTGAACTAATGAAAATAAGGCTTCCTGACTCCAGGACTCTATCCACCGTGCTACCTAGATGCCCCATATGGCTATTAATATTTCCGTATTACAGATGTGGAAACTAAGTCTCAGGGAGTTTAAATGACCTATTCAAGGACACCTAACAGTATCAGATACAAACTTCAGTCCGGGTCTTCTTATTCCTAAGTGGAATGTTCCTAGCGCATAATAAGTACCTAAGGAGTAGTATTATACTTTCTTTCCCCATTGCTCCAGTGATCCAGTCACATTGGTTTGCTTGCTGTTTCTTCCCACAACACTGCATTTCCAGACTGTGGACATTTTTATTGACTGTCCCCTATGCCTGGAATACTATTCGTTTCTCATCTATATCTCTTTGCTTCTTTCAAGTCCCAGCTAAAATCTTTCCCTCATAATGTTAGTGTCTTCCCTCTGTTGATTATTTCCAGCATCGCCTTTACATTTCTTGTTTGTATATATTGTTTGCATGCAAAGGGTTGCATGTTTGCTTCTCTTTCCTTTGACTGTGACTTGCAAATCATGACATGGCTTTCCTGATCTCATGGTTGTCCTTGAGAACAAAGGACAAAAAATAGACAACAACCTATGAGTAGCAGTAGTTGCCCCACTGAGGACACAACTGACCAGTTCAGTTTGGGCACCCTTCCTTCCTTCCTTCCTTCCTTCCTTCCTTCCTTCCTTCCTTCCTTCCTTCCTTCCTTCCTTCCTTCCTTCCTTCCTTCCTTCCTTCCTTCCTTCCTTCCTTTCTTCCTTCCCTCCTATCCCTCCACTACTTCTTTCCACATAGGGAATCATATCCTTACCTGTGGGTGCTCTGGTCAAAGAAATATAAATTTTGACCACAGAAAACTAGCAAGATATCTTGGGGTTTAAGGATGAGTTTTCTTTTTTATGGACCATGCCTTAAACGCAAATAACTCTACCTCTCATTGATTGGCCAACAATAGGTCCCAGTTCAGACCTACTTGGTCATTGTTTGGATTCTGATGGCTCAGATTGAGTGTAAATAGCAATTGTTTCTGTTTTGGACAGAAACACTGAGGGTCTTCCCTCCAGTTTTAGTTTATTTTTTGACTAGGTAAAAGAGATCATTCTTTGGCTTATCTCTTACTTATCCTTAATCACTGAATGGGTATTGCCTCAGACAAACTAAGACCTGGGAAAGACCTTAGCTTAAAAAGGCCAAGGTCTCCAACTGCATCCGGGCCATCTCCAGTCATCCTGATCTATCTCCTACCACAGGACCCAGATGACTCTGAAGGAGAGAGTGAGGCTGGTGACTTTGCACAGACTTGCCTCACTTAAATCCAATTTACTTGCAAGTCATGACATCACTTTCTTGATGTCATGGTCTTCTTCTAGAATGAAGGACAAACAACAGGATCTCCTTGAGACTGAGGATTTTGTTTTACCTTTCTGTGTACCTTCTGTTCTTAGCAAAGTGCCTAGCATAGAGTAAGTGCTTAATAAATGCTTACTGACTAGTATAAGCTAAATGTAGCTCTTTGACATCTATTGCTCTTATCTTGGGAGGCAGCTTAGTACAGTGGATTGAGAGCTAGCTTTAGCTCAAATAATCAAGATTGACCTCTGACATATACTAGCTATGTGACCCTGTCCAAGTCATTTAACCTCAAAACCCTGGAAAACTCTAGTAACAGAGGATCCACATTAATACAAATTTCTTGTTGGGAGTTCCCTGTACTGATGACATTGTAAGTGTGGTTAGGTATTTTTTTAAAATGACATCCTGCAGATCAGCCTACTGGATTGTCTTCCAACCAGTCCAACCAAGGGCAACAGGGCAACCCTTCAAACAATGCCTTGGGAAGTGGTTTTGGCTACTTCCCTCTCTCCTGCCCAAGGCAAGCCCATTCCAAGATGAAGCTGCACAGAATGAATAAACTATCACCTCACCATTCCCTTCCTTCCTCCTCATTGCGAGGGGACTACAGTAGTCCCTTTTGGGTGGGAAAGAGGAGCTAAAATGCAGATTGCCCAAGAAACACAGCTTCCACATAGTCTCCTTAAATTTAAATTAAAATTTTATGAAAGGCTTTTTAATTGTTTACCAACTGCCAAACAATCAGATCTCTGACAGAAAAGTCTACCCCTTTCTACCTTAAACACAGTCAGGACCAAGGTGTAAAAACCAAATATAGAGCTAGCTGTAGCTGCCTAGAAACACGATACACTGAGGATTCACTGAGGGGCACTTTTTTGTTATTTTATTTTTCTCAATTACGTGTAAGAACAATTTTTAACATTTAAAAGAGAATTGAATTTCAAATTCTCTCCCCCACTCCCAGTGAAAACAAGCAATTTGCCATAGACTATATATGGGCAGTCATGCAAGACATATCTCCACACTAATCATGTTTTAAAATACAGACCAAAAAATCCCCAAGAAAAATAAAGTTAAAAAAAAGTATGCCTCAGTCAGCATTCAGACTACATCAGTTCTTTCTCTGGAAGAGGATAGCATTTTTTACCATAAGTCCTTCTGAATTGTCTTGGATCATTGTATTGCTAAGATATTCACAGTTACCATCTTATAAAATTGCTGCTACTGTGAACACTGTTCTCTTGGTTCTGCTGACTTTACTTTGCATCAGTTCATGTAAGTCTTTCCAGGTTTTTCTGAAAGCATTTTGTTTGTCATTTCTTGTAGCACAACAGTATCCCATCACAATCTTATATACCACAATTTATTCAGCCATTCCCCAGTTGATGGGTCTCCCCTCAATTTCCAATTCTTTTCCATCACAAAAAAAGCTGCTATGAATATTTTTGTACATATAGATCCTTTTCTTCGATCTTTTTGGGATATAGACCTAGTAGTTGTATTGCTAGGTCAAAGGGTATGCAGTTTTATAGTCCTTTGGGCATAGTTCCAAATTGCTCTCCAGAATGGTTGGATCAGTTCACAACTCTGCTAATAGTACATTATTGTCCTAGTTTTTCCACATCCCCTCCCTCATTTGTCATTTTTCTTTTCTGTCATGTGAGCCAATCAATAGGTGTGAAAATTTGCATTTCTCTAATAAATAGTGATTTAGAGAATTTTTTTATATTACTCTAAATACTTTTCATTACTTCCTCTAAAAACTGCCTGTTCATAGGTTTTGTCCATTTATCAGTTGGGGAATGACTTGTATTCTTATAAATTTGACTCAGTTCTTTTATATGTTAGAGACATTAGACCCTTATCAGAGAAACTTGCTGAAAAAATATTTCCTTCCAGTTTCCTGCTTTCTTCTAATTATGGCTACCTTGGTTTTGTTTGTGGAAAAACTTTTTAATTTAGTGTAATTACAATGATTCATTTTACACCCAACAATCTTCTCATCTCTTGTTTGGTCACAAATTCTTTTCTTATCCATAGATCTGATAGGTATAATATTCCATGCTCCCCTAATGTGCTTTATGTCTAAATCATGTACCCCTTTTGACCTTATCTTGGTATAGTGTAAGATGTTGGTCTATACCTAATTTCTGCCAAACTGCTTTCAAGTTTTTCAAATAATTTTTGTCAAATAGTGAGTTTTATCCCAAAAGCTTGGATCATTGCACTTATCAAACACTCAGTTACTATGGTCATTTATTGTTGTATCTTGTGTACCTAATTTATTCCACCAATACACTCCTCTATTTCTTAGCCAATACCAGATTGTTTTAATGATTATCACTTTATAATACAGTTTGAGGTCTGATACAGCTAAACCACCTTCCTTCACATTTGTTTTCATTAATTCCCTTGATATTCATGACCCTTTGTTCTTCCAGGTGAATTTTATTATTTTTCTAGCTCTATAAAATAATTTTTTGGTAGTTTGATTGCTATGGCACTGAAAAAATAAATTAATTTACATAGAATTGTCATTTTTATTATATTGGATTGACTTACCATGAAGAATTATTTCTCATGTGACTTTTTGTAAAAAGTGTTTTGTAATTGTGTTCATATAGTTCCTGGATTTATCTTGGCAGGTAGCCTCCCTAATATTTTATATTGTCTGTAGTTATTTTAAATAGAGTTTCTTTTTCTATCTCTTCCTATTGGACTTTGCTGGTAATATGTAGAAATGTTACTGATTTTTGTGGGTTTATTTTATATTCTGAAACTTTGCTAAAGTTGTTAATCATTTCAACTAGTTTTTAGGTGATTATCTAAGATTCTCAAAGTATATCATCATGTCATCTGCAAAGAATGATAATTTTGTTTCCGCCTTACCTATTGTAATTCCTTCAGTTTCTTTGATATTAGGTGATGATGGGCATCCCTGCTTCATCCCTGAACTTATTAGGGAGACTTCTAGCCAATCTCCACTACAGATAACAATTGCTGCTGGTCTTAGCTAGACACTACTTATCATTTTAAGGAAACCTACATTTATTTCTATGTTTTCTAGTGTTTTTAATAGGAATGAGTGTTGTATTTTGTTAAAAGTTTTTTTCTGCACTTATTGAGATAATCATATGATTTTTGTTGTTTTTGGCATAACAAATTGTGCTGATACTTTTCCTAATATTGAACCAGTCCTGCATTACTGATATAAGTTCCACCTGGTCATAGTGTATAATCTTTGAGACATGTTGTTGGAAGCATTTTATTTAAAAATTTGGCATCAATATTCATTAGGGAAATCGGTCTATAGTTTTTTTTTTTCTTTTTTTGCTCTTCCTGGTTTAGGTATCAACACCACATTTGTGTTGTAAAAGGAATTTGCTATGATTATTTCTTTGCCTATTTTTCTGAGTACTTTATCATTAGAATTGTTTTTTAAATGTTTGGTAGAATTCACTTGTGAATCCATTTGGTCCTCTGGATGTTTTCTTAGAGAGCTAATTTTTGTCTTATTCAATTTCTTTTTCTAAGAAAGGGTTATCGAAGTATTCTATTTCCTCTTCTGTTATTCTGGGCAGTTAATATCGTTGTAAATCTTCATCCATTTCATTTAGATTGTTAGATTTACTGGAACAGAATGGGGCAAAATAGCTCCTAATAATTGCTTTAATTTCATCTTCATTGGTAGAGAATTCAATGTTTTCATTTTTGATACTAGTAATTTAGTTTTCTTTTTAAATCAAATTAACTATTGGTTTATCCACTTTATTATTTTTCCCATAAGATAAGCTCCTAAGTTTTTCTTTTAATTAGTTCAATAGTTTTCTTACTTTCAGTTTTATTAATCTCTCCTTTGATTTTCAGGATTTCCAATTTGATATATAATTGGGGATTTAAAATTTATTAATTTTGTAGTTTTTTTCTAGTTTCATTGATCTGCTCTTTTTCTATTTTATTGATGTAAGCATTTAGAGAAACGAAATTTCCCCTAAATAGTGCTTTGGCTGCATCCCATAAATTTTAGTATGTTGTCTCATTGTTGTCTCATTCACCTTTAATGAAATTATTGATTTTTATATGATGTTTTTTGAGTAACGCATGCTTTGGGATTAGATTATTTAGTTTTCAATTAATTTTTAATCTGTCTTCTTGGCCATTTATTGAATGCAATTTTTATTGCATTATGCTCTGAAAAGGATACATTTAATATTTTTGCTTTTCTACATTTGGTTGTGAGGTTTTTATGCCCCAATAATACATGGTCAATTTTTGTGAAGGTGCCATCAATCACTAAGAAAATAGTATGCTCCTTTCTATACCCACTTAATTTTCTTCACAGGTATATTATACCTACCTTTTCTAAAATTCTATGCATCTCCTTAACTTCTTTCTTGTTTAATTTTTGATTAGATTTGTCTAGTTCTGAACAGGGACAGTTTAGGTCTCCCAATAGTATAGTTTTGTTGTCTGTTTCCTCTTGTAACTCCTTTAACTTTTCTTTTAAGATTTTGGATGCCATATTTTTGATATATATGTTTGGTATTGATATTACTTGGTCTGTGGTACCTTTTGCCTTAATGTAATTTCCCTGGTTATGTCTTTTAATTAGATCTATTTTTGCTTTGTCTGAGATCATAGTTGTTATCCCCTTTTTTTTTTTTTACTTCAGCTGAAGCATAATAGATTCTGCTCCTGCCCCTTATTTTTATACTATTTCAAGTGTGTTTCTTGTAAGCAACATATTGTTGGATTCTGGTTTTTAATCAATTTGCTTCAGTTGTATGGGTGGGCTCCTCCCACTCACATTCAGAATTATGATTACTGTGTATTTCCCTCCATCCTATTCCCCTCTCCACTTGTACCCCCATTTATCCTTACTCTCTTTCTCTTTAATCTGTCTCTTTTCAAAAGTCTATTTTGCTTATGACCACTGTCTTCTTTAATTTTCCTTCCCTTCTATCAGCCCCCACATTCTTTTCTTATTTCCTTCCCCTCCTACCTCCCTGTAGGATGATAGGTTTCTATACCCAACTGATTGTTTATGAGCCAACCCAGTGTAATTTAGGTTTAAGTATTGCTCCCCCCATCTTCTCTACCACTGTGAAATTCTTTCTTACATGCCTCTTTAATGTGAGATAATTTACCCTATTTCTCCCTTCCCACTTTTCCCAGTGCATCCTCTTTATTTTATTTTTTTAAATCAACCTATCCCATGTCTATGTAGACTCTTTCTAACTGTCCTAATAATGATAAAGTTCTTAGGAGTTATAAGTATCATCTTCCTATATAGGAACATAAACAGTTTAACCTTACTGAATCCCTAATAATTTCTCTTTCATGTTTACCTTTTTGTGCTTCTTTTGAGTCTTGTATTTGGAAGTCAAATTTTCTATCTAGTTCTGGTTTTTTCATCAGGAATGCTTGGAAGTCCTCTATTTCATTATATACACACTTTCCCCCTGAAAGATTATGCTCAGTTTTGTTGGGTAGGTTATTCTTGGTTATAATCCTAGCTCTTTTGCCTTTTGGAATATCATATTCTAAGTCCTCTGATCCTTTAACATGGAACCTGCTAAATCTTATATGATTCTGACTATGGCTTCATATTTAAATTGTTTCTTTCTGTCTGCTTGTAATATTTTCTACCTGACCTGGGAGTTATGTAATTTGGTTATAATATTCCTGGAAATTTTCATTTTGGGATCTCTTTCAGGAGGTGATCGGTAGATTCTTTCAATTTCTATTTTACCCTTTAGTTCTAAGATATTAGGGGAGTTTTTCTTGATAAGGTCTTGAAATATGATGTCTAGCAATTTTTTTTTTAATTCAAGACTTTCTGGTAGTCCAATAATTCTTAAATTATCTCTCCTTGATCTATTTTCCATGTCAATTGTTTTCCCAATGATATATTTCCCATTTTCTTCTATTTTTTCATTCTTTTGACTTTATTTTTTTCTTGATATCTCATGGAATCATTAGGTTCCACTTGCCCAATTCTAATTTTTAAGGAATTGTTGTCTTCAGTGTGTCTTTGTATCTCTTTTTAAAATTTGGTCATTCTATTTTTTAAGGAGTTCTTCTTGTCAATGGATTTTGGTACCTCTACCATTTGACCAATTCTGTTTTTGAAGCCGTTATTTTCTTCAACATTCTTTTGAGCCTCTTTTACCAAGGTGTTGACTCACATAACAACTTTCTTGCATCACTCTCATTTTCCTCCCAATTTTTCCTCTTCTTTTATTTGATTTTTAAAATCATTTTAGACTTCTTTCAGGAATTCTTTTTTTTTGAGGGAGGGGAGGATTGTGTCTAGTTCACATTTTTCTTTGAGGCTTTGCATGTAGATGAATTTGTGTCTTGACCTTCTCTGTCACTGTAGAAACTTTCCATAATCATGTTCTTTTTTTGTTTGCTCATTTTCCAAGCATTTATTGACTTTTAACTTTATTTTAAAGTTAGTCTTCTGCTTTCAGGGTGGAGGAATCACTGTGCCAAGCTTTGGGCTTTTTTTCTGCTGATGTTTTCAGAGCTAGTTCTGGGGGGTCTATAAGATTTTGGTTCTTCCAATGTGGTATCCTTCAGGAGAGATTTGTTTACTACTCTCCTGCCCTGTGCTCTGTTCTGTGATCAATCATAAGCATTTTCTGTCCTGGAACTCTGATCATGGCCTCAACTTCCCACTGGCTACAAACACCAGTGCTCCTCTTTGCCCTGGAACTGAGATCTGAAACAGTTTAGAGGGAGTGTAACAGGTCCCTCCCTGTTCCTTGTGGTAGCAAAAGGTCCCCTGTAATATCCTTCTGACCAATTGTCCAATCCCTGTGCAGTCTGTGTCCTGAGAAACCCTGAAGTTGCTACTGCTGATGTAATCACTTCCAAGGCTTGCTGCTGACTTCCTGGGACTTAGCCTTTTCTGTACTTTGCTCCAGGCCAGTCCATCATCCTAGAAGATAAACTTTTCCTGTCAACCTCTTAAGTTGTCTTGGGCTGGAAAATTGTTTCATCCCAACCTTTTATTTGTTCTGCCATTCCAGAATTTGATTTGAGGCCTTATTTTAAAGTTATTTGGAGGGAAATTTGTAGGAATTCAGGTAAGTTTCTGACATTATTCCACCATCTTGGCTCTACCTACCAAGGGACACTTTTAAAATATGGCTATATAAATATGTATGCTATGTAGCCCTGTAGATTGTGTATAGACTTAGAGTCAGAAAGACTTGGGTTCAGATCTTGCATCTGACACTTACTAGCTGTGTCATCATAGGTGAACTGCTCATCTTCAACAACTTAGAAAGCTCTCACACAGTAAACTCCTTCTACTGATGAAATCACAGGTCTACATAAAAAAATACCTAAATGTATGCCAAGACAGTCCTATGTTCATCACCCTTAGGTATATGTATTGTGTAGTAAGTAAAATGTCACTGTTCAAACTTTCCTTCCAGTGGACAGGGATATAATTTTCAAATCTTGCTTGAGCCTACAACCACCTCCTTTTGTCCAGAAACTTCCTGACTGTTGAATAAGGATGAGCCATAACATCCCAAACCACAAAGTCACAGAATTTCAGAGTTGAAGGGTAACTTGGAGGACATCTAGTTTGATCCATATCTGAAAAAAAAAACCCTCTACAACTTAGCCAAAATTAGTCATCCAGTCATTGCTCAAAGACCACCCCCCATGAGGGGAGCCCACCACCTCCCAAAGCTGCCCATCTTATTTTTACATAGTTCTAATTATTAAAACTGTTTTTCTCACATCAAGCTTAAATTTCCTTTTTTTCAATGTCTATTCATTTCTCTTAGTTTTTCATTCTGGCACTAAGCAGAAGACCAACCTACCTTCCATATGAGTGCCCTTCAAATACTTTAAGATAAACACAGGATCATATACTGTTAGAGCTGGAAAGGACCTTACAGATATTATACAGTAACCCTCTCATTTTATAGATGGGCAAACTGAAAGTCAGAGATGTATAGTGAAGTGACTTGTCCTGTATCACACATGGAGCATAAAAGAACAAACAGGTTTTTCTTCACAATAATATTTTTTTTTTAGTGTTTAAAAAAATACAAATATTTATGCGCCTAGCATTGAGGAAAACAAAAAAATCAAAAACTTTGATTCTCACCTTTAAGAAGTTTACAACTTTGTTGCTCAGAGAAGATATTCTTTCATATTTCAAAGAACAATGATTTCCTCAGTGTGGGTACTATCTCTACTAATGCAGATTGCATCTCCTCTATGACTTTGATGATCTTCATGAGGTATTTTGACTCTTTCATTAACTTGTACATTCCTCTTTTACTTACTAGAACTGCTCCTGGGACTACAGATAAACAATGTAGTGCGTTATTGGATGTACACTGGAAGTTTCTTTAGCTTGGTATGATCTGTCAGGGCTTGTATTTTGCAGGCAAAGCCCTTGTCATCACAGGGTCACCTCCGTGCCATCAGGAGGCACCAGAGGAAGATTGTAGTGAAGAAGACATCCATGTGAAAAACTTATCAGCAATACAAACATGCCAAATGCCAAAGCATCACAGACAATAAGTGCTTATTATAAGAGTTTTCTCATCTGTAAAATGAAGAGTTTGACTTAGTTGACCTCTGAGATCCTTCCTACCTTCAAGTCCATGACCCCGAGTTGTTTTCCTTTGTAAGGGGACCAAAATAACAACATGATGTCAAGGTCAATGTACAGTGTATCCCACTGTGACTGATCAAACCAACAGGAGTTCCAGAAGATTCCACCATAGGAAAGGTACAAACAGTTCCACATCTGGGAAGGAGATGTTTCTTAATGTACAATCTCAACATGACCTCTTGTATCTCAAGTTAACATTTATGCTTTATATTCCTTTGTTCTAATGCTTTGTTCTAGTCATCTAGGTGACCCTTGGGCAAGTTATTTTAGTACTGTGGGCCTCAGATTTCTCCTTGTAAAATGAGGTAGGGTTAGCTAAATAATACCAATGTGATAAACATTTATTAAATGCTCACTATGGGCAACCACTGTGCTAAGGGCTGGAGTTACAAATTAGAAAAATAAAAACAGTTCCTACCATCAAGGAGTTTACATTCTGTTTGTTGGTTGGTCCAATGGCTGCCTCTTTGAGACCATTTTCTTGGCAAAGATACTGGAGTGGTTTGCAATTTCCTTCTATATCTTATTTTACAGATGAGGAAACTGAGGCAAGCAGGGTCAAGTGATTGTCTGAGGTCACACAGCTAATATGGACCAGATTTAACGAAGATGAGTCTCTCCAGGCAGTGGCACTATCCACTGGACCACCTAGATGCTCTACGACCTAGAGAGGGAAGATAATTAGCCAAAAGAAACTGAAGAGGTCGGGATGGAGGTGGGGGACTCAGTAGAGGGATGTTGGAGTTGAAACCTAGCTGAACAAGCCGCAAATGAAGGGATGGCTGGGATTTTGTGCCTTCTACCAAAAGGAGGCTATGTGAGGAGTGTTTGCTCCATCTTCCATTTAGTAGTTAAAAGATAACTAATTATTTGCATGTGGTCTCCCTCATTAGAATGTGTAAATTTTTACGTGGATGTTTTCTTCATTACAATGCTCCTCAGATGCCTCACGGTGATGTGGAGGTGACCCTGTGATAACAAGGGCTTTGCCCGCAAAATACAAGCCCAGACAGATCCTACCAAGCTGAGGAAGCTTCTAGTTTGTGTCCAATGATGGACTGCACTGTTTCTCTGCAGGGTTATTAGGTCAGGGCGCTGTTTTTGCTTTTCTTTATAGTCTCAGCGCGTAGCACTGTTTCCAGCCCTTAGTAGGCCCTATTTGACTTGGCTTTAGAAGTGAGGCACAGCACACGTTCCCAAAGCACTTTAGGGTTTATAACGCCTGTTACCCCCATAACCCTGTAAGGTACCAAATACAGGTAGGGAGGCTCCTAGAGGTTTAAGATTTGTGCCCATGATCATGCTGCTGGTATCAAAGCCTTCAGCAGTATTCCAAGCCAGGTCTCCTGACAGCAGATACAGGACGCTTTCCATCACACCTCAGTGCTTTATAGTGTAATAAAGAAAACACTTTGTAAAGTCTAAAACGCTGTATAAAGGTGAGTTGTTATTAACTTGAAGGGAACAATGGGAAAGAAAGTGGAGCCCACTATTACTTCTGGAGCTCGGAGACTGGGAGATGGAGAACTGGAAGCTGGGATTCAATATTTTTTTCCTTCCTCCTAGATGGAAACATAGCCCTCTTTGCACAGGTCAAACACCCCCTCTCCCTCCCCCAGTCTTATTTAGAAATCACGTCCCCTAGACAGGAAGGGCGGCGGGCAGAGAAGCACAGAGCGTCCCGGTCTCATTTCCTTTTGGGTCCCTATGTGGAATTTCATTTCATAGATTTAGGAAAACAGAGAGCAAGATCTTCGGCGGTTCCTGCTTCCCCAGTCTTGCTTCTTTCTCTCTTTTCCCATCCCCCCAACTCCCCGACTCCCCCTTCCACCACCCCCCTTGGGCTTGGGCCGAAAGGATTCGGGGCTGCGGAGGCACTGGGGGGGGCAATTTAGCAGCGACTGAGAAGGGGCTCAAGATTATCCAGACAGTCAAGGAGTTGTTTGGGGGGTGGGGGAGCGGTGAGGGAGTGGAAAGAGTCAGTGGGCCAGAGTTGACAGCTGGAAGAAGAACCGAAGGAGGTGGGGGAGAAACCCAAGCTCTTCCCACCTGGGAGAGGAGTGGGGGATCTGGGACCGGAGGGGGAGGGGCCGGGGGGACGGAGCGACTCCGCTCCATCTCCGCCTGGTCCCCGCAGAGCCCCGCGCTCCGGGTGGGAGGAAAGCGTAGGGAGGCGGAGCGCGGCGGAGAGGGTGGGAGGGCGGGGGTGGGGGGACCGACCCTCCACTAACAGCCCAGTCGCTCCGCCCCTCTCTCCGCTGGCCCCCCCTCCTCCCCGCAGATCCCGCCTCTCCCAGGTCGGCGGCGCCCTCCCATTGGAGCGGCCCGCAGTCCGTCAAGTCCCAGCCACCGCCTCGCGAAAACAGCGCCTGGCCCAGGGCTCCGGGCTGGGAGAGCGGTGAGGAGCTTGGTCCTGGGCAGGGGCGGCGCGGCGCTGCGCGGAGCAGCCCGGCCAAGTTAGACCGGAGCAGCCCGGCCAAGTTAGACGCGGAGCGGCGCACGGGAGCCCGAGGAGAGCCCGGAGCCGGGGTGGCTGCGCCTCGCAGCCATGACCCCGGGCGTCGCCCCCTCCGCCGGGGGCTGGGGCATTTGATACCCTGCACAGCCGCTTGCAGCTGCCCCTGGAGGTGGCCACTGCCCTCCTGCTCCTGCTGCTCCCTCTCTTTCTTGCTTCGGCTCTCGTGCCGCAGTCACCCCGGAGCGGGGGCCGCCTCCCCTCCCTCGCCTGCCGGCTCTTCTTGCAAACTGGGGGTGTCTGGGCCAGCGGCAGGAGCCGCCGCCGGAGCTGCCGCCGCCGCCCCCCCTCCCCCTGGCCCCGGCCATGGCTCGGAGGGTCCCGGGACTGAGGGTCCCGAGGGCGTCCGACTGTGTCTGCTTCAGCCTCCCGCCGCCGCCGCCGCTGCTGCTGCTGTTGCTGCTGCTGCTGGGGCAGGCGCGGGCTTTTGGGGACGAGGAGGAGAGGCGCTGCGACCCCATTCGGATCTCGATGTGCCAGAACCTGGGGTACAACGTAACCAAGATGCCCAACTTGGTGGGGCATGAGCTGCAGACCGACGCCGAGCTGCAGCTGACTACCTTTACCCCGCTCATCCAGTACGGCTGCTCCAGCCAGCTACAGGTGGGCACCGATCTCCCGATTCCCTCCCCGTTCCCACTCGTGCCCTAAAACCCTCCCCCCATCTCCCCTCCAACCCCTTTGGCACAGAACAGAGGCTGGGTCGCAAACGTTCCCACTTCGGATGTCTTGCCAAGTCGAGCCCCTACTTCTGCAGCCTGAAGGGAAGGCTAAAAGTCTGGATGAAAAGTGACTCCCCCTTTACTCCCCCTTCTCAGAGACTGAAAGCCAAATATTGTGTAAGTCATCTGGCCTGTTAAAGAACCCACTCTTGCACCCCGCCCTAACGTTTTTCTCCTCTTCTCACCCCGTCTGGCC
This sequence comes from Bettongia penicillata ogilbyi, assembly GCA_023548195.1. Classification (NCBI taxonomy): domain Eukaryota; kingdom Metazoa; phylum Chordata; class Mammalia; order Diprotodontia; family Potoroidae; genus Bettongia; species Bettongia penicillata. The sequence goes on from JAJHZJ010000017.1 coordinate 4,841,549, forward strand.
AAACCCCTAATCCCGAAGTAGAGTGAGGGCAGGACTGGAGATTAGGGGGTCACCGTTTGGTGGATCGGTGCAAGAGAGTGCCTGCCACCCTAACCAGCTGCAGCTTCGATTTGAACGTAAGAAGTAGTGGACTCCACTCTCTCTTAACCCCCCTCCCGTTTCTATTTTATATGTAAAATAGAAACTCTTTGCAGTTCATCTGAGTAGGTTAAATAAAGTGTCACCCCGTTTATTTTAATAACTCTTTTCTTCAAAACTGACCACAGGAGTTGGCGTCCACCAGGTTGCTTCGAGGTACAAATCCTGTTAATATTCAGATAGTTTCCCACATTGTAAGAGACTGGCGATGCCTGGATCTACCTCAGCCTCAGGAAGGATTTAGTTAAAGAAGAAAGCCGCTTGTGAAAAGATGGAAGTGGTGAAGTGGGCAGGTCATATGCTCGAATTTACTCAATATATTAGAAGACCATGTTAGGAGTCAGATCATCTGGTTTCGAATTCCAGCCCAGGCACTTACTAGTTAGGAGATCACTCCCCTAGATAGGAATGGCAAATTACTTACTTTCTTTGTCTCCTCATTTGTCAGATGTGTGGGGTAGACTGCAAAAGCTCCCTCAGAACTGCAGATCCTATGATCCTAATAATAGGTGTCTAGATTGAAAGCTCCAGAAATCCCTAGCTTCTGGAGTGTATCAAATACAGATAAGGAAGCAAGAAGCTATGTCTTTACTGAGTTCGCTTCCATACAGCAGAAGTTCTTAACTCTTTTGTGTGCCATGGACACCTTTGGCAGTCTGGTGAAGCCTGTGGACCCATTCTCAGAATAATGCTTTTCTGTATGTAGGATTACAAAAGAAACAGAGACATAGAGATATACATTTTTCTCCCACCCAAGGTGAAATCTAGCCCTGAGCCCCATGAGTCCATGGACCCCAGGATAAGATCTGGGGATCACTTTGTTCAAAGAGAACCTTTTAATGATTGATGTGCATAGTTTTTTACAGAAGTAATTTTAAAAATGAATTTAAGCCAAGATTTACATTTAAAGAGATATTTGGGTTGATTCTCTTCCCTGTTGAGTTGTCTACTACAGAGCAGGCTTTCTGCTTTTGAGAAATTCAGAACTTTGGAGTTGGCTTAAAAGACAATTTATACAGACTTAAGAAGTGATTCTCCAGCACTTATTTTGGAAACAACACATAGCCTGACCTCAGTGGTGATTTTGCTGGAGGAAAACGCTTCCACAGGGATATGTATTTTTAATTACATGTATGCTGGGGAAGCAGCCAAGTGGTTTGAAGGACAGGACTGGCTCTCTGTTCATGTTGGAAAACAGTCACTTGTAACTGTAGCCTTCACAGACAACATCTGTAAGGAGCCATGGAGACTGTTTATCAGAGCTGGATGAGTTGAGGATAGGGACTTTACTCTCCTATTGGTAACAGCAAAGTTTTTAGGGGCTTTGGGATGGGGTTTTTAAAATACTCCTTTATGAAAGAGGTCTTGTGACAGAAGTCCACATTTCAGTTCTGTACATGGATCCAAAAAAGTCTCAACTGCATAATGGTTTGAGGCTTATATCAAAATGTCTATTTCATTGCAAATGATTTAGAAAGAGAAGGATATGGGGTTTGGGAAGTGTGTAGCACAAAGGAGACCATTTCATTTTACTTTGTGGGAAAGAATGATGTGGTAGAAAGTCAGATATTTCTTTGCAACAATGGCCAACATAATTTAGACAGAGAGATATATCAGTCACTAACAAGCATTAAATGACTGGTATGTGGCAGGATAGAAAGGGTACAGTGGCAAGAGTGATGGGTTTGGAATTAGCCTAACTGGGCTTAAAGCCCAGCTCTAACCTTGGACAAGTTTGCTAACCTCTCAGGGCTCCAGTTTCTTCATTTATAAAATGGGATTAATAAATCTTACATGGCCTCCCTCGAAGGGTAGTCATGAGAACAGTGTTTTTAAAATCATAAAATGCTACAGAAAAATAGATTATCATTGACTCTTTCAAATGAGAGCCAAAGATGAGTTAGAGTGGCTTGACTTTTACTTATATGTTGTTTGTAAATGGATTGTGTAATCATATCCCCCAATTTTTTTTGTTCTATTAGAATAATGATAACAATAATATCTTATGTTTATAAAACAGTCGTGGAGTAACTAGACTTGGAGTCAGGAGAGCTGTATTTAACTCCTGGCTCTGTCATTGATTAGCCAGGCACTTTGACTTTCTGGCCTCAGTTTCCTCATCTGTAGAAACAGAGTTGGACTAAACTGATTTCTAAGGTCCTTTTCAGCTCCCAAGTTCTATAGGTTTATGTGGATGGTTTCTGTATCTATTATCTAATTTAATCTTTGCCACAGCTTCTGAGTTAGATAGTGCAAATATTATCTTTGTTTCTCAGAGGAGGAAACGGGGCTCACCAAAGGTAAATGATTTGCTCATGTTTGTATAAGTTAGTGAATAGCTAAGCCAGGACCCAGGGATCAGACTCTAGGTCTACTAATTCCAAGTCCAGAGTCTACTCACTAACCTGTGGTGCCTTTTTCGACTGCGAAGAAGTACATAAGCTAAACTAGGGATGACATATTACTTTAAGAGAATGCATTGCTTTTGTACTATTTGGGGAAGTGGTGTGGTATGGGGAGGACACTGAATTTGGAATCAAATTCTTCCCCCTTTAGGGCAAGTCACCTACCTCTCAACTTCCTCCTATATATAATGTATATAATGAAGATATTGAATGTATAATGAAGGTGTTGAACCAGGACATTTCTAAAGTTCCTTCCAGCTCTATTATTCTACCTTAGGAAATAAAAATAAAACACGAATTTTAGGCCATTCTAAAAACAAACACATACGTTGCCTGAATTTTGCTCACTGGTGTATAGGTCAAGCCAAATATAATTGTTTTCTCCTGTTTTGTTCCTCATCTAGTTCTTCCTTTGCTCTGTGTATGTACCAATGTGCACAGAGAAGATCAACATCCCCATTGGCCCATGTGGAGGTATGTGCCTTTCAGTCAAGAGGAGGTGTGAACCTGTTCTGAAGGAGTTTGGGTTTGCCTGGCCGGATAGCCTCAACTGCAGCAAATTCCCCCCCCAGAACGACCATAACCATATGTGCATGGAAGGCCCAGGTGATGAAGAAGTTCCCCTACCCCATAAGACATCCATTCAGCCTGGGGAAGAATGTCATGCCATGGGCATGCATTCGGATCAGTACATTTGGGTGAAAAGAAGCCTGAACTGTGTCCTGAAGTGTGGCTATGATGCTGGCTTGTACAGCAGGTCAGCCAAGGAGTTCACTGACATCTGGATGGCTATGTGGGCCAGCCTGTGCTTCATATCAACTGCTTTCACAGTGCTGACCTTCCTGATTGATTCATCCAGGTTTTCTTATCCTGAGCGTCCCATCATCTTTCTTAGTATGTGCTACAATATTTATAGCATTGCTTATATTGTGAGGCTGACCGTGGGCAGGGAAAGGATATCCTGCGATTTTGAAGAGGCAGCAGAACCAGTTCTCATCCAAGAAGGTCTTAAGAACACAGGATGTGCTATAATTTTCTTACTGATGTACTTCTTTGGGATGGCCAGCTCCATCTGGTGGGTTATTCTGACACTCACTTGGTTCTTGGCAGCAGGTCTTAAATGGGGTCATGAGGCCATTGAAATGCACAGCTCTTATTTCCACATTGCAGCCTGGGCGATCCCAGCAGTGAAAACCATTGTCATCTTGATCATGAGACTGGTAGACGCTGATGAACTGACAGGCCTGTGCTATGTTGGGAATCAGAACTTGGATGCGCTCACAGGTTTTGTGGTTGCACCACTCTTTACTTATCTGGTGATTGGAACATTATTCATTGCTGCTGGCTTGGTGGCCTTATTCAAAATCCGATCCAATCTCCAAAAAGATGGGACAAAAACCGACAAGCTAGAAAGGTTGATGGTCAAAATTGGAGTCTTCTCGGTATTATATACAGTGCCTGCTACATGTGTGATTGCTTGCTATTTCTATGAGATCTCCAACTGGACGCTCTTCCTCTATTCAGCTGATGATTCTAACATGGCTGTTGAGATGCTGAAAATCTTTATGTCTTTGTTGGTGGGGATCACTTCTGGCATGTGGATCTGGTCTGCTAAGACTCTCCACACGTGGCAGAAATGCTCTAACAGACTGGTGAACTCAGGGAAGGTAAAACGAGAGAAGAGGGGAGATGGTTGGGTAAAGCCTGGGAAAGGAAATGAAACTGTAGTGTAAACATAGCCAACTTGCAAGACCCCAAGGGGAAGTGCTTGCATTTTGGTAGAAATGTGTGTGTGTGTCCCCTTCTGCTTCCCCCCCATTTTCTGCAATAACTCCATTTGAACAAGGCTCGTATGAACGAGTACGCAACACGTGTTAAAAGAAACACAACAACAAATAACCCCTAAAACATAACCAGAACAGCATTTCTGGTGCCAGCAGTGGCATTCTCCCAAACAGAAGGGCCCATAGAGACTTTCAAAGCTGTGAAAAATCAAACCGCTGATCACTTTAGCAGGTTGCAATCCTGACATTGTGTACAGACCCTGCAACTTTAGTGGCAAAGTTGCAACTCCTTGCATGGTCAGCAGTTATCAGAGCTATGATTTGTAACTTGCAGGGAGAAAGATTAACATTTTTAAACCCTTTAAGATTTGGAATACTAACTGGGTCTTTCAAATAGTAACCCAACCAATAAACACTGGAAATGTTGAGTTCAGAGAAGTGTTACAAGGATTTTCTAGTTTGGTTTTCTCAAAGGTGTTTACAGCATAATTTAAACATTTTCCATGGTGCCCAGTTTGCTTCTCACAGCTGTGCCAATCACACCCCCAATGGTGATGTAAAAATATTTTGTTGTCTTTGTCATGAAGTAGGATTGTTTGGGCAAAGCATAAAAGCACATAGAGGGTCCAGTGGATTTTTCTTGTAAGTTAAAACAAAAAACCTTAATGCAGTATCTCCTTATATTCCAGGATGTCAGTGTTCCACTCCCTCTCCACCTCACATTTTGCATTAATGACATAAATGCATATCTTTATGCTAATTCTAAAAAAATTACAGCATGACCAAGGGGGTGGGGAATGGGGAATTAAGGGTGATTCACTTTCTGACAATCACTTAATTCAGAGAAAAACGAGATTTACCAAGTCTACTTACCTTACACACCCCAGAGACCCATTGCATTGAGCAATTAAGACTTAATATATTTCACTTTGTGTGATTGCATCTCTGCAGACGCCAGTCTGGAAGGACTAAAATGTTAAGTTTCTTGGCAACTTTGTGCTCACACAGATTAACTGTGTAATTTGTGTGTGTCAATTACAATTAAAAGCACATTCTCCGACCATGACATAGTCCCCTGCCTGACTTTAAGCTATGGTCAGCTTGCATTCTCAGAATGATAGCACATTTTTTTAAAAAAAATGAAAGAATGTTATCAGGGAGTCTGGTCTCCTCTATTCAACAATGGAGACATTTTCCCTTCTGTAAAGGGATCTAAGGCAAGCAAATCCAACTCCTTGGTGCACAATTGTTTCCTAGTAATTGGCGATGGCTCTTGCTAGCTCCCTCAGAGGCAGCATGGCCTGCAGTATTTATATGGTGCTTAATGAATCTCCTGACTTCCAACAAGGACCTTGTTTGGTTAGCAGGGGACATAGTGTAAACCATATAAACCTGCCGAGTGCTGAGAACTCACAGGTCTTAATTGCCCCATTGTTGACCAGCCCCATGCTTTGGACTGTTTGAAAACTTGCTTCACATTGAAGGAGAATGTTTCAGCAGCTTGTGGAAAATAGCAGTTCTTTTGAAAATGTAGCTGTCCCAAGCATTAACCTGCGTAAGACCTTCTTTATGCTTCTACTCTGTGGCAAATGCAATGTTTGCCATTGCTGGGCATACTTGTTCCTTTCCATCCAATTCATAACCAGCCTTAGATTCATTCAGCCCCTGCTTAGCAATGGTGTATCATAAATTCATTCATCTTTTTTTTTTTTAACAAACTTTTTTAAGTAGGAAAGCCCTGGCCCCTCTGTTTTGTATAGAAATGTATCCAGAGTCTTGGAATTCCAAATAAGTGGCCAGATTTTGGTGATAAGCTACTCCTTTTATTGCTTGATTCTGTCAAGTATTGAACACTGTGACTGTGACTGTGGCATGATTAGTCAGGACTCTAGGAGTATGAGAAAAGATCCTTGGAAAAGCTGGCGTGAATCAGCTTAGCTTAAATCAGAGACTGTATTACATGTAGAAGGTCAACCTTGAACTCCCTTTCCTGCACACAGACAGTTCCCATAAATGTCCAGGGCCACCAAATGCTTGCACAGGGGCAGAATCTGCCCTTACTCACGCTCTCCTATGGTGCCTAGGGAGTTGTGCATCAAATCTGATCCAGGGAAAGGAGGGAGAATGACTTAACTAAGGCTTAATATGGATGCCTGGCTGTTAACAGTTCTGGATTTTATAACTCTTTTTGTCCTAACATTTCAAGGATCTTGTGATTTGGGCAGTCTAATCCAGTAGGAGAGAATACTTGAGTGGGAAAGTCAGGAGACCAGCTTTCACGTGATGGAGTGTTGGTCATTTGCTAGGTGCTGACATGCCACACTGCTCATCAAGTGTCTTGCCTTCTAAGGTAAAAATACCCACAATCAGTAGCAGTCACCTCTGCTAGTTTAGTTGATAGATCACTGTGCCAAGTTTCTCTCTTGCTGTCTTTCAAATGAATGATATATTTAAGCCTGAGAGCAGGCATTTGTAATCTGTTTTGTGGCACAAACCCATCCGTTTGGCAGTTGTTTGGAGAAGCCCGTGGACCCCTTCTCAGAATAATGATTTTAAATGCAAAATGTAAAAGACACAAGATTATCAAGGAAACAAATTATATTGCAATATATTAGTAAGTTGTGACAAATTATTTTGCAATTAAAAATACTTTCCTTAGGGATACAGACTCTAGGTTAAGAAACCCCACTGTAGGCAGAGGGATTTGGTAGAATGATGTTTGCATCTGTGTTTTCCACAGTGTGTAAGTTGCCTTTTTGCTGTAGCCAGACTCTTAGCCAATTTATATCTGCTTTGAAGCACCTCTGTTATGTTTGGCATTTGAACCCAAAGAATGCCTACCATGTATAGAACTCTGTTGATGTAAAGGTGTACACATTCATTTTTAGCCTACTTCCAGGGGTTTTCACCACAGGATGGCTTAATGCAGGCCTTGTTTGGGTCTGTTGAACTGCTTTGTCCATTTTGCAAAGTGTAGTGGAGCTGCCCAGAAAGCCTGGTCCTGTACTCCATAGGCTTTGAGTCCACGAGTGAGGCCTTCCACTCTTCACACTCACTTTTACCTCCCTGAGTGATTTTTTTTTTTAAGATCACTCACATGTAGGAGCATAGACATGTCAGGGGAAAAGCAGCAGCAACTCTGCAGGGAAACCTTGCGGACCATTATGCAAACAGCTTTCCTTCGCAAAGCTGGGATCCATCTCTGCTGGTTTCAGGAAGGCCAGGTATCCTTTACCCTCCTTTTCAATTAAATTAAGCATCTACAAGGGAGATAGAAAGTTTGGATAAGGCTTGGCCCCTGGCCTGTGCTGGGGGGAAAAGACAAATCCAGATGGCTTTAATATACAGTATTACATGGTAAATGCATCATACAATTGCAAACAAAGTGCTTTGTGAGCACAGGTCTGAGGGGGAAGGTAATTCCACTGGCAGGCAATTCCATTTCTTTTCCTCTGTCCTGGGATTCACTGTGGCTTATCTTGGTTAATGTTGGGGCAGTATCTTGCCTGGCAAAAAGCCAAGGCTGCTTTTCTTCCTTTGGAACTTGGGAGAAGTTGTCATCTGTCACTTCTGGGAAGACTCTTTGGCAGCTGGAGAATTTAGCTATAAAAACCAAAGCCTTTCCATCCACTTTCAGATGGGAATCTACTAAACCATTAAACCAGGCTATTCTGGAATCTTTGCTGAACTTCTTTCCTCCCTACCTCTACCCCTCCCCCTCCTTAGACCAGGATGAGTTTCAGGGCAGAATAGAATGAATTACTATGGAGTCTGTTTGGGCAAGGAAGGTGGTCTGACTGAACTTGATTCACATCCTTTCCCTCTAATGCTGACCCATTTTCTGTCCTCTTGAACTGCTGCTGGGTTAGCAGCTTGCTCAGGTGTCCTGGAACTGGACAAAGTGGGGGGAAAACTTCATTTCCATGAGTTGCCTATTTTCTGACATTTTCTCATTGATTCTCCCATACACTGGAGATCTAAATTTTTATTTGGAAGGGAACCTTAAAAGCCACTGAGTTCAACCCTTTCATTTTACAGCTATAAATGTCTAAGGCAAGATTTTAACATACTGTTCAAGTGCTCCACTCCTGCCCCTTCATTCCTTCTCTAGGCCTCGGTTCCCACATCTGTGAAATGGGGGAGATGGACTAGATCAGAAGTGTCAAACTTGCGCCCCACTTTAATATGTGTTTTTCTAAGTCAGCATTCAGGCCACAGGGATCTTGATGTAGGTTTTAATGAGCCCTATTTCTACTTGATTTTGAGATGATCCCTGACAGCTTTTCCAGTTCTGCATCTGTGAGCCTATAATTCTCTCTCATAGCAGCCACTGCCAAAGTACGAAAAGATTTTACCCCTATGGTGCAGCCTTTGGCTGCTTTGAAAAATGACAACTGCAGTACTTCTGTAGGGTAAAGGAGCCGTGAAGTCTAGTGCTGGAGCATTGAGGGGTAAACCAAGAAGAGTCTAACGTAAACCTCTGTACATTTCATGCATGCTGCATGGAGCTGTAGAGAGAGTGCTCAAGTTGGAGTCAGGAAAACCTGAGGTCTTGTCCTGCTTTGGGCACTAGTTATCTAATTTCAGTTAATCTGTCAGAGTCTCGGGGTTCTCATCTGCAAAATGGAAATAATAGTAATACCTCTAATACCTTCTTGTGAGGTTCAAATGATATGGCATGCCTGTAAAGTGCTTTACAAAATTATAAGTCATATATAAATCTCAGTTATTATTCTGTGCTCTAGCAGGCGTGCTAGAAAGGGCTTTGGATTTCAATACTCATGCTTCATTGTTCCTTGGCAAATTCCTTTTCTTTTCTTTCTTGTGTTTGGGCCCCGACCCCTAATTTGGATTTGTATCTTGCCTGGAAAATGGCTTATGATATCCCCTCCTTAGACCCAAGATAGGGATTCTTTACAGCTGCCAAGAGAACTCTTTGCTTGATCAGGGAGTGAATATACTGCCCATTTTTCAAAGCAGTGGCATTTATTTGATTTCACTAGAATATTTTCTCAGCCAATCTGGTTAGTTCTACTTCCTGCCAGCCACTTGGGTAACATAATTTACACAGCATGAAGTAGACCCTTGAGAGTGGTGTTGTAACAAAGGTCCTGCTGTAATGCCTTCTTTTGCTAAGGCTAACTGACCCTGATGGCAGTGACTTGGGCCCCATTTAAACTTCTCTTTTTTTTCTTTTTCCTTTTTAAATTGGCAGAGTCTGCAGTATTGATTCAAGGTGGGCCCCAAGTAGAGAGGCTTGGCTTGAATTTGTTCATCTCCATTATGCCTGAATTTCTCCTAGGTCTTCCACAGTGTTCAAAATCACCATCATCATTCAATGTGGCATTTAGGTAGACTAGTGCTTTTGGTTTTTTCATTGCTGGGTCCATCTGTCCTCTCTCTACTTTGAAGAGGAGAGTTTCTGGTCAATAAAGGGCTGACATCCATTTTTGCTTTCAGGTGGTCTTTGTTTCAGAAATGTTTTCATCCCAGCTCCGTTGTTGGCATTCTACTGCTTAATTTGTAAAGTCTATGGAGGCTGAGGTCATGTCTTCCTCAGCACCTGTCACTGGAGTCCTGTAAATGGAAGGTGCTTTCTCATTTCATATTTGTTGAGTGAAACAATGATTGACTCCGTTATTGCGCCTAAGCATAGGTCAGTCACTTAAACCACTCAGTGCCAGAGTCTCTACCTGTAGGTATTGCCTGGCTCCCACCTACCTCGCAGGGATATTGTGAGTGAGGTTCCAGGAGTGTCAACACTGAAGGCCCTTGAGCTCCTTTGAAGGAAGGTGTTGTGAATTTAGAAGAGGGAACAGCTGAAATGTGACTGGTCCTACTGTAAATGGCATTGCAGCCAATAGCCAGGCAGCCAGCTCTTGTACCCCCTCTTCCCACCCATTTGGAGGCCAACCTGTGAACGTTCTGAGATGTTGGACATAGAGGTACCAGGATGATAGTCTATTAAACATGTCCTAAATGAATTTCTGAACTTCAAAGACAGTGGACACTGATGTTTTTTAGATGTACAAAAGCATATCTGCATTAATGTATGTACTGTAAATTTCTAATTTATCACTGTACAAAAGAAACTTTGCTATTTAATTTTTGTATTAAAGGAAAATAAAGTTTTGTTTATTAACCCTTGTGTGAATAAGGAATATCTTTTTTCTTTTAACATTTTTATTGCTATCTTGTTTGTCACCCACATTTCCCAATATTTATTTACCCCTCCTCTCCATCCCCATTCCAGAGGCTCTCATTACAAAAAAGAAAAAAATGTCAACTTAATGAAATATAAACAAGTCTAACATGTGTAGTGTTTCACACACATTTCTCCCACCTTTGCAAAGAAGGGGGAAAGAAAATGAATTCTCAGACCTCTTATGCGGGATCAAGCTTGGTTAGTATGGCACAGTATCCAATTTTGCTTTGTTATTGTAGTCATTGTGTCTGCTTTCTGGCTCTGCTTACTTCACTTCATTATTTTTTATTTTTGAATTTGGGTATTTTTTTCCTAATTACATGCAAAAACAATTTTTAACCTTCATTTGTTTTGTTTTTACAATTTTGAGTTCATATTCTTTTCCACCTTCCCTCTCTTCCTCTATAATTGAGAAGGCAAGCAATTTGATAAAGGGTTATATGCATGCATTCACACAAAACATAATTCCATATTGGTCATGTTGTGAAGGAATATGCAGATAAACCCGAGGAAAAATAAAGTAAAAAAATGTCAGTCTTCATGACCATCTTTGCACTTTCCATGTCCCAGGATCTCACAAAAAGAAAAATTTGTCCCTTCATTTTCCATATAACTTCAAATTTTCTTTTGCATTATTTTTCTTTGAGCTGTATAAGTTCTGTTGTATGTATGTTTGCTTTCCCAAGGAGTAGGAAATCATAGCAATAACACTTTTAAAAGCAGCATTAAAAAGTGTTGAATCAATCAATGCATAAACTGGCTACTATTGGATAGAAATCTTTTTTTGATACTCAAAGAGATAAAGTGAGAAAAGGGAAAATTTCTCCCTCGTGGAGGGGAGGATTGAGCTACAATGGAAACCTGGCTATATATCCAGATCATGTAGAATATACAAATCCCAATTGTTTTGACTATCCAAAATTCCCAGATATCAGCTCTGGCATTTCCTTTGTCCCCAGACTTGCTTACAATCTGAGCATTGCTCAAAGCCACCCTGAATGGCTTGTAGAGCAGCTGCTAGGCTGTCCTTATTCAACTTATTCATCTGATCTTATTCAACTTTAAAGGAGACAGGTGGTGCAGGCTGGACCTGGAGTCTAGAAGACCTGACTTCAAATTCAGCTTCAGATACTTAATAGCAGTGGGACCTTGGATGAGTCACCTAACCTTATTTCTGTCTCCTTACCTGTAAGATGAACTGGGGAAGGAAATGGAAAAACCACTTCAGCATGTTTGTGATGAACCCCAAAAGAGATCATGAAGAGTCGGGCGTGAATAAAAACAGCTAAACAATAGTACAACTTCTAGATTCTTCCCATTAAGTGATATGACACCTCAATTTATTGCCTTCTTTTGTAATGCCCATGGATTGATTACAAAGGTAGAGAAGCTAACAGTCTAATTAATTAAAAAATAATAACTTACTGAGATCTGGGAAGATACCCAGTTTCTTTGATAGGTACCTGAATGAGTCTTCATATCTTAGAGATAGAAGTGGCCTCAGAGTTCATGTGGTCCAACTCCTTGCCTGATAGATGATTCCACTTGACATTATTCTTGAATGGTTACCACAGTCTCTGTTTGAAGATCTTCTGTGATGCGGAACTCATTCCCTCCCTAGACAGACAATCTGCAGTTGAACAGCTCTGATTCTTAGGAAGTTGATCTTTATAGTAAACCAAAACCAGTTTCCCTGTAGCTTCCACTGATCCAGTCCTATTTTTGCTCATTGAAGCTGCACTGAGTACATCTAATTCCTCTTTCTTGTGACGGCTCTTCATATGTTTAAAGATAAGTTGTCATGAGTGAAAAATTCTGGAATAATCTTAAAAGGCTGGTGTTTGCTGCTGATACTGTTGTTTCTGGGCATTCAAAGTGGTGTAAGTCCCTAGGTGTATGTCTAGTCCAAGCTTTTGGATGTATCTGCCTCAATGTCTGGGCTGAGGATGGGTGGGAGGAGGGAAGGGGTGATGGAGTTGGGTGTGACAGACAGAGTGGGCAAGAGCCAGTCAAAGGGGGAGGCTTTTTGCTGTGACTGTTCTCCACTAGCAGAAGTAGGGAGGGAGTTTCCTACTTATCCTCAGACGTTGAGATGGCTTACATGTCTAAGTGAATAGCGCTGGTCGAGGAGTCCAGAACACTTTGAGTTAAAATCTGACCTTCACTACTTGTTTGCTGTTTGACCCTGGGCAAGTCACCACTTTCTCAGTTTCTTCAACTGAAAAATGGGGATAATAACAGGGGAATAATAATTACTTCCCAGGGTTGTGAGGGTCAAATCAAATAATGTTGGTAAAGTACTTAGTCTGGCAGGTGCTTAATAAATGCTTATTCCCCCCCTTTCTTTTCTCCTTCCCCTTTTTCATTCTACTTCTGTGTTCTGGGGAAAAGAAGGGTTTGTGTGATTCTTACATCTGGGCCAGCCTAGCCAGCCTAGAGTTCTCCATTCTGTGATCATTGCGAGGAAGCATGGAACAGTGGAAAGAATGCTGACTTTGGCATTAGATGATGTGGGTTTAAATCTGGGGTCTGCTGCTTACTACCTTCATAACCTTAGACAAGTCATTTAAAACACACCAGTTTTCTCATCTGCAAAATGGGAGTTGAATGAGACTATCTTCCAATTCTGTCATCCTATCATTAGGAGAATGCATTCTAAACTCCCCAAACTGGCATAGATCTCTTCAGTGAATGGGAAAAGGAGTGTAATGATGAATTTTCAAACTTCCTTTCTGTCTGCTGCCTGGTTTTCCTTTAGGCCCATTGCCCAAGTTTCTGTAAGCACGACTTGATTTCCTTTAGGGCCTGAGAATGTACTTACCTCCCCCCTCCCCTTCCCCCTCTCTGTTTTATTAGTGCCATACAAAACTCCAGGCATGTCAGGATAATTACTGCATCACCATACCTCACAGATGGGGAAACAGGAACGGTGACTGATGGATTTGGCCACTGCATAGGAAGTGGATGACAGGGTCAGGCCAAGTGTTTTTTTAATTGCCAGTGTTCTCTGGAAAAGTGGTGTCACAGCAATATTTCTAGAGACTCAAACTCAAGTTTCAAAAAGGGTTACAGGGTGCCATTATTGAGACGTGTGACCTTGGACAAGTCGCTTAGCTTTTTAGGTCCTCAGTTTTATGCTCTGTGCAACGATGGGACTGAAACTGATGATTATGGAAGTTTTATGATTTGATGCTCCTCTGACCAGTTTCTAATTATGCTTTGCAGACTGCTTGTCTTAATTACTACTTTTTTCTCTCCTCCTCCTCCTTCCAATAAATATTGAGAGGGCCCAGAATATTAGATAAGGAATGGGGAATTTAAAAAGAATATGGGGTCATGAATACTGGGTCTACTGGACAAAGTTCCCTTTACTTAGAGTCAGCAGAAATCAACATTCAAATCCTGGATCTTATAGGATTCATTAATAATACTTATTAATTAATAATAATGCTAGGAATAGCTGTGTGACCTTGGGTTTGCTTATTGACTCATTCATTCATTCATTGTATTATTTTGGTTGTTTACATTGGTCTCACTAGACTATTTTAAAATAATTTATTATGAACCTAATATTAATCAACAAACCTTCCAATATACAAAGAATTTCAGTTAATCATCAAGCATTTGTTAATCACTTACCATGAGCTAGGTAGGGCAGCAAGATGTTGCAGTAGATAGAGTACTGGCCCTGGAGTCAGGAAGACTCATCTTCCTGAGTTTAAATCTGGCCTCAGACACTTACTAGCTGTGTGACCCTGGACAAGTTGCTTGACCTTGTTTGCCTCAGTTTCCTTATCTATAACATGAACTGGAGAAGGAAAAGGTAAACCATTTCTGTGTCTTTGCCAAAAAAACCCCAGATAGGGTCACAAAGAGTTTGACATGACTGAAAAAATGATTAAATAATAACAAAATGTTCCAGATGCTGTACTAAGTGTTGGGAATACCCATACAAAGAGAAAGAAAGATAATCTCTACCCTCAAGGAGTTTACATTGGCAGGTAACTAGCATTCATTAAGTGCTTACTATGTGCAAAGCACAAAGTCTAAAATGAAATACTCTGTGTCCTCAAGAAACTTACAATCTGGTTAGGAGAGACAACATACACAAATATAGATATAGATAAAATATATAGAAGATAATTTGGGGAGTAAGGAACTAGCAACTGGGGAGTGAGAAAAGTTTTCATGTAGAATGTAGCCTTTTAATTGAACTTGGAGGGAAAGTAGGGATTCTAAGAGATGAAGGGGAGGAGCAAATGTCTTCCAGGAATAGGGTTCTAGCAGTACAAAGACAAGTAGATGGGAGATAAGAGTTCCGGTTGAGGAAAAGGAAGAAGGCTAGTTTAGATAGATTAAAACATTTGCAGAATAAAGAACCTACAAAAGTAGATTAGGACCTGGTTGTGAAGGACTTTAGATGCCAAACTGAGGAGTTTATATTAGGTCCTAGAGGCAATAGGGAGCCCCTGGAATTTATAGAATAGGGGAATTACATGGTCTGATCAGTTTTAGGAAAGTCACTTTGATCATTGTGTGGAGCATTGATTAGAACAGAAAAAGATTTGATGCAAATCGACCAATTAGTTGACTTGTAATGGCCAAGGTGAAAGGCACCGAAAGTCTGAGTTGGATTGGCGGTTAGGTGAGTAGAAAGGACAGGTGGATTCCAATAATACTGTGGAGATAAAAATGATTAGCTATGTAGGGGGAGTGAGTGAGGAGCTGAGAATGACATGAAAGAATGAAAAGAGGAAAAAACCAAAAAGATGAACAAATGTAATATGTGTGGGGTAAGAGTAGCATCTCATACCTCTCACAAAGAACATGTGGACTTCTACTGACTCTCTGGTTGTCTGGCTCTCTCTAACTTTTCCTAACAGAGGCAGATCAAGGTTCCCTGAGAAGGACCACTACCATATACATTCCAACTCTCTTAGGATCCTTGATGGAACCTTGTAATGGGGAAGATACTCCCCTTCCTCTTCACTTGAGCTCCTTAGCCTCCACTGGTGTACTTCCATCTGTACCAAATCAACCACTCACCATAGAGATATTGGAGGCAACTAAATAAAATAGTGGACAAAGAGCTGACTTGAATAACTTGAGTTCAAATCCTAACTCATACGCTTAAGGGAAGTATGATCCTGGGCAAGTCACAACCCCTCAATGTCAGTTTCTTTATTTGTAAAAGGAGGACAATAATAGTACCTACCTCATCACAGGATAGTTATGAGGATCAAATATTATGTACATACACACATGCATGTGTATACATGTATATACACATATGCATGCATGTACATGTATGTGTATACACACATACATATGTACATATGTGTATGTATTACTTTGAAATCTTTTAAGTGCTAAATAGATGCTAGTTATCATCACGGTAACAACATATTTAGATCTTAAATATAACCATTT
Organism: Bettongia penicillata ogilbyi; assembly: GCA_023548195.1. Classification (NCBI taxonomy): domain Eukaryota; kingdom Metazoa; phylum Chordata; class Mammalia; order Diprotodontia; family Potoroidae; genus Bettongia; species Bettongia penicillata. The sequence goes on from JAJHZJ010000017.1 coordinate 4,857,511, forward strand.
GCTTAACAATAAAGCAAATACGGGAATAATAAATACATCATAATACACATATAAACCTGGGTCACAGACTCTCCCCAATGCAAACTGAATTTTTCAGGGAGAGTAAGCACACACTTTCAGAAACTTGGCAGACAAACACATGAGTGAGGGAAACCCATGTGCCTCAATACTTTATGACTGAATTTCAGGCTTTTCAATTACTGGTCCATTCAGGAACAACTAAACTACAGCAAACCTGCTTCTTTCTGCTAACTGCTGGACTTCTGATCATCACCCAGCTTTTTGGCTGAGCAAATCTTTTTTTCTTCTACTTTCAAATGAATGAAGCATTTATAAGCTCTCTCCACTTACATTTACTTAAATTTTTTTTCAATTTACTATTTATTTTAAATATTCTTTTAAACTTTTGTTCTTCAGATTCTCTCCTCTCCCACCATTGCTCCATTCACTGAGAAAGCAGTGTATCAATTATACATGTGAAATCATGCAAAACATATTTCCATTTTAGTCATATTGAAACAAAGTGAGAAAATTATACTTCAGCTTGCACTCAGAGCTCAACAGTTGCTCATCTACTCTGGAGATGGATAGCATTTTTTTCATCTCATCATCTTTTGGAATTATTTTATAGATCATTGTATTATCTTTCACAGTTGACTATCATTATAGCATTGCTATTACTGTAAACAATGCTCTCCTGGTCCTTCTCACTTTACTTTGCATCAGTTCATATAGGTCCTGCCATGGTGTTTGTGAAACCATTTCCCACAATACAATAGTGCTCCAGCGCAATCATACACTATAACTTGTTCAACAATTCCCCAATAGATGAGCATCACCTCAATTTCCAATTCTCCCTTTTTTTGATCTGTTTGGGGGCATAGACTTAATAGTGGTTTTGCTGGATCAAAGGATATGTACAGCTTTAAACCCCTTTGGACATAGTTCCAGATTGTTTTTCAGAATGGTTAGATCAGTTCATTACTCTACCAAGAGTACATTAATATTCATATTTTCCCCTCTCCCCTCCAACATTTGTCATTTCTGATAGGTATGAGGTGGTTCCTCAGAGTTGTTTTAATTTGCATTTCTCTAATCACTGGTAATTTAGAGAATTTTTTGCATGAATATAGATAACTTTGATTTCTTCTTCTGAAAACTGCTTCTTGGTATCCTTTGACCATTTATTAATTGAAGAATGGCTCATTTTTTCAAAACAAATTTGACTCAATTCCTTATATATTTGATAAATGAGGATTTTATCAGAGAAACATAACATTTTGATAATAATTCATTGTCTATAGTACTGTTTAGCAAAATGTAGTTTTCCTGATTTTCTCTTTTAATTAAGTTTATTTTTCTCTTTACTTTGCCTGGGATCATAATTGCTACCTCGGCCTTTTTTTACTTCAGCTGACACATGATAGATTCTTATTTTTTTTTTTATTTAACTTTTTACATTCATTTTCACAAAATTTTTGGTTCCAAATTTTCTCCCCTTTTATCCCCTCTCCCCACCCCAATATCCCAAGCATCTAATTTTCCCTATCTCCAATCTGCCCTCTCTTCTGTCATCCCTCCCTTCTCGTCTCCATCTTCTCTTTTCTCCTGTAGGGCCAGATGACTTTCTATTCCTCATTAACTGTATGTCTTCTTTCCTAGTAGCAACAGCAATACTAAACAGTTGTTCCTCAAACTTTGAGTTCCAAATTCTCCCCATCCCTCCCTCCCCACCCATTCCCTTTGGGAAGGCAGGCAATTCAATATAGGCCATATCTGTGTAATTTTGCAAATGACTTCCCTGATAGTCGTGTTGTGTAAGACTAACTAAATTACCCTCCATGCTACCCTGCCCCTCATTGTTTCTCTTCTGTCTTTTGATCCTGTCCCTCCCCAAGTGTTGACTTCAAATTGCTCCCTCCTCCCTTTGCCCTCCCTTCCATCATCCCCCCCTTGCTTATCTCCTTCTCCCCCACTTTCCTATACTGTAAGATAGGTTTTCATACCAAAATGAGTGTGTATTTTATTCCTTCCTTTAGTCAAATGTGATGAGGGTAAACTAATTGTTTTTTTTTTTTCTCAGCTCTCCTCTTTTTCCCTCCACTAAAAAGTCTCCTACTTGCCTCTTAAGTGACATATAATTACCCCATTCCATTTCACCCTCTTTCCTCCCACTATATTTCTCTCTCACCATTTACCTTAATTTCTTTTAGGATATGGTCCCATCCTATTCAATTCAATCTGTGCTCTCTGTCTCTGTATGTGTGTGCATGTGTGTATGTGTGTGTGTGTGCATGCATGTACATGTGTGTGTGTGGTCCCACCAACTACCCAGATACTGAAAAGTTTTAAGAGTTACAAATATTGTCTTTCCATGTAGGAATGTAAACAGTTCACTTCTGGTAAGTCCCTTAAGACTTCTCTTTGCTGTTTCCTTTTTCATGCTTCTTCTCATTCTTGTGTTTGGAAGTCAAATTTTCTTTTCAGCTCTGGTCTTTTCATCAAGAATGATTGAAAGTCCTCTGTTTCATTGAAAGACCATATTTTCCCCTGAAGTATTATACTCAGTTTAGCTGGGTAGGTGATTCTTGGTTTGAGTCCTAGTTCCTTTGACTTCTGGAATATCCTATTCCATGCCCTTCGATCCCTTAATGTAGAAGCTGCTCGATCTTGAGTTATCTTGAGTACTGGAATTGTTTCTTTCTAGTTGCTTGCAAGATTTTCTCCTTGAGCTGGGAGTTCTGGAATTTGGCCACAATGTTCCTAGGGGTTTCTCTTTTTGGATCTCTTTCAGGTGGTGATCGATGGATTCTTTCAATACTTATTTTGCCCTCTGGTTCTAGAATGTCAGGGCAGTTTTCCTTGATAATTTCATGGAAGATGATGTCTAGGCTCTTTTTTTGATCATGACTTTCAGGTAGTCCTATAATTTTTAAATTGTCTCTCCTGGATCTATTTTCCAGGTCAGTTGTTTTTCCCATGAGATATTTCACATTCTCTTCCATTTTTTCATTCTTTTGGTTTTGTTTGGTGATTTCTTGGTTTCTCGTAAAGTCGTTAGACTCCATCTGTTCCATTCTAATTTTGAGAGAGCTATTAAATTCAGTGAGCTTTTGAGCCTCTTTTTCCATTTGGCTCATTCTGCTTTTGAAAGCATTCTTCTCCTCATTGGCTTTTTGAACCTCTTTTGCCAATTGAGTGAGCCTATTCTTCAAGGTGTTATTTTCTTCAGCATTTTTTTGGGTCTCCTTAACCAAGGTATTGACCCATTTTTCATACTTTTCTTGCATCTCTGTCATTTCTCTTCCCAGTTTTTCCTCCACCTGTCTAACTTGCTTTCCAAATCCTTTTTGAGCTCTTCCAAGGCCTGAGCCCACCTGACATCCCCCTGGGATGTCTGGGGTACTGAGGCCCCACCCTCCACGTCTTTCCCTGATGGCAAGAATACGTCCTCGTCATCAGATCCGAAGGTCGGGATCATTTGCATTTGTTGGAAAAAACTCTCTATAGTCTTATTTTTCTTCCCTTTTCTAGGCATTTTCCCAGCCAGCTACTTGACTTCTGAGATTCCTGTCCACCCCTGCCTAGATCTGCCCAGCTAGTGCTTGGGGTGAAATTCAAATGTGCTTTCTGTTCCACCCGCTGGCCTGCTGATCAATGTGAGCTTTAGTTCTGGTGCTGGGGTGGGGGCAGGGCCACCTCCCAGGCTCAGCTCCCTCAGGGACTTTATGCAGAGACCTTCAGGAACGGAGCAGGTGGGGGGGACGCCTCCCAGGTTCAGTTCCCTCAGGGGCTTTATGCAGAGGCCTTCAGTAGTGGAGCAGGGTGGGGCAGGACCGTCTCCCAGGCTCAGCTCCCTCAGGTTGTTTATGCAGAGACTTTCAGTAATGAAGATCCTGCCTGCCGCTGCTGCCTCCGCTGCCACCCACACCTCTGCCTCTGCCTCTTCCTGCCCCCGTCTCTGCCTCCGCAGCTTCCTCCAGAGGGGGCCCAAGTCACGGAGACACCCCACTCCCCTCAGCCAGCCAGCCATCTCTCTCACTGACCTGTAGCTTCTGTGGGCGGAGGGACTTTCCTGGCTGCTGGAGCTTCCGTCCCTGAAGCCTGCTCGGGTCAGCTTCTCTGGGGCTGTGGCCAGGGCAGCGCTGGGGTGGGGTCCACTTTCCGGGGTGTGACGGACCCTGGGGATGGGTCTCCAGGGCTCTCTGGCACGGAAATCTCTTTCACTCTGTTTCGGTACCCCTTTCAGTGGTCCAGAAGTTATGGGGGTCTCTTTTTACATTAATTCTATGGGCTGTGGGTTGGAGCTCATAAACGTGCGTCCTTCTACTCCGCCATCTTGGCTCCGCCCCCCACATGATAGATTCTGTTCCAACTTTTTATCTGAACCCTGTGTGTGTGTCTGTTTCAAGCGTGTCTCTTGAACACAATAGTGTTGAATTTTGGTTTCTAACTCATTCTTCTGTCCACTTCTATTTTATAGGTTAGTACCTTTGATTCCCACTAATAGTTATGATTACTAATTGTGTTTCCTTCTATCCTATTTTCTTCTGATTATCCTTCTCTCTTTTCATACTCTCCCTCCTCAAAAATCTGTTTTGCTTCTGACCACTGCCTCCCTTAACCTGCTCTTCCTTTTATCATCTTGCCCCTATCTCTTATATTTGTTTCCTCCTATCTTCCTATTGGGTAAAATAGATTTCTATATGCAGTGGAGTTTATTTGCATATATTCTTCCCTTTCTGAACCCATTTCAATGAGAATGAGGTTCAAGCATGACCACCTGCCCCCTTCATTATAAAATCTCTTCCTTGTGTGCCTCTTTTGCATGAGGAAATTCCCCCAATTCTACCTCTCCCTTTCCTTTTCTCCCAGTGCATTCTTCTTTCTCATCTCCACATATTTTTTTTTTGAGATTATCCTAACACAATTGACTCATACTTATGCCCTTTGTCTATCCCTAATAAGGATAAAATTCTTAGAAGTTGCATGTAAATGATCTTCCCACATTGGAATATAGACAGTTTAACCTTTATTGAATCCCTTATGGTTATTCTTTCATGTTTACCTTTTTATGTTTCTCTCAAGTCTTCTGTTTGAATGTTAAATTTTCTATTCAGTTCTGGTATTTCCATTAGGAATGCTTGGAAATCCTCTCGTTAAATATCTATTATTTTCCCCTTGAAAGATTATACTTGGTTTTCCTGGGTAGATTATTCTTGGTTGTATCTTAGCTCCTTTGCCTTCCAAGCCCTCCATTTCTCTAATGTGAAAGCTGCTAAATCATATCTTATCTTCACTGTAGCTCCATGATATTTAAATCATTTCTTTTTGACTGCTTGCAATATTTTGTTCTTGATCTGCAAGCTATGTAATTTAGCTCTAATATTCCTGAGAATTTTCATTTTGGGATATCATTTAGAAGACAATCTTAGAAAGAAAGATTCTTTCCATTTCTATTTTATTCTCTAGATCTAAGCTATTGGGACAGTTTCCTTGATAATTCTTTGAAATATGATGTTGAGGCTCTTTTTTTTTTATCATGACCTTTAAGTAACTCAGTAACTCTTAAATTCTCTCCCCTTGACATCTTTTCAGGTCAGTTGTTTATTTGATGAGATAGTTCTCATTTTCTTCTTTTTTCATTCTTTAGATTTTTATTGTTTCTTGAAATCTTGAGGAGTCATTAGTTTTTAATTACCTAGTTCTAATTTTTAAGAAATTATTTACTTCAGTGAGCATTTATACCTCTTTTTCCATTTGTCTTATTCTGCTTTTAATAGAGTTTTTCCTTCAGTGAATTTTTGTGCCTTTTCTTCTATTAGATCAATTCTATTTTTCAAGGGTATTCATTTCTTCAGTAATTTTTGTGCCACTTTCATTAAACTGTTAATTCATTTTTCATAACTTTCTCACATCACTCTCATTTCTTTCCCCAGTTTTTCTTTTACCACCCTCATTTTTTTCTTTAACTCTTCCCTGAATCTTTCCTGGCCTTTTGTTCAGTTGGTGTTTTTCTTAGAGTCTTTGCTTGAAGCTGTTTTCATATTGTTGTCTTCTTTTAAGTTAATTTTTGGTTTTCCCTGCCATTGTGGTAGCTTTTTATGGACAAGTTCTCTCTTTGTTGTTTGCTCACAGCCTATTTATTCACTTTGAACTTTATGTTAAAGTTGGGCTTTGTTCACCTTTGCTAACCTTCAGCCTTTTTTCTGCTGCTGTTTTCAAAGGTTGTTCTGGGGATCTGTAAGTTTTTGGTGCTTCCAAAGTGATGGTGTTCTGGAAGAAGTATAGTCACTGCTCTCCTGGTTTGTGCCCTGGTATCCTAGAAGGGCTCCTGCTCTCCTGCAGCCACAAGTGCTAATGTTCCCCTTGGTCCTGGAACTGTAACCAGGGTGTCTCCTTCCTTGTCACTGATTACAAGCTCTCCTCTCTGTCCTGGAACTGCAAAGCAGAACTGCTTATGAGTAATAGAGGTGCCAATCAGTGCCAGTTGCACCCAGTGCTAGTAAAAGGTCCCCTGTAATCTCCTTCTTACCAAATGTCTGATCCCTTTACCATCTCCGGGTTGAAAGCTCCTACAGCTGCTGCTGCTACTGTACTTAGACTCATTCTCAAGAGATTGCCTAGAAAGTATTATTCTCTAAATTAATACAAAGTTCATCAGACTGACTCTCTCTGAGCAATGCAGACAAGCTCAACCAGCCAGATGCAGCATCATCTAATAAACTTTTAGCAAATAGACCTTTCCACCAATTTCTGCAAAATCCATTTTCCCTCTCAAACCAGAAGTATCAACAGAGAGCAATACGCATTTCAGAGAGACTTCAGCTCTTTCGAATTGTAGATGGTACTGAAAGGTAGTAACTGATACTGAAGCTCTTGTCCAATGAGGTTTAGATGATATCTCTAACCAACTACAAATCAACTAGCTGAATCCTTTTGTCAACTGACTACTCTGTCACTTCACTTTTTCACATAGCTCCAGCAGAAGTGGCCTTTTACCCTTTGTTTATTTCTTCAAACTTCAATGGCCAGGTTCTTTCATCTTCACTCTATTTTCAGCTGCTTAAAGCAAACTTCATGGTCACCTTTCACTTATGAGATAAAAGCTCACTAACTCTCCCCTATGAAATCAACCCATCCTTATTTAATCATCCTACAGTAATAGGATTTTCCATTTTGTGAGTTTCACCCTCCTAAACAGTCACATGCAAATCACATGCAAATGATGTCCTAAAGCTCCAAACATTCTATAGTCTTCAAAGAGGCCCAATCTGATAGTCCTGTGTCTTGGACAACTGCATTTCTTAAACTTGATTTTTATCTGTTTTTGATAAATAGAAGTGTTTCCTGCCCATTGAAATTAACAAACTGTTCATATAAGAGAAGCATTATCCAACATCTTTTGCGAGGTGATTTGTGCCCATGTTTTTACTCCACAGCTCATTTTCTATCCCTTTTGTCATCAAAATGCTCATACCCTCTTGGAAGACTGTTTCTTTATACAGAGATTTTTTTTTTTTAACAGTTTTTATTAGACTAAGTAAAGTTCTTTTTGTACTCCTTTCAGGCACCAAACTGTTCACTTATGAAAGGGACAACTTAAATGCTTTACTAGCTGATATAGTTCAAAAGTAATTTTTTTTGCTTCTTTTAGCACCAAACTGCTTTATATGAAAACATGAAAGGGGCAATACCTTCCTTATGAAACTACACTTCTATAAGGTACAGTTTTAAAAACATGCATATTAATCAAACGTCATAGTAACAGAATTGCCTGGCTTGTTTCTATCTTCTCATGGTCTTCTTTCATTTCATTTTACAAATAAGGAAACTTCATGAAACCCAGAGAAACTAGACAAGAGACAGTGTTGAGTGAAAGAACATGGAATCCACCACTTCTAGGTACTAGGAGTACTGGGAAGACAAAGGACACAGTCTCTGTTCTCCAGTATCTTGTAGTCTAATAGAGGGACAATAAGATATAGGCTCAAGTGACTATCATACAAGCTAGAATATGATGAGAGAGAGGTGATCAGGATTTGAATTCTGATGACTGAAATTTTCTGCATGACCATGGACATGCCCGTGAACCTCAATTTTCTCACCTGTAAAATGGGGGCAAGAATGTTTGCATAACCTACTCTGCATTGTAGTTATAAAAAAAGTGCTTTTGAAGCCTTGAAGTACTATACCAACATGATCTGTTCTTGTCCCAGGTCCTAAAGCTTGTGAGGAATAGAGAGAGTCAGGACTTTGACTCTCTAGTGGGTTGAATCTCTTGGTTCCCTATTCAGTACTCATTGCATTCACTATTTTTTTATTATCTTACAAACAGTTCATTTAATACAATGTATGTTCACAAGTGAATTTAACCTTTCTGCAGTGATTCAGAAGCACCTTTGGGACCTTCCAATGTCCATGGATCATCCTTTTGAATCTTAGACATGACTATTTAGGATTATAGGTGCAATGAGAATGAGGATGAATCTATATTGATCCTAGGACATGAAGTGGAAATTGCGTTTTATCTCTCTCTCTCTCTCTCTCCCTCTGTATCTCCAGGGTGAGAGTATGTATTTATTATGTACATAGTATCTGCTCACTAAATATTCGTTGATTGATTCTTAGTAAGGAAAAAGAAAATTCCAGTCACTTGTGCATTTAGTAGCTGTGTGATCTTGGACTTCTCCTTCAAATAAACTGTCTTATCTTCAACTTTCTCATCTGTTAAAAAAAAAGAACAAAAAATTAAAAAGGGGAAGGGGAAAGGATTATAATACCAGGCCTACCTGAAATAATGTATGTGAAAGAATTTTGTAATTCAATTTAATAAGCATTTATTAAGCACCTACTTCATATAAAAGTCATATAGCATGTTATAAATAACAATGTTAATAATTCAAATCATTTCTGTAATAACATACAATTTTCTATAGCAAAACACACCTTCACCATCAGAGAAGTAACTGAAAGCTTCAGGAAAAAGAACATCTGAAGGTCTTTTGTTGAAAAACATTTGATTCCATAGAGTAAAATGCAGCCTTTAAAGCAAGGATTCTTAATTTGGGAATCCAGGAATTCAATAAAAAAAATTTTAATAAATGTATCTCAATATAATAGATTTTCTTTGTAATCTTATGTAGTTTAATCTATTTAAAAGTATTATTCTGAGAAAGAATTCAGAAGCTTTACCACATTGCCATAGAGGCCCACAACACAAAAAATGTTAAGAACCCATTTTGGAGGTTCTTTTTCATCAAGATGAATCCTTGTTAAATCCATCTTAAAATTGCACCTATGATGATCACTCTATTCAACCATACTGACAATATTAATATTCAGGGAGGCTTAAAACAGAGATTAACAGGTCCCCCCATGTCATTCACCAGTATCATTATTATGATAATAACAGTACATTTTGAAGTTGTTTAGATTCTGAATCAATGAAAGTTTGATGTCTTTTGGAGAAGATAAAAATTCACTCATTCCTTGGGGTATTCCCAAGTTCCTACAATTCAAATTTTTACCTCCTAATATGCCACCTCTTTGGGGAACAAAGAACTTTTTGCTTGTCCAGAGGGATACCTGATAGTTATCTGAATGTTGTATAAATCACAACTTAGCCTGCATAGACTACAGCCATAGATTGCTCCACTGAGCAAGCAATGACCCCTAGAGCTATTGGGTTTGTCCTGGCCTGTGACTCAATCTTCCAGTCTGTAGGTCAGAATGGTACCATTTGTCAGTGCTCGTAGGTGACAGGGTCCTTGGGAATGAGATTAGTTTTTAGTTATTTATCTAGCACTAAGAAAGCACAACAGTTCTTGCCAGACTCAGAATTTCCAATCAAGACGTACCTCCAAGAATAGCTGATTCAAATTCCACAGTAAGGGTCTTATTTTAGTTCAAACTTAATCCTTGTTTCATCTTCTAACCAGCTTTTATTTCTTGACACAGTTTACTTGTTAGCTACCGTAATCAGGATAAGGCCCTAACTGGATGACTAAGTGGACATAAGTCTTTTCTCCTTAGCCTAGTCTTTCGCCTTTGAAATCTGGAGTTCTACACGAGAGTCTGAATAAGTGGGAGTACCATTTCCAATTTTCTTTTTCCTTTAAAAAAAAACAACAGGCCTTCCACTTGGATTTACATCAGTATTTGGCTAATTTCCTGAGTGCTTCACCCATTTCCTGGACTTATTCTGCAGCAGGAAAAACATCCTCTTTCAAAAATAAATGCAAATAGTTGCAAAGTTTCTTTCTGTAAGAGTAAAGCAATTGAGATAAAATTCTCTTTAAGACACTTGGGACAATCCTCATCTCTTCACTCCTGCTCTTACTTTCCCATATCTCCCCCTCCCAATATTTTTAATTGTGTTTCAGCCCTAATCACAAAAGTCATAGATACTTAACAATGGAAGGGACCTTAGAAATCATCGTCTTGACCTGAAAGATGAACATCCCTGTTCTCTGCTTCAACACTTCCAGTTATGGAGAACTCACTACCTTCTGTTGCAACCCATTCTTCTGCTGGATAACTTAGATTGTTGGGAAATTTTTCCTTTTGCTGAACTGAAATCCCCCTCTTCTTCTAGCGCTTGTTTCCAGTTCTGCTCTCTGGAGCCACATAAGCTAAGAGTAATTCTTCTGTCACACTTTAACCGATTTAGTGGATGAGAGACACGCTCTAGGTCTTAGAAATCTGGTTCTGAACATTTTCTTTTTTTTCCCTTGCTGAGTAACCCACAGTGGAGTTACTTTCCTGAGACACAACTCTGTGCACAAGAGTCAGTTGCTGTTAAACAAGGATTCCCTGACACCTAGTGGTCCTCCAATGTGGAACATTTTCTAGACAGTATTCCTGGGCACATGCAGAAAAACCCATTAATAACTGTAATTTGTTTCTGTTTTAACTGAAAACAAATGGACCCCTTTCAAGAGTTCCTGAATGCTGGGAATGCTTACAAATCCCAAGTATCCGTGCACAAAATGCTAGACTTGCATCTTGCTCAGCAAAACCCTTCTTTCTTGATTATGATTAATGTTTCTCCAGAGCCCAACCCATCTCCTAGGGATAATCTATTTACATTTTAAGGAAGAATAAAAAATGTGAGGCCTTGCAGAGAGGGTACATAAATATATCAAGCTAAGCTGTCTTTTTTTTTTAAACCCTTAAGGAATAACTTTCTTATACTGGTGGGAAATGAAGGTCAAAAACTTGTTGGATGACCTGAGTTCAAGTCTAACTTTTCCATCTTGGAAAAATTGCTTCATCCTCTTTGAGCCTGTTTCTATCTTGAAAAAGATGTCATTGAAATGACAGTCTCCTTTAGAAAAATGGAATGCAGTAAGCCAGATTCAAAAGTCTATCTATCTAAGTAAATCCTTGCAGCACAGGGTACCTGTGGTCCTGTTAAACCCCATTACATATAGTTTTGAAATATGATTAAACAAATATCAGTCTCTTATAACATGTAGGTTACTGTGCTATCTGCTGGGAATTAAAAAATTAAAAATCCATAGCTTCAAGAAATTTATATTTTAGTATGTGAAAATAAGACAAGCACACAAATAAATATTAGAAAAGGTGTATTTTGGGTCAAGACACTGGTGAAAGTGGAACTGGAGAGGCTTGCACTCCCATAAGACCTTTTGTGGGATTGTTGTGGGCTGGGAAACTGTGCAGTGAACTTGGGATGACTGATTTTGCCCTGAGGAGGATTGACCTAGCCTTGGTCAGGAAAGATGTGGATGTGATATGACCCCAGGGACCTTCACTGTTGACTGATTTTCACCACATAGACAGTGGCTTTTTGCCTCCTTTTACTCTTCTGGATGCAGCTAGGTGGGGCAGTGGAGAGATAGAGTAATGCACCAGGAGTCAGGAAGACTCATCCCTCAGACTAGCTGTGGGGTCCTGAGCAAGTCATCAGTTTCTTCATCTGTAAAATGAGCTGGAGAAGGAAATGGCAAACCACTCCAGTGTCCTGGCCAAGAAAACCCCAAGTTGGGTCATAAAGAGTCAGTCAGATACATCTGAAAAACGATTGAACCAAAAGAGTTCTAATTAAAAGGAGCAATAAGTATTTTAAGAAAGAAAAGATCACTTTCACTGTTCTCACTCTTAATTTTCAGGTCTTAGAATCCCTGGCTTTCCTCAAGACTGAGCTCAAGAACCATGTTCTTCAGGAGACCTATTCCAGGACTTGTTACTGCCTTTCCCTCTAAGTTATTTTCTATCTACTTTTCTATAGACTCATGTGTCTCAGACACATATAGACAACAATAACATGTTGTCTCACCCATTAGAACCTAAGTGCCTCGTAGCAGGGATTGCTTTTGGTTTTTCTTTGCAACCCCAATGTTCGCGCATAGTAAACTCTTAATGAATACTTGGTTTATTGATTGCTTTCAGCTGGGAGGATCCAGAAGGTCTTAATGGAGAAAGTCGTGTACACCTGAGTTGTAGCTGGTAGGAAGAAAAGACTTTCAGTAGGTAGAGATGAGGACTGCGTATTTTAGATAAGGAAGGAGGTCCAGGACTTTGGGAAGTCAGAGAAGGCAGAATGAAATTAGAGAACAGGTTTGTAGATGGATTGGAGGGACAAAGAGATTGGAAACCCAGTTAAGAAGTAGTCCAAGTGAAATGAGGGAGGGGAGAAGATAATGGCAAATACAGGTAAGGAGAGAGCGGACAGATTAGGGAGGGACCTGAATGCCAGGCAGCAGAGTTTGGTTTTGCAAGAAAAGTAATAATGCAAGGTCAAAAGTTTCTTGAGCATTATGTTTTAAAAAATTTTTTTGCAATGACAAAAATTGATTTTCTTTTTTCTCTCACCATTGGGGCAAAAAATAAAGCAAAACAAAACATTTGCAAACCCCCTCTACATTTCAGACAGATTTAATTCTTTAGTGTTATTATCGTCACTCCAATTACTAGTAGTAATAACAATGGTCGAAATAATAATACTTAAAATGAAACCAATCACTTGAGGGTTCTGGGTTTGTTCAGTAGGACTTCATTCTCTTTGACCTCTCTCCTCATGACCCCAGTTAAGGGATAAAGGCTTTCGGAGGTGATTGTTAACAATATTAGACAAAGAGCTCAAGAAATAATCTCTCCCCAAGAGTTTTCCCATCCAGACAATAGAATTCTAGATCTGGAATTGGAGGCTATCTAGTCTACCTCTCTATACAGATTAGGAAAGGGAGGCTTAGGGAAGACAGGTGATTTTTCTCAAGGTCACACAGATGATAAATATCAGAAATGGTATGGAAATTTGCATCCTCTGAATCAAGAGCCAGTAATCTTTCTACTCTTTCATATGAAATTCCATTGGGTGTGAATGCTGAGGCAAGATCATCTGGGCCTCTGAACTGTTACTGTGCTTTCAAAGTTCACTAGTTAAAACTAGTTCACTAGTTAAAACTAGTTCGCTTTAAGAAATATGTCTTAAATGTCAAGAAATATATTTGAAGTACCTACTGTATACAAGGCACTCTGTTTGATGTTTCATACCCAAAAAGAAAAATTATATAGTCAATGCAACATGTACAGTATGATTCAATGTAGAATGTATAGTATCAAAGGAGAGGTGAATTCAGACAAAGAGTTCTCAGAAAATCCAAGGAGGGAAAGATCATTTTTGTCTGGTAGGATTAAAGAAGACATTGTGGAACAGGTAACATCTGTACTGAATCTTGAAAAAAGAGAGATTTTTGCAAGAAGGACTATAGAACGACATTGTCTTCATCCAGGAGGAAGAATGGCTGGCTGTATTTCTCCTTGTGCTGAATTTTGATAGATTTTGCCTCTCAGGAGGAAGTGTAGTGGGCAGGTTGGACTGTGGTTATAGATAGAGCTTTGGGCTTGGAGTCAGGAAGACCTGGTTTCAAATCCAGTGTTGGACACTTAGCCTTGTGAATCTGGTCAAACCATCTCACCTCTGTTTGCCTCAGTTTCTTCAGCTACAAATGAGGATGATAATAGCATTTATCTTCCAGGATGGTCATGAGGATCAAATAGCAAAATATTTATGAAACATTTGGCACATAGTAAGCACAAAATAACAAGTGCTTGTTTCCTTCCTTCCATGGTCTGGTGGAAAGAGTCAGATGATTTGAATTCAAACCCTGAATCTTCTACTTTTTGGTTTGGTGATCTTGAGTGGGTAATTTTTACTTCTCTGGGTGCCTCAGTGGCTACATGTATATGAGGTATGATTATATGATAAAGCAATTTTTAAAGAAGCAATTAATTACAGAGAAAAAAGTCCCTCAAATCCAATTGTTTGATTGAATTGACCAATTGAATTGACAGATGCAGCTTCCTAATCTGAGAAATGGGCATGATGATATTTGCCAGTCTACTTCATAGGATTATTGTAAGGATCAGATGAGATATAAAGTACTCCAGAATTACAAGGGACTATCTCAATATGAGCGATTTTATATATCATCTGGAAAGTATTTGCATCTTTGGTTCATGTATAGGGAATAAAAATAAAATGAAAGAGGAGAAAGGATCATGGATTTGAAATTCAATCATGGCCTATCCAAGTAAGCTTTAGAATAGTGATCAATCAGATTTCCTTTCCTGAGCAGACAATGGAGGGACAGCATGGTGGTTCCCCACCCCCACTCTCATTCCCTTTCTCCTCTCCCTCCCCAAATCCTTTCCTTCATGTGGTTATCTTCTGTGATGCTGATATCCTGGCCATGATTGATTACCCACTGCTATCAGGGGACCCAGGAGTGACCTTCTGTGTACATTTGTAAGGAACCAGACTGGAAAAAAAAAACTTGAAGGCAAATTCTGGTTGGCCTGAGATAAGGCAGACATGAAGCCTTTTCCCATTAGCTTGGCAAAACAACTCCAACAATAAAAGGCCTGTAAGAAAATATTCGGCTTCCAGTGATTTAGAAGGATTTCTCTCCTTTTAGGAGTAGGGAATAGAAGACATTTTCCCTTACTTGAGGTAAACGAATGCTTTGTGAGAGACAGCAAGGTGAGGGGTATTGAGACATAGAAAGAAAGGGGGGAAGGAGAAAAAAAAGGAGGAGAGAAGAGAAGGAGAGAAAGGACAAGATACCAGGGAACAAAGGGGAAATAAATATATGTCTAAATAAATATATAGCCAAGTGAAGGACAAATATTTAACTAATGATTCCAAAAGGACAAATTAAATCATCACAGACAAGATATCAAATATTTTTACCTTACTAATTCTAATTTTGTCTTCTGCTTTTTGAATAATTATAGACTCCTAATTGGCCTTCCTGTTTCAATTCACTCCCTCTTTCCAATCCATTCTCCACATACCTGCTGAATTGATATTCCTAAAATAAAGGTCTGACCATGTCATTCTTCGGCTCAAGAAGTTCTGATGGCTCCCTCTTACCTCTGTGATAAAATGCAATGGCATTTAAAACCTGCACAGTATGTTTCCAGATGCCCTTTCCAACATCACTGCATATGATTCTCCTTTGTATACTCCGTATTCTAGCCAAATGGAACCACTTGTCATCACTCCCTGCATGCATTTCATCTTCCATCTCTGTGCCTTTTCACAGGCTATCCCCTCTCTCTAGAATGTACCCCTTCTTCTTTTTAGCCTTGGAGGTAGATAGGTGGTACAGTGGCTAGAGTGCTGGGCTTGTACTCAGGAAGATCTGAATTCAAATCTCATATATTTACTAGCTATGTGACCTTGGACAAGTCACTTAACCTCAGTTTGCCTCAGTTTCCTCAAATGTAATAAAAGGGATAATAATAGCCTATATCTCCCAGAGCTGTTGTAAAGATCAAATGAAATAATTTTGTAAAGTGCCTAGAACATGCTAGTTGATTCATAAATGTTTATATCCCTTTCTCCCTTCTCTCCCTTCCCCCCTTTGTAGACTCTCTATCATCCTTCAAGGCTGAGCTTAAGAACTACCTCCTACAAGGAATATGACTTTACAGTTGCTTTGATAATGGACTCATTTCTCAAATATATAGAGAACTGAGGTGAATTTATAAAAATAAGACCAACTGATAAATGGTCAAAGGATACGAACAGGTATCTTTCAGCAGAAGTAATCAAAGCTATCTGTAGTCATATAAAAATGCTCTAAATCACTATTGATTAGAGAAATGCAAATTAAAACAACTCTGAAGTACTATCCCACATCTCTCAGATTGGCTAATAAGACAGAAAAGGAAAATGACAAATGTTGGAAGGGCTGTGGGAAAATTGAGACACTAATGCATGGTTGATGGAGTTGTGAACTGATCAAACCTTTTTTGAAGAGTAATTTGGAACTATGCCCAAAGGATTATAAAACCTACCCTTTCACCCAGGAATACCCCTATAGGTCTTTATCCCAAAGAGATAGAAAGAAAACAAAAAGGAAAAGGACTTATATGTACAAAAATATTTATAGTAGCTCTTTTAGTAGTGGCAAAGAATTTGACATTGAGAAAATGCCCATCAATTGAGGAATGACTGAATAAACTGTGGTATATAATTATAACGGAATATTATTGTACTGTAAGAAATGACAGGATACTTTCAGAAGAATCTGGAAAGGCTTACATGATTGATACAAAGTGAAATGAGCAGAACCAGAATACTGTACACAGTAACAGTAATATTGTACAATGGGTAACTATGAATGACTTAGGTATTCTCAGATAATGATCCAAGATACAATGATCCCAGATAATTCTAAAGGACTTTTGATGAAAATGCTCTCTACCTCCAGAGAAAGAACTGATGGAGTCTGAATGGAGATTAAAGCATAATTTTAAAAAACTTTCTTTTTCTTTTTTTGGCCAGTGTTTTCTTTCACAAAATGACTAATATGGAAACATGTTCTGCATAACTGCACATGTATAACCTATATTAACTTGCTTGCCTTCTCAAGGAAGGGACTGGGAAGGAGAGAATTTGAAACTCAAAATTTATATAAAAATGTTAAAAAATGTTTTTACATGTAATTGAGGAAAAATAAAATATTAAATGAAACGCATAAAAGAGTCACTATAAAAAGAATTAGGCAAGAAATCTGGTTTTTAAGCTCTAGATTTTCTTTCTTGCTGCGTGACAGTACACAAGTCCCTTCACCTCTGTGAGACTCCCATTTCTTATCTATTAAAAGGGGATATTATAAAGCCACCTATCTCAGGGGGTTGTTGAAAGGGATGAGGTGTGTGAACATACTTTGAAAAGTAAACAATACCGACAGCAGTCAATAGTAGTATGAATCACAGGAAGTAGATTATCTTGAATGAAAACACTTTCCTGGGATATCCTATACACTAGATAGAGGCTACTTAGAGGGAACAGATTTTTAAAAGCCTCCTAGCTCATACAGAATTGTAGAATTTTAGAATTAGAAAGAGCTAGGTGGATATCACATCCCATTCCTGAGAAGAATTATCCTTGTCATGTATCTGCTGGGCTATTCTACAACCTTTGCATGAGGCCCTCTTGTGAGGGAGAATCACTACCCAAGTCAGTCTATTCTACTTTTGAACAGAATTTTTTCCGGACACTAAAACTAAATTTGTTTCTTTGAAACATCTACCTATTGCCCCCCTGGAGCCAAGAACAATAAATCTAATTCCTTTTCCCAGTGAGAGCCCTTCAAGTTCTTAAAGACAATGATCATATTCCCCTAAAGTTCTCGTGAGGTTAAATATCACAGGTCCTTCAAGTTAACTTCAAATGGCGCCTTCTCAAGGACTTTGGCCATACTTCTTTCTCTTCTCTGTATACTTGCCATCTTGTCAGTGTTCTTCCTAAGCCACAAGTGAACACAGTACTCCAGTCTGAATAGGACAGAGACCAAGGAGACTATTATCTCTTTAGTTTTTGAAGTTCTGCCTTTCTGAATGCTGTCCATGATTGCATTAGCTTTCCTTGCATTCCGTTATTTTATTCAGATAAATTCCATTCCTTTCAAGAGCTGTATTAAGTGCCTGAAAAATAAGACCCTTGCACCCAAGGAACTTATAGTGGAGTAGGAGAGAGAAGAAGAGCCAAGAATAAGTTTAAAGAAAGCAGAATGTGATAGAAGTGCAACGTGTGCAGCAAAGGTAGTGAAAGAAAGCTCACCTATATCTAGAGAAATCACAAAAGGCTTCGCGGAAGAGATGGCATCTCAATTGGACCTTGAAGGGTAGAAGGGATTTCTTACTATCAAATGGAGAGAGTAAGAAATATACTTCAGGCATAAGGGATACAACAAAGGTAGAGAAAAATGGGTCAAATTGTGGAAATGGACAACAACTCATTTTGACTGGGAATGAAGGTTATGTCAAGGAGAACCAGTGTTTTGTAAGACTGAAAAAGTAGGTGGCAATGAGATAATAGAAGACTTTGAATGACCAGATAAGGTGTTTAGACTGTATATGAGAGGATGGGGCAACCTTATAGAAAGATTTAAATGCCAGTATAAGTTATTCAGGTTATATGTATCAGAGGGTCTTAAGCTTGGGTTCAGAGATTTATTGATAGGTTTCTGGGGGTCCATGAACTTGACTGGGAAAGACATGTTTATTTTCACTAACCTCTCATGGAAAGTTAGCACTAATTATTTAAAATCATGATACTGAGAAGGGGTCTATAGACTTCACCAGATTGCCAAAGTGGTCACATGCCCATACCCACACCCACACCAACCCATACACACACACACACACACACACACACACACACAGCTAAGAAACTCTTTTGTATTTCATCAGTAAGGAGTTTTTGAAGGCTTTTGAACAGAAGTATGGTATAATTAAAGGTATGCATTCACTATCCCTATTGTCTCCAGCTATAAATAAATATTCCAATAAAAATTCCAAAAAATAATTATGTTCGTTTGGGGTTGCTAGTTTAGGAATAAATATTTTAATGCAAAATGGTAACTCTTCTCTTCAGTTAATGGTATAATTTCATCCCATTCTAGTCTTCCCATGTTCTTGTGTCTTCTTATTCTCATCAAGGAATGATAGAATGTTCGAGCCAGAAGAGGCAGACAAGGTGAAATGACCTGCCCAGGGTCACATAGCTAGGAAGTGTCTGAGGCCAGGTCTGAATTCAGGAAGATGAATCTCTGTAACTGCAGGCCCAGCACTTCGTGCACTATGACTACACTTAGCTGCCTTACTGTAGTATATAGGGCTGGTATCTCTGCTCTAGCTGGCCATGGCACCCTCTGGCTGCTTTTCACAGTAGCTCTATTTTATCCTTTGTTGGCACATCTTGCTTTGTCAGTATTCCTCCTCTTCCCTCCTTTCTAATCTGTTATGGATTAAAAAATATAACCAAGGTGGTTAAAACCATGTACCAAATAAACACATGGGTTCTAGGGGAGGGCATGAATGACTTCTTCCCAAAGAGGGAAGTGCATGCACTCTATAAACCTTATGACTCGTATCTTAGCTGCTCAAAGGCTTCGTTTTTTGTTTTGTTTTTTTCTCACTGACAGATTTTTGGTAGTATTAGATAGCTGATAGAATCCTCAGATAGCTGAGGCTGCTGTATAAAGTCTCCTAATAAATGAGTTACCACTGTGTCCACATCAGCAAAGCAATGGTACCTAGAAATGGACATCATGATGGTATTCATTAAACTGAGCATCTGTGTGTTGTCATTCAGTAATGGGCTGATAGCAGCAGGTGCCTTTTCTGCTGGGTTCTCTTTTTTAGGAGTACCGTGAGATTCATAAGATGTTGCAATTGGTGATGGAGAGAGAGAGAGAGGTGGAAGTGTGGAATTGGGGACCAAGGCAGGAGAAGAAGTTGGAGTTTAAGACACATTTGCTACTGGCAAATGGGGTTAAGTGACTTACCTGGGGTCACGCAGGCAGTAAGAGTCTGAGGTTGAATTTAAACTTAAGAAGATGAGTCTTCCTCTAGGTCTAGTGCTCTCTCCACTTCACCACCTAGCTGCCTGTAGAGATATGGCCATCTCCAGTTGTCCTGATCTATATCTTGCCATTGGACCCAGATGTCTTCGGAGGAGAAAGTGAGGCTGGTGACTGCACGGTCCTGCCTCACTTAAATCCAATCTACTTGAAAGTCATGGCATTGCCTTCCTGATGTCCCTGTCCTCTTTGAGAATGAAGGACAAACAACAAAACATATAGATGAACTAAGAAAGGATCAGTATCAATCTGGAAATACAAGGGGCGACCAAGATATCTACAATTAACCCTTTGTGGCTCAACATTTTTCACAATGACTTGGATAAAGGTAAAGGTGACCTGATCATCAAATTTTTTAGTAATACAGAGTTGAGAGAGATAACCAGTAGACTGGATGATAGAATCCAAAAGCATTTTAGCATACTAAAACAATGGGCTAAATATAATAAGATGAAAATGAAGAAAGATCACTGTAAAGTTCTGCATTTGGGTTCAAAAACTCAATTTAACAATGTAACAAGTGTAAGGTGGGGGTATATAGTTAGGTAATAGTTCTATATAAACATCTTGAGGCGTTAGTGAATTGCAACTTTAAAAAGTCATCCATATGATAAAGCAGACAAAAAGGACAGTGATGTTTTGAGAGCAGAATTTTCAGAATTAGGACTTCTTCCTCAGTTAGACTTCATGTAGAGTATTAAATTCAGTTTTCAGCACCATATTTTAGAAAGGACAATTACAGGCCATAATGTGTCTGAAGGAGGGCAGTCACAAACCTCCACGGTTCATAATATATGAGGAGCAGTTGAAGGAACTGGGGGTCTTTAGCCTGAAAGAAGAAAGATTCAGTGGGGACATGATAAGTACCTCTAAGTACTTGAGGAGCTCTCCTGTGAAATATACTAGGTCTTTTTGACTCCAGAGAGCAGGGCTACCAACAATGGGCAGATATTAAAAAGAAGCAGAGCATGCCTGATATAAGGAAAAACTTCTTAACAGAGCTTTCTCAAAGGAGAATGGGCTATCTCAGAGACCTTTAGGTCTTCCAGCAGAAACCAAGAAGTTATTTAGCCTAAATCCTGTAGAACTTCTGGTTCAGGTACACTATATGGCTACTGAGAGTGGGCCCTTAATAGTAGTAAATGGGCAGCGGAGTGGCATAATAGAAAGAGCATCAGACTTGGTATCAAAAAGGCCCAAGTTAAAAACTGGCCTCTGATACCAGCTAAGTGTCCCAGGGCTATTGTGAAGAACAAAGATAATATGTGTGTTCATCCTTCGTTGCCGAAGAAGACCATGCCATCAGAGAAATGATGACATGATTTGCACTTGACTTTGATTTGAGTGAGGGAGGGCTGTGCGGGTCACCAGCCTCACCTCTCCTCTACAACCATCTGAATCCAGTAACCAGATATTCATCAGGAGATGCCCAGGATGAGGCAATTGGGGTTAAATGACTTGCCCAAAGTCACACAGTTAGTGAGTGTCAAGTGTCTGAGGTGAGATTTGAACTCAAGTCCTCCTGACTCCTGCACTGATGCTCTATCCACTGCACCATCTAGCTGCCCCAAAGAAAATATAGAATAACAATAGATAATATGTAATATAGAATAATATAGAAAATAAATGTAAAGTACTTTGCAAACTTTAAAACATTATACTAATGCTAGTTATTACTATGTATACTTTAAGGTCTTCAAAATGCTTTACATATTTCATTTGTTCCTCACAACTTTGTTAAATTGGTGCTATATCAGCTCCATTTTACAGATGAGTAAGTTGAGACTGAGAGAGGTTAAATAACTTGCCCAGGGTCACATTTTCTGAGGTAGGACCTGAAATCTATTAAGTCTTAGTAACTACAAATCTAACACTCCATCCCCTGGACCATCTAGCCACCCTTCCCACTGAGTTTCTATGAATTTAAGCTGCTGTGCAGGAGTCAGTTATTTTCAAATCACTGATTATAGTTGACTGAATTCAATTACACTGGTTTTCATTCAAATGTTGATTCAGGTTATCATCTCCAACTCAAAGGAAACGAGACTGAAAAAGACAGAGGCTTTGCCCAAGATTGCAAGACTGGTGTTAGGTCACCAAGCCCTCGCTGTACACTCTGCTCAGAGTAAGTCAGGCTCAGTGCTTGGAGGACACAGTGTGAAACAGTGTTGATCTCTGCCTCAGGAACTCAAAGTCTACTTCCTCTTTTTGTCAAATCATTAAAAAACCTGATTATGCAAAGCATAAATTCTGGTCTCCAGCCAGACAATTTAATGCATTTTTCTTTGCTGCAAGCTGAATTTCTACCATAAAACTCACCTTCAAAGCATGATCAGAAGCAGATCCCCCTTTTCTTTCCCCCAAGGTCAAGTATTTTTACAAACTTCTACAGTTACAGAATCCATTTCCTGCTAAATTGAGACAAACCAACCACAGGATCCTGATTTAATTAACACACTTAACCCACTTCACAAACACACAGGAGTAGAGTCCTGGAGGGATAAGACCCAGGGCAAATCACCAATCCTGAACTCTTCCCCTCTACTTTCTCTTCCAACCAAAAAACTACCCCAAATAGTTGGAGCCAGGTAAAATGAGGTTAAACTGCTAATAAAAATACCTCACATTTATCTAGTACTTTGAGGTTTACAAAGCACTTTCCTCATAACAGCCTTTCAGAAGAAGGTAGGATTTCTTTGTTTTCATTCCTCCTCCCATCTCTTTGGCATATTTCATCAGTATAGGGAATTCCCAGTGAGGAAATCCCTCCATCTATGAAGATCAGCAACTCTTCTACAACCTACGTTCTTAGATATCAAGTGACTTGTCTATGATTATATATTATTCTGTGTTATTCTAACTTGAACTCAGATCTTTTTGATTCCAAATCCCTCTCTCATTCCACTGTACCACACTATTTCTCAGCATGATTATGATCATTCCTATTTTACAGATGAGGAAACCAAGACTCCACAAGTCCAATGTCTTGCTCAGGAACACAGAGCTAGTTAGTGTTGGGGACAGGATCAGAACTCAAGTTCCCTGACTGTACATTGAGGCTATGATCCTAGGAACGCAATTTTGTTGCCGAGCAAAGAGGATAGATTTGAAGGCAGAGTATCTGGGTTCAAATCCTAGTCCCATTACTTACTACCTATCTATGTGACCTTGGGCAAGTCACTTACATTCTTTGAGTCTCAATTTCTTTCCCTGTAGAATGAAGGGCTTGGATTAGTTGATCTCAAAGGTACCTAAATCTATAATCCTAGTAGAATAATTTTACTTTTTATATTACACCATACTATTTTTCTAGGTGAACCAAACTCAGAGGAAAAAAGGGGGGGAAAGGTCATTAAAGGGTTAAGATCAGGGCCAAAAGGCAGCTAGAAGACTGAGTGAAAGAAGCAGGGACAGTTTCACTTTGTTGCTTAGATAATCTTACTGGTAGATTTTATTTATGTGTATGTACATATGTATACATATATGTAATATTAATATGTATGTAAATGCACAATATAGTAATGTTATTAAATGCTATCATATTATAATTAATATAACACATTATATTCATATAATGTCTATTATAAAATAATATACCAATGGCATTATATTCTTATATAATTATATATTATATTACTATAATTATATTAATATTATATAATATATAACACTGTACATTATGTTACATGATATAGTACATATTACATGGCACATATGTGGATGTTTGTGTGTACATATACAGATAGATTCAGTCTCACTTCCACTTCAAGCCAGGAATTTACACACACACACACACACACACACACACACACACACAAGCATACAGACATACATTTGCAGATCCTAGGTTAAGAATTCCTGATCTAGTCCTACCTTCTCATCTTATATAGATGAAGAAACTGAGATCCAGGGAGTTGAAGGGACTTATTCAAGATTACAGCACTGTCTTTCAGGGCCAGGTCAAATGCCAGTCCTTCCCTTATTTTCCTAACCAGATTTCAACTACTTCTTCTGAACCTGGATATCTCTTTGTTGGGATCTCACCACACCATCTGCCTTGTACTATCTGTATTTATGTAAGCAATGTGCCCCTTCCTGTAAGCTCCTAGAGGGTTAGGATTGGGATATATTCCTCCTTGGAGTATCCTTGGATACTCCTTTCATCTCTCCCACCATCTATCCCAAACCTAAAGTTTTGTACATGATAGTTCTATAATAAATATTTGTAGAAGTGATTTGAATACAAATAGTTTGAATTAACCAGATACCTTCCAGGAACTGAGAGGGGCAGGGGGATGGGTACAGGTTCAATTTTCTGAGTTCAGGTCCAACACAATGAGGGACCTTGTTGCTTGTTTTGAGGAGTTTCAATTGACTCATCTCTAGAATAAGGAATTGGGCTGTAGGATTTTTAAAGCCCTTTCCAACTCTAAAATTTTATAAGGTTTCTTCCAGATCTAGCACCTCTCTTGTCTCTCTCTCTCTCGGAATAAAGTGGAGGAGAGGAGTTGACTCTCCCTTTAAAAAAACTCCAACCCAATCCCCCCAAACCCCCCCCAAGAACTTTGCCCACTTCTCAATTTTGCATGGGCTGGCTTTTCTTGGAGATGGATATAGGAGCTCATGAAATAAACTCAAATATAACAATATAAACCAGCTTTGAAGCCAGAGTTTCTCCTCCCCCCACCTCACCAAAAAGAAAGTTTTAAAAGTTTAGCCTATTGCCCTCTCCCCTATCTTGAGGAAAGGAATTTTGCCCGTGGGAGCTGTCTCAGGTGCCGACTGCTCAGCCCTGCATCTCTCTCTGACCTCTCCTGGGCCTCCCCTTCACATTCCTGCATGTAAATCAGAATTGGTCAATGTTTCACTCAGTTCTCTGCCTCCCCCTCCTGTATCTTCAGAGGCTTGTGAACCATTAACTACCATTAGTGCCCTTTCCTCCCTCCCCACCCCCAGTGGTTTCTCCCTGAACTCAGCCCAGCACATTGTCATTGAGCATCGATGATCTGCCAGATCTGGCAGGCCCCCATAGACTCCCTTCTGGGATCTAGGAAGCTTCCCTAACATATTTTAACATGGCTGATGATTTTTAAAGGCATTTTATTCAAAATTCCCTCCTGCCCATATACCAAGAAATCCACCTAAGGGCCTGTATCTCTGGCAAGCAGAGCTTTCCATTCACTATGTTTTCTATCACTCCCTAATGGTATAGTGATAGTAAACCTCAACAAATCAAGAATATGTCTGTCATCAGTTGATTTTAACCTATGTGGGGCAGTGAGCATGGCAGATAGTGTGCTGGCCCTGGAGTCTGGAAGATCTGAGTTGAGTCTACCTCTGACGCTTATTAGCTGGGTGATTCTGGATAAATGATTTTGCCTCTCTGACCTTCAGTTTCCTGATCTGTAAAAGTAAGGTAGCAATACCTATCTGCCTCTCTCATGGGGCTGTTGTGAAGCTCAAGTGAGATAATATACATAAAACCCTGCAAATTGTAAAATTTTATATAAATGTTAGTCAATATCATTAGTTAGATTAATCCCAAAATGAGGAATCAACTGAGTCAGTTTCCAATCCTAGTTCTAATACTAGATATATCATAGAAGGTCATCTAGTCTTTATGAATCTCAGTTTCTTCATTTGTAAAATAGAGATCATAATACCTGCATCACCTCACTGCCAGAGTTCTTGTGGGCAAAGTGCCTTGTAAGCTATAAATTGTAATATATAGGCTGCTTGGCTAAGAGCTGAGAAAGGTGACAAGGAGCTTTTAGTAAAATACTTCATAGGTCATAGAATTACAGAATTATAAAGCTAAAAATGTCACAAGAAGTCATAGAATTCAATGAAGGAATTCCTTCTATAATATCTCCAACAAAGTGTTATCAAACTTTTGATTGAATACCTCCAGTGGTAGGGAGGGCAGCTAGGTGGCACAGTGGATAGAGTATTAGTCCTGGAGTCAGGAAGACCTGAGTTCAAATACAGACTCAGACACTTACTAGATTTGTGACCCTGGGCAAATTACTTAGCCCTGTTTGCCTCAGTCTCTTTGGGTCTGTAAAATGAGCTGGAGAAGAAAATGGCGAACCACTCCAGCATCTTTGCCAAGAAAACCACAAATAGAGTCATAGAGTCAGACACAAATAAAATGACTGATAGTGATGGGGAATTGATTGAGATTATAATCAGTTACATCTTCAGATAGCCCTGACGGTTAAAAAGTTCTTTCTTATATTGAAATGAAATCTGGCTCCCTATAACATTCACCCATGGCTTCTAGTTCTGTCCTCTGGGACCAGGCAACAGCAACTTGCTCTTTCTTTCACGGGGCTGCTGTTCAGTTAGTTGAAGATAAAATATCTTTCTGAAGACCCGTGCAAAAGACAGACTCAAGGGTCCATGACTGTAACAGAGGAAAACTATGACAGAGTGACTAGGACCTCATTTTATAGCTGAGAAGACTGGCCTCAAAGAGTGAAGCAATTTACAACTAGCCAGGGGTAGAGACTGGACAAGAACGCAGTCTCCTAATGCCTAATCTAGAGTTTATTAGAGAACGCTGTGCCCCTGCCTCACTGTTTTTGGTTGGACAAGAGGGTAAAGAATAAGGATTGTATTAGAGATCCTTCTTAGCTGCTAAAAATTCTCTTGTTCAGATATGGATATTATAATGGTAGTGTTCAGGCTGAGTGATCTGGAGATGACCCGAGAGAGCAGGGAAATGTGTTCCCTGGGTAAAAATATTTTCACTCATTTCAAAACATTCTCAAAGATTCCTGACTAACGTGACTCAATGTTTAGTTAAAAAACAACTTTCTGTCCCAGGTGACTGATTTTTCTTCTGCCTGGAGACCAGCTGGAAAGGACCAGATGACAAAGTCTCTTTTTTTCCCCTGCTGTTCTTTGTTGTTTCAGGTCATTTAAATGTGCCCCTGAATTAAAATTAGCCGGAAGTCTCAAGTCCTCCTTAAATTGGATTTGCATTATTTCTTTGGAATGAAAATGGGCTGTCTCAAAGCCTTTACCAGGAAAGAAAAGGGATCTGGCAAGTCACAAACAGGTCTACCTCCCTTATCAGCATCCATGACCCCTATAGTTAATGGTGCCACTTCCCCATTGTTGAAGACTTGCATTAATAATAGCTAAAACAACAGCTAGCATTTATGTAGCACTTTAATGTTGGCAAAGCATTTTACATGGTATCTTCTTTTACCCTTACAATTACCCTGCGAAATGGGAACTAGTATTATGATTCCCATTTTATGGATGAGGAAACTGAGGTAGAGTAGTTCAGTGACTTGACCAGGGTCAAGTCCAAGGCAAGATTTGATTTTAGCTCTTTTTGACTCGAATCCATCAGAGATTAAAACAAAAGAAACCTCAATTTAGGACCAGGAAACCTGGGTTCAAATCCCAGCTTATTTCTTGTACGATCCTTTGAAAGTCTCTTAGCCCCTTCGAGTCCCAGTTTCTTCCTCTGTAAACTGGGTTCTTGCATTCTGTACCTTACATGGTTGTTGAGAGGAAGATGCTCTATAAACCTGGAGCTTTTCTGTCATTTTGTACTATTACCTCTGTGGGTTAGTCACCTCTGTTTCCTCCTCTGTACAATGAGGGAGTTGAACTGGTTAAGGTCTCTTGCAGCTTTAAACCTTCTGATCCTATGTCTGAACATTGCCACCAGCAGGATTTCCAGAAAGAATACAAGCTCTCCTAACAGGATGGATAAGAAAGTCAGTGTACCTCAACACAAACACCAAATATAATGTTCTGATCAGGATTATTAGTAAGATTTCCTTTAATACATCCACAATTGATGGTCTGTGAGGAGTGAATGTATGCATGTATGTGTGTTTGTATATGTATCTGCATAAGGAGGTAGCTGTGTTTCTGAGTCTGAAAACCTCAGTGAAAGGGGAAGGTCATACGTTTATAGGAAATTTCGTCTGAATTCAAAATGATATTGACTATTGACTGCCAAAACAACAAAACTTCCATTAAAGTCATCCTCACAAGCTTCACTTCAGTGTGGATGTGACTGAGTGGTGTAGCCAATGCAATTAGATCGAAAGTTCTGGCAAGTCTTATCAAGCTAGCCAGGGCTTGAATGATAATAATTAAGGATGAAGTGCTTTAAGGCTTATTCGTATTAATAGCTAGCATTTAAACAGTGTCTTAAGGTTTGCAAAGCACTAGTCATGCATTTGACCTTCCCAAAAGTCCTGTAAGGCTGCTGTTATCCCTATTTTTGCAGAACTGAAGCTGGAAGTTAAGTGACTTACCCAGGGTTGCAGAGCAATGTAAGTGGTAGTGTTTGAATTCACATCTTCCTGACTCCCAGTCTAGCTGCTCTATTTATCCGCTGAACCCCTTTCCCGCATAGTCTTAGTTAGAGAGAACTCTCCCTGAAGACCCTGTGAAATTGGCAATACATGTATTACGTACCAATTTCATTTGTTGTCGTTCAGTCACGTCCAACACTTTGTGACCCCATTTGGGGTTTTCTTGGCAAAGACACTCGAGTGGTTTTCCATTTCCTTCTCCATCTCATTTTACAGAGGAGTAAACTGAGGCAAACAAGGTTAAATAACTTGCCAGGGTCACAAAACTAGTAAGTATCTGAGGCCAGATTTGAACTCAGGAAAATCAATCTTCTTGACTACAGACCTGGCACTCAATTTACTTCACCACCTAGCTGTCCCATGCCCATTTTATATATGAGAGGTTTTGGAGAGCAGAAATAACTTGTCCCTGGACACCCAGTAAAGATTAGAAATAGATATCAACTTTCTTTTGCATTTGAATTTTTTCCTACTCCAATGCACTACTTCTGGAATAAAGGGGAGGTTGGAACAGAGTAAGTGTTCCCTCTTTCTCTACTGATTTTTTCAATCTAAGATGACTGATCTATTGATTGACATGCTCCTTTGGATGTTTGTGCTCTCTCATCTCTCCCTCTCTCTCTGTCTCTCTGTCTCTGTCTCTGTCTCTCTCTGTCTCTCTGTCTCTCTCTCTCTCTCTCTCTCTCTCTCTCTCTCTCTCTGTCTCTCTCTCTTTCAGAAATTTCTTACTTTGTACTTCCCTTGCCTATTTTTGCATTTACTTATCTGTGCATCTTTTGTACTGTTCCCCTCCTGCCCCTCCAGTAGAAGACAAAGTTTTATTTTTTGTATCCTCTTGTCTTCAACACAGTAAATGCTTACTAAATTCCTGTTGAAAGGATTGTATGAATAAATGTACTGAAGGAGCTGACATTCAGATGATTGATATAAATTATTTCTTACTCCATTCCAGAGATGATAAGACTGACAGAGGAATCTACTCTAAGATGGATTGATCTTATGAGTTAGAGTCTAAGATTAAATTTTTTAAAAGTACTAATTAGCATCTCTATAACTTTAGTGAAACTATCTCTTCTTCCCTTTTTCTTGATGCAATCCATTCTGGTGTGGGCTATATTTATAAAATAACAGAGCTGGAAGGGATCGTGGACCAGAACAGAAGAAGTAGTATATTAGAGCTAGAAAGGGCCTAAGACCATAGATAGTAGACTCTTACAAAATATCAAAGAAAACAGGATTTCAAGTTGTAAGAATCCATATGGGTCACAAAGGGAGGAGACATGGATTCAAAGCTGGAAGAGAAATTAGAGGCAATCTGGTCCAATCCCCTCATTTTGCAGATGTGGAAACTGAGGCCCAGAGAGGGGAAGTGAATTACCCAAATTCACACAAGAAGTAAATGGCAAAGCCAAGATTTGAATTCAGGTCCTTTCACTCCAAATCCAGCATCCTTCTCATTCTTTATGACTTGAAACAATTCAGGATTACAAACCACTTAAAAATGGTTCATCTATACTCAAAGAAATAATGGTAAAGATGATCCAAAATAACACAGAAAATCCAATAATGATTTAAAATTTGCTTCATGATATGCTTCTATTCTTACTGTGATAATAAGGCATTTGATACTCTAGGATGATATTCTCAGAGCTTCGACCACATACAGGCATACCTTGCTTTGCATGACTTACTAGAAAGTGCTCATCATAAATATTTAATGCACAATGGGAGTTTACTGTTTGAAGGAATTCTGTAATGGATCTGTTTGTAAAAACAAAAAACACCAACTAATTTATTTGCTTAATAAATCCAGCTTTTCATATGCTGACTTTAGTCAGCAGGAAACGCACAAAAAGAAGCCAGACTGCAAAACTTTAACTTGGAAGAACTTAGAGTAATTTCCCAACTTCCCCATTTCATTCCCCTGCTAACTTCTCCCAGTTGGGAACTGATACTATCAGTCATGCATAGTTGGGAGCAAGCTCCTAATCCAGGCTATCTTTGACCTGCATTTTAGTTTGTCTTAAACCTTCTCTAAATGAGGGCGCCAAGGACATTGATGTTTAAAACATTTTTCAGGTTGACTGTTTTAAGTAAGAATTAGAAGGCTGAAGACTTTTAAAATTGCTGTAAATAGTCAATGTGACCATACTTCCTTGTGTGTTTTTGTGAGCCTGTCTCTGGGATTAGGAAGTGACTGAAGGGTTTGAGGGAGTGACTGGAGTGATGTGAGGGTTTTGTTAGGGGTTCATCTCTGCTCCCTCCTTCCTACCTGGGAATGGGCCTTTACCATAAAAGAAATCCTGAGTTTTGATAGGCCAGATTTGACCTTGTCTTGCCAGGTTCCAGGTTTCTACCCTCACTTTCGGTATATCTGCTTTCAACCATGCCTCTATGCTGAATAATTCTCCCATCCTTCTTTCCCTCTCCCTCAGTTTTCAAATGCCCTTTTATGGATTATGTGGCCCCATGAGAAAGTGAGCTTCTTGAGAGCAGAGATTGCCTTGCTAGTTTGTGCAGTTACCCATTGCCTCCCTCACGGGTTAGGGGCATGGTGTCCCTGTGATCTGGAAAATTCATGTAAAAGTTTTTTGACCCTTCCTTCATATCAGAGAGGAAGTCTGAATTATTATAGTATTAAAAGATTAAATATGTTGATGTTTTATGCATCTCTGAGTTTCCAACCTTTTTTGTGTCATCTGCTGGTCTGTACAAAATGTCTGTGGCTTCTGTAAAACTTCCCCCAAATTCCCATTCTTATGCTGACCTTTGATATACAGAAACCATGATGGGGAAAGTCACAATGATGAAAGAATAACTATTTTTATCCTCAGCACTAAGCACCATGCCTGGCACATAATAAATACTTAATAAATCCCTTATCTATCTATCATTCTATCTAGCTATCATTCTATCTATCTATCTAGCTATCATTCTCTCTAGCTATCATTCTATCTAGTTATCATTCTATCTATCTATCTATCTATCTATCTATCTATCTATCTATCTATCTATCTATCTATCTATCTATCTATCTATCTATCTATCTATCTATGCATCCTATCTTCCCTAGCAAGTTTGTGTGTTCATCTTTCATTTTCAAAGAAAACCATGACATCAGAGAAATGATGACATGACTTGTTCTTGACTTGATTTTGAGTGAGGGAGGGCTGTGCAAGGTCACCAGCCTCGCTTGTCAAAATATCTGGGAAAAGAAGTTCGCAGAATGTCTTGATACACTCATCATGGACCACTAAGCATTTTCATACACAAATTAGATCTGGAGTTTGGGGGCATCCAAGAGAATTATTTTCATAAATGATCTCTACCATATGTTAATTTTTACAATCTTTTCTCTTTCACTCATTTTTTAAAAAATGAGGAACATTTGTGGTTGGGGAAAAAACTTCAACTTGATAAATGTGAAATATGTAAGACACATTAAAGAACATTATAATACCACTTCCCACAGATAGGTGATACTTGACTGAATTTTGGAGACCTGATTCTTGTCAAATCTTACCAAAGCCACAAAAGAATTGAATTGTATTGAATTTCTCCCGTGGAAGGTCAGATTTTACGTACAGGTTACTGTTACTTTGATCTTAGCAAATAGGTTTCCATTGGTGATCTCACCTGTTTTCTAAATTTCCTTATTTCTATCAATGGAACTCACACTCTTCTAGTTACCCAAGTTCAGGACCTCAAAATCTTTCTCTCCTCCTCATCCTCCTTCATCCTATGTGTCCAGTTGAGTCTTTCTCAATATCTCCATCATCCCTCCCTTCTCTTTACTCCCATAGCTTTGTTCAGGTCCTTATAACTTCTCTCCTGTCCTATTGTGATAGCTGTATCAATGATCTCCCTGCTTCCAGTCTCTCTACTCTTTTTAATTGATCCTCTATACAGCTTCTAAAGTAATATTCTTCAAGTAATCTGACTATGACACTTTTCTGCTTAATAAATTCTATCACCTTAAAGGTCAGATACAGTAGGGATTCTTATCTTGTGAATTTGTTTTTAAAAAAAATTAGTAGCTATAATTCAATATAATTGATTTATTTCTTCTTATGTGTTCCAAAACATCAAAAAGGGTCCATGACACATACACATTTAAACTCTTGAAATACAAACTTCTCTGTTTAGCATTTAAAACCCTTCACAACTTGGCTCCAGTCAGTCTTTCCAGGATTATTATATGTTGCTCCCCTTCCTACTCTATGTAGTTCAGCTACACTGTGTTCCATCACACCTACACTGCATAGTTCATCATACACAAAATCCCATCTCTTTACCTTTGTGCAGGTTGTGTTCCATGTCTGGAAATTTACTCCCTTCTCACTTCTGCCCCTTAGAATCTTTGGCTTTTTTCAGAGCTAAGTTTAAATACCATCTCCTATGTGAAACCTTTTCTAATTCCCTTGGTTATTAGTGGGAAGATCTCTTGAATTGCCTTGTGGCTCCGTAGATAGAGCACAAGGGCTGGAATCAGGAAAACCTGAGTTCAGATCTGGCCTCAGATACTAGTGGCAACTGACCTTGGGCAACTTAACTTGACTTCTATTTGCCCCACTGTCCACTGTTCATCTGAAAAATGAGGCTAATGATAGCATCTACTTTGCAGGGCTGTTGTGAGAATCAAATGAAATGATAATTTTAAAGCATAGGATATTTGTCTGGCAACAGGAAAAGCTATATAAATGTTAACTATTTTATATATATATACACATATACATATATATATATATATACAGCTGAACATATTGTATGTTATGTTACATATATTGCATATATATGTGGTATATATTTTATCTCCCCCATATGATCCTCGAGGGTAGGAATTGTTTTATTTTTGACTTTGTATCTCCAGTGCCCAACATGACCCAGTGCGTATTCTAAGTAATTAGTAAATGTTCATGAACTGAGTGAGTGATTGGTTCATCTGGTTACCTGATTTGATCTTCTGTCCAGGCTAGGCTGAGAAATGACTTTTGAGCAATCGATGGAATCAGATTGAGGACACTGTTGTGTAGATTCGATGAAAAGGGATGTTGCAATCTGGGACCTTCTCTTCTATGGTTTTTTTGAAGTGCTAATTCATACAGCCACAAGATGTCACTATTGTTCCTCAATAATAAAATGAATGGTCTTCCTACATTATTGCTTGGAAGGGATTGTAATCCAAATTCTTAACTTTACAGAGATGGAAACTGAGTCCCAGAGAGGATCAAGATTACATAG
Source organism: Bettongia penicillata ogilbyi (assembly GCA_023548195.1). Classification (NCBI taxonomy): domain Eukaryota; kingdom Metazoa; phylum Chordata; class Mammalia; order Diprotodontia; family Potoroidae; genus Bettongia; species Bettongia penicillata. The sequence goes on from JAJHZJ010000017.1 coordinate 4,891,004, forward strand.
ATAGTAAGGAAGAGAGTTGATTTTTAATCTTGTGTATGTCCCTGTATACCTCATGGTTTATAAAAAAAAGCTTAGCTAAGGTCCCTTCCAGTGGTTACCCTAAGATTCTATCCTTATTCACAGCGATCCACAGTGATCTGTCTCTCTGCCAGTCTCTCTCTTCTTCCCTCTCCCTCCCTCCCATTCTCCCTTCCTTTTTATCTCTTCCTTCCCTCCCTTCCTCTCCTTCTTCCCCACTTTCTCTTACTCTTTGCTGTCTCTGTCTATGTCCTTTTCTGTCTTTGTCTTTTTCATATCCTCAGTGGCACTTATGGACAGTACTTTTTTCATTCTTTTCCTATATTGCTTTTTGTTCTTATTAACTATAAAAGTAACTCAATCATATAGTTCTAGTTAGGTCCCCAAAATGACATCTATAATGAAACTGGCAGAGAAAGAGTCTAGGGTGCCTGGTCTTTAGCTCTTACCTTGCTGTTTTTTTCAAGGGTAAGTCATCTTAACCTCTCTGGTCTCGGTTTGCTCATCTGTGAAATGAAGAGATTGAACTACGTGTGGACTGGAAGGGACTTTAGCAATCATTTAATCAACTCCCCTTATTTTGCAATTGAGGAAACTAGACCAGTGTGAGAATATGATTTCCTTCAGGGTCAGGTAGAACAGGTGATATATTCTCTAGGTTCTCCTGTTTCAACATTCTTTGATTCTGTTTGTGGTTTATTCTTAATGCTCATTACTGTTCAATTAGATGAGAAGTGCTATTATATGTCCTTCCTTTTTGAAGAGGACCAGTGACATCACAGGGTTATGTCTTGACTTGTGTGTGTGAATTGAATTGAAGTGAGGCAGAGTTACACAAAGTCATCAGCTCCATTCTCTTCTCCAGAAACATCAAAGTCCAGTGGCAAGACAAAAGTCAAGACAATTGGCAGTGGCCTAGGATGCAGTGGATAACCCTGGCATCTTTCATGTTGACCAAGTTATATGCACACCACCTTCAGCCACTTTTGTGTCTGTTAGAACAAATTGTTCTCATCCACCCATTTAGTTGTGGGAAGTCTTCACAGGGTTGGGGTAGACAACCCACTAACTCACTGAAGGGTTTGAGATCTGGTGGTTACCCTCCACCTGGTTTAGTCCATCTGATGAGACGGAGCCACAGGGAAGAGCTGAGTGACTGGTAGATATTAAAGCTGGATGAACAGCTCTGAAAAGAGCCCTCACACCAGAAGTGCTACTCATCCTGAACACCTCAATGATGAGAAATGTTTGTATGTGATAACTAGTTTATGTTCTTTATAAGTCAGTTGGTCAAAAGGCATTTATTGAACACAGATCTGATTTCAAATCTCCCCTTTGACTCTAGCTGTGTCACCCTGGGCAAATTATTTAACCTCTCTGGGCCTTAGGCAGCCTGCTCTACTGGCTACACCCTTGGAGCATTTGCACATTTAACAATGGGTTGGCTCCCAGGAGAGATGTGGGAAAACAACTTCTCAGCAAAGAACTTGACAAAGGAGACCAAACAAAACTGGGACGGTTAGTCCGGAAGAGACCATTTGTTGGGGAACAAGTGTGATACAGAGAAAGAAATACACTGTCTTCGAATATTTCATATGGAAATGTTGGAACTGGGTTTCTTCTGACTCCCAAGTCTGACACTGTTTCCATTGCACCACAAGAGGCAGTGTGGCACAGGATAAAGTCAGCCTTGAGGCCAGGAAGATTTGGGTTCAAATCCTGCATCTGACACAAATTAACTGCATCACCCTTGCAAGTCACTCAGAGCTTTAAGCAATTCTCTGAGATTGAAAGTTTTGGAGAAAAAGTACATACCTGAATTAATGGAGGGAGTTTCCTTTATAGGAGTTCCCTATGTCAATAGTACTGCAAGTACTCTTGCTCTCTTTGTCTACAAAGGGCTGAACTAGGAACAATAAGAGGAAGTTACATGGTAGAAGATTTTAATTTAATATGAAGAAAACACTTCCTAAAATTAAAGCCTCCTCAGAATAGATGTTATCTGAAGAATGTGTGTTTCCCATCACTGGAAGCCTTCAAGTGAAAGTTGGATGATTCCTTATAGGCATTACAAGGAAATTCCTTAATGAACATAGGTTCCATTAGGTGATCTCTACAACTCCTTTCAGCAATGAGATTTTCTGATACTACGTCTCACTATTAGCTAAACTTAAGCTGGCTTTCTCATTATGGCTTGCCCCAATTCTCTGAGGAACAGAGAAATCTCAAGGAAGAGATTTCTATCTTTACTCTGCCAGATACTTCTGGGGCTCTGGTAGGGTGAATGTAGAAACCTTTGTGCAATGACATGGAGGCAGAAGAGGTAGTATTGTGAGTGAGGAATCTATTAGACCAGTTGAAGTGGAACACAGAGTGTGTAAAAGAGAGTAATATGAAATGACTGGAAAAAAATAAGACTGAAAAATAGACAGGCACCAGATTGAGGAAGACTTTTGGTGTCAAGTTGGTATTGTCATCTTTGATCTTAGATGTGTGAAGGGAATTATGATTTCCAAATGAATCGATATGATATATGTAATGGATATACTAATAATTCAGATTTCTCAAGGATAGCCTCTTCTAGCTTGTGAGCTAGGATTAACAATACCGCTTGAAATGGTCAATCAAATCTTTCACAATGTTCCTACCACCATTGCATTCTTGGGCCAGTGTATCTTAAGTGAAATGAATCAAAGATTGTAGAACCTGTTTCCATCACAGAGCTCTGGTTCTATGACCCACCAAGTAACGCCCCGCAAAGATTTGAGGACTCCACACAGGACTCCAGAATTGTTGTATTGTGTTCCACTTGTGGGTTTATCATGGGAAACCACTCTGGTCCTGGGAAACAATTGTTTGTAATCCACTTTACTCGCTCCCTTCCCATTATGATTTATGCATACACACACACACACACACATACACATATATATATAGTCCCAGTTCCAAATCCTACAACATACTAGTATTATGTATATAATTCAACTTCAGCAAAGTGGAATTCTGATCAGGAGAATTCCTGATTTGTGAACCTGTTCCTCATAATGAAACGAATTAATTATAAACAACTGATTACTGGCACTTTGTCTCCGACTTGCTGTTCTGTCATTCACCAGTAAGAGACTAGCTCAGGAAAGTCCTGTTAGCAGATACAATAGGGGGCCACTGAGCATTTTTGAGTAGGGATGGGGGGAGCATATGTGACATGGATAGATTAATACTTTAGAAAAATCAATTTGTTAGCCGTGTGGCAGAAAGACCAATTAGGAAACTATTGCAATAGTTCACACGAGAGGTCATGAAGGCCCCAAACAGCTTGATTGAGAGGGGACAAAGGAGACAGAAGAGAGAAAATATGTTGTAGCAGGATTTTGAAAAAAATAAATTTTTTTTATTGAACAAAAACTGATCTTCTTTTTATCTTCCACTCTTCCCACTGGAGGGGCATTGGGGTAGGGAGGGGTGGGGAAGAAAAACCAAACCCTGGTAACAAACATGCATGACCAAGCAAAGCAAATTTCTCCATTGGCTGTATGTCCATAAATGTATGTGATGTCTCATTGGCACCCTGAGACTAGCACTCTCTGGTCAAGAGATGAGTAGCATGCTTCCTTTTGGTCCTTCTGGAGTCACGGTTGGTCATTGTGTTGATTAGAGTTCCTATGTCTTTCAAAGTTGTTTCAACCAGTGAGGGTTAAGCTTAGAAGGCAGGGTAGTATGATGGAATGAATCAGTAAAGCATTTATTAAGCACTTACTCTGTGCAAAGCATGGTAATAATTGCTGAGACTATAAATAGAAAAGTAAGATAGTCTCTGCTCTCAAGAAGCTCATAGCCTTGTGATGGAGACGTCATATATGGAAGGTGGTCCTTAGGTACAACGGTAAAACAGATGGTCATATCTCTTCTTCAATATCATTTTCACTGATAAAATGATGTGTTTCTAAACCACTTACCAGTGGTAAGATCTTTGGTGGCAAGAACTTTCTTTTCTGGTTGTCCGGTAACTGCGAATGTAGCACCTACAGGAGCAGTGGCCAGGCTCCATCTCCATTCTGAGGAGGATGGCAGAGGAGGCTGGACTGGAAGCACTGCTATCTCCAAGACTCTTGGGCTCAGTATCTTGGAATGTATCTATCACAATCTGAGGGGATGTATTGATTATGCACTTTTGCTTATTGTTAATATAATTTTGCTTCTTAATGAGAAGATCTTCCTCAACCGTGAGCTGGTTCATTAAGGGGAGTTTAATTAGTGAAGATTTGTAGGAAGGCCCATACCTTTTGTTAATTTTCTAAGGAGGCACTGGTTCTCAAGGGTTGCGATGCCCTCTGGCTCTGAAAAATGTATAAGTACTCTGAGGTGAAGTTTTACTTTGGGGCTTTTTGATTGGAAGTGTTTTGTTTGGCCAGAGGAGACTCTGGCCAGCAGCTATGGAGTTTCCCCCATCTTTGAAAACCCAGATGTTGGTGCTTGCCTTTTTGGTAACTATGTATATATGGTCAGACTGTTATCTGTCTGTTGACCTGTGATGTATATATTGCTTACATGAGGCACTTTGAAGCACTGTCTGTTGATTCATATTTCTCTGTATTTTCTCTGAAGTTCTGGGTGCTGACGTTTCCCCCTGAACTAAGTGAATGATATATATTCCTGATTAAAGAGATTGTTGACTCCTCAAAAGCTGCCTTTCCTTCTAGAAAAGCGGATCAAAGAACCTATGATAGCAGGCCCTCTTGTGTATGTTGGGGTGCTTGCTTTTTACAGGGGAAAGAAAACTGAACCTGAAGTCATAGGACCCAAATTCAAAACTTAGTTTTATTACTTACTAGCTACTTACTGGGACAGCTAGGTGGTGCAATGGATACAGTGCCAGGCCTTAAGGCAGGAAGACATATCTTCATGAGTTGAAATATGGCCTTAGATTCCTCATTTGTAAAATGAAAGAGTTGAACCAAATGACATCTAAGTTCCCTTTCAGTTCTAGATCCATGAAGTTGATGAGACCTCTGGTTATCTCCTCATAAAGTGAGCTATACAAATATGGAATGGGCCACTTTCAAGAGGTAATGGGGCCAAATTCCTGGAGATCTTTAAGCTAGAGAGGGAGGGACAAGATCACTTTTCAGGTAGGATGATTTATGTGTACTATCAACTATATAATAATTATATAGTCTCTTGCAGGGTGTGGAATTGAATCCATTGAATGCAGTCAGGTATGGATTGAACTAGATTGGTGGTGTCAAACTGAAATAGAAATAGTGACCACTAAACTATATATAAGGATACTTATTGTAGGTACATTAACATTACCCATGTTCCATTGTATTTTTTAAATATGTCCCAATTCCATTTTAATCTGGTTTCAGTTACACTGGGAGTGTTGTGGCTGCAATGGGCCAGTGGGCTATATATTTGATACCTCTGGGCTCGGTAACCTTTGGAGTTCCTTCTAACTCTTGAGATTCTGTCCTCCTGAGATAGCATTATTACTATTTTACAGATGGGAAAATTGAGGCACATAGGTCCAAAGTCCCACATGGGGTAGCGACAGAGCCCAGTTTTGAATCCAAGTCTCCTGACTTTCACCTTTCTGTCTCTCTGATAAGAGAGTATTCAATAGAGAAAGCTGGGTTCCAGTGTATTCTAGGCAATGTACACAAAAATAATATTCCACCTCCTCTTTCCTTTTTCCATGTAACCATCTTTATGTTACAAAGCATTAAATTCCTTTCTTGTTACACACACTTCCTGAAAGGATTAGGCACACCCTGGCTGTCAAAAATGACCTAATTAAAGAAAGAAAAGGCCCCTTTTAAAATCTCTATATGCACTCCCCAAGACTTTGCTAGATTGCTTCCAAATGCTTGATTCTCTTGCCCCTGCCCCAAAATGCCTCTTACTAGGAATTTTTCATTCCTTCTTTTTGATTTCTTATTTTTTAGGAATCACAGCTTTATAGCTCCTAAGACTTGGGATCATCAAATTATAGATTTAGAGCTGGAAGGAATTTTAAAGGTCATAGAAGCCTCTTCCTCACACCATATTCCAGTGGAAGTAACAGGTTTAGGGAATTTAAAATGGCTTGCCTAAAGTCATGTAACTAATAAATGTTTGAGTTGGGATTATAACTCAGGTCTCCAGATTTGCACTTCGGTCCTCTGTTGTATATATGACAAAGACCCTGCTCTCAAAGAGCTCATCACTGAATGATACCAATCCCACCCTTTCTGGCAGGTTCGTCCCTGATAAATTCCTGACTTTTTAAATTTTTCTTTTAAAAATTGATACCTTTTCTTTTTATATCACATTCTTTGTTGAATACCTCTCTCCTGTAACCCCTCCTCAGAGAATCTTCCCTTGTAATAAAAGTATGGCAAAACTAAGCACATTAATTAGGTCTGACCCTACAGAGAGTAATATTCTTCTAGTTTTTAAAGACCTCTGAGAAAGGTAATTCTATAGCTTCACTTAGGAACTAGCTCTAAACTTAAACAGTTCTCTATGCTAGCATATCTAATCTAGGTCTTTCATGCTTCAGGCAAAGCCCAGTTCTTCTAATTCTCATCTAGGAAGAACTGGAAACCAAGTCCTGAAAAAGAAGTTCTCTGGGTAAACTCTTCACACCCAATAGAATCATGAAATGGTAAAAACTGGAAGGTATACAGAGAAGAAAATACCACTGTAAAAAGAAGTGCCTCTAAAAAAACAACACATTGATAAATGTTCAATGTATAAATTAATTTGAAAAATAATATGTAGAAAAGCTGGAGTGTCAAGATTCTAGAAACATATTATCTAGTATGCTAAAAATAAAGAAGGAACTGAGACTTGCACAGTAAAAGTAAATAGAAAGAAGCTGGATTTTTCATTGTTTATAGCTAATACTGAATGTGCAAAATTCCCCTGGCCCTGAGGATATATGGGCCCAAGACAAGAAGGATGACCTAATACAGACTGATTAAAGAGAATTAATAGAATTCAAGTGACAGAATCTTCCTGGAGAAAAGGCACGTAAGTCAAATTATGGTCCTCAAGAGTAAACAACACATTTCCCCGGTAACTGATAATTATTGTCCAACCGAATGCAATGCAGAAATAAGAAGTAATTTTTAAAAATTTTATTTCTTTTTTAATTGGCAAAAATCAATCTTCTCTTTCCCTTACTTGGAATCTGTTTATATGAGTCTTCCTAGGTTTCTCTGAAACCATCTCATTCATCTTTTTTTTAGCACAATATTATTATATTACATTTATATAACATAGTTTGTTTAGCATTCCCTAATTTATAGGCAATCCTTCAGATTCCCATTCTTTGCCATCTAAAAAAGAGCTACAATTTTTTTTGTATACCCTTAGAATTAGTTTTGCTTAGAATTAGTCCTTCCCTTGATCTACCTTCTTTCTAATATGCCCTTATCCTTTCTCCCTTTTCCCTGTTAAGAGAGATATATTTTTGTACCAAACTGTTTGTGTAAATGTATCCTACCCTTCTCTTGACCTATTCAGATGAAAGTGAGGTTCAAATGTCAGTCACTATCCTCATGCTCTTATTTGTAGAATTATCTACTTCCTCATCCAGATTATGTGAAATAACTTTCCCTAAACTTCTCCCCCCTCCCTAGTATATTCCTCTTCCCCTCTCTTTGCATTCTCATTTTATGATCATTATAGCACCACAAAAGAATTTCCAGGCCTTCTGTAGATACTGATGATGGTAGGGATCAGTGAGGACGTGTATTATTCTTCATATTAGAGTATCCTTGTTTATCCTTCCATCATTTGTTCATGTTGACTTTTTTATTTTTGTCTTAACTCCTGTGTTTGAATTTCAAAGTTTCTGTATACTTCTGTACTTTTCATCAGGAATATTTAGAAATCTAGTATTTCATTAATACTCTCCTTTTTTTGCCCCCTATCGAACATACTCAGTTTTTCTGATTAAGTTATTCTTAGCTGTAAGCCTATATCTTTTGTCTTCTAGAAAACGATATTCTAACTTTTTCATTCCTTGATAGAGGTAGCTATTAAAACATGTGTGACTGTGATTGAAGCTCAGTGCTTCAATTCTTTCTTTCTAGCTGGTTGTAGTATTTTTTCCTTTGATTTGCAAGGTCTGGTTTTTGGCTATAATGTTCTTAGAACTTTTCATTTGGGGGCTTCTTTCAGAAGGTGACCTGTAGATTCTTTGTCTTTCTACCTCTGGTTTAAGATTTCTGGGCAGTTTTTTTTTTTTTTAAGATTTCTTGAAATATGTTGTTACCTACGCTCTTATTTTGGCCATGGTTTTGAGTCTGAGGATTCTTAAAATTTTTCCCCTTTTCACATCTGTGAATGTGATATAGGGGTCCTCACTGACCCCTACCATCATCAGTATCTACAGAAGGCCTGGAAATTCTTTTGTGGTGCTATAATGATCATAAAATGAGAATGCAAAGAGAGGGGAAGAGGAATATACTAGGGAGGGGGGAGAAGTTTAGGGAAAATTATTTCACATAATCTGGATGAGGAAGTAGATAATTCTACAAATAAGAGCATGAGGATAGTGGCTGACATTTGAACCTCACTTTCATCTGAATAGGTCAAAAGAAGGGTAGGATACATTTACACAAACAGTTTGGTACAAAAATATATCTCTCTTTTACATACAGGTCAGTTATTTTTACTATGAATTATTTTACATTTTCTTCAGTATTTTTGTTTCTTAACTTTAAATATATATGTATATATACTTATATATTACATATTTTATATAAAATATATAATTTTATATGTATTTTTGTATAACAGTATATATAATATAATGTATATTGTATATGTACACTTTAAATATTTATATATGTGTCTATATATGTATATATGTGTATGTATACTACATTCATGTATACATATATAAATTTTTCTCATGGAGTCATTGACTCCTATTTGGCCCATTCCAATTATCTGGGAATTTGTTGTTTTTGAAAGATTTTGTGCCTCTTATGCCAAACTTTTAATTCTATTTCCATTTCTTCCTTTGATAGATATCATTTCTTTTCCACTTTCCATGCCCATAACTTGCATTGTAATTTCATTAACAAAAACTTTTTAAAAATTCTTTTTAAGTCTTCTTTCATCTCTTCCAGGAATTCTAGTTGGATTTGTGCTAATGCTGTGTTTTTCTTTGAGGCTTTACCTGTAGATGCTTTGTAGTCACTCTCTTCTTTTGGGTTTGTGTCTCGAGCATCCCTGCTACCATGATAGTTTTCTTGTGATGGGATTCTTTTTTTTACTTGCTCGTTCTTCCAGCCTACTTTCTGACTTCAGATTTGATGTCAAGGTTAGGGTTAGGTTCTATGCACTTCCGGAGGAGGTAAGGTCTGGGCTACTCTGGTTGCTGCTTTCTTGGAATATTAAGTAGTGTGTCACTCCAGGATTTCGAGGACAATTCAGGGTGAGAACCTGTAAACTTTCAGTGTTCCCAAAGTAGTTTGATCTAGGGCGGAGTTTGCTTGCTGTCCCTCTGATCTGGGGTCTGCATGTTCCTGACCTGGGTTTGGGTCTGAGCAACAGCAGAGTGCTGCTGGACTCAAGCCCTTCTCAACCAGCTAGGAAGCTCTATTGGTTTTGGAGAACGGCAGGCTCTCCCTTTGTCTTATATTCCTGGTCTGGTTATTTCTCTACAGGCTTAAGACTGGCCTAGGAGCTGAAACAGAGACCTTGCTTTGCTCCTGGGATCTGAGCCATACTACTGCAGCTGGCATCTGAACATACTCCTTTCTGAGTACACTATCCAAGGCCTGAAGTTGCTCTTTGACCTGAACTTCTACTCTTGGGCACAGTCCCTTCCTCAGTCTGCTCTAGATCTGTCATCTGGAACTGGATAGTGAGTAATAAATCTGCCATTAGTGCCCTATTATGGGTCTGGGATCTTCTCTTGCCTCTTGCCTAGCCTCTCCCTGGGCACTGGAGTGCTCTCTGTGTGGCATGCTCCTGGCCAGAGAACATGTGTGATGAAGTAACATGTATGTCCAGGGAACATACATAGCCAGAATAACTTCCTTTTCTTGGGTACCAGCTTCAGAAAAATACTCTTCTGCTGTTGCTTGCTTTCCTGCAGAGGCACTGATATAATCTGCTGATGTCATCGAGTGGCAGGAAGTTGGTGGCACAGTGGCTAGAGTTCTGGACCTGGAGTTAAGACAATTTGAATTCAAATCCACAATACTCACAAGCTGTGTGATCCTGGGCAAATCACTTAACCTCTGTTTTCCTCAGTTTCCTAATTTGTAAAATGTTCCCAATAATAGCATCCATCTTCAATGGTTGTTGTGTGGAACAGATAATATAATATATGTAAAATATTTCATAAATCTTAGAGCAGTATATGAACTATAGTTGTTTGTTATCCATACTACTTCACAATGATTGCTGGGATCCTTTGGGGATCTGTTTTCTCCACTGCACTGCCATATGTTGGAATTACTGCCAAGCCACTTTTCCCCAGAGTTTTTGCAGTTGTACCATGGTCTTTTCTCTAATGGGGAGGAGTCTTAACTGTTTTAGCTTTTAGACAGGGATCCAAGTCTCAAAGAAGATAATGGATACAGAATATTTTGCAAACCTTAAAGTGCCATATGTTTTAACTGTTGTCCTTCAGTCATTTCAGTCCTTTCTGACTCTTTGTGACCCCATTTGGAGTTTTCTTGGCAAAGATACTGGAATGGTTTGCCATTTCCTTCTCCAGCTCATTTTACAGATGAGGAAACTTAGGCGAAGAGGGTTAAATGACTTACCTAGAGTCACACAGCTAATATCTGAGACCAGATTTGAATTCAGGAAGATGAAATCTTCCTGACTCTAGACACACCACTCTTTCCACTGCGCCACCTAGCTGCCCCTAATGTGCCACATAAAGGTCAATTATTAGTCTGTCCCTAGGTCTCTGATGTGATAATGATTTACTTCATGCCTGCTGAGCTCAGGTAATGCTTATAGACTAACACAAGTATCACCCTGTCCCTCATCCCATTGATATGGGATACTCTCCCTATTGGTGGAGATCAATGCTCCACACTTGCATGGCAAGAGGGGTAGAGTTGGTGAGAATGTAGAGAGGAGAGGTTTGGCTTTTGTAGCTCTCTTGAAGTCTCCAGTTTCTTCAGGCTCTTAAGTCTCTTCAGGCTCTTTGGGCTATGTGGCCACTTGGGCACTTCTGGCTTCCAGCTTAGAGAGAGAAGATGGAAGATGCCAACTCCACTTCAGGATGCTGAAGGAAAAGACTTGGGAAGAAGCTAATATGGGAGGAGCTGGCATTCTCCATCATATCCCTATCCCCAGCTTGCTATACTAGAGACTTTGGGTAACTTTCCCTTGGTTGAGATCTAGAATTCTAGATCTAGATCTTTCAACACCTATAGTTAAATTGAGTTACCTTGTTCCTAATGGGAGAACTTCCCTCTGTAACATCTGGTACATGTATACTTTCTTTGATTTCTGTGTTTGTTTTTTGCTAGACAAATAGGTTTTTTCTACCTGAAATGTGTATTCGTTGTGGAATTGGTATTTGATAGAGAGGGAATCAAGCCTCTGGTAAAAAGCTTGGGTTCCTACTTCTCCCATTAATGAAACAGCAGTAAGAAATTACCTTGAATCTGAAAATCACATCCCTTTGACCAATAATATTTAAGAACACAGATAGATATAATTGGAGTCCTGATACCCTCTCTCTGAGGAACAGAGGGGGCAAGCTTCTAGCCTCAACCTCCTATTTCCTCTTCTGGTAGGAAATTAAATCTCCCTTGGAGAAAGCTGGGAGGAGAAGCTAAAGATGTCTATTCTGCCTTCCTTGGAGCAACACAAGGACACCCTCATGCTACAGGTGAGGGATAGTCTTTGATAGACTGGTAAATGTTTGATAACTGGGCTCTACAGAATTGTAAGTTATAAAGCAGAGTCTGATTTGTAGATTGCTGGTATCTGAGGTATAATTGCTCACAATGAAAATTTAACAGTCACTACAAGTTACAGCACACTCCAAGGGGATATTTAGCCATAATATATGTGGATATCTATCTATATCTATATCTATATCTATATGGATATCCATATATGATGTATATGGCATATAATTATATATGGATATATGGATAAATATAATTTATGGGTACAAATTCATAAATATAATTTATGGATATAATTTATCCACAATTATAAACATCCAGGAAATATTTCAACATTTTTGTGATTCAGACCCAGTCAGTCACTCAGAGAACAACTGACATTTATATAGTACTTTGAAGGTTAATGTGGCCTGATAGATAGAGGCCAGGCATTGGAGTCAGAAAGACTTAGTTAAAAGCCTGATCTCTGACATACACTAGCTGTATGACCGTGGGAAAATTATTTATGTTCTTAGTCAACACGTTGTCAAACTAAGAGAGATTCCACACCTATCATTTCATCAGTATAGAAGCGTCTAAGTTAAAAACTCTATCCAACAATGACCAGTATAAATATGTAACTTATGTGGCAGGCAAAAGATGAAATGACTGAGGAAACAAAGGTTTGATCTTCTGAAGATATTGATTTATCAAGCAATGCATGCCAGTTGCCTAACAAACCTGAACCAGGTGCCTTTCTCAGCTTAGGGCTGGACCCTGAATACAGGGAGAGGCAAACTTTTATATGTTAAAAACAATTAATCAAATAAGGCCAATTAATTAAAAGGAAACAATGCAACATTAAGTAATCTTATTTCTAATTGGAGGAAAGATTAGGGACTTCCCAAGTTGGGAGGGAGACAGAGAGAGAAAACAGGTACAATTCCCTGGATTCAGATAAAAAGGTCCCACTCCCCCCAGTGTGTGAACAATCAAAGGAACATGGAAACAATAACTGATTGATGAGCGTGGGGCCAGTTTTCAGATAAGACATATGGGTTGCTTGAGATGTACAATTGTAAGAAAATTCCTTAAATCAGTCTTTGACTCTGATCAGATTTCTGGTCAGCATGAACAATGAACTTGGTTAAGGGTCTCTAAGCAGCAGGTAGGGGTGGTCCAGCTTCTCAGCCTGGTAGGGCTAGGTTCAAACAATGTAATAAGATTTTCTTTAAATTCGCACAATTGAATCAAGTTTTCTCATAGAATAGAAAGAGAATTGAGCTAGTTGCAGAAATTAGCCACAAGATGGAGTCAGTGTGGTTCACTCAATACCTACAGTTAACCATTTGCTGTCCTAATCTCCTCAATTACCTCACATATAGGAGGAAGGGAGGGAGGGAGGTTTAGGGAGGGAGAAACAGAGAGGGAGAGAGACAAAGAGAGAAAAAGATACAGAGAGAGACAAAGAGAAACAGAGAAAAAGAGAGAGACAGAAAGAGACAAAGAGATACAGAGAAAGGAGAGAATATGCATACAATTACATGTGTATACATCCATATAAAATAAAAATAACACTATATATTATTTAATACTATTTATTGCTTTATGTATACTTATGTAATATTATTATGTAAATGGAAATATGGTATGATGGAAAAAGATCACTGGTCAGAGAGAGACTCCAGGTTCAAATTCCACTTATATAACTTGCATGTTTTATAACCTTATTTCAGTTAACCTCTTTGGTCTCAGTTTCCATTTCTATAAAATGGGAAAGCTGAACTCAATAGCATTTGAGGTCATTTCAACTCTACATCTATGAAACGAAGGATACACCATATAAAAAGATAGACAACATATACTAATTTGAAAAAGAAAACAATATTGACAACTAGGAAACTTGATAGAAGCTTAAAGGAAACTAAAGGTTTGAAGAGGCAGAAGTGAGGAAGGATTGCATTTCAGGTATGGGAGCCAGCCTGTGCAAAGGTATGGAGAAAGGAGATGGAATCCCAAGTTTGGGGAATAAGAGGTAGGCTCATGTGGCTAAAAAGCAGAGTTTACAAAATGGAGTAATGTGAAATGTCTGGTTGTTGGTTGTAAGAACTGAGTAACATAAATGAGGAAGTACTTTAAAAACTGTAAAGTGAAACACATTTTGCTTGGTGCTAATGACACAAAGAAAAAAAGGAAAAAGTCTCTACTTTTGAGGAACTTATATTTTACACAAGGAAGACTGGCCAATGAGTACTTGGAGCAGTGCTGTCAAATTCAAATAGAAATGGAGCCTCTAATCCATACTTAAGTATCTTTACAGGCCATATATTGACAGTTTTAAAATGTAGTATCTATTTTTACTGCATTTTTATTTATTTTGTTAAATATTTCCCAATTACATTTTAATCTGGTCCAGAATGTTTGATCCCTCTGCCTTAGAGCTTTCACAAAGTGCTTTGCCTGGTCCCAACCCAAATGGAGGCTTAGTGAGTCTGTTCCTGGGCATATATATAATGCAGGATAATTTCCCCCAGCAATTCAAAGAAATATTCTTTGACTCTTTTTTTCCTCCAGTTATTACATAAGTGATAGTAAATTAAGTATGGTAGTTCAGATAGCCTAGATCACAAAATCTACTAAAGTCTGTGAGACTTGCTTAAGATACTTCTTTTATGACTCAGAATTGTTCTTGGGCCTTGATGTACCCTATCCCATTTTATAATCCCAGATTATATAATTATATATATTATATTAATATAATTTTATAATTCCATATTATATAATTATATGTTATATGTAATAGATTAGCATAATTTTATAGTACCAGGTTATATAATTATATATTATATATAATATAGCAATATAATTTTGTAATCCCAGATTTTATAATCTACATAATTTTATATATAATTTATATATAATTCATATATTTAATATTTTATTGATTATTTTTATTTTAATAATCAACAAATTATTAATAATTTATTATATATAAATATATAATATATATAGTATATATAATATAAATATATATAAATAATCAATAAAATTAATTAATTATTATTATAAAAATAATAATTTTATATATAATTTATATATAATTATAATAATTTATAATCTCGTATTTGCCCATCTCTAATGGGTGCCATCCTCACTTTTTATTGTTCTCTTCCCCACAAAACCCTAATTAGATTCTCCTGGAATGACTGGTGAAGTGTTAATGTCCACCCCTGATTGAGCTACAATATGTAATCCCTCATGGGCTATTTCCTTAATGATGTAAGTGGATCAGTGTAAGAGTGTGAGTTGCTTTTATTTATGTTTCTTGAAACCATATACAAAGCCCCCACTTAGAGCCATCTCCTCAGAGCACTCAGCCCTGAAGTTGTGTCTGGCAGCCACCCAGTTGGGGAATTCTCTGATCATGGATGGGCTGCTATGTATTCCAGATTTCAGAAATCCTGGGAGCCTCGAGGTTATTGTTGCCTGATGCTTCATTGTTTTCTTCCTTTTCATTCTTTGCCTAATAACACCTTGATTTGACCTATTAGTCAAGAATATGGGAGTATCTTTTTTGGTTTAAGCTCAGACACCAGAGGATGGCTAACCATGGCTAACCTGATAAAGGCAGAATTGAGACCAATTTTCTAATTTTCCATATTGGCCACATTTGTATTCTTTTGCAAAGATCAATTTTATTCGAGAATTGAAGCCAGTCAACCACAGTAAGATAGACTCTAATCTAGAGTTGGCATATAGAGGACCTGTCTCTCTGTTTTTGAGTCCGTCACCGTCATTGGTTCAAAGTGCGAAAAGAGCTTAGTTACTTCTGTATCATAATTTCAAATTGTTTTCCAGAGTAGTGGAACCAAATAATTGCTCCAACAGAGTGTTAGTGTTCCAGTCTTTCTGCAGCCCATCCATCACTGCCTATATCTGTCTTTATCCTCTTTATCAATTGATTTGATGTGAGGGGAAACCACAGCATTGTTTTAGTTTGTATTTCTCATATTATAGATGCATATTTTCTCATATTATACATGTATATTTCTCATATGATAAGGAAACTTTTTTTCATATAATTGTTGATCATTTTAATTTCTTCTGGAAATGCTTTGTTCACAGGCCTTGCCCCTTTTTATATTATAGCTGTGTCTTCTTGATTCAATAAAAATATTACATGAGGATGCCCCCTGCTAGAATTAAGAGAGTGGGTAATTTGCATAACTTTGTGAACCCTAAGGATCTACTTTTTCTTTCATGCTTTCCCACAGTAATGACTGAATGAACTAAAAAGAACTCCATTTTAAACAGACAGCTGGTTCCAGTGCAAGACAGAAGTGTAAATATGATCCCAAGCCTGTGATTTAATTAATGATAGTCTATTTCTGGACATCAGTTGAAGCTCTGTTTGTCTCCACTAAATATCAGGCATAGTATCAACATGTTCCATGATCTCGATTTGGATAGCATTATGTATGGTTTCTCCCCTTTGTAAAAGAGGTTTCTTTGGAGAATCAGGGGGAAAACAACAGAGAATTTCAGTGAAATGATTTCCCAAAGTTAGGTTATTTTTCAAGTTTTGTTTTATTTTTTGTACCAGATGCCAGACATGTGGGAAGGAGAGCTACTAAAGCTGGGCTAGGGGAGATGATTTCCTACATGACTCTGAATCCATTTGTACACAATGCCAGACCATCTCCAAACAATAAATTCCACAATGTCAGGACATGGGACGGATTATCCAGAGCAGAGATTCTTGGCATTTTTTATGTTGTGGACCACCTTAGCAGTCTGGTGAAGACTATGGATCCATTCTCAGAATAATGTTTTTAATAGATAGAAATCAAATATAAAAGAAACCAATTTCAAAACACAGTTATCAAAATTATGTTGTTTTTTTTAAAACCTAAGTTCACAGACACCAGTTTCAGAGCCCTTGGTTGAGGCAAGAGGTGACTGCTGCTGTTTTCTCATCTGGAAAGAGTATGGAGGACACTGACTATCTGAGCAATCTTGAGTGAGGTATAACATCAGCCCTGCATCTGAGACCCTGACTTGTACAGTGCTAAAACACAGAATCACAGAATTTCAGTTTGAGGTGACCTCACATGCCATCAGGTCTAACCCATATCTGTATAGTCCCTCTACAAAGCACCTGACAAACCTGTGGTCAACTCTCCCATGTTATGCTTATAGAAAAGATACCAAAAAGTACTGTAGTCAAGGAGATTATGAGGAAGCTAGGTGGTGCAGTGGAGAAAGTACCTGACCTGGGATCACAAAGACCTGAGTTCAAATATGATGTCAGACACTTATTAGCTGTATTACCCTAGGCAAGTCACTTGACTCCTCTCTGCCTTTGTTTCTTCAATTATAAAATGAGGATATTAATAGTATTTCCACGACTTCCCTCCCCAGAGTTGTTGAGAAGATCAAATGAGGATATTTTTAAAGCACTTAACACAGTGCCAGACACATACTAGGTGCTTAATCAATGGTTGTTCCTTTCCCTTTCTGAGGTAGCCTGTTCCATTTTGGGATAGCTGATTATTATGAAATATTTTCTCATATAGAACTTATATGATTCCACAGCATTCACACCATGTGTGACAAGAGAAGACAGTTACTGTGAACCTCCCCAGTCTTGTACTACTCTAGGCTACACATTCCTAATGGTTTCAGCTGATGTTCTCCTATGGCACAGTCTCCTATTATTCTGGTTACTTTTAACTGGAGATATCTACTTTGTCAATGTGCTTCCCAAACTGGGGAATACTATGTTAGCATTTGCCTAAGATCCTGTAGCAGCTCTTCTCCATGACTTTTTTATAGATGTACAATCATGTTAAACGTATTTTCACATTAATTGTGTTTTGAAAGAATCAGAACAAAAAGGATAAAACCACTAGACAGAAAAAAAGCAGAAAGCAAAAGTGAAAAAAGTATATTTTGATCCACATTAAGACTCCAGAGTTCTTTTTCTGCGTGTGGTTAGGATTTTTGTCATGAGGTTTTTTTCACCATGGCTTTTTTTTTTTTTTAAGATAATCAACAGTAACTCAGCTATCACATCCTTAAATCCTTGCAGGACACCGGAGGGACCACTAATTAACTTGCATGTCATCCATTAATATTGTCTCCTATTCCCAAGCATTGATCTTATACTTTTATAACATTAGTCTTACATTTTTACCCTTGTGGCCTCCACTGCCTAATGATCCGATATGTTATATTTCATTCTTTTTCTAGAATTCTCTGATTCTCTCAAGGGGATTGCAGTGTGTCTGGCTTCTACTATTGGCTTGAGTTCTCACTGTGTTCCCCCAATTTTAGGGGTCCAAGCACTCCAGGTTCAGTTATTCACTTAACAGGTAGCTTTTACACAGAAAAATTTGCTTCAAAATTTACTTATAACAAGAGCTTTTCCCTCTGCCTCCTGGGGAGGGACAGACTCCTCTCTGTACCACAATAGTATCTGGGGAAGAGAGAGGGATAAGGTTCACTGTTTTACTAGTCGTAAGTACATATTATTAGTCCTAAAGTTCCCAAGAACCTTTACCCCTCCCATTTGTGTCCTGGCACTCCCTACTGGTCTGGCAGTAATGTCTGGCCTGGAATCCGAGCTCCCAGATTTCAGATCTGTCTACTTCACTCCTTGCCCTTAGAACTAAAAAGGACAGATGAAAGAGATCAACAACCCAAACTCATTTCTCTGGGCTGCAGAGGCTAAAAGGAAGGGAAATGGTCACCCAGCTTAGTGTGTGGTGCCCATACTATGGGTGAATGGGACCTTCACACTTGAATCTCCTTGGAAAGAATGACAGTGAGAGTGAGAATGGGGGTGTTACTATGTAGGTAGATCAGGTAGATTGAGGGATGCATCCAATTCTGGCTATGCATCCAGGACAGTGGAAAAAGGCTACTCCTTGTCCACTTGCTAGGGAAACACAGAATTGTTTCTCCCAGAAGTAGGTCTTTGTTATCTTCCACTTGGGTGCCTCCGTCTTAGGCTATATCAAAGTCCCATTATATTTTCATTCATTTTTCTCTAGGCTCAGCCACAGTTTTAAAAATGCTACTTTGTTGTTCTTACCAAATTATTCTGGGTTTTAAGATTGCTAACAGGGTTATGTTACTTTTATTAATTCTTAGTTACTTGCGCTTGTTTCCATCTTCTGGATGTACGTCTTTTGAAAATTGTTTCATCAAAGTTTAATGTTGACCATTACTACAACCAACTAAACTTATTCAGTAACAGTTAAATCAGTAACTCTCAAGAGGAGAGACAGTGTGGCATAGGGGACAGAGAGCCTATCTTGGAACCAAGAAGACCTTAGCTGAAGCCTTTCCTTTCCCATTTAACTGTACGACTTTGGTCAAATCATTTAACTTCTTGGTGCCTCAGCAACTCTCAGACTTTGAGTTGGAGAATGCTGGTCTGCATTGGTAGAAGGGATTTCCTTGCTCTCTACCAATGAAATCACAGCTCTAGCATAGGTTCTCAAAGTGGGAGGCACTACCTCACTGGAGTGCTGGGGCAGTGGTAGCCTCGGTGCAATTGGGGGCCACTGAATGAAAATAAGGGGGTGGTTAGCAGCATGAGGAAAGATGAGAAGATAAGAAAAGTTTGAAAAAAATTGTTCATACTTGTTCATTTGTTGTGTAACAGAGTTAAAGTGGTAGTGATTACAATATTTCCCAAATAAACACATGAAATACAAATTATAACCCATCAGTGGTCTAGTCCACCAAAAGGTTTTTAAAAGCAAGTGTTGGCAGGTGAGCATGTCGAACATTGTTAGGAAGTCCAGCATACGTTGGTAGGAATATATGCCTGTAATGACTTGCTTGCAATAGGATACTATATGGTTACATGAAGCAGTATTGCATCATCAAAATTTCAATGCAGGAAAACCTCCACAAACTTACAATTACTTATTAAATTTAAGATGTCATTTAAAAATTATATATTTTTGAAACAATGCAAATTAAAAGAAACTGTTCAAGGGTTAAAGAAAGTTAATTTCCAGGGCCAAATAAATTTGGGAATTGTGATCTAGACCATTAAAAAAAAAAGAAGTCAGCATATGAATTAGCCTAACAACATTTTTTAGTAATTTCCTCTAAATCCCATTAGGCTTTTTTATTTTTCTATTCATTCTCATTCACTTTTCCTCTTACATAGTCATAACTAGTGTTGTGCACACCTTTAGAAAATCTGAGTTGGATGGTGAGTTTCCTGTGTGGCCACATCATCTCCTTAGACAGCTCACCCTTTTCTTCCTTGTCAGAATCAAGTCAACAAGCATGATTTATATTGAGTACTTACTATGTGCCAGGTACTGCCCAAAGGACTGGGCATACAAAAGAAATCAAAAATAGAACTTGCCTTCAAGGAGTTCACAATCTAGTGATTGTGAATGAATCATTTGTGTGTGTGACATCAGCAAAAAATGATCTCCCCAAAGTCCCATTTCCTGCTTCCAAATGTCCTTCAGATAATGAAGAATCAACTCTAATAAGACTAACGAGATAATGGAAAGAGAAAGATTTTGAAGAATTGCTTGGATATTTAATAGCAGTTGAAATACAGGAGGGGCTTCTTTACTGTTGAGAGACCACAAAGAAGGGATGGAAATCAGAAAGATCAGACTCCAATTCTGTAATCTCCTCCCCACCCCCAGATTGTGAACTTTTTATAATGATGCATTATGGTTACATTTGGATTGTTTCTTTGATGCCAGTTAACCCAAGTCTGTCAATACTATTAATAGCCTTTATCTCAACATGAAAGAAAGCTGCAATCTCTCTTGGTTAAATGTTGTTTTAAAGACAGAGTGATCTCTTTTCCCCCGTAAACACTGACTACTATAAAACTGTGATTGGCATAAATAGGTGCCATGGTCTCTTCTCCCTCTCCCCTCCCTATTCTTGGAGTGTTAATAATTATGCTCGAATATTAATGTCTATGTCTTGAACTTATGCTTCCTTTTTATAGCTGTGCACTAAATTATCCCAAAGTTTGCAATTTAAATTTTTATGTCAGCTAATGGGGCCAAATAGTCTGTTTCACTGAATTATTGGCAGAACAGTCTCAGTATTTTCCTGTCTTTTTTTTTTTTTTTAACCAGAGCCTAAATTTACTCTCCTTTCCACTTTATTCACTTGAGGAAGTCCCAGGATATCATTATGATATCATGAAGCAAAAAGATACGTTTTCCATCAGCTCTCTTCCATTGGATAAGTAGCTACTATTTTCTCTTAATGAAATATTGGGTTTGTTTGGTTTTTTCTTTTACAAGATTCTGTGTTCTCTCACACATTTCTGCCCATCTCATAGACATGCTGGAATCTGAGTAGTAACAAGATTGTTTTCTATTCTGTTTCTCTCCCTTTATCTGCATGTAACCATTTCTATCCATTTGTCTGTAGATAATTATATCTTCTAATAATGCTCTGTTTCTATAGTTCTTTTTTTTTTTTGGAGGGGGGGAGGTGAGGCAATCAGGGTTGAGTGACTTGCCCAAGGTCACACAAGTAAGTGTCAATTTGAACTCAAGTCCTCCTGATTCCAGGGTTGGTGCTCTATTCACTGTACCACCTAGCTGCCCCTCATCTAGTTCTTTTAGAAGTTCCCTTGAGGAATCTTACTTGAATAACTCACAAGCACAAACCTTTCCCACAGAATATATTATAAGGCTTCTTTCCTTCTGTAGAAGCAGGTATATTATGATGTTTTCTGGATTTTATTTCAATGCAACATCTATACTGTGTTGGTAACTGTAGTTTTCTTATTTTTTTGATGAACTGAAATCTAAATTTATCCTTATGAAAATTCTTTATTTTAGTATACTTTTTACTAATAATGTTTTTAAATGCTTGGAAAGGTTAAAAGCATCACAGTAGGACTGTTGCTGCTGTTTGTCCTTCATTCTTGAAGAGGACCATGACATCAGGAAGGTGATGCCATGAGTTGCAAGCGAATTTTATTTAAGTGAGGGAGGGCTGTGCAAAGTCAGCAGCCTCACGGTTTCCTCCAGAGCCATCTGGGTCCAATGGCAAGATGTAGATCAATACAACTGGAGATGGTTCCCACTGCAACAGGGCAATGCATAATGGATTAGTAAAGATGAGATCCAGGTGGTTGGTCTCTGCCTTTAACTAGTTAGATGACTTTGGGCAGGTTAATCCTTTCTGAACCTCTGGTTTCTCATCTATAAAATGAGAGATCGGATAAAGAAATATAACTTTCTCCTCTGGTCAGAGAAGTGGGGGATAGTAAGGCAGAAAATTGAATGAATTATCACTCGACTGGGTGTTTTAAAAATGCATTTTTGTTGATGTCTGCAAAGATAGTATGGGTTTTTGCTGTATTACTTTTAAAAAAGACTATTTACAAGGGAGGATTCGATTTGAAGGGCAAGAGAAAGAGAACTATATCCACAGTGTTCCTCTCATTAGCCAGTTTAGTAATCCTGTCAAAATAGAATTTTGGTTACTGAAATATTGATAGAACCAAAGATGAGAGGAGGTTGGATTGCCTGGCCATGACAGATGTTGTGGCCAGTGTGTAAACCATGGGGAGAAGCAGAGAGCTAGAAGATAACCCAAAGATAGCATGAACAGAGTCCACCTTCTTCCCCTGAAGTGTATTTCTGCTAATGAGAATGCTACAATTTCTGCCTCAGGGTAGTGGCAGACTATATCTAGGCATGTCCAGTCCACCTAACATGGCGGTACCCTGCGGGGCCTTTGGAACCTACACCAAAAAAAGCAGAAAAGGAGTAGAGAGGGGCTACAGAGAGAAAATACCCTTCATAGGGTGGGAGTGGGGCACATTCAGAGGATGGAATATGAAGAGTTGACAGACCTGGCACCCTCCTTAAATGGAGGTTCTGGGAAGAGAGGTCTCCACCCTTCAGTCAGAGGTATAGATGAGGCTCCTAGGCAGAAGGTACTGAAATATGAGTGCCAGGGTTAAAATGATCTTGCAGGGGGGGAGGAGCCAAGATGGTGGAGTAGAAAAACTCACATATGCTAGCTCCAAACCCACAGACTATAAATTTCCTGTAAAAAGAACTCCCCACAAATTCTGGAGCAGTGCAAGCCCTGCAGCAATGCAGTGGAGGAGATTTCCATTCCAGAGAGCCCTGAAAGACTGCCACCAAAGGTCCGTTGCGCACCAGACAGCAGAGCCCAGCCCTGCCTTGACCTGGCCAAGCAGCCCCGAGAGGAGCAGATCTGAGCAGGCTTCAGGGACAGAATCTCCAGAGGCTGCGAAGGTCCCTCCACCAACAGGTGCTACAGGTCAGTGAGAGAGACTTCTGGGCTGGCCGAGAGGGGAGCAGGGTGTCTCCATAACTCAGGCCCCCTCGGGAGGCAGCAGGAGAGGCAGTGGCGGCCCGGAACTCCTGGAGCAGACAGGACCTCAGATCCATTACTGAAGATCTCCGCATAAAGCCCCTGAGGGAACTGAGCCTGGGAGGCGGCCCTGCCCCACCCGAGCAGCAGAACTTAAGTTCACATTGAATAGCAGCCGTGCCCAGGGCTGAAAGCCCTGAGGCTGGGGAGCAGCATTTGAATCTCAGACCCCAAGCACTAGCTGGGTGGATCTAGGCGGGGGTGGAGAGGAATCTCAGAAGCAAGTAACTGGCTGGGATAATGCCCAGAAAAGGGAAGAAAAATAAGACCATAGAAGGGTACTTTCTTGGGGAACAGAGGTTCCCGCCTTTCATTTCTGATGACGAGGAACATGCTTACCATCAGGGAAAGACATAGAAGTCAAGGCCTCTCTACCCCAAACATCCGAAATTGATATCCAGTGGGCTCAGGCCATGGAATAGCTCAAAAAGGATTTTGAAAATCAAGTTAGACAGGTGGAGGAAAAACTGGGAAGAGAAATGAGAGAGATGCAAGAAAAGCATGAAAAACAGATCAATACCCTGCTAAAGGAGACCCAAAAAAATGCTGAAGAAAAGAACACCTTGAAAAATAGGCTCACTCAATTGGCAAAAGAGGTTCAAAAAGCCAATGAGGAGAAGAATGCTTTCAAAAGCAGAATTAGCCAAATGGAAAAAGAGGTTCAAAAGCTCACTCAAGAGAATAGTTCTCTCAAAATTAGAATGGAAGAGATGGAGGCTAATGACTTTCTGAGAAACCAAGAAATCACCAAACAAAACCAAAAGAATGAAAAAATGGAAGAGAATGTGAAATATCTCATGGGAAAAACAACTGACCTGGAAAATAGATCCAGGAGAGAAAATTTAAAAGTTATGGGACTGCCTGAAAACCATGATCAAAAAAAGAGCCTAGACATCATCTTTCATGAAATTATCAAGGAAAACTGCCCTGATATTCTAGAAACAGAGGGCAAAATAAGTATTCAAGGAATCCACCGATCACCGCCTGAAAGAGACCCAAAAAGAAAAACTCTTAGGAACATTGTGGCCAAATTCCAGAATTCCCAGGTCAAGGAGAAAATATTGCAAGCAGCTAAAAAGAAATAATTCCAGTATTGTGTAAATACAATCAGGATAACACAAGATCTAGCAGCTTCTACATTAAGGGATCAAAGGGCGTGGAATAGGATATTCCAGAAGTCAAAGGAACTAGGACTCAAACCAAGAATCACCTACCCAGCAAAACTGAGTATACTACTTCAGGGGAAAATATGGTCTTTCAATGAAACAGAGGACTTTCAAGCATTCTTGATGAAAAGACCAGAGCTGAAAAGAAAATTTGACTTTCAAACACAAGAATGAGAAGAAGCATGAAAAAGGAAACAGCAAAGAGAAGTCATAAGGGACTTACCAAAAGTGAACTGTTTACATTCCTACATGGAAAGACAATATTTGTAACTCTTAAAACTTTTCAGTATCTGGGTAGCTGGTGGGACCACACACACACACACACACACACACATACACGCGTGCATGCAAACACATACACACATGCACACACATACAGAGACAGAGAGCACAGAGTGAATTGAATAGGATGGGACCATGTCTTAAAAGAAATTAAGGTAAACGGTGAGAGAGAAATGTATTGGGAGGAGAGAGGGTGAAATGGAATGGGGTAAATTATCTCTCATTGAAGAGGCAAGCAGGAGACTTTTTAGTGGAGGGAAAAAGAGGAGAGCTGAGAAAAATACATGAAGTTTACTCTCATCACATTCGACTAAAGGAAGGAATAAAATGCAACTCATTTTGGTATGAAAACCTATCTTACAATACAGGAAAGTGGGGGAGAAGGAGATAAGCAGGGAGGGAGGGATAATGGAAGGGAGGGCAATGGGAGGAGGGAGCAATTTGAAGTCAATATTCTTGGAGAGGGACAGGATTAAAAGAGAGAATAGAAACAATGGGGGGCAGGACAAGATGGAGGGAAATACAGTTAGTCTTACAGAACATGACTATTATGGAAGTCATTTGCAAAACTACACAGATAGGGCCTATATTAAATTGCCTGCCTTCCCAAAGGGAATGGGTGGGGAGGGAGGGATGGGGAGAAGTTGGAACTCAAAGTTTTAGGAACAACTGTTTAGTATTGTTCTTGCTACTAGGAAATAAGAAATACAGCTAGTGGGGAATAGAAAGTCATCTGGCCCTACAGGACAAAAGAGAAGATGGGGACAAGAGAAGGGAGGGAGGATAGAAGAGAGGGCAGATTGGTGATAGGGAAAATTAGAATGCTCGGTGTATTGGGGTGAGGGGAGGGGATAAATGGGGAGAAAATTTGGAACCCAAAATTTTGTGAAAATGAATGTAAAAAGTTAAATAAATAAATTTATATTAAGAAAAAAATATAAAATGATCTTGCAGGATGAAAAGATTCCTGTGTTGGGATAGCAAAGTGCAAAGGAGTGCAGGCATATAAGAAAGGAGGAATTATATTGTAAATCCAGATTTCTGACAACTTTTGACAATTAGGTGGAATGCCCTGAGCTATGAATGCCACAACTAACTGGATGTTGACCCTATAGAAGACATTAAGTGGAACAACACAAAGGAGGTTTGTAGTTTCCCTTAGGTGTGCCTGTTGGAGAGATTTAATCTAAAGTGTCTTTAAAAAAATAGATCATGAATTAGAAAATCATAAGAAAAAAATGGACATTTCTACATACAGAGAAACCTTGTTAGTCCTCAGTAGGATGTAGGAGAACATGGAACCAGGTCTCCTTCAGACAGCTTTCATTACTGAGATGACTCATCTCCTGCTGTGGCACCCAACATGAGGACTTCAGAGACAGACTCTACCTCTCTGCCCAATCAGCTATGGAGGTTGATTCCATCTCTTCTCTTGTTCTAACAGCCCAGGGACCAGATCAGATCACTTCTCGTTTTTTTCTTGAGTCATTTTCAGATATTTGTTGGGGGTTTCTGGGAGAGAACCAGTCTTTTCTATGCCCTTTCAGGTTGCCATATTAACCAGAAGTCAACTAAATCTTTTCCTTAATTCTTGAATTTAGGTGTGTCTGTAGAAAGAATGCTTTGGGGATAGTCTGACTCTGGGAGAATCCACAGAAGTGCAGTCCAAGTGACAGCTGTGCTTAAGCATTTTATCCCTTTTTTCTTCATTGTTTATGGGTAAAGAACTGCATATAGCCAAATCATGCTTGCCTGGTCAATACTATTATGCTGTATCCCCATGATTATTGTCCATTGGAATTTAGGAGGAAAAGGAGGATGGAATCTTTCACTGAGTAGGGACTGAATCACATGATTAATTGGGTAAATCCAATTTGTCCAGTAGATCCATTCTCTAAGTTCACATAGACCATACGCTTAGACTAATAAGACAAAAAAGAGGCAATGAGCTGGGGGGGGCAGAGTTGGTTGACTCTCTGAGAAACCTGGAGAATTCAACATTTCTTCCAAGTGCCCTCTAGTGTTAGGTTGAGCATATAACTGGTTTGTGAAAGAGCGGGATTGCCCATATCTGGGCCTTATTGTTGAACAGGATCTGTCAAATGAACTGCAGTTCTTCTCTTTGGCTCTAGCAGTCACTCAGGTTGGTAAGTTGCTTAACCCTGTTTGTCTCAGTTTCCTCATCCGTAAAGTGAGCTGGAGAAGGAAATATCCAAAGTACTCCAGTATTGTTCCCATGAAAAGTTCCAATGGGATCATGAAGAGTCAGACACAACTAAAATGACTAAATAATAAAAAGTCTTACCATATGCCAGTCATTGTGCTAAGTCCCAGGGAGATACAGAAAAGGGATAATATGGTTCCTGCCCTCAAGGAGCTCACATTCTAATGAAGAAGACAACATGTGAAGAACACTGTACGTAATAATATGTACAGAGTAGACAGAAGATAATCCCAGAAAGAAATCATGGGGAGAGGTGAGTCCCTGCAAAGGCTTCATGCAGAATGTAGAATTTGAACTGAACCTCCAAAAAAGCCAAGAAAGTCAGTTGGTGGAGGTGACCCAAGGATGGAAGAAGCCACTGTTGTCTGCTTTCAGTTCAGATCAGAGGAGACAAAGGGATGACTCAGAGGTAAATGCAATCTTTTCCTACCATCTGGCATGGAGTAGTTACTCCTGTTTGCGCTCTCTCCTTCCCCCTCTTTCTCTCCCTTAGCTCCTTCCCTCCCCTCTTGTCATTACCTCTTTCCTCTTCTTTCTCTTTCTCCGTCTGTGTGTCTATCTCTGCTTACTGTGTGTTCCCCGGCATCATGCTCAGTGTTGGGGAAGCTGTGGCGTTCAGATAAGACACAGTCCTTGCCCTTGTGGAGTTTCTAGCCTAATAGATGGAGAAAGACAAGACACAAACACAGAAAACTATAATATATAACTTTCCATGGTAAGTATACTAGAGAGGTACCAAAGTCTCATGTGATATTTAGCAGGGAAATTTACTACCAATAAGCAGAGATGATGGAAGGTCTTCATGGAGGAGGTGACATTTTTGTTGGGCTTTAATGGATGTATATTCTGAATACCTTGGTCATTTCAAGGGTTTGGCAAGGGTGTATCTAGATAGCAGTGCTGATTCTATCTCAGAAGTGGCGGGGGACGACTCTCAATATGTTGTACTTCAGGGTGGGAGAAATCTGCTTGATGAGCAATAAATAGCAACAAGAAAGGCATATTGTAAATGGCAATCACATTCAGGGTTACCCTTCCAGCATGGCGCCTGCTTCTGGTCATGTGATGCCCAGAGCTTGGAAGCCTTGGTTGGCATTTTTGTATGACTTTGAAAGCCCTGAGTTGGTGCCTTGGTTTTCCACTTTCACTATATTATAACTGTACTTTGCCTCTCCAGTACAGCTTTAAGACCCTCTTTCTTGATGTGAATCTCCCTTGCAGGGCTCTGAGTTCTATATGTTACTGGTCTAGTAAGGATAAAAGTTTTAATATTATGGAATATATTAACTATTATTATTATGGAATAATTAAAATCATTCCTATTAAATATATTACTAATATACTGTTATTATTTCTGCAAAAATTAATTTCCATTTTAAGAAAGTTCTCTAACTCACCTGTTTCAAGGTCCTCAACCCAAATGAGGTGGCAGCCTGTAGTAATCATAAAATTTGGATCTAGAAAGAACTTTAGAAATTGAATAGTCTAGCCCCCTTATCATAAAAGTCAAGAAACAAAAGATCAAACACGTAGTTAGCCAAGATTTAAATTCAGCTCCCCAGATTTCAAGTCCGTTGCTTTTTATTGGAAGTTATTAGTAACAGACCACTTCCTGCCTGCCTGTCTCTGCAGGTACTTTGCCAGTTCAAGTATCTTCTCACCTGTTCTCTGATGACTAGCAACATTCTGACTTGTTCTGTATTGCATCTTGGTTTGTGACTCCACATTTCTCTCTTTTATCTGCTAGCTTTTCTGATTCATACCCTGACTCTGGCTGCTTATCCTTTCCTCTGAGTATGTATGAATCAGCTTGACCTGGGATCTTTGCTCTCTACCACCCATCCCAGACCTCAAATCTATATCATCTATCTATCTATCTATCTATCTATCTATCTATCTATCTATCTATCTATCTATCTATCTATCTATCTATCTATCTGTCTGTCTGTCTGTCTGTCTGTCTGTCTGTCTGTCTGTCTGTCTGTCTGTCTGTCTGATCTAATTATCTATATCTATCACCTCTTAGCACATGCCAGCAGGGATTGTGTTGCCTGACGTAGCTCTTTGCTGCCCTCTGCTGCCAAACCGCACCAACTCCAGGTCTATCTTAGCTGGCTCCTCCGTCAATTCTGTTAATTCTGAATTTCCTTGGATGATAGTGGAAGATAAGGAAGAAAATGAAGTGGGT
Source organism: Bettongia penicillata ogilbyi (assembly GCA_023548195.1). NCBI lineage: Eukaryota > Metazoa > Chordata > Mammalia > Diprotodontia > Potoroidae > Bettongia > Bettongia penicillata. Next base: position 4,920,167 of record JAJHZJ010000017.1, read on the forward strand.
AGCTAGCTAAAAAGAAATGACTTGTGTAGGGAGAACACAAAAGGTGAGGGGAGTAGAAATTTGTTACTCTGAACAAGAATACCAGTTATGAGACCTGACTGCAGAATGCTCCAATTACCACACTAATTACTACTAGTTCTAATTGTGTGATACAAAAACAGAGGTAACATTTTTTATAAAACCCACACTTTTGTTGATATATTCTGTTTTTTACATTGCTAAAATTTTTCATTGCCCAGAGGTAACATGTTAAAAGCTCTTGGAGAAATCCTCGGATGGGGGAGGGGGAGATACTGTATTAGCTCCTCCACTATTCAGTTATCATTGATATTGGTCTATATCCTTGATATAGGAGAATTCCATTTATGCTATTAAGCAAAATATGTTTGCCAGCCCAAGTGGAATAGGGAAGATAAAGAAATAGGGACAATACCATTCCGAAAGTATTGACTCCATTTGTGAGTATATGTGTTGGCTACGGTGAGTTTCATGCCTAACCCAGCATGTTCCTATGCATTTCCTCTGAGTCATTGGGTTTGAGCCAGGACTGGAGGCTGGAGGATGCTGCACCAACCCAAGAAGAATTTGATCCAGCCAGACTCATTCTCAGTTCTCCTGTAAGATTAGTCTGAGTGGGAATCACTTGGTAACAATTTGAAATGGAGTTTGTTAGAGGAAAAAAACATATCTTTGTCCAGGCACAGACTTGAAATGGGTGACAGATGTTAATGATGAGAGACTGAACAGATGTTTGGGGGAGCATTAACAAGAAGGCTGCTACCACTATGCAGGATATAAACATGAGCCCTCCTGGCAGGCTCTGAAAGGATGGCTTGTTTATTAAACATTCTCTCACATAACTGCTTGGTGGATTGTAACAAAGATGAATGACCGGATGTTTTCATTTTAATTTGAAAATAAGGCAAGTGAGTACGGTTGGTTCTTTTTTGGGGGTGGGGAAGAGGAGAGGTAAGGAAGACAGGGGTCGAACCTCTCCAAAGAATAGGAGAGCCTTCAGTGAGGAACCTGTGAAAGTCATCTGTGTTCCTCCCTACTCTCCTTGATTCCTCAGTTAGAAGGGATGGACAACACTATACCATTTTCTTCCTCACAAATTACTCGCATCCTGAAACTGGATCCAATGCAAGCTGACATTTGGAAAAGGGGCTATTATTCTAGGTAGGCTACCTTTAGGGTATTTTCAGATTCATTTGTAACTTTTGCAGGATGAAAAAAGCCTCCCCAAAGGTCAAAAGCAGGAAGATCAAGGAAACGGGGAGAGATCCATGAATGCTGGGCAATGACAGTGTTAAAATATCTCTTATTTCACCCAGTTCAATAAAGTTTTTTTTTTACTTATGATCATAGATTGGACTGAGAGATGGAAGGAACCTTCGAGGTTACATAGTCCAACCCACTCAGATTCCCTTCTGTATGAGGAAACTGAGGCCCAGAGGAGCGAAAGTCCTTAGCTTAAGTCACACGGATGATGACATAGCCAACAAAATGACCTGTCTGAGGTCACAAGGGTAGAAAAGGGAAGAGCAGAGGTTTGAATTCCTGTCCTCTATCTCCAGAACTAGTATGCTTTTCACTTGACAATGGTATGGTACCATGATACCAAAACCTTCCTGTTGGTCAGAATTATTTTTAAATGGTAAGAGTTAACTTTATTAGTTTGTGAAGTGCCATAGTCATTTGAGTTAGTATATATGTGTAAGGGTGATTGGTCCAGACCAGTGGTTTTACTTGGTACAGAGAACTCTCAATTGAGGTCATCAATTTGTCTGTAACTTACAGATTAAGGGAATTGTCTGGGAGCAATGAGGACTTAAGTGACTTGTTCATGTGGTTTAGTGGAATCAATAAGGGATTTGGAATCAGGGAATCTTAATTCAAATCCTGACTCGGCTTCTTATCTCTTGTATAATTTAAGTCACTTAGCATCAGTCTCTCATCTATAAAATGAAGAGGTTGCATTAGATAAATAGATAGATAGATAGATTAATAGATAGATAGATTAATGCTCCTTTGTAGTTGGAAATCTATGATCTATTGATCATATCGAAGGCAGAATTTGAACTCAGGTCTTTGTGACAGCAAGGTTGGCCCTGCATCCACTAAATCATGTGATCTTTACAAAGAAATTATTGTTGTTCAGTTGTGTCTGACTCTTCGTGAGACCCCATTTGGAGTTTTCTTGGCCATTTCCTTCTCCAGCTCATTTTACAGATGAGGAAACTGAGGCAAACAGGGTTAAGTGACTTACCCAGGGTCACATAGCTGGGTATGTCCGAGACCAGGTTTGAACTCAGGTCTTCTTCGCTCCAGATCCAGTTCTCTATCCACTTCTCCCCGAGCTGGATTATAATATAGCACTGGAAATGACTTTGGGGTCATCCTGTCCACCCCAACCCTCTTGTTTTACAGGTAAGTAAACTGAGGTCTAGAAAAGTTGAGTACCTTGCCTCAGGTCACACAGGTAGATAGAAATAATAATCTCATTTACAAAAGTCCTCATTCAGGACTGCCAGTAAGGCAGAAAGGTATGAGGCCAAAGACACTGATGGAAGGTTTATCCTTGGAAAGGAGAATAATCTTTTTCTTTTCTTTTTTGTGCTTTAGAGTAATATTTTGTTTTAAAATTTTTTTTCCTCAGTTACTATGTAAAAAGCTATTTTTAACAAATCAAATATTAAATGTTCATTAAGCACTCACTATGTGCCAGGTACTATGCTAAGGGCTGGGTGGATACAAAAAAAGATAAAAGACACTTTCTACCCTCATGTAGCACACAATCTAAATGCAGATCTGCTTTGGTAGAGGAAATTTTAAAGATAATTTTTAATATTCATTTAAAAATTTTGAGTTCCAAGCTTTTTCTCTTTCTCCCTTTCCTCCCCCCTCTCTGAGATAGTAAGCAATTTGATATAGATTATACATGTTAAATCATGCAAAACATATTTCCAAATTAATCATGTTGTGAAAGAAGACATAGACCCAAAAGGAGAAAAAGAACACCAAAAAAATCCAGAAAGTGAAAAATAGTATGCTTCAGTCTTCATTCTGACTCCATCAGTTCTTTCTCTAGAAGAAGATAGCATTTTTCCTCATGACTCCTTTGGAATTATCTTGGATCATTGTATAGCTGAGAAAAGCTAAGTCATTCATAGCTGATAGTGATATAATATTGCTCTTCCTGCGTACAGTGGAAAACTATCTTTTTCTTCTGAAACAGCTGATCTTAAATTGCAAAATGGCAACAGCAGAAGTGATGGAAGTGGCCTGGACTTTTACATGGTTTTCTTCCCCCATCTGACCATGAACGAGAGTGAAACTTCAAGGTCCTTTCTGGAACCATGCTGCCAGGAATGCTGACCTCCTGCTCTTGTTTACAGCTGGGATGGGAGAAGACTTGATAAGGAGCTCGGGATATTTACCTAACTTTGTCCAAGAAAGCAAACTTGGGGCGCTCAAAAAAGAGAGACAAAAATAAGAGCCTACTCATTCCTCTTTATGAGTGTATTACCTGCGATGACGGCCTCATTGGAAAGAGATGCATTGAGAATTTAGAGGGGATATATATAGAGAGAGATAGAATCAGGGAGAAAAGGAGAGAAGAGGAGAGAAGAGGGAGAGCAAGAGGAGGAGAAGAGAGAGAAAAAGAGAGAGGGAGAGAGAGGGAAAGAGAGAGAATCAGACAGAGACACACAAAGAAAAAGAGAAGCACACACAGAGAACTCTAAATTGTTCTCTAAAATTGGAGGATTGAAATGAGAAGGTAAGGGAAAAAAGGGTCCAAAGAGCAGAGGGGTATGTTACAAGCAATTTTGTTTCCCAAATGATTAATGAGGTATCCTCTGAGTGAATGATGAAAGATGCTCAGAGTAACCAGATTTGTTTCTCTGACTCAGAAAATTCTCAATAGAATTATTTTGCAGAGGGGGTGGCAATCAGCTCTCTGATTCCCAGTGCCTGAGATAATTATCAGGGCAATTCAACAAGAAGCCAATTGCCTTTGCATCAATTGCTTGGATAATTATCTCAATTTTCCACTTAAACCAGGTGGTAGAGAGAAGAATAGGTGTGTCATTTGATGGATGATTGCAGAAGGGTTAATGTACCACAGAGTTTGGGATTAGATAAAGACTTAAGGGTAAAGAGAAGCAGCCAAAGACTTCTGAAGTAATAAAATGTTGGTTAAAGAAAAACTACTTTTATAGAGGACAAAATAAATTGGGGGAAGGGTGGGAGGGAAGAAGGCATGTGGATAAAGTAAGGAGGCTGGGCCATAAAATCATAGATTTAGAGATAAAAGACTTTTGAGTCCAGCCTTCTGATTTTATAGGTGAGCAAACAGGCCTAGGGGCAGCTAGGTATTATTGTGGATTGAGGGCTGGCCATGGAGTCAATAAGACTCATCTTCCTAAGTTCAAGTCTGACCTCAGACACTTACTACCTGTGTGACTCCTGCTTGCCTCAGTTTCCTCATCTGTAAAATGAGCTGGAGAAGGAAATGGCAAACCCCTCCAGGATCTTTTCCAAGAAAATCCCAAGTGAGGTCACAAAGAGTCAGATACAACTGAACAACCAACAGGTCTAGAAAGGTTAAGTGACTTGTCCAAAGGAAGGACTAGAATTATCCTTCATTTATTTTTCATAATTTTTTTCAAGTCCCCACTGGATTACTTCCAAGGTCCAACAATACAAATGAGAATGAATCCTTAGCTCAATTTTGTTAATGGGGCATATGTAATATGTCCTAGTAGAAAAAAAAGGCAATAGACTAAGAATTAGAAGACCTGGGTTTAATCACAGTTCTCTCACTTAGTAGCTGATTGACAAAGGAAAATTTGCTGACATTTTCTGAGCCTCAGTTTCCTCATCTGTAAAATGAGGACAACAATTCTAGACTTCTTTACCTTAAATATTGTTGCGAGGATGGAAGGTAGCAATCTATCAAGCACTTTGTAAAATGTAGAGCATTATCTAAATATCTGTTACTAGTTATTGTTTCCACTTCACAGGGTTGTTGTAAGGAAATTGGAAATAACTATAGAAACGTGATCTATTGTTTTCTTATTATCATTTATTTCAATTAGTAGGGGGCATCCTCCATGATGCTGGCAAATGTATGTCTCTGTTTTATGCTTATTTGATTCAAATACTTTGAGATACCTTAAGAATATAACTCTAAGTATTTAAAAAATTGTATTGTCTCCAGAATGGATTTCTTATACTCTGGCTTTTAAAGCCCCTCATAACCTGACCCACTCCTTCCTTTCCAGTCTTCTTGCACCTTACTCTCTGTCCACATACTCTTTGATCCAGTGATGCTCCTGGTTATTCCTCACAGGATACTCAATGTCCCAGGTGGGAGTATTTTCACTGGCAATCTCTCATGGCTGGAATTTTCCTCATCTCCATCTCCTGGCTTCCTTCAAGTGCCCACCCAAAATCCACCTTCTAAAAGAAATCTTTCCTAAACTCCCTTAATTCTAGTGCCTTCCTGCTAAGATTGTCTCCAACTTATCCTGTATAAATCTTACTTGTACAGTTGTTTGTATTTTGTGCCACCCTCCTCCCCCATTAGGCTGAGCTCTTTGAGAGCAGGAACCTTTTTTTATATTTCATTGTATGCCTGTTCATAACTCATAGTAGGCACTTTAAAATACCTGTTGATTAAATGATTAGTATTCTCAGTGCTTATCACAGTACCTGACACTAATTACTTAGTAAATGCTTTCTGCTCATCTATCTCTTATCTATCATCTATCTATCTATCTATCTATCTATCTATCTATCTATCTATCTATCTATCTATCTATCTATCTGTCTGTCTGTCTCTTCTGTATTTCTACCATTTATTTATTTTCCTACCAAAACATAATTCCTACCACTACCACTAATTTGCTGGAGTCCAGTTGTGGTGGTTCTGTGGTCATCAGTAAAGAAAACAGAGCATCATAGACATGCTGAAAGGTCACTTTTATTTGGCTTGCCTATTTTTCCTTCCAGTTTAGTTATAAATGCTCTTGGGATGATCTACTTTTGCTATTCTGCTATCTAATTATATACTTAAAAGGCAGCTAGGTGGCACAGTGGTTAGAATGCCAGGCCTGGGGTCAGGAATTTTCCTCTTCTGGTGTTCTGGCCTCAGACACTTACTAGTTGTGTGGCACTGGGCAAGTCACTCAACTCTATTTGCCTCAATTTCCTCATCTCTATAATGAGCTGCTGAAGGAAGTGGCAAACCACTCTGGTTTCTTTGCCAAGAAATTCCCAAATGGGGTCATGAAGAATTGGACACAGATGCCCCAACTAAAAAATGACTGAACAACAAAAAAGTATGTAGGTAGGTTTCTTAAGGTACTTAGGTATTTATACACTTATCAATCGATCAGTAAACACTTATTAAGCATTATTATGTGCCAGGCACTGCACTAGCTGCTAGGGATACATGAAAAAAGCAAAAGACAGCCCCTACCCTCAAGAAGTTTATAATCTAATGGAAGGAACAACATGCAAACAAATACACACACACACACACACACACACACACACACACATATATATAAACCACATACAGGATAGGAGATAATTATAGAGGGAAGGTGCTGGAATTAAGGAGGGTTAGGGAAGGCTTCCTGTAGAAGGATGGGTTTTTATTTGGGATTTAAAGGAAGCCAGGGTGATTAGTAGTCAGGTTGGAGCAAAGAGAGCATTCCAGGAATGAGGGACAGACAGAGAGAATACCTAGAGTCAAGAGATAGAGTGTCTTGCTCATGGAACAACCAGGCAGCCAGTATTACTGGATCAAAAAGTACTTGCTGGGGAGTAAGATGTAAGAAGACTGGAAAAGGAGGAAAGGACTAGGTTATGAAGGACTTTGAATACCAAATAGAACATTTTGTTTTTGCTTTTGGAGGCAATAGGAAGTTTATTGGAGTTTAGTGAGTAGGGGATGACATGATCAGATCTGTATTTTAGGACAATTACTTTAGTAGTTATTAATTATCATGAATACAGGATATTAATTATCCTGAATACAGGATAGTTTGGGATGGGAAGAGAGTAGAGGCAGGCAAACTCATTGTATCGATAATGCATTTTTGCTTATTGTTAATGTAATTTTTTTTCTTAATGGGAAGATCTTTTCCATCCATTAATAGGCCCATGTGACCTGCTTAAGTCACATGGAAGCCTGAGTCGCATGAGTCAAGTCATATGGAAAGAAAGGGGTGAAACTGGAACTGAACTGAGAGGAAGTTGGTCAGACTAGTCAGAGCTGGGAAGGACAGAGGAGGCAGACAGCTGGGATTGTGAGTGTTTGTGGGAAGGTCTTATAATGTGTATAGTCTTTGTTACTATGATGGATTTGGCTTTCTGGTGTCTGAATAAATGTTTCGGTTCTGTGTTCCTTGTGGAGAGTTTGATGTATTTCTCCATTCAAAATTGCACTGGCATATTCATGGTCACTGTAGGTGCTATGAATATCGCATAGGCGCTAGACCCACCAGGGGGCTATTGGGATAGTCCAGTCATGAGGTGATGCAGGCCTGTGCCAGAAAACTGACAGTGTCAGAAGAGAGAAGAGGACACATTCAAGAGATGTTGGAAAAGTGAACTTGGCAGGCCTTGGCAACAGCTTAGGTAAGAGCATAGGTGGATGAGAATAATCTGAATGACTCCTAGGTTATGAGCCTGAGGGACTGGGAAGATGATATTTCCCTCTGTGGTAATAGGGAAGGTAGGAATGGGGAGGGTTTTGGGGAAAAGATAATGAACTTTGTTTTGGATATATTGAGTTTGAGATGTCTACTCAACATCCAGTTTGAGGTGTCTAAAAGGCTGCTGGAGATGCGATATTAGAGGTCAGTAAAGAGATTGGGGTAGGAAAGGTAGATTTGAGAATCATCAGAATGGAATGGTAATTAAATCTATGGAAGTAGATGAGAGGCCCAAGACAGAAACCCTAGGGACACCTGTAGTTAGAGGGTACGATCTGGGGGAAGATCCAGCGAAAAGGACAGAGGAGGAGTGGTCAGATAGGTAGGAGGAAAACTAAAAACCTAGAGAGAAGGGAGTATCAAGGAGAAGAGAGTGATAGACAGTGTCAAAGTCTTGGGAGAGGTGAAGGAGAGTGAGGCCTGAAGAAAGGCAATTGGGTTTGGTAAGTAAGAGATCATTATTGATTTTGAAGAGAGCAGTTTTGGTGGAACGGATAAGGTGGGAACCCAGACTATAAGGGGTCAAGAAGAGAGTGAGAGGAGAGAAAATGGAGGCCCTCATTGCTGACAGGCTTTTCAGGAGTTTAGCTACAAAAGACATAAGAGTTATAGGATCCTAGTTAGTAGTGGTACAAGGGTCAAGTGAGGGTTTTTTCAAGATGGGGAGACTTGGACATATTTATAGACAGCAGGAAATGAGACAGTAGACAGGAAGAGATTTAAATTTGGTAAAGAGTGGTGACAATAGAGGAGACAGTCTATTGGAGATGGGATGGCATGGAATGGGATCACTGGAACAGGGGGAGGGGTTAACCTTGGTAAAGCCAATTCATCAAGTAATTCGGGGTGAAGGAGAAGACAGTGGCAGAAGGCACCTGAGTGGTAAGAAATGAAGAAGGGGGAGAAAAGGGATTTCAGGGGAATGGCTTCAACTTTTTTTCCTGTAAAATATAAGGGAAAATTCTCAGTAGAGAGCTGGGCAGGGGGAATCATGGGAAGTTTGAAGAAGGGTGAAAAGGTTTGGAAGACCTACTTTGGAGAGTGCTGATAAAGGAAGTATGTAGTGGAATTCCCTAGCAGGAGTGAGGGCACAGAAATCTGTAGCGGACCCAGTCCGAATGCTTGTCTGATTTTCTCCAAATCTGTTCAGCAGCTGTGCGTAGGAGTGAAGGTAATAAAAATGGTGGGAGTTATCCAAGGCTGAGGCTTGGCTGGGTGGAACTGGTGATACGATAAGTCTAGGGATTCAAGAGAGGATGAGAGTATGGATTCGAATTAGTTCACCAAGGGGTCAAGACAGTGAGAAAAGGAGAGATGGCTAGTTCAGGGGAAATGGCCTGGGAGAGAACTGAGGGGATTGGAAGTCATGGTGCAGATGAAGAGTTACGTAAGGGATGGCAGGAAGGGAGAGGTGAAAGGGCAGTAAATTATGGTTGGATGAGAGGAATTCTAGAATTCTTGAGTGTGAAGTGGTACATTTGTGGGTACTGCTAAGACCAAGGGTATGACCATCTTTGTGTGTGGCTGAGGTGGGGTGGAGGTGAATAGGTTGAGGAACTGAATAATTAGGTTATTTGAGGGGAAATCAATATATATGTTGAAATCCTCTAGTATGAGGGCAGAAGTTGGGGAGAAGAGCAAAACCGTAAGCCAGATATTGAGCTCATTGAGGAAGGAAGGGAGTGACAGGTATCTGTAGACAAAAGCAATCAGGATTTTGATTGAATAGCAGATAAAAATAGCAGGAACCTCAAAGGAAGAGAGGTTACTGAATGAAGGAGGAAGGGGAAGAACGTGGAAGCGGCAGTGGCAGTGGTGAGCAAGGGGGAACGAGTGAAGATGCAGCTAGTACCGGAAGGGGGTAAGGAGGTTGTTTCATTGAGGGAAAACCAAGTTTCAGTAGGAGCTAGTAGATGGACTTAAATATTTATATATTTATATTTATGTGCCTTTGTATTTAAGTACATTTCAATTTGAACTTAACTACTCATATATTTTATTGATACTTGTCCCTCGAGGTCATGGTCCACTCAAAATGAAAGACAACAACTTAAATGTTTAATTACCTTAGTGCCCAAGTTGGTTGTTGTCCTTCATCTTCGAAGAGGACCAAAATGACATCACCATGATAAAGTGAAACTTCAGTGTGTCCATGACTGATCAGACCAATACGAGCTTGGAATGCTCTACCACAGGTTGGGCGCAGATTGTCTGCATGAGTATTTGGGGTGGATATCCTAAATTTGCACATCCTACGTTTCCTTTGTGCTGTCTCAATTCTGCTTTGCTCAAAGAGCACAGCACCCTTTCTGATGTGGACATGCCATGCTGAGCAGTCCTGTGCCAGTGTCTCCCATGTTGCCCAGTCAAATTCAAAATTCTCAAGAGAGACCTTGAGAGTGTCCTTGTATTGTTTCTTCTGGCCACCATGTGATTACTTGCCCCATGGCAGTTCTCCATAAAATAGTCTTTTCGGCAAGCGTACATTTTGCATTGGAACAATGTGGCCAGCCCATCAGAGTTGCACTCTCTGAAGCATAGTTTGAATACTTGGCAGTTCAGCTCGAGCAAGGACTTCAGTGTCAGGTACCTTATCCTGCCAGGTGATCCTCAGAATCTTCCTAAGGCAGTTCAAATGGAAGTGATCCAGTTTCCTGGCATGGCACTAGTAGACTGTCCATGTCTCACAAGCATATAACAATGAGGTTAGCACAACGATTCTGTAGACCTTCAGTTTGGTTGTCAGTCTAATACCTCTTCTCTCCCAAACTTTTCTTTTGAGCCTCCCAAACACTGAGCTAGCTTTGGCAACTCATGCATCAACCTCATTGTCAATGTGACATCCCTGGAAGGTAAGTGAACTTATCCATAGCATTCAAAATTACTCCATTTGCTGTAACTGATGGTTCCACATACAAATGTTGTGGTGGCTGATGAAGCACTTGTGTTTTCTTGGTGTTAACTATCAGGCCAAAATTAGCACAGGCAGCAGAGAATTGATCCATACTTTGCTGCATCTCAGCTTCAGAGGCTGCATTGAGTGCACAATCATCTGCAAACAGAAAATCATGCACCAACACTCCCTCCACTTTGGTCTTGGCTTGTAGCCTTTTCAATTGAAGAACTTGCCATCAGTATGGTAGCTGACCTTGATGCTGTGTTCATCCTCATTGAAAACATTTGTCAACATAGCTGAAAACATCATGCTAAAAGGCATAGGAGCAAGCACACAGCCCTGTTTCTCCATTGGTGACTGGGAAGCCATGAGAGCATTGTCCATTATCCAGAACTCAGGTAAACATACCATTATGAAATTGATGTACAATATTGATTCTCTGGGCAACCAAGTTTTGGCATAATTTTCCATATGCCCTCATGACTAACAGTGTCAAAGTCTTTAGCAGATCTATAAACGTGTACAGACTACTGTAGTGTTCCTGGCATTTCTCCAGGAGTTGTCAGGCAGTAAACACCATATTGACTGTTACCCAGCCTTTTCTGAAGCCACACTGGCTCTCAGGTATATGCCCATCTTCCAGGTGAAGGATCAGTCTATTAAAGAGGACTCTAGCAAGAATTTTGCCATCAATGACTAAGAGAGAGATCCCCCTGTGATTGTGGCAGGACAGTCTATTCCCTTTACCCTTATAGAGATGGACAATGGAGGCATCCTTGAACTCCTGGGGAATAACCTCCTCTTGCCATATAACCTGGAAAATTTCAGTCAACTTTTGTATGAGCAATGGTCCTCCTAAGTGCCTAAGTATCTATATAACAGAGTGTCTCACAAGGAATTGCCTTTAATAAGTACTTTATGTATCTCATTACTTAAATACCCAACATGCCTATATATCTAAATACCTAAGGGCCTATGTATGAATATGTATGAATTTAAACATTATCGTAGTGCCTAAATTCTTACATAAATAAATTATATGTTATACATGTATAATCAAGGACTTATTTCACCAGCATAATAAATTATTATGTCCATGTGTTGACACTTACTAAATAGGAGATATATTTTGTTCATTACATCCACATATTAAGCCATTTGATCTGCTTATGTAATGAGTATATAAATATGTATTTAAGTAGCTAATATATATATATGTGAGCACCTAAGTATGTATGTGAATAAATATGTATGTATATGTAAGTTCTTAAGTAGGGAATAGTAATTTCATAAGTACTTAAATACCTGTGTACCCAAGGACTTATATACCTAAGTATCTAATTACCAAATACTTATGTAGCTAATCATAAATTCTTAAGTACATAAGTAATTGCATAAGTAGATTACACTTCATAGCTGTAAAACAGGGCTTATTATGCCAGTACAACAAATGGCTTAAATGGCCAGTGTGATAAGTTAGCATATACGTGAATAGTTTGCTTATTATGCTTATTATGGTGATGTCTTGACTTGCATGATTTGTATTTAAGTGAGGCACAGTTGTACCAAGCCATCAGCCTAATTCTTTCTTCCAGAGTCATCTGAGTCCAGTGGCAAGACAAAAGTCAGGACTTGGATATGACCAAGGATGAAGTGGATGACCTTGGCATCTTCCATGGCTGATCAAGCTCTAAATGCTCCACAGCACCTGCTTTATGGCTGTTGGGACAAACTGTTCTTATCTGGTCATTCTTCCAGGGAGGTCTTCACATACTTGGAGTAATCACCCCCCTAACTCATGAAGTGATCACAAAAGCTCTATAGACCTTCAGTTTGATAGGCAGCCTAATGCAACTTCTCTTCCATACTTTCTTTCAGAGCTTCTCAAGTGCTGAGCTAGTTCTGGCAATGCATACTTCAACCTCATCATCTATATGGATATCCTTGGAAGATATACTACCAAGATAAGTGAATTTATCCACAGCATTTACAATTTCTCCCTTTGCTGTAACGGATGGTTCCATGGATGGATGGTGCAATGTTGGCTGATGGATAACCTCTGTTTTCTTGGTATCAATTGTTAGGTCAGAATTAGCACATGACCATGTGGGTTCTGGATAATGGATAATGTTCTCACACTTTCCCAGGCACCGATGGAGAAGGCGCGGCTGTGTGCTTGCTCTCATGTTTCTTAGCATGATGTTTTCAGTGATGGTATCATACACCTTCAATGAAAACAAAAACAGCATCAAAGTCAGCTACTGCTCTGTCAATAAATTATTTAATTTGAAAAGGCTACAAGCCAAGACTAAAGTGAAGGTAGAGTTGGTGCATGCAGAAAAGTATGGGTATACCTATGTAACAAGGATGGAAGTACATAAGTTTATAAGCATATATTCACATAGGTATACAAGAACATAATTATTTAAATACCTTATTACCTAAGGGTCTAAGTTTTTAAGTACCTATGTGCCCTAAGTATGTGATTACCTTAAAAAAAATATGTAACTATGTTTCCAAATACTTACCTTAGTAAATTATATATTATACCTGATAAGACACTGAGGTCCAGAGAAAAGTTGTCTAAGGTCACATAGGTAGTAACTGGCAAAGCCAAAATTTGAACCAAGGCCTCTGACTCCAAATTTAGCATTCTTTCTACTGAGCTAGTATTATTCTGAAGCTATTTTAAATACTATACAATCTTGGTCTCTCATTCTCAGATTTTTAAATCTCAGAGGCTACTATAACTACTACTACTACTACTACTACTACTACCTAACACTTTTATAGTGCCTATTATATGCCATATACTGTGCTAATACCTTCACAATTATCTCATTTTATCCTCACAAAAACTCTGGGGGTGGGGCAAGTACTATTATTATCCCCCTTTTACAGTTGAAGAAACTGAAACAAAATTAAGTGACTTGCCAGGGTCGTATAGCTAGGATATATCTGAATCCAGATTTGAATTCAAGTCTTGCTAACTCTAGGACCAGTACAGTATTCCATATGTCACCTAGCTGCCTAAGGGGACAAGATCTGTCCTTTAAAAACAGGCACACAAGTCAATAGGCCATCACTAATTTTTTCCCCCATAAGCTAACCCATGTGGCCTTCAGGCCACATGTAGCCCTGTAGGTCCTTAAGTGCAGCCCTTTGACTGAATCTAAACCCTTAATAAAAGGATTTGTTCCATAAAACTTGGACTCAGTCAAAAGGCCTCACCCAAGGATCTAGAAGGACACGTGATCTTGAGGTCATAGGTTCCCCATCCCTGACCACTAACCTTTTTTGTGTCATGTACTCATTTTTTAATCTGTTGAAACCTATGGATCCCCCCTTCAAAATATTTTTTAAATGCATAAAATAAAATACATAAGATTACAAAGGAAACCAATATATTGAGATACAATTATCAAAATGTTTTTTAAAAAAAGTTCGCAGACCCCAGGTTAAGAAATTCACCTAAATAATGGGTGATTTTTCTATAGTACTTTAAAGTTTGCAAAGCATTTCAATTAGACCCTCAAACAACCTCTCTGGGGAGTCACTGAAGCTATTATTTGCTCCATTTTACGGATGAGAAAACTGAGGCTTTTGAAAGGGTAAGTGACTTGCCTTGAATTGTAGCAAGTGTCAGAAGTGAGATTCAAGTCTAGTTCTTCCTGTGAAAGTCCAGCACTCAGTTTACTGTGTGGTACTTTATCTCAGGTTTTCTTGCTGTAAGGGAGCCATGAGAATATTTGTGCTTTGAATCTTTCAGTTACATATATAGATATGTGTGTATATATACACATACTTTATATATATATATATGTATATGAAAGTATAATGTTATACACCCTTTATATATGTGTATTTATCTATTAGAGTTGAATGTTGGTTCCTAGGCACACTAAAATGATTTGTTCACTTAAAAAAGAAAAGGAGGAGGAGGAGGAGGAGAAAGCTGTTGGTCTATGTCATAACTTCAATTAATTGAAATCTCTTTTCAAGCTTTGGCAAGTTGAGTTTTCCCCTGCTGTGCTCACTGGAAGCTTTCTGTTTTGCAGATGGAGGGGACCTTTTTGTGTATGACCTGAATGAGGGTGGGCAGCTGGGACTTGGTCCCATTGAGGATGTTCTGACTTTTATCCCTTGTACCCGAATGGCTGGCTCTCCTAGCCTAGAAGTGACCTGTTGCTGGGATTTGATAATTTTGCTCCCAGGTAAATCTTATTTGTCCCTAGGTTAGATAAGGAGATTTGAGGAAGAGCCAAGTGATAGTTGTGGCTTTGATGATCCAACTCTGCTTTGAAATGTCTCTTTCAAAGAAAGAAAGATTTGCTCTTCCTGAGTGATGTTTAAAGGTAGAAAAGATCTTTCTTTGGATTAGGTGCACAGGCTGGGGGTGGCGGTGGGGGACGGCTAGATGGCCTTTGGAAGTCTGTGTCTTTCTAAGGAATCTGTAATAGTCAGAGGTTCCAACAGAGACTTTTATAGTCTGGAGGGCTGGGTTATGAGAAGTTAAATAGCAAGGAAATGTTTGGTTAGGCTGGATCATTAATGCTGATTTGGTCTTGGAACCTGGCAAAGTCTTCGAGGCAGTGAAGGAGGCCCTGGGTAATAGCTGTTCTGACCCCTGCCTCAGGACTTCTGCTAACTTTTTAACTAAAGAATCTTAGAACTCATTGGCAAGCCCTACCTTGCATGGTAGCCAGATTTAAAAGACTTTCCTTAGTCTTTTATCAGACTTTTTTACTGCTTGCACCTTAAGCTTCTTGAAGTCAAGGGTTCTTTTTTGTATTGTCAGTGGTCGGGGGAAGGTAGTAGATGTTCAATAAAGTTTAGTTGAGTGAAAATTCCTAGTAGTCTAGGAGTTTTCTTATCATTGAGATCTTCTCTCCTGACCAGGGAGAAGCCAACTGGCACAGTGGATAGAATGTAGAGCCTGGAGTTAGGAAGATTCATCTTCCTAAGTTCAAATCTGGCCTCCATCACTGTAATGGTAATCTAAGGTTAATGGTGGGTAGGGGGAAGAGTTAAAGTTCTTCTCTGCCCATTAATAGGCCTCAATAGCTTTTATTAGTTTCTACTGAGGCACTGGGTCAGAGGGTCCTGCCCTCTGGCTCTGAGGTGAGGTTTTTCTTTGGGATCTGATCGTTGGAAGTGTTTGTTTGGCCAGAAGAGACTCTGGGCAGAGCTAAGGAGCCCCCTCCCCCCTTGAAAACCCAGATGTTGGTGCTTCTCTCTCCGGTAACTATGTATGTATTGCTTACGGTCAGACAGTTTCAGTGACTTTGCCCAACATCTTGGCTGTGCTGCTTTCTAGCTGTGTAACCTTGAGCAAGGCACTTAACCCACTGGGCCTCAGTTTCCTCAACTCTAAGATAAAGGAGCTGAATGAGATTATCTCTAAATTATCCTTCCTATTCGAAATCCTGAAGGATCTGTCCCATGATGCTCCAGGTCATACATCTAATAACATACAGAATCAGGACTCTTTTTTTTATCTATACCTTGCAGCCTTCTCTTATATATCTGTTCTGGCACAATGAGGGTCCCTCCCCAAAAATATAAATTAAAACAAAATAATTGGGTATGCTTCATTCCAGCTGCAATACACGTGACCTGCCTGTTCGCAAGCTACTGAAGCACACACACATACACACACACACACACACACACACACACACAGAAACACATTCATTCCCAGAAAATTCCATTTGCAAATAAAAAACCACAGGCATTTCAGCAACATTTATTTATTTATTTTTGGTGGGGGGAGGGGGTTAGAGGAACCAAATACTTAGTTTAAATGAAAACCACTCTGTGAAAGTGAGTGATCAACCTTGATCCCTCAATAGCACACCATGCTGTTAAGAGAAGGAGAATAAGGAATTAGCATTTATATGTGCTATTTGCCATATGTATATATATACATATATGTGTGTTTTTGTATTTATGTACATTATCTATTTATGTATATTTACATATATACTCTATTCCATACACTGTGCTTAAGTGCTTTGTAATTATTGTTTCAAATGATCCCCACAAGAATTCTGGGAGGCTGGTGCTATGATCATCCTCATTTTAGAACTGAGGGATTTGAGGCAGACAGAGGTTAGTCGACTTGCCCAAGGTCACACAGCTAGATGTCACTGAGGCTAGATTTGAAATCAGGTCTTCGTGAGTCCAACCCTGCTGCTCTATCCCCTGCTAGGTCAGTGCTTAGCCACAAACAGGCAAAAACCTGAATTCTTCTCATAGGGGACCATTCCCTCCACCCCCGTGCTCTCTTTCCTCAAAAGTAGGAGGAAGGCACCCATAACTCAGTGCATTTCTGAGAACACTCCATGATCTCACTGCCAGTATTTATTTCACACACACTGATACATATCTCTGAGAAAACTTGAGTAACTTGCTATAACAGGTGTTTACCTCTATGATTTAGGGGAGGTCTCCTGTATTCTGGATCCAGGAGAAAAGCCTCACTGACCAAATGCATTCAAGCCACATGATAGAACCTGCCCATTTTCTGCAAAAGTATTGGAATCATGAAACTAAAGGGGGAAATATTTATGACTATCAGAGAGTCCCTCTATCCCTAGGGTCCCTGACTGGTGGTTACTGTTCCGTCTTATATGACTCTTCATTATTCCATTTGAGGTTTCTTGGATACCAGAGTGGTTTGTGAAGCTAACAAGGTTAAGTGACTTGCCCAGAGTCACACAGGTACTCAGTGGCTGTAACAGCAAGGACTCTGATATACACAAGAGGGCCTGCTGTACAGATCTGCTTTTCTAAACAACTTTTGAGGGGTCAACAATCTACTTGAATCAAACACATGCACCATCTACTCTTTGTTTAAAGACCTCCGCATTCTTTGTTTTATATCACACTATTTTTGCTCAAGTAGAGACAGAGTTTTGTCATTTGTATCTTCATCATTTTCCATCTAGCTGCTCTTCTGGGCCTCATGATCTCCAGAAACTCATCATCCTACAAGATGGCATCAACTCTGAAACTTATACATACTCAACACAGTCGTCTCTCCCTCTTATTGGAGAAGGTGGAGGGTGGACATTGGGGATCTCCTCCAAGATCCTTCATCTACATATACACATATACATACATATACATATACACACATGTATATGTATGTATATATGCATATGTATATATATATGTTATATATGTATATAATCTATAGTCTTCCCCTGTCAGATTGTGAGCTCCTTGAGAGCTTTCCTTTTTTTCTTTCTTTTGCATCCTCAGTTCTTAGCATAGTCTCTGAAACATGGTAGAAATTTAATAAATGTTTGCTGACTGTTGACTGATCATATAATGGAGATGATATCATCCGTCCTGATGACTTAAAAAGTTGTTTTGTGAATCAATTAGAAATTAAAAGATTTCTGGTAAAGCTGGAATAGTAAAAATTTGCAGTCATAATCAGTTTTCTTTCAGACAGCTTCAAGAATAATAAGAAACCACCAATTGAAAGAAAATGTCATAAAACCAAAAGAAATAATGAAAGAAAACTCCACTGAGGAAATGTCTTTTAGATAAGACAGTGCTACCACAAGTAGTACTCTGAGCCAATGTCGGGGGGGAGGGGGAGGTAAGGGCCCAGAGGCCAGAGTTTAGTGTCTACTTTTCTCCTTAACCTCTAATCTGGGTCTGGGTCATGATTCCAAGGTGGGCTTGGTACTGATGTCATGTAGTGTTATATCAATGGGAAGGGTATAGAGGTCATGACTTCCCAGTTTGATCCTCATATCACCCAGGCCTTTGCTGAGGATGGAGGGCCCAGAAATTTTTTATCAGCTAAATTTGTCAACCTTTCTCTTTCTGTTGATAGATTGAGAGATCTTTAATCCCTGAACTGAGAAATTGACATGATAATAACACCAACAGGTATAAAACTGTCACAAGTTCAAAATTGTGTGTGTTTATTGCTTCAAAGAAATTAAAACAATGAGAAAACATAAGAGAAGTCCTAAGACAATTTAAAAAATATTGTGTTAAGAGAATTCTAAGATAAAATTCTAGAAGAAGAGAAAAATTATGCAAAAATTATAAATAGAAAAAAAATACATTGGCTATGTGGACTCTGAGAGTGGGTATAAGACCTCCTAGAATAAATTGTAAAATAAAATGAAATCAAAGAAGAGTTAAGGAATTGAATAAGAGCTCTTTAAGGAAAAACTTGGAAGGAAAAGTGAGAGCTCGTAACACAAGCTAGAAAACCTTAATAAACAAGTGGGCAGCCTGAAAAGAATTGAATAATGGATATACAACTCCAAATTCAGATTCAAAATGCAGTAGGAAATAAAACTGCAAGTGAAAAGACAGACGGATTGGAAGAACATCTACCATCAAAATCAACTGATTTTGAAAATACGATGAGGAGAAAGAATTTAAGAATCACTGGGATTCATGAGACAAAAAACTTGGGTATCGTATTTTAAAAAATCATAGACTAAAACTGCCCAGAACTATTGAAAACTGAAGTACAAAGTGGAAAAATGGATAGAACTCATACTTCGCCATTTTAAAAAATCCTTAAAAAACACACTCAACAATGTGACTGCCCAACTACAGAAATTCCAGGTTAAAGAAAAGATACTTCAGACCGTCAGGGAGATATAGGTCTCCCACCAAGGCACCTCAGTCAAAAGCATGCAAGATGGTTCAGCAAAAAGGTGAAAGAAAAGCCTGGAATGCGATGTCAAAAAGCAGAAGAATTACAGACAAACACAGGACACAAAATTAAACTAGAAAGAGAGCCAACTGAATAACTTGAAAGGTCTAAACGAATATCAGATTGAGTCCATCCCCAAAGAGCCTTTTCAGAAGCCCACTTCTGGTGGTCAACGAAGGCACAAAGAGAGACAAATGACCAGGTACAAATCCTGTGATTCTGTGGTTTGTAAAGGGCCCTACAACCCCTGAGTGGCAGGTAAGGGTTGAAATCCTGAAATTGCTGCTTGCTGTTTGTGTGACCTTGGTTAAATTAGGTAGTTTTATTTGGATCTCAGTTGTCTTACCTGTAAAATGATGGTCTCTGTAAAATTCTCAGGGCTCTTCCAGCTCCTCTAAGCTAGATTTTCTAATGCCGAGACAAATATGTTTCCTACTAAACTGGGTTGCTTTTTAGTTCCTATTAAACTAAGGCAGCTAGGTGGCTCAGTGGATAGAGCACTGGTCTTGGATTCAGAAAGACCAGAATTAAAATTTGTCCTCCGACACTTACTAGCAGTGCGACCCTGGGCAAGTTGCTTAATCTCTGTTTGCCTTAATCCACTGAAGATACAAATGGCAAACCAATCCAATATCTTTGCCATGAAAACCGCATGGACATATGGTCCGTGGGGTCACAGAGTCAGACATGACTGAACAACACGAACCTTGCAGTAGAAAAGGGATGGGAGAAAGTCCGAGAGCATCATCAACTGAGTATTTTTTTCTGAAAGTTAACAGAAGAGCTATTTTATAGGACACAAGATATTTAATCTTTTAGTAGCATTAAGAAAGTGAAGTCTGTGGCTTACAAAAAGAGGCCGAATAACTGAAGCTGGATTAATTGTAGAAACCACAAGCAGTTTCTAATATTTATATTAAAACATCAAAAAAGACTTGAAAGGCTGAAAGATTATCCACTTCCTTCCACAAATGTCATTTTAAGCTTTGCTTCCATTAGATTCTGTTCTTTTCTTCCCTCCCCATCACCTGCAGTGTCTGGCACAGAGTAAGTAAATGCTACATAAATATTAGCTATTATTATATTATTAAAGATCGGTGTAATTTATCAGAACTTAAACTAATTCACATTAACTAGAAAAATTACAAGAAGACGTTAAGAATAATAACATAAGATTAGCTACAAGGGGCTGCACACATCTGTGGTCTCTACTGCTTACTGGGGAGGCTGAGGTTTATGGACTGATAGAGTTTGGGAGTTTTAACCTAAGCAGGGCTAAAGTTGATTGGGTATCTGCAGTCAGATACCAATATGGCGAGTCCCTGGAAGTGGAGATTCAGCAGGTTGCTTCCAGAGAGGAGAACAGCCCAGGCTGTAACCGGCAGGGCAAAAGCTCCATGATGATCACCAATGAGGTAGGACCTGTGAATGGCTTTTGTATTTCCTGTCTGAGTGAGACAGAGACATCCACTCTCCCTCCCTCTTCTCCCCTCCACTCCAAAAGTATAAAGCGAAAGATGTTACCTTTTCTTATTTGTGGTCTGATTTCTGATCATTTTCTTTATTAGAATACTCAGAAGGATAGAATGGAAAGAATGCTCGATTTTGGAGTCAGGAGACCTGGGTTCAAATCTCAACTCTTCCAGCCATTGCTTGTGTGACATTGTACAAGTCATTTTAATTCTGTGGGCTCCATTTTCCTCATTTTGAAACAGAGATACTAGGATCACCTACTCCCCAGGGCTGTTCTGAGGAGAAAATGAGATAATATTTGTGAAACACTGGAAACTTTAAGGTGCTATAGCCAGGTCTTTATTAGCACAAATAATGAATACCCTGATGCAGTTGCAAGCATTTGAATTTGTACTCTTTGAAGTTATAATTATGGAAAATATGTTCATTAGTTCCAGCCTAATGGACATTTGCAGTGCAAATTCAAATGTGACCATTTCAGAGTACTCTTTATTTGCACTAATTGGGATCTAGCCGTAAATGCTGTCATAATTTCATTATCACTATGACGGACAAGCCAAATTTATCGTCTCCTTAATCCACTCCATCTTTTCCCACTTTCTTAGATGAAATTAGATTATTATTTTTGTATGTATCACTTTCTTCTCTGTCCTTAATGAAGTGGAGAGGACAGGTCCTGGCCTTCCCAGCATCTGAAACAGGGAAAACAAACAAAAAAAACCAACTGAAATCAGAAGAACTGGGATCAAATACCATCTCTGTAACCTGAGGCAAGCCATTTCTTCTTTCTGGGCCTTGGGTTACTCATCTGTAAAGGAGAGGGATGGAACAGATGATCTACAAACTAATTAGGAGCTCATGAATTGATGCTTTCTATCTGAGGAGATGAGGGGCTGTGACCTCATTCTTGTTCTCTTGTTGACTGTCCCAGAAAGGCAAAGGACCCAGAATTGGCTTGAGTTTCTTGGCTCCTCCTTTTGAGGGAGCCACCATGCTAAATTTCCCAGGCAGAATTTGTGGTTTGCTCCCTGCCCGCTAAGGACACGGTTCTCATGGGCTTTACTGATTCCAGTTCTGGGCTGCCTGAGAGGCTAGAAGGGGAATCCCAGTTCTTCCTCCCCTAATTTTTCTCCACCCACTTTTTTGGTTCTGAGCCATTACATTTACAGTCTATGACCCACATACAAGTTTCAGGACTATCTTCTAACATTTCACCATGAAGAAAATAACTTTTCTGATCACACTAACTTTATGAGGTTTGATAGCTGCCCACCAAAGCCCTGCCCTGATGTTTCATTGTGGCCTGGAGGGAACTCTGAGATATCTAAGGCAATGCCAGTGGAGCCCAGGCTCTGGACAGTTTTACAAGGGTTGAGCAATGGTAGGATTTGCTGCATTCAGATAATCTCAGCACCAGAGGGTGAGGTCAGCAAGTGATGAATGGTTTTTGGCTGGAGAAATTCATGTAGACCACCCGTGAAAGCATAAATGGGCTGTGATCTGTCCTGGTGGAAGGTTCACTCATATAGATGAAGTCACAGATGTCTGAGGTATTTTAGATTCTCTGTAGTGTTTCTATGTCTTAGCTTTTTTTTATGTAGATAGTTACTATCTTAAAAAGATTTTTCTGACTATGTAATGTCATACTTTAATAATTATAGCAATAGCAACAACCAAAATAATAGCCAGCATTTATATAGTGCTTTAAGGTTTTAAAAACACTTATTATTTCATTTAACCCTCACAACAACCCTGGGAGTTGTTTTATTATTACAGATAAGTAAACTGAGTCAGGAAGTCTAGTGCCACTTAGCTAGTAAGAATCTGAAGCCTAATTTGAATGCAGATTTTCCTCATTCCAGGTTCAGTGCTCTCTCAATGCACCATTTAGCTGTTCCTAATAATAATAAATTTATTATGCTATCAACTGTATAAAAAACAAGCATTTATTAAATATCTACTATGTGCTAGGCAGTGTGTCAGGTACTGAAGATACCAATATGAAAAAATGAAACAATCCCTTTTCTTGAGGAGTTTATATACTATTAGGGGTAATAGCATTTTTATATTATTATATTAATTATATAATAGTATATATACTATAAAAAATGCAAGGTTGTGAAATACAAGGTGGTTAGAGATGGAGAAAACTGGTAGATGGAAAGGGAATCAGGAAAAGCTTTATATGGAAGGTGCTGCTGAATTTTGGATAAAAGAAGAGATGGGCTCTATTAGATGGAATTGAAGTGGGAGTACATTCCAAGTTGGGGGTACAGCAGGGCAAAGACATGGGGATAACACACATAAAGCACTTTGCAGTCCTTAAAGTGATATGTCAATGCTAGCTAGGTAAATCTATGACTCTATGGTCTGCACTCCTGAGCCACGCAAGTGTTTATTCATTGATACAGATCAATCATATATTTATTTATTTATTTGGATTCAAATGTGTTCTCTTTTTAATAGTTGCATGACTATATATGCAAGCCACAGTTTATCTGAATGCCAATTGCCTTTTCATTATTTTTTTATTTTTTTATAAATTTATTTATTAAACTTCTTACATTCATTTTCACAAAATTTTGGGTTCTCCCCATTTGTCCTCTCCCCCCACCCCAATACACCAAGCATTCTAATTTCCCCTATCACCAATCTGCCCTCTCTTCTATCATCCCTCCCTTCCCTTGACCCCATTTTCTCTTTTGTCCTGTAGAGCCAGATAACTTTCTATTCCCCATTACCTGTATTTCTTATTTCCTAGTAGCAAGAACAATACTCAACAGTTGTTCCTAAAACTTTGAGTTCCAACTTCTTCCCATCCCTCCCTCCCCACCCATTCCCTTTGGGAAGGCAGGCAATTCAACATAGGCCATATCTGTGTAGTTTTGCAAATGGCTTCCATAATAGTCGTGTTGTGTAAGACTAACTATATTTCCCTCCTATCCTCCTCCCCATTGTTTCTATTCTCTCTTTTGATCCTGTCCCTCCCCGAATGTTGACTTCAAATTGCTCCCTTCCCCCATTGCCCTCCCTTCCATCATCCCTCCCTCCCTGCTTATCTCCTTCTCCCCCACTTTCCTGTGTTATAAGATAGGTTTTCATACCAAAATGAGTGTGCATTTTATTCCTTCCTTTAGCTGGATGTGATGAGAGTGAACTTCTTGTTTTTCTCTCAGCTCCCCTCTTTTTCCCTCCACTAAAAAGTCTCCTGCCTGCCTCTTCTATGAGGGATAATTTGCCCTATTCCATTTCTCCCTCTCTCCTCCCAATACATTTCTCTCTCACTGCTTAACTTCATTTTTTAAAGGTATGATCCCATCCTATTGAATTCACTCTGTGCTCTCTGTCTCTGTGTGTGCGTGCACATATCTATGTGTGTGTGTGTGTGTGTGTGTGTGTGTGTGTGTGTGACCCCACCAACTACCCAGATCCTGAAAAGTTTCAAAAGTTACAAATATTGTCTTTCCATGTAGGAATGTAAACAGTTTAACTTTGGTAAGTCCCTTATGACTTCTCTTTGCTGTTTACTTTTTCATGCTTCTTCTCATTCTTGTGTTTGAAAGTCAAATTTTCTTTTCAGCTCTGGTCTTTTCATCAAGAATGCTTGAAAGTCCTCTATTTCATTGAAAGACCGTGTTTTCCCCTGAAGTATTATACTCAGTTTTGCTGGGTAGGTGATTCTTGGTTTGAGTCCTAGTTCCTTTAACTTCTGGAATATCCTATTCCATGCCCTTCAATCCCTTATTGTAGAAGCTGGTAGATCTTGTGTTATCCTGATTTTATTTCCACAATACTGGAATTGTTTCTTTCTAGCTGCTTGCAATATTTTCTCCTTGACCTGGGAATTCTTGAATTTGGCCACAATGTTCCTAAGAGTTTCTCTTTTTGGGTCTCTTTCAGGCGGTGATCGGTGGATTCCTTGAATACTTATTTTGCCCTCTGTTTCTAGAATCTGAGGGCAGTTTTCCTTGATAATTTCATGAAAGATGATGTCTAGGCTCTTTTTTTGATCATGGCTTTCAGGTAGTCCCATAATTTTTAAATTGTCTCTCCTGGATCTATTTTCCAGGTCAGTTGTTTTTCCAATGAGATATTTCACATTCTCTTCCATGTTTTCATTCTTTTGGTTTTGTTGGGTGATTTCTTGGTTTCTCATAAAGTCACTAGCCTCCATCTGTTCCATTCTAATTTTGAGAGAACTATTTTCTTCAGTGAGCTTTTGAACCTCCTTTTCCATTTGGCTCATTCTGCTTTTGAAAGCATTCTTCTCCTCATTGGCATTTTGAACCTCTTTTGCCAATTGAGTGAGCCTATTTTTCAAGGTGTTATTTTCTTCAGCATTTTTTTGGGTCTCCTTTAGCAAGCTATTGGCTCATTTTCATGATTTTCTTGCATCACTCTCATTTCTCTTCCCAATTTTTCTTCTACCTCTCTTACTTGATTTTCAAAATCCTTTTTGAGCTCTTCCATTCCCTGGAACCATTGCATATTTATTTTGGAGGTTTTGGATGCAGAAGCCTTGACTTTTATGTCTTCCCCTGATGGTAAACATTGTTCTTTCTCATCTGAAATGATGGGAGAGAATACCTGTTCACCAAGAAAGTAACCTTCTATAGTCTTACTTTTCTCCCTTTTGGGGGCTTTTCCCTAACCAGTTACTTGACTTTTCAGTCCTTTGTCAAGAGTAGGGTATACTCTGGGGACCTGTAAGTTCTCAGTTCCTTCAAGGTGGCACAATCAAGGGAGAGGAATTTACTCCCTGGCCTGGCTCACTGCTGAGATTCAGATCAGCTGCTCATTCCCCCAGAAGCTGAACTCTAACAATGGAAGCTGGCTGCTGGCTGCTTCCTGCAGCCACAGCCACCATAGTCCCCACTGCTGCTGCCTCTGCCACTGCCACCTAAGGCTGGGGCTAGGGGAGGACCCTGCTCCCTTCTTGCTAAGTTGGTAAAGCCCTCTCACTGACCTTTAAAGCTGCCTTTGGTTGAGGGATCTGTGAACCGCTACTGCTGCTGCTACAGATTCCACCCCCAAGGCTTGCTCTGGTCCTGCCCTTCCTGGTGTCATGTGACCCAGGCTAGGCTATACTCCACTCTGTGTCTAAGTCTGGTGTGAAAGATCTTTCCAGTCAGCCTTTCAGGTCACCCTGGGCTAGAAATCTCCTCCACTCCATCATTCTGTGGTTTCTGCTGCTCTAGGATTTGTTGAGAGTCTTTCTTTACAGGTATTTTATGACCTGGGCAGGGGCGGGGGAAGAGCTAGAGAATGTGCATCTTTCTATTCTGCCATCTTGGCTGCCTCGTATGATTCTTTTTAGCAGATCTGGTTCATTTGCCCAACTATGCATGAATCAGGATGACTTGAAAGAGATCCCTCAAGATTATACCCCATGCTGTGCGATAGGAAATAAAGAACAGGCAGATTTCAGAAAAAACCTGAAAAGACTTTATGAACTGATGCAAAGTGAAATGAATAGAACTAGAAAACATTGTACCTAGTAACAACAAGATTGTGCAATGAATGACTTAGTTCTTTTTAGCAATACAGTGATCCAAGACAATTACAAAGGACTCATGATGGAAAATGCTATCCACATTCAGAGAAAGAACTGATGGACCCTAAATGCAGATCAAAGCATATTATTTTCACTTGCTTTATATTTTGTACCTTTTCCCCTTTTGCCCTGTTCTTCTTTCACAACTGTGACTAAAATGGAAATATGTTTTACATGGTTGCACATATATAACCTATATCAAATTGCTTACTATTTTAGGAAGAAGGGAGGGAAAGGAGGGAAGGAGAAAAACTTGGAGCTCAAAATCCTATAAGAATAAATGCCAAACTCAATGCATCCAAAATTCGGAGGGATGTAGTAAATTGGGAAAAAAATTTTATGGCTAAGCTCGGGGATAAAGACCTCATTTCTAGAATATATAGAGAACTGACTCAAATATATAACCATACAAGTCATTCCCCAATTGATAAATGGTCAAAGGATATGAACGGGCAATTTTCAGGGGAAGAAATTAAAGATATCTATAATCATATGAAAAAGTGCTCTAAATCACTATTGATTAGAGAGATGCAAATCAAAACAACTCTGAGGTACCACATCACACCTATAAGATGGCAAACATGACAGAACAAGAAAATGATAAATGCTGGAGAGGATGTGGGAGAGTTGGAACACTAATTCATTGTTGGTGGAGCTGTGAGATCATCCAACCCTTCTGCAGAACGGTTTGGAACTATGCCCAAAGGGCTACAAAAATGTGCATACCCTTTGACTCAGAAATATCGCTACTAGGATTGTATCCCCAAGAGATTATAAAAACGGGAAAGAGTCCCACATGTACAAAAATATTTATAGCAGCACTCTTTGTGGTAGCCAAAAATTGGAAGGCAAGGGGATGCCCATCAATTGGGGAATGGCTGAATAAATTATGGTATATGAATATAATGGAGTACTATTGTGCCATAAGAAATGATGAACAAGAAGACTTCAGGGAGGCCTGGAAGGACTTATATGATCTGATGTTGAGCGAAAGGAGCAGAACCAGGAGAGCTTTGTGCACAGCAATGATCACAGTGTGCAAGAGTTTTTTCTGGTAGACTTGGAACTTTGAAATAACACAAGAACTTACTGAGAAAAAAAAAATCCCAGTGTCGGTCTTCTAAGGCAAAATGCCTTCCACACTCAGAGAAAGAAATATGGAAGTCATTCGCAGAATGTAGCAGATCATGTTTGTGTGTGGGTGGGTTTCAGTGTATTATGTTTTGATGTTATATTATTTCTTCCATTTATTTTAGTGAGACTACATAGCGTGACTATAGTGAAAATGTGCTCAATAGGAAAGTATATGTAGAACCTATACAGAATTATATGCTGTCATGGGGAGGGAGGGGAGTAGTGGGGGGAAGGTATAGGGGGGATAAAATCTTAATTTTAAGGAAGTGATTGTAGAACATTAAAAAAAATAAAAAATAAAAAAAGAATGAGAAAAAGAATAAATGCTAAAAATTGTTTTTGCATATAATTGGGAAAAAAGTCTATTAAAAAATATTATACCACATAAGTAGGGTCATCTATGATCACATGAACTATAGGTCTATATGAATTCTCCTGACATTCCAGCAACTTCAAGTGTTTTCCCCCTTTCAGGGGTAAGATGTTTGAAATGGAGAACCAGAATTAGCCTCTTGCAGAGGGTGGTATCTGAGCATGCAGAATATCCATCCCTTAGTCTTACTATTTGACCCGCCTACCTCCTTTTCTGCTCAGTGGTACTAAGTGAGATGACAGAATATGACATCATTCTTTTGGCTTATTTATTTAAGGTGTATCACATCAAAAGTCTGGAAAGGAAGAGGCTAAGTAGAAATTTAAACATATATATTAATGACTACCTTGGTGAGTTTTATATAGTTTAGAGGAAAGAGCACTGGAATTAGAATCAGGAGACTTGAGTTTAAGTCATGAGTCACAGATTTAGAGAAAGAAAAGACCTTAGAGACCGTCTAATCTGACTCCTTCCTTTCACTGATGAGGGACCTGACTCCTATGAAAGTGATCCAAGGTCACACTAGTAATAAGTGACAGAGTCAGGATTTGAATTCAAATCCAGTGTTCTTTTAACTGTTCCATAATATCTCTTATGAGCTGTGTGATTTTATAAAACAAATTACATGCAAATCTAGTCCATATTTACAGAACTTCTGGTTTTGTTACTAAATATTAAATTAAAACAATTATAAAATATCAATATAAACCTAATGTTTAATTTTTGAAAAACCCAGCCATTTCATGTAAAAAAAGTAATTTTATATAGATCTGAGTTAAGCCAGTCAATATTTCATAGACAGAATGATGAGTCTACTGAATTTTTCACTTTTTTGTCAGTGTTAGCACCATGTAAGCACAATGATGTGGTACGGCACCATTTACTCAGACCCCAGTCCTACAATGTTCACTAGGTACTCTTTTTCTATTTTTTTTTTTTGCACAGAGATCTATTTTATTAAAATCAAAGTCAATGATATGGGATTTTATATAAGCATGGGATTAAGGTGTGAAATATTACTTAAATATCCAATAACAAGGCAGTTCAATATCTTCATCTGATAAATATGGATAATAATATATAGTAGATAGAAAATTAGACCTGGAGTCAGGAAGACATAGGTTCCTGTTTTGAAGGCATAGTGTGACCGTAGGTATGTCAATCTCTTGCTGCCCCAGGCAACTCTCAGACTACAGATTATAGAGGATAGTGCCTGTCAGCTTCAGTGGAATGAATTTCCTTGTTAGGAAAATTTCCCACATGGAGGTAATCATAGGTGCAGGAAATCATAGGGGTATGTAGGTCTATCATTTGAGAATGATATTCGCATTAGTTTCCAGAAAAGTAATTTACAAACCTTAAAGCACTATACCTAGACCCATGAGCAATTACAATAAGACAAAATTATTTTTATTTGGCAAAGAATTCCAGCTCTGTGGAGGAGCAGAAGCCAAAACCTGCTGATGGCTCAGGCTCAAATTTAGGACTGGCATCTGTATTGCCACTCAATCACAAGCAAACAACTTTAGAAACTTTGCAAACAGGCGCTATTATTGTCATCTAACCTTCCAAAGGCTCTGGTTTCAATAGTGCTCCAAGGACAGGAACAACCAGTGAATTTTGCTGATTTAACCTCTTGCATACAAAGAAGGCTGATTTTGTCTCTGCTTTCCTTCAGCCCTGTTTTTTATTTCCATAGTTCTAATCCTAATTATATCTCTCTCCAGGTAAAAACAGTATTTTAAAACATTCTTAAATACAGAATTCCCTTTCATTTCATCCTTCCCCCAATTCTAAACTGAGCCAATTTCTGTTCTTGATCGGAACAGAAAAAGTCTTTCAGCTGAGTAGTGAGTCCCGAGACCTTACTTTCACATCACTGGCTCTAATCTGCACAACTGGCCTGTTCTTTTTTGCAAAGTGTAAAGTTCAGATATTTTACACTACCCCCATCGCCTTTTCCTACAGACCCTCAAAGCTGGATGGACCCAGCTTAAGTGGTTTGGTACAAGTGGCCTGGGAAGGAGACAGGAAGTCTGGGAATGACTGAGGGCAAATTTAGGGTTGAGTTGTTTACATGAAGGGAAAGCATTAGATTCAAGTGCTCTGACACAGTAGGTTTAATTGGGATTTCCAGCTCACAGCGTTGCCCGAAAGGCTTGGTGGTGTACCCAGCATGTTCCCCAAGCTGATGGACCCCATCCAAAAGCATATTAGTAATGTAATGATAATAGCATTGGTAGGAATGCATTTGCCTTGTGTCTTACAAATGTAATCAAAAACATTGAAACAAAACAGGTTTGGAAGGGAGAACACTGCCAATGTTATTACACCAAACTAGATACCATAGTGAGTGGCTACAGTGGAGTAAGGAGTAAAAGTCATGGCTTCAGATGTCTGTAAAATTGTTCAAAGTTCTGCCAACATGGGAGGTGAGTTAGAAGCCCTAAAGCAAAGGAGGTACATTTCACCTCATAGTAATCACTGAGAGTTGTTGAGGTGAAATCCATGTCTGGAACATGGCTGTGGATGGCTGTATCTTATTCAAAAGAAACAGGACAGGTAAAAGCAGGTAGAGGAAAGCTAGTATTATGCATAAGAAGGTATTTGATAGAGGAAGAAACAGAATCAATTATATCATCTGAGTACAATACTTAGACATTGTGTTTCTGTTCTAGGGCTTATAATCGATCTTCCAAACTCGTCTATTTTCTCTTTCTGTCCAATTATACTCAGACAGCAGTATACAGCCTGTACAAGGGAAATGAGGTGCATCTTGAAAATCAAATACAAATACATATAAAGAAATTTCTGGGGAGAGAGCATAGGTCTAATATGAAGGGCAGTTTGTTAACAATAAAAGAATATGTTTACGTGTATGTGTGGAGGAAGGAGGTTCAGAGGTCATAGGGGAAGGACAGAGAAAGGAGAAGCAGAGATATAGGAAGAACAGGGCAGACATGGTTGGATATGAGGGACCAGAGAATGGTAGCTACAAAGAGAGCCTAGGCCTAGGCAAGCTACGCCTCAGTCCAATCTAGACTGGAAGAAGTGTCTCCTCTTCAACATACCCAGCAAGAAGTCTAGTAGCCTGTGCCTGAAACCCCCAGTGAGGAGGAACCAACCATTTTTCAAGGCAGCCTATTCTTTTGTTGAATAGCTCAAATTCTTAGGAGGTTTTTTCTGATATCAAACCTCAATTTGCCTTTTGCTAATGGCCTCCCATAGCTTATAGTTGTACCACCCGGAGCCAAATACTTCCTCTTCCCCAAGCCTTCTTCTTTTCAAGCTCCTGACCCCTTGTGGTGAATTTGTGAGAGGATCTAGCTAGATGAATGCTTTACCAGTTGGACAGGTGGATGGATTTGCAAGCTACATCATTGATGAGAATACCCACAGGAATGGATCACAGATCCAAAGGAATCTATGACACAAAAAAGTGAAAAGCCTCTGGATAGAGGATGGAATGTCAGACTTAAAGACAGGAAGACGCAGGATCAAATCAGCCCTCCTACACTTACTGGCTGTGTGACCCTGGGCAAGTCACTTCATAGAGATAAATTTAGCACTCATTTCATACTATTGTTGTAACTATCAAACGATATCAGATGTCAAGTATTTTGTAAAGCTAAAAGCTCTGTCTAAAGGAATATAAATTGTGATTGCTTATATATTGCAAGGTACCTTGGGGGCTAGGTTATTTTTTTCTTTCTTCCTATTTATTTTTTCTATCCTTTTTGCTCTCAAAAAAAACTGGGATAATTAACTCTTTTGTGTCATATAGTTTTCATTATGATTTCTTGAAATATAGCTCTGAAAAATTAGGCTTTTATAAAATCTATTATAATCCAAATGGAGCTGCTTGATTATGCTGTTAAACCCAAATCACTCTGGCTTTCCCTAATTGGTCAATAATAAGTCCCAGCCCAAGCCTCACTTGCTCATTGTTTGGATTTTGATGGCTCAGGGTAAGGGTGAATGGCAGCTGCTTCTGTTCTAGACAGAATCTCTAAGGGTCTTCCCCTCCCAGACTGATTCATTTGGGAAGCAAACTAGCCTGTCTTTTGCTTCAATTCTCACCTACCCTTTTAAGTGCTGAATGGATGGTGCCTGAGACCAAAAAAGACCTTAGCTTTAAAAGACCAAGGTCTCCTACTGCGTCCTGGGCCATCACCAGGGGTCTTGACTATGTTTTGCCCATGGACTCTAATGACTCTGAAGGAGAAAAGGAGACTGATGACTTTGCCTAGCTGTGCCTCACTTAAATCCAACTCACTTCGAAGTCAAGACATCATCCTCCTGATACCACTGATCCTCTCTGAGAACCAAGGATGAGCGACAGCAATATAAATCCCAGTAATTGTAGTTATAATTATTGATATATTTAAATTATTAAAATTTGAAAATATCATTTGTGTGCAACTATTTCATAAATATATTCACTAAAAATTTTTATTAACCCTTTAGCTATAAGACTCTAGGATAGCTTTATTTTATATTCCTCAATGTTTTTTCTCTTTGGAAATTCTTTAATAGCTTGCTCACTTTATGAAAGTGAATTCTTTAAAACCTCTTTTCCTTGTATTGCTAATGTGTATGTTTTATGTTTTTGAAGGTAATTATTTCTTTCAAGCTCTTGTCTTTGATAGCATATAATAACATATATGGTCCTAGTTCCTTTGCCTTCTGGAATATCCTATTCCACGCCCTTTGATCCCTTAATGTAGAAGCTGCTAGATCTTGAATTATCCTGATTGTATTTCCACAGTACTGGAATTGTTTCTTTCTAGCTGCTTGCAAGATTTTTTCCTTGAGCTGGGAGTTCTGGAATTTGGCCACAATGTTCCTAGGAGTTTCTCTTTTTGGATCTCTTTCAGGTGGTGATCGATGGATTCTTTCAATACTTATTTTGCCCTCTGGTTCTAGAATGTCAGGGCAGTTTTCCTTGATAATTTCATGGAAGATGATGTCTAGGCTCTTTTTTTGATTATGATTTTCAGGTAGTCCCATAATTTTTAAATTGTCTCTCCTCGATCTATTTTCCAGGTCAGTTGTTTTTCCCATGAGATATTTCACATTCTCTTCCATTTTTTCGTTCTTTTGGTTTTGTTTGGTGATTTCTTGGTTTCTCATAAAGTCATTAGACTCCATCTGTTCCATTCTAATTTTGAGAGAACTATTAAATTCAGTGAGCTTTTGAGCCTCTTTTTCCATTTGGCTCATTCTGCTTTTGAAAGCATTCTTCTCCTCATTGGCTTTTTGAACCTCCTTTGCCAATTGAGTGAGCCTATTTTTCAAGGTGTTAATTTCCTCGGCATTTTTTTGGGTCTCCTTTACCAAGGTATTGACCCGTTTTTCATACTTTTCTTGCATCTCTGTCATTTCTCTTGCCAGTTTTTCCTCCACCTGTCTAACTTGCTTTTCAAACCAAGAATCACCTACCCAGCTAAACTGAGTATAATACTTCAAGGGAAAATATGGTCTTTCAATGAAACAGAGGACTTTCAATCATTCTTAATGAAAAGACCAGAGCTGAAAAGAAAATTTGACTTTCAAACACAAGAATGAGAAGAAGCATGAAAAAGGAAACAGCAAAAAGAAGTCTTAAGGGACTTACCAGAAGTGAACTGTTTACATTCATACAGGGAAAGACAATATTTCTAACTCTTAAAACTTTTCAGTATCTGGGTAGTTGGTGGGACCACACGTACACATGTACACGCATGCACACACATACACACATGTACACACATACAGAGATAGAGAGCACAGATTGAACTGAATAGGATGGGACCATTAAAAGAAATTAAGGTAAATGGTGAGAGAGAAATGTAGTGGGAGGAAAGAGGGGAAATGGAAGGGGGTAACTATATGTCATTTAAGAGGCAGGTAGGAGTTTTTTCTTAGTGGAGGGAAAAAGAGGAGAGCTGAGAAAAAAAAAATAATAAGAAGTTTACCCTCATCATATTTGACTAAACGGAGGAGTGAAATGCACACTCATTTTGGTATGAAAACCTATCTCACAGTATAAGAAAGTGGGGGAGAAGGAGATATTGCAAGGGGGGAGAATGATGGAAGGGAGGGCAAAGGGAGGAGGGAGCAATTTGAAGTCAACACTTGGGGAGGGACAGGATCAAAAGACAGAAGAGAAACAACGAGGGGCAGGTTAGGAGGGATGGTAATCCAGTTAGTCTTACACAACACGACTATCAGGGAGGTCATTTGAAAAACTACACAGATATGGCCTATATTGAATTGCCTGCCGTCCCAAAAGGAATAGGTGGGGAGGGAGGGATGGGGAGAATTTGGAACTCAAAGTTTTAGGAACAACTGTTTAGTATTGTTGTTGCAACTAGGAAAGAAGACATACAGTTAATGAGGAATAGAAAGTCATCTGGCCCTACAGGAGAAAAGAGAAGATGGAGACAAGAGAAGGGAGGGATGACAGAAGAGAGGGCAGATTGGAGATAGGGAAAATTAGATTGCTTGGGGTATTTGGGTGGGGGGAGGGGATAAAAGGGGAGAAAATTTGGAACCCAAAAATTTGTGAAAATGAATGTAAAAAATTAAATAAATAAATAAATTTTAAAAAATAATAACATATATAGATTCTGATAATTATTTTTATTTCTCTGTGATGAATTCACCTTGTTCATTTTTTTAAATTTTGGTCATTTGTTTTTCTTTTCTCTTTTGAAAAGGTTAGTTAAAGGTTTATTGATCATGTTCATTTTTCTCCTCAAAGAACCCACTTTCGGCCTTGTTTAACAGTTCCATTGTCTTTTATTTTCCATTTTATCTATCCATCATCTAATTGGCAAATCTCTACTTCTACGCCTTTTTGGGGTTTCTTTGTCCATGTTAGTTTTTAAAATTGTACACTCGGTTCGTTATCCTCTTTTTCTATGCTGTTAATTTTTGGAGAATAATCTTCTGAGGATTACTTTAGCTTTATCTCCCAAATTTTGCAATGTTGCCTGATAACTATAATTTTCTTTCACATATTTCTAATTGTTTATGATTTGTCCTTCCAACATCAATCCCACAATTAATCAACTAGCATTTGTTGCATATCTCCCATACGTCAACACACTATGCTAAGTGCTAGGGATACAAAGAAAGGCAAAAACAGCCCTGCTCTTAAGGAGCTTCAAGATGAATATAAAAGTCATTATTATTGCTGTTATTACCACAGTTTAATGGGAGGTGGTGGCGGTAGAGTAATCTCAGAGGCAACTGGAGTACTACAGGAGAATGAGGAAAGGCTACTTTCCAAAGGTAGCATTTGATCTAAGTCTTGAAGGAACTCAAGGAAGCCAGTAGGTAGCAGTGAGGAGGGAGAGTATTTCAGGCATGGGGGACAGTCAGTGAAAAAGCAGACAGTTGGGAGATGGGGTGCCATGTTCAAGGAACAGCAAATAGGCCAGTATTAGGGGACATGGAGGGGAACAAAGTGTAAGAAGACTGGACAGGGAGGAAGAAGTCGGATTGTGAAGGGCTTTAAAAGCCAAACAGGATTTGATGTTTGATTCTGGAGTTAATAAGGAACCATTGGAGTTTACTGAGTAGGGAGATGACATGGTTAGATATGCACCTTAGGAAGATCACTTTGGCACGTAAGTGAAGGATGGACTGGAATTTGGGGGTGAAAAGTATCAACTGTATGAGCAGAGAGAAGGGTACATATACATGAGAACAACAAGACTTAGCAATAGATTGGATGTGTAGGGCTGTTTAAATGTGGAGCAGAGAATGACACTAAAGTTGTCAACCTGGATGATGACGAGGTTGGTGGTGCGCTTGAGAGTAATACAGAAGCTGGGAAGAGAGGAGAGCTTGAGAAGAAAGATGATGAGCTCCATTTTGGAAATTTTGAATTTGAGATATCCATGGGACATCCAGTTTAAGAAGCTAACATAGGTATTTAGTAGTATGAGACAAGAAGTCAGGAGAGAGGTTAGGGTTCAATAAATACATTTGAGGATCATCTGCCAATAGAGAGACCAGTTGAACTCAGGAGAGTTGATGAGGTCAACCAAGAGAGGTAGTAGAGAGCAAGGAGAGAAGAAGGGCCAGGACAGCATCTTGTTAATGGGTATAACCTGGAGGAAGATTCAGTAGATTCCTGAGAAGGAGCACTCAGGCATAAAGGAGAAGAACCGGAAGAGAGCAGCGCCATGGAAATCAAAAGGAGAGGGCATGTAGGAGAACAGGGTGATTAGGAACGTCAGATACTGAGGAGAGGCCAAGAAGGATAAAAACTGAGAAAAGGCCATTAGATTTGGCAGTTAAGAGATGGTAACTTTGGAGGGAGTATAATAGTGCTGATGGGTCATAGTTTACGGCTTGAATAAATATTAATATGTGCCTTTGAGTCTTTTTTAAGCATTTCTTTTGTGGAGAAAATAAAAGGCTGTCTTATAACCTGACAGCTACTGCTTTGTACATTAAATTGCCTTTCTAGAAAGAACCATATTAATTCCTTTTGGGAAGACCCTAGACATGAGCCGAATGAAGTTTGTTTGAGATATTTTCCTCTTAGATTGGGACATAATAAGCCAGAGAGTGTGAGAAGAAGCCTGACTGTTCCCTTCTCCTTTCTTTGGGTCCTGGCTCTCCCAAGGCTAAACCTGATCTGTTAGAGAGTGGGAGTCACACTTGGCAGAGAACCCTCTGTGCTGTGGGCAAACAGTCAAACAGTGAGTTTTTGCAAGACAATATTCTATTTAGTTCCAGTGGCAATGGTTGTCTTCTGTGGGAACATCTCAAATGCTTTTCTTCTATTAAGGTCTACATTTTTCATTGATGGTTAGGTTCTGCTTTAAAAGCAACTATTATGAATTATGACTTGAATGTCTTTGCTTTTTAGAATATCCTGTTCCAATCTTTTATTTCTCATGGTTTCAGAGTAATAATAAAAATTTCTTAATTTAATCTCGTACCGAAATTCTGAAATTGCATTATTGTATATCTTGGAGTTATAAATTTTTTCTTTGGTGGTAGTCTGTGAAAATTTGATTAATTAATACTTTACAGCTTGTATTCAAATGTTGCATGCAATTTTCTTGTATTATTTTCTGTAACATAGTATCAATAGTTTTGAATTGATCACATTCTTATTGCAGCTTCAATATGAGTTCACAGTCAAGAAAGTTAATGTACATTAAGAAGGCTGTACTGTCCAGAAAATGGGAGATGTTGGCTTGCTATTTTCGTATCTGGAAAATTATGGTCATTTCAGATTACTACAAAGGATCATCGATCAATTAGAGCTCATTCAAAGAGGGGCAATCAATATGAAGCTAGGCAGCACAGTGGATGGAGTACTGAATCTGGAGTCAGGAAGACTTCTCTTTGTGAGTTCAAATCTAGCCTCAGATACTCACTAGCAAGTAGCTTAACCCTGTCTGCCTCAGTTTCCTCATCTGGAGAAGGAAATCCTTCCAGTATCTTTGCCAAGAAAATTCCAAATGGAGTCACGAAGAGTCAGACATGACAGAAACAAATGAACAGCAACAGATAGCATGCTTCATGAGAGTCAGTTGAAAGAACTAGGATTGTTTATTCTGGAGAAGTGAACACTTGGGGTGGGGACATGATTTTTGTCAAAGCAGAAGCAATGCTTAACTTGGTGTCAAGAAGATACATGTTCAAATTGCACTTTCTGACATTTTCTACCTCTGTGTCCATAGGCAAATTGCTTAATGCCTCTGAAAAATAGTTTCCTCATCCATCAAGTGAGGATGCTTGTAGACAATACTTCACAGAATTGTTATGAGTCTCTCAGGAAATAATGTTCAATCAATAAGTCCTAAGCACTTTGCTAAGCACTGAGAATACCAAGAAGGGCAAAAAGTTCCTGCCCTCAAGAAGCTTCTAGTTTAGTGGGAAAACAACATGCAAATAAGTAGGTACAAATAAGGTACAGATAGGATATAGGAACTAATTGGTAGAGGTAAAGGCACATGTGTATAAAGTACTTTGTGAACTTTAAAGCATTGTACAAATGTGTCATTATTATTCTTCAAATGCCAGAAAGTCTGTCATATGGAAGAAGGATTAGCCTTGGCCCCAGAGGGCAAAGCTAGGACCAATGGGTAGAAGTTACAAGGAGGTAGATTCCATCTCCATGTAAGGAAAACTTTCCTAGCAATGAGCCTTGTTCCCAAGTGGAATGAGCTGTCTTAGGGAGAGGGCACTTAAAGTCATCCAGTCGAGACTGGGTGATCCCTTATGAGTGTTCGGATTCAGACTGAGATGGAGATTGGATTAGATTGTTCATGAAGCGGGACAGTCTATCACTCTGACTGGTGTAGGGCAGCAGGAAAAGAACCAAAACATCAAGGAGCAAGATTTCTTTGGGTTTGCTCTGCAGAAACCGGCTTCCCATGGCTGCTCTACAACCACTGTTAAATTAGCCACCAGGGGGCGTGATTGGAATGTAAGAGAAACCGAAAGCCTGCTGACAAGGGGGAAAAGTCATGTCATTATCTTAATATTGCAGACTGAAAAGGATCTCAGAGCTAATCCGTCCCAGGCCCCTCGTTTTACACATGAGGAAACTGTGGCCTAGAGAACTAAAGTGACTTATCAAAGGTCAACTAAGGAATAACAGTGTTAAGATTTGAATCTGTGCCCTGGACTCAACCCAGAACTTTGCCAGCTACTCCATGATTAAAGAGATAGATTTCATTAAAGACATATTTCCCAGGTCAGAGTGATCACTCTGATCTTGGGATGCAGGAGGAGTGTAGCAAAGTAAGGCTGAAAAAGGTTCCAAGAGATTTTTGAGACTCAGACACCAAGGATATTTTCCCTTTGTCATTTATTTCTTGATCCCAAAGAGCAGTGTATATTTCCAAAATGTCAGAAGGCATTTCATTGATTACAAATACCATGGCAACCATGGAGATTTTTTTTTTAAACACAAGCTGGCTGTCACAGAGTTTTCAGAATAGAGAGCAAATAGGAAGATTCATCATGAATATTCAGGTCCCATCTTCCAAGGGCTGGGGAAACTCAAAAAATATTAACCACTCAAGGTAAATTGTAAGTAGAGACACTTGAGAGAATCACACAATATCAAAGCTGGAAGAAAGTTAAGAGATTATCCAAGCTAATTCTCATGTTAGATGAAAAACTGAGAAATTAGAGATGAGGAAGCTAAAGTAACAGAATATATGATGATGAGGGCATTTTAAAGAAAATCTGATAGTGTATCATGGAGGCAATGTGGACAAAGTGCTAGATTTTGGGTCAGGAGACCTAAATTCTAATCCAACCCCAGACACGTACTAGCTGTGTGATCCTGGGTTAGTCACTTAACCTCTGCCTCAATCTCTTTATCTGCAAAATCAGGTTAATAATTGCACCTGTCTCCCATGACTGCTGTGAAGAAAAAATGAGATAATATTTATAAAATTTTTAGCACAGTGCCTGGCACATAGAGAGTGTTCAAGAAATGTGCCATCATCATTATCGTCATCATCATTACATCGTCATCATTTATGTGACCCTAGGCAAATAGCTTAGTCTCCTTGGGGCTCCATTTCTACATCTATAAAATGAGGGGATCAGAATAGATGATGTTTGAAGTCTTTCAGCTCTGGAGCTCTAATCATGTCATTTACCCTCTTTAAGCCTTATTTTACTCATCTGTAGTATGGCGCGGGGTAGAGCAGCTAGGTGGCACATTGGAGTCAGGAAGACTCATCTTTGTGAGTTCAAATCTGGTCTCAGACAATTCCTAACTGTGTGGCCTTGGGCAAATCACTTCACTTTGTTTGCCTCAGTTTCCTCAACTGTAAAATGAACTGAGAAGAACATGGCAAGACACCCTAGTATCTCTGCCAAGAAAACCCCAAATAGGGTTGTGTAGAGTCAGACATGACTGAAACAACTGAACAAATTTCAAATCCAGCCTCAGACACTTGCTAGCTATGTGACTCTGCATAAGTCACTTAATTTCTCACTGCTTCAGTTTCCTCAGCTGTAAGTTGGGGATAATAAGAGGACCTACCTCACTGGGGCATCATGAGAATCAAATGAGATGATATTTATAAAGCACTTAGCACAGTTCCTAGCACATAGTAGGTACTTAGTTGGTGCTTGTTCCCTTTTCTTTCCAAAATGACATATAAAACAAACATGATATTTAGGTATGACATGATATAAGTTCTTTATAGGAACAGTTTTTAAACTGGGACTATAAAATCTTCCTTGACTGTCTGCTCCTCTTCTCTCTACCTATACTTCCAAATATTCTTATATTTTTAATTTTGCAACAGCCTTTAAATCTTGGTCATAAGGTATTTCAATCAACATGGTGACTGAGTAGAGTTCATGGCATTCATTGAAGTGGCCCAGTTTGTGAAGTGACGGAGTGGGGATGGAGGGCTGGGGTCAAGCAGCTAGTCAGTAAACATGTATTAAGCACCTTCTACATTCTAGGCACTGTGCTAGGCCCTGGGGATACAAACAGGAAAAAGAAAGATCCTGCCTTTATCAACCAGATTGACTGTGGATGGCTGTAGCCAAACAGAGCCGGCTAGAGACAGACGTGTGAGGAATCAACAGAAGTTTAATTTCAAAGTGAGGGAAATGGCTTACAAGCAGGGATGGGGATCTAGACACATGTGCCTCAGTATGGGGAGATCTCAATACTTAGACCAATGGCTATGCAGGGAGCCGTAGCCCTGATGATGAGGGGTAAAAGCAAAAATGAGACAGATTTGATTCATAGCAGGGCTTTGTGACTGGAATGTGGGTACTTATCCGAGTTTGAGCTCAGAGAACACCTGCTGCTGGTCAAAGCAATACAGTAATTATGTGATTTTGCCAGAGAGTGAGATTGTCCTGAGGGTAAGTGCAAAGGATTGTTGTTATGCCAAGCTCAGGGTGCAGCCTGCTTGCTGAGAAAATAGGGTCTTCTAATATCTTGATACCTTCAAAGATCTTACAATCTACTGAGGGAAGATGATCTATAGAAGGAAATTAAAAAGCTGAAGGGCATTTTGGAGAAGTCCAGAGGAGGGAATTCTGAGAGGAAAATGAGATGACCAGGCCAGGCTCCCTTCCCCCTGAAATGGAAGCTGGGGAGGAATTCTCCACTCCACCCTCTCTATTCAGAGAAGTCCTGGAGCAAAGGGTACTGAGTAGGTGTGAGTACCAAGGCCAAAGTGAGGTGGGGTTTGTATCCATGATGTTCCTTTGTAGGGAGAGGTCAGAATTTCAATTGGAACAAGCCAGGATTATAGCAAACAGACAAAACAAAACTGCACAGATGAGTCATGGGAGCTGAAATGGCCAGAGGCAGGAGGCTGTTTCTGAAACAGAAACAAGGGCAACATCAGGGATTGGAATTAGTTTGAGAGCGAGCTAGGGAGAAGGGAGGGTTTAGGGAGGCATTCTCCACTCCACCCTCTATTCAGAGAGATGCCAGGGGTAGAGAGTACTAATAAGTCCTGGGTACCAAAGGGAGGTCTGGAGTTAAGCCAAGACTAGCTGAATACTTGTGGCTCAGTGGAAAGAAATTGGGGCTCTGGAAACTGGGGGAGGCCCAAGTTTCAGATCTGGCTTTGGTTACTTACAGGCCAGGTACTAACCTCGAGCAAGTCACTTAACATATTTGGGACTGACCTTTCCCATCTGTAAAATGTTGGGGGCTGGGTTAAATGGCCCCTGAAGTTCTTTCATGATCCTATGGTTTGTATTAATAAAAATAGCTAGCATTTATATAGCTCTTTAAGGTTTGCAAAGCACTTTACAAACATCCCCCCATTTTATCCTCATGACAACACTGAGAAGCAGGTGCTGTTATTATCCCCATTTTACAGATGAGGAAATTGAGGCAGGCAGAGATTAAGCAATTTTCCCAGGGTCACAGAGCTGATATGTGTCTGTGGCTGGGTTTAAACTCAAATCTTTCTGACTCCAGGCTCAGGCTACTATCCATCATGTCACCCAGGTTGTGCTAGTCTAAGAATTATTATAATTTGTAACAACTTCATTGCTCTGTGGATAATGGTTGAGTTTATGTGTGAGATGGGTCTCAGCCATTGGTTTCTGTTGAAGTCCCTTCCACTAGAGACCTTCTGTCTCTCTTTCCTTGTTCTCCATGGAGATAGCACAATCCGCTGAGCATTAGACACCTCAGTGACTGTTAAAAAACAAGGTACCACAGGCAAATGTGGGTTTTTTAGTGAATCTACATCATGTGGGTGAATGATCCTGCTCATGAGGCAAACATTTCCTCTCCCATGTGGCATATCAGGGCACATTGGAACCCTTGGAAGGCTGTGTTGATGTACTCTTCAGACAGTCATTTACAGAAGTTTCATCAGCATTAATGGACTTTCTTACTTTTTTCTCAATCACACAGCTCTAATTAGTTTAAAAATAGTCAACCAATCAGCCTGGGCCTTTACTCATTCTGGTTCCACAAGCCATTTTGGGAATTCTTCCAAAGAGAAGTATTTCATATGATGAAGAAGAACAAGCTATATTAAGCCATAGTAGAGTTTCAAAGTTGCAAATAGCCTCATCTAAGTAGCCTTGAGATTTGAAATAGAAAACATCTAGTGAAATAGCAGCACACATTTAGAAAGCATAAAAAAAAAGTCAACAACTTTTCCCGAAACTCAAATCGTTTATAGGAGACAGATATTTTAAAAGCATGGAATGAAGAGAAACATGTTGGAGATGATTAAAACCATCATTGATAGCTCTGTATCATGTGTCATTTTAAAGCATAGTTTGGTAGCACATACAAATGATCATGAGTATACCAAATGACATTTCTAAATATAACAATAAAACTAAATAATAAAATCATTAAATCACAGAGATGCAAAGCTCCCCTGCCCACTTAGATTATCCAAGCCAATTTCCATATGAAGAATGAATTCCTTCTATTTCATTGATAACAAGTTATCATCTGGTTTCTACTTGGGTACCATTGGTAATAGCAAACTCTTTAATCAATCAGAGAAGCCTGCTTTTTTTTTTTAATAGGTTTGATTTTTAGGAATTAAAGTCCTTAATTTATTTATTTATTTTTTTTGTGATAACTGACCTTGACAGATCATTTTATTTTATTTTTTTTCTCTATATCTCTTTTATTCATTCATTCATTCATTCATTCATTCATTTAACTTTTTACATTCATTTTCACAAAATTTTGGGTTCCAAATTTTTTTTTCCCCTTTTAACCCCTTCCCCCACCCCAATACCCCAAGCAATCTAATTTTCCCTATCTCCAATCTGCCCTCTCTTCTATCATCCCTCCCTTCTCTTGTCTCCATCTTCTCTTTTCTCCTGTAGAGCCAGATGACTTTCTATTCCTCATTAACTGTATGTCTTCTTTCCTAGTAGTAACAACAATACTAAACAATTGTTCCTAAAACTTTGAGTTCCAAATTCTCCCCATCCCTCCCTTCCCACCCATTCCCTTTGGGAAGGCAGGCAATTCAATATAGGCCATATCTGTGTAGTTTTACAAATGACTTCCCTGATAGTCGTGTTGTGTAAGACTAACTGAATTACCATCCCTCCTAACCTGCCCCTCATTGTTTCTCTTCTGTCTTTTGATCCTGTCCCTCCCCAAGTGTTGATAAAGTCCTTAATTTATTTAGAAAATAAAATGATATATCCAGTTCCACTGAGTTAGGAAAGCCTACATGGAGTCATGGTGATAGAGTAACTTTCTGTCATTTGAGGACCAGGCTGGCTAATTTCAGAGAGGTCCACAATGGCTTACATTCACCACAGGACGATGAATTTTTCAAGCACAGTAGCTCTTGAAGATCATCAGTTTTTGGTACCTGAAGATGTAGTTCATTTGGGTCTAGAGATATGATTTCATTAACTGCGTCTAGACATTCTCTTACTAGCTTTCTACTTCTTCCTTCTATGTTCTCCTCCCCCATTACTTTCAGTTGGAAGATTATTCTTCTTGATCAAGAAAACACAATTAGAGTTGAACAATGCTTCCTTTTCTGGACATAGTTAGCCTCGATGAGATAAGATTGAGGAGGAAGCTGATGGTGGTCTTAAAGTATGTGAAGGACCATTCCCTGAATGAGTGACTGGATTTATTCTTCTTGGCCCCTGAGAGCCAAGTGAGGAAAAGTGGGCAAAAGTTGCAAAGAAATAAATTTAAGCTTGATGTGAAGAATAACTTCTTAATAAGATGAACTGTCCAA
Organism: Bettongia penicillata ogilbyi; assembly: GCA_023548195.1. Taxonomy (NCBI): domain Eukaryota; kingdom Metazoa; phylum Chordata; class Mammalia; order Diprotodontia; family Potoroidae; genus Bettongia; species Bettongia penicillata. Next base: position 4,964,224 of record JAJHZJ010000017.1, read on the forward strand.
AAGGTGATGCAGTGGATAGAGCACTGGCCCTAGAGTCATGAGGACCTGAGTTCAAATATGATCTCAGACACCTGCTAGCTGTGTGACCCTGGGCAAGTTGCTTAACTCTTACTGCCTCTCAAAAACAAACGAACAACCCGCCCCCCCTTCAAAAATAATAACAGAAAAAGTAATTTCCACTACTACATAGCCTACAAGTATTCTGTTCGTGTTTAAAGACCCCCCCAAATTAGGGGGGCCACACTATCTCTTTAGCCCACCCATTCAATTTTTAAAAAAATAAGTCTAATTTCTACATAATTTTTCTTAAAATCAAACTTAAATTTGTCTCTTCACAGCTCCTACTCACTGCTTCCGGCTTGTTCCACTGGGACTAAGCAGAGGAAGTCAAATCTTTCTCCACTACAGCCCTTCAGACACTGGAAGTTAGCTACCTTGTCCCCCATCCTCACCCCATTGAGTTTTCTGCAGCCTAAGAATGCCCACTTCCTTTAATCATGTCTTTATTTGTAATAGACTGAGGGTCTTCATAATTCTGATTTCCATCCATGAACATCCTCTAGCCTATCCATGTCCTTTCCAAAAAGGGATACTCAAAATGCAACACAACATTCCAGACATGGTATGACCATGCAGAATACAGCAGAGCTAACCATCATCACCTAATTCCTGGAAACTAGGAAGCCTGAAGTCACATTATGTTTTTCTTTTTTTTTCTTTTTGGCTGCCACATCACATAATTGACTCATCTTGGGCTATTTCCCCCCACACCTTTTTCTTCCGTCCCATCTCTCACCTACCATATGTATCTGGGACTGGTAGGCAGCACTGGAGTGTGAAATTGATGGTTTTGAAAGGTAAGTGTCTGCAGGATTGCTCATCCTAAGAGACTGTGAGCCAAGACCCAAGTTTCTTGGTTCCCTAAAATGGTATTTTCAATCAGAAACTGGAGACAGAGCTTGGGTGATACAGTCCAATAAAGGAGATGGAATAATCATTGGGGAATTATGAAAAGACAGACACCTCCTCCATGGAACTGGGAAAGTGAGGTTGAACAATTAAATGATGAGACAGTTTAGGAAATGACAACTCTGTTGCAGAGAGGATTCCATATTTATATGAAGAGGGTAGCTATTGAGTTGGGCAGAGGCAAAACTACAAGAGTGGACCTGAAATAAGTGCAGAGGAGGAGAGTCTTTTAAGGTGAAGTCTCTCCATTCATTCATTCATTCATTCATTCATTCATTCATTCATTCATTCATTCATTCATTCATTCATTCATTCATTCATCTACAAATCCATTCAGTCAGCCAGCCAACTAACATATGTTGACTACATGCAGACCACTACAGTAAGTGGTGGAAGTGAGCATGGGGAAGTGTTTGAATGATTCCAGAGGAGAAAGTGAGTCTGGTGACTTTGCACAGCCCTCCCTCATTGTAATCAGTTCACTTGAATGTCATAGCATCACCTCCTTGATGTCATGGTCCTCCTCGAGAACAAAGGACAAACAGCAAGCAAGCAGTATCCTAAATATCAGTTCATATTGTTGATTCAGGGTGTGGCATTTGGATAAGCCCATGAGTTATAAGTAATTCAGTTATCTCAGGTTTTTTCTCCGTTCTTCTATTTGGGGGTCAGGCATAAGAACGTGATCATTCTTATATAGAGGTCACCTAGCCCTGGCCCCAGGGTTGTTGACATGTGTGACAGCACATTTCTCTGCATATACACACAACATACAAGATCATAGAAGAGCAAATGTGAAAGTGACCCTCAAGATCACCTAGCTCAACGCAAACAGAAGTCCAAGGTCATACAACATAGTCAGGGCTGAAGTCACGACTCAAACCCATCTTCCCTACTTAAACTTGGTGGGTTTTCTACTGTCTTTATCTAGTAGAAACAAACAAACTAAGAAAAAATCCTTGATGATAGGTTAATGCCACCATTCATATTCTTCCATAAGCATGTTGTGTTGTCTTTATATATTTTAATGAGAATTTCTCCTTCTCACCCATCTAGACATTTTATTCTTATTTCATTAGATTGGAACTTGGTGCCTTTCAAAGTTATCCTTGCTCTTTATGGCAGAAAGGCTCTGGTCCTTTTAAAAGGATGACAAGGGGGAGGTTGTAAATCATGTCTGAGAGGTCACTTGGTATTTTTACCCTTCCAGATACAGACATACAAATACCATAGGGACGAGTCATTGAGACCTCTCTGCTCCTTAGAGTCTTGTTTCTCCAAAAAAACATCTTACTGGAAAGGCAAAAACAACATCCACCTCCTCTTGGGTGATTTTAAGAGTCAGTTGATATGGGTTTTCTCCTGAGAAGATCTGTCATCTTAATACGAAGGCAAAAATAGAAACAACTTCTGTTGAATGGTTTTAAGAGTCAGATGATATGGGTTTGTTCTCTTGAAAAGGGATCTGTCCCTTCAGTCCCTTCCGTTCTCTGAGGCAGGGCTGTCTCAGGAGCAAGAAAGAACATTCATTCATTCCGTCTAGAAAATTTACAGAGCACTATTGTAGGTACTGAGAGTGTGGATGGGGATGAGAAATGGTTCTTACCCTCAAGGAGCTTACAATAAAATAAGAAAAATAAATCAAATACCCAGACAGCTATAATAGAGGTGTCAAACATGTGGCCCTCCATGGGCTACATGAGGCTCACAACATTCCCAAGTGAGGCTCAAACCAGGTTAAAACATAATTGGGAAGTATTTAACAAAAATATATAAAAATGGAATAAAAACAGATAATATTACATTTAAAACCAAGTCAATATATGACCTCTAGGGATCCTTATGTAGGTCTCCCATTTAAAGTTTGAATTTGATTATCACTGAACTATAATAAAAAAATAGAATTTGAAAAATGCCATAAGAGAAGTATAAACTTTGGGGCTTCTGAAGAGGGAAAGATCACATCCAGTTGAGGGGAATCAGTTGGAAAGAGTAAACTGTCTCGGGACTGAGAAGATCTGGGTTTGAATCCCACTTCTGATGTAACCTACCTGTGTGACCTTGCACAAGTCACTGAACTTCCTTGGGCTTTGGTGTTCTCATTAAAATGAGAATGTTGTACCATGTGACCTTTGAGACCCATCCTAGGTCTCCAGCTATGATTCTATGTCTTAGAATCTACTCCCTATCTAAAGTCTCCCTTCTGTAACATCTCAGGCTGGTAATTCATCCATCCTCCACTAGAAAACCTCCCATGGGAGAACCCTGTGCCTAATCTGAGCATCCCATTCCATTTTTGAACATATCTCGATGTTGTGAAGTTTTACCTTACATCAAGCCTCAGACTGACCTTCTGTAATATCTACTAATTGCTGAGGGAAGAGAGAGAATAAGTATTTATATGACACTAGAACATGCCAGCCTCATTTGAGCCTCACAGCAGCTCTGAGAAGTAAGTACCGTTATTTCCCCCATTTTACAGTTGAGGAAATTGAGGGAGAGACTGAGGTTAAGTGACTTGCCCAAAGTCACACAGCTAGTAAGTATCTGAGGCTAGATTTGAACTCAGATCTTTCTGACTCCAAACCCCAGAGATCTAATCATTGCACCATCAGCTGCCTCTAGGTTATCTTATTTTAAGAAATGACTAAATAAGAACTTCCCTCTGATTCATGCCTGACAAATGGTCTTTGCTCAAAGACCTCCAGTGAGAGGAAACCTATTAACTTGTGAGGTAGCCCATTCCACTTTTAGATGGCTTGGTGAGAAGTTTTTCATTACATTGAGACTAAATTTTTCTCTCCTCACCTTCCATCCAATGCTCCTAGTTCTATCCTTTGGGTTCAAGCAGAGCAAATCTAATCCTTCTTTTTATATAGTTTGTTGCTGTCAAGTCACTTTCCAGTCTCTCTGTGACTCCATTTGGGGTTTTCTTGTCAGAGATACTGCAGTGGTTTGCCATTTCCTTCTCCAACTCATTTCACAGATGAGAAAATTGAGGTAAACAGGATTAAGTGACTTGACCAGGGTAACACAGCTAGTAAGTAGTTGAGGCTGTTTGAACTCAGAAAGATGAGTTTTGCCCAGTCCAAGCCCAGTGCTCTATCCACTGTGCCACCTAGTTGTCCCTTCTTCAAGACAGTTATCCTATCCTCCATGAGTCTTGAGATATGTTCTGAAGATTGGACCATCTCCAGTTGCCCTGATCTGCATTTTGCCACTGGGCCTAGATACCTCCAGAGGAGAAAGTGAGACACTCTCTCACTTAAGTCCAATTCACTTGCAAATCATGTCATTGCCTCCCTAATGTCATGGATGAAGGATGAACCACCACAAGTATTAAGATAGATTTAGAACTGGACAGGACCTTAAGGGTCATCTAGCCCAATGCCTTCATTCTGAGGAAACAAACACATTAAGGAAACAAACACAAAAGGCTTTGCCCAAGGTGACAAGGATATTAAGTGGTAGAGTCCACAAGTGGGAAAGGATTATGACAGATAAAGATGAAAGAAGGCATTATAGGTCTGGAGAATGGCACACTCTCCATAATTATCAATAATTTCTTAGTCGAAAAATCTTATGTTAATGCATTGTTGGTGGAGTTGTAAACTGATCCAACCATTCTGGAGAGCAATTTGGAACTATGCCCAAAGGTCTATAAAACTGTGCATACCCTTTGACCCAGCAATACCACTTCTGGGTCTATATCCGAAAAAGATCATAAAAATGGGAAAAGGACCCACGTGTACAAAACTATTTGTAGCAGCTTTTTTGTGGCGGCCAAAAATTGGAAATTGAGGGGATGTCCATCAATTGGGGAATGACTGAACAAATTGTGATATATCAATATAATTGAATACTATAGTTCCATAAGAATTGATGAGCAGTCAGACATCAGAAAACCTGAAAAAATTTACATGAACTGATGCTGAATAAAGTAAGCAGAACCAGAACATTGTACATAGTAACGGAACATTGTATGATGATCAACTTTGATAGACTTAGCTCTTCTCAGCAATACAAGGATCTAAGACAATTCCAAAAGTCTCATGATGGACAATGCTGTCCACATCCAGAGAAAGAACTACGGAGTTTGAATGCAGATTAAGGCATACTATTCTCTCTCTCTCCATCCCTTTGTTTTTTCTTTCTCATGGCTTTTCCCTTTGGTTCTAATTTTCCTTTACAACACAACTAATATGGAAATATGTTTAATATCATTATACAAATATAACATATCAGATTGCACACCAAAGAAAAATCCTATGACTTTTTCTCAGTTCTCATTCTTTTCAACTTCTCTCTAGCATTTGACACCACCATTTGCTCTTCCAAGATATTGTTTCCTTCCTAGGATTTTATGCCTCCACTCTCTCTTGGTTTTCCTTCTATTTATCTGTTCCTTCTTAGTTTGTTTTGCTAGTTCATCATCCCTATCCCTCCCTCTAACTTTGGATGTATTCCAAGGTTTTATCTTCTCTTTTCTCTCTTGGGAACCTCATAATTTCCCATTCATTTAATATTCATATCTGTGCTGACGACTCCCAGATGTATAGATCTAGCCCCAGTCTCTCTCCTGACTTCTAGTCTTCCATCACTAGATGTTTACTGGGCATTTCAGATTGTAAGCATCCCTGATTCAACATGACCAAAATAAAATTCATTCTCCTTTCCTCCTGAACCCACCCTGTGTTTGAATTTGCCATGTCTCTGAGCACTGAAGAATTCAAGATCAGAGAGACACTAGGGTGAAGTAGTAACAGGCTCTCCTTGCTGGGTCCTGACATGGAATCTACTCCCTCTGATCCATTTCCTGATCCTGAAAGCCAAATCAATCATTGTAACAAGCAGTTTTAGATCTTTGCAAGCCTATAGAGGACATGAAACAGAAAAAAAAAATTGACCATAGGAATTTGTCTAATCCAAATCTCGAGTCCTTGCCCCATATTTTGAACGGGAACCAAGAACTGTATCCAGAGTTCCTGAACTTTTCATCTAGCCTAGTGACTGGCTCTTCTGAACATATGAGTCGGCCACCTGTTCATATTTTCCATCCTTCTTTGCCCTTTGGCAGGAGTGACCACAGTAAATGAGACAAACCAAACTGTGTCCACCTTTGAATTCCTGAGTTCAGAGGAGCCTATGAGCTTCCTGGGTCTGGAAAAGCTGGAATTATGTGCACATATCGTATTATTTAATTACATATTATACTGCTTTTATTTTCTTATGCTGAGTAAAACACTACATACAGCTGAACATGTTCTGTTTCCTCTTTTGAGAGGAGTTTCCATAATGCCAAGGTCACATTACTAGAGCTCAGTGGAATTTCACAAGGCCAAGAAAGAAGGCAGGGTTTTGCCAGGAGGAAGGGAGCTCAAAATTAACTTGACCAGGCAAGCCCATACTAACTTCCACCCTTTAGGCAGCTAGGTGGCATATAGGGTGTGGAGCTTGGAAGAAAGAATGCCTGAGTTTGAATCCTGCCTCAGACATTTACTAGCTGTGGAATGTCAAGCAGTTATTTAGTTTCTCCCAATCTCAGTTAACAGGATTAGACTTTCTGCCTCAAAAATCTCTTCCCACTAATGCATTGATATAGAGAGAAACATAAAGTTGGGAGATGGAAGATTTTCTACGTTTTTGGAACCACAGAGAGCTGAGAACTTCCCCAGTACTTCTGTTTAACAGAGTGGAGGATGTTGTCTTTCCTGTTGCAAGAGTTGTTATCAAAGACTATTGATGACTCTGAGTCATAGGGTCATTACTACAAAATACTTTATTGTTGTCTCTGCCTCAGAGTTCAGGCAGCTCATAGCTTAGATGGGCATTCAAAACATCTCCAAGGATTTACACAATAGAGGAATACAGAGAAAAGTTACAAAATAGTGAATGTGAATAAGCGACACCAATTCCTCGTACCCCGATCCCCAGGCAAACTCTTCTGCCAGGAAGTTTCCATCTCTACAACAGCAGTATGATAGGTGAGCACAGAGCAGCAACTAGAAGCAGCTCACTGTTACAGGACCGGGGCACTATCCACAGATATTGGTCACAGCTGCCTTCTTCCCATCCCCACAACGGAACTGCCCTGATGCTTCCTATGGAAATATGCCTGGAGCTGTACCTGAGAAACATTAATCTGGCAGCCCAAAATAAAGACATAGGAAGGCAATTATGGAAAGTGACCTGGACAAGGAATGAAGAGATGAGTTTTCATCCTGACTCTACTGCTTGGCTTGCCATGTGATCCTTTGTCAACCATTAAGTGCCCATGCAAATAGAATATGTTATCGAATTAAAATGGAGTTTTAATTCTCTCCTGCCTGATGACGATGGAGGAGCTTGGGAAGAAAAACATGATAGATTTTGAGATGGAAGGGATCTTCAAGGTCACTGAGTCAACCCTTCTTTTTTTTTTTAATAAAAATTTATTTAAGTTTTTACATTCATTTTCACAAAATTTTGGGTTCCGAATTTTCTCCCCTTTTATCCCCTCCCCCCACCCCAATATACTGAGCACTCTAATTTTCCCTATCACCAATCTGCCCTCTCTTCTATCATCCCTCCCTTCTCTTGTCCCCATCTTCTCTTTTGTCCTGTAGGGCCAGATGACTTTCTATTCCCCATTAACTGTATTTCTTATTTCCTAGTAGCAAGAACAATACTCAACAGTTGTTCCTAAAACTTTGAGTTCCAAATTCTCCCCATCCCTCCCTCCCCACCCATTCCCTTTGGGAAGGCAGGCAATTCAATATAGGCCCTATCTGTAGTTTTGCAAATGACTTCCATAATAGTCATGTTGTGTAAGACTAAATGTATTCCCCTCCATCCTATCCTGCCCCCCGTTGTTTCTATTCTGTCTTTTGATCCTGTCCCTCCCTGAGTGTTGACTTCAAATTGCTCCCTCCTCCCATTGCCCTCCCTACCATCATCCACCCCGCCTTGCTTATCTCCTTCTCCCCCACTTTCCTGTATTGTAAGATAGGTTTTCATACCAAAATGTGTGTGCATTTTATTCCTTCCTTTAGTCCAATGTGATGAGAGTAAACTTCTTGTTTTTTCTTAGCTCTCCTCTTCTTCCCTCCACTAAAAAGTCTCCTGCTTGCCTCTTGAATGAGAGATAATTTACCCCATTCCATTTCACCCTCTTTCCTCCCACTACATTTCTCTCTCATCATTTACCTTAATTTCTTTTAAGATATGATCCCATCCTATTCAATTCCCTCTGTGCTCTCTGTCTCTGTATGTGCGTGCATGTGTGTATGTGTGTGTGCGTGCACGTGTATACGTGTGTGTGTGTATGTGTGTGTGTATAATCCCACCAACTACCCAGATACTGAAAAATTTTAAGAGTTACAAATATTGTCTTTCCATGTAGGAATGTAAACAGTTCACTTTTGGTAAGTCCCTTATGACTTATCTTTGCTGTTTACTTTTTCATGCTTCTTCTCATTCTTGTGTTTGAAAGTCAAATTTTCTTTTCAGCTCTGGTCTTTTCATCAAGAATGCTTGGAAGTCCCCTGTTTCATTGGAAGACCATATTTTCCCCTGAAGTATTATACTCAGTTTTGCTGGGTAGGTGATTCTTGGTTTGAGTCCTAGTTCCTTTGACTTCTGGAATATCCTATTCCACGCCCTTCGATCCCTTAATGTAGAAGCTGCTAGATCTTGAGTTATCCTGATTGTATTTCCACAATACTGGAATTGTTTCTTTCTAGATGCTTGCAAGATTTTCTCCTTGACCTGGGAGTTCTGGAATTTGGCCACAATGTTCCTAGGAGTTTCTCTTTTTGGGTCTCTTTCAGGTGGTGATCGATGGATTCCTTGAATACTTATTTTGCCCTCTGGTTCTAGAATATCAGGGCAGTTTTCCTCGATAATTTCATGAAAGATGATGTCTAGGCTCTTTTTTTGATCATGGTTTTCAGGTAGTCCCATAATTTTTAAATTGTCTCTCCTGGATCTATTTTCAGGTCAGTTGTTTTTCCAATGAGATATTTCACATTCTCTTCCATTTTTTCATTCTTTTGGTTTTGTTATGTGATTTCTTGGTTTCTCAGAAAATCATTAGCCTCCATCTGTTCCATTCTAATTTTGAGAGAACTATTATCTTCAGTGAGCTTTTGAACCTCTTTTTTCATTTGGCTAATTCTGCTTTTGAAAGCATTCTTCTCCTCATTGGCTTTGTGAACCTCTTTTGCCAATTGAGTGAGCCTATTTTTCAAGGTGTTATTTTCTTCAGCATTTTTTTGGGTCTCCTTTAGCAAGGTATTGACCCGTTTTTCATGCTTTTCTTGCATCTCTCTCATTTCTCTTTCCAGTTTTTCCTCCACCCGTCTAACTTGATTTTCAAAATCATTTTTGAGCTCTTCCATGGCCTGAGCCCACCGGACATCCACCTGGGATGTCTGGGATAGAGAGTCCCCAACCTCCACGTCTTTCCCTGATGGTAAGAATAGTTCCTCGTTGTCAGAATTGAAAGGCGGGAACATCTGTACCCCATCAAAGTACCTTTCTATGGTCTTATTTTTCTTCCCTTTTCTGGGCATTTTCCCAGCCAGTTACTTGACTTCTGAGATTCCTGTCCACCCCTGCCTCGATCTGCCCAGCTAGTGCTTGGTGTCTGAGATTCAAATGGGCTTTCCGTGGTGTGAGTGGCTGCTATTCAATGTGAGCTTAAGTTCTGGTGCTTGGGTGGGGGCAGGACCACCTCCCAGGCTCAGCTCCCTCAGGGGCTTTATGCAGAGACCTTCAGTAATGGGGCGAGTGGGGGCAGGGCTGTCTCCCAGGCTCAGTTCCCTCAGGAGGTTTATGCAGAGACCTTCAGTAATGGCCCTGCTGCCTGCTGCTCGGGGAGTCCCAGGCCGCTGCCGCTGCCTCTGCCTCTGCAGCTGCCTCTGCCTCTGCTGCTCCCTCCACCACTTCCTCCCAAGGGGGCCCCGAGCCACAGAGACACCCCACTCCCCTCTCGGCCAGCCCAGACATCTCTCTCACTGACCTGTAGCGTCTGTGGGCGGAGGGACCTTCCCGGCCGCCGGAGATTCCGTCCCTGAAGCCTGCTCGGATGTGCTCCTCTGGGGCCACGTGGCCAGGGCAGCACAGTGGTGGGCTCCACTTTCTGGGGCGTGACGGACCCCTGGGGACGGCTCTTCAGGGCTCTCTGGTACGGAGATCTTTTCCACTATGTTTCTGCGCACCTTGCAGTGCTCCGGAATTTGTGTGGAGTTCTTCTTGTAGGAAATATATGGGCTGTGGGTTCGGAGCTAGCATACGTGAGTGTTTCTCAACCCTTCGTCTTCATAGATGAGGAAACTGAGGCCCAGAGAGGTTTAGTGATTTGCCCAGGGTTACAGTTAGTAAATGACAAAGACAGGAACTCAACTTGGTCTATTCACTGACTTCTTACTTTCTAAGGTTTTTTTAGAGTACCACAAAAACATTATTAATACCGTTATTACCACAAAACATTAAGACTATCCCCATTTTACAGAAGAGGGAACAGATACTCTGAGCATTAAGAAACCTCCTGAAAGTCACATACATAATAAGTCTGAATGTCCCCACCAGAGATGGGACTAAAAGTCAAGCCTTGTAGCTCCATGCAGAGTTCTTTCTGCTATAGTTTTTCACCACTAAAGAGCAAAGTAATATTGCTCCAAACAAGGAGAGGGGTTCAGAAGCATTTGGGTTTTTTATAGTCTCAGAGGAGGCAAAGGAGAATGACCAGTGAATAGACCTTTTTCTCTTTTCTTCTGAAGGTTGATATATTTGATATATTTCTGTCAGCTCCCAAAACCCTCTAGAATAAGGCTTCTAAATCTGGGATCCAAGAATGTGGATAAGAAAAAGTACATTTCTATTTCGATATAATTGATTTCCTTTGCCATCCATATATTTTATTTCATACCATTAAAAGCATTATCCTGAGGTTTAGTCTGCAGTCTTCATCAGGCTACTTAAGGGGTCCATGACATAAAAAAGATTAAGAATCCCTGATGGAGATGATTCATCTCCAAAGAACTTGACCCAAATCCTCTCCAAGGGTACATAACTTGCTGCCTCTAGGTCACATGTGGCCCTCTAGGTCCTCAAGTGTGGTCCTTTGATTGAATCCAAACTTCTGAGTCAGCTGAAAGGCTGCACTTGAGGACCTAGAGGGTCACATGTGGCCTAGAGGCCACAAGTTTCCCATCCCTGCTCTACACCATGTTTCCACTCCCTCACGACCATTTTTCCTCTGCATTCACATTGTTGAATTCAATTTGACAAGCATTTTTTAATTGCCTACAAAATAAAGGCAAGACCCTGTGCTCGGCACTATAAATGCAAAGACAAAATCAAACCAAACCAGTCCCTACCTTGGGAATTGGTTATATTCAACAGTATCACCATTATCAATAGCAGCATCATTAATTACTTACTATGTGCAAAGCACTAGGCACTTCAGAAATGAAACACAATACAGTTCTTGTCTTCAAGGAGCTGACAATCTAGTAGGGATTCAAAAAACCATGAAGCAAGTCAGAATGTGCTAAGTTCATAGGAAAGATTGCCCAGTAGAGGAGATTTAAGGGCTCTCTTTTTTCCATTTGTTGTTGTGGAGTTGTGTCTGTCTCTTTGTGACCCCATCCGGGGCTTTCTTGGCAAAAATACTACAGTGGTTTGACAATTCCTTCTCCAGTTCATTTTACAGATGAGGAAACTGACTTGCTCAGGGTCACACAGCTAGTAAGTATCTGAGATCAGATGTTAACTTAGGAAGATGAGTCTTCCTAACTCTAGGCTGGGCACTCTATCCATTGTGCCCCTCAGCTGCCCTTTTTTCCTACTACTCCAATGGAGATCCAACCCCTATTGGTTCTTTCTGCTTTGTAAATCAACATTGTGGGTTCCCAACTCTTAGCAGAGCTTGGATGCCTTTTTGCCAAGGATATTACAGAGGGATTGCCAGCATGGCATGAATTGGATCAGATAACCATTGAGGCTCATTGTGCCTCTCTGAGATTGTGAAATCTGAAAAAGGCAAAGCAGGACAATGAAACAGAAAGACTGCTGACTTGTCATGAGAAGACCTGAATTCCAGGCTAGCTTTGCTACTTATATGTTGTGTGATCCTTGGCAAATTTTTGACCTTTCTGAACCTCAGTTTTCTCATCTGTAAAACAGGGACAATAAAACCTGGACTAACTACCAAATGGGGCAATTTTAAAGAGCTTATTCTTTAAGTGATTTGCAACAGCAAAGAGCTTTGCAAATATAAGTGATCCTACGATCTCAGGATCATCATTTAGAGCTGGAAGAGACCTCAGACATCATGGACTCCACCCCTCCTCATTTGACAGGAAGTTAAGAAGGTGAGGTGAACCTAAAGCCACACAGGCAGTCAGCTCTAGGGGCCACATTTGAAACCAAGTCCTCTAACACTAGAACCAGGGAGTACTCTTTTTACCATACTATTTACATAAGAGATTATTGTTACTACTGGAGATGCATTTGAGGTTAACTGACTTGCCCAGGGTCACACAGCAAGAAACCATCTGAGGCCAGATTTGAACTCAGGTTCTCCTGACTCCGGGGCCTGTGCTCTATCCACTATACCACAAAGCTAGCTACTTACTCTGAGATTATGATTCTTAATGAGAAATAGCATGATATAGAGGAGGGAGAACTGGCCTCAGAGTCAAGATGTCCTGGATTCAAGTCCTGCCTTTGACAAATGCTGACTATATTATCTTGAGCAAGTCACTTCATATTTGATCCCCCCCAAGAACCTTTCTAATACTTTAAATGGAAGAGCAGTTGCTGCTCTCTTCTGGTAGGAGGAATTTCATTGTTTGGAGTACGCTTCACTGATGAAATCACACATCTCAACAAAAATTATTATATTCTAGGGCCTAAAAAAAATGGATTAACTCAGCCTCTCCTCTCAGAATTTCCTGTCTGGTTTTCATGGGAATCTCTGTATCTAGGGAGGTCTCAGAGTATTTGTGGCAGGCAGGAAAGGGCCAGCTCAGATCTTGTGGGATAAGTAGAATGTCTGTGGGCTGGCCCTGACAGCTATTAGAAACCATTTCCCGACCCGACCTGAAAGCTCAGGGGGAAGGGGCTATCCCTTTCCAAAGAGGTGGGGAGAGCAAGAAGCCAGGCCTCAGGGAGACTTTCCCGGCTTTGTGAGGAGGACCGCTCCAGCAATCCGTACCAACTAATTCCCAAATGAGTCTTCATTCCACTGCACTGTTTTCTCAGAGAAATACAAGGTTTGGGTGCTTTTAAATCCCCCTTTTTTATTGTTGCTACTATTACTGATGCCATCAAAACAATATTTTAATTCCACATTTATGTAGAATTTTATGTTACAAAGTGGTGTAGCCCTTGACTTAAAGTTGGTGGTATAGCAGATGGAGAGTTCAGGCTGGAGTCATGATCTGAATTCAAATCCAGCTTTAGACTGTTAGCTGTGTGATCCTACACAAGTCATTTCACTAATGAATGTTTCTGTCTTAGTTTCTGTCACTGTAAAGCGAGGATAATAGCCAACCTTGCAGGATTATCCCTAGATAATATTTGTAAAAATTTCTTAGCACAATGCTTGGCACACAGTTGATGCTATATAAATGCTTATTCCCATCCTTCTTCAATAGCCGGCTAGAACTAGAGAGAAAAGTGATCTTGATTTCCAGCTTTAAGAGTGAAGATATTGGGGTCCAGATTTTGTTCAGGTCAAGAAGGGAGAGAAAGACTCTGAGAAGAAGCTGATATGTAGAAGATCATCATCCTGGCTTCTTCCTAACATAGGTCTCTCCCTTCTGCCCCCTGTAGAAGAGTTGGAAACCATTTTCCTCTCTCTCAAAGTTAGAAAGCAGAAAACCAGGATTTTTTGTCTCTTTGCTCCTTATAAAGGCACAGAGCACTGGATCATCAATCTTCACCAATGAGGAGAGACTTATGCAAATGTGCTTTGAACTGTGGGTTAAGGTGATTACAAACATTATTGACTGTATTTGACCCTCACAACAACAGATAAGGTAGATGCTGCAAGTAGTCAGCCAATAAGCATTTATTAAGCACTTACTGTGTGCAGGGCACTATGCTAAGTTCTAGGGATACAAAGAAAGGCAAAAAACAGAGTCCCTGACCTCAAAGAGCTCACATTTTAATAGGGGAAGTAATACATAAAGAATATTATATATATATATGTATATGTATATATATACATATTTCCATACATATGGGTGTATATCTTTCTGTGTTCATATCTATATATCTTATAGGTATATAAGGGAATAAGGCACGGTATTAAAGAGCTTGGGAGGTAGGTGCTATTATTAGGTTTATTTTACAGATAAGGAAACTGAGGCAAACAGAGGTTACATGACTTGCCCTGTATCTCACAGCTTATAAGTATCTGGGGCCAAATTTGAACTCTGGTCTGCCTGAATTTAGGCCCAGCGCTCTATTCACTGCACCACCTAGCTACCTTATCAAAAATGCATGATTTAACATGTATTTAAAAACTAATGGGCCCATGTGAGGTATACCAGTTTATCAATGAAGATATAGAATAATTACATCTACCTTTTCATAAGCAATATTGTGATTTTTTAAAAAAAATTATTTTATTTGTTTTCGGTGCTCTACAATCACTTCCATATATCTTAGGTTTTTCCCCTTTCTCCCCCTCCTTACCCTCTCCCTTCTCGTGCCCTCCCCAATTCAGGATGCAATCTTATATAGGTTCTACACATACATTCCTATTAAATATATTTTCACCTTAGTCATGTTGCATAGAAGAATTAAAATGAATGGGAGAAATCATAAAACAAAACAAAATATAATACAAAAGAAAATGATCGCTTCATTCTGCAATCCAATTCTATAGTTCTTTCTCTGAAAGTGGAGGGTGTTTTGCCTCAAGAGTCCATTGGGAATTTTTTAGGTCCTTGCATTGCTATGAAGGAAAAATCCCTCACACATTGTGGTTGTTGCTGTGCATAAAGATCTCCCAGTTCTGCGCCTTTCACTCAGCATCAGATCATATAAGTCCTTCCAGGCCTCTCTGAAGTCTTCCTGTTCATCATTTCTTATAGCACAATAGTATTCCATTACAATCATATACCACAATGTGTTCAGCCATTCCCCAATTGATGGGCATCCCCTTGATTTCCAGTTTTTGGCCACCACAAAGATAGCTGCTATAAATATTTTTGTGAATCCTTTTCCCATTTTTATGCTCTCTTGGAAATACAGTCCTAGAAGTGGTATTGCTGGGTCAAAGGGCACGCACATTTTTGGAGCCCTTTAGGTATACTTCCAAATTACTCTCCAGAATGGTTGGATCAGCTCACAGCTCCACTAACAATGAATTAGTGTTCCAACTCTCCCACATCTTCTCCAACATTTATCATCTTCCTCTTTTGTCATGTTAGCCAATCTAATAGGTATGATGTGGCACCTCAGAGTTGTTTTGATTTGCATCTCTCTAATCAATGGGGATTTAGAGCATTTTTTCATAGTACTATGGATAACTTTAATTTCTTCCTCTGACAACTGCCTGTTCATATCCTTTGACCATTTATCAATTGGGGAATGACTTGTATTCTTTTAAATGTGATTCAGTTCTCTATATATTTTAGAAATGAGGCCTTTATCACAGACACTAGTTGCAAAAATTCTTTCCCAGTTTTCTGCTTCTCTCCTAATCTTGGTTGCATTGGGTTTGTTTGTGCAAAAACTTTTTAATTTAATGTAATCAAAATTATCCATTTTGTACTTCATAATGTTCTCTATCTCTTGTTTGATCAAAGATTACTCCATTATCCATAAATCTGACAAATACACTATTCCTTGCTCCTCTAATTTGCTTATAGTATCAGTCTTTATAGCTAGATCATGTATCCATTTGAACTTTATTCTTGTGTACAGTGTCAGGCATTGGTCTATGCCCAGGTTCCACCACACTGTTATCCAGTTTTCCCAGCAATTTTTGTTGAACAGTAATTTCTTATCCCAGAAACTGGGGTCCTTGGATTTATTAAACAGTAGATTGCTATATTCATTGACTACTGTGTCTTTGAGTACCTAACCTATTCCACTGGTCTACCCCTCATTTCTTAGCCAGTGCCAAGAGTTTTTGATGATTTCTGCCTTATAATACAATTTGAGATCTAGTAGGGCGAGGTCACCTTCCTTAGCATTTCTTTCTTTAGTTCCCTTGATATTCTGGACCTTTTGCTCTCCCAGATGAATTTTGATATTATTTTTCCTAGCTCTAGAAAATAATTATCTGGTAGTTTGATTGGTATGGCACTGAATAAGTCAATTAATTTAGGTAGAATTGTCATTTTTATTATATTGGCTCAGCCTACCCACGAGCAACTGATGTGTTTCCACTTACTTAGATCTGACTTTATTTGTGCGAAAAGTGTTTTGTAATTGTGTTCATATAGTCCCTGGATTTGTTTTGGCAGATAGACTCTCAAATATTTTATAGTTTCTACCCTAGCTTTAAATGGGATTTCTCTTTCTTGCTGTTGGGCAGTATTGTGATTTAAAACAATGAGAGCTATTGAGGCAAAATGATTGTCTAAATTTGGATTATTATTGTACTCCATGAGGAGAGCTACTCCTTACAATGTGGTACAGCTTGTGAGTACACAACTATTTATGATTAAAGAGCAATCCCCCACCTATCATCCTTGCTTCTATTTACAACACTACTTGTCAAATGTTCCAGGAAAATGTTCCAGGAAAAAGGCTCACCTCCCTTCTGTACTGCCTTAAGTCCCTCAACACAGCACAAATATCAAAGCTTCATTTATCGTGGCCAGCAGGGATGGGGTGGGGGGGCACTTTTTTTTTAAACTCCATTTGGTAGCCGGTACCCAGAAGTCAAAATACATGAAACAGTTTTCTATCAATCCTCAATTCATATTACAAAAAAAAAAAAACCCAACCCCTGAAAACATTGCCCTTTTCTCTCAAGAGCATGTGTCAAAGAGTAAAACAGTATGAATAAAAAAATTATTGTAGATTGGAACTCTGTTAATATGATATAGTCCCATATCCCAGAGAGTCTATCTCATATGAATTCATTTGTTTGTGTAGGTTATTCATAATTAATTTCATTTTATTCTGACATTTCATTTTATCTTAATAATTTTTTTGTGTCTAGGATAAGTGAGGTTTTCCAAACACAGGGCCCAAGGATAGGGTTCCTATTTGTCTGGGTCTATGGGTGGTATTACAAGTTGTGATGGCCTTTAAATGCCAAAGAGGATTTTATATTTGATCCTGGAGGTAATAGGGAGCATCTGGAATTTATTGAGCTGGGAGGGGGGTATGTGACATGATTAGACCTGCACTTATTATTCTCCCCATATTTTACATGAGCAAATTGAGGCCCAATGAGATAATATATATGTGTATATATATATGTGTGTATGTGTATACACATACACATAATATATATACATACACACATATATGTGTGCATATATACATACTGTGTTTATGTATACATACATAATATATACATATGCATGTGTGCATATATACATACGTATGTATACGTATATGGACATACATATACATACATACATACACATATATGTGACTTCATTGGACCCTTACAACAGTTCTGTGAGGTAGTCAATGCAAATATTAGTGTGAGAAATGAGCCCATCTAACAAGCCCCAACTATGAGAAATGTGCTTACCTTAAACAAAGAATAACACCTGTTATGAAATCAGGAAAGCTTTTATTCATCTTTATGTCCATCCCCCCGAATGGAAGGGTAACCTCCCCAGTAAGGTTATAGGATGACTACAACATGTTCAGAAAAATGGAAGCTTCTTATAATATTTTCCGAGTTTTGGATCTCCCTTGACACCATCCCCTGACAATGTGACTTCATGTTCTCCTCTCTGCTAGACTTTCCCTCAGACCGTTCATTAAGTCTGCACATTAGTGTCTGACCTTCACATGACTGTACTAGGTCACAACCCTGATCTCCTGGAACTGGGGAAATAGAACTTCCTTGTTTCCCACACTAGTTTTCCTATTTTTCAGATAAGGAAGGTTTAGACTTGTCTAAGATCACAAATCTAGCAAAGGGCAGGATTGGAACACAGGTCCTCGGACTCCAAGCCCAGAGGGCTTTCACTACTTAGTAAATCAGGCTTCATTGATGTTAGGACCGCCTTTGGGTGCTGGGACCTGCCCTTTGGGAGGTGGCTCTGCCCTGAGGGAGGAACATGGGAGGGGCTCTAGCTGGGGATATAAGGAGATGTTGGGGAGGGATTAGAGAGAGATGTAGAAGACACCATCAATAAAGTGAAGTGCACTGGCCATCTCGGGTGCGTGTGTAGTCATTGTCCCCTCAGTGGAGGAGGGCATAGCCTTGCCGCACAGCTAGGCCACACGGCCGCATGGCAGGGGCCAGAGACGTCCGAAGACCTGGAGGCAGGGTAAGCAAGCGAAGACCAGGCTGGGGTAGCCCGGTGGGGTACGGTCGGGGTTAGGAAGCCTGACCAAGGCCGGGGGATAGCCCCATGCACATTGAAGCTCTGGGCCACACAGCGTTATAGGACTGGCTAGACATAAAATCAGGCAGCTGGCCATCTTTGTTTTGATGGCAACCTTTAGCGCCCTCCTTGCCTCCTCCTTTCTCCCCACTCCCAAAATTCTATCTTTCTCCCACTCTGACCAAAGTTTACTTTCAAACTAATCCTTACAGAAAACTGGCCAGTGGGGGTTATCCACCCCACCCCAACCCTAAGGGATATTTGCATTCCATTACAAACGCCCAAAGATTAAAGAAGTTTTTAGAACTGAAAGGAATGAATGAATTTCAAACAGTAGGATTTTAGAGCCTATGACAGTCAATGACTGAAAGACTTTGGGGTGTAGTGGTAGACCACCCCCCAGGAATCCCTTTCTTGACACTCACCTGATGTGGCCCCTCAAATGTCCCTCAAATCACACCCCAAACAGGTAGTCAGGCATTAACTTACCGGAGGGTCTGGCCACAAACACCCTGAACCTTTGGTTCAAATCCATCAACAGCATTTATTAAACAATTCTACATGCTAAGTACTGAGTTGGGGGTTGGGATTTGAGGACAAAAGTGAAATAATTCTTGCCCTCAAAAATGCTTATATTCTAACAGGAGAGAGGAGTATATCTACCTATATTAAAAAATAACAAATTTACAAATAAATATAAGTGCAACCTGGGATTCAAGGCAGTTGCACTTGCATAAAAATGCATTTGCATTCCTGCTGGTAGACAGAATGCTGACCAAATAGCGGCTCAATGCTTTCTGCCCGAATGAGGGGCAGAGCAATGATATAAAATAAAGCAATGATACACCATGTCGCCCCCCAAGCAAGCTCAGCTCAACACAGGCTTTAACAAGCATGGCCCTGCCATCGTCTCAGGAAGAGACTGAAAAATTGACAGAAGAGATAAGGAATTCTCTGCACGCTCTGTACTCATTCAGAATTCACAGTCACATTGTAATCATTCCTGAGAGAAGGGGTCAGGCCTGGAAACACTGCTGCTGTGACTTGGAGCCTCCCTCTGTTGGGATGATGTTCATTTGTCTGAGTTTGGAATGCTTTATATGGGAGTTTGGTTTTCTTTTTTCTTGTGTCCATCACTATCATCCCAAGGCAGCCTACCCAGGATTCCACTTTCTCTTAAGTATATTGGTTTTAGCAAGAAAGAATAATCCTTAGAATCAGCATAAGTCACAAATGTATAGATTAAAAACAGAAATGAAGCGACTTGCATCAAGTCAGTTAATAGTTGTCAAAGTTAGCAGTAGAATTTCCTGACCCTCTCCCCTGTCTTGGTCACTGTTCCACTGATTCACTGCCACCTCTCAATTGGGGGGTGGGAGTGGGGAAGAGGGACATAATTCCAGATAACTGATGGCTAAATTATTAACATGAGTATTTGGACTTGGGAAATCAGCAAATGCTGCAGATCAGGGTTTGATTTATCACTTCGCTGATTGTCTAGAGTTAAGGAAGTGCTGGGAAGGATGGTAAGAATGCAGGTTAAACTCCCCAGAGCAGGTTGTTAAACATTTACCAACACACAATAATAAGGCATCATTATTTTTAACTTAAATATCTTCAAAATTGTATTGATGACTATTTTCTGGGCATAAGATAAAACCTTAAGGTTGTTTTGATTTGGAGTAATCTTTCAAATGGTTATTAAGTTTGCAATTGTTCTTCAGAGACCTCTTTATTCATGTCATTTATAATTAAAGAGCTAGCATTTATGTAGCAATTTAAGGTTTGCAAAGCACTTTACAAATATGATGCCGTTTGAGCCTCAGAACAGCCCTGGGAGGTAGGTGCTATTATTATCCTTCTTTTACAGAGAAGGGAACTGAAACAAACAGGGGTTAAGCTATTTGTCCAGAGTCCCACATCTAGGAAATGTTTGAGGCTGCATTTGAACTCAGGACTTCCTGACACCAGGACTAGGACTCTGAATGCCAAACAGAATATTTTGTATTAGCTCCTGGAAGTCACTAGAGTTTATTGAGTGGGGGGTGGAAGTGTATGTGACATGTTTAGATCTGCATTTGAGGACAACTGCTTTAGTGGATAAGTAGAGGATGAATTGGCCAGCCACCAGCTGGCTACTGCAGTAATCCAGGCATGAGGTGATGAGGGTCTGTAACACAGCATCAGAGGACAGAATGGGTGTATTTGAGAGGTGTTATAAAGGTGAAATTGGCAGGTATTGGCAATAGCTTGGGTATGGGGGCAGGGGAACATGAAAGATAGTGAATAATCCATGATATCTTGTAGGTTGTGAGCCTGAGGGACTAGGAGGGACTAGTGTTGCCCTCTTCAGTAATAGAGAAGGTAGGAGGTGGCATAGTTTTAGGGAACAATAGTATTCTTTTTTGGACATATTGAGTTTAAGATGTCTACTGGACTTCTAATTCAAGACGTCTAAAAGACAGCTGAAGAGGCAATATTGGATATCAGCAGAGAGACTGGAATAGGAAAGATAAATTTGAGAATCATCAGCATAGAGATGGTAATTAAATCCATGGGATCTGATGGGATGACCAAGTGAAATAGTATGCCAAAGGAGAAGGCTCAGTACAGAGCCCTGAGGGGGCGTAATCTGGAGGAACCAAGAAAACAGAGAAAGAGCAATCAGATAGGAGGAAAACCAAGAGAGAGTTGGGTCCCAAAAACTCAGAGAGAACAAAGTATCTAGAAGGAGAACATGATTAATAGTGACACAGGCTGTAGAAAAGTCAAGAAGAATGAGAATTGAGATAAGGCCGTTATATCTGACACCTAAGGGGTCGTTACCACCTTTCCAGGGAGCAGTTTCAGTAGAATGATATGGTGGGAAGCCAGATTATAAGGGGTCAAGAAGAGAGGAGAGAAAGTAGAGGTACCTATTATAGATGGCCTTTTCAAGGAGTTTAGCTACAAAAGGCAAGAGAGATATAGGATGATAATTAACAAGGATGGAAGGATCAAGTCAGGGTTTTTTTCAGGACACAGGAGACATGGGCATGTTTGTAGGCAGTAGGAAATGAGCCAGAAGAGAGGGAGAGATTGAAAATCAATGAAAGAGTGAGGGTGGCAGAGGAGGCAATCTGTTGGAGGAGATGGTATGGAATAGGATCACTTAAATAGAGGAGTTAGCCTTGGTAATGGGTAAGGTCACTTCATTAGTGAAACAGTGGTGAAGGAAGAGAATGTGGCAGAAGGCACCTGAGTGATAAGAGGGGAGAAAAGGGATTTCATGGTAAATGGTCTCACTTTTTTTTCTGTGAAATATGAAACAAGGTTCTCAGCTGAAAGTTGGAGAGGGAGAGCATTGGGAAGGTTTGAGGAGGGATGACAAGGTTTGAAAAAGCCACTGTGGAAAGTGGGATAGTTTGTTGATAAGAGACATATAGTAGAATTTCCTAGCAGTAGTGAGGGCCCAGTTGAGGTTATGGAACAAATTTTCAGTGGACCAAGTCAGAACTGTTGTGTGCTTTTCTCCACTTTCCCTCATCAGATTGTGCATAGGAAGTGAGGGCAAGAAATTGTGGGAGTGATCCCAGACTGAGGCTCAGCTGGCTGTAATTGGTGATAAGGGGAGTAACGGTTCAAGAGAAGAGGACGCTATAGAGATGAATTGGTTCAACAAGGAGTCAAGATGGGAAGAAGAGGAGAGAGTGACTAGTGCAGGAGAGATGGCCTGGGAGAGAATTGGGGAGTCAAGGGATTGGACATCATAAAGAATAGAATTATATAAGGGAAGGCAGAGGGAGACGTGAAAAGCCAATAGACTATGGTTGAATAAGAGAATTTCAGAATTCTTGGGCATGGAGGTGGTACATTTGTGGTTGATAGCAAGATCAAGAGTATGACTATCTTTGTGGAGTAGTAGCTCTTGGGAGGTAAGTCGATTGAACAACTGAATCATTAGTGTATTAGAGGGAGAATCAATATATATGCTGACGTCCCCAAGTATTAAAGCAGGAGTTGGAGAGGAAGGAAAATTGTAAGTTATGGATTGAGGAAGAAAGGTTGGGGAAGGGTCTGTAGACAACAATAATCAGGATTTTTATTGGGTGGTAGATATGAATAGCAGGAACCTCAAAGGAAGAGAAGTTACTGACTAATGGAGGAAGGGGGAGAACCTGAACATTGTAATGAGGAAGGAGTATTCCAACTCCTGTCCCCATCAGTGAGTTGAGGAGAATGAGTGAAGGGGCAACCTATAATGGAAAGAATAACTAGGAAGGATATGTCATTGGGGAAATGTCATTGGGGAAGGCAAGTTTCAGTAAGAGCTAGTAGATGGGAGTGGGAAAAGAGCATATTTAAGATGAAGGGAAGTTTGTTGCTAATGAAACAGGCATTCCAGAGGGCACAGAGGAAGGACTAGGTGGAGGTAGCATGAAACTTTATGGAAGAAAGGTTGAGGGGGGTGGGAATGAGGAATTGGATGATAGGGGTGCGTGGAATGTGGTTTGGATGATAATCTACAGGAGTTCAGAGTCACTGGGATGTTCATTCGAACAAGTATGAGAATGTTATCCTTGCATGGAAGGCAGTACCCTCAAAGGACAGGTACAGCTATATGTCTTTATTGTTATTAAAAATATTTACAACTAATCTTACTTTTCAGGTACATCTTAAAAGCCTGTGACCTGGTTATATTAACCACTGCACCAGGATTGTAGGCTCATAGATTTATAACTGGAAAGGACCTCAAAAGCCTTCTAGCGCCCTTCTCTTACAGAAGAAGAAACTAAAGGGTAGACAGGTTAAGTGATATGCCCAAGGTCACACAAACAGTTGAGATTCAAACCCAGGTCCCCTGGCTCCAAGTCCAACATTTTCCCCTCTATATCATCCTACCTCCTGAGTGCCCCCAATTCATAGTAAATTGTCATTTTTGAGTTATTGCATTGGTTGAGAGGTTTCCACTTTGTAAGAAGGTAAAATCAATGTATATGTCATTTTTCATAAAAAGAGACCCCCTTTATAACATGAGTATCAGACTGAGTGTGGAATGATCTTCCTGAACTGGTAGAAAAGCTTCCTCAGTGACATAGATGGATATTTGAACTTAGAATTGTGTGGGAGCCCCAGCAGACCTGGAGGGAGGCCATGCTACTCTTTACTGCATGAAGTGTCTCTGGCAACGTATCTGGAGAAAGCATGACTTCACTGGAATTTTTAGGACCTTTGGCAAGCACAGGTTATATGCCTGCTAGAAAGAAAGAAAGAAAGAAAGAAAGAAAGAAAGAAAGAAAAGAAAGAAAGAAAGAAAGAAGGAAGGAAGGAAGGAAGGAAGGAAGGAAGGAAGGAAGGAAGGAAGGAAGGAAGGAAGGAAGGAAGGAAGGAAGGAAGAAAGGAAGGAAGGAAGGAAGGAAGGAAGAAAAGAAGGAAGGAAGGAAGGAAGGAAGGGAAAGAAAGAAAGAGAAAGGAGGAGAGAAAGAGAGAAAGGAAAGAAAGAAAAAGGAAAGAAAGAAAGTGGGATGGAAAAGAAAGAGAAAGGAATACAGAGAATGCCTGTAACAACAATACTGTATTTGAATGTGCTCACAAAAAAAGTCACAATAGAACACACTGGAATGATACCCCGAGGGGCAATTAAAAAGACTATTGGTATTTAAATCCTTAGATTTTTTTCTTTCATCACTGCCCTACATTCATGACATGCTCGGGTGGCAGCCATGGCAGCTAAGAGTCAAAAAATGTAAATAGAAAATAAGAAATCACTCTCTCAATTACATATAGTAATTAACTATACTTTAAAGCATTAGTCATTGCATTAACCAATCCAACATGGATTTCCTCATTAAAAAAAAATGTATCTGATATAGTCCATGTCCCAGGGTGCCTTGGTAAAAGAGATCCTTTTAGAACTAGATTATAAAATCCTACTGTGTGTACTTTCCTAATGTACCATCCAAGGTAAAGATCAAGAAATGAAATAAGAATGTGTGGGTAAGTTAAGTAAATACAGTCCCTATGAAGCCCAGAAATTTATCTAAGATTCTTCTCTTCATGAGTCCATTTGCCCATCCCCAAAGAAGGCACTCTTTTGCCTACAGTGTCTGTCTAGCACCGTTCCCATTGCTTCTTGGCATTGAATTAATTCTAGTGAAAAGAGATGATAAATTCTGGATGATAATCTTGTTGGGGAAAGGAATTGTGGAGGGAAAGTCAGTAATTCCTTCTTGTGCTTAGTGACTATCAACTGGCACCCACTGGTAGCTTAGGATAAATATGCTAGATCCTTTGGCACTGAGGTGTTATTCTAGTCAAAAATCCAGTTAAATGGCAATAACTGAATGAAGAGGTACAAATACACCTTTGCCTGCTCTGGGGTAACTGGAAGACAAGCAATGCCATATGCTATGCCGGTTTAGTATATGGTAAGGAACCACCTCTAAATTAAAGAGAAGTCTGAGAGAGAGGACCTGGGTTCATATCTTGCCTAAGACATTCACTTTATGACTTTGGGCAAATTGTTTAATTTTCTTGGGCCTCAGTTTCCTCACTTGTAAAATGAGGGGTGAGGAAAGAAATTAGATGACCTTTGAGGCCCCTTCCAACTCTAAATCTATGATTTTATGATCCTAGTTTCTATTAAACTATATTTGAATATATGTATAAATACTGCATATACCCAATTGTTTTTGCCTTTTCTTTCCTCCAAGGACTAACAAAAAGGATGCCTCAGGTTTGCCATACCATCACCACATCCCCCTCTAGTCCTTGCCCTCATTAGGGAGGCTGAGAATAAACTGGTACCAAGAGGGAACTGGACCCAACATGCTTGAATGATATAACGTAAGTGGGATACACACTTGCATGAATTTATATCTCCTTGTGCTATGTATTCGATGCAAACTAATAAAAGTCTACATGGATCAAATCCAAAGTCTTTGGAAAACTTTAGATTAATTTAGCACATGAACTGGAAAAAAAAACACCCTATGCCTTTATTTCTATCAAAAGATATGTCTTTGAATCGCTCACATGATGTGATACACAAATTAGCTTTCAAACAGTAAAGCCAGCCATCTTGTAATTTTAGGGGTTTAAGAGAAACATTATAATACGCACTCTGGGCAAACACATACACCCATGCAGACATATACACAGATATCTACACAGACATCACAGTCAGCCACACTCATATACACTCACTCACACACACACACACACACACACACACACATTCTAATGACAAAGTTTGGCCTTTCCTAAAAATAAGTACAATGAAGACCATTAAGTGCTGCTGGGGAGAAACATTCTCCTTACCCCTCCCTACAATCCACATAGTTTCCTTTAATCCAATAGCAAATCTGTGCATATTTAAGGGGGGTGATGCGAACGGCCACATTGAAATCCTGTGGCGAGCCATTCATGTCCACCCACTGGTGTCCTGAAAAGATCCCAATAATTTTGCGCTCCCATTTCTGCTGCTGTCTCTTCCACATCCTCACATACACTCCTGACCCACTAGCTCCAGGCTGGGCATCGCACTGCTGGTAGAGGAGGTCATATGTCTCATCTTTGACATCACAGAAGCGGTACACTAGATTTCCTGGCCGATCATTGTCATAGCCAGAGAAATGGATTCGGCCCCCGGGTAGGTGCTTGGCAGGAGGGCTCACCCCAATCTTCATGAATTTTCTCTTATGGGGTTTTTTGAGCTCTAAAAGAGCATAGTCATAATCCATCCCAATGTCATTAGCATTCCCTTTGATCCAACCCTTGGGGACATGGGTGCGTTTTACTCGAATCCATTGAAATTTCATCTTATCAGGCATGGCTGAATTGGAGACATTAGTGGCCCGACTGCCGTCTTTCACCTTGGGCCTCAGGAAGCCCACTCGAAGTTTCTGGGCCCCCTTCACATAGGTTTTGCCATCATGGACGCAGTGGGCAGCAGTGAGAACATGTTTCTCAGCTACCAGGGTGCCAGTGCAGCCAGTTGACAGCTTCACAGATGTTGAGAATGGATAGTTCAGCAAGAAATCCTTGCCAAAGATGCTGAACCTGCTGTCATAACCGTAAATCTGCCGCTTCATTCGAGATCGGCCCCTGGACTCTGTCTCACTTCGCTGGACATAAATGCCAACCTCCGTCTCAGTGCGGCTGCCATTGGCATACAATGTTTCATAAGACAAGTACTGCTTGACTTCTTCATATGTTGGCAGAGGTGAACCCTTGTGGCACTGGGGCCCACAGGAAGATGACACTTCCAATTTGGCCTCAGCGACAAACTCTGGCTTGTCTAAATTGTGGGTGGATTGGGGCAAGATGATGGGGACTCGGTAAGCTGGCCAAGTTGGCTTCCAGTGAGCACTGTAAGGGATTACCTCCTTGATGGCACAGAGGAGGAAGAGGAGGAGTGCTGGCATGATGGCCATGCTGAGCACAGCTCTGTGGAGACAGACAAAAAGGGAGGTTAGTAGGTCAAGTGGTTCCAAGTTCACTCATTGCTTAAAGATCCAGGAAATATGCTTTACATTATTTATACAACCTTTTTAAAAAATCCCTACTGTGGAATCAGGGTGCATAGAACAGGCTTTAGATAATACAGTGCAAGGACTTGACCTCAACTTGGGTTGGTTGCCCAAGCAGAGATGGAAGCTTCTTTCTTTCTCTTTCAGATGCTGCTAATGACTTGCTACAGCAGGGCTCCCTGAAAACATGCCTTAGTTCCTTGCTGAACTCTGGGTCTTGTCTCAACTCTCACATCATTAATTCTAAGAGACTTCCATGTTCTAGATGTGAAATCTGCTCTCCATTTTCCAAGGCAATGCAACTCATTCATTCAACAAACATGCAAAGTATCTACCATGTTCAAGTGCTGGACCAGGCACTAAGGGCATACAAATCAATGCAAAGTGACTCGGTCTTCAGAGATCTTACAATTTAATGCACTGAGGCAAAGGAAAAGCATATAAGTAACAAGAATGTGAGGAAAATGATAGAATGCAGGAAAAATCCAGTCATTGCACTATGAGAGAACAAGATCACTTCTACCTTGGAGGGGTGGGAAGCATGTTCAAGGAAAGCATCATGGAGGAAAGAGTAGTGACAAGGACCACGAAAACACTGAGGTTGTGACATGGTGGAAGATCATTAGCTTGGTTACCAGAGGGTCTGGACCTGCCTCCAGGCTCTACTGCTGTGTGAACCTAGACCAGTAACCACGTCTCTGGGCCTCAGTTTTCTTATCTGTAAAATTTGGTACTTGTACTAGATTACTTCTTAAGTCCCAAACAGCTCTAAATCCTAAGGTCTTGTCTCTCTTTACTGTCTATCCTCCTCCCTCCATGAAATAAATGTCTACAGCTTTAGATTAGAGAACGGATTGCCAATTGTATTGTAAGGAGCCTGTACCTAAAATGCATTTCCTTATTTCAATCTGTTGAAATTCTTTTGGGAATCCAATGAAATTCCATCTCCATGCCTTTAACCTGGCCATCTCCCTGTGACTGAAATATTCTCTCTCCTTCCTTTGTACTCTGGGAATCCTTTATTTCCTGGACGATTCAGCTCAAGAAATATTTTCTACATGAAGTGTTTCCTTATCCCTAAACCCAACTCCCCTCCTCTCACACCTCAACTAAATACACATGTAGACAATATATAGTATGTAAACATATTGTGTGTACATATGCATATATATACATGTAATTTCTCTGCCTAGATTGTAATCTCCTTGAGGCAAGAACTGCTTCACTTTTGTCTTTGTATCTCATATGCCTAGAATCAAACTTGGCACAGAGTAGATGCTTAGTAAGGGTGGTGCAATGGAAAGAGCTCTGGGCCTGGAGTCAGGAAGACCTGAGTTTAAATCCATCCTCAGATACTTAGCAGGTAAAATGACCTCTGTTTGCTTCAGTTTCCTCATCAGCAAAATGGGGATAATAATCCTGCCTTCCAGTGTTGTTGTGAGGACAATATTTATAAAGCACTTAGCACAGTGTCTGGCACATAATAGGTACCACAGAGATGTAAGCTATTATTATCATTAAATTCTGGCTGATTGAAAGGGGTTATTGCAGAAAGCAGCAACAGGCTGGGCACACTTTTAAGTTGAGCTCTGAGGTAAATCTGGATATGTGAGTTAGAGAACTCTGAAGCCTTCCTTTTCGAGGTCCCAGTAGGATCCCACCTTCTCTATGCTGAAAGTATTCTCTTTCCTAGTGCCCTATGTCTGAATTTCTTCTTTGCCTCAATTTTTTTCTATTATTCTTATTTAGGTGAATATCTTATCTGTCCTCCCCTCCCATTAGATTATACACTACTTAATGTATTTTTGATACCCAAGAGGGCCTAGCACATAACAGGTGTTACATAGATGCTTGTTGAATTGAATAATTAAGAAAGCATTTCTCATTTTCTCAAAGTCTTGAAAGTGGGATCAGAAGAAGGCACCAGGGTGTGGAGTTTTGGCAATTAAATTCAAGTGGTCAGGATGGATAGGGGGTGAGATGGGGAAACAAAAGTGATAAAGCCCCTTCAGATGGATTCTAGCCTATGGAAGCATTCCCCAAACATTTCCCGTGCAAGTTCCTTTCTGCAGGGACTCCAGGAATACTATGAAGAGGGGATGTGATCAAGAAGGATGGTGACAGAGTAGCCTGTGATGGAATTAACAGGTCTGTAGTTCTGCCAGGTTAAACTTTGCTGCTCATTGGTTAAGGGCCATTGCTTTAGGGTTTGGGAACAGCTTTGATGGTTATATTTGCTTCTCTGGGGTAAGGAGAATTAAAGGGAAGGAGAATTATAGTAGAATAAACGCCTCAATGATTAGGGTTTGGCTGTAGTGAAAGGGAATTAATTGTAAATGGTCCATTTGTTCGGATTCCATCAGAAGGGTATGGCGGGAGCAAGCATTTCCCATGGAACTTCATTCTTGGCCAGCTACAATAATCAATGATCTCGGGAATGCCAAAGCTGATGGCTTTTTCTTCTCCTCCTCAACATTTCTAAAGCATTGGACATGAATGACCACTTTCTCCTCTGAAATACTTTCTCCTCTCTAGGTTTTTTATGACATTGCCCCCTTAGTTCTTCTACCTTTGGGACTGCCCCTTTTTAATCTCTTTTGCATCACCCATAATCACCCTTTAATTGTGGATACACACCAAGACTCTGTCCTGGACTCTGATCTTCCCTCTCTAGGTTTTCTCTCTTGGTGACCTTATCAGCTCCCTTGGGTTGACTGAATGTGTCTGTAATGATAAGTCCCAGATCTATATCTCTTAAACAAGTCTTTTTTGAGTCCTGGGAGTGCAAATTCAACTGCCTCCTGGACATTTCAAACTAGATATACAGTGGGTATCTCAAACTCAACAGGTCCAAGGCAGAACTCACCATCTTTCTCTCTAAACCTACCTGTGTATTAACCATCTTTATTACTTTATTGCCACCATTCCTTCAGTTACCCATTTTCAACCTCACTGTCATCTCTGACTCCTTAGATTCACTTACCACATATATTCAATCATTTGTAAAATTTTGTCATTTCTGTTTATACTTAGGGCAGTTAGGTGGCATAGTGGACTCCAGGTCTAAAGTCAAGAGGCCTTGAGCTCAAATCTGGCCTTGGATACTTTCTAGCTGTGTGATCCTGGGCAAGTCACTTAACCTCTGTTTGCCTCAGTTTTCCTCATCTGTCAAATGGGGATAATAACAGCACCTACACTTAGCAAAGTACCTGGCACGTAGTAATCACTATAGAAATGTTAGCTAATCATTATTATTACAGCATCTCTCATATATGCCCCCTTCTCATATAGCCACTATCCCAAATTAATGTCCTCATGAATTCTCAGGACTATTTAAATATCCTTCTAATTGATCTCCCTGACTTATGTCTCTCCTTAATCTAACACATGCTCTGCAAAATTACCCAAGTGATTTTCCTAAAGCGCAAATCTGTCTATATCATTCCCCTATTCACTAAACTCCAATGGCTCCCTATTACTTACAGGATCAAATACATATTCTTTGCTGTAACATTTAAAGTTTTTCAGAACCTTGCCCCAAATTAATTTTCCAGTCTTATTAATGTGGAATTTCCTACTTCCTCACTCCTGTCTTATAGAATCCCAAGTTTCCGCCAAGAATCACCTTAAATGTTACTTTCTAGAGAAAGCTTTATGGGTGCCCCCAACTGGTGTTTTTCTTTCTCTTGTAGCTACTTTATATACACATAGAGACACACATATATACATTTATACACACAAACGCACGCACATGTTGTCTTGCCTGGCTAAACTTTAAACTCCCTAAGGGTAGAAGGGTTTCATTTTTGTCTTTATATTCTCTGTATCTAGCACAGTGCTTGGTCCATGGGACGTGCTGTAGAAATGATGCAACATTCAAGAAGGGATTGTTGCTGATGATCTTTCATTCTCAGAGGATCAATGACATCGTGAGGGTGATGTTTTGGCTTTCAAGTGAAGTAGATTTAAGTGAGGCAGAGGTAGAACCACTGGCAAATAAATCTAAAATCCACCAAAGGCTGAAAAGTATGAGTTAGGTCTACGTTGTATGGAAATTCCCCCATCATATCCAGTTTTACCTTGGAACTTTTTAAAAGGTCAAGAAAATCCACCAATAAAAATGCTAAGGAATGTAGAATTGGCAAGATGCTTTAAAAAAAACCCATCCTAAAAATTTTTGTTGTTTTTCAGTCATATCTGACTGTTCATGACCCCACTTGGTGTTTTCTTTGCCAAGATACTAGAGTGATTTACCAATTTTTGCTCCAACTCATTTTACAGATGAGGAAACTGAGGCAAACAGGGTTAAGTGACTTGCCTAGGGTCAGGTAGCCAATGAATGTCTGAAGCCAGATTTGAACTCAGGTCTTCCTGACGCCACGTCTGGTGCCCTATCCACTGCACCACTTAGCTGCTCCAGGGGCCAAAAACTAAATTATAATAAGACATTATTTTATGTATATAGAGTACTTTCCATATTACAAAGCACTTTGCCTTATAGCTCTGTTATGCAGACAGTACAATCATTTTTATGCTCATTTTAGAGATGGAGAAACTGAGGAAAAAGAGAGATCAAGTGACATGTATAATAGCACACAACTAGTAAATGGAAGAGATGACTCCAACTCAGGGCTTCCAAGAATACAAGGGTTCTTTCTACTGTGCCACCTTTAATTAAAATTATTTAGTTAACTAACACTCCATTATCAGGAGTTAAAGGATATAATCTCAAACTGATTAATTATAATTGTATTAATTATAATCTGATTAATTATACTTCAGTAGGCCTGTGATCCCTTTATGTGTGAGATAAAAATTCATGTAGATTATACTCACCTTGTATTTGTTTTATATATAGACAGATATATATCTATCTATATATCTATCTTTATACCTTGTAATTCTCTGGAAAGATAGTGTATTACTGCAGTAGACTATACATGCTCCTTGAGGGCAAAGATTTTCTCACCTTTGTCTTTGTAGCATCAGTTTCTAACACAAGGGACCTTACATCATTTAGCCCAGGGCTTCTTAAATTTTTGCCGCTTGAGACTCCTTTACAAGTTTCAACTGGCAGCGTTTGTTGCATTGTGTGCCCTGAGGGCACGTTCAGTGCAAGGTATGCTTTGAGTTAAGAACCAAGACTGCAGTGAAGTTGCCTGGTGCAACACAGGCAAGTGCTGCTAGAAGCATCTCAGATTCATTATGTATATGATTTTAAATTAATTTTTGATCATTACTACTTCAGAAACCTTTTACTGTTGCCAAATTTTCCACAAGCCTTATGAGGCTGTGACCCACCATTTAAGAAGCACTCTGACAATTTCTAATTTTATAGATGAGGAAATTGAAGTGATTTGCTGAAAGTCACATAGTTTATGAGTGGCAGATGCTGAATTCAAATCCAGAACCCCTAACTCAGAATCCAAAACTCATGTCACTGGACAAAACTGCTTCTCCCACATCTTTAAATCTTAATAAATGCCTCTTAATTGATAGCATCACATCTTGTGTTATTCAATCATTCAATCAAAAAAAATTGGTTAAGTACCCATTATGTGCTAGTCGATAGGGATACAAATATGAAGAATGAAATAATTTCTACTTTCAATGTCCTTACATTCCAACAGAGTCAAGAGATATGTATGTGTGTGCATATGTCTGTGTATGTAACTGGCACCTGATGAATATTCAGCAGCTTGTTCTGCTGATTTACCTTGTATACATGTACACACAGAATAAATACAAAAAGATACAAAGCAGCTAAATATGATGTAGTCTGGGAGGGAGAAAACTAGCAGTTGTATCTGTGTCTATGTGGAAATTTTTCAAAAGAGGATCTCCATAATATTCTGGGGGCTTTCTACTATGGATGCTATCATGGACACAGGCTTCATCCCGATTCTTGCTATCTGACCAATTCACCTCCCCTTCAAGTTGCCCAAGTCCCTGAATATGTCTTTCATTTCTCTTCCTGTGTATAAGCCATCACTGATAACATGCTATAGCATATTTAAACCCACAAGGCAACTTTCCTTCGCCTTTTGGTTGACTATAGTTCAGATATTTTAAGTGCTTCTCAAGGTAAGCCTCATGAATACAGAAGAAATTAATTTGAAATGTGTGATCATTAAATTAACCAGAAGTTCAGCTTTGTAAAGACGATGAAAAATGGGCTGCTAAGCAAAGTAATAGACAGATATTAAACGAAGAGGACATCGGATCTTTTTGAAGGCCAAGGTCATATACTTTTATATATATATATATATATATATATATGAAATTCACTAGAAATTTGTATATTTGCAACTAGGAATCTACAAATATATTCTACCTCATGTCCACTCTAGGAGGCTTCTTACTGAAGCCTGACGTCTTATTGAAACATCACAGTAACACATTTTTTTTTTTTTACTGATTCCAGACACCATATGAATTTGAATCTAATTAAACTGAATTTCTTTAGGAATAGACTTTAAGTCATACTCTCCCTCATTTCAGACTGCCCTTCTACCCAATGATCTGGTTTCTAATACTGTTTTTGCCATTACCTATCTGTGATTATGGATATGTTGATTGACCTTTGGGGCTCAATTTCCTCATTTGTAAAATAAAGGGGTTGGACTCAGGGGTGGGGATCCTCTAGGTCCTCAAGTATGGTTCCTTGAAACCACAGGTTCCCCACCCTGTAGATACTCTGACAATCCTTATTGCTTAGAAATTTGAGTTCGGATGAAGAGCTTCTCTCCCTCTCTCCCTTCCTCCCTCTCTCCCCCCTCCCTCCCTTTCTCCCTCTCTCCCCATTCCTGTCTCTCTCTCTGTCTCTCTCTCTCTCTCCCTCTCTCTCTGTCTGTCTCTCTCTTTCTCCCTCTCTCCCTCCCTCTCCCTCCCCTTGTCACTTTGCCTCTTCCCCCAACCTATTAGTATGGACACTCTTTCCACTGATACTGACTAATCCTGCCACAATATATAGTTTTGGAGAGTTGCCTGGGGCAACAGAGAGGTGAAGCTATTTGCCCATAGTCACACAGTTAGTATCCTCAGGAATCAGGACTGGAACTGAAACCTTTCTAATTCCAAAGTCCATCTTCTACTCATTGTCCTTCTTAAATGACCCAATCAGTCCCTCAAAGTTGAGGCAGAGAGTTATTAGGCCCAAATTCAGGTTTTAAACTTAGTCAAAGCCAATAGACTTGATATTTTCTCTGTTCAATATCTACACTATTAATTTCCTTAGCAGTCTTTCCTCTCTACAAGTTATCTGGATGTTCTAGGGGATTTATTAAAATTTGCATTAATAGCCATTCAACTTCTTTGTGGATTTTTAATTTCATCTCTCCACAAACCACTCCCAAGTACCCTAGAACATGCTAAGGGTCGGCTTTGTCCATGATCTCCATGCTCTTGGTTGGTTACACAGTCACTTTGTTTACAAACACAGTCTGTCTTGCACTTTGCAGCCTTGGATGGTTCACTCAGCACTAACTCAGCAGAGTTATGGAGGGTGGGGGCAGCAGGAAAAAGCGAAGTTTACATTGTTAACCGATCCTACACTGTGGGTGATCTGACTTCCTCAATTTGTCCAGAAAACCTTCAGCTTTCATCCAGCAGAGGGCAGCTTTCAGGAATGTGAAGGAAGGTTATGCTTAGCTATGTCTAGGAAAATGGATTTTAGGGAAAATAATTTATCTGTCTACTCTAGGATTTCCCTAAATTGAAGCATCCTTCAAAGCTCCTTGTAACACACTGATATTAATTGTGACTAACACACACACACAAACATTCACTGAAGATATGCAGTACAAAGAGGGCTGAATTTGGAGTAAGAGGAGCTTTGCCACTTACTATCTTGCATGGCCTTTAAATGACCAGAAGCTTGGTTTATCACCTCAGTTTCCTCCTATGAGAAAAATGAGAAAGTTATTCTACATGACTCCTTAAGTCTCTTCCAGCTCCATATATCTGCTTTCCCTTAGGTACTCATACATCAATTATTGTTATAATAGTAATAGCTCACACATAACAGCTGCCTTACAGTTTACAAAGCTCTCTTCTCACAGCACCCTAACAAATAAGTATTGCACTATTTCATAGACAAGGAAACTGAGGCTCATATCATCCCCAATTGTTAGTGACCCCCCCCACCCCGCTTCCCATAACTTTTTATTCATTTTGTATCTATATTCTATTTACCTTCAGGATCTAAGAGGATCGGTTGGATTTTCTCAGTCAAATCTAAACTTTTGGAAGGCAAGAATCGTCTCACTTTTGCATTTGTATCCCTAGGCTTGGCACAAAACAGGTACTTTTGAAGTCTGTTGATTGATTAGAAAGTCAAAAGGGACAAGAACATGGACTGGATCTCAGGATTGTAAGTGAGATTACCAGGTAAGAAAACTTTCTCTACCTTCTCTGCAGTTTCTTGAATCTTAGTTGCCCAGCACAGAGGTTAAGTGACTTGCCCATGGTCAACACAGTCTGTAGTGGCAGGGTCCTTAAACAAACAAAGGATTCTAATCCCACAGTTTCTAGAATTAGTCCCCAGGAGACACATGACCATTGTCTCTATTTTATTTAACCCTAGGTAGACCTACTTTTCCACTTATAAAATTTTGTACTAATATAAAATAAGCTTTAAACAGGGTTTCAATAACCATATTTCCAATTCCAGCATCAAAGCGGCCACTCATGGGTTAAAGAAAATAAGAGAGAGACTAAAGAGATACTTCTGAATGAATCATCTTATAGCAAAGTAGGTTTTATAGAAAGAATAGCAGTTTCAAAATCTTGTGACCAACCTATCCAAGTTTTCGTGAAGAAAACTGTGGTTTGTGTGGTTTCATTTCCAAGTCCAAGGCTTTGCCAGAAGTAGTTACTTGATATACATACACACACACACACACACATACACTCCAATGTTTCTCACTAAGCACTTTCACATAGCACTTTATCTATAATGACAAAGGAGGAGCAAAATGGAAAATTTAGCTAAGCAAATCGTTCCTCAATGTAACATCCTGTACTACAGAAAATTTTTACCTTCCTAATTTATAAATCTAACTCATTTAACTGTAACTGTGACAGAATCATAGATTCATAGATTTAGAGGTGGAAGGGATCTTACAGGCATAGTCCAATTCTCTCATTATATAAATGAGGACACTGAGGTCTAGAGAAAGTAAGTGTTCAAGGTCACACAGGTTCAGACTTGAATTTTAGAGCGAGCAATTATTCTACTGTACCACACAATTCCATCCCTTTTATACTTGCATTCAAGGAGGATCAAGGATTTCTGTAGATTGGGAAACTCCCCCTACTTGTTACAGTTCTCTATGACTTCATAAATATGTCTTAGGGAATTGCCTAAGGCACACAGAGGTTAAGGGACTTGCCTTGGTCTCAGAGGCCTTGCAGAGTGTTACTGTACAATGGAGATTAATTGGGATAGTAACCATAAGAATGTTTGGGGAATATCAGCTGGGGCTATTCCCTCCTGTCTCTGCAATCTTAACTCTGTCAGTATTCTGATGGCAACATTTTTTTTTTTTTTAAATCCAGTCAGTTCCCTTGCTTGCTTGAAATCATAGTAAAGAAAGAATGTTTCTTTGGGAATAACAACTTTTCTAAATTATACAATAACCAGTTATATAA
Organism: Bettongia penicillata ogilbyi; assembly: GCA_023548195.1. Taxonomy (NCBI): domain Eukaryota; kingdom Metazoa; phylum Chordata; class Mammalia; order Diprotodontia; family Potoroidae; genus Bettongia; species Bettongia penicillata. The sequence continues at coordinate 5,000,879 of JAJHZJ010000017.1, forward strand.
TACAGATAACCAGTAACAATAACCAGTTATACAATACAGATTTATGAAAGTCTAAGGCTGATAGCAAGGTTTTAGAGCAAACCTAGCAGCCACAACACAGACTTCTTCTGTGCCAAGTACTTGGGGAAATGAATTAGCCTCCTTTCAATGGCAAACAAGTAGTGGAGAGAAAATTTACTGCTTAGTAAGAGTTTTCTAATTGTGCACCTTATAATGTGCTGTATCCACTGTAAAAACAGTAGTTGCTGAAAGAAATAGTTTAAAATTTTGTAAAGACAAATGTTGCAGTTATAGTTTGGAAAGATGAAGGAAGTTTTTCCATGGGGTCTGAGGCCAGGGGCATAGACCAGTTAGTTAAAAAGCAGGTTAATTCCAAAAGCAAATACCTGAAATTAGCAAGAGCAGGGAGATAGACTTACTTTCATTTTCCTGAGTCAGAGAACCTGTTAAAGAAAAGCCCACCCAACCATCTAATGGTTTAAGAATAGGAGAAAGTCTTGCACAGGGAAATGCAGAATTTTAATAGATGATAGTGAATGGTTAAATAAGATTTTACTTCCTCTGTGCCAAAGAGGAGGCCTGATGGATGGCTCAAGTCTGAGGACCCAGCAGTATGAAAAAAACTAGAGACTATAAAACTTGTTCACAGGTAAGACCCCAGGAAAATGTCTCCCAGGAGTCAAAGGGAGTTTTGCATGAACTCAGCCTGAAGCCTTTCATCCTTGGGGCAAAATCAATGAGCTAGAAAACCTGACACCTACTAGTGGCCGACTGGTTCCGACAGCAGCAGCTTGCTGGGACACACACTAATGGGCATTTTGGCACATACTCTAGGGAGGACAAAATGCATTCATATTCTGAACTGAACCGGATAAGCAGTGGAATGTTCTCAAAATGAGATATATAGTTGTCCTGTGGCTCCGGAGTTTGGTAAAGGAAAAAAAAGTTTTCATAATCCATGAAAGCTGTTATTGTTATTTGGCTTTATGGAAGGTGTAACACAATTTCAAAACTATAGTGTCTCTATTGTCAGGAAAGGAAAGTTTTTACAAATATGTTCAGCCTTCTAGATGATTTGTTTTAGGTAATCCTCCTCCTGACACCCCCCAACCCCCACAGCCAAATACGCTCTATTTTAAACTCACACTTCAAACATACTAGGTGAAGGGAAGGTCAGTACTGGTACACATGGACAAACCTATGCAAGTGTTACCCTAAAATAAATACATGATTGATAAGAGCTATGTGAACAGTATGAGATTTTGGGCTGTTGCTGAGTCTGACCTAAAAATAGGAATGCAAGTTCTTTTCTTTCTTCAGTTATTTCCAACAAGTTAAAAAGAAACTTACTCTGACATTGGCATATCTCCGTAAGAATTTAAAGGCTCAGAGGTACTTTTGAGCTCTAGGACCTCAGGGTACAACAATCTCATACATCAACATTACTCCTTTATGAGCAGTCAGACTTTTCACCAGCTGCGGTGGCTGTTTCTAAAGTCTCATGGGTGTCACCCAATGGGAAATAAAACAAACATGATTTTTATCAGCTGCTTTCTCAGGAGATAATCGACCAGAGCCTATTTGTATTTCTAAACAGTGCACTTCAGGGGGATGTCCAGTTCTTTTAAAGTCTCTCCCCACTGCTTCCTCTTTGCTCTCCTGCTTTCTATTTAAAAGTTAACAACTCATGAGAAACGGTTATAGAAAGAAAAAAATCTTCCCTTCTAGCAACTGTTGATAATATGTTGACAGGAGTTCTTGATGGAAGAAAAGCAAAGCCTCAACTTCTCTTCTCCTGCTAGGGTGTGTTCACAATCTTGTGCCTGAAAGTTAAACATTAATTTTCACTCACAGACCCACAGCACTTTGTAAAAAATAAGCACTTGCACACAGGCACACTCACACACACACACACACACACACACACACACACACACAAACTCAGGAGAGAAAGCAAAATCAAAAAGGGAAAAGTGTATTTTTGAAAGCATTCACCCACTTACACCTTGACCTCAATAAGAGTTCCCCTAATGCCAGCTGTCTTTTGCGGTTCTCATGCAGAACGATCATCCTCGGCATTACTTCTCAAATCTTACTGCACATATCATTGAATCCTAGACTGTTTGAGCAGAAAGGGGTCTCAGAGAAAATCTATTCCAAAACTCCTCCCTCCATTTGACAGAAGAGGAAACTGAGGCTCTCTGTGTGTGTGTATGAATTCGTGCTATGCCTTGTCCAAGGTCACACAAGTCAGCGGCAGAGAAGCCTAGATCTCAAGATATCCTTCCTGCCACCCAGTCTAGGGCTCTTTCCATTGGACTACTCGGCCTCTACTCAAAACAAGTTTCCACTTCACCCGTACAAAGCAAAAAAAAAAAAAGTAAGCCTACAAAATTCCCCCTCTTTGGTGTAATGCTGAGAAATGGGATATTGTAAATTGCATTTTAAAACTTGACGGAGCTGTAACAACTCCAGCGCCAGCCTTACCTCCCCCTGCAGGCAGGGGCCGACCGGTGGGAACACGGAGGCAGTGATGGGGAAGCTTTCCCAGTTTATAGCCAGACATTTGTCTGTCTGTCTGTGTGTCTCAGTCTGCCGGCCCCGCCGCCTGTCAGTCAGTCAAGCGGCACTCACCCCCTTCCTTTGTCCGGTTTCCAGCCGCAGTTCACAGCCGGTGGGCCCCCTAGCTCCCTGGAGCTGCCCCGCCCCGCCTGGCCCCGGAGCAGATCTGGGGAGCGGAGCGCAATCCCTGCTGCAGATCCCCTTTCATTCGTACAGGGAACGAAGGAAGGCAGAGTGCGGAGTTGGGCTGGGGAGTCCCGAGGGCGAGCAGACTGTAATAGAGCCCCGGAGCTGCTCAGATCTGCCCGCTGCCCCCTTGCCGGCCCGCGGCTTCCCTCCCCTCTCCCTAAGGCCAGAAGCACACTCACCCTGCACCTCGCATCCCTGCGCCCCGACCCAGCTCCGTGCGCCCGGGCGCGCTCAGACAGGTGTGGGCGCTAAAAGTGAGTGGCCTGCTCCCATCTCTGCACCTCGCGGCGGGTGGTGGCAGTGAGTGAGGACGCGCGCTGGTGTGGGGGTATGTGTGAGTGTGTGTGTGTGTGTGTATGTGTGTGAGTGAGTGTGTGTGTGTGAGTGTGAGTGAGTGTGTGAGTGTGTGTGTGTGCTCGCGTGTGCTGGGCAGGGGGTAGCTCAGAGTCCGCCGGCTTCCTTCCACCAGCTCCTCCTCCTTCACCTCCCCCCTTCTTTTCTCCTCCCCTTCTTTACTCCTCCCCACCCTTCTTCTTTCCCCCTCTTTCCGCCTTCCCTTCCCTTTCTCCCCTGCTTCCACTCTCCCCCGCCTCCCTTCTTGTTTTTCCCGTTGTCCCCCTCCCTCTCCTCTCCCTGTCCTCTCCTCCATTCCTCCCTTCTCCTCCTTCCGTCTTGCCTTTCCTTCTCTCTCGGACCGTGCCGCTTCTCGGTGGACCGCTGCACGGTGGCCCTAAGGTTGTTTCTGCGTGGGTGGCTCGGGGAGCGAGGGCTCGGTCCTGCCACACTTCCCTTGCAGGTGCCACTGCTTTGGCTCAGCTTCTCCCAGCTCCTCGGCACCAGTCCCTTCTCGTTTATCACCCGAGAGAACTTAGCACCAAGACTTTCACGCTCCAACGTGCCCCAGACTTACAATCTGAACTTACACTTCCTCTGAGCCTCCTCCTACCCGCGCGGCGCTGGATTTGCACCCCTCTCTGTGATTGTGAGTCTGCTGTGAGGGCAGCACGAAAGGATCATTCGATTCTGCGGGCCACCACCCCCTCCTCACTGAATTCCTGCCCATCCCTTAAAGCCCAACTCAAATGCCACCGCCTCCAGGAAGCCTTCCCAGACCGCTCCGTTAGTAAGGACCTTTTGCCTTCATGATTCACCTTGGCCTGAGTACTTAATGAACATCTGTTGAATTTGTTGAATTGCCGGTGAATCTTGAGACCCGAGTTCAAATCCCTGTTTTACCATTCCTCATCTGTTTGACTTTGCCTTGTCTGTTGTGCGGGCTTTAATTTCTTTATCTGTAAAATGAGGGGTTTGGGCCCAGCTGACCTCTAAAGTTCCTCCCACCTCTGGAAGGATCCCATGATGCCATCTCACCTTGCAGACTAGAAATTTTGCTGATATCCCAGTTTGGTTGCAGGTTCCTTATGTGAGCATTTTATGCTGATCTTAAGTGGTTTTTCTCCTGCTTAGAAAATATAAACTTGAACAGGTAAAGAGCAAGATTCTCCTGCAGTATTTCAACTGACTCCATAGAGGCCTATGGCTCCTTGTTAAGTCACTTCTGCAGACCTATGACTTCTAGCAAACTTGCAAAGTTGTTGAAGTTTATAACCAACAGAGACTCCCCTATGTGCCACCTCCCCACTTATAGCACTCATGCTATGTTCCACCCCCTCTACTTTCCTTTAATCACTTCAGAATTTGTCTTTAGTCACTTCACATTTCTGGGTTCAATTATGCTTTCAACCACTTCCCTCCCCTTCCCATACTGTTGTGGCCAAGTGAACGCAGGCTAAAATGAAAGCCTAGGGCAACCACAAAGGAGAAACAATACCACAAAACATGTAGCCTGAGAGAAGTGTGTGGAAGGGATAAGGGGAAAGGTTAAAGAGGTTTGTACGTATGTCAGCTTCACCCTCTGACTGCCTTTTGGAGTCATTGCAAAAGGGCTTCACCCTCTGACTGCCTTTTGGAGTCATTGCAAAAGGGCTTCACCCTCTGACTGCCTTTTGGAGTCATTTCAAAAGGGCCAGAAGCTTGGAGATCACCAAGATGGGTTGGATGCTTTATTCTATGAAAGGGTGCTCCCTCTAGTATTCTTATCAAAGCCTGATTTGGGGAAAAGATGTGATACACTTATTCATACTAACATATTAGTGACTAATATTCTTACTGGTACCAACATGGTAAAAACACAAGATAAAGGTCTAGTCCTGGTTCTGGCACTAGCTAGCAGTACGACCTTGGGCAAGTCATTCAGCCTTTCTGGAATTCACTTTATTTATTTATAAAGGAGGTGGTTGGACCATATTATGTTTAAGGTCCCCATCTGGTCTAAGAGTATATATTCTATGTTCTATTAACCTATATTCTAAAGTCCCTTTTGTCTCAAAACTCTTCTGTGATTCTCTGCTGTTTCTTTCAGTGGTATTTAGATTCAAACATGAGATATATTTAATTCAGTCAATAAATATTTCAATAAGTATTTCTTAAGCTCCTACTATGTGCCAGACCCTGTGCTAAGCACAGTTGGATTCAATTCAACAAACACCTATTTAAAAGCACTTTGCTGAATCCTAGGAATACAAAGACAAAAATGAAACAGTCCTGACCCTCATCAAGCTTATACTGTAAAGGAATCCATCACTAATGACATAATTCAGTAAGCAACTGAGCAGATACTCATTGATGGGCTGGGATCTTTTGGAGGTGTGGGGAATAAATTGGGGAGACCTCCACCTGACTTCTCTACTCCTTAAATCTAGCCACTGCTTTGAAACATCAATTTCAGCCATCATTGTAGATTGGCAACTATAATTTAAAGACAATTTCAGTCATCATTGTAGATTGGCAATTGTAATTTAAAGAGTTGCTGAGGGCTCTGATGGGCTAAGGGAATTACATGGGGCCAGTACATGACTGAGTCAGGATATGAACATATTTCCCTTTCTGATTCCAAGGTCAGTCTTCTATCCATTATACCACAATACTGCCTTTCAGGCAGTTCAGTGCCTACTGTGTTCAGAGCACTGTACTCGTGATAGAAATTATTTTACTATTATATTTATATTATATTAGTAACCAATTATTAATTTGGGATCCAGACTTTTTTCCTTTATTTCCTCTTTAAGATCCAGTCCCTTTAAAAAGTCAGTCTCCGAAAGACATGAGACTATCCCTCAAGGAACATGCTCTTGGACCCCACCCAACTAGGAGGTAACTTCTGTTTAGAGTGTAAACAGAATTCAGTGTGGGTGAATTGTTACCCTGGGAAAGGACCCCCCTTCCTTGTACCCTTCCATTAAAATTTAAGGTGACCCAGCTCAGGAAGGATAAAAATCAACCTGATTGGTCTGGATGGAGATGGATTTCCTTTTCCAGATTGCTGTAAGCAACTGCTCTCAGCAGGAGGAGCTGAAGACTTCTAACCCACTTCCTCATTAAATGTCCACCAATCAGGGTTAATTTTCACTTGTAGGGGCATTCCCTTTTACAAAATGCTTTCAGGCTCTCCATGGTTTTGCCTTTGGTTACTGAGAGAAACCATTGACCATCAATTTATTGATCGTTGCCTAGCCTAAGCAATCAATTGAGTGTTAGTTACCCAGAAACTCTGTCTCTTGGCTTTTTAATTTGTCACACGAGGAACTTGGGAGAGATACAAAGATTAAATAAGAAGACACAAATATTTATAACTATCATATACCATATCACATGCCATAAGCAAATCAGAAAGGTGAGGTGCAAAGCCAAATTCTATGTGTGTTCTGAAAGGAGGTATCAGGATCAATGGAAGTAGCATGGGATGGATTTGGTGATTTACAAAAAGGAAAAATGAGGCAAAGATGGGTAAATGAATTGGAAAGTCACAGAGATTTCGTATGATAAAGAACATAATGATTGATTATAGTAATAATCCCAATAACTGACATATAGTAATACTTAAGTATTGCAGAGTGCTGCATGTAAATGGCTTCATTTGATCCTCACAAAATACTATAGGTATTATTATCCTTCCTTATATTACCGGCTATTTAACTTATTTGTGTAAATGTTCTATTTCTCCACCACCACTGCATATCCTATAGACTGCAAGCTCCTACTGTTGAACTTTTTATCTTTGTACAGTGCCTTGCACTCAGTAGACACTTGGGATCATAGAACTAGAGCTCAAAAAGAACTTTGGAGGCTATCTACAAGTGGAGAAACTGAGGTTCAGAGAAGTTAAGTGACTTGCCCAATATCACACATGTAATTAACTGTCAGGATGTGATACCAGGTCCTCTTCCTACAGAGTGGTCTTTCCATCATACCACAAATGTTTTGTGAATTATTAGCCCCATTTTACACATGAGGAAATTTGAGCTTAGAGATGTAAGACATCCTATCCATAGTCATTCTGTGACTATGCTCCAGAGAGAGGATTCAGATCCAAATTACTACTGACTCCAAGTCTAGAACTCATTCCCACTATATTGCAACTATGAAAGTTGCTCAGTTGCTATGAAACTTAGCCCTCAAGTTGATGGGCAGGGTTTCCAGTCATCAACTATTGGTGTTTTCTGAAGTCTTGGATAAGCCACATCATTTCTCGATTTTTGTTACAGAGGAGATAGAATCAAGTGTGGGTTTAGATTTGGAAAGAACCATAGGGATCATAATCCAACTCTTTCATTTTTATAGATGAGGAATTTAGGGTTTTTTTTTTTTAGCTTTTTTTAGTCTTTTCTGTCGTGTCTAATTCTTTGTGACTCCATTTGTGGTTTTCTTGGCAATGATACTGGAATGATGTGCCATTTCCTTCTCCAGCTCATTTTACAGATGAGGAAACTGAGGCAAACATGCTTGAGTGACTTGCCCAGGGTCAAATAGTGACTCATAGTGTCTAAGGCCAGATTTGAACTCAGGAAGAATTATTCCTGATTCCAAGCCCAGTGCTCTATCCACTGCATCTCCTAGTTGCCCCATAGATGAGGAGACTGAGACCCTAAAGAGATTAAGCAACTTGCCCAAGGTCACATAGGTAGTAAATGTCAGATCTGGGAATAGAATCTAGGTTCTTAGACTCCAAATCTAGCCATGTTTATCCTGAACGACATAGGAACACCTCTGCTGGGTTCCCCTGCTTGTTTCCTAAACAAACAAATGTCTATGGAATATTAGAGTTGGATGTACCTGAGCAATACTCGTCTTAGGCAAATGTGCATTTGGCATTCCAACAACTTGGCCAGCCCATCAGAGTTGTGCTCTTTGCAGTAGAGTTTGAATGCTTGGCAGTTCAGCTCCAGAAAGGACCTTAGTGTCCAATACATTATCTTGCCAGGTGATCCTCAAAATCTTTCTAAGGCAATTCAAATGGAAGTGATTCACTTTCCTGACACGGCACTGATAGCCTGTCCAGGTTTCACAGGGGTGCAACAATGAGGTCAGCACAACAGCTCTGTAGACCTTCAGTTTGGTAGGTAGCCTAATACCTCTCCTCTCCCACACTCCTTTGGAGACTCCCAAACATTGAGCTAGCTCTAGCAATACATGTATCACCTTCATCATCTATGTGAACTTTCTTAGAAAGAATATTGCCAAGGTAAGTGAACTTATCCATACTATTCAAAGTTTCTCCATTTGTTGTAACCAATGGTTAAATGGTGTGGTGAATCTCTGTTTTCTTGGTGTTAACCGTAAGGCCAACATTTAGTACAAGTGGCAGAGAATTGATCCATACTCTGTTGCATCTCAGCCTCAGAGGCTGCACTGAGTGCATAATCATCTGCAAACAAAAATTTGTGCATCAACTTTCCCCCAACTTTAGACTTGGCTTGTTGCCTTTTCAAATTAAATAGTTTGCCATCGTTATGGTAACTGACCTTGATGCAATTTTCATTCTTGTTGAAATCATATGACAGCATCACTGAAAACATCATGCTAAAAGCATGGGAGCAATCACACAACCTTGCCTCAGTCCATTGGTAACTGGGAAAAGTACATCTCCCATTAACTAAAAGCCAGGCAATCTGGTCTCTGCTGTTTTCTGAGTCAGGTTTCAGATATCATGGAGTCATAGAATTATACATTTAGATCTGAAGGGAATCTTAGAGGTCATCTACTCCAAATCTTTCATTTCACAGATTAGGAAACTGAGACCCAGAGAGGTTAAATAACTTGTGGATGCTAAGGTCTGACCTCACTCCTTTTCTCATAAAACTCCAGTGGGTCCCTAAGTGATGATTTCTATCTACATTTCCAGGCTTATTATGCTTTATCTCCTTTTTTGTATCCCTAGCACCTAGTATAGTATCTGGCACGTAAGAGATACTTAACGAAAGGATGCTTTGATTCATTGTTTGATGAGTAATAGAACAGGATTCAAGCTCAGGTCCTCTGACTCCAAATCTGCCTCTCAGATCTTTACAAATAACTCTTCATTTTCCACAAATAACTGTGTTTGGTTCTGACACTGATTCCACAAACATCATGGTTCATCAGCTAAAATCTCATCATTCAGATTGACTCAGCATCTTCTTAGTATTGTCAGCTGCCTCTGTCTTCTGATTGGAGGGAGGAGCAATAAGTTCCTCCCAAAGCCTTCCTTTATAGACAGCTCAGAACTTCCCAGGAAACTTTGCATTTGACATCAGGAGCTCTGACTGGTTTCCACTGTATTAACATTACCATGCCTCAGGGCATCCCATGGTGCACCTCATCACCTTTTCAGCTTCCTTTTCAATGTCTTTCCCCATTAGATTGTAAGCTTTTTGAAGGCAGATACTTTTTCATATTCGTATCCTCAGTGTTTAGTACAATACCAGGCATATAATAGAACAGTTAAGTGGTGTAGTGGATAGAGTGCTGCACCTGGAGTCAGGGAGACTCATGTTTCAGAGTTCAAATCCTACCTCCGATACTTACTGGTTGTATGAACCTGGGCAAGTCACTTAACCCTGTTTGCCTCAGTTTCCTCATCTGTAAAATGAGCTGAGAATGGCAAACTTCTCCAGTGTCTTTGCCAAATAGAGTCCCAAAGACTTGGATGTGATTGAAACAACTGAATAACAATAAAAGGCACATAGTAGATATTTAATAAATGCTTTTTGATTTATTTGTGAGTAGTAAAAATAATTCGTTAGGGTGGTATTAAAAAAAGATTGGACTGGGAGTCAGGAAATGTGGGATCCTGTTTTACTCTGCCATTAGCTACTTATGTGACCATAGAAAAGCCATATCACCTTTCTAGGCCTCAGTTTACTCATCTGTAAACTGAAGGACTTGGACTAAATGGTCTCTTAAGTCCCTGTCAGCTCTAGCACTCTATAAAAGTCTACTTTTATAAAAATATTATAATAAAAAAAATAAAGGCTTTCCTCAAAACAACCTCTGCTCCTTCCTACCTACCTGTGCACACCAGAGCATGCATAGGGAACACCCCTGATTTGGTTCTAATTCCATCTAGTTCTTAATAAAGGGATTGTGGTAGCCATACAAAATGTTATTCATTCTCTATTGTTTCATTTAAAAATAATCATCACCCACTGTATTCATTTTAAAGAGCTTGGAAATCTAAACATGGTAAGCATGATCTCGGATTAGATTGGAATTACAATATACGCCTGTGGCTCCCTATCAATATTTTTACATGGGTATATGTTGTATTCAGAGAAAATGCAAAATCTTCATTTAGACAAAGGGCTGCAATAATCTTCCTGAAAGGAATATATACAATAATATGAAGTTATCAAGAAGAAAAACAGGCTTTGCCCACTAGCAATTTCCTGTCCTCCATGGGCACCATTTTCAAGTGAAAAATTAGAAGCTTTGTGAAAAAAATGTGTGTTTCTCATTTTCTCTGGTCAAGATTGAAAATTCCCCAGAGGCCAGCATTGGGCTACTCTGCTACACTCCAACTTGCTTATTGAATCTTATGATCAAAAACAACTGAAAGAAAAAATGGAATTCATTATTCCTTCTTTAAATTAGGGGGAACCTAAGATGCCGCTTGCCGACAAAGTGAACTTTTAATAAGGTAGCCTCTGATAGTTTTATATGAGATTGTTGTGTAGATTTCTTTTTCTTTCAAGAAATCCTACAAACCCTGAAGTCTTTATTTTTTTTCTTTTTTGGAAAAAGTTCTTTCAGGGAAAAAAATGCCCTATACTTTTAAGTTTTAGTTTGTATTCATCCATCGTGTTTGTTCTTTCTCACTTTCTTCTTTCCTCTCTCTTTTTCGAAAAGATATCTTCATGATGCGCATAAGCACACTGAGAATTAAATACTAAGCTACCTGAGAGGAGGGATCAGGCCTTGTGTCATCACTGTATTCCATGCTGTTGGCACATATTATTCTAATATCTAGTGTGTATTACAGTAAAAAGACTGGACCCTCTTTCATATCTGAGAACTTGCACTACCTGTGTGACCTTGAGGAAGTCACTTAACCTACTTGGACCTCAGTTTCCTCATATTTAAAATGGAAGGGTTGTCCTAGGGGACCTCTAAGGTCCCTTCTAGCTCTAGACTCTAGAGCTATGATTCTATGGTCCATATTCCCGTGGTTCTGTGTTGTCATTACTTTCTACAAAATACTGACCTCAGGCAATCCATCCACAAACACTGCATGTTTGCTTAATAAGTACTTCTTGAATTAATAAACACTTACTATTTAATATCAATTAAATGCTATTTAAATAAACTCAAGAATATTTTGAAATCATATTTTATTAAGAAGCTATTACATAAATAATTTATATTAATTAAATATTGAAACATAGTTAATATAATTTGCTAACCATTAAAAATTAATCAACGAGCAAACTTTTTAAAGCATCACTATGTGGCAACATTGTGCTGGGCTATTGGGGGACACATACAAAAATCAACACAGTTCCTGCCCTCAAGTTGCTTATATTCTACCATGACCTATGATGATCACTGTTCTCATCAAATCTGTTCACTAGTACCTTAATGTTTTCCATACTTAAGCTAAACTTCGGTCTTCATTTTTCAGGTTATTTGCCATTCTCCTCATATCTCAAGGTTATAGATTCAATCCCAGGTAGACTCCATTATCTTCGCTGATCCTTATCACACAAAAGCATAAATTATCCTCTTTCTATTTACATCCCTAAAAGATTCATCACCAGTCAAACTATGGATACATTTTATTGACACTCTTCTGTTATTTCATCTGAGTAGTTATTTACCAAGCTGCATAGTTTCATTACATTCCTACTTGTTCTGCCAAACAGTGGGATCCTGAATTGCTATCTCTCTAGGACACCCCTCCACCACCCACACAAACAATTGTGTTCCTGAAAGAGCTAAGTCATTCATAGTTGATCATCACACGATGTTGCTAATACTGTGTACAATGTTTTTCTGGTTCTGCTCATTTCACTTTGCATTATTTCATACAAGTCTTTCCAGGTTTTTCTGAAATCTGGCTGCTCATCATTTTTTATTACACAGTAGTATTCTATTGCATCCATATACCATAACTTGTTCAGCCATTCCCCAATTGATGGGCATCTCCTCAATTTCCATGTAAAGGACTACTATGAATATTTTTGCTCATGTAGGTCCTTTCTCCTTTTTTATGATCTCTTTGGTTTACATTCCTAGGAGTGGTATTGCTGGATCAAAGGATATACACAATTTGGTTGCCGTTTGGGCATAGTTCCAAGTTGTTCTTCAGAATGGTTGGATCAGTTCACAACTCTACCAATAGTGCATTAATGTCCCAATTTTCCCACATCTTCTCTACCATTTGTCATTTTCCTTCCTTGTCACATTAACTAATCTGATAGGGGTAAGGTGGTACCCCAGAGTTGTTTAATCTGCATTGAAGGGAATTCAAGAGCGGGGGGGGATAAGATTTGAAAAAAAAAGAGACTTTGGGATGGACCTCCCAAGATAGGGTAGAAGGAAAGAAGAGAATGAGTAGGAAAGGGAACTAGAAGGTTCATAAAGCCATGTCAGGAAAGTCCATTTGTAGTCAGTTTTTAGTTTAGTTAATGAACAAGCACCTTGTTTGTCCCTAGAGCACCCCACCTTTTGCTATACTTCTCTGTTTACATATTGTGTACCCTGACCCAATAGAATGCAAACTTGTGAATGCAGGAATGATGTATAATGCTTTATTTTTGTATTCCCACCATCTAAAATAATGTATTATATATGCACAGATTACCATTCGAGCTAAAGTGGGTTATAAAACCATTCCTTCAACTCACTCCTTCATCTCTTATCTCTTTGCATTTCCAAAGATCATGGATCTAAAACTTTTTAATGTCATGGACCCTTTGGATCCCTTCTCAGATTAATTTAAATAATTGAAGGAAATATTAAATTTCAGTTAGTGAAAATAAAGATGTATTTTTTTTCCATCTAAGTTCATGGGTCCGTTTGAACACAAGCCACTCTCCATGCCTTTAGTTCCTTCCTTTTCCATACCTGTCTATTTAAATCTATGTCTTTCTTCAAGGTTCTACTCAGGTACTACCTTTTCTATGAAGTTTTCCTCTATCTACAGTTAGTAGTTTTTCTGTCCTCAGTTTTTCTCTTACTATACTTATTTGTGTAGATATTATGTCATGCCCCCTTCCAGTAAAATGGAAACCCCATGAAGGCAAGGGTTGTTTCATTTGTGTCTCTGTATCTGCAGTGCTGAGTAAAATGTCTGGTCCATGGTAGGTGACTAATGAATTGTTGTTATTGTTGAAATGAATTGCACCATATTCTGAAAATAGTTACCTTCTCTTGGATTCCTCTGGTGTTGCATTGTACCTGGTCCTGAACCAGATTATAATATAACTGGGACATGTTTAACAACATAGATAAAAATATTTGAGTTTGACACCATCAGTTTAGGCAACAGATCTGTGTTTCTCATTGCCAGTGGTGACCAGAGTTTTAGGAGTACAAACATTCTGCAAAGGATACTATGAACTTGTCTCCAGGTATGGTCAGCATATGTACCTTATTAAAATTTCAATAATGAAAGTTAGCCCAAGTATAAAGCAATATCTATTAAAGCCATTTGCTTCCTGCTCTTTCAAAGCAATTGCTTGTTCCATTTCAAACACAGTGTCACATGGCTCATGTTGAATGAGGCAAATAGTTTAGGAAAATTACAGGAATACTCCCGTGTTTGCCTCACCTTCAAAGCACTTCAGAAAAGCTGACCCATTGGCCCTCCTGACTCTCTTTTTGAGGGCTAGAAAACACTCATTTTATGTGATGTTGACAAATCTGAGACTTCATTGCATAGATGAAATCTTTTAAAATGGGATGGTCAAACTGAGGGAGGGTTTATGAACCCACTGGAAAAAAAGTTGATATCAGAACCTGATGTAATACTAAGGAGCCCTTGGTTTTAGATTAGAAGGGCTGACCATTGGATCATACTTTGTCCCTTAAGGGAAAGATAGTCTAGCTATGATTTATCATGCCAGAACTTAGGAGGGAACTTAGAACTAGGGTCAAATCACAGAATCATACAACTTTAGAAAGATGATTTAATTCAACCACTTTCATTTCCACAGATAAGGAAACTGAGGACTTGAGCGGTTAAGTAGTGACTTTTCCAAGTCACATAATCTGGTTAGTGTTAGAACCATGACTGGAACGTCTGATGGCTGGGCCAGAAATTTCTTCATCTTGCCTGGAACTATGACTCTAGGAATCTAGAAACCTTGTGAGTGGGAAAGACGGTCATGTCTAGAGGGTGGGACAGGTCTGAAACCAATAATAACAAGAAGGGATTTGCTTTAAGTAGAAGCGACTTTTTGAATTTTCCTTAAACTAGAAACTTAAGATTACTTTGGTATTTCAGAAGCATTGCTAGCACCTTTCAATTCTGCCTTAAAGAAAACAAAAGGGAAAAAGAATCGTTCTTTCTTGAAGGATGTTCATCATTGCCAGAAGATGATCTTGGGGTCAAAGGCTATACTGAGGGAGTAATATTCCTAACAAGGTGGAAAGGTTTCAAGTAATGGCGCAACATTGGACTCTGTGTTTGTGGTTAGAGAACCAATTGAGCTTAGGTTCATAGAGATCATTCTAAAGTTTAGGACTAATGTGAAGGGCCACTGAAACCCATGAAGACCATCAGTTAAGGCAAGGGCTGCCAGTTAAGGGAATATCATTATATCATATCTTTTCAACTACGGCAGTATTAGAAGTCCTGCTCTACTAAAGTCTTACTCTGCTATAGTATAGAGTCTTTAAAATTCAAATCAATGAAGTGTGTCCTCCAGCAGGTCTAATAGAGTAGAATGAATTCAACATGGCAGACTGTAGGTCTGTCATCTCAGAATCAGCCTAGCTAATGTATATAATCTAAAGATGAGTTTGGTCACTGGCTGACATTTTTTTCCAACACAGTGGCTTTCAAAGACCATTCTAGGACAGTTATATCACTCATAGCAAGAATAACCCTATTAACGGGTCCCTGGAATATTTTAACAAGTTGTATTGTAGCCTTTTGTTTTTATACCATGGTTATTTCTGGATTATCTCCTGCACTGACCCCTCTGCTATAGAAAGAAAAATAGTAAAGCAAAACTCGTTGACAAAATGGGTTGCATCTGACACTTATGCATTATTTTCCTCACATGGTCCTCCAGCTCTTTACCAAAAGGAGGGTGGTATATTTGACCATGTTTTCTCTAGGACCAGGGATAGTCATTGCAATCAATCGGAGTTCAGCTGCCTGTTTAGCGTCGTTTTATTGACATGTTTATAGTCATTGTGCATGTTGTTCTCTGGCTCTGCTTACTTCATCTGCATCAGTTTATATGAATCTTCCCATCTATCTCTGAATTAATTTTCGTAATTTCTTACAATATAATAGTGGTAGAATGAGCCAGGGGTTTGGAGTCAGGACCTGGGTATGACTTCCAATTCTGCTACTTCTTATTCACGTGAGCCAGAATAAGTAAGTTATGTAGCCTTTGGGTCTGTTTCCTCATCCCTAAAATGAGGAAGCTGAACATGATAACCATTAAAGTTTCATACTGCGTTCCTATATGGCAAGTTATTCATCCATCCCTTGATCAATGGCTACCTACTTTATTGCTAGTTTTTTTGACACCATAGAAAGTTCTGTTATGAATATTTTCTTTTCTCTTTGACCTCCTCAGGGTCATTTACTTAGTAATAGAATCATTGGGTCAAAGAGTAGTTTCTTTTTTTGGGGGGGTTGAGGCAATCAGGGGTTAAGTGACTTGCCCAGGATCACATAGCTAGTAAATGGCAAGAGTCTGAATGTGAACTCAGGTCCTCCTGACTCTAAAAGTCAGTGCTCTGTCCACTGTCCACTGATCCAGCAGAGTAGTTTCTTTAGGTATTGAAATAGGCGGGAACTTTATATTTTCCTCAAATGAAAGAGATGGCATAGAAGAATAGAAATCAAGTCAACAAGAGTTTATTTAGCACCTACTGTGTACCAGGCATCTGTACTGTGCTACAGATACAAAGAAAGTAAAAAAAACAAAACCAAAAACCCCACCATTCCCTGCTCTCAAAGAGCTCATGGTCCAATGGCAGAGACGGTATGCAAACAACTATGTATAGTGAAATATATACAGGCTAGGCTGGAGATAATCATAGAAGGAAAGCGCTAGCATTAGGGGAGATTGGGAAAGCCTTTCTGTAGAAGGTGGGATTTTAGCTGGGACTTGAAGGAAGTCAGGAGAGCCAGTAGACAGAGTTGAGAAGGGAGAGAGTTCTAAGCATGGGGACAGTCAGATGGAGTATTTTGTTCGAAGAGAAGCAAGGAAGCCTTTGTCACTGGATCACAGAGTACATGGAGGGGGGGGACAATTTTAAGAAGACTGTAAAGGTAGGAAGGGGCCAAGCTGTGAAGGACTTTAAAAGCCAAAGAGAGAATTTTATATTTGATCCTGCAGTGATGGGAAGAAACTGAAGCTTATTGAACAGTGGGGTTACAGGTCAGACCTGTACTTCAGGAAGATCTCTTTGATGGCTGAGTGGAAGATGGACTGTTGTGGGGAGTGACTTGAGGCAGGGAGACCAACCAAAAGGCTGTTGTAATTGTCTAGGCTGCAGGGGATGAAGGTCATCAGCAGGATAGCAGTGGTGGGAAGAATGTCCACACCAGGAAGACCCCACACTGATGAAATAATAGATCTTCCATATATTTCTTCCCTTACATGAGAACTAAAAGATTAACCTCTAAAAATATTTGTCAGTTGTGATTTCCTATTTTAGTACTGAATACTATCACACATCGTCCTCTGTATATTATCTTCCCTTTCCCTGGGGAAAGGCCAAAATTGTTAATATATTGACTTGTTAATATATTTGTCTGAAGTAACTGAAGCCTAAAAGGTTTAATACTCTCTCTGTCTCTCTCTGTCTCTGTCTCTGTCTGTCTGTCTCTGTCTCTCTGTCTGTCTCTGTCTCTCTGTCTCTCTGTCTGCCTCTGTCTCTCTGTCTCTCTGTCTGTCTCTCTCTGTTTCTCTCTCTGTCTCTGTCTCTGTCTCTTTGTCTCTGTCTCTCTCTGTCTCTCTGTCTGTCTCTGTCTCTCTCTCTGTCTCTCTGTCTCTGTCTCTGTCTCTGTCTCTCTCTCTCTGTCTCTCTCTCTCTCTCTGTCTTCTTCTCCCCCATGGTGATCCACAGTGGGGCCCGATCTTATCCAAGGATGCTTTCTTGGCACACACAGGAATTTAGCTTTTTTTGATTATTTGATAAGACTCCCTGGTCTGTGTAAATTTGTTCTCTGTCATAAAAGGGGAGAGTCTCTAGATATTTGGTAGTCCTACTCCCACAAAATGACTGGCACATATAAAAGATTTGTTTATGGATTATTCAACCAATGAAAAGTTGCCCTTTGTTGTAGTGTGGCACCATTTCAAGATGACAAGAAGGAAAAAAAATGGTGAAATGAAGCAGGCACTGGGCACAGATCCAGGGAGGCCCAACCCAGGCACAAACCACTACAACTTCACAGTTGTGTAAACAGAATATTGATAAAGTGAGGTCATCCTGCTTATTATCTCTTTCAGGACAAGAGAATTCAGTGCACTTTTAAAACCTGTACAATAAAACTCATATGTGAAAATTGGTAAGGCAACCAATGAACTACAAGCCTTTGATTTTTTTGACTATTTCTTTGAGGGGCCATACACTATTTTCAGGACAGAATTCCATTGTTGATGGTTGAATTTTTATAGTAAATACTTTACTTGTGGACTCAACTCAATGTTAGCTTATTACCCAAAATGTACTTTGCATAATGTCACAGAGTCTGGAAGTTGTAAAAGACATGAGCACCCATCTACACCAGTTCATACACCAAAGAAATTCCCATGATAATATACCTGATAGATGGTCACTTCAGCCTCTGAAGGGAGGGAGTCCACCTCCTCCCAAGGCAGTCCACTCCTCCTTTGCACATCCTCTTTGCAAATCCTCCCCATTGCCCCTACTTCTGTTCTCTGGGGAACAATAGAACAAATCTAATCCTTATTCAATATGAAAATCCTCCAAATAATTGAAGGAGCCAATCATAGCCTCCCTCATTCTTTTTTTCTCCAGTCTAAAAATGTCACATTTCATCAACTTATCCTAACATAACAGGGACTGAAGACCCTTCACCATACTGGTTGCCCTCCGCTGGACACTCTTTAGATAATAATAATAATAATATTAGTAAGCATTTATAGAGCACCTACTATATGACAGAGAATGTGCCAGATATTCTCATTTGATTGTCACAACAACTCTGGAATGTAGGTGCTATTATTGCCCCCATTTTACAGTTGAAGAAACTGAGGCAAACAGCTTAACATGCTCAAGGTACACAATTTACCCCAAGCTTTGAATCTGAACTCAGTTCTTCTGATTGTAAGCCTAGCACTCCCTTCACTGAACCAGTGAATACCAGTCAATATCCTTAAACTGCAATGCCAATGTATATAGTAGGGCAGACTATTGGAAGCCATTTCTTTTTTTTTAATGAAGTCTAAGACAGTAGTAGCTTTTTTTAGGCTACCATGTTGCATTGCTGACTCATTTAGAATTTACAGTTTATGAAAACCCTTAGATATTTTCCTGAAGATAAATTGTTGTCTCATTATGCTTCCCACATTCTGTCATTGTGAAATTGATTTTTTGAACCCAAGTATAAGATTATATTTGTCCACTGAATTTCGTCTTTTTAAATTTATCCCAGTGATCTGGCCTTGTCAAGATCCTTTTTTTGGATCCTGATATCATCCACTGCATTAGCTCTACTTTCTAGTTTGGTTTCTTTGGCAGATTTGATGAATGTTCCATTTGTATATCTTCATTGAAGTCATTGAAAAAAGGTTAAATAGTACATAGGCAAGAGTAGACCCCTGGGGTACTCCACTGGAAACTTCCTGCCATGGTGACATTGAACCATTAACATCTTGTTTTTGAGTCTTATTATTCAACTACCATATATCTAGCCCAGGGGTCTCCCTCTTCATTATGGCCTTCACTATGGTTGCATGCAACAAGTCAGAATAAAATATAATTGGGAAATATTTAACAAAATAAATCATAATATCATAAAACATAGACAGTATTTCATTATAAGCCTGATATGTGGCCTGAAGGGAATGAATTAGTGACACTCATTTCCACCTGAATTTGAAAACACTGGTCTAGTTTACATCTTTCCGTATTTTCCATGAAAATGGCATAAAATACTTTATAAGATCTTGGCTAAAAACTTGGTATACTATATCTATAGTACACCTCTCATCTATCAGTTTAATAACCCTGTTAAAAAAAAAAGAAATGAGTAGTCTGGCATGACTTACTCTTGTTAATCACTGCTACCTTTTCTAAATGTTCACTAACCATCTCTTTAATGATCCATTCTATAATTTTCCCAAGAATCAAAGTCAAGCTTGCTGGGCTATAGTTTTCTGCTTTTCCTTAAAACCAAATCAATAAACAAAAGATAGTGTTTGCCCTTCTCCAATCATGTAGTACCTTTCTCATTTTCCATGATTTTTCTTTTTTTTAAAATTAAGTTATTTTATTTGTTTTCAGCATTCTACAATCATTTCCATATATCTCAATTTTTTCCCCTCCATCATCCTCCTGCCCCTCTCCCTCTTATGGGAGAAACCATAAAACAAAAAAAATATATTATACAAAAGAAAATGGTCTGCTTCAATCTGCAATTCAATTCCATAGTTCTTTCTCTGGATGTAGAAGGCATTTTGTCTCAAGAGTCCATTGGGAATTTTTTAAGTCCTTGCATTGCAATGAAGTACTAAGTCTATCAGAAAAATTCCTCACATGCTGTGGTTGTTGCTGTGTACAGTTCTACTCCTTTCACTCAGTATCAGTTCATATAAGTCTTTCCAGGCTTCTCTGAAGTCTTCCTGTTCATCATTTCTTATAGCACAATAGTATTCCATTATATTCATATACCACACTTGTTCCACCATTCCTCAGTTGGTGGACATCCCCTTGATTTCCAGTTTTTGGCCACCACAAAGAGAGCTGCTATAAATATTTTTGTACATGTGGGACCCTTTCCCACTTCTGTGATCTCTTTGGGATACAGTCCTAGAAGAGGGATTACTGAGTCAAAGGGTATGCACATTTCTGTAGCCCTTTGGGCATAGTTCCAAATTGCTCTCCAGAATGGTTGGATCAGCTCACAGCTCCACCAACAATGAGTTAGTGTTCCAACTCTCCCACATCTTCTCCAACATTTGTCATCTTCCTGTTTTGTCATGTTAACCAATCTAATAGATGTGATGTGGTACCTCAGAGTTGTTTTAATTTGCATCTCTCTAATCAATAGTGATTTAGAACATTTTTTATATGACTATAGAAAACTTTAATTTCTTCCTCTGAAAATTTCCTGTTCATATCCTTTGACCATTTATCAATTGGGGAATTTTCCATGATTTTTAAAATATTACTGACAGTAGGGCTGCCACCACATCTATCAGTTCTTTCACTACTTAAGGATACAGTTCATTTATGGCAGGTTATTTGAATTTTGTCAAGAACATTTAGGTTCTCCTTATTTATCTCAGGTATCAACTCCTTATTAGATATTTGTGAAGACTTCACCTGGCAGAATGAGCAAATGAGAACAATTTGTTCCAATGGCCACTGGAACACTTGGAGGTTGGTCAGATATGGAAGATGCCAGGGTCATCCACTTCATCCTGGGTTCTTGCCAATCGTCCTAACTTTGTCTTGCTACTGGACTTCATGACTCTGGAAGAGAGATTGAGACTGATGACTTGGTGGAAGTTTGCCTTGCTTAAATTCACCAAATGATTCACATAATGTCCTCGATCCCCTTCAGAAACAAAGGATGAACAACAGCCACTTATTTGTATTGTCATTTCTAGTGCAGAGATCACTTCTCTTGATAAACAAAATACAAAATGAACAATTCTGGTTCACACTAGACAGAAGTCCTATGCCTTCTTTGAGCCTCCTTTTTCTCCAAATATAGCTAATATGCCCTATTTTTTGGTGATTCATTTCTCTCAACTGTCTCTGGTTATTCTGAGTTTTAGGACCATTGACACTATTTATGCCATATACTTACATGTATTCTCTTGTATGAGGGGTGTCACAAACCCCTAGACACCACTGAATATAACTGACAGGATGCTCTAGACTTAATGTTTCTATCAGGTGAGATCAGCTCTTAGATTAAGTTATAAAGCTAGTCAATCAATCAAAGGTAATCATTAGGTATGAACAATTCCTGGATAATTTTTTTGAAATGGTTGGTTGGTTAGTTGTTGTACTTCATGCTCAAAGAGGACCAAAATGACATCACCATGATGAAGTGAAATTTCAGGGTGTCCAACTGTGGCTGATCGGACCAATATGAGCTCAGAATGCTCTACCATAGATAGGGCACAGATAGTCCATGTGAACATTTGGGGTGCATGCCCCTGTGCCAGTATCTCCCTTGTCATACAATTAAATCTAAAGTTCTTGAGAGAGACTTTGAGAGTGTCCTTGTATCACTTCTTCTGACCACCATGTGATCGCCTGCTCCATGCAAGTTCTCCATAAAATAGTCTTTTTGGCAAGCATACATTTTGCATTCAAACAACGTGTCCAGCCCATTGGAGTTGTGCTCTCTGAAGCATAGTTTGAATGTTTGGCAGTTCAGCTCGAGCAAGGACTTCAGTGTCTGGTACCTTATCCTGCCAGGTGATCCTCAGAATCTTCCTAAGACAGTTCAAATGGAAGCGATTCAGTTTCCTAGCATGGCACTGGTAGACTGTCCATGTTTCATAGGCATACAACAATGAGGTCAGCACAATGCTCTGTAGATCTTCAGTTTGGTAGTCAATCTAACACCTCTTCTTTCCCAAACTTTTCTTTGGAGCCTCCCAAACACTGAGCTAGCTCTGGTAATGTGTGCATCAACCTCATTGTCAATGTGTACATCCATGGAAAATACACAACCAAGGTAAGTGAACTCATTCACAACATTCAAAACTTCTCCATTTGCTGTAATTGATGGTTCCACATATGGATGGTGTGGTGGTGGCTGATGGAGCACCTGTGTTTTCTTGGTGTTAGTTAACTATCAGGCCAAAATTAGTATAGGCAGCAGAGAGTTGATCCATATTTTGTTGCATCTTGATTTCAGAGGCTGCACTGTGTGCACAATCATCTGCAAACAGAAAATTGTGCACTATCCCTCCACTTTGGTCTTGGCTTTTAACATTTTCAAACTGAAGAACTTGCCATCAGTATGATAGTTGACCTTGATGCTGTGTTCATTCTCACTGAAAGCATTTGACAACATGGCTGCAAAGCATAGGAGCAAGCACACAGCCCTATTTCACTCCATTGGTGACTGAGAAGGCACGAGAACATTGTCCACTGTCCAGAATTCGGACAAACATGCCATCATGAAATTGGCGTACAATACTGATAAACTTCTCCGGGCAACCAAATTTTGACATAATTTTCCATAAGCCCTCATGACTAACAGTGTCAAAGGCCTTGGTCAGATCTGCAAACGTTGTGTACAGACCTCTGCTCTGCTCCTAAATAATCAAATGTGAAAAGTAGGTATGAATTGAATGAAATCAGATAACACCCCTTAACAAATGTCTTGAGGTTGGTTGAAGAAAAACAGTTACACCTTGTGTGTGTTTGAATCAAATAGCAAAGAGCTTCAGATTCCAGTATTCTAGTAGTAGGCTGCTGGCACAGCTCCAACCAAACCCCTGGGAGGGAATCACTTGTAGGGGAGGGTGAAAAAGATAAGGAAAGAATCTGTCTTCTTCCTTTAACCCCCACTGACCACAGAATGACTCTGTGAACTTGGAAATCTCAGAAGATGTAGACTTCCCAATAGGGTCAGTAGCAAAATCCAAGGAGCAGCAGTGGTCCAACGGCAAATTAGACACATGGAGACACATGAAAGGAAGTTTTGAGGACACTCTACAAGGGCACTGGTCCTTGGAGCCCGCAGAGAGCTAAGAAGAATTTCATGAGGGTTCCAAGAAGGGAGAAAAGGAATTCCAGCAATTAAGGGCTATGAGTTCCTCCTTTGTCACATATTATTTAAGCTTGAGCCCCCTCTCCCTAGGGAACAAGTATGTTGTTGCAAGGAGAGAATGTATCATAGAGCTATGAGGGTTGCTTAGTACCAACTCTGTTAAAAAATAGCTCTGCTTACTATTAAATACTAGTTAATTCTGGTTGACTTCCTGTCAAGCATCTTTATTGGACAGAGCATGCTGGATGGTAGCAATGAGAAAAACCCTAACTTCTCAGTGTTATCCCTAGAACCCTAAGGAGAAAAGTAGACAGCTACCCTCTGAGAACCTGACCTGCCAGTGAGTGGGAGTTGAAAAATAGACTGGAAGGAGGTGTTGCATTCTGTTACTTGCCCTTCCTTTCATCTTCTATACATCTCATTTAAAAATTTTCTAAAAGGGGCAGCAGTGGATAGAACACCGGCCCTGGAGTCAGGAGGACCTGAGTTCAAATTTGACCACACACCCTTTTCTTTTTGGGGAGAGGAGGGAAGAGGATGTGAGAAGGGAGAGGAGAGGAAGAGTGATCCAAATGAGATCTGTTACCTGAATAATTTAATAATTCCATATACGGTATGATGCCAAACTAGTGACCTGTTTCCCAAACTCATTAGAACACAGATTTTTAGTTATAGGGCTGTGGTATAGATATTGCATACTATGTGCAAATCACTACAAAATTTCCCTACATACTGGTTTATATTTTCCCTTGTTTTTTGAAGTACTTCTAGGTTTTTACCCCCATAACCTCTAAAGCCTGGTTTAAGTTTCTAAAGGCTGCTAGGTGGTATAGTGGAAGGAGTGCTAGGCCTGGAATCAGAAAGACTCCTCTTTTGAGTTCAAATCTGGTCTCAGATACTTCCTAGCTGTGTGACCCTAGGCAAGTCACTTAACTCTGCCTCAGTTTCCTTATCAATAAAATGAGCTGGAGAAGGAAATGGTAAACCACTCTGATCTTTGCCAAGAAAATCCCAAGTGGGGTCATGGAGAGTCAGATAGGATTGAAAAATGATTTAACAACAACAACAAAAAATCTCCTCTTTATGTCTTCAACAATCAAACTCAATTTCCTTTTCTTAGTTTCAACAGCCCCCCAGCCGCACCTATCTCCCTTTCCCCCTTTCATCAATCTCTTAGGCATTTCACCAACTTATTCTACCCACTAATCTACTTTTCTAATTGACTACCCTCTGTTTCATTTATTTTTTATACTTAACCTTGCCATGTCTTACTGTCTTATTTGCTTTCTTGATTCTTCATTTTCTTATCCTTGAGCCTTAATCCTCTTTTATCCTCCGTGATCTTTCTCCTCTTGAGATTTTCTCTCACGGGGCTCAGAAATAGAATCTGGACAAATGTTTTTTGGACCAGGAAATAATTCCTAAAATTTTCTGTATTTTACCAAATTTCTTCTCTCCAAATACACTCCCTGAGCTTCCTTATTAGTCCTAACTCATGGGTATTATATGCCATTCAGTCAAGTCAGATCCTTCGTGACTCCATTAGAGTTTTGATTTTTTTTTTTTTTTTTTTGGCAAAGATACTGGAGTGGCCTGCCATTTCCTTTTCCAGTTCATTTTACAGATAAGGAAAAGGAAGCAAACAGAGTTAAGGTACTTGCTCAGGGTCACACAGCTAGCTCATAAGTGTCTAAGGCTCGACTGAACTCGGATTTTTATGATTCCAGCAAGCTATCTTATGTAAATATCTCCTCCTTATTCAGCTCAAGTATTTAATGCTCTTTCTTCTACAATCTTCTCTCACTTATCAGGAAGGAAATGTAATAAAATATTGAAGACTCTCCAATTAATCAAATAATAAACTTTTATTGTGTTCCTGGTTCTGTTTTAGGTGCTGGGGATTTGAAGCCAGAAACCGAACAAAAAAGACACAGATGGTTGAGTTTAAATTCCACTAAAAACCAATAGATCTTTTTCTCAGAAGAGCTGCTGTTTAGCCACACCTCTTTGATCTTAAACTTCTGAAGCTGAGTTTGGGAATCCAAAGTATGTTTCTATTATTTCTGGTAAATGTTCTAATTTCTGTTAATTTTCACCTTATTAGATTCAACCCAATATTGAGATCTTTTGGGATACTAATTCTGAAATCCAATATGCTAGCTATCGCTCTCAACTTTGTCGTGCAAATTTGATAACCCTGCCTTCTGTTCCTTTATCTAAGCCATTGATAAAAATGTTAAACAGCACAAAGCCAAACATAGATTCCTTAATATTCTACTAGACATCTTAGGAGTTGATGTCAACCCATTAATGCTGATTTTTTTGGGTCTAATCTGTGAATCATCCTATACCCGTAGAGCTTTAAGCCTTAGATTAATTAAATTCAATTCCATTAAATAAAAAAAAAAAGAACACCATAAGCCAAATTATATCACACCTATGTTTAAGGCTGACCCTATGGACAAACTTAATTTGATAGATCTCCTAGTTGATTGTTGGAAGAGCCATTCCTTCCTGCCTCAACCCTAAAATTCTCTGTAGTTTGCCCTAGGATTGTCAACATGAAAAGTAGCAAAGCTGGTAATAATACTCCTTATTCAACATTTGATATTCTGCCCCCAATCACCATCAACCCCACTTGCACTATAAGTGAGTTAGAAATGTATACTGGAGGGGGAGGAGCCAAGATGATGGAGTAGAAAGACGCACGTTTACGAGCTCCGGACCCACAGCCCATAGAATTAATGTAAAAAGAGATCCCCATAAGTTCTGGATCACTGAAAGGTGTGCAGAAACAGAGTGGAAGAGATTTCCGTTCCAGAGAGCCCTGGAGAGCCATCCCCAGGGTTCGTCGCACCCCAACCCAGCACTGCCCTGGCCGCGGCCCCAGAGAAGCTGATCTGAGCAGGCTTCAGGGACGGAAGCTCCGGCAGCCTGGAAGGTCCCTCCGCCCACAGAAGCTACAGGTCAGTGAGAGAGACGGCTGGGCAGGAAGAGGGGAGCGGGGTGTCTCTGTAACTCGGGCCCCCTCGGGAGGAAGCGGCGGTGGCAGAGATGGGGGCAGGAAGCGGTGGAGGCAGCAGCTGCTGCGGCGGCCCAGGACTCCCCCAGCAGCAGGCAGGATCTTCATTACTGAAAGTCTCTACATAAACCCCCTGAGGGAACTGAGCCTGGGAGACGGCCCTGCCCCCACCCCAGCACCAGAACTAAAGCTCACATTGATTAGCAGCCGTGTATGGCGTGGAAAGCCCATTTGAATCTCAGACCCCAAGCACTAGCTGGGCGGATCTAGGTGGGGGTGGACAGGAATCTCAGAAGTCAAGTAACTGGCTGGGAAAATGCCTAGAAAAGGGAAGAAAAATAAGACTATAGAGAGTTTTTTCGAACAGATGCAAATGATCCTGACTATCGGATCTGACGACGAGGACATATTCTTGCCATCAAGGAAAGACGTGGAGGGCGGGGCCTCAGTACCCCAGACATCCCAGGGGGATGTTGGGTGGGGCTCAGGCCTTGGAAGAGCTCAAAAAGGATTTTGAAAAGCAAGTTAGACAGGTGGAGGAAAAACTGGGAAGAGAAATCAGAGAGATGCAAGAAAAGTATGAAAAACGGGTCAATACCTTGGTCAAGGAGACCCAAAAAAATGCTGAGGAAAATAACACCTTGAAAAATAGGCTCACTCAATGGGCAAAAGAGGTTCAAAAAGCCAATGAGGAGAAGAATGCTTTCAAAAGCAGAATGAGCCAAATGGAAAAAGAGGTTCAAAAGCTCACTGAAGAGAATAGTTCTCTCAAAATTAGAATGGAACAGATGGAGTCTAATGACTTTACAAGAAACCAAGAAATCATCAAACAAAACCAAAAGAATGAAAAAATGGAAGAGAATGTGAAATATCTCATGGGAAAAACAACTGACCTGGAAAATAGATCCAGGAGAGACAATTTAAAAATTATGGGACTACCTGAAAGTCATGATCAAAAAAAGAGCCTAGACATCATCTTCCATGAAATTATCAAGGAAAACTGCCCTGACATTCTAGAACCAGAGGGCAAAATAAGTATTGAAAGAATCTATCCATTACCACCTGAAAGAGATCCAAAAAGAGAAACTCCTAGGAACATTGTGGCCAAATTCCAGAACTCCCAGCTCAAGGAGAAAATCTTGCAAGCAGCTAGAAAGAGACAATTCCAGTACTGTGGAAATAAAATCAGGATAACTCAAGATCTAGCAGCTTCTACATTAAGGGATCGAAGGGCATGGAATAGGGTATTCCAGAAGTCAGAGGAACTAGGACTCAAACCAAGAATCACCTACCCAGCTAAACTGAGTATAATACTTCAGGGGAAAATATGGTCTTTCAATGAAACAGAGGACTTTCAAGCATTCTTGATGAAAAGACCAGAGCTGAAAAGAAAATTTGACTTCCAAACACAAGAATGAGAAGAAGCATGAAAAAGAAACCATAAATACAGGCCCTTTTGTGATGCGTTCTACATGTAGACGATGTGGAGGCCGTGGATCCATAATAACTACTCCATGTGTAGTATGTAGGGGAACAGGTCAAGCCAAACAGAAGAAGAAGGTCGTGGTCCCAGTACCTGCAGGTGTGGAGGATGGCCAGACTGTTAGAATGCCTGTAGGGAAAAAAATTTTTTTTATAACTTTCAAGGTTCAGAGAAGTCCTGTGTTTAGGAGGGAAGGAGCAGATATCCACTCAGACCTCTTTGTTTTTGTAGCTCAAGCTGTCCTTGGTGGGACAGCCAGAGCTCAGGGGTTGTATGAGACAATCAATGTCACGATACCTCCTGGGATGCAGGCTGACCAAAAGATTCGAATGAGTGGGAAAGGCATACTCCGTATTAATAGCTATGGCTATGGTGACCACTACATTCATCTAAAAATTAGAATTCCCAGAAGACTGACGAGCAGGCAGCAAAGCCTGATGCTTAGCTATGCAGAAGATGAGACTGATGTTGAAGGGACAGTAAATGGTGTCATAAATACAGCTACTGGCAAGCGGTCCACTGGAAACTAGACATGAAGTTGCAGGAGCATGGTCTGTTGGACTGGAAAATGAAAGGACTTCAGATCAATAGCATAGCAGCTGCATGCAGAGGCTTTCTGACATACTTCAGCAACAGTAAAATCATGTGACAAATTTCCCCTTAGAGTAGGGTTACCAGTGGATGGACTTATCCATAAGATATGCCTTAACTCTAAGATAGACCCTGATATCTTAACAGATGATGCAAATTTCCTGTCCATGGGAATGTAACCCAAATCCTTCTGACTGCACATAGTAAAACAATTACATACTACTTATGGAGCCAAAATTTTAATTTGGAGTTGGATATGGTGGGAATTGTAACGGTGAAACTTAAAAAAAAAGTTAAAAAAAACCAAAACCTCTGCCCCCAGCTTAAAATGAAGCCTTCAGCTGCATATGGCTGTGAACTAATTAACTTTTCACTAAGCAAGTATCTTGAGGAATTGCCCAAATGAGTCCGTCCCTATAGGCTCTCTTCTCTAGCAGCCTATATTCAACATGCTTTGACGGTGTCCTTTTCCTTCTCAAAGGGTATGTCAAGAGCTATTTAATTTCTCCCTTCATCACAACCACTTCTGTGTGTCATTTTCAAAATCCTAGGAGTACAGTTCCTCTTGTAAAGTAAGCACTTTGGTGATGTGGTAAAGGCAATCTAATGATTAATGAGGGTTGAGGGTGGTGGTTAAATGTACTGACTACAGGACATAATTATCATTTTAGAGTTGTCCTTACAAAGGTAACCTGTTGTCCCTCTCACTTCAATTTAAAACCAGACTTTACGCCCACCATACTGCCCTTATACCAAGTCATACTATATCCCATATCCCCAAGTGGATAGAATTCAACTGTTCATTCAAATTGCGCTCTTGCCAACCATGGTTCTTGGATTACTGTCCTTACATTGTTGGCATCATCAGAAAAGTATCTTTAAATTATTTGACTCTTAAGAATCATTGTCTCTTCATGTACGAGTGTTTGATTTTTTAAAAAATAGTAATCTAACTAGTTTCAGGTTTTCAAGTTAAACTATAGCAAAGTGTACTGTTTCCATAGTAGCCATAACTTTATTTGAATATTATGGCTTCTAAGTATTAAAAGAAATAGTTGTGCTAAAAGTCAGGCAGGTTAATGAAGAATGTTTCTGAATGGTTCCACTTTATTTCATTTTTAATTTGCTTAAAATAAAGCCACTATTAATGTCTAATTTAAAATATGTAAAGTGATTCTGTATCAGTGTAAATAAGATTATCTGATGCAAAAAAATACTTGAAAACCTAAAAAAAAATGTACACTGGATCCATGAAAGCCTGGGCACTACTCATCTATACCCACTAGGAAAGAGACACTATATTTATTTTATTATCTATAAGACATTGAGAGGAGTGAAGAGTGTGCTGATGAAATTGATTGAGAGGATAAATTTTTTTGAATTGTTTGTAGTTATTTGGCATAGTGAGGGTCAACCTTAGACACAGATGTGACATGGTTTGAAGGGTTCCCCAAGAAGATGGTTCCTTACCTAGCAAAAATTCCTAATCACCTCTCACATTGCTGCAGTTATCATGAGATTCTAAATTTAGAGCTCGAAGGGACTGTATAGAACACTTAGACCAAACTCTTCATTTCATAAATGACAAAACCGAGTCCAAGAGAGACTAAGTGCTTTTAAATTTTATAATTTCTATTAAATTTCACCTTATTAGATTCACAAGGTCCCATAGGTAGAAAGTGAAAGATGAAGAATTCAAACTCCATCATTAGGGAACCATTTCTTTGTGCTGAAGCATTGTACTTCTAGAAGTCCCAGGTAGAAAATGTAAATGCTGTTTGTCCTAGGAGTTGATTCAATGAAAAGGGCCTTGTATACAGAATTGGAAGACTTGGACTCAAATATCCATCTATGCATGCATACATGTATATATGTGTGTTTCTACTTATATATGTATATCTTTAAATGTATGTATGTATATATGTATCAAATAACTTAACTTGTCTTGCCCTCAGTTTCCTCATCAATAAAAGGATATGTTAGACTAGATGACCTCTAAGGTCCCTTTTTGTTCTAAATCCTATGAAGACTCTCATTGCATTTGCTTTCCTAGAACGCATAAATATTCATGAGGAAATTTTGTGAAACTCATTGAAAAGCAAGTAGCATTCTAAAGAATAACTCTATGTAGATTTCTTAGCATGGCTTCCAATATAGGGCTATACACACAATGGTCACTCTATAAGAGCTGTCGACATACATTCTTTCAGAAAAGAATGCACAAGTTGGTGGACTGTGGGAAAAACATATCCATCAGCCAACACAGGATAGAGTAATGGGACAGTTTTTTGGGGGTAAAGGTGTGGGGAAGAATCTTCATTTAAGTCTGTATCTATACATCTATCTTTTTATTTAAGTCTGTATCCATACATCTATACATAACATCTACATTAAGTATGGCAGACACCATGGTGTTGTGGAAAGAGATCTAAATTGTAAGTGAAGAGACCTAGAGTTTTAATTTTCCTTCTACAATTAGGTTTTCATACCAAAATGAGTGTGCATTTCACTCCTTCGTTTAGTCAAATGTGATGAGGGTAAACTTTTGTTTGTTTGTTTGTTTTTTTTCCTCAGCTCTCCTCTTTTTCCCTCCACTAAAAACATCTCCTACTTGCCTCTTAAATGACATATAGTTACCCCCTTCCTTTTCCCCCTCTTTCCTCTCACTACATTTCTCTCTCACCATTTACCTTAATTTCTTTTAAGGTATGGTCCCATCCTATTCAGTTCAATCTGTGCTCTCTGTCTCTGCATGTGAATGCATGTGTGTATGTGTGTGCATGCGTGTACATGTGTATGTGTGGTCCCACCAACCACCCAGATACTGAAAAGTTTTAAGAGTTAGAAATATTGTCCTTCCCTGTATGAATGCAAACAGTTCATTTCTGGTAAGTCCCTTAATACTTCTCCTTGCTGTTTACTTTTGCATGCTTCCTCTCATTCTTGTGTTTGAAAGTCAAATTTTCTTTTCAGCTCTGGTCTTTTCATTAAGAATGATTGAAAGTCCTCTGTTTCATTGAAAGACCATATTTTCCCTTGCAGTATTATACTCAGTTTAGCTGGGTAGGTGATTCTTGGTTTGAGTCCTAGTTCCTTTGCCTTCTGGAATATCCTATTCCACGCCCTTCGATCCCTTAATGTAGAAGCTGCTAGATCTCGGGTTATCCTGATTGTATTTCCACAGTACTGGAATTGTTTGTTTCTGGCTGCTTGCAAGATTTTTTCCTTGAGCTGGGAGTTCTGGAATTTGGCCACAATGTTCCTAGGAGTTTCTCTTTTTGGATCTCTTTCAGGTGGTGATCGATGGATTCTTTCAATACTTATTTTGCCCTCTGGTCCTAGAATGTCAGGGCAGTTTTCCTTGATAATTTCATGCAAGACGATGTCTAGGCTCTTTTTTTGATCATGGCTTTCAGGTAGTCCCATAATTTTTAAGTTGTCTCTCCTTGATCTATTTTCCAGGTCAGTTGTTTTTCCCATGAGATATTTCACATTCTCTTCCATTTTATCGTTCTTTTGGTTTTGTTTGGTGATTTCTTGGTTTCTCATAAAGTCATTAGACTCCATCTGTTCCATTCTAATTTTGAGAGAACTATTAAATTCAGTGAGCTTTTGAGCCTCTTTTTCCATTTGGCTCATTCTGCTTTTGAATGCATTCTTCTCCTCATTGGCTTTTTGAACCTCTTTTTCCAATTGAGTGAGCCTATTTTTCAAGGTGTTAATTTCCTCAGCATTTTTTTGGGTCTCCTTTACCAAGATATTGACCTTTTTTTCATACTCTTCTTGCATCTTTGTCATTTCTCTTCCCAGTCTTTCCTCCACCTGTCTAACTTGCTTTTCAAAATCCTTTTTAAGCTCTTCCAAGGCCTGAGCCCACCCAACACCCCCCTGGGGTGTCTGGGGTACTGAGGCCCCGCCCTCCACATCTTTCCCTGATGGGAAAAATACGTTCTCGTCCTCCCCATCAGATCCGAAGGTCGGGATCATTTGCATTTGTTGGAAAAAACTCTCTAAAGTCTTATTTTTCTTCCCCTTTCTAGGCATTTTCCCAGCCAGTTACTTGACTTCTGAGATTCCTTTCCACCCCCGCCTGGATCTGCCCAGCTAGTGCTTGGCCTCTGAGATTCAAATGCGCTTTCCCGCGGCAAGCTTTAGTTCTGGCGCAGGGGTGGGGGCAGGGCCGCCTCCTAAGCTTGGGCCCTCAGGGGCGTTCTGCAGAGACTTTCAGGAACGGAGCGGGTGGGGGCGGGGTGGGGGGCCCGCCTGCTGTGCTCAGCTCCCTTGGGGGTTTTATTCAGAGGCGTTCAGCAGTAGAGCAGGGTGGGGGCAGGGCCGTCTCCCCTGCTCGGCTCCCTCAGGTTGGAAAGACCTTCAGTATTGAAGATCCTACCTGCTGCTGGGGGATTCCTGAGTCCCGGGCCGCTGCCACCTCAGCCGCCGCCCACGCCTCTGCCTCC
This sequence comes from Bettongia penicillata ogilbyi, assembly GCA_023548195.1. Classification (NCBI taxonomy): domain Eukaryota; kingdom Metazoa; phylum Chordata; class Mammalia; order Diprotodontia; family Potoroidae; genus Bettongia; species Bettongia penicillata. The sequence goes on from JAJHZJ010000017.1 coordinate 5,033,677, forward strand.
GCCGCTTCCTGCCCCCGTCTCTGCCGCAGCCGCTTCCTCCCGAGGGGGCCCGAGTCTCGGAGACGCCCCGCTCCCCTCCCCTATCACAGCGTTCTTTCTTACTGACCTGTAGCTTCTGTGGGCGGAGGGACTTTCCCGGATGCCGGAGCTTCCCCCGGAGCTTTCCTCTCTGAAGTCTGCTCGGGTCAGCTTCTCTGGGGCCGTGGCCAGGGGTGGGGGTGGGGTCCGCTTTTCGGGGTGCGATGGACCCCGGGGACGGCTCTCCAGGGTTCAGTGGAACAGAAATCTCTTCCCCTATGTTTATGCACCCCCTGCAGAGATTCAGAATTTATGGGGATCTCCTTTTACCTCAATTCCATGGGTTGTGGGCTCGGAGCTCGTAAATGTGCGTCCTTCTACTCCGCCATCTTGGCTCCGCCCCCCCAGGGAAGTTCTAATTAACATTACAGCCTACCAATGATTTCTTAATTGCCAAATATTATGACCTTTACCTAATACTCATCTTTCTTAAAAAAATCTTTCTTTAGTCTTTGACACTTAATCACCCTATTCTCCTAGATGTTTTCATCTAGGTTTTCACATCCCTGTTCTCTCCTGCTTCTCTTTCTACCTGTCTGACTATTCCTGCTCGGTTGATTTTGCTTGATCTTCATCCAGGTCATGCCCACCAAGTATGGGTATCTTCCACAGGCCTGTTTGGGGCCAACTCTTTCTCCTTTACACCATTTCATTTGGTGATCTCATTAGCTCTCTAAAGGTTATCTCTATACTGATGATCTACACATGCTCCCACTCTTGGATCTCCAACATCCTGTTTGATTTCTCAGTTTGGGTGTCCTGTAGATATCTTAAACTCAACAAGTCTGAAACGTGAGTGATTATCTTTCTCCTCAAGCCTGTCTCTGTTCTTAATTTTCTTATTGCTCTCAAGGGTACCATTTTACTCCCAGTCACCCAAGCTTGAAACTTTGCTGTCATCCTCAGTTCTTTACCATCTTCCATCCCCATATTCAATCCATTGCCAAGTCCTATCTAGTCTGTCTTTATAACATCTCTCAAATATGTCCTCCTTATCCCTTTCTCTCCTTTGACACTATCACTACCATGGTGCAAGCTTTCCTCATGTATTGCCTAGATTATTGCAATAACCTGCTGGTTGGTCTCTCTACCTCAGGTCTTTCCCACTCTACTCCATGCCATTCTTCTATTTTATAAGTGACAGTGTACAAGTCATTCCTCAATTGATAAATGGTCAAAGGGTATGAACAGGTAGTTTTCAGAGGAAGAAATTAAAACTATCTATAGTTATATGAAGAAAATGATCTAGATCACTATTGATTAGAGAGATGCAAATCAAAACACTTCTGAGGTACCACATCACACCTATCAGATTGGCAAACATGACAGAACAGGAAGATGATAAATGTTGGAGAGGATGTGGGAGAGCTGGAACACTAATTCATTGTTGGTGGAGCTGTGAGCAGATCCAACCATTCTGGAGAGTAATTTGGAACTATGCCCAAAGGGCTAAAAAATTTGCATACTCTTTGACCCAGCAATATCACTTCTAGGACTGTATCCCCAAGAGATCATAAAAATGGGAAAGGGTCCTACATGTACAAAAATATTTATAGCAGCACTCTTTTTGGTAGCCAAAAACTGGTGCCCATCAATTGGGGAATGGCTGAATAAATTATGGTATATGAATGTAATGGAATACTATTGTGCTATAAGAAATGATGATCAGGAAGACTTCAGAGAGGCCTGGAAAGACTTATATGATCTGATGCTGAGTGAAAAGAGTAGAACCAGGAGAACTTTGTGCACAGCAAAGACTACAGGATGCAGGAGTTTTTTCTGGCAGACTTGGAACTTCATTGCAATGCAAGGACTTAAAAAAAATTCCCAATGGTCTTTTAAGGCAGAATGCCTTTCACATTCAGAGAAAGAACTATGGAATTCAAAAGCAGAATGTAGAAGATCATTTCTGCGTGTGTGTGTGTGTGTGTGTGTGTGTGTGTGTTATGTTTTGGTTTTTTAGATGATTTCTCCCATTCATTTTAATTCTTCTACACAGCATGACTATAGTGAAAATGTATTTAATGGGAATGTATGTTTAGAAACTATATAAAATTATTTGCCATCTTGGAGAGGGAGGGGGGAAGGAGAGGAGAAGGAGAGGAAAAACAAATCTAAGTTATATGGTAGTGATTGTAGAACACTGAAAATAAATAAAAACTTTTTAAAAATGTTATTAAAAGCAATGCCAAAAAAATCACAAAAAAAAAGTTCCAATGGCTCCCCTATTATCTCTAAGATCAAATGTAAAATCCTCTGTTTGTCTTTTAAAGTATTTTATAACTTGGCCTTGCCTCCCTTTCCAATATTTTTATCATTATTCATCCCCATGTATTCTGCAATTCAGTGACACTGGACTCGATGTTTCGTGATTAAGACATTCCATTTCCAGAATTCCGAGCATTTTCACTGGCAGTCCCCTATGTCTGGAATTCTTTCCTTCCTCTTCTCTGTTCCCTGGTTTCCTTCAAGTCTCAGATAAAATTCCACCTTTTACAAAAAACGCTTTTCAAAAAGGTTGAATCCTAGTACCTCTCCTTTTTCAATTACATCCAATTTTTCCTGTATACATCTTGTTGGTAAAACACCTAATATTTGTGCAGCATTAGACTGTGAACTTCTGGAGCGCAGGGACTGTTGTTTTTGCCTTTTTTTGTTTCCTCAGTGCTTAACATGATGACTGACTCATAGTAGGCACTTAGTAATAGGTTCTTGTTGACTGACTGATACATTGATGACCATAATATCAGAGTCCAAATGTCACTGAAGAAGAAAAGAATTTGCCATGGAAATTTTTATGGAGATTTTTCTTCCATTTTTTGATCTGTTCATTTTATCTTTCTTGATTCCATTGTTAAATGCCCTTTTAAAAATCTGGTTTAGGTGGATCACTTGCCACTCTTTCCATAAACTTGTTTTTTTCTCCATTGCTTCTCACTGCTTTATGAGGTGATACTGTTCATAATCTTTCACCAAGCTGATCCATAAGGTCTTTAAAAACAAGCTTATGTTCTATATTGGTGCTGTCCTTGACTGTCATTTCTTTCCTCTTGGTAGGGAGACAAGTACTTTCTGGCTAAGACACTTCATAGATAGTTTTGCGCTCCTCACTGACAATTGATTTGCCCTAAACTTTTTCTTCTCTTATTTATTTCACATATTTTTGAGGAAACATCTTATTTAAATATCTCAGGTAGGAGTAGCCTGCCTCACTTGTGTGCCATGTCTTCTCATTTTTCTTCTTTCTTATAATTTGTTATTGATCCTTATTTTTATTCAAATAAGTAGAGAGACATAGCAGAAAGATACTTGGCCTTGATTTTCAAAATCCTTTTTGAGCTCTTCCATGGCCTGAGCCCACTGGACATCCACCTTGAATGTCTGGGATAGAGAGGCCCCGACCTCCACGTCTTTCCCTGATGGCAAGCATTGTACTTTGTCATCAGAAATGAAAGGAGGAAGGAACATCTCTTCCCCAGTAAAGTAGCTCTCTATGGTCTTATTTTGCTTCCTTTTTCTGGGCATTTTCCCAGCCAGTTACTTGACTTCTGAGATTCTTCTCCACCCCTGCCTAGATCTGCCCAGCTAGCACTTGGGGTCTGAGATTCAAATGCTACTTCCCAGTCTCAGGGCTATCCGCGGCAGGAGTCGATACTTGGCCTTGAAACCACGAAGACCTGGTTCTGACCCATCCTTACTCCATGAACCTGGGCAAATCATTTACAGTGTTCCAGGTGACAAAGACTGTGGTACAAGGAGGTACTGATCTTTGGTAAAGGAATTTTCTCATGCAAGAGTTCCCTGTACTAATGAAATCACAGACCTAGTCCCTTTCCCAATTCCCTCTAACTAATAGGTAGCTTACTCAGAGAGAGCTGATTTGAAAATAGCTCCCATCAGTTATCAGTTGTTTCTTGCATCGGAGAATATAATCAATTTCATTTTTTATGACGTTGTTTGGTGTTCATTATGTCCAGTAACTCATGACTTTATCTTCCTAAAGAAAGAATTCATAATATATATAGAAAAATGGTTTCTATAAGATCTGCAAGGCTTTCGTTCCTCATTTCTTACCCTTAGACCACATTTTCCAACATGTTTTTCACTTATCTTCTTTTTGACCATTTACATATCAGAGTTACTGAATACTAGAGTATAAGTTGATTTAATTTGGAGGGTCTTACTAAGTTATTTATACAAGGTGTCCCTAAAGTCTTAGTACAGATTTAAGCCATTAAACCTTCTCTATCTCATTATCCTCTGCAGCAGATATTAACACATAGGCTATCATTTTACTCATGAAGATACTTTTGGAAATGTTTATCATAAGCACTGAAAAATCAAGGGTCCCCTGAAATGAAGTTTTTGTGATCTCTTCTAGTTTCTTTATTGGCCCCTCAAAAAGAATCTGTGAGCCTTCTTTTTCCAACTTTAATAGTTTCTATTTTAATTTTTGAATTCTATTTTTATTTTTAGTTTCAAATTCTTTCTCCATTCATCCCTCTGATGCCCATTGAGAAGATAAGAATTACAATATTCATTATACATATGAAATCATGCAAAATATTTCCACATTAGTTATGTTACAAAAAAAGAAAAAAACGGAAAAAGCAAGATTCAAAAATATGGTTCAATCTGTACTTTGAGTTTATTAGTCTTTCTATCTGGTGATAGACACCATTTTTCATCATGAGCCCTTTGGAATTGAATTAGATCATTGTATCGATCAGTTACTAAGTCTTCCATGGTTGGTAATACTTACGATATTGCTATTACCCTGTAAATCAGTTCTCCTGGTTCTGCTCACCTCACTCTGCATTAGTTCATAAAGGTCCTCCCAGGTTTTCCTGAAAACTTCCCCTCGATCATTTCTTGCAGTACAATAATAGTCCATCACATTCATATATCATAACTTGTCCAGCCATCCCTCAGTTAAAGGACATCATCTTGGTTTCTAGTCTTTGCCATGACAAAGAGAGCTGCTATAAGTATTTTTTGCATATGGGTCCTTTTCCTTTTTCTTTGATCTCTTTGTTGTGTTGACTCATCTTTCCAGTACTTTCCAATTTGTACCTTCCTTTTGTCTTCAGGTTTCATTTATTGAGAATGTTGAGACAAATACTAAGTTTCTGCAGTGGTATGCTCAGTATTTGATAACTAGACAAGGACCTGATATTCAAGGTACCAGCAGCTAAGTTAAAAAAATATAGTCTTAGAACCTACTGTCCACACATTTCACCATCTTATAGAGGTAGAGAAGGGCCATACAAGGCTGAGGGTCATTTGGGGATTTTCTTTGTTCAGTGGGTTGTTGAGGTTAAACTACTGCTGATAAGCCTCTCTCTTAGTGCTTAGCTAGGCTGATCTCCAGAAAGCAAGTGATGTCTGTTGACGAACATGGTAACACACACCAGATGTTATACTCTATTGGTTTGAGCTATAAGAACCCAGAGTTTATGATTCTCTCTATCATGATAAAGCATAGGAAAAGGACTTTGTGGAAGGAAACAATTGTTGTATTAATTAAAATCATTCAATTGTCCCAAAGACCTTTACTACATAATTTTTGTTACTGAATATACTTGGAAATAATGAAATAACATTTCTTTCCAATCATATCAGTTAACTTCAATTCAGCTGAATTCAATTCAGCATCCGCTAAGTACCTATCAAGGCTTTGTACTAGGAGGTAGGGGAAATGATGAATAAAAAAAATAAGATCTGGTGTTTTAGTAAATGGGAAAAATGTCTATCAGTCATCAGTGTGACATGAAAGCTAAAGAAGCTAATATGATCTTAGCCTGCTTAGGCTCAATGAAGTTATTTATAATTATTATTTTATAGATGATGAAACTTGACCTTAAGAAAGTTAAAGAGTCAGGATTGCTGAGTAGGTCTAGCCCATAACTGAACAGGAATCTCTTCCACTATACTCAACAAGTAGTTATCTGATCAACTTAATATTGGTGAAATGTATCCAATATGTTGCAGCAAAAAAGGGACCGAGAGGATTATGTTTATATTCCCTGTTGAACCTATTTCTTATCTTAAGCCTTTCTTTTTCCCCCCTACTTAGTAGTATTTTATTTTTTCCAATTACATGTAAAGCTAGTTTTCAAGATTTTGAGTTCCAAATGTTTTTCACCCTCTCTCCTCTTCCCCCTCCCCAAGACGGCAATCAATCTGATATAGGCTATACATGTACAATCATAGTAAAAATATTTCCACAGTACTCATATTGTGAAGGAAGGAACAAAAGGGAAAAACCATGAGAAAAAAAAAAACAAAAACAAAAAATGGGGAAATAGTATTCTGCGATCTGCATTCTGACTCCATAGTTCTTTCTCTGGATGTGCATTGTGTTCTCCATCATGAGTCTTTTGGAACTGTCTATCTTAAGCCTTTCTAAAGACTATAAGGTGAATAATTCCAATTCCATTCCATTCCATAAGCATCTTAAAAATGCCTATGGTATGTGAAGCACATTGGTAGATACAAAATAAATAGAAGACAATTCTTGCCCTCTGTGAACTTGTAGCTTATTTGGAGAGACAAGGCATAAGCACATGCTGAAAACTGTATGAAGACATTTGGGACACTCTGCATTTACAAAACAAATATGAAGTAAATGGAGGAAGAGGAGAAATTCTGTCAGCAGTGGTGGTAGTCAGCAATGGCCTCATGTGGAATAAATGATATTTGAATTGAGCTTCTTGTGATACTCTGTATGGGTCTAGATCCTTGTATCCTACAGTCAATGGCACCCATTTAGAAGCAATGATAAGTAGCTAATCAGAAATGAGTTTGTCCCTTTAACTCAAGAAGTTCTTACAGGGTTCATTGAGTCTTGTCTGGATATGTGTGTATGTATGTATTTATATTTCATATATATTCTCCAGGATCTTGTCCCCATTCCTCACTGCAAAGAATAATTCAGAACTATGAGCAAAAAGAGTTTGAGAACCACTAAGTCATTGGAATTGACATTTTGTGAGCCCCCTTGTAATTTCTCTATGCTGGTGAGGAGTTCGTGGGCCCCAGGCTTCAACCAAATTACTTTTTATAAAATTGACTCCATATATATTTTCCATCATCTAACAGGAGCAGCCTAAGAAGAAGACTTCATGGAGGAATGAATCTTAAGCTGGTCTCAAAAGATGGAACAGATTTGCTGCATACTACTATAAGCAGAACATTGAATGTTGTATTTCTTTTTGCACTTTCTTTGAATGTGTCAGAAATAAAGAGATGAGAATCAGAATCTCATGGGCTGGGGTGGTTACAGTTAGCACATAGTATAAGTATATACTTACAGTATAATCTAAGTATAAGTAAGTAAGGTTACTTAATAATTAATAGATTCCTGAAAAATTGCATAGAAATTGAATTTTTGTGAATCAAGTAATATTTTAAATCAATATTTTCCTCTCCATGCTATTTTCCTTATTTCTATTGAGACCACTACCATCCTTCTAATCCCTGAATATTGCAACTGTGGAGTCATCCTCAATCCTTTATTCTCCTTTATCCCCCATATCTAGTCAGTTGTCAAGTTTTAGCAATTCTACGTCCTTGATATCGTTAAGATTTGACTCCTCCCCCCTCCTTCCCCCTCCACTGTCATCACCACCACCTGTCCTCATTCTCCTGGACTGTATGATGGTAAATTGGTGTCACCACCTCCAATCTCTCCTTTTTCTAATCCAACCTTGACACAGCTATATAATTGATATTGCTAAAGACAGACATATAGGTAGGTAGATGGATAGATGGATCAAGCATTTATCAAGCACTTACTGTGTACCGGATATACAAATGAAAGCAAGCAAAGCAGTCCCTGTCTTCAAGGCTCTTACATTCTAATGGGGGAAAGAAATGGGACTACCTAGCAATGACCTGGCTGGAGGGGTTCAGGAAGTACTGTGGAGTCCTTGAACCGAACCAGATGAGAAACGTAGTTCTTACCATAGCATTACCTTGCTCAAGAAGCTTCAGTGGCTTCCTATTGTTTTTTGCATAAAAGAAGAAACTCTTCTATTCGGCATCTGAAACTCAATCTTGTTCTAATCTATCTTTCTGGACCAATTCCCCATTACTTCACCTCATGCTCTGTATTCCAGCTAACCTGACATAGTGGTTTCATATGGATGGTATTGCATCTCTTCTTTTAGTGTTTTTTTCTATTTCCCCAACCCTCACCAGCTTGCTTGGTGAAATCCCTTCCGGTGTGTGTGCTCAAGTAATTAGAGAAGCCAGAGAAAAGAACTTGAAAGGGAAAGGACACCAAACCACAACTAGAAAAGCTTCTTGCAGTGAAGGAACAAAGACTTGGGACTGGTTCCAGATAAGAATCCACAATCGCTCACTGATTTGCGCTATCTTTCCAAAACTGTTAAAACATTTCTATCAGCTTTGAACCAGGTACAGAAGTTGATGTCGCCAGTGCTAATGTCTAATCCATCATCCCTTTTAATAAATTAATTATGAAAAAAGGGACATGCATCTCCCCTCCCCAGTATGCTCTCCATCTTTACCTCTACTTTTTGCAATTCTTCGCTCCCTTAAAGGCTCAGTGCCTAGGCTACCTTCTACATGAGGCCTTTCCTAATCCCACAAATTGTTGAAGCTACCTCCACATCCCAGCCAAATTCTTTTTAAAACTGATTCTATATATATTTTGCATTAGCTTATAAGGGCACCTGTTCTTCCCCCTAGTAGCCTGCAAAATCCTTGGAAGCAGAAGCTTGTCAGTTTTTCTTTGTATCTCCAACACTTGTGTCTTGCTTATATCAGGTATTTAATAAATACCCATTGAATTGCATTACATTAGAAGAACTCAATATTTAAAGAAAATCTTTGGCCAACTGAAGAATTTTTTTAATAAACAAAATTCATTTACACATTTGTCTGCTACATAAGCTCAGATTTTCACAAACTGGGTTTGCTGTAAAGAGGCAACACACCTGAATCAGATCACAAGATTTGAAGCAAGGACAGAGATCATTGGGTGTAACCCTCTTACTTTATGTATCTATGTCTAATATATACATGTATATATGTTCATCACATAGCTGTGTATGTACACACACACACACACACACACACACTACTATGCACCAAGTACTATGCTAAGCACTGGGAATGTTAACATAAGCAGGTAAGACAGTCCTTGCCTTCAAGGAGCTTACATACTAAGGTATAAGACAGTACAGAAGGTGAGCTGACCTTGCCTGGAACTGGCTGGCAAATGGTGAGGAGAGTTGGGGAAAAGAGAAGGTAAAAGCTCATGTCCCAGAGCTGGGGGATCCAGGGCTAGAGTCCAGGTCACTAATAAGAAAGAGGTAAAGTTGATTTTGCTGTGGCTGCTGTTGTTTATTGTTTGTCTTCATTCTTGAAGAGGACCAGTGATGTCACGGGGTGATGTCTTGACTTGTGCATGAATTGGGTTTAAGTGAGGCAGAGCTGCACAAAGTCATCAGCCTCACTCCCTCCTCCTGAGTCATCAAGTCCGCACAAAAGTCAAGAGGACGAGTGATGGCCCAGGATGCAGTGAGTGACTTTGGTGTCTTTGAGGTCTGACCAGGTTCTAAGCTCTCCCAGCACCTGCTTCAGCTGCTTTCAAGGCTGTTGCAATAAATTGTTCTCATCTACCCATCCCTCCAGGGGAGTTCTTCACATTCTTCGAGTGGACAACCCCCAATTCACTGACAGGTTTCTTCTGTAAGGAGAGGAGGTAAAGCTGATGGTCCAGGTTGAGAAGGTGTGCTGTGGAGTAGGTGTACCGTGAAGCAGGTTGGGAAGTATCCTATGGGCCTCTGTTTGGATAAGGCTCACCTCAGCGTACAGACAAGGAAACAAAAGCCCAGCTGAAGAAATGACTTGTTCAAAGTCATCCAACTATAGTGAGAACTAAGGCTAAAAATGGTAAATCCCAGTGTTGGAAGTTGCGGTTGTTAGGAAAAAGAAAATAGAACATTTGAAGAGTTTTTATAGCACAAATACATCCAGAAACCACAAGGGCTGGATGCATGCAAGTTTAAAAACATGTGGTGCCATAGTTCCATAAACTCTCCAAAATGGCCATCTCAAGCTGATGCAAATGCTGTGCACGTTTCTTGGCAGGAGATCAAATGTTTCAAAATGATAAAAGACAGTCAGTGCCAAACCTTTGATTCCCCACTTAGCAACTGTAGCCTGAGGCAGCCATGAGCTGCGTGTCCCATGAGCCAGCTGTGACCCACAAGCCACAGAAGGCCCACAGCTTTGCTGCTGCTGTGTGTGTGTGTGTGTGTGTGTGTGTGTGGAGGGGGTGGGCTGGAAGGAATTTACAAGGCCTCAGGACCCTCTTTGCTCACTTATCAAACCCACAAGGGCCACCCTGAATGAAGCACAGATGTTAACTAAGTAAGCCTTAGCTTGGCGTTCAAGGCTTTTCTACCCTTCTAGTTTTTATCTTCTGAAATTTTTCTACATGTTTTTTAATTCTCCAGAAAGACTGGACACCTCCCTGATCCTTAGACATCTCATGTGCTTTCTGCATCTTTTCTTAGTCTGGAAAGAATATTGGATTTATAGATTAAAGGCCTGGGATGGAATCCCATTTCAACCATATATTACGTGGGCCAAGTTGCTTTATATTTGTAAGCCTTGATTTTTTTATTATGAAAAAATTGGTAATTTCTACTTATCTCAGCAAGATTGTTGTAAGAGAAAGGAGATAATGAAAGCATTTTATAAATTATAAATGGTTACACAGTGTGCAAATTACTTGGGTCAAGCGAAAATTTTAATATGGTTTTATCTTGTCATGGGTATATACTTCTCCTGACCTTAGAATATCTGAGCCTTGGCCAGATGAAATTGAATTGAACAGGTTTCCTCACTTTTATTTAGTTGTCTGTTGTAGATTTTGTGTTTTCACTATTTTGTCATATTTTTAATCAGGTGAGTTTTAATGATAGCCATTATGCTGATTAAATGTGTCATTTTGTAGCTCTTGAAGAATTTCTGCTGTTCATCTTTTGTGCTCGAAGAGGATCTTGACATCAGGAAGGTGATGCCATGACATGAGAGTGAATTGAATTTAAGTGAGGCAGGACTTGGCAAGATCTCTAAACTCCCTCTCTGCTCAGGAGACATTTGGGCCCAATGGTGAGATATAGATCAGAATGACTGGAGATGCCTCCCCCACACCCCCCTGCTCTTAAAAAGTACATTTCAGTGACTGTCAGAGTGGTGAATTATGAAGGGAAGTCAAGAGTCATTAAAGTCAATAATAAAACATAATCACTTTCAACAAAGCACAAAGGAAAGTGAAACTGAAAATGAAAAACACTCAGAACTGACAAACTATTGCTAAAAAACAGGCTAATTAACCCTCAGAAAACAAGCAAAGACCTTGAGAGAGACCTGATGACTAAAGGGCTTGTTACTGATTCCTCTGTAGGGTAGTGTTAGCCTCTTGAGGTTGGAAGAACAGTGAGAAAGCCAATAAAAAAAATACCCAGTTACAAAGCATTGTTACGAAGAAAAAATTCTTGTCTTGGGCAAGGTAATGCAAATGCTAGCATATTGAAGTTTGGGAAAACTTACCTTACTAATGGAACACACTTTTTTTTTCATTCAAGGCTATACAAAACCATTGTCCAAGAAATCCCAGCAAACCTATAGGATCTGAACATCTTCATCTGTTCTGCAAAACATCCATATATATATATATATATATATATATGTATATGTGTATTCATGGTTTCAATTATCTTGGAGAGTGTCATATTGGAGTATATATGCATGCACACATACACAATACAAAATGTATTATATATTTTACATGTATGCATATATGTGTGCATATGTGCATGGATATATAGATATATGTATATATCTATCTATGCACACATATGTAAATATATATATATACACACACACATAATACACTCTCCATATAATTCTAGTTTGGCGCCCTTTCTATTATTATATATACAACTATCTCTCTTATAACTCTCGTGTAATCCCTCTTTCCAAGATAATTCAAGTCAGGGAGACTGCATTGTATTCCCAAGAAGAAAGTGTAGAGAGAGAAAAGAAAAAGACTTGGGGGACACCCATTCTTAGGGATTGGGAGGAGGAAAATGGAACTGCCTGTGAACGAGATGGAGCAGAAATGAGGAGGGAAAGTGGGATAAAGCAGTGTCATAAAATTCTGTGGAGAAGTGAAAGGCAAGAAGGAATGAGTCCAGAGCGTAAAGCCAGAGCAGGAAAGATCAGGGAGCATACAAGTTCCACAGAGGCAATTAACAAGTATTAATTACTATTTAAGGATAAATTATTAAATTATATAATTATATAAATTATTAATTAAGTATTAACAAGTATTTATTAGGGAAGGGGGGAAGGGGAAAGGGAAGAGAAGAAGCATTTGTATACTACCTAATGTATGTCAGGCCCAGTGCTGAGCACTTTAGAAATATGTCATTCAATCCCCACGACAAATCTGTGAAGGAGGCACTATATTACCCTCATTTGACCCAATTTAAACCCAGGTCTTCCTGACTCCAGGTACGGCGCTCTATTTATCAGCTGCCTCTAAGCATTTACTATGTGCCACATGCTAAGTGCTAAGGATATGGAAAAAGAGCAAAAACTTAATGTCCAAAAAGGGAGACCATTTAGACCTATATATGTACAGACAAGATACATAGAGAACAGAAGGGAAGATACCTTGGAGAGGAAAGTGCTAGCAGCTGGGAGAACCAACAAAGTCCTCTTGCATAAGATGGATTCTAAGAGGTGAAGAGGAGGAGGAAGAGTATGCCAGGCATGGGAGGTAGCCAGTGCAAAGGCATGGAGGTGGGAGATAGTGTGTTGTTTATGAAGAGCAACAAGAACAAGTCAGTCAATATGGCTGGACCAAAAAGTAAGTGGATAGAAGTAGTAAGCAGACTGGAAAGACAATAAGGGCCAGGTTGTGAAGAAGCTCTTCAAATGACAAACAGTATAGTTCATGTTTGATCCTATAGGTAACAGGGAGCCATTGAAGTTGGGGAGCTGTTTGGAGGATGGAGTGGAAGGGAAAGAGATTTGAAGCAGATAGTCCAACTGCAAGATTATTACGAGAGTGGAAACAAAAAGTAGTTAGATCCTGAGCTAAGCTTATTGCCTGTGTGACTGGAAAAAAAGTGACATATGCCAGAGATGTGAGAAAAGTACAAAATCTGGCAAATGATTGGATAAGTGGAGTGTCTGTCTCTGTGTGTGTGTGTGTGTGTGTGATGAGAGAGAGAGAGAGAGAGAGAGAAAGAGAGAGAGAGAGAGAGAGAGAGAGAGAGAGAGAGAGAGAGAGAGAGGAGTTGACGATGACATTGAAGTTGAGAGCCCAAGTAGCAGGAAGGATAGTGGTGTCCTTGACAGTAATGGAGAAAGTCAGGAGAGGAGTGAGTTTTAGAAAAAAGAACATATTGAGTTGAAATGCCTGTAGGACATACAGTTTATAGAGAAACACAGAGGGAGACAGCGATAGAAACACACAGACATGATTGGAGGAGCAAGTTTTCAGAGGACACTGGAGGAGATGATTTCAAGATCCCATTGAAGGATCATCTCTTTCCCTGAGACCAGAGGAAAGGAGGAAGGAACCCAGGACTACAGATTTAGAGCTGGGAACAGATCAAAAGACTCAAGCACCATGAGGTTAAGGGACTTGACCTGACACATACAGATGGCAAGTCTCATTTAAACTCAGGCTCCCCTGACTCTAGTCACTTAGTCAAGGTACAAATGACTGAGTTGGGAGGGAAAGTTTACAAGGGAGCTTGAGGATGGTATCAAAGTTCTTACGAAAGTATAAGGCAGAAAGAGAAAGAGAGGGGTAAGCATAGGTTTGAAGGTTTAATTAAAGAGGGTAAGCTTTAGAACCACCACTATGGAAAGTGGTATAGGAGGTCAGTTAAATAGAAATAAAAGGATTGGTGAGGATGCGGTTGAGGCTGAATAGGATTAATATAAATTCATTGGACTCAGTCATCAAAAGGCTATGAATTCTTCCAACAGTGCTTGGCAGCTCGGGCATATAAAAGGATGAAGTGAATGGGATGGGGGGGGAGTGGCATGGGAACAACAAAAGGAGGGGGGCAAGGGATTCATGGATGAGGTAGTATTATCCTATGATCTCTGCCTGTAATACTCTTCCTCAATATCTCTCTGCACTGAAATCCTCTCAATCCTTCAAAGCATAAACTCAAATATCACCTTCTTCATGGAGTCTTCCATGATACCCTCAATCATGATTTCTCTCCCTCAAAGCTCCATATAACACAGCTGGTATCTTTTACGTCAAGTAATGTCTTATCTTGTACTAGAGTATTGGTGTACACATCTTATTCTATCTAGAGCACTAGTCCCCTTAGGAAAATAAACTATTTTACCTTTATATCTTGTTACTGTGGCTGACCCAGTTCCTTATGCTCATAGCAAGGGTCCAATAAAAGATTGCTGAATAGAATTACATACCAAGTTAGGGTGGAATCACTTTGTTATTAGCCATGCAAGGGATCTGAGAGTGGTCTGGGAAGGACAGCGGACAGAGAAAGGGGTGGGTGGTTGACTTTAGTCAAGAAAAAGGGGGAAGAGATTTTAGAGGTTTAAATTCCCTTCTTTGCTGTTGTATCCATCACCAGAAACCAAAGAAATGGACTGTGTCCTTGGATGGTGAATTGGAGTGTGAATAGTCCTCCCTGGGTGATTTTCTGGCAGCGTTCCCTATTCCAACTCACCACAATTCTGAGCCAACCACTTGGTTCACCAAATGGCTAGGAGAGAAGTAGGTATCCAGGGAACATTTTAGTCATTAAGAGTATCACAAGACCCAGCTCACTCCTCTCAAAACTCAAGTTTGAAATGCTTAGTTCTTTTTCCCATGTCCTGGAGGAGACTTACAAGGGTGGAGCAAGAGTTCAAGATAAAACAAGAGATGAACAAACAGACAAATTCTGCCCAAACATTGTTGATCTTACAAAACTCATAAGATATAAAACAACCAAACAAAATATAATCCTAGAACTTGGAGAGGCTGCCTGATGTAATAGGAGAAAAAGCAGAGATGTTTGAGATCCAGTGTGAGAAGAACTCTCCCTTTTCCCTTTTATCTATAGTATATTTTATAGAAGCATGGTAATAAAAAACTTCATTTAGATTAGTTCTTTCTAAGAACAAAGAACAGGGCATTTATGAGACTTGTGAAATGTTGAAAGATTTTCCAAGAGAAATTTCTGTGAAGAAAACGGTCCAGATAGCTTTCTGAGATGATGTAATAGACTTATAGAGACAGTGGTCAGGACAAATGATCAGGATGATTATATAATTCAATGGAAAAAAGAGATTTCTTTTTAGTCATCTAGGTTCAAGTATACACACCTTTGCTTGATGTTTAAAGCCCTTCGCAACCAGCCTCCATTTGTCCTTATAGACTTATTGCACATTACCCTATGGGTTACCCAAACTGACATTCTTAACATACACATAATATTTCATCTTGCACCTCTGTACTTTTACGTATTGGCTGCCCTCCATTCCTGGAACGCACTCACTCCCTCCCTCCCTCTCTGTACCTCTTAGAATCACTAATTTTCTTCAAGTCTCAGCTGAAGCATCATTTTCAGTAGGAGACCTTTTCAGATCTCTGTAACTACTCCCTCTAATTCCCAATCACACATATATTTGCATATTCTATTTTTTTTTTGTATAGGAAATAGGAATAGAGACTGAATAAGGATTGAACCTATGATTTCACTGGTAGAGAACTCCTAATAAGAAACCAATTCTACTAATGCAAATTAGAATTTGATTCTTTTAGAAATGTAGCCAAGGACTGCATTAGCTTTTTTGACCACTAGGTCCCACAGTGATGGACTATGACATGAAACTCTCCATCTACTAAAATTCCCAGTTCTTTTTCACAGGAATGACTATTTAGCCACATCTTCTCCATCTTGTACTTGGTTTGTTGGAGTTGTATATTCCACAGGTAGGTCTTTACATTTATTCTTAATCAATAATACCTCATGTGAGTCATTGCATCATTCTAGCCTATCAAGATCTTTTTAGATCCAAATCTTTCATCTAGTGTATTAGCTACTACTCCTGGCTTTATGCCTTCTGCAAACCATCCAGGTATTTGGGGGAAAAAATGCTGAATAGTATAGAGTCAAATACAGATCCCTGGGGTACTCAGAGTCCTCCAATTGTGTTATCAATACACTAATCATCCCTACCCCCACCCTTAGCTTTGTGTTGACTTATTTGCTTGATTTTAAGCTCACCTGACTATATTATCTTCTAGCCTACCTGTCTCCATCTTGTCCATACAAAGATAATATTAAAAGACTTTTGTCTAATGTCTTTCTGAAATCTAGGCATATACCATGTTTGTGGTTTTCCCTTGATCTGCTAATTTAGTAGCCTTGTCAAAAAAAATGAAAGGAAGGAAGGAAGGAAGGAAGGAAGGAAGGAAGGAGGAAGGGAAAGAAAGAATAAAAAGAAGACAATATGTTTTTTCTTTACTCTTTAACTTCTTTGTGGTATCAGAGAAGCACTTATTATCCTTTCATTCTTTGAGTCACTAAAACCTTCTTTCTAAGGAAGGTTCTAAATATAAGGATCAGTAGGATGTAAACTTCATGAAGACAGGCATTGTCTTTCTTTTTGTACCCACAGAGCATAGCCCAGGCCTTCTATATAGTCAGTATTTAGCAAATGTTTATTGGACTAGCTCAACTTATGTTGATCATGACCATGCTGGGGTATCTAAATATTGAATTGAATTGAAATGAGTTGAGTTGTTGAAACACTTACAGTTTGATCCTGACCTTAGTGGATGGATTATTTTCTAAAGCTCTTCCCATATTGAATGCTATGATTCTTTGATTTTATGATATGGATTCTTGGTAGGGTTAGAAATGAGGCTACTCAGAGCGGAAACTGATTTTAGTTCATTTTACTTTCTAGCAATGCTTATATCATTGGGTCTGGAAATGTCACATAAGTAGCAAAGTAGCTGAAGTATTAGATATAGATTCATGGATTTAGATCTAGAAGGGAGGTCATTGAGTCCAAGCTTCTCAATTTATAGGTGAGGAAACTGAGGCACAAAGGGTTCAATTACTTGCCCTAGGTTTTGGTAATTGTCTGAGGAAGGATTGAATTGAGATCTTCCCTACTCCAAGTTCAGTGCTCTACCCATTGTCCCTTAAATACTGGGGTTTGTGGACTGTTTTTAACTGTAAACTTTTTAAAGGCAAGGAACACACACACACACACACACACGTATTCTTGACTTCTCCCATGACATCCAGAACAATGCATATTGTTCATTTATTTCATAGTTCTAATCTCTAGCAAAGGAAATGCATCCAAGGTCAAAAGCCACAGGTGGGGTATATCTGCTTGGTACATAGTAAATATTTAATATAGGCCTTTTCATTCCATTCATTCCCAAGATCATCAGTGGTGGTCTATGGAATCCATAAGACTCCCAAATAGGCACTTCAAGGTAACACAGAATGTTAGGGAAGCAGAATTGCACAGTGAAAAGACCATGGACTCTGCTGTCAGAGGAGATGAATGCCTGCTGCTTTGACCTTGTATGTGACCTTGGGGGAAAGTCAACTTTCCCATGCCTCAGTTTCCTCATATCTAAAATGAGAGGGTAGGCCTCTGAGATCCCTTCTGACTCTCAGTCTACGATCCTGCGATCCCATGAATGCTTAAACACACTGTGTTTGACGTACCAAGAAAAAAAAAAAGAAAATTGAGTTTGGAATCAGAGGATTGAGTTCCAAATTCCAGCTTGGCCACTAGCCATGTCATCTGGGGCTACAGCCTGAAACTCTCTAAGCTCTAGTTTCCTCTCTGTAAAACATGGATGATAAAATTTTCCCTTCCTATGTCCTGGGGTTATTGTGAGGGTAAAATGGGAAATGATGGATGTTAAAATCCTTTGGAATTATAAAGCACTATGTCACAGGATCATGGAGTATTAGTGCTGGAAGAGTCTTTTGAGATCAATTAGTCTAGCCCTCTCATTTCATAAATGAGGAAATGGAGACACAGAGAAAGGAAAATATTCTGCAAAGGTCTCGTAGCTAGTAAACAGAAGAACAATCTAATCTAGGTCATCAGACCACAAGTTTAACATCCTTTCTCTTGTGCCACACATATAAGATGTTAAACATGCTAACGCTCTTCCACTTGAAATTGCTGATTTCCAGAAGGTAATTTTCAATTATCCCTTTTTTAATTTGTTCAACCATCCATCCATCCATTCATCCATCCATCCATCCATCCATCCATTCATTTATCTATTCATTCATTCACAGTTTCATTTGTTCATTCATTCAGCTCTTTTTTATTATATCAGCTACTACTGAAGCATGGAAGAGGGGAAGGTGGGAAGCTGATCAAAGAAGGCTTCCTGTCCCTCCTACCATGATTGTTGCTTACTGTCCTGCTGCTGGCCACACAGCTGGGCCTCCCGCCAACCCCAAACCATTTCTTTTGAGGCATAGGGTGGTGGAGTGTGTCTCCCAACTTGTGTTCTCATTCTTCACTCTGGCAGGGTCAGCTGCAGAGATCAAAGGGGGTCTTCAAGAAAGGCAAATGGAAGAAAATAATGGGAAGAAAGAGGAGTTTTAATAATCAAAGTTAGTCTGATCTTAAATGCCAGACCCATGCTAAGAGGTGACAAGGACAGAGAGGGATGAGGTGAGAGAGAGACAGACAGACGGAAGAGAAGAGGGAAATAGAAAAGAAAGAAGAGAGAGGCACAAGAGTAATTCAGGGAAATGGTAGCTAAGTGTTTAAGATTGGTAAGCCCTTTTTAAAAAAGTTTATTTGCTTTGCTGCCATAATAATAATGACAGCATATAGAGAGAAATTCCAAAACCTTAATGACTCAACACTTGGGAAAAAAGGGAAAATGTCTGTCATAGGCACTGAATCATAAAATGTCAGAAGTAGAAGGGACTTTAGAGATATTGAACTCAATTCTCTCATTTGATCATGTTTATTTAAGTTAGGACTTTTCTCACAGACCATGTAGACCAATCCTGGAGTTAAGGTAACAAGCTCTGTGTCTTCTCTAACTTAGCTGCTGTTAATACATTTATTAAGCACCTACTATTGTAAGGCACAGAACAAGGCCCTTCGGATATGAAGACCAAAAATAAGTTAATTCCTATCTGCCAACACCTTAAATACTACTAGGGGGGAGATCTTTATTCATTGACAGTAAATACAGGGTTATTTGAGTACAGAGAGAAGACACTGAAGAAGTTGGAAGTGGGGGCCAGAATCAAGGAAGGTTTCATAGAGAAAGTGGTGTCTAAGTTGGGTCTTGAAGGAAGGTAATATTGAAGTTAATAGAAATTTATTTATCTCCTTCCATGTTCAAGGCACTGGGGCTAGACTCTGTGTTGGATGCAAAAAAGTGTAAATTATCAATCAATCAACTATGACTTCATGCAGGAGATGGTGCCTGAGCAGAATCTCAAAGGAAGACAGAGATTCTCTGAGGTGGAGGTGTATTCAAGGCGTGAGGGACAGCCAGTGCAAAGTATCAGAGAAAGGAAATGTCTGTGAAGAACAGAGAGAAGACCAGGATGGCTGGATGGCAGAGTGCAAGGTGGGGAGTAATGTCCAGTGAGGCTAGAAAGATAGGCTGTGGTCAGATTATAAAGGACTTTAAAAGATAAACAGAGAAGATTATATCTTATCCTAGAGGAGACAGGAACCTAGTAGAGTTAATTAAGTAGAAAATTCACATGGTCATGGTCCCTAGGCTTAGAGAGTCTTTCAGTTCCATCTAAAATGGCTTTATGGATGTAAGAAAAGCATTTATTAAGTTCTTACTCCTTTTTACATGGTGTCTCCTATCTACATATCAAAATTATTCAAGATTCTTTGAAAGACATTATCAGAAATAATTCTATTCAATGCCATTTAATCATAAAAATCAAGCAAAGTATAAAATATGGAGATGTGTGCTCACCCAAAGTGTTTGTCACTGGGATGAAGGAGATCCAGTAGAAAGTCCAGGTTAGGAAGGGATTCCCAGTTGATGCTGAGGTTATTAGAAGTCATTTGGTCAGATTTTTACCTGAAATATGACTTCTCAGATCACTTATAGCTCTAACATTTTATGACTATAAAATAGCTAACCAAGTTTATTTATTTTTCTTTCTTCCTGATGGGACCAAACCCATTATTGTTTATTCAGGACCTGGCTATGTTTTCAACCTGAGCCAGTTTGACCTTCCTTAGGCAACCTATTGGATTCTGCTGCTCCCAGGGGTTCACCATATTAATGCCATACTTACTTTGGACACTCAGTCTGCATAACCTACTGCAGCTCTGAATTCTTCAGTTCAAGAGATCTGCTTGTCTCAACTTTCTCAGTAGCTGGTATTGTAGGCACACATCACCATTCTTAGCCCAACTAAGTTTCAAGTGAAGAATATAGTAAGCCTTCAAGAAAAAAAAATCAAATAATAAAAAATATGCATCACAATTTTTAAAAGAGAGAGCAGACATATTGGATCAAGAAAAAGATTTAAAGTTAGTAAAAGAGCTAATGAAGAAACTCCATGGAAAGGCCAAATCCTAGGGCATGAAAAACTCTCAGAGGTTATCTGGTCCATCTCCTCATGATTTACTATTAGTGTTGGATACAGCACCCTCAGTTCCTTCAGGAAAATTCAATTTAAAATTGGCTTCATTAAAAAGTCACATAGCTGAAAGATCATAAGGAAAAGGCAATCACAGATGGCTGTGTATGAGCCAAGGGAGAGGGTAGGACCCAGTAGGATTCTGGAGCCAGGCCCTGATTTTTTTTTTCATTTTGTATCTGTGAGTAATCTGGAAGAAGGAAATGTGACATAAATTCAATTTGCAACAGAATCCACTTTGGGTGGCAAGGAAAATGACAAGTAAGGACAGAGAGACAAATAAAAAAGTGGCTTTGAGACACAGCTATGATTTAATTAAACGGGGAAAAAGTGAGTGAGTTTTAGACTGAAACACATGTAGAGAAAGTAATAGAAGATTACTCCACAGAAGATAAAAAAAGTGAACATTACAAAGAAAACAGGAACAATAAAGCAGGTCATACTGGAAGGCAATGAGAAGGATTAATGTATAGAAGATTAAAATTCTAATGAAGTATTGGGTGGTGTATTGGGAAATTATATATTTGAAATGTATTCTGTTTGGTTTGGCTATGAACAGTGTCCTAAGTGAAAATATGTGTTGAATTAATAGAAATACAAATGTTCCTTGGTTTGCTTAATTGAGGGGGATACCCTCAATCTGGGTGTTAATTCCTGTCTCATTTTTAAAAACTCCACTAAAGATCCTGGGAAACTGAACACCAGCCCTTTTAATGAAATTCATAGAATAAACCAAACTGGGAGACACCAAAACAGACACAAAGAGGACAGATGGGAACATGAAACTGTTCATATTTAGCCTGGAGACACGCAAATGATCCAAAACACTGACATTCAGTAAGACAGAGAAATCTAGACACTGCAGAAATGGTTTAAGAGAACTGTGTTAAGGAGAAAATAGCAGGACACTAATACATAGATGTAGGTTAGACAGAGGACTGTGGGGAGCCATTTGTCCTGGGAGCATCAGGATAAGATAAATGTTCAAGAAGTCACTGAAGAGGAGTCACTCAGAACTAGATGTGAGAGCTAAATTTAGGAAGACTACTTCAGAGAACTTAATGTACAACATAAAAAAGAGCTGGGCTAGCCAGTCAGTCAATATACATTTATTCAACACCTACCGTATTCCAGGTATTCTAAGCTCTGGGGGTACAAGGAAAGGCAAAAAACAATCTCTAATCTCAAGGAGCTCACAGTCTATGCAAACAACTATGTAGATATTAGAATAAATACAGGACAAATTGAAAAGAATCAACAGAGGGAAGGCACTAGAATTAAGGAGAATCAAGAAAGACTTCTTGAATGAGTGGAATTTTAGCTAGGACTCAAAGGAAGCCAGAGATGAGGAGGGAGAGAATTCCAGGCATGAGGGACAGCCAGTGAAAGTGCCCAGAGTTGAGAGGGAGTGTCTTGTTCAAGCTCGCATCCAAGAGGTCATTGGCACTAAGTCATCCTGAAACATGGAAATGCAAGTCTATTAACAGGGCAGGGATTCCCCAAGGTATACCCCATTCCTGAACTCTGTGTCTTCCCTTGATATTCTCTTAGGGAACCCATTTACTGATAGGACTTCAGTGACCTCCTGGGCTGTATAGTGTTTTCAAGGAGGACTAGCAGCTCTGGTATGAGGGCTTGCCAAGTCCTTTTCAGAGCTGCTTATCCACCTTTGGTGTCCACCTTCACCTACCTCTCCCTGTAGCTCTAAAAGGATGTAGCATGCCCAGCAGCCACACCCCCATAAAACTGTCTTGACAGATCATAAACACTTCGATGAGCTAGGGGGATGTCTAACCCAAGCATGGACTTTCCCCAGTGGAATGGGCAGATAAGAATAATTTGTTCCATCAGCCATGAAGGCAGCTGAAGCAAGCTTGCTCAGACAATGGAAGACGCCAAGGTCGAATCCTGGGCCATTCATTGTCAATTGTCTTGACTTTTGTCTCGCCCTTGGACTTTGATGTCTCTAGAAGAGAGTGAGGCTGATGGTTTTGTGCAATTCTGCCTCATTTAAATCCAATTCGTACACAAATTATCACCCAGTGATATCGTTGGTCCTCTTTTCAAACAAAGGACTCACTTCTCACTATGTTCTTGATGTCCATAAGACAACCCTTCTTGGGGATCCCTCTATCTAAAATTATGTCTGAAATTGGGATCAGTTTTATTTCCTTTCCCATTTCAAATCAGTTCATTCAAGCTCTGATTGAGTATCTACCACTTTTGAGATACTGTGATCTGTACTGGAGATACAAAGATGACAATAAAGCAGTTCCTATATTCAGTGAGTTTTCATTCTACTGGAGGAAACAACAGGCACACAGGTAAATATACACAAAATGTTTACAAAGACATTTGAAGCAGGGGAAGTGCTAACAACTCAATCAATCAGTATTTATTAAGCACCTACTCTGTGCCAGTCACTGTCTCTTTGTACAGCTCAAGGTCTATCTGTCTGTCTGTCTGTTTCTCTCTCTCTATCACATACACACACAGAGTATGTCAGTTATGAAGCCAGATGAATTTAGATTTATGAAGTCCTATAAGTAAGGCTTGCTGAACAATTTTCTACTTTGTCTTTGGCTTAGCTTTCTTTCCAATTCTCCAATTCCATTAATTTATATTTCTAATTATTTCCCCATTTCTTCTGTCCTGAGCATCCAAATATTCACCAAGCTGTTATGATTCTTTTTTTCTGAATATTTCTACGATACACCTCTTTTCCTTCCTGTTTTCTTAATTGTAATCTTTGATCAATCTTGGGACTTTTCAACAGATATCTAGTCAGGCTTAGTGTGCTTCTAGACTTTTATAATTTTGTTTAAAAAAAAGAAATCTTTTCATTTTTCCTTGACTATAGAGCACTGGCAAGAGTGCTGGGTAGGAGTCAGGGGATCTAGGTTCTGACTGCCAAATACAGCTAGTATGAGCACAAATAATGAATCCTGTGATGTGGTCACCCATATTCTAACTCCTACTATTCAAATTGTTTCCTGGCTAATGGAAATATGCAGTGAAAATTTGAATAATGTGACCATGTCATTGAATTAATTAGTGGCGCTAATTAGTGGTAGTCTCTCCTCCCTACCTGTGTAACCTTAGATAAATCATGTCTTGTCTTAGGGCCTCTGTGTTGCTTCACATAAAAAATGAGAAGGTTGCATTAGATGACCTTAAGGATCCCTCCCAGCTCTAGATCTATTAAAATTTTCCTTTTTTTCTTACTAGGCGCACTCTCAGTGATCCTGATAGATGAAGACAGAGAAGCTGTGGCCTATACTTGTTTACCATGAATTTGAAACAAGACTCAAAGTATCATAGATTTAGAATTTCAC
Organism: Bettongia penicillata ogilbyi; assembly: GCA_023548195.1. NCBI lineage: Eukaryota > Metazoa > Chordata > Mammalia > Diprotodontia > Potoroidae > Bettongia > Bettongia penicillata. The sequence continues at coordinate 5,057,807 of JAJHZJ010000017.1, forward strand.
CTTCTCCCCTCACATTCTCCCCATAAACACAATTTTGATATTAAGAAGCGCCCCCTCCTCAAACTACCCAAAAATCTGAGCCATGTCCCTAAAATGGTACGTCAAGGAAAAGCCATTGCTTTTTTTGTATGACTTTAAAAGAAGGGGAGCCCTGCAAAGTGGAAAATAGATGCCACCGAAGAAAACTTTAAGCAAAAACTGTCAAAACATCACTTTTGCAAAAGAACACCATTCCTGCTAAAGAAGAGGTGAAGAAGGCCATGTGATTGCAGCTGAAACCCCTGGAAATCTCTGAAGCCTGAGGCCAACCCTGGCTAGGGGGATGGCAGCTGGCTTCTTCCCCCTCTGCTGCCCTCCCTTCCCCCTCATTCAATGAATAGAGGCACCTTTTCATTCACAGAGGCATCTAGTCCAGTGTGAGGAATCTGCATCCAACGGAAGAAGGCAATGCCTAAAAAACTAGTTTCCCTCTCATGAACTAGTGATTTCTTCAGAAACCATTTTCAATGGGTGCTTCCCCTTTCTTTCCTCTCATTTTCTTTTAAACCCTTCCAACCTGACTTCTGATTATCACTTCAACCCAAACTGCTCTCTCTGAAGTTACTAAAGATCTCTTAGTTGCCAAATTCAAATGGTCTTTTCTCAATCCTCGTTCTCTGTGACCTCTCTGCACCTTTTGACACTGTCGATCACTCTTCCTTGATACTCTCCTTTCTCTAGGACTTTGGGATACTATTCTCTCCTGGTTCTCCTACCTCTCTGACTGCTCCTTCTCTGTCTCCTTTGCTAGATTTTCCTTTAATCTTAAGTGTCCTCAGGGTTCCGTTCTGGGTCCTCTTGTCTTTTCATCCTATACTACCTCACTTGGTGAACTTGCCATCACCCATAGATTAATTACCATCTCTATGTTGGTGATTCTCAGATTTACCTTTCCTGTCCTAATCTCTCTGCTAACCTCCAATTTTGCCTCTCTGTCTGCCTTCCAGACTTCTTGAATGGGATGTTCAGTGGATATCTTAAACTCAGTATGTCCGAAACAATACTCATCATTTTTCCCCCTAAAGCCCCCCACCTACCACCACCTTCCTTATTACCATAGAGGGTAACACCATCCTCTCAGTCTTTCAGGCTCACAACCTAAGAGTCATCCTGGATTCCTCACTATTTCTCACCAGTACTCCTATCCAAGTTGTCGCCAAGATCTGCTGATTTCACCTTCACAACATCTCTCAAATATGCCCCCTTCTCTCCTCTGACACTCAGACTCTCTAGTGCAGACCTTTATCACATGAAACTTAGATTATTGCAATATCCTGCTGGTGACTCTGCCTGACTCAAGTCTCTCCCCACTCCAATCTACTCTCCATTCAGTCACTAAAATTATTTTCTTAAAGTGCAATTCCAATCATATCACCTCCTTACCCGATAAACTCCCATGATTTCTATTTCCCCAAAAAGCAAATACAAAATGCTCTATTTGGTATTCAAAACTCTTCATAAACTCACCTTACTTCCCTCCATCTATATGGTACCTCCAACAACTATTATTTTCCTTTTTTGAATCATCTTTGCCAGTCTAATAGGGTATAATGCACAACCTCAAAATTGTTTTAATTTGCATTTCTCTAATTAATAGTGATTTGGAGCATTTTCTCATATGACTGTTGATCAAGAAAATTTCTGCCCTAGGGAATTGACTGTTTATCTCCTTTGACCTTAACAATTAGGGAATTTGGATCTCATTTTCATAATAACAGTTCCTTATGCAGTAGTTCTTAAACTTTGCCCTCCCAAAAATTATAGGGGATCCTCAAAGAACTTTTGTTTATGTACATTATATCTATTGATATTTACTGTATTAGAAATTGAATTATCTCTGTATTATCTTGAAAGTAGTTTTGACCTTGTGGACCTCCTGAAAAGATCTGGGGACCTCCACGGTTCCCCAGACTATACTTTGAGAATCTCTGGTATAGGGAACTCCTAGAAGTGGAAATCTTCATTGCCAATGCAGGTCAACATCTTTTCTTTAATTTATGGTTTTAGAGAGTTGCTTGAGTTGATAGGAACATAAGTGACTTGCCCAGGATCACAGAGCCAGAATGTGTCAGAAACAGAAGTTTAAAGTTAGGTCTCCTTGACTCCAACACTGGCTTTGTATCCACTATACTCTGTTGTGTCTTAGTTGACAATTATGATGATGGCATTCATAACAACTTACTCATGTGAGGATTTATAATGTATTTGCCTCGCAACAACCCTATGAGGTAAATGGGGAAAAATTTTAGAAATGAAGAAATTATGATTCAGAGGAATAATTTCTCACAAAGCCAGTGACTGAGAGAGGTGAGATTTGAATGCAAGTCTTCTGACTCCAAATTCATCCGTCTTTCTAATTCACATTAACTGAATGATGAATGAGTGAAGTCCTGTGTCTTATTGGGGGCATTGGTATTTAGAAAATATTATGCAGAGATAATGGAAAGAGCCGTAGAAATTATTAGGAGAAGGCTGCACTGGGGATAGCCTGAGTGCGAGTGAGGAGTAAGTCCGCAAAGGAGTGTGGGAAGGTGGAGATTGGTGGGAGAAGGACTCAAGCCATCTGAAACATATTCTAGGATCCAATAATGGTGGAGGCAGTATAGCATGGTGGATAGAGTGTGGCATTTGTAGTCAGAAAATTTTGGGTCAAATCTTGCCTTCGTCAGTATAGCCATGGCTCTGGAAAAAGGACGATTTACATCTCAATAATGTAAGTTTCTTAGGTTAGATACTGTTTAGTTTTGTCTTCGTATTCCCACCTGGCACGTAATGTACTCTCAGTAAGAACTAATTGAATAAATAAGTGAGCATCCGTATTTCTCAGGCAGCTTCCTAGGGCTTAACTTCTAAATCAGACAGGTTGTGATCTGTGTTGGAAAAGGGAGTTTCCCTGCAGGGCGTTTCCCCATAACTATCACAGGAGGAAAAAGGAGTATCAGAGCAAACTTTCCTGGGGGAGGCTCAGGTTAAACATTGGGAAAACAATTTAGAGGTCAGCATCAGCCTGGGTGAGTTAACTTGGGGAGGCTGGGAGAGGCTTCTGGGAAATCTGGGGTTTTGTTTCATTTTAAGTCATAGACAGACATCAAATAATACAAAAATTCTAATATACAGAGAACAAAAAATAGGATTGTATATAAAGACATGAGTCTCTTTTATATACACTGTTTTTCAAAAGTGTATATTAAACAACACAATAATAGCAAAATTGCCCCATTTGTGCCTGTTTTTAATTTTCAAATTCTCCCATGTATATTTTTTGCATTTTTTACATTTTCTCTTTCTTTCCTTCTTTCTTTTTCCTTTCTCTTTATTTCTTACTTTCTCTCTCTTCTTTCTCTTTTCTTTCCTTCCTCTCTCCTTTCTATTTCTTTCCTTCTTTCCTTTGTTCTTTCCTTCCTTCCTCTTTCTCTTTCCTTCCTCTTCTTCCCTTGCTTCTCCCCTTCCTCCTTCTCCTTTCCTTTCCTCTCATCTCCTCTCCTCTCCTCTCCTCTCCTCTCCTCTCCTCTCCTCTCCTCTCCTCTCCTCTCCTCTCCTCTCCTCTCCTCTCCTTTCCTTTCCTTTCTTCTTTTCTTTCACATCCCTATTACTTCCCTTTAATGCCCTCCTACCCTTCCTTCATAGAAGTCCCCCTCTGTAAAAAATTTAAAAATTGTCAAGCAAAACAAACACATTGGTCATATCCAAAAATGTATGTCTCACTTTGCATATCTGGTTCATCATTTTTTTTTGCCTGGTCATGCAAAATACAAGGTATATTTCATCACTAGTTTCAAGAAGCCAGACATGGTTGCTGTATTGATTTGAAAGTGGGATAAACAATTTGATCATTGGAATTCTCCAACCTTGGGGGCAAGTAAAAAGGGGGTAGAAGAGGGAGAGGGTAGTTTAAATGACCTTTAGGTCCCTTCCAGGCCTATTTTCTACAGCTCCCTAAGTCCAGGTGGGACTCAAAGGCAACAAGTGGTGACATGTTACTGGCAAGTCAGGAAAGAGGCTTCCAGGGGGAGCTTTCACCTGAAGCTATATTAATTGGAGTATTGCATAAAGACAGGTTGTAAGGGGCAGGAGTGGGGGGTGCTGCTGAGGGAACAACAGATACCATTCATTCCTGGTTCACAAATTGCACTGGGACCATAAGTCAAATTCCTTCTCTGATGATCAGTGTCCAAGTAGGGCCTTTCACCTAAGAAATGTTATGAATGTGCTGGGGGAAAAACAGTCACATTGACTGAATGACTGCCCTTCAAGTATGTAGGGTTTGGACAAAATCCTCTTATTTTTAAACCATGACATGATCATGAGCTAGTTCAGTCACCCAGCACTCCCTGGGAGAGAGAGAAGTCAAGAGGAACAGTCCCATTCTTTAGAAAAGGAAGCAAGACATAGCATAGAAAGAGTAGACGGTTTCCCAAGTTCAGATGGAATTTTGGAACAGGGGCAGAATTTTAATTTACTCTATGTTCTGGACTTCTTGATAGTAGTAAAAGCCATGCCTGTCAAAGGTAGTAACTTTATTTTTAAATAAATTCTTTACTAATACTAATAAATTAATCAATATTTAATCAACTATCAATAATCATTATTTCAAACAATTGTCAATTAATTATTTACTCAATTATTAATTTAATCAATTATGTAATAATTAATGTTAATGATAATACTGGACATTTGCATAACTCTTAAAGATTGGCAAAGAACTCCATAAGATCCTAGATTGAGAGCAGGAAAATACCTTCAAGGTGATTCTATTCAGACCCCTCATTTTATAAAAGAAGATACTGGGGTCCAAAGAAATAAAGTGATTTTTGCCCAGTCATATTTTATACATTCTCTTTTGAGCACCACAAGATCTAATATTTGAGGCCCCTGAGGCTACAGGTATTATTACATCTACTTTACAGGTAAACTTACATGGTATGTTTGAGCTGGAAGTGAGCATAACCTCATCTAGTCCAACTCCCTTGTTTTGCAGTTGGGAAAACTGAGGTCCAGAGAGGTGAAGGAGCCTTCAGAACTTTGACTAGAACCCAGGCCTCCTGCCTCATCATCCAGTGTCATTTTTTCTGCATTATGCTGGCTATTCTTATATGAGGAGATGACACTGCAAACATAATTTTAAGTTATTTTTTCTGACTTGCATTTAATTAGGATGACAACTGAAAGAGAACTAGGTTCTTGTGAAAATTTTCTTCTCTGGGACTTTGTTTCCTCATTTATTAAAAGAAGGGGTGAAAGAAAAGATGCTCCCTAAGTTAAATTTGATAGCTGTAAAACTATATAATTTTTTGAGATTTATCTCTACCTAATTTCAATTAGGGAACTTCAATTCTAAATAAAAGATTTTCTTTGACCCTCTTACTGTGTCCAGCTACTTTCCCATCTCTTCTCCTCCTCATTCCTAAATTCCTTGAAAAAGTGGTCTACTTTCAACATCTCCACTTCTTCACTAATTAGAATAGTGATAACTAACTTCTGTATAGTGTTTTAAGGGTTGTAAAATGCTGTACATACGTTATCTCATTTGATCCTCATAATATTGCTATAAAGCAGTGCATTATCACCATTTGTAGATGAGGAAACTGAGTCTGTGAGAGGTAAAGTGATTTATCCAGGGTTACATAGCTAGGATCTGAAAAAGCAATAGAATTTAGGACCGTCTGAGTCCAGGTCCAGGGCTCTATCTGCTGTACTAAATTCCTGTCTTCTCATTACCCACTATCTCTTCAACCCCTTACAATCTGATTCCCTCTCCCACTGCTAATGACCACCAATCCACTGAAACTTCTCTCTCCAAGGCCACCAATGACCTGCTAATTATTACATATGGGAAGCTAGGTGATGCAGCCAATAGAGGCCTGGAGTCAGGAAGACTCATTTTTTTAAAAAATCATTATTCACTTATTTTTAGTTTTCAACATTCACTTCCATAAGATTTTGAGTTCCAAATTTTCTCCCCATATCTCCCCTCTGCCCACCCCAAGACAGCATTCTTCCTTCTATCAGGGTAGTTTCACCAAGAACAAATTTTAGATATTTGTTCTTTATTTTTTTTTATGTCTTTCAAGTGCATTGTGTTTTCAAAGTAAATAAAGGCTTTTAAATTACTTTAAATATAGATTTGATCAAGGTTTATTCAACCTTACTTGGATATCTAGACAATACAAATATTAAAGAGTTCAATAAAGTTGAATATATACACTACACCAGAAGTCCTGAGACTTGAGGTCTATTTTGCCGTGAATTGGTTATGATTTTGGACAAGTCAGTTTCCTCATCTGTAAAAGAAAAGGATTGGATTAGAGTAGGGCTTCATAACCTTTCTTGTGTCATAATCTCTTTTGGCAATCTAACTAAACAAATACACCTCCTTCTCAGAATAATGTTTTTAGTTATGCATGGTGGTACATACCCTTAATCCCAGAGAGGCCAAGGATATTGGATCCCTTGAGCTGAGAAGTTCTGTGCTTTAGTGGACTATGCTGATTGGTTGCTTGAACTAAGTCTGGCACCTATAAGGTGAACCTTGGGAAAAGAAGGTCATCAGGCCACCAAAGGAGGGGCAAACTAGGTCAGGTCAAAACAGAGGAGGTCAAAACTCCTGTGTTGATTGGTAGAGTCCTTGAGTATTACCAACACCCTTCCAACCTTGGCAAAATAGGAAGACCTCATCTCAAAAAAAATTTTAATGCATAAAATGCAATACATAGAATTCCAAAGGAAGCCAATTATATTGAAATATAATCATTGAAATATTTTTAAAAATAAATTTCATGGACTAGATGATTTCCAAAGTCTCTCCCAGCTCTAACATTCTATGATTTCTATAATCTCAGACAGGGCTAAAACTCAGGTGACAGACAATCTTATTTCATTTCTGGAATTTTCTTTTCTTCTTTTGGATATGGGGAAAGTGAGAAGCAGCATAATGAAGTCTATAGGGCATGGATCGGAAGTCAAGGAACCTGGGTTTAAATTCTGCTTCTGACACTTAACAGCTGTGTGACCATTGTTGTTTGCTGTTTTCAGTTGTTTTTCAGTCATATATAACTTTTTGTGACCCCATTTGGGGTTTTCTTGAGAGAGATATTGGAGTGGTTTGCTATTTCCTTGTCCAGTTCATTTTACAGATGAGAAACTGAGGCAAACAGGCTTAAGTGACTTGCCCAGGGTCACACAGTTAGTGTCAGGCTAGATTTGAACTCAGGAAGGTTAAGTTTTCCTGACTCTAGGCCAACACTATCTGCTACACCACTTAGCTGCCCTTGTGTGACCATAGGCAAATAATTTAACTTTTCATAGCTTCAGGCAACTCTCTCAGGCTTACTTAGAAAGCTATAGATAGGTTGAGCTCTACAATGTGAAGAGAGATCCCTGATGACGAAATCACAGATCCTTGACATACTGAAGGACAGAGAAGGTAATGGGAAAAGAGCTTTTGATGAAGAAGTGATGTTTGATTGGGAACAGGTTGGACTAGCTGCCCTCTGATGACCCTTTCAACTCTGAGATTTAGTAATTCTGAAGTAGGAAAGTGGGTGGATTCCATGATGCCCACTCACAATTTAAGCCTTCACTTTGTGCAGGTAAGTGACCTGCTCACAAAGTAAGGTAGAGGTAGAGGGCTAATGTATCCACATTGCAGGTGCCCAGTTGTCCTGAAAGTTCCCTGCTCCCCTTGCTCCTTTGCCAACAAGTCTCAATCTAACGAAGAACAGATTGTCCCTCCCACACCACGATCAGGAGAAATAACATCCCCCAATCCTGAGCTCAGAGGAAGAACGTTCCAGGAATATTTGCTAAAACTATCCAATCAAAATTTCATTTTCACATTTTAGCTGACACCTTTCCAGACTTTCTCCTGGATTACTTTGTTTACACACTGGAGCATTTTGTTTTCCATCCAACTACATTGAGCTTAAAATGCGTTTGGCATGGGTGGAACAAGCCAAAGGCCAAGACAATCTTACAGTCTATGGCTTAACCATCCAAATGACAGTGATCTTTTGATTGGTTTCATGGCAGAGTATGGGGGAAAAGGGAGTGGGTGGGAGGAGAGGCAAATGTAATAATTAAAGTGCCAAGATCTGATTACATGAATTAAAAAAAAAAAAAACCCTGTGATACCTCAGGGAAAGAAGAGTAGGGAAAATGTGCTGCAATACCAAATACTTTACAGATGCCTTTAGTCAAAGGCCTGGGTGGACCATGGCAAGGCAAGCAGTGGGTGTGAGAGAATTCCTTTCAGCCAGAGGAATTTGTTGCAGTTAATCCCTAGGGTCTTGAAGATTCTTTGAATCAAACCATCAGTGATTTCTGAGGAAATAAGATGCCATCTTAGGCATGAAGAGATGCTCTGGAAAGGAGAGTTTATTTAGGGACATCTCATATCACACTAAGTTCAAGCACAGTGATAATTCCACTGTTCTTTCTCGGTCAGATCACTTCTGCAGGAGTCATTTATGAGTGCCCTCTTTTAGGAAGGGCATTGATAAATTAGAAAGTGTCCATAAGAAAGCAATCGGGATAGGGAGGGGATCCCAAAACACACCCATATAAAGAATACTTAAATGCTCTCTAGATGTTTAACCTAGAGAAGACAGGGAGTTGGGGTGGGGACATGATGGCTGACTTCAAGAATATAAAGAGTTCTTATAAAAACAGTAATATTAATAAGATTTTCAGGACATGCAGACAACACTTCATCAAGTAATAACAAAGCCCGACAACAGATATACATTTAATGTATATTTGTCTAATGTAACTGAAAATGGTTTACTTCCTGATGGAGCCTATGAAGAGGACAGCAAGGTGGCACAGTGGCTAGAATGCCCAGCCTCATCTTTCCTGATATCAACTCTGGCCTCCGACATTTCCTAGCTGTGTGATGTTGGGCAAGTCACTTAACCCTGTTTACCTCAGTTCCTCATTTGTAAAATGAGCTGGAGAAGGAAATGGCAAACTGCTCCTGTATCTTTGCCAAATAAACCCCAGAAGGGGTTGTGAAGACTTGGACATGACTGAAAGCAAATGAGCAACAAAAGAAAATAACCTATGAAATGGCTGAGGATCAAAAGGGGAATCCAAAGACCCTCCAAGGATGGCATCCATGTGAACTCAACGAATACCAGTCAGACAAAAAAGTGCTAAATGACTGAATTAAGAAGTTGTACAAATAAGAGTAAAGGGTTTTATGGCAACTTAGGATCAGATCATTAGAAATTAGGGAGGGTAATCCTTAAGGAGTTCAGACCTGTGATCAATGCAAAGGATTGATTGGAACTATGCAACCCATTGCCAAGGGCTACAAAAGTCAGCAGTACCCAGATCGTCCCATCTACCAAACCACTCTTTCTGTCAAGGGCACTGACATTCTTCTAGTATCTGAAGCTCAGAACCTTAGTATTGTCCTGGATTCCTCACTCTCCTTCCCCCCACATAACTGCTGAGTTGTCACATTTCTGCATCTGTAGTATCTCTCACTTCTACCCATTCTCTCTCCTCACATGACCATCACTTTTTGCCTAGACTATTGTTACAGGCTCCTAATTGATCTTCCTGACTCAGTATCAAAATCAATAATAGCTGTCACTTATATTTTGCCTTAAGGTTTTCCAAACACTTTACATATGTTAAGGTATTTGATCCCTACCACAGAGCAGTATGATAGGTGCTATTATCATCTCTATTTCACAAATAAGGAAACTGAAATTTCCTTGGGTCACCACACATTCCAGTTCATCCTCTACATGGCTTCCATAGTGGTTTCCCTTAGGCACAGCTCTGACCATGTCACTCCACTACACAATCAACTTCAGTGTGTCCCTATTGCTGCTAGGATCAAACACAAACTCTTCTGTTCTGCATTTAAAGCCCTTTAGAATCTGACCCCAACATAGCTTTCCAGTTCCATTATACATTACTCCCTTTTCCACACATATTACAGCTGAGCTAAACTGGCATCTCTCTGTTCCTTACACAAAGCACCATTATCTCCTACCTATGAGCCTTTGCACCGGCCACATCCCATGCCTAGGGTATGTTCTTTCTTCATCTGCACATCATGAATCTTTCACTTCCTTTAAAACAGCTCAAGCACCACCTTCCTTACATTACCTTTGCTTATTTTGAACTACCAGTGCCCTCCCTCATTAATTACCTTGCATTCATTTATTCTGAAACTATTTATATATGTATATGTCACCTTGTCTGTTATTGGAGCTATCTTTTTAGGGATTAGATTCTTTTAGGGAGCCTACAGAAAGAAGATGAGCTATATCCCAATACTTTTATTTAATTACAAAAGGCAGTCATATTATCCACCTGTGCAATAGCCTGCAGAACATTAAATGTAAAGTAACAGCAGGATAGAAATTTATTCGAAGACCACTTTTATTTCAAAAGATGAGAATGAGATAAAAATAATAACGATATGACCACAATTACAGTAGACATTTACAAATCACTTTAAAGTTTGCAAAGAGATTTATATACATTATATCATTTGATGTTGAGATCAACCCTTAAATTAACCAGGAGGTAAGTACTACCACTATTCTCATTTTATAGATGAAGGAAACAAAGTTCAGAGAAGTTAAATGTATATTCCAACATCTCACAGCTACTAAGTATCTGAGTCAGTATTGAAAACTAGGTCTTCCTGACTCCTAGGACAGCACATGGAGAGCCCAACTAAGACTGAGAGATGCAAAATTCAGGGAATCTAAATTTTGATTCACCATTACAGAATATCTTCTTTTTTATCTTTAATCTTATTTTATTAAGCTATTTTGCTTTTAGCATCATGTTCATTTCCATATATATCCCTCCCACTAATCTACTCAATGAATCATCTTTTATAATAAATATATATAAATTTTTTTTAAAGAAAAACAAAAGTTTAGTGAAACCTAACAAGGATTCAATCATGTCTAATAGTTTGTGCAGTTTTCTATATTTTTAGGGCTTCACCTTGGAAAACAAAAGAACAGAGGTGTGTTTTCCCAGTTTTTCTTGAGGGTTAAGCTTGGTCACTGTAATTAGACAACATTCGGATTCTCCCTCCCCCCAACCAACCCTCCCCAATACCTTTTTAACTGTTTGAGCTCTCTAGTGGTAGAATGGTATATCCGGTGTCATAAAGAATTTCTGGTCATGAAGGTCTACAATGGGAGGCTGGATGATCCCTCTGAGTATACTAAAGAGAGGACTCAAGTTTCAAATAAATTTTTTTTACTAGTCAATCTTTAAAGTTCTTTCTACTTTTAAATTTTGTGATTCTCTGATCTCAGGAGGAAATGACTACTTTTAGATGCTTCTAAGACAAGATTGATGTTTTTGCTTCTATTTTTGGATAGAATTTGATGTGCCTGGATAACCGATGACAGCAGTACAATTTGACTGAAGGAAACCAGAAGAAAAAAAATCTGCTGTCAAGAATGACGGACAATGTCCTGATCTTGGGATTTCAACGAGAGGGGAAGGGAACTCTGTCTGACTCAAGAAATGATGGATATATGAATAAATGAAAAAGCATTTATTAAGCACTTAATATTCAGAAAATATTCTAGGGAAAATATTCAATTCATACAGTATCAGAGCTGCAAGAGACCTTACGATCATCTTAGTTCAATCTCTTCATTGAACAAATTAGTCTCAAAGAAGTCCAATGAGTTACTCAAATTCACACAGGTAGTTAGAGGTAAGATTCACATCTGGATCCTTCAATGTCAAACCACATGTTTTTTGTACTATACCAAGAAATATTTGCAAAGTACCTGTGTATGTGTGTCTGTGTGTATGTGTGTGTGTGTGTGTGTGTGATATGACTAGGTGCTTGGAATACAAAAATGATCCCAAGGAATTAAAAACTTACAAGCAGAAATATGACATGAACACAAACAACAGTAGAAAAAATGAGTGAAACATGGTGCAATGAATAAAGTGTTAAACCTATAGTCAAGAAGACCTGAGTTCAAACACAGCCTCAGACACTAATTAGTTGGGTGAACCTCAGGCTGCCTCAGTTTCCCCATCTGTAAAATGGAAACAATAGTAGCACCTATTCCTAGAGTTGTTGTGTAGTAAACGAGATGATGTTTACAAAGTATAATTGTAAGTTTTAAGTGCTATATGAATGTTAGCCTTTATAATTATTATTTTCCCGGTACTGTGTATTGGGGAGAGAAATATAAACAAATGAAACAACTTCTGCCCTTCAAGAACTTACATTGTAATAGATGGAGATAGAGTATATGAGATTTTGGTCTGGGGAATCCAGAAAAGTGAGCTGATCCATAGAGCAGTCAATTTACACTCCTTTTCCAAAATGATGACACTATTGGTTTGATGATTTCACCTAGAGCAAAAAGTGAAAGCCAGGCCAGGGGTACACAGATGGGCTTTGGATACCATTTGGAGATGAAGCCTAGTCCAGGACTGGGGTCAGCTGTACACATCAGGCTAGGTAAATTTTCACCAACTGTGCCCAAAGGAGGGTATTCCAAAGAGGAATGGAACCTCTAGAAAAATTTGAGACAGGGAAGACAGGGGAGGCTTCATGGAGGAGGCATCACATCCTAAGTCGATGAAAAAGAAAAATTCCAAGAGGTAGAGATGGATGGATGGAGTATTCCAGCATGGAAAACAGTCTGCAAAGAAGCACTGAGGTAGGAAACAGAAATTTGAGTTCTGGGAACAGGTAGTAGTCCTCTTTAATCTATCAATAATTAATGAACATTTATTGTCCCCTATGAGCCAGGCATGGTACTAAGTTCTGGGGATGCAAAAAAGGCAAAAGACAAGTCTGTCCTCAAGGACCTCACAGTCCAGTGGGGGAAACAACATCCAAACAAATATATACAAAGCAAGCTATATTCAGGATAAAAAGGAAATAATTAATTAAGGGAAGGCACTAGAATTAAGAGTGGTTGGGGAAGACTTCCTGTAGGAAGTGGAATTTTAGTTGGAACTAAAGGAAATAAAAAAGGCAAGTAGGCTGAGAAAAGGAGGAAAAATGTTCCAGGTCAGGAGAACAGGTAGAGAAAATACAGAGAACCAGGAACAAAACAATCCACAAGCATTTATTAAGTGTTTACTGCGTGTCAGTCACTGTGCTAGATGTTGGAAATAGACAAAAAAAATGAAATGGTCCCTGCCCTGAAGGTGCATTCTGATGGGGGAGGCAACATATAGATGAAAAGCATATGCAAAATCAAAACAAGATAATTTTGATGGGGAGATGTCTAGCAGCTAGGGGAGGGGATAAAGAAAGCCTTCAATTAGAAGGTGGTACTTGAGCAATTTTGAAACAAATAAGGGATTCTCTGAGGTAGAGGTGAGGAAGGGGAACATTCCAGGAAGAGGGCACAACCAAATGCAAAGGGACAGAGTATGAAGCCTTGGAATGTAAAATGTGTGAAGGGGAATAATATGAAATAAGTTTGGAAAAGTAGTATAGAGTTAGATGATGGAGGATCTTAAATACCAAGAAGTTAAATTAGACAAAATCCTAATTGGAGACATTGGTGGAGTGGATGACCTCTTAGAGTACCATTTGTTCCTATGATTCCATGACTCAGATGTTTAGCCATATACTCCTTAGACACATGGGCCTCTGTGCTCTCACAAACTGAAGTCAGTCTAGACCCCATGCTATTTCTATGGGGTAGGGACAGGATTGATGTGTGATTCCCACTGAAAGCATGGAAACTGACTCATAGTCTCTAGACTGGTCATCCTTTAAAACCTTGGTGTGAGTCAGTCAATAGAGTAAAAGGGGAATTACAGGATTTTTTTTGTAGTTTGTAGGGGGACCTTAGAAATCCATTCCAATCTTCTGTTGACTTTTCCTGGGATAACTCTTTTTTCCTATGCTGAGATGAGTAGGGGTGCAGAACTGCTTTCCAAATGCTGACAACCTTCTGTGGGGACTTGTCTTGGACCCAGGGCTATATGACTTTCCCCTCCATCTCTCCCAAAGGGGACCTCTATTTGACTTTGTAACTCAATTTCCATGCACAATCAATTACAAGTACACACATTAAGATATATTATTCTTAGGTACAGGATCAATTCTGAGGAGCCACACTCTTACTCCCTTACATTCAGCTAGTCGGTCAAGAAGCATATGTTAAGCCTTACCATGAGCTGGGCATCGTGCTAAGAGCTGAAGATACAGAGAAAGGCAAAAACACAGCCCTGTCCTCAAGGAGTTCATATTCTAATGGGACTGGGAGTAGCGGAAGAAAGCATAGGAACAACTATATAGATAGATAGATAGATAGATAGATAGATAGATAGATAGATAGATAGATAGATAGATATAGATATAGATATAGATATATAAAACATATGTACCAAGTAGATGGAAGGGACATCAGAAGTTACTCACTAGCTGTGGGTGGTTGGGGAAGGGATGGAGGTGGGTTGGGGCTGGGAAAAGTCTGTGGAGGGTAGGTCTTAAGCTGAGTCTTTAGGAAGCCCACAGGTCAAAGTGGGTCAGGAGAGCATCTATCTGTTGCATACTTCTCTTGTTCTTTCTCAATAACCATTCCATACTTCATCACAAGGCAGGACAAATGACCTTTAATTAGCAGTGTCAAAAGAACTTGTAGCAGAGTAAGTTCTTAATAGATATTTGGTTTTGTTTTTTTTTTAAACATCTTGACATTTGGGGAGGAGAGGTAGAATTTAGCTTTTAGAGGTAGCTGCCAGAACATTTCCTCTTTCTCTCAATTAACAATCTATCTACATCCAGGAAGTTCAAGCTAACACCCTCTCCCCCTGGTAAGCAATCTAAAGACCATCCAAATTCACATAGCTTGATAGTAACAGAGCTGAGGACCCGAGTATAAAACCCTAAAATGTAAAGCTTAGGAAGGTGAATAACGTAAAGTAAGGTTGGAAAGATAGGTTGGAGTTAGGTGATGGAAGACCTTAAATACCAAGAAGTTAAATAAGGTAAAATCCTAATTGGAGACAGAAGGGTAGACTGGGTGACCATCATATTCCTCCTCTGCTGAGTAACTCTCAGAAAACCTCAAGCCCTAGTCCAGTACTCTTTCCATTACCATGCTTCTGTCTGACTCCACCAGATGACCTGAGTCACAACGGTTCTGTTGGGAGGAAATAAGGACTTGCCTGAGGTAATGAGGTCCAAGGTAGGATGGGCAGCAGGAAAGTTGAGAAGATAAAATCATTCTTGGGGAATAAAAAATGGACCTGCTGTGGAATTTTTACTATTTGAAGGGGGAAAAATACTTTACTTTTCCACATACAATAGGGACAGACACAATGAGATTAAGAGAACCAGAGCGTTACCTCCTATAATTGGGTGGATCTTCAATGGAAGACTTGAAGTAATCGCTCAGGATGAGCAAGCGTGCATGGGCTGAGATCAGCAGAGGGAGGGGCAAAGTAGTGAAAAAATAGATCCATTGGGGTCAGCTAACTGTAGGTCTTCCCACAAAGCACACTTAATAATAGTAAGGAAATCATCCAGCAAAAACAAGATATATGCTTTTAGGAGCCCTACTGACCTCCATGACCTCTAACAGACCAAAAGAAAAACAATCCCCATTAGCGACTGTATCCACTTCTTCTGGATGTAGGTGGTTGCTGTCCTTTGTTTTGAAGAGGACCAAAATGACGTCGCCATGTTACAGTCAAGTTACAATGCGTCTGACTGAGGCTAATCAGACCAAAACCAGTTCGGAATATTCTACCACAGGTCAGGCACAAATGGCCCATGTGAATATTTGGGGTGGGTTCTCTAAATTTGCGTTTCTTTTGAGCTGTTTCAAATCTGCTTTGCTCATGGAGCACAGCCCCTGCTCTGATGTGGGCACATCATGCTGGGAGGTCCTGTGCCGGCGTCTCCCAAGTCACACAACCAATTCCAAAGCTCTTGAGAGTGTCCTTGTGCTGCTTCTTCTGACCACCATGAGAACTCTTGCCCTGTGTGAGTTCTCCATAAAATAGCCTTTTAGGCAAGTGTATGTTTGACATTCAAACATGGCCAGTCCCTTGTAGTTGTGCCCTCTGCAGCAGAGATGGACGTAGCAAGACTTTGAGGGCCAATTTTAGCTCTATCCACTTGATTTTAAATGTACGGGGAGTAGACCCCCTCTTGTTTCACCTAGAGGGCAAAATGAGGAGAAATGGAGAGAAGCTAGAAGGAGACAAATTTGTGGCTTTTATAATAGGCGGAAGCTGTGAAGAGGAGAATGTAGGCTCCAAGGTCAGGGAAGACTCCCGAACACTCTGAGCTTTGCAAGAGTGTACTAGGCTGTCATGGTCTTGAGTTCATTCTATGGTCACTGGATGACCACCTGCCTTGGCACACATGCTGTAGAGAGGATTCTGGTTCTGGTAAGGGTTCAACATAAATGGCCTCTGAGGTCCTTTCCATCTCTGGAATGAAATGATTCTGGTCTTGAGCTTTTTTTGACACATGGGCATGGGTTGGCAGAGACGGTATGGTGGACAGTTTTAGGAAGACATCACAGAGTCCTCAAAGGCAAGGGGGCCAAACTCAGCAAAGAGGATAATAAGTTTCAAGGCGCAAAACATATGTACAATTCCTCAGGTCTCTACCCGGAGAGATGTCTCTTTGAGTATACAACTTTATTAGGATATGAAAACCCATAGGCTGCTTTCATGACACCATATAAAAGCATCAGTTCTCAGAATGAGACAAATTGTGAAGGAACTCCTGTTGACATATCTGGCCCAAGGCAATCATGGGGAAAACTAGTATTGGAAAAATCACCTGCCTCCATTTCCTCTTCCTCCTGGGGCAGTTTTCTCATTTCCAAATGACATGAGAAGAGGAAAGAAAGAGATGTACAGGTGAGAAAATAAAATCAGAGTGACAAGGATAGAGAGAAAATGGAAGGAAGGAAGGAAGAACACCACTGTGGTCGCCTCACGGGACTGGCCCTGGGCCAAGAAGCTCCTCCATTTATCTTCCTTTCCACATCCTGCTTTCCTTTGAGCATCAGTCTCTCCATACTCCAGGCCTACAGCTTATTTCCTATGTTTTAAAAAGAATACTACTTTTATAACAGATGTCTCGTAAATCTTGGGTTAGCTACTTTCAAGGAGACCTAAGTTGTTAAGACCCTTGCAGTTATATTTTTCTCCAGAGTGGGAAGAGAGGAAACTAACAGGAGATCAAAGTTTTTGGGAGGGTCTCTAGAGAGGACACCAGAAGAGACAGGTGGCGGAGTCTTCCCCAAACCCCTCCCCTTATCCCACAGTGTGATCATGGCTGCTGGTAGTGGAGATATCTGCTATCCTCCTCTAACCAAAGCCTCCAGAGGAGAATAGGGAGGATGACAGCTAAAGGGACAAGGTGGAGGTATAAGAATGTGTTGTGTTTTGTTTGTCTCTGTCTCTCTCTCTCCTCCCCCTTCCACCCTCCCTCCCTCTCTTCTAGAGCCCTGAGGAAAAAGCTAGATAGGAAGAAGGAAGAACTGGTTTCTGTCTTTGTTGGGCCTTCATTTTCCAAGAGGACCAGTGATGTCATGGGGTGAATTGGATTTAAATGAGGCAAAGTTGCATAAAATTGTCAGTCTCACTCTCTATAGTTCACCGGTAGGAGAAAAGTCGGACAACTGGCAATGGCCAAGGATGCAGTGGATGACCTTGGTGTCTTCAATGCCTGACCAAGCTCTAAGAGATCCATTGCACCTGCTTCGGCCACCTTCGTGACCAGTGGAACAAACTATTCTCATTTACCTGTTCCACTAGGGGACATCTTCACATATTTGGGGTAGAGATCCCCCAACTGATCAATGGGATTGTGCCCCATTGCTCACCCTCAACCTGGTTTAGCCCATCTGTGGAGATGGTTTACTGGGGTGTGGTCCCTGCATGTGCTGCAGCTTCTAGGAGTTACACATGAGAGTTGAGTGCCAGATAGATGCCAAAAGTAGATGAGTAGCCTTGGAAAGGGCTCAGCAGGTCCTCATACTGTTGAGATTGGGTTTTCAGGGTGTTTGGGACCCCAAAATACTGACACACTAGGTCCTTCCCAAATGAATTCAACTCAAGCCTTCTTTCAGCCAAAGAAAAATGAAGTTTATTAAATATTTGCCATACTGGGTAGACTCTTAAGGAGCCTAAGTATTTGTGATGCTTATATTGACAAGTGGACCAGATTGAATCTCAGCTAGGTTGAATCTGAGCTAGTTTAAATCTGAAAACCTTCATGGAGGCAAGATAGAGTTTATATACAGAAAGACTGTGTGAGGAATGTAGGGATGGTCTAGTAGTCTGGGAGGGTTTTGAGGAGGAGTCTAAGGAGGATCTTGGTGAGACTGGGGTGACTACAGGTCAGAACCAAGAGGGTGAGATTTTGATGGTATCAAGGCTCGGAAGCAGCTAGAGGCAATTGGACGAAGTTTATGGTCTCAGGTGAACACGGATCAAGTGGGAAGATTCAAGGAGATTTCAAGGGGGTTCCCAGAGCCTGTACCCCATCATCACTAGAGGAACTAGTTGTCCTTGAATGGTCATACATCCCAGGAGGCTCTGGTAGTCTTTATCTGAGCCCCCAGACTTACTTCCAAATCATGTCCTTTTATTCAAAGACTGAACTTGACTGATCTAATCTTCTCAAACACCTTTGGCTGACCCTTCCTTGCATTTCCTTATGGGTATAGCCCCAGGGGAGAGTGACTTTGCCTAGCACAGGGCTGGGATCCCCAGCCCTTGGTCCATTGTGTGGCTATTCTTTTTCTCCTCTCTAACTGGCAGCATTATCACTAATTGTCCATATGTTTCATAACTAAACAAGGGAAGCATTACAATGAACTTGGGACCCTTTACAACCTACCTCATCAAACACAGGCAAAACGCAGCAACCCCTAGGGTTACACTGGTATTACTAAAGGTATGTTTGTCAATTTGGGGCTCTCTGAATGTGCTATATTTCCTCCCCCCCACCCCACTTGAGAAGCTACAAGATGTTTCAGAATTTTACTCTCAAACAAAAGGAAAATCAGTCTTGCCTAAAGATAATTCTCTTTATCTGCTTCTTCCCTTCCTACACTGACCAAGGCCAGCAGTACTGTTTTCTCTTTCTAGCCACAGAGAGACAAAGACAAAAAGTACCTCTGACCTTGGACACCCCAGAGACCGAGAGCATCCATGCTGCATTACTGACATGCTTTGGCAGCTAAGTGGTCAAGAGATAGGGCATGAGATTTGGAGTCTGGATATGGAAGGTATGGGAGAGGAAAGAGTCTGTGAATGCTCTCAAGAGAGGAAAGAAAGTTTTAAGGCATGACAGGCTTCAGGAGATGTGGGGGAAAGAGGTGGGGGAAGGGATCCAGCCCAATATCAAGTCTCTGTGCACTTTAAAGTTTTTTGTTGGACCCATACTTGAAGTCATTCCAATTTTGTAAAACCTGTCAGAGCTTGTACTTCTCTGACACGTCCTTAGCTTTTGCCAAGGCCACATCCATACCGTTGACATTACAAATGAAAAAACTGCATCCTTCCAAAGTGCAGTCATTTCACTTTAGGGGGGACCATAAATTCATTGGTTCAGGAGTGATGGAGAAATTCTGGTATAAAGGCAGGCAGGAGGAACTTTCAATATCCCTAAAATCATGCCATTTAGATCAGGGTTCTGAATTTCAGATCTATGAATTTCTTTTGTAAAAGATATTTCAATAACTCTTTTGGTAGAATTGGTTTCATTTGTAATCCTATGGTTCTTTTTTAATACATTTTAAAAACATTTATTCTAAGAGGAGACCTCTAGGCCTCATCAGATTTTCTGAGGGGCCATGACACAACAAAAGGTTGTGCTGAACCCAGTATATTACACTTGCCATTCTGAAGCTTGTGTGTTTGTCCTTCATTCTTGAAGAGATCCTTTGAGATCAACTGGTCAGAGTTACACATTGTACAGATGTAACTAAGGCCCAGAGAGGGGAGGTCACCCGTCCATGGTGACAAAATGAGTTAGTGACAGATTTGTTCTCTAAAAATCCCATCACCCTCTTGAGTTGCTCTTTGTGCCATGCTGGACTCTTTCAGGGAAATCTCATTTACACACATGAGACACTGTCCCAAGGGAGGGATGAGGACACTGGAGCTTGGAAACTTCTCCAATAGGGGAAGTGAGAAATGGGAACTGTGCCACCCCCACCCAATTTCAACAGACCCTATCGTTGTACATTAAAACAGTGGAGAAATTGTTCATCCACATTTCATTCTCCCTGAAGTCAGTGTCAGCTTTGATTTCCTGTGCTAGGAGGGGCTTGCCATAAGCAGAAAATATGACTCTCTAAGGATTCAATTAGACTACACTCATAGTGTTGGAAATGAGACTCCGCGAATCCCAGAAGTTGAGAATTGGAGAGGGACCTGAGGGACCTTCTAAATTCACAATCAGAGTCTTCAGTAACGTAATTGAAACATCAGCCAAACTCCAAATTAAGAGCTTTATTGTTGAGTTGTTTTCGGTTGTGTCCAACTCATTGTGACACCATTGGGGATTTTCCTGGCAGAGATACTGGAGTGGTTTGCCATTTTCTTCTCCAGCTCATTTTACAGATGAGGAAACTGAGGCAACAGGGTTAAGCATCACCCAGGATCACACAGCTAGAAAGAGTTTGAGGCTGGATTTGAAATCTTGAAGAGGGTTCTTCCTGAGTCCAGGCCCTATACCCTAGCCACTGGGCCACCTGGAGATAGCTTGTTGTAAAAGAGCAAGCCCCTGGCCTGAGTTTGAATCCTGATTCCATTACTTTCCAGTTTTGTACTAAACCTCATCTAAGCATCTAGAGGATGCACAGGATAGAGCCACAGGCCTGGAGTCAGGAAGGCCTGAGTTCAAATCCAACTTCAAATACTTACTAGCTGTATGGAATCTAGACAACTCATTTAACCTTTGTCAATTGCTGCCTGCCTCAGCTTTCTCAACATCTACTACCCAGGGTTATTGTAAGGTTCAAATGAGATAACATTTGTAAAAGCCCCTGGCATATAGTAGGCCTTATGTCATTTTACTTATCTATGTAATGGAGACAGTAACATTTATACTACTAAATCATTCTAATGCAGTGCAATAGGAAAACAATAAAAAGAAAGGCAGTTCTTGTCCTCAAGGAGTTTATACTCTAATGGGGGAACACTCACCAAAAGAGGCAGAAAAGACAGGGGGGATGGGGGGAGGCAAAGAATCTTGTTTCTAGGAGTTGAAACCAGGGAGAACAACAGATGCAGAGGAAAGTGGGCTAAAAAGTCCAGTTTCAGCCTTTGGTAAAGGAAGGCATTGGGAGGAGTTTGGTACTCCACCCTCTAGCCCTCCAATCAGAGGTAGAGGAGGCTGAGATCAGACAAGGCTTGAATTAACTGCAGCAAGGTGGTGAGACTGGAAGTGATGAGCTTACCCTGGGAGCCACATCTTGTTATGCAAGTACAGAGTAGAGTGGGCTGAAAAGTTCACTTATGATCCAACAAGCATTTATCAAGTATCTACTGTGTGTAAGGCAAGAGATAATATGACATATGGGGAAAACTGGCTGTGTAAGAAAAGACCTGGGTTCAAGTTCCAACTTTTGCTATGTGATTTTGAACAAGACAATTAGCTTTTCATTGCCCAAGGCAACAATCTAAGACCATTTACTGAGATCTGCATTGATAGATAATAATATTAATAATAATAATAGCATTTATATAGTTTTGCAAAGTAATTTACATAATTTATTTGATCCTCACAGCAAACCTGGGAGATAGGTGCTCTTATTATGCCCATTTTACAGATGAGGAAACAGTCCAACAGGTTAAACAACTCGCACAAGGTTGTATAGCTATTGAGGCAGAATTAAAACTCAGGTCTTCCTGACTCCAGGCTCCATGCTCTATCTACTCTGCCACCCAGCTACCTCACCAGTAGTGCCCTATTCCAGGGAAATCAAGGATCTAGGGAGGGAAAAGTGTGTGAGACCCCATGACTACATGTAGGGGATACAAAGACAAAACAGAAAAACATTCCCTATCCTCAAGAAACTTACATGCTGAACCCTTAGTGGGTGTACAGCATACAAACAGCCCACCTCCAAGGGTTGTTGTGGGGAAAGTTTGTTGTAAAATTTAAAGCCATTTTACAATTACAGAATTGTCAGATTAGAGTTATGAACTCATTATGGATGCCTTCAGCTGTAGTGCAGTTGATTTCTAATACAGAAAAGTAGGTTTCCTCTATTTGGGGAGATAAACTAAGGCAAGTCAATAGAGTCATAACACATTGTTTCATCTTGGGGAAGATGTAAGACCAAGGCAATGTGGCATCTTGAGAGCCCGGAAGAATGGGGCAGACAGAACCTAGATCCAAATCCATAACTATTCTCAGAAGAGAATGAGAAAAAGAGAGGCAAAGAGGCTCTTCTACAGCAAAAGTGAAGAGTTGTTGACTCTCTGAGCTAATTTTAAAAATGTCCCTTTCTCTTGAAATTTCATCACCATGACTCATCTCAGTGTGGGCCAAATTCTGAAGCTCTGAGTCAGATTGACTTGCAGGAGCCTCAGCTTGATGGGAGTTTTACCTAAATAAAGCCTGCAAGTTGAGCTCCCCATGATACATAGACCAAAAATTTGCTAGTTAAGCAGGAGGAATGCCCTTACCCCTTAGCCACTGATCACAGAGTTTCACGTCATTGGCTGTTGGGGTCAGAGGTGTTGGAGAGGGAGTTTTCAGGCTACTGGTGAAACAGGACTTTCATGAAAAGAAAAACTTTCTGCTCTTATTTGTTCTCAGATATGGAGGGACATTGGTCTCTGTGGCTGTTGGAACAAGGAAAGATCCGAAGATTCTAAACGCTTCTATTTAAGATACTCATTTATTCTCCTTGGGAGGTAGTAACTACATGGTGCAGTGGGCTTTGAACCAGGAAGGTTTGAGTTCAAATCCAGTCTCAGCTATTTACTAACTATATGTTCCTGGGCAAGTCAAAAGTGGTCTGCCTCAGTTTCCTCATATGCAAAATAATATAGTAATGGCATCTACTTCCCAGGAATGTTGTGAGGATTAAATGAGATATTTGTAAAGTGCTTAGCACAGTATCTGACACATAGTAGATACTTAATAAATGTTTGTTTCCTTCCTTAAAGTAATCAGAGTGGTACCATTAGAAAAGGTAGGATTGAAAGCCAAGTGGTCAGATTTAAATCTCTGATCCTATCATCCTATTAAGATCCTATGAATGCACAGGTCAGCCACTGACTCCTGCTTCATGAACAATCACTACTACGAACTCCCTTCTGGTTCTCTAAAGAGGCTAAATGTCGTATTGCCTGGCCTTTTGACTTGAAGCAAATATGATATCATTATCCCCATTTTATAGATGAGTCTGCTGAGGTCCAGAGATTTTGTAGAAGCATAGTATTTCAATATTAGAAAGGATCTTCAGTTATATGTCAAAGCATTTATTCTGTGATTACTGTGAGTCAGATGTTATGATAAGAGCTGGGATACAAAGAAAGGTAAAAAACAAAAACCTAAAAACAAAATAGTCCTTGTTGTCAAGGCATGCACATTCTAATGGAGAAAACAATGTGAATGTCTAAGTACAGACATCTTTGTTTGTCTCTGAGCAGCGAGGTGGTGCAGTGGCCTCATAGCAGTCCCACTAGACTCATCTTCCTGAGTTCAAATCTGGCCCCAGATACTTACTAGCTATATGACCTTGGCCAAGTCACTTCACCCTCTCTGCTTCGGTTTCTTCATGTCATATGAGCTACAGGAGGAAATGACAAATCACTCTTGTATCTTCGCTAAGAAAACTCCAAATGGGTCAGGAGGAGTGGGATATGATTGAAAAACAGCTGAACAAGTACATACAAGATTTATAAAGTAAATGAAGGCAATCTGAGAACAAGCTCAGGAAAGCAAACCAGGAAAGGTCTCCAACAGAGGATTTGCATTGAATCTTGAAGGAAGTCAAGGGAAACTAAGAAGTGTATATCTTCTAGTTTTATCTCTCATTTTATGTTCTGAGATCTGTCAGTCAGTCAATGAGCACTGATTAAGCACCAACTATGTGCCCAGCCCTGTGACTATCACCACAGCTTTAAAGGTCCAAATGGTAACCATGTATTCCAGTTCAGATACTATCTGACTCTTCTCTGCTTTAGTAGCTCCAATGATGGGGAACTCACTACTTCTGGAGGCAGCCCATTTGGGTACATAATAGGCACTTGATAAATATTCATTGAGGCAAACTGAAGCCTGTCTCTTTCCCTTCTTATTCTGTTTCTTGTCTCCTCCCCTGCCATCTGTGCTGTGACCCAATACTTTAGTAATTCTATGATGTGGTACATCTGGGTCCATGCTTTCCATTTGGCTATAACTTTCCAACAATTGCATCCCTCTTCTTGTTCATAATGTAAAGAAGTTGAGGGTGTGGTTTAGTATGCTGACTCATGTTGTGACCTATGATTTTTAAATGTTCTTGAGATGAAGGAAGCCAGTTGTCCACAATGACAGCACTGCCCTTTCTAACATAAATATGCATCTTGGAGTTGCTGAGCGGACTTACAAGAATGCCAGAATGTATATTAAGCAGCTCAGGCCAAGCTGAGTGATAGCCACAGAGTTCAGGGGAACATTTCACAGGATGTGGAAATCACTCACAATGCCAGAAATGGTCATAAACAAATATTTTTTTCAAACATATGCAACATTTTTTCTACCTCCCTATCAATTCCATATCAGTGTACATTCCAGGGTGACCAAGGGGAAAACTAGATGAGCAGAACGTGTCTGAGGAGATGTATTGAAAAGTTATTGGATTTTTTAAAATACAAAGAAAAACTTGGTCAACCTTGTATGCTGGGAATTTAAGAAACTAGACTGGGACCTGGAAGAGCACAACCACAAGGCTGAAGGGGTTGAAACTAGGCTCAATGGATCTAATGGAAAAGGATCATATTTTTGTCCTTGAGGATATGGGTTGTTTCAATTCAACAACTATTAAGTGTGTGCTACCTACCAGACATTGTGCTAAGTGCTAGAGATACAAAAAAAGTAAAAAACAATCCCTGTTCTCTAGGATCTCCCAGTTGAATAGGGGAGACAACATGCAAACAACGGTGTTCAAACAAGATACGTGTGTGTGTTGTGTATACACACATACGTATTCAGGATAAATTGGAGATAATCAAGAGAGGGAAAACCCTCACATTATGGCAGATCAAGAAAGGCTTTTTAGAGAAGGTGAGCTTTTATCTGGGACTTGAAGGAAGTCTGGGAAGCCAGGAGGTAGCAAAGAGGAGGAAAACTTTCCAAGCATGGAGGACAGCTGGTGAAAACGATTGGAGTCAGGGGATGGCGCGTCTTGTGTGAACAACAGTGCAGAGGCCAGTTTTACTGGGTCGTAAAGTAAGCTGGAGAAGTACTGTGTAAGAAAGCATTTTTTTTAAAAAAAAAGTATTTATTTTTAATTTATGGGATAAAACAAACATTTCCATAACATAGCATGATTTTCAAAATGATCGTACATGAAACTGCAAATTTATGTATAATTTGCTATTCTTTCTAAATGTCTAATAAAGTTATCATGAAAATTTCTTTTTTTCTTCCCCCCTCCCCTCCATGGATAGAGTTGCACAAAATAATATAGAAAAAGCAGGGCCAAGAGAATGTTGTATATAATAACAGAAATATTGTTTTAAGAATGAGTTGGAGCAAATAAATCATTCTGACTGGTATAAATTCCCAAACTAAGAACAAAGCACGCATGAAGGCAGACGCTATCTGTACCCAGGCACCTCTAGCACCTAGCACAGTGCCTGGCACATAGTGATGTTTGCTGGTTATCTGATCATCCTGGAGAAGTTTCAGGGTAAGCAGGGTATTAATCACTGCCTTCAAATATTGGGGTGGCTGTCAAAGGGATTGAACCAATTACTCATTTTTATTATTCTTTTTTGAGAGGGGTTAGAGGGAGCTGTATATTTAGGCTTTCTTCAGAGTAGGGAACTCCCAGTGTGGAAACCCTCTATTGATGTGGACCAACAACTCCTCTGTAACTTACAATCTTAAAAAATTACCTGGATCACAGGTACTTGTCCATGGTCACAAACCCAGGATGGGTCAGAAGCAAGACTTGAACCCAGATCTTCCTTACCACTAGTTAGCTTTCCAACCATTATATTATGCTACTTATCTTCTGATTATTCCTTACTATTTATTCTACATGGATCCAACGGACAGAAATAGAACTATTGGGAGAAGTCTGAGGGAAGCCGATTTTAATTAAGTATAAAGAAAAGCCTTCTCGTAGAGATATTTAGTGACCTGGGCCACCTTAGGAAGGATTAAGCTAGTAAACAACAAAGCTAGTATTTATGTAGCACTTTTAAGTTTGCAAACTGCTTTATAACTATTATCTCATTTTAACTATACAACAACCATGGGAGATAAGTGCTATTACTATCTCCATTTTAAAGGTAAGAAAACTGGGGAAGTCAGAGATTAAGTGACTTGCCCAAGGTCACACAGCTAATAAGTATCTGGGGCTAGATTTGAACTTAGGTCTTCCTGATGCCAAGCTCAGTGGTTTATCCACTGCGCTACTTAGGTGCCTTGTTACAAAGTTCTTTAAGGAGAAGCTAATGACTATTTGTTGTAACTGTTACAGAATCATGGGATCATAGATCTGTATCTGGAGAGGAACCTCAGAGGCCATTTATTCATCATCTATTTATAGATGAGAAAACTGAGTTCCAAGGAGGTGACTTCCCCAGTCACACAGGTAAGAAGAATGAGAGGTAAAGTATGAGCTATTGTCCTCCTCTATACCATACTGCCTCCCAAAAGGAGTCATGCTTCAGGTTGAGTTACATGGGGAGACTCTAATGTTATCTCCATTTCTAAAATCCTATTATTCTATTTTTCATAAACTACTTATTCTTTTTGATCTACAGAACTCTCATTGACTTTGAGTTAATTTTTTTACTGACACCAAAATGCTCGAACTTGTAGTCATCCTCACCTCTTCCTGGTGGCCCCATTTCACTAGGCATCGAGAACACAGACGTAACAGAGGAAAGAATTGATTACAATAATAGCACATTTTTATAGTAGAGGCAGCATTATGTAACAGTTCTTGTACTGGGCAGGTACCTAAGTACGAGTCTTGCCTCTAACGCTTACCAGCTGTGTGGTCTTGGGGAAATCATTTAAACTTTCTAAGCTTCCGTTTCCTCATCTGTATAAATGGCATTAAATAGTTATAGAAGTAATATTCCTAATACCAGTTTCATGAAGTTGTTATGAAGAAAGTGCTTTGTAAAATATAAGGCATTAGATGAATATGAATTATTGTTAGAACACAAAAGCACTGTCCTAATAACCTGTCTGGGAAGTAGTAAAAGGTCTGGTGTCCTCACTTTACTGATGATAAAATTGAGCTAATAGATATTAGAGTTAGGACTAGAACTGAGGACCAGCACTCTTTCTGTTACACCATTCTGCCTCTCCATGATCAACCTCTATTGCCTTTTCAAACACACAAATGTGACATTCTATATTGTTGAAGTCATTGGGAAGAATCCCAGGACGTATGTCAAACAGTTCAAAAAGAGCTGGACAATATCCTTAGAATTTGGAGGAATATTTGATAGGGTGCAGAAACCACTCAGATTGCCAAGAAGAGTCAGAAACATATCTTACTGAATACACACAGCATTCTCTCTCTTAATCTATCAATCTCAAATCTGTGTATATTCCTGATTGGAATTGTACCAGCAGTCCTATTAGATGGAATGTGTAGCATTTGTTGACTTTAACTCAAGCAAGAAGACTCTGAGGAGGTTAAATGTTAGGTTATAATAAACTCCTTGGCCTGACATTTAAAGTCCCCCCCCCTCCGCCAATCCAGTTCCCATCTACTGTTCCAGCATTAATGTACATTCCAAGTCTAGTCCTTTATCCAATGTGACTCTTAGCTGCCTTGTTACTAAAGTTCTTTAAACAAAAGCTCCATGATCATTTGTTGCAAATGTAATAGAATGCTCACCAATCCAAATGACTAGCTGTACTCTTGGATGACCATACTATTTGTCACCTTGCCTCAGTGTTGTTGTTTTTAATATAAACTGCCCCAACAACCACACCTCTGCCTGGAAGGCACAGTCTACCTCATCTCCACTTTTTGGAATTCTTCACTTCCCTCTCAGTTTAGCTCAGGTACTACTTCCTCTATGAAGTCTTCCTTGGTCTTTTCCTCACACTTGAGAAAGATCTTTACATTTTCCTAGAGTACTATTTCAAGATTTTGCATATTTTACTTTGTAATATACTTGTATGTGTATAGAATCTTAGAGCTGGAAGACATGTCAGGAACCATTGAGTCCAACCTATTCCTGAACAGGGATCCCTTCTACAAGGTGCCTTGCCCAAGTGGTCTTCAAGCCTTAGCTTAAAAATGGCCAGTGATGAAGAGTCCACCACCTCCTCAGGCAGCCCATTCCACTTGTGGAGAGCTCCAGTTGTTTGGAAATTTTGCCTGACATCCAAAGCTAAGTCTGTCTCCAGAAATTTCCAACCACTGTTTCTGCCCTCTGGGGATAAGTAGTACAAGTATATTCTCTCTTCCACATTAGGTCCTTTTAAGTATCCAAAGAGAGTTAGGTCTTCTCTTCTCCAGACTCAGAGCTACAGTTCCTTCAGTCAGAACTCATGAGCCATCATCTTGACCATCCTGATTGCCTTCCTATGGACCCTCTCCAGCTTACCTAAGCTTATCCAACTTACTAGCTTATTCTTTCTGAGATGAGGTACCATGGACTGAATACAGGTCTTACCTTCCTCACAGGGCTGTGGTAAGGAAAGAACTTTGTAAAGCATTCAATAAACATGATTCTACCCTTTCCCCACACCCCACCACATACCCTTGGAACATACAGTTCTCCTCTCCAGTTATTAAAACCTTCACTAGTCCTCTAAGTTTCGCCTCTCATTGTTAGTGGTGGCAAAGAAATGGAAATGGCAGGGACCCCGCATCAATTAGGGAGTGGCTGAACAAGATGATTGTGATGGAGTATTACTGTGCTATAAGAAATGATGAGCTCAATGATCTTAGAAAAGCATGGATAGAATTACACAAAGTAACAAAGAGTGATATGAGCAGAACCAAGAGAATGTTGTATACAGTAATAGTGATATTGTATGAAGAACAACTTTGAGCAACTAAGTCATTGTGATCATTGTAAATACCCAAATTAACTACAAAGGACATATGAAGGAAGACATCTGCATCCAGAGAGAGAGAACTGACAAATAAAAATATGTATAGAATGATTTTGCATATATACAATATCTCTCTACGTATACATATTTGTGTCTAATAGTAGCCATCTCTAGAGGGGGAGGGGGAGGGAAGGAAAAAAGGGAAAAAAAAGAAAAAATAAATATACATGATAACTTTATTATGTATTTTAAAAGAATAGCAAATTGTACACAATAGATTTGCAGTTTTATGTGCAATCTTTTTAATATTATTATATTATGTTATGGAAGTAACTTTTATTCCATACATTAAAAATAAAATATATAAAAATTTTAAAAATAAAGTTAAGTGAAACCTGGAACACAGAAGGTACTTAATAAATGTGTTGACTTTCATCTGATGTCATGTCATTCCTTACACCGTCTCCTGTAGGCTGCTCCTGCTCCAACTCCCTCCTAATCCAGCAGACCAGTCCTTGATCAGCAGAGTCTTTGATCATCTCATCTCCTTTGACATCATTGTTTTGATATCTTCATTTAACAAGTGTTAAATGTTCCAAGCCCTGGAAGAACGGTGATACCCTGGAGCACTTGTTAAAATTAGGAACAACTTCAGATGTTCCTTGACAGGGTAGGCTATGTCTTACTTTTGTAGCTCTGCCTCAAGAAAGTTGACCCTCTGCTAACTATTTATATGCAGTTTGGCATTTATGAAGGGATTTTCCCAGCAATAGCCCTATGAGCTTAGTATATGACTGTCTCCATTTTACAGATGAAGAAGTTGAGTCCAGAGAGGTTATATGACTTGCTCTTAGTCACACAACTAGTATTATGTGCCAGAATCACTATTGAAACTTGCATCTTGTGAAGCCAAGGCGAGTGCCTTAACCCCTACTACATACCAGGCTGCTTCTCTAATTCAAAAGCTATGCTTGCTTTCCTAACCTTGGGGCACCCTCACTATTCACCTACCCTGCTCCCAGACTAAATAGAAAGTGGCTGCCCTAATAGATGAGTGGTCAAAGGATATGAATAGGAAGTTTTCAAAAGAAGAAATACAAAATATCATGAATTATTATTTTTTTTAATTTGTTTCCAGTGTTCTATAATCACTTCCATATATCTTAGATTTTTTTCCCTCCCTCCCCTTCCTTTCCTGCTACCTCCCCACTTCCTTCCCGAGATGGCATACAATTTTATATAGGTTCTACACATACATTCCTATTAAATACATTTTCACCTTAGTCATGTTGCATAGAAGAATAAAAATGAGTGGGAGAAATCATAAAACAAACCAAAACATAATACAAAAGAAAATGATCTGCTTCATTCTGTGATCAATTCCATAGCTCTTTTTCTGGATGTGGAAGGCATTTTGCTTCAAGAGTCCACTGGGAATTTTTAAAATCCTTGCATTGCAATGAAATACTAAGTCTACCAGAAAAATTCCTCACACCTATGGTTGTTGTTGTGTACCAAATTCTCCTGGTTCTGCTCCTTTCACTCAGCATCAGATCATATAAGTCTTTCCAGGCCTCTCTGAAGTCTTCCTGTTGTTCATCATTTCTTATAGCACAGTAGTATTCCATTGCATTCATATACCACAATTTATTCATCCATTCCCCAATTGATGGGCATTCCCTTGAATTCCAGATTTTGGCCACCACAAAGAGAGCTGCTATAAATGTTTTTGTTCATGTGGGACCCTTTCCCATTTTTATGATCTTTTGGGGATATAGTCCTGGAAGTGAAGGGGTATGCACATTTTTGTAGCCCTTTGGGCATAATTTCAAGTTGCTTTCCAGAATGGTTGGGATCAGCTCACAGCTCCACCAACAATGAGTTAGTGTTCCATCTCTCCTACATATGCTCCAATATTTATCATCTTCCTCTTTTGTCATGTTAGCCAATCTGATAGATGTGATGTGGTATCTCAGAGTTGTTTTGATTTGCATCTCTCTAATCAATAGTGACTTAGAGCATTTTTTCATATGACTATAGATATCTTTAATTTCTTCCTCTGAAAACAGCCTGATCATATCCTTTGACCATTTATCAGTTGAGAAATGACTTGTATTCTTGTACATTTGACTAAGTTCTATACATATTTTAGAAATGAGGCCTTTATCACAGACACTAGTTGCAAAAATTCTTTCCCAATTTTCTGCTTCTCTCCTAATCTTGGTTGCATTGGGTTTGTTTATGCAAAAACTATTCAATTTAATGTAATCAAAATTATCCATTTTGTACTTTATAATGTTTTCTCTCTCTTGTTTAGTCAAACATTCTTCCCTTCTCCATAAATCTGATAAATACACTATTCCTTGCTCCACCAATTTGTTTATAGTATCAATCTTTATACCTAGGTCATGTAATATCACCAATTATATGAAGAATACTCCAAAGCACTAGTAATAAGAAAAATTCCTCTCAAAACAACTCCAGAATTCTACTATATGACCATCACATTAGCACGAATGATAAAAGGATACAAGAATAATTGTTGGAGGGTCTGTAGGAAGACAGGCACACTAATGCACTGTTGGTGGACTTGTGAATTGGTCTAATGATTCTGGAAAGCAATCTAGAACTGTATTCAAAAAGTCACTGACACATGCATGTTCCTTGACCCATTTTATGCTCCATTGTATATATTAGGCATAGACTCCACAGAAGTCTGTCAGAAAGTACAAAAATATTTATATCAGTACTTTTTGCTGTAGCAAGGAACTGAAAACAGTGGGTGTCCATCAATTGGTAAACAGCAGAATGACTTATAGTATATGAACTTAATAGAATATTTATATGCTATAGAAAATAACGAATATGATGGATTCAGAGAAACCTGAAAAGACTCGTATGAACTGATGATCAGTGAAATTAATAGTACAAGGAGGACATTTAATTTTGATCACAATTTAATTGATGGACACAATAATATGAAGGAAAACAACTTTGAAAGATGTTTCCAGTGATCAACCACGATTGATCACAATGTTTCGTACTTCTTGACAGGAATGTGGTGGGTCAGAATTTCTAAAAATATATGTTTTTAGACATAGAGAATAGATTGTATTGTTTTACTTAATTATACTTAGTTATTACAAAGGAGGTCTTCAATGGGAGTTGGGAAAGAGGTTATTTGCAACAATAGAAATGAAAAAAAAGAAAGAAAGAAAAATGCCAGAAAACATTTTAACTCAGAAGATAATAAAAAATGTTGCGAAGGGGAAATAAACAGGGTAATTTTGTTAACACATTACACTGAATATACATATAAATTGTACATAGCACTTCACAATCTTATGTACAATATCAGAACTCTTCTTTCATTCTTCAGATCTTGCAATGCTCATATTGTTGAGGTTTTTAAGTTCACAATGATTTTTTAAAATTAGAAAGTCATTAAACGATACTGTCATATAACCTCAGCTGGGTTCTTACTGCTGTTCCATAGACTTTAGTTCAAGGGTCTTAACAATTTGATTTCAATCTACCTTCCCAGATTAATCTTGCCCTACCAAGTGCTCTGTTGCCCCCTAACTAAACAACCCGTCATTTGCTAAATGCTCCATCTTTGTTTTCTGCTTTCTGTATTGCAGAAACTTAGGTAAAATTGCACTCAACCTTCAAAATTCAGACCAGATACTCACCTGATCCTTCTGGCTGGCAGCACTCTCTCCCTCTCATCTCACACAATACTTTTTATCTTTCTTCAATTTTATCTTATTTTGTAATTGAGTTATTTTTGTACATATCTTACTAACAACTACACTATCGCATAGGTCTGTCGTGAGACTTAAATAAGAGCATGCATGTAAAGCACTTATAAAGTTTATAGCGGATAGGAGGGAGAGTGGGACTGGACATATGGTTTCATAAGTTAGAGGGAGCTTCCCTCAAGGAAAGTGTCCATATCAACATAGGTCTGCACCTTCTCTTGCAACTTTAGAGTCTGAGTATTGAGAGGTTAAGTGTCACCCAGTCAGGATGTATCAAAGACACAATTTGAACCTAGGTCTTTCTGGCTTTGCTACCTTTCTGCTAAACTTAAAGTGATATATAGGGTATCCTAAATGTCTTAGGGGAGCTTTAAACTACTAAAGCTATAAAACCAGTTTTAATGGTTTAAAACTGCCTTGAGACTTCGGAAACACTATATTAATGTCATGGCATCTGGGTGAGGCAGTGCATAGAGTACTAGGCCTCCTAGAGTCAACAAGATTCATCTTCCTGAATTCAAATCTGGCCATAACACTTTCTAGCTGTATGACCCTGAGCAAGTTGTTTAATCCTGTTTGCCTCAGTTTCCTCATCTGTAAAATGAACTGGAGAAGGAAAGGGCAAACCATGCTAGTATTTTTCCCAAGAAAACCTCCTAAGAGGGCACAAAAAGTTCACATGATGAAAAGACTGATTCACAAGAATAGAAAGGACTGTCTTGAATGTCTTCAGGAAGATGTCAAATGCCTACCACTTGTCAGGTATTTCGTACATGATATTCTTGCTTAGCCTGAATGACATCGGAGGTTTATACCAACTTCAAAGATGCGATGATTTTCTTATCATGAAGGAAACTATGGCCAATGTTACAGAAAACTGGAGACTGAATCACCAGTGTACTGACTTCCTATCTACCGGCTTCTGTACTCTACTGGCTTATACTGTCTGTCACAAATTTGTATTTGCTATGCAATTGGCTTTCTAGGGTGACACAAGACAGTAGGTAGCAAGCTGGTATCCATTCCATTAAAAAAAGTTAATGATGAGCCCAAATCAATGCTTTCCAAAGCATTCTAGAGGTATAAAAATGGATGGCACTAGAATGTTAAGTGTTCTGAGACTGAAAGATCACTTGGTTGTCCCAAAGGAGTTGTTGTAACACAACATCATCTGGCAAGTTCATATATACCAGTTCATTTAAATGAACAGAGTATCAAAAAGCTTCCCTAGGAAAAAGACAGCTCTTTGTGGAAAATAAATAACTTGCCCAGAGCTATGCAATGAATTAGTGGGAAACTAGAGGTTAGAAATCAGGTGCTCTTTCAACCTGGTTGCAGACAGCTGGCTCCAGTCTGTTGTAATTACCACCCTTAGACACTCAGGCCCCCAGTGGGGCCCCAGATATCAGACCAAGGCCCAAGGGAGTAAATAGTGTGGACTGAAGACTTAGGAGTTGAAAACAAACCATGGAAATAGTATTTGGAAATGTATCACGTAGTTGAACTATGGCATAGTTGTTGTGTCTTTCAAATTTGCTAGCTATGTGGACCAGGGGAGTTACTTGGCAGCTAGTTGATGCAGTGGAGAAAGCCCCAGGGACTAGATTTATAAAGACTTACATTCAAATCTAGCCTCAGATACTTAATAGCTGTGATCCTTGGTTATTCATGTTTAACCTGTTAGCCTCAGTTTCCTTATCTGTAAAATTGGGATAATAATAACACCTCCCAGAGGTGTTGTGAGATATTAAAAGAGATAATAATTGTAAAGTGCCTAATACAGTGCCTGGAACATAACAGGTGCTGTATAAATGTTATATAATCTCAGAAATTATGTGTATGTGTATACACTACTATTATTACTTAACTTTTTTGAGCCTCAGTTTCCTCATATTCAAAATGAGTATAAAATTTTAACTATTTGATATGGTTGCTGTGAAGAAATTGCTTTATAAAATGTAAAATATTATATAAATGTATCATAGGTTTAGATTTGGAAAGGACCTTGGAGGTCATATAGTTGGACCACATTTTACTGATGAGGAAATTGAGGCCCCCAGAGATGGCATGGCTCACACTAGGGGATTAGCATGATATTGATATCAGTGGTATCATACTGATGCTTCCTCAAACGTGCTAATCCAGCAGTTCCTCATCTCATTAATTTCACATAACCTCCTCCTCCACCCAACTTAAGGCATACACAAAGATGGTCATACCCTTGATCTTGCCATCACCCACAATTCTATCACTTGCATGTCCATAGATTGTGAAATTAATTCCCTTATGTGATCAGTCTATTATCATCCCACTGTTCTTCCTCCATAGTATGACCTCCAATCCCTTGATCCCTCAGTTCTCCCCTATGTCATACCGCTGTACTAGCTACACTACCATTTTCTTTTCTCTATCCTAACTCCTTGATGAATCAGATCAATTCTACCCTGTTCTCTTCTCTTGTATCCTTGCCACTTATTGTATTGCTGAACTTGATTTGCAAAACCCTAGCCTTAAATCACTCCCACCATTCACCGTTTTGGTTCCTAGATATCTACTGTTGAATGTAGCTGAAGAAAATCATAAAAATGTGCTGACTAGATCCACTAATAATTTATATTACATAATGTCAACTAGCCACCCACTGCAGCAAGGTAATCCTTTTACATCTCTCTAATTGACTCATTATTTGGGCAGCTAGATATCACAGTGGATAGAACCCTGAGCTTGGAATCAGGAAGATTCATCTTCATGAATTGAAATCTGACCACAGACACTTATAAGCTATGTGATGCTGGACAAGTCACTTAATTCTCTGGAAAATTAACTGGAGAAGGAAATGGCAAACCACTCTAGGATCTTCATCAAGAAAACCCCAAAAGAGTCATGGAGAATCAGACTGGAATGACTCATTATCCCACTCACAACAGTGGAATAAAGAAACCATTTATAAAACTTTCCATCCTTCCTCAAACTTTCTATGGCTCTCCATTCCCGCATCCTCTCATATAAAAACTTTGCCTCATGTCACCAAAAAAATAAAGGCCATTCACCAAGAATTTCTTTTAATCCCCTTATCCTTGACTCATACTGATATATCCCAGATGGTTTCTGCGACTGCCTCTCCCTTCTCTTCTATCTCACACAATGAGGCAGCTCCCTCTCCTTACCAAGATAAACTCCTCTGTTTAAACTCCTCTGCATGGCTGATCCCCTTCTACCATTCCTCTCTAGCAGATTGCCTCCTCTACAATCCTTACTCTCTTCCTTATCTTCAGGATGAGAAGGAAGAGAGTCTGGTGACCTTGCACAGCCCTCCCTCACTCAAATCAAAGTCAATGGTAAGTCATGTCATCATCTTGATGTCATGGTCCTCTTCAAGAATGAAGGACAAACTCAACAAAATAACAATAACAACTTATCTTCAATCTTTCCCAGTCTACTGGTTGCTTCTTTTCTGCCAGTAACAATCCTACATCTCCTACATCTTCAAAAAACCCTTACTTCATCCATCCATCTCCTTTAGCTATCCTCATCTATCTCTTTCCCCTTCAGTGGCTAACCTCCTTGAGAAAGTCATCTATAAAAAGTACCTCTCACTGTCTTCTTAACTCTCTACAGTCTGCCTTCCAACTATAACGCCAATGAGATATTCACAGCACCTATGGCAGCCAGCCATGAATATGCCAGCACAGTTCTGAAACACGAAATACACCAGACGCTCCACATGGAAGAGAACGAAAACATTTATTCAAACACCAGAAAGCCAAATTCCAACCCCAGAAAACCAAATCCATCATAGTAACAAAGAAATCCATATACAGTAACAATGCAGGGGGCACTGCCATCCCCAAGCCTTCCCTCTGTGAGGCTTCCCACAAACCAGCTCCCTTAAACAAAATCATAAACAGGCTCTCACACTCACACTAGTTGCTGTCTGCTTTCTCTGTCCTTTTCAGCTATGACTGCTCTGACTCACTTCCTGCTCTACCCACTCAGCAAACATCTCCCGCCACAGGATCCATGTGACTTGGACTTCCATGTGCCCCAGGCAGGTCACATGGGCATATTAATAAATGGGAAAGATCTTCCCATTTAAATTACCATTACACCAACCTGATCATTCAACCCAAACCACTTCCTGAATAGTTACTGATAGTCTCTTAATTGACAAATCTAATGTGATTTTTCTCTACTTTCATCTTTTTCTTCTCTCTGTATCATTTGAGCCTGTTGGTCACCCTCTTCTCCTTGATATACTTTTCTCTCTAGATTTCTGTACTGCTACTGTCTACTGGCTGTCTTCTTACTTATCTGATTACTCCTTCTCATAAAGGAGCCTTATCTAGAGCATAACTGTTAATCCTGAGTGTCCCACAGGGTTCTATCTTGACCCTCTCCTCTTCTCCCTCTATATTACTTCACTTGGTGATCTCATCAGCTACCATGAATTCAATTATGACCTCTATCAAACCTATTTATCTTTCTGCTGATCACTAGCCTCTCATCTCCAACTGCCTATTGACTATCTCCTCTGACTGCCATCACCATGATCCAGACCCTCAGCACCTCATACCTGGATTTTTGCAGTAGCCTGATACCTGGTCTTTCCCCACTCCAGACCACCCTCCACTCAGATATCAAAGCGATCTTCTTGAAGTACAGGTATGATAGTGTAATCTCCCCACACAATAACCCCCCTATTGCTTTTAGGATCAAATGTAAAAGGTTTTGTTTGGCATTCAAAGCCCTCCATAACTAGGCCTCTTCATATTTTTTCTGTATTCTTACAGCTTACCTCATTCCCTTTCTCCCTCCCCCACTATGTTCTCTGCCATCAGGTGACCCTGGCCTCCTTACTATTCTTTATACAAGACTCTCTATCTCCAGACTCTGGGCATTTTCACTAACCCTCCCCCACACCCAGAATGTTCTCTCCTCATCTCTGTCTCCTGGCTTCTGTCAATTCCTAACAAAAATCCTGCCTTCTACAGCCAGGAAGGCCTTTCCAAATCCCCCTTAATTCTAGTGACTTATCTGTGTTGACTGTTTCCAATTTATCTTGTTTGTGGCTTGTTTGCCCAGAGTTGTTACATGTTATTTCCCCCACTGGGTTGCGAGATCCTTGAAAATAGGGCCTTTCTTTGTAATTCCAGCACTTGTAAGTGCTTAATAAATGCTTACTGGCTAACTGAGAGAGGTTATACAGCTTAACCCCGAGTCACGTGACTACTGTGTGAGGAAGGATTTGGACTCGAGTCTGTCCTGATTCGAAGTCTGACACTTACTTAGCTGCATTTTATCACAAAGTAACAAGTAGAATAAGGTCCTAGAGAAGGGATACATCCGAGGTAAACAGATATGGATTATCAATGCAGCAATCTAAAGAGCAAAACAGGCAAGTCTGGCCAAAGATCAGGAAAAGGTCTAAGAGACTGGGTGTCCAGATGTACTTGAGACATATTCCTAATTTGTATCAGTCTAAACAGTGACTATGCCAATGTCCTCTTCAGTTTTACCACTTAAAAGTTATTCCCATACCCCTTCATCTTCTGAATGAGTTTCAGCTGTGGACAGCTCCCAATCACTTCCACCATTGCCATCAGCTCCACCTCCTCCACCATACCATCATTTCTCCAGCTAGGTCAAACCTAACTCCAAGAATAATGATGACAACAACAGCAGAAACAATTTCCATTTTATAGTGCTTTAAGGTTTGAAAACATTATGGCTTACATTTAAATCTCAAAACATTATAAGTGTGACAGGCATCATCTCCAAGAACTTTGTTTGTTCATGAGAGTGTGAGAAGCCTGCCCAAGGCCATACAGCTGTTAAAATCTCAGAAGCAGAATCTCAAACCAGTTCTTCCTGACTTCAGGTCTAGCTTTCCAGCAATTATACCAAACAACCTCTCAAAAACAAATTCCTTAGGTTTATGACACAACATGGTAAGAAGGACTTCATATTTGTCCTAAATTTACTTCTCCTAAGAGGTCCCTTTGTTTTAGAATCCTGGGGTGTTTTATAGACTGGATTCACTTTTCACATGTCTGAGTAACCCCCTAGGAAGGAGACTATTAATTGAAAGGAGTCAGATCAAATTGGAACATGGGCTTATTTAGGTTTGGGAACTTCTGCTTTGGATCTAATTTCCTCTCCATGATCTATAAATATCTTCATTTCTAGCACAATGCACTGGGCCTTCCATCTGAGGTAATCCCTAAGTAATATCAAATTCAATTTCACTATTTCTTGAGCACTGCTGACTGCCCTTAATCATGGGCAGAGGGAGGCTAACTTTCCCTGTAAGGATTAGGGGTCTGACCACAAGTATCTTACCACCTACTAGAAGAAAAAGAAAAAAAGGGAAGAGTAAGAAGGAAAGGGAGACAGGAGGAAAAAAGTAAAGAAAAGAGGAAGGAAAAAGAAGAGCAGAATTTCAGGAGACAGGAACCAGGCAATAATGCTTCTTCTTTTTCTCATTTAGCTCAAGTAAGGAAGGGATTGTAGGGTATTCCAAAATGCTGTGCACACAATGGGCAATCCAAAAAAACAGCTGATAGGTTTTGTAGAAGATGAGAAGGCTAGGGGACATTAAACATGTTTGGAAGATGGGGGATATTCCTCAATACTTATGCTGTCATGAGAACTGCCATGATTTCTCATGAAAAATCCCTCCAAGTCTAAGTCAGAGACACAGTTAGCCAAGGGGCATTTTTATGATAATTGAATGGACCAGGAAAACAGAGATCTTAATTATAAGGATGAAATAGAGGAGGTTGTTGATAGCTTTTGTTGCACTCATAAACAGGTCTGCAATGGAGACTTCTGGGACACCCTGGGAATATTCCTGTGACCCTACATGGAATCATTCTACACACTGGGAAAAGATTTTACCTAAGCCAGTATAAAGGGTTTATTTATGCCATGAAACTGGGACAGGAGACTCTCAACATAGGAGCAGCAATATTTTTAGACTGAAAATTCTAGCCATAGATGCAATAAATTCTCTTTTATGATGATGGTGATGGAGGTAATAGTTAATTCCTACAAAGGATTTTACAGTGCACCCAAATATTATAGTTGAGCTTGGGTCAAAATACTTTGAGCACCACAGAAATATATACTGCACCCAAATATTGTAGTTTGACATGGCTCAAAGTACAGTGAACCCCAGAGAAATATTGCATAATAATGCCATTTTTCCAAATCATTACACAATTCATTCTATTTTACTTCACACTTTTGGGACAGCCTATATAATAACTGTATAATAACTGGGAAGATGTTTTCTTCTCTTTTTTTCATACATTGGCATTTATTATGGAAGATCAAGAACAGGTTATGAAGAAGGTGGGAGGGAGTCCTAGGGGACAGGGAAGAAGGAAGGAGACAGAGAGATAAGAACCTCCCCTTTGTGTCTGCTCTAGATGGGGTTGATCCTGATTTCTGAGCCTTGGTTCAGGGCACACAACAAAGTACATGATAAGATGGGGTTCCAGGGGTACAGGTTTTGGAAAACATTGAGGGTGGCCAGTTACATATCCAACCAGAAGTGGGGGCTGGGATTCTCCTTGGATCAGCAGCATCACTTCCTTTCTTACTTCTGGTATTTTACTTCTAGTTTCTTTGAAGATGTATCCAACTTGTAAGCTGCCTGCTCCAGAGCTGCCACTAGCTCCTCAATTAAATGAACTGATCCAGATAAGGCTCAAGGAATGCATATTTCTGGTTTTAGTCCTTTAGGTTTCTACTTATGTTTATTACATTTCCTTCATTTCCAGATACTTCGAGCTCGTCAGTTTGTTCATATTTTCTAGAAGTTTGTAGTCTTCCCTGGTGGCTGTCGGCTCACCCATCAGGTACATGGCCATTTTGGAGAATGCATCCCAGCCTTGGTGGTCTCCGTGGCCTTCTCCGCTGTCTCCACCATGGCATCACCTAGGATGGGGAAGAGAGAAAAGAGAAAGAATGGAAGGAAAGGTAAGGATGGGAGAGGAGGAGGAGAGGGAGGGTGAAGAGAAGGGGAGGGACTGGAGAGAAAGGAACAAGAAAACGGAG
The DNA here is from genome assembly GCA_023548195.1 of Bettongia penicillata ogilbyi. Classification (NCBI taxonomy): domain Eukaryota; kingdom Metazoa; phylum Chordata; class Mammalia; order Diprotodontia; family Potoroidae; genus Bettongia; species Bettongia penicillata. The sequence continues at coordinate 5,098,883 of JAJHZJ010000017.1, forward strand.
AAAGGGGGAAGTGGAAAGATGTTTTCTGGAAGACTTCATGGTCTAGTACAAAGAAAGAATATTAGTCTGAGAATTGGGAGATGACTTCAGAGGGTCACAGATTTAGAGCTGGAAAGCACCTAAGAGGTCTTCTAATCCAATGCCCTCCTTTTACCTGGGAGGAAACTGAGACCTAAAGCAGTGACGTGATTTGCCCAAGATGACACATGAAGTAAGTGACAGTGTCAAGATTTGAACCTAGGTTTTATGACTTCAAAACCTGAATTCTTTCCATTATGCCAAAAAGTTGCTATTTTTTCCCGCTAATAATAATAAATATTTCCATAGCAGCTTGAGGTTTGCAAATCACTTTTACAAACTTTTTAAATATTGACTTGTGATTTTAATGTAGGAACTCCCTCTACCAACATATCTTCTCTGCAACTTGTAGACGTACAGAGTTGCCTGGGAGCACTGAGGGTGAGCAACTTGACCAGGATCATAGGATCTCATAGGACCAGTATGTTTTAGAGCTTCTCCCTGAATCCGGATCTAGTTCTCTAAAGGGTCCAGGCTGCTTATCTTTACATGAGATAATTAATTAATCTTTACATGAGATAACATCCATTTTACTGAGGGGAAAACTGCTGCTCAGAGAGGGTATAGTTAATTAGCCAATAGCCAAATGTCAAACGTGTAACCCAAAGCCTCACTACTACTCCAAGAACAGGACTGTTAGTTGTGGCTTTAAGCAAGTCAATTAACCTCCATATGTCTCACAGTTTCCTCATTGTGAAATTGGTATGATGTCAAAGGAGATGATATTTATAAAGTACTTAGCTCAGTGCCTGGCACTTCTTACCTTTCCCCCTCTACCAAGACCCATCCTGCTTGTCTCACAGGGCTGCCAAAATGAGATGTGAGAGCATTATCCATGCAAGGTGATGCTGGCAGTGGTATTCGGGGGTCCTCATTCTAGTCACTCTATGTAGAAGGCAGGTATTGTTCTGTCCCAATAAAATAATTCTCAAATTCCTCACCTCCAGGTGAGGTACATTTCTAAACCAGGGAAACACATTTCCTTATCTCTAGAGTCAATATTGACTGTGCCCAGTGTGTACAGTTTCCTGTCCACATTGAAGTCATTTTGCTATAGTCACTAAGTAGTTAGATAAGAGAAATAGCTGGGGACCTTCTTCCGTTGTTGTAAGTCACACGTGCTCTTTTAACCAAGGTTCAGGGAAAATTTATTGCATTGCTGCTGGCTTTCTTACAAAGATGGGAATCATATCTTTTTTATACAGTAAGCACAAAGTTTGTTTACATGATTTGAAGCACCAAAGTCACTCTTGATGCCAACAGGTTCCTCACCCTCCTCATCTAATCATTCGCCAAGACCTGTCAATGCTTCTCTCATCTGTACCTTTCTTCTTTCTACCTCACACCTGGGCCATTACAATAATATCTGAACTCATCTCTCAACCTTTAGATTTTCCCTCCTCCAGTTCGCTAAACTCACCATTACAAGGTTAACCCTCCTTTTAAAACACTGCTACACACCTCACCAGTCTTACTTAAAAATTTGTGATGATTCTCTATTACCTACTAAATAACGTACAAACTCCTTTACCTGGTATTTAAGGCCCTTCAAACTGTGGCATTACAATAGATTTGCCTGGCTCTTGGCCAGTAGGTGAGCTACATACAGTGGCATCTCAACCACATTAGCTCTTTCATGGATATAAATCAAGGAACTTTTGTCTTTGGCCTCTGAATACCCTCCTTTATCAATCCACCAGTCTCCTTGATTAATGACCTATAGTTCAAGATGTCCAGTTTAGATCTATATTTAGAAATATCTTGTGTGTATGTTAGAAAGTAGGATAGAATGGAATAGAGATGCAGAAGGCAGCCTGAGCTGAGCTGAAATCACATCAGGAGAGGCAGTGGTTTGACCTCCACTCCAGAGAGGGTAGAAATTAAGGCAAGAAGAAGGGTTCAACAGTACCAGAACCCTGGGGGTGGCAGCTGCATAGGTCATTTACAAGGCATGAGGCAAGGTAAAGTACCTGGAAGGCAGTCCAATAAAATTCCCCTCGAGACATTGATAAAAATGGTGCAGCTAGGTGGCACAATAGATAGAGCCCTGGTCCTGGAGGCAGGAGGACCTGAGTTCAAATCTGCCTTCAGACATGACACTTCCTAGTTGAGTGACCCTAGGCAAGTCTCTTAACCCTGATTGCCTTGCCAAAAAAAAAAAAAAAGGTACTGATATAAATTTTGAACTGAATGGGGCAAGAGCCATTTCTCTGGGTCATTCTACTTTGAATAGCTCCTTATATATTTATCAGTACATTAATCTAGTCCACTTTTCTTCCCCTAGTTCATTCAAATATGAGAAGAAATAGGTAAATTCTAGCTAAAAATCCAGATATACTATATCTACAAAATTCTCCTGATCTACAGCTCTAACCCAGCTGGACCAGACCAGATGTCTTTCATTCTCTGTACTTTATACCATGCCTTGGCTGCATTCTCCCTCTCCTCTCATGGCTCCCTTCTCCTCTTGGTGAATTCTTCCTCCCATTTTGAGGAAGTTCTTAGACTAGCCATGCATCAATTCTTCTCTCTCTTGACTTCAATACCATGCTCCCTTGGCTACCTTCCTCCCTGCTCTTACTCATCTCCCCTTTATGTGTTGTCTTTTTCCATTAGTATGTAAGTTGCCTAAGGAGAAGAACTATTTTTTCTTTTTGCTTCTATTTGTGTCTCTAGAACTTAGTATAGTGCCTGATACATAGTAACATGTATTTGCTGATTTATTGATCCTTGCTAAAATCCAGATATATACAATGCCTAAAACACTCTTAGGATTTATAATTCTGAGTCTTATCCAAAAAGTCCTGCCCAATTCAAACTCTACAGCACTTTAGGGTTTACAAAGTACCTTTTCCCCATACCCTTGTGGTGCAGGTAGTACAAATATTATTATCTCCTTTTTACAGAGAAGGAAACTAAGGTTCAGAGTTGCATAGCTGGTAAGTGTCAGAGTCAGGATTTGAAACCATATCTCTTCCGATTCCAAATCCAGGACTCATTTCTCTACAGCATATAGTGTAAACAACAACAACAAATATTCACATAATGCTCTCAGATTTATAAAGTACTTTATCTAGCAATCCTGTGAAGCGGATAGTACAAATATTAATATACCTATTTTACAGATAAGGAAACTGAGGATCAGAGAGGTTAAATGACTGGGCCAATGTCAAAGAACTAGTAAGTATCAGAGCCAGGCACCAAGGGTGAAACGAGAAAATGTATGTGTAGGAGACTATGGGTGTTGCTCTCAGATTTGACTGACAAGTTGGTTAGTTTTACTGAAATGATCTTTTTTCTTTTTCTGCTCTTTGTTCCAAAGAGTAGTTTTCTGTTTGGGAAAGCAGGTGGGATATGTTTGGAATGAAAGGTGAAATTTAAAAAGAAAGCTCTCAATAAAAGGGAAATAATATATTCTAGAATTTTTTAGGCATTGAAGTCAGGGTCACCAGCCTCTAGTGTGAAGACAACACCCTTTTCTCTTAATACAACACACGCTCATCTGTAGGTCTGCAGCACCATTCCCCTTCTGTACAGGTTTTCAAGAATCACAGATAGTGGCTTGAGAATTTCATTACTAACATTTTCTCTGTCACTTCTTAAGTCAAGAGAATCATCTATACAATAAAAAGACCTGGTTTATAACTTTTGTCGACACACTGAAAATGTAATAACCAGATCTTGAGCTAGTTCAAATTGGCTCCAGGACACCCCTGAGTGTTGTATTTCAACTGGATGCAGTGACTTGAAATCATAAGGTACCTAGGTACTTTGGCAGTGCTAGACACATGATAAATACTTATTAAATATTTACCAAATTAGTAAATCTTCATTTATCCTCAGTTCTAACTTCCTATTAACAACTTTTCTTCAGTCCTTCAGAGTTCAAAGATTTTTTCCGCCTTCCTCTATGAGAAAACAGAAAAAATAAGAATTGGACAATTGTGTTTTTGCTCACATTCGTTATCATGGAGCAAAACACTAGACCTGTAGTCAAGAAGACCTGAATTAAAATCCTACCTCACTTTCTTATTAGCTATGTGATTCTGGGGCAAGTCAATTGATCTCTTTGAGTCCCAGCTTCCTCATCTATAAAATGGGGATAATAATAGCATCTACCTCACATGGCTGTTGTAAGGATCAAATGATTAGCTGTAAAGCATTTTGCAAACTTTAAATACTATATAATGATAACGGTTATTATTAAGATCTTCAGCCTGTCTACCCTGAGTAACACTTCTGTTTCTTTTTTTCTCTTGCCTCTTATATAGTCAATCAACAAGAATTTTTTAAGTACTTGCTGGGCAGTATGCTTAACTAAATTCTGGGGAAGCAAAGAAAGGCTAAAACAGTTCCTGCCACTAACGGAGCTCATACATTCTTTTTATTTTTTTCATTATCAAGTGTTTGTTTTTCTCCTGTTCCCTTCTCGTACTAGGAAAAGCAAAAGAAAAATAAAACCCATTTTATGAATATTTATACTCAAGCAAAAACTAAATTCTCACATTGGCCATATCCCAAAACGTGTCTCATTCTGCACATTTAGTGGGGAATATTTTTCAACATTGGTTCTCTGAAATCACACTGATCATTTTATTGATAAGAATTCTCATGTCTTTCAAAATTTTTCATTTTTATAGGGTTATTATAGTATAAATTGCTTACCTGGTTCTGTCTACTTCATTTTGCATCAATTCATACAAGTCTTCCCATGTTTCTCCAAAAAGCTATTTCTCTTCACTTCTTACTATATAGTAGTATTTACATTACATTTATGTATCATCATTTCCCAATTTATGGACACCCTCTTAGCTTCCAGTAATTTGTCACCACAAAAAAGAGCTGCTGAAATATTTTTGTACAATTTGGAGGGTGGGGTATAACATCTGGGATATAGTGGTTGCTTAATAAATGCTTGTTGACTTGATTTAACTGCATGTAAGAATTTTTCATCTTTCATCTCTGGGGGTATAGACATAGCAATGATATTATTCGATCAAAGAGTAGCAACATTTAGTAATTTTCTTGGCAGTTCCAAACTGCTTTCCAGAATGTTCATTCACAGTTCCACTAACAGGAAATTAATCTGCCTATTTCCCCCAAATTTCTCCTACATTTGTCATTTTCTGTTTTTGTCAACTTTACCAGTCTGGTGGGTATGAGTTGGAACTTCAGAATTTCTTCAATTTCTATTTCTCTAATTATTCTATTTCTCTAATTATTAGTAATTTTGAGCAATTTTTCATATGGCTATGAGTAGCTTGGATTTATTTCCTTGAGAATTGCCTTTGACTGTTCTAATGGGTGAGAAAACACATCCTGAGTATTAAACCTAAACATCAGCTTTCTGATAGAAAAGTGTATTTTTATTTGTTGTATGCAGATTTAACTGCAATGTTGAATCAACCTAATATAACCACCAACAACTGTGGATTGAACAAGTCAGGGTTAGAGCAGACATAAGGGGAATATAAGATACTCTTGATTTCCTTCTCCAGCAACATCATAATTCCTCCATTAAGGTCCTCAGAGAGATCATTGAATTTTCTATATTCCTCCTAAGTACATTGAGACAAAACTCTCCAGGTCCCACTTGTTTTTTGGGTAAGCTCTATTGCATACTATTTATCCTGGGCAGTAGTCATGCACCCACATGTATTAATTAGTTAATCCACTTCTGTTATGTGTTAAAGGTCTTTGTCTATGAGTGGTGATTCACACAGGGCAGGGGAATGTGCTGTTGATACTTGCAAGATCTTTTGTTGGCAAAGATCTGAACCCAACCCTGACGGTTGAACCTCAAAAAAGGCTTTGACATCTCAGAAGAATGTTTCTCCCCAGGCCAATAAATCCCCATCACAGAGAGAACGAGCCCGCAGTGAAAAGAAAACCAGGCCTAAGGAAACAAAATGGACTTAGATACATCTCAATCACTATATGCTTCTGTGTTTTGGTCATCTTGCCATCTGAGAAGAATGGGATACAGAGTCTGGGGCTTGGGGTCCAATTCTGGCTCTGAAACTAGATAAGTCTTCTGAGACCAAAGGGAGGTAATAACATCGGTTTTCCCTTCCTCCTAGAGTGGCTGTGAGCAAAGTCTTTTGTTAAAGTGTCATGTAGGTGTGAGTTGTCATTATTTTTATATGTTGAGCTATATAAAAGGAGAATCTAAAAAAATCTAACTTGAATGTGAATTCACTGTAGGTCTCTTCACCTTTCTATGCTTGTTTTTTAAAAAAAAATTTTTTTTAAGTTTACCGATATCTTTTTTTACATTACCATCATTTCCATATATCTCTCTCCTTCCTCCCTTCCCCAGAGAGCCATAGAGAAATCTTTGGTAACAAAGAATGAAAAAAAGCCCACAGTTAAATAAAGCTAACTCAATAAGCAGAGAAGGCAGAAGGTCAACTCTTTTCTTTAAAAGGGGTCTAATCACATTTGAGCAGTGGCTCACCTCCTAGAATGGCTGTGATGGTTATCATAGGGTCCTGCAAGCAACAGGACACCATACCAATCTAGAATTCATGTCTTTCCTTTGTGTGTGTTGTATACATCCCATGGCTCACATGCACATGTAATAGTTGAAGGAGCCATTTTTTAGCTGCTCAGTCAGACTCTTCTCTTCTGGAAATGGTCATTAATTCATTTATTCAAATGTCTTCACCTTCAATTATTTTACTCAAAGATTTCAGCAAGAATTAATTCAGTGAGCATTTATTAAGTACTTACTACGTACTCGGAAATACTGCCGGACACTAGGGATACCAAAGCAAAAATGAAAAGGTCTTCTCCCTCAAGAGGTTTTCATTCTACTGAGGGAAACAACACATACCCAGATAAGTTATACCAAATATATACAGTACAAAGTACCATCAAGGTAATTGGAGGAAAGCTAGGAAAGCATTAAAAACTGGGGAGGGGATCAAGAAAGACCTCAGGCAGGAGGAGGCAATGGAGCAGAACCCTAAAGGAAATGAGGGATTCCAAGAGGGGAAGGTAAGGAAAAGGCATGGAGAAAGGAGATGGAATACCATGTATGGAAAGGAGTAAGTAGACCTATATGTCTAGAATACAGAGTGTTTGAGGTAGGAGGAATAATGTAAAATAATTCCGGAAATACAAATTGTGAAGGACTTTAAATGCAAAACAGAGACATTTCTATTTTACTCTAGAGGCAATAGAGGACAATGTGGTTTCTCAAGCAGGCAAGTTGACTCACCTCAGACCTAAGCTATATGAGTACCAATATGGCAACACTGTGGAGTGATAGATTAGATATGGGAGATGCTGAAGGCTGGAGAGACCAAAGAGGAGGTTATTTGCTGTAGTCTAGGTAAGAGGTGATAGGGGATTGAACTAGGGTAGTGATCATGTTAGTGAAGAGAAGGGGGCAGTTTTAAAGAGATTCTTTGGAGGAAAAATTCTAAAATGAGCTACTGACTAGCTAGATGAGATGAGGGGAGTAAAGAATCAAGGATGCCTCTAAAACTGGGTGAATGAGAAGCTGGTGGCACCCTTGACAGATACAGGGAAATTAGAAAGAGGGGTGGGTTTCAGGGAGGTGAATATAATGAATTCAGTTTTGGACATATGGAGTCTGAGATACTTCTGGAACATCCAGAGAGTTGTCCAACAGTTGCTTGGGATTGCAAGGATCTCAGGAGGAACAAAAGCTGGATTTATGGATCTGTTTCATATAATTCACCTTAATGCTTATGATGTAGAAGTAAGAATGCTAGACCTGGGGTCTAACCCTGGCTCTCTTATTCTCTGTAACTTTGAACAATCCCATAGCTTCTCTGGTCTTACATATCTTCGTACATAAAACGAAGTGGCTGGAATATATGATGTTCAGGGTCTCTAACATCCTGTGGTAATGACAATAGCTCCCATTTGTATGACACTTTGATTCTATGAACTAGCAGGTATTATTATCATCTGTATTTTAAGGATAAAGAAGACATTTAAAAGAAGTCAAATGATTTCCCCATGGTGTGTGTTCATCCTTCTTTGCCGAAGAAGACCATGCCATCAGAGAAATAAAGACATGACTTGCACTTGACTTCATTTTGAGTGAGGGAGGGCTGGACAGGTCACCAACCTCACTTCTCCTTCAGAGCCATCTGAATCCAGTGACCAGATATTCATCAAGATGACTGGAGATGACCCATGATGAGGCAATTGGGGTTAAGTGACTTGCCCAAGGTCACACAGCTAGTGAGTATCAAGTGTCTGAGGTGAGATTTAAACTTAGATCCTCCTGACTCCTGCGCTGGTGCTCTATCTACTGCACCACCAAGGTAACCCAACTATAAGTATCAGAGTTGGGAACCAGGTCTTTTCTGACCCTAAGTTCAAGACTCTTCTATTTCTAGTCTCTAACACTTAGAAGCTATGTAACCATTGGTAAGAAATTAATCTCTCTCTCTCTCTCTCTGTCTCTCTCTCTCTCTGCCTATTTCTTCATCTGTAAAATGCAAACAAAACAATGGTAGTATTTACCCTACAGGATTGTTGTCAGTCTCAAATGAGATGTTATGTAACAAATTTCATAAACCTCAAAGTACTATATAAATATTTGTTATAATCACTATATGTCACGCTTAGGTATGAACACTAATCTCCAGCTAAACCAGATTTAGCAGTCTCTTTCTATGCCCACTTTCCCACCCTGGTGCTTTTGTCCCTGTCTGCATGGTCTGTCTGTAATTCCTGCCTTTCTCCCTTACTCTCAACCATTTCTTGGCTTTTACAAATTCTACCCAGTTCCCCCAAGTCCAGCTAACATGTTTCTTTCTCTATAAAAACATTTTTTTGGTCATTGAAACCAGATCTCTCTGTTCTCTGAGTTCTTTCAATGCTGCATTTTTTTCTCAGAGTTGTTTTCATATAATATTTTGTATTTCAGTTATTTTTTGTGCTTATACATATCTTTCCCTTTGGACTGTAAGTTCCCTGAGAACAGGAATTCTTCTTGCTCCCTTTCCCCACTGATACACTTACTACACAGTGGTATGACCTTAGGTAAGTAAACTAATCTCTCTAAGTCTCAATTTTTTCATCTGTCAAATGGGGATAATAATGCTCCTACAGCCTTCACCATAAGGGTGTTGTGAAGATCACAGAATCTTAGAGCTGGCAGAGACTTCCTGTCTAAACCCCACCTGAAGCATTTGTCTTGTCAACCACATCCCTATCAAGTGGTCACTCGGCCTCCACTTGAAGGCCTCCAGTAAGCCCTTTCTCTCCAGAATAGGTCATATGAGCTCTTGTACATAAAGTCTATATAATGTCTATTGTAAAAAAAAGTTTATTGTAAAATAAAAACCTTTTGATGTTGGTAGGGCAAATATTTTCCCCATTTTATAAATGAAGAAACAGATATCCAGAGAGTTTACTTGATCAGTTGAGAATTACACACTTTGAAAGTCTTCTAAAAACAATTTCATTAATCTTTCCACTGTGATATTCTGCCTCCTGACCAAAGAAATAATTCAGTCAATAAACATTTGTTAAACACTTGCTGTGTGCCAAGAACTTTGCTAAGCCCTGAGTATAAAAAGAAAGGAAAAGACAGCCCTCTTCTCCAAGAGCTCATAATCTAATTGAGGATACAATATGCAAACAGCTATGTGCAAACAAGTTATATGCAGGATAAATGAGAGGTGATCTCAGAGGGAAGGAAATAGAATTAAGGGGGACTGGAAAAGTTTTCTTGCAGAAGGTGGGATTTGAACTGGGACCTGAAGGAAGCCAGGGAAGTCACTAAGGTGGAGAGGAGGAGGGAAAGCATTCCAGGCTCAGGGAACAGCTAGAGAAAACTCAAAGAGCCAAGAGAAGTCTTCTGTATGGAAAAGCAAGGAGACAAGAATCATTAGATCGGGGATTAAAATGTAAGAAAACTAAGTTACAAAGGGCTTTGAACACTGGACAGGGTATTTTGTATTTGATCTTAAAGGCAATAGGGAGCCACTGGAGTTCATTATGGGAGGGAGACTTGTGCTTTAGGGAAATCATTTCAGTGGTTAATAGAAAGATGGATTGGAGTGGGGAGAAACTTGAGGATCCACTGGCAAGCTATTGCAGTAGTCTAGATGGAAGGTGATGGGGGCCTGCACCACAGTTGTAGCAGGGTCGGAGGAGAGAAAGGAGTATATTCATGAGGTGTTGCAAGGCTGAAATCACCAGGCTTTGGCCACAGATTGGATTGGGAAGAGTGGGATGAGAGAGAGTAAGGAGTAAAGGGTGACACCTAGGTTGTGAGCCTGGGGGCCTGGGAGGATAGCACTGCCCTCTACAATAATAGGAAAAGTAAGAGGGGAAAGGGTTTAGGAAGAAAATTAATGCATCCAGTTTTGGACATGCTGAATTTAAGATGTCTACTGGACATGCAATGTGAGATGTCTGAAAGGTAGCTGGAGATTCAAGACAGGAAGTCAGCAGAGATATTGGGGCAGAATAGATAAATTTGAAAAATTTAAGAACCACAAAATTCTAAGTACCATAGATACAGAAAATTATTAATGCCCTCCCCCATCTTGAATATAACAATGGCACCTTCTTCATTCCCAGAGGAACACTTCATGCTCAGCAGATACCCTATAAATATTTGATGATGCAGAAAGCTACCTTTCTAGAACCATTCATAGAAGTAGCTCACAGCTCAAAACACAAGTACCAATTATTCCATCAGAGGGGAGGATGAAGGAAAGGGAGTCAGGCAGTTTGCCCAAGACGTCAGAGCAATTCAAGGAGGAAGCCAGAAAGAAAAGCCCCGGAGGTGTAATGTGTCAGTAGGAGTTACCCAAGTACCTTTCCTTCATGTGAATCTCTTTGTTCCAATACTTAGAGCACTGAATCTCCACTTCAGCCACAGCTGGCTGAAAAATGAGGGGCCCCTAGTCTCCCTCTTTCCCATTTGTAGTTCAGAGGAGGTGTAGAGGAAAACTCTAGGCCTAGGCCCTTATCTTTTTCTCTAGTTATAGTTGGGGGGAGGGGCAGAGGAAGGGAGGCAAGTTTCCATAGGTATTGTAAACTAATACAAACTCCCTGAAACACACTGGATGATTGGTTATTTTAGTCAAAGGCCTGTAGCAATAGCGAGTAACTGCTCACAGCCAGATATGCTATCATGATCTTTTCCTGACTCTCGATGAGACCCTCTGCAATTTCCCTTTTGGGAACTGCTGAGAGATCAAAACTGCTTCTGTCCTAATTAGGAAATGCTATGGTTTCTTTCCTCATAGGCTCTAGAGTTAGAAAGGACCTTAGAAACGCATCTAGGCTTATCTCCTCATTTTAAATATGACCAATCTTTCAAGCGCCTACCAGATGCCAACTGGGAGAAGTCAACTGAACCAGTATACCTGGGAGTAGGAGAAGGAAATGGATAAATCTCCATTGTTTGACAGAAATTCTCAGACCAGAAGTGTCAACCTCTGGTTACATGGGGCTCACAACACTCCTGAACGAAGCCAGAAGGAGGTTAAAACATAATTGGGAAAATTTAGCAAAGTAAATAAAAATATAAAAAAAGTAAGCAATATTACCATATGGTTTTCTAAGTCAATATGCAGCCCGGTAGGGATCCTTATGTATATACTGTTTAGTGGCCCCTTTTTCTATTTGCGTGTGACACTGTTGTCTTAAACTATTCCCGACCTCCCATTGCCACCAGCTCACATAACATGCCTAGGTCCAGATTCAGTATAGATCTAGGAGTACAGATAACAGTAATAATAGTATTCATTTAGTGCTTTAAAATTTTCCAAGTGATTTTCAATAATAGCAATTACAATATTAAATACAAGTATTATATAAATTATTATTACATCCTATATAGAATATCATTTAAAAGTACAAGGACAGGAAATTCCTTATCTTTGCTTTAGAAATCCCACATATGGGAAAGTTCCTCTCATTGAGCAACCTCACTGCAAGACTCAGACAACTGACTCTTTAGTAGCAACATGGTTTATTTATTAAAACATAGTAAAAAAGGGAAAGAGCTGCAGCATAACATAACAAAATAAAACAAATCCCACTATCAGCTGCAAAGAAGTTCATCCAATTGACCCCTTCCCCCACATCTCCCACCTGGTAGCTGAAGGAAAGTCTAAGAAGGTTCAGAATTTGATGAAATTCTGCAAACAACTGGAGAAAACTGGAGGAGGAGGAGCCCTGGTAGCTGGAACCATCTCCAGGGTGGTTCCAACCCAGTTCACTGTATCTCTTTGGTTTAGTCTTCACTGCGATGCCTGGTTCTGACCTGTTGGTTCAACCCAAAGCCAGGATCATCTCTTCCACAGCCATCACAGTTTTTTAGGATTTGCTCCAGCTTGCCTGACATTGAACCCAGCTTGGGTTGCAGTGGCAGCAGCATCTGGGCATAAGCAGCCTGGGCTTAGCAGCTACAGTCCTCTCCCTACCATGAACTCCTAGTTTTGAATACTTTTCCTTTTCTAGCTCTATGGAAAGAAGGGTATGGAAGGGCAAACTAGACAAAATCTTTGAGGTCAAAGTGAAAAGTAGCTTCTCATCTGTTTTCCCTCAGTATGCTTTAAAAATGCCTGCTCTATAGATTTAAAAAAAAAAACAAAACCCTGAAACTCAAAGAGGAAAGGTGACTGATCCAAGGTCACAAGTCATTGGTTGAGTCCTGGCTCCTTGTTTATTATCACAGGAAAAGGATGAGATTCAGAATCAGAAGGTACAGGGTAATTTTTGTTGCTCTTATTTTCTTCTCAGGGAATGGATTTTACTGGATGTAGCAAAGTAGAAAAGGGGGTTAATTAAGTCTGCTGTACCCCCAGAATGAATTGTTAATAATTCATCAAAGTGTTATATGTTTGTAATTTGATTTGTTATTCAAGTTATAAATTTGATTTGTTATTCAAGTTATAAATAAAAACACCAGCTAGGGAATGGCAGAATATATCATTCAAAAACATGAACTTGTATGGGCTGATCCAACCATTCTGGAGAACAATCTGGAACCATGCCCAAAGAGCTATAAAACTGTGCATACTCTCTGATCCAGCAACAACACCACTACTAGGTCTTGAAAACAATTCCAAGGAGATCCAGAGAGAGAGAGAGAGAGAGAGAGAGAGAGAGAGAGAGAGAGAGAGAGAGAGAGAGAGAGAGAGAGAGAGAGATCTATAATAATTATAGTAGCTCTTTTTATGGTGGCAAAGAATTGGAAATTGAGGGATGCCCATCAATTGGGGAATGGCTGACCAAGTTGTGGTATATACTTGTAATGGAATACTGTTGTGCTGTAACAAATGATGAGCAGCTGATTTCAGAAAAACTTGTCAAAACTTACATGAACTGATGCAGAGTTAAATGAGCAGAACGAGAACATTGTATAAAGTAGTAGCAATATGGTATGATGGCCATCTGTGAATGGTTTAGCTATTTTCAGTGATACATTGATTCAAGATAATTCCAAAGGACTCAAGAGGAAAAATGCTATCCACCTGCAGAGAAAGATCTGATGGAGTCTGAATGCTACTCAAATCATACTATTTTTCAATTTATTTTTTTCATGATTTTTTCTTTGGGTTTGTGTCTTCTTTCAAAACATGACCAATATAAAAATATGTTTTGCATAATTGTACATGTATAGCCTATATTAAATTGTTTACCATCTCAGGGAGGGGAGAATTTAGGGAGGGAGGAAGAAAATTTAGAACTCAAAACTTAAAAAAATATTAAAAAATGGTCTTTGCCTATAATTGGAGAAAAAATGTTATTTAGAAATATGAACTTTTAAGTCATATTTTTTACAAGGTAAAAAAATACAGTGTGTATACTTCAGTTCTTAATCTTAGTACCTTTCCTCTTAGATTATCTCTGATTTATCCTGTATACGTCTTCTTTGTACATAGTGAGGGTTTTGGGACATGTTATTTCCCCCATTAGACACTGAGCTCCTTGAGAGTAGACTTAGCATGACACATGGTAGGTGCTTAATAAATGCTAGTTGATTGATTAACTGATTTCAGCAATAATTGTAGGTGACTGACTGATTTCAACAATTCAGTGGCCCCATTGATGTGAGTGTTTTCTCTGTCAGTGAAGACAGCAAGCTACTGTGTGAATACATAAGCTTTCTGAGAAATATTTCTCTCTTAGGATCCCTAGTGCCTAGCACAGTGCATGGCACATTGAATTAAGTAATTAAAGAACTAAAGAAAAGAGTAATTAAAGAGAGCTCACATTTATATAATGCTTTCTATTTTAAGAGGATAACGAGCTACCTTCAGATCCAAGAAAATCTGGGTTTAGGCTCGGTCTCTGACACATACTGGTTAACCCTGGACAAGTCACTTTATCCCTTAGTATTCAGGGCAACTCTCAATAATGCTGTAAGTTACAGAGAAGAAGCCCAACTACCCTGGTAGAGAGAGTTTCCTTATCTCAGCAAAGAAATCACAAGTCCAGTTTCTGTCCCTTCATAACTTACAAAGCATCTTTTCTGCATTATCTTTCTGAGAGAAGGCCCTACATGTATTCCCATCTCCATTTTACAGATGAGGAAACTGAGGGTTAGAGATATGCGATAACTTGTCTAAGGTGACAGCTTGGACCTGGTAGAATTGTGATTTGAACCTCTGGATTTTCTAGGACTCCAAATCCTGTCTTTTTTCACTAAACCATGTTATATCCACCTCCCTCCAGCCCCACATGTTTGAGAGACTAGAACCGTAGATTCCAGACCCATTTCTCCTACTAAGTTGCTGTATGGCCTCAGGCAAATCACCCTCCCTCTGTGAATCTGTTTCCTTTTCTGAAAAAGGAAAAGCTAATCCCTAAAGTCCCTTGTAGAGTCAACATTCTGTGATTTGTTTGATTATTGGCATTGCCGCAGGGCTGCAGGGCCAAACTTTGGTTGAGAATTCTTACTTTGCATTTCTGTTGTCCTTCATGTTAATTATAGATGTAGAAAGGACAGAAAATTGAGGAGAATGTGAACATAGCCCATGATATCCTCTAGAATTTATTGATATTTACATTTTAATTATATTTGTTTTTATAAATATACTTTGTTATAATTCAGTATTTTTCCTCTCAGAGTTGAGAGCTCTGATTTTCAAGAAACCATTTTGGTAGAAGATCTATATTAGTTGAGATAAGATTGATTAAGGTTTAATTTTTGTAAAGAAATATTCATCTTTCTTAATTTATTGTAACATTCCCTACCAGGTTATAAAAAGCTACAAGGAATATATGAGGGGGATGGGGACTTGGATGACGTTCACTTTTTTACTGAGTGATGACTGATTGACAGGTGGAGCTTTAGTTCACATTGCTGGAGATAAACAAGCATTTGTTAAGAGCTAACTGTGTCAAGTACAATGAGAAGTCCTGGAGACAATGAAAGGCAAAGGACATTCCTGCCGTCAAGGAACTCATAATCTAATGGAGACAACACTCAAACAACTGTGTACAGATAAGATCTAAACAGAAAGTAAGCTCAGAGCGAAGGCACTGAGTATCAAGGAGCTGGGCAGGGGGCAAAGAAAGGCTTCCTGTAGAAGGTGAGACTTGGCTGAGATTTAGAGATGAGAAAGGAGAGCATTCCAGGCATGGTGTGTGTGTGTGTGTTGGGGGGGTGGGGTGCGGGAATAGTCAGTGAAAATGCCAGGAGTAGAGAGATGTTGTGGCTTCTTCGGAAAGGAATCATTCACTTTATTGCAGAATATGGAAGGGGTGGATGGGGTGGGAGGAAGAAATATGCTTCAATCAATGAACAATGTATTCAGTATCTGTTGTGTACCAGGTACTGAGCCAGGTGCTAGGAGGACTAGAACAAAAATGGAACACTGCCTGCCATGAAGGAGTTTGTATTCTATTGGGCAAGACAACATGCACATATATCAGTAAATACTGAATAAATGTATGCTGAATAAATATGATGTACTTAAATGTGATCAAGAGGGAACACTAGTAGCAGGAGAAATCAGGAAATAGTTCATGTAGAAAGTGAGGCTTGAGTGAGGAAAAGTGAGGAATTTGACAACATAGAGGTAAAGAAGAAGTGCATTTCAGGGCAAAGGTGTGGAGATGGGAGATGGAATCTTGTATATGAGGAGTAGGTATTGTTCAGTCATTTTTCAGTCATGGCTGACTTTTCAGGAACCCATATGAGGTTTTCTTAGCAAATAGACTGGAGTGGTTTGTCATTTTGTTCTCTAGCTCATTTTTACAGATGAGAAAACTGAGGCAAACCAAGGTCATGCAGCTAATAAGTGTCTGAGTCTTCCGGATTCCAGACTTGGCAGTGTATCCACTGCACTACCTGGCTGCCATGAGGAACAGAGGAAGTCCAATTTCTCTGTACAGTAGAGTAGGAGGAAAGTAATGTGTAATCAGGCTAGAAAGATAGGCTGGAACCTGACATTATAAGCCAAATAAGGGTTTAACTTTTATCCAAGAGGGAATAAGAAGCCACCAGAGCTTATAAAGTAGAGGAGTAACATGGTCAGAGTTTAATATTAAGAAAAGACTTGAAAAAAACTGAGATAGAGAACTTACTGTTTTCTAAGAGTGCCATTCCATTTTTTTTCTGATTGACTTAATCTACTTGTGTAACTTCTACCCATTGGTACTAGTTCTGACCCTCTAGGGCCAAGTGGGATTAAGGCTAATAATTTTTTTAAACTATTAGATTCTTAAAATATTTGAAGATAATGTTCACACCAACCAACCCTCCCTGACCCCAATCCCACCTCCCAACTCTTCTGTTTGCAGGTAAAACATCTAACATTTTGTGTAACCTTGGACAAGTTAATTAGCCTTTCTGGGTCCAAGTTTCCTCAAACAATAAAAAGAGGAAATTGGAGTCTGAAAGCATTAAAGTCCCTTCCAATACTGTCAGTCTATGAATTGAGATTGTTTTGACAAGAATGGAATCCTAAAATATGGGCTATGTAACCACACTGTGGAAAATGTGTGGCCTTCCCCTGCCCCAGGGCCATAAGCCCATGGGCTGAAAGCAGACCCCAGTCACCAAGGTACAGTTCTGATGACCCGAATGTAAACAGTACTTCAGAAGAAAACACCGCAGAGCAAATACCCACTGGAATACATGGGGTGGAAAGTTTGTTAAATAAACTTGACTTTCATGACAAACATAGCAAAGCAAATATTGGAAGGACTGAAGGGGGAAACAAGTTTGTTAAACACACACACATGTGTCAAGTGGTCAGCCTGGGTATCAGGTTCCCTAGAGAGGAGCCGATGGGAGCCACAGGAAGAAAGGCAGCTTGGTGGATTAAGAGATGAGGTGGCTTCTTAACCTGACTGCCTCTAACTCTCTTAATGAGCTTGGCAAATCCTTGAAAACTACAGAATTAAGAGTGGGAAAGTGCCTCAGTGTCCATGTAGTCCAATATGTTTTCATTTTACAAATGAGGAAGCTCAAGCTTGGAGAAAGGAGAAATGACTTGTCCAAGGTCACACAGGTTGTGTTAGACAAAGGATTCAAACCCGAGTCATCTGCCTCCAAATCCAATACTACCCTTATTGCACCGGGATGTCTGTTTTCCGCTCTGATATTCTATGATTCTAATACAAAGCAACCCTTTCCAAATCACTGTTCTGCCTTTAGTATATACAAGGTGTTTCACAAGTCTTTAGATTAAAGCTGCTCTAAGACTTTTGGAACATTCAGTTTATCGCTTAGGGTGGAAGTATTTTGAGAGGTCTCAGTTTGTCAAAGGTATGGGAGAGAGTTGAAATCCCCTTAAAAGTTTACACTAAAAATGTACTCCAAAAAAGCCCACATATAATTTTCTACTCCTCTAACACTTGCTAAGTATGTGACCATGGTCAACTCACTTAACTTCTCTGAGCCTCAGTTTCCCCATATGTAAGATGGGGATAATAATATCTGTAGTACCTACCTTTCAGGGTTGTTGTGAGGCTAAAGGATAATACTTGAAAAGCACTTTGTAAATTTCAAGGTGCTATGTAAATGCCAATTCATTATTATTATCATTATTTTGTTTGCATTTTGTCTGATAGAATTCAGATACAAGTGATCCTGGAAAAAGTTGTTACCTAGCTATTCTTATTTTGTGTTTATATTCTGTGGACTATTATGGAAGTGGATGAAATGACTGTTTTTGTAATTAAATAATATTGAGATGTAAGTTTATATAGGCTTACTTAATACATCTTCGGGACAGCTCTAGAGGAGTCACAAGATAATGGATAAAGTGTACACCATCCTGTCCCCACACGGTCTTGATTTCTTCTGCTAGCTCTGAAAGGAGCAGCCATGTTGATTGACTTTGAAATAACTTTTCATCTACTATTTCTGTTGTTGGTTTTTTTTTAAAACAAAGATGTGCTGTGTCAGTTGATGGAGCATGGTTCTTCAATGCATTCTTCAATTTTGGATCTTCTAGTGTTAGGTATCTATATTTTGAAAAGTCTTTATTCTTTCAAGTTGGAGATTATGGTATTTGACATGGTAATATACAAGGATATGCTGAAGTCACTTAGAACCAACTTGAGGGGGAAGGCATGGTGCTAAATTTTTGAAATAAGCATTTATACTTAGGAAATTGGCAAAAGCTGTAAATGAGAGCTTAGTTTATTGTTTTGATGACTGTCTAAATTTAAGAAAGTGATGGGAGGTAGGATTGGAGTCAGGAAAGATTTATGGATATGAACACCATCTTCAACTATTTTAAGAATTTAATAAGCTTAAAAACGATTAGTAGGATATGATCTTTCTGGAGAGCATATATTCAACAAATGTTTCCTTTTTTATTCCTTCCTTCCTCCCTTCCTCCCTTCCTCCCTTCCTCCCTTCCTTCCTTCCTTCCTTCCTTCCTTCCTTCCTTCCTTCCTTCCTTCCTTCCTTTCTTTCTTTCTTTCTTTCTTTCTTTCTTTCTTTCTTTCTTTCTTTCTTTCTTTCTTTCTTTCTTTCTTTCTTTCTTTTCTTTCTCATCTGCCTAGAAGCAATGCCCCCTGTTAGATGCATTGTTAGTCTTTGAGTCACAAAGACTTAGATTCAAATCACTCCTCTGACCCTTGTCAGTTGTGTGATACTAGGAAAGTCACTTACTCTATGTACCTGAGGTCACTCCCAAGGTTTACTACATCATAGATGAGCTGCAATCTGTATTGGTAGAGGAAGTTCCCAATCCCTACCACTGATCAGTGCTTTGTGCTAGGAATTCTGAGAGAGCTACAGAGGTCAATAAGAGATAACCTGGGAAAACAAAGGATGCGAACAATTATAATACTCATAAGAATTTCATTAAGTACCTAAGAACTCTTGGTGAGGCAGTGGATAGAGTGCTGGGCCCAGAGTTAGGAAGATCTGAGTTCAGATCCAACCTCACACATTAGCTATGACTTGTCCAAGGTCAGACAGCTAATAATTGTCTGAGGTCAGATTTGAACCCATGAAGATGAGTCTTCCTGACTTGGCACTGTATCCACTGCCCTACCTGGCTACCATGAAGAATAGAGGAAGTTATTTAGCCTCTGTTTGCCTTATTATACTGGAGAAGGAAATAGCAAACCACTCCAGCATCTTAGCCAAGAAAACCTTATGGCCAGTTTTGGTATGCAATGGTCCACAGGGTCATGAAAAGTTGGACAAGAGTGATAACAAAAACTTAAGAGAATGACTAAAATGCCAATAGAGGATGGAGAGGTTCAAGGAAAGATTCAACAGGGAAGTGCCATTTGTCAGGGTGTGCCAGTGTCCTAAGATGCAGCAATGAACTCACAAGGGGTACCATGAATATTATAAATTTTCAAAGGAAACAGAAAACTCACTGTCAGGTACAGAACTACTAAGCTCAAGGTGATTCATACATAGTTTCAACATTAGATCTTGCTATATTCCTTTTGGTGACATTTCTTGAATATTTAAGACATTTTTTTCTACTTGTACTTTTATCTATAACAGTAATTTTTCAGACCTTCTTGCTGTCAGTAAATCTTTGCGAAGCTGGATTTTTTTGTTTGTTTGTTTTTGGCAGTTGAGAAGATAAAAAAGCAAGTACATTGAGAAAAATCAATGGGGAATAGGAAATGAAGATGGTGGTATCCAGTCTGATCCTAAGGTCTGAGAAGTTGTATATTACCCAGAAGGTACACACCCATTAATAAGTAATTAAGGTTATTTAAGAATGGAATAAAAACATTGCTTTTTTAAACAGCTAAAATTTGAAACTAAGTTTAGGATATAAATCTTGGGTTGTTTGAACCTAACTACTTAATAAATGGAATTATTAATTATTTCTTTGCCATGAAAAAATTACTGAGACACTAAGGGCTCCATGAACTGAGAAAGTTTGGAGACCTCTTCCCTAGATATTAAAAGATTTAATAAATGCTTCTTGACTGATTGGGGGCCATCTCTAGTCATTGTGAGTTATGTTTGGCCACTAGTCCCAGATGGCTTTGGAGGAGAAAGCGAAGCAGGTGACTTTGCACAGTCCTCCCTCACTTAAATTCAATTCGCTTGCAAGTCATGGCATCATCTTCCTCAGGTCATGTTCCTCTTCCAGAATTAAAGACAAACCACAACCACAAAAGGATTGATAAAATGTCAAGAAAGTGCATTGGGAAAAGAGAGTGGGGCTTACCAGGTACGGGGATCAGGATAAGCAAATACAGGCAGAGTAAGCATCATTGACCACATTGGCAGGGCTCTAAAGTGAGGGTCCCTGGGTTTAAAAGACTAGTGTGTGGGGGAGGGGAAAGAGGGAGGGGTATTCATCAAATAGGAAGAAACTCAGAAAAGGCAGGTGAGTGCACAATGACATGGTTAGCTCCTCTTTTTTTCTTTCCTACTGAGAAGGCCCAGAGTAAATTTGCTCTCTCTTCAGCTAAATGAGAAGAATTTTAAAGAAAGCCCTGAGGGTTTAGAGACTCATCCCAGCAGATGATTTGGGCTCTTAGGAAAACAGGAAGTGGGCACGTGCTCTGTTTAAAAAGGATTCATGGGCAAAAGCCAAAACTGTAACAAAACTGACAGAGCCATAACCGGAGGGGTTGTGGGTGGAGAGCCTCCCCACTGTCACCCTGTACTGCTATGTTCTCTGGGCTCTCAAAGGATTTAACTTCAAGAAGAGGTGTAATTAAGGAAAGATTCCTGTAGATGAGAAGAATAATAGTGAGTTCATAGGAAGCCACTTCTAGGAGAAAGTTGTTCCTTACTGTTCTTTATGGTGATAAAATGAGAAGAGAATTACACCTGGAGTCCAAAGACCTGGCATTGCTTGCTGGTTGCCTCAGGCAAGTTCATGATTTCCTTGAGCTCCAGTTTCTTGAGTAGAACAGTATCCAGGAATGGAGCTGGATTGGCTTTGAGTCATTTACGTTTATTTTTGATCGTTTCCCTTCTCTCATCAAGAGGACATTTTTAAAGAAAACTAATGGCTACTGGGGGAAAATTCACATGTGAGTGTGCCCACATTGGTGCATATGTATGTGTATAAGAGAGAAATAGAGACATAAAACCAGAAAGAAACAGAGACAAAGAAAGAGAAAGATGGAGAGGAAGAGAGAGAGAGAGAGAGAGAGAGAGAGAGAGAGAGAGAGAGAGAGAGAGAGAGAGAGAGAGAGAGAGAGAGAGAGAGAGAGAGAGAGAGAGAGAGAGTTTATTGTCAACAATAGGATAAGGTTGAGCTATTAGCCTAAGGACCTGGATAATACTCAGCATTTAAAGTCAACTTAGACACCTCCAAATACTCACATGATGTATATGCCTTTGATTTTTGTGCCCATATATTTCTTGATTAACTTAGTAAATTGAATTTTTCACATCTACAAGTATGGAGGGGGAGATTCTTGTGTTTTAACTGACAATGAATATCAGGTTTTTCTTTTGGATGGTAGAGAGTCTATTGTTGAACATTACCTCTGGACCTACATCCACATACTAACCCATACCATTTCACTATGGAGTGTAGGGTGTGCTCGGGGAGGACAGTACCTTTGGTGTTGTGGCTGCTGATCCCTTTTTGGGATTCTTTCTACCTTTGGTGTCCACCTGTTCCACCTAACTCTCACCTGTGGCTCCAAGAAACTGCAGCATGTGCAGTGGCCATACCCTGGTAAACTGTTTTGGCAGACAGGCCAAACCACGTTGAGAGAAACCAAGGGCTCTCACATCATTGGGGAATTAGGGGGATGTCTACCCCAAGCATTTGAAGACTTCATCTGGTGGAATGGGCAGATGAGAACAATTTGTTCCAACGGCCATGAAGGCAAATGAAGCAGGTGATGTGGAGCGCTTAGAGCTTGGTTAGACACTAAAAAACATTCACTGCATTCTAAGCCATCACCAGCCATCTTGACTCTGTCCTGCCACTGGACTTTGATGACTCTGTAGGAGAGAATGAGGCTGATGACTTTGTGCAACTCTGCCTCACTTAAATCTAATTTATGCACAAATCAAAAGATGCACCTATACCATATCCACACACTTATACATTCACTTACATTCTGACCCTCCCATCCCGCCCCAGACACAAACAGTGATGCACTTACATAATACTATACTAGTTGTATCAAACCCAGATAGAAATCGGAGCCATTAATCCATAGAGCAGGATATCTGGGTCAGGATCCCTAGGTCAGCACAGTCACTTAGTTTAAAAAATATTATTATTAATTTAATAATTATTTAAATAATTTAAATTTAAATAATTAATTTAATGATAATTAATAATATTAATTAATATTATCTACTGAATTTTTATTTACTTTGTTAAATATTCCTAAATATACTTTAATCTGGTTTGGGCAGTACTCAGGAGTATTATGCTCCAGTCCAAGTGCAGACCAACCCTTCTGTTCTACAATATATTCACATACATATGTTGCACCTGTATGTTTTTAATCTAGTTATCTTTTTTATATACAATAAAAGTTGATAAATTGGCTCAGTGAAGAATATAAAAAACCTTGTCAAATTGGAAGTTTATTTAGGTAAAGTTTCTTTGAGTGAGTTTAAGTTGGACCCACTTTAAATCCAAATCTATACAGCAAACTTTAAGGGAAAACTGTGATTGGAAGTGTAGGCAGGACATTCTGGTAAAGCACAAGACACATTTTTCAATTTCCATTTTCAAGGAGGTGCTTGGCTCTTGATCACAGGCTGGGGGAGCCTGAACGTCAAGTGCTCCATGACTGGGGAACGTGCAGGCACACATGGATTTCATAATTCACCAGTCGGCACTGGACTCCTGACGATTCTATACAAGTCATTAGTCCCTGGAGCTCAGTAATCCCAGAAATCATTACTACTACCAATGTAGAACTCAACCAGCCTACAGTTAGAGTTCTGAATGCATTTGGGACAGCATGTGACTGTTAGTCTTGTAAACATCCCAGGAAACCTCCCTTGAAGTACTGTTTACAGCTCTAATAAAAATTGCCTGAACTTTTGTACCCATTCATTCTTCTCTCAGGGACCACTGTCCATTAACAAAAGTCCAGTAAGAAGAATATGGTGACTATTGTTAGGGCTTTCATATGGCATCTCTTGAAATACTAACTACTGCATGTCAACAATAAATTGATCAATGAACATTTATTTACTGTGCAAGTCACATTGCTAGGAGGCTAGAGAGGTCAAGTATCAGCCACAGTTCCTGACAAAAGGATTTGAGAATCTAGCTTCATTCATTCATTCATCTTTCAATCCATCCATCCATCCGTTCATTCAACAAACATTCATTGATACTCCGTGTCCAAGGTACCTTCCCTAACTCCATATCTAATGCCTCCTTAGTTGTGGAGGTGACCCTGAGTTCTCAGAAACAATGTCAGCAAAGTACAAGTTCTGCCAGGTCCTGTCAGGCTAGAAACGTTTTAATCACAGGCACAGTAAAGGACTTATCCTTTTGCTATCTTAGCAACTAACCTAGTTATTCATCCCCAGATCAATCACAGAGTATAATGAATTTTTCAGCCAAAATAACTTTTAAAGAGACATCTACCAAGCCATGGAGAGATTTATGGTATGAAAGGGGTTGTTGTGGGGATCGAATGGGATAATAATTGTGAAATGCTAAGCACAGTATCTGGCACATAGTAGGTGTGATATAAATGTCACCTGCTATTATTATTGTTATTGATAAAACATTTCCTCTTGCAATATAGTTGATAAAATAAGGCATGAAACAACGGACAAACAGTACTGTATTCCATAGTACAGTGTTATTAGATCCTCAGATACACAAATGGACCTGAAATTACACTATTTCCCTTCTCCTTTTTTGTAGTCAAAGTCAAAATATGCATTGAAGTTCTGGTTGATTTATGTAAGTCAGAGGTTCCTAACCAGAAGTCTGTGAATAGATAGATAGATAGATAGATAGATAGATAGATAGATAGATAGACAGATAGATATGTAACTGCACTTCAGCTTGATTGATTTCTTTTGCAATTCAATATATTTATTTTTCTGCATTTAAAAACATAGGGGTCAATAGGCTTCCCTAGACTGCCAAAGAGGCCCATGACAAAGAAAAATGGTCAAGAACACTTAATCTAAATAATAATATGGATCAGGCATATATGAATAATAATAGTCAAGATAATTAAAGTATCATATGCCATCAGAGCTGAAAGGAACCTTTGAGATTGATTCCTTATTTTATAAATGACAAAAATGAACTCTAGAAAGGCAAAGTCATTTGCCCAGGATCACAAAAGGAGTAAATGACAGGGAAATAATTATAATTATTCAGATTTTTAGACAATGAAACAGGAGTAAAAATCCTCTAGGCAAGACTATTCTTCCACCAAGCTCAAGATAACACAGAGCAGGCCAGTGAACATTTCATAGCTGGAAGAAATGGCAATCAATAGCATGGGAAGACTTTAAAATTGGCCATGGTCATGCTCCCAGGGAGAAAGGTAATTCATTGGCTAAGTGCTAGAAACAGCAAGTTGGCAAATGATCCCCAGCGCCAAAGATTCCTAGATGTCAAAGTCAATTGTCCTTCCAAGGAAGAGCTGGCTTTTGGACATAAAAAGAAACAACCCACAAAACTGAATGATGCTTCATGATATATTAGCATGAAAGATCATCTAGCACTTTCTTGGGATTTGTCACTGGTCGGTTATCCCTTCCCCCCATTTTGGACCATGTGGAAATTAGTTACAAACAAAAATAATTAGATACATTTTCCAAGTTATTACCTTTCAGTGGTCTAATTCCATTACTCTGTCCTGCAAAGTCCTTGGAGATTTTGCTAATAATCCCTCCCATGTGCAGAGTACTTTAGAGTTCTGAGAGAAATGATTATTAAATAACAAATTATTGGAGAGGTTCCTGACTTTCCTCAAAAATTTACTCTAGCTAGATCATCTTATCTAGATGGAGTTATTGTCTCACCCAACTAGAAAATCTTACAAAGAATTTAATCTAAGATGAATTCTGGCCCATTGTGTTTCACTTTTTGTGGCCTCATTTGGGGTTTTATTGACAATGATCCATGAAGTGGTTTGCCATTTCCTTCTCCAGTTCATTTTACTGATGAAGAAACTGATGCAGAGTTAAGTAACTTGGCCAGGGTCATACAGGTACTAAGTGTCTGAGGTCAGATACTCACAGGGATGAGTTTTCCTGATGTCAGTCCAGGTACTCTATCCACCGTGCCACCTAGATGCCTTGGGAGAATGTTAGAGGTCATCTAATAAAACATTTCATTATACACACAAAGAAATTGAGGCATTAAGAAATGCAGTTGCCTGGAGAAGAGATTATGGCAGCTAGGTGGTATAACAGATAGAGTACCAGATCCGGAGTCAGGAAAACCTGAGTCCAAATAGGGCTTCAGATGCTTGCTAACTGTGTAACCTTTGGCAAGTTACTTAATCTCTGTTTACCTCAGTTTCCTCAACTGTACAAATTGGGATAATAATAGCATATACTTCCCAGATTGTTGCGAGGATCACATGTGATATTAGTGAAGCATTGATACATAGTGATAATTAATAAATTCATGTCTCCTTCCTTCCTAATTATTATGTAGAATCATACCACTGAGAGTTGGAAGGGACATTGGAAATCTTCTAGTCTAACTCATTCATTTTGCAGATGTAAGTATGGTCACTGGTTCTAGCCCAGTGAAAAATGCAGAATTCAAATAATTCCATTCCTTTGTGAAATTCATTATTCTCACTAAAGGGCATGATATAATGGAAAGAATATTGGATTTAGAGTCAAAAGAACTAGATTTCAGTCCTTATTTGGTCAAAAGACCTTGAGTAAATCACTAAGAGAGTGATTTACTCAAAGTCTTTTGACTCCAAAATCCGGTTTTCTTTCCACTACATCATGTTGTCTGACCAGTGCTAGGGATTCAAAAAAGCATAAGACATGGTTCCTGCCCTTTAATGAGAGTAATGAATTTCATGAAAGGATGGAATTATTTGAATTCACACTGCATATTTCCCTTGCGCTAAAAGCAATGACGATACTTAATAAATATAACTTTGAATGGTGTAAATATGAATACATGTGGTCACTTCAGGGGACTCATTATTCACAATAATCTAGATGAAGCTATCCAATAGATGAAGAGGCAGTACAGGTAGATAAAACAGGTGGTGGTGCCAAATCACAGGTACAATATGCCAAAGAGAGAATTCCCCATTCAGAGTAGGGAGATATCACACAGGCTGGGAATCAGTAGAGGTGTCCTAGAAGAGACAGAAGTTGAGCTCAGTCTTGAAATAAGGCTAGAATTTAGAAAAGCAAAATTGAAAAGGAAGAGAAAAGGTTTGGTACCTCTGCCAGTGGGAAGTCACCTATAACTCTGAAGTAGGCACCTATAAACTCTGAAGACAACCCTAAAGTTGCTTTCTCAATCTGGTCCATAGTCTTACTTGGAGGTCCATGGAATTGAATTAAGAAAATCTAGCCATATTCAATAAGGGGCAATCTATCCTTCACTTCTTGGATTTTTTTAGGCATCTGACCTATATTACTGAGCTAGATGGGAGGAAGACACCAGCTTCCCATCAAACAGCTCTAAGGTACCAGTTGTCAAATATAAAACCCCAAACAAGCAAACCTTGTGATAACCACCTTGGTTAGAGTTGAGGCTTTGTGGAGGGGGAGAATAGGGGGCACATTTATAAAGGCAGGGCCAGATCATGGAGAACTTTGAATGTCAGACTAAGGAATCAGAATTTTATGTAACTAGTTCTTGCTAAAATTGTCATAGTTTAACTTACAGGGAAAACTTAAGTGTCTGCCATGCATGTGCAATGAATCACCCCTCAACTTATTTTGTCTATTACATTAAAAAAAAAACATTTGCCAGGTCTTCAACCATTGTATAGATTTGATGGCTTCCCAAACTCCACATCTGAACTCAAGGCTATTTTTAAAAATTTATGGATGTGCAAATAAGGCTCCTAAAAAGGAGAACATTATTGCTAACTTGTATAATTTAATGTAGCTTGGGTCATGCCTATAGAGGTGGTGTAGAATAGTCCATTCCCAAGTTGTCCTTATATTTTCAGATTTCTGCTCAAAGGCAATTTTTTAATTCACCCAACTTTAACTCCATACAAAACAGGGTTTAAAATGGAAAAACTGATGGTCCTTAATTGACTAACATTACAGCTTCTGTCCAGGATTTCTCTTTCTCCTGATTATTGCAATGAGGCAGTCTCCTGTGGAAAATCAAATGCAGGATTCAAAGACTTTTGAATGGATATTCCTGGTTGATTTCTATGGGAATTTCACATTCATCATGTGGATAGAATGTGGAATATGTTCCCATTTTCCATGAAATACTCACTTTCTCACAACAGCTCCATCCAGCTTCATAGATAAATTGCACCCCAAACAACCACAGAGATTCAGAGACCAAAGTGATTCTCTCTATAATTGTTTGTATCCCCCAGAAGTCAGTAGTCAATAAACATTTACTAAGTGACTACTATGTGCCAGTCTAAAACAGTTCTGAAACAAAGAAATACAAAAGATGACTGCCTTCAAGAAGTTTCTAATCCAGTGGAAGGAAGATAGTATATACAAAGAAGCTGAAAAAGGATAGAGAGAGGGAGAATATCTCATAGAGAGCCAAGTGGGAAATGATGAGGTGTCTGCTCTAACCCCATCTTTAAATAGAAGACATGGTGTCCTCTATTATCTCTGATGTCTGCCTGGTACACTCTCCAATCATAGGGAGTGAGGGAAAGAAAGAGAATTGTACCAGGATGCAGGAGCCTGCCACTTGCAGTCAACTAGCTGGCTGACCTCAGCAACAGTAATAATGGCTCATACTTCCACAATGTTTCATTAAAAGTTTTGCAAATCATTTAATAAATGCCATTTTACTGGATGCTCACAATGATGCTGTGAGGTGGGTGGGGCAAATCTTGTTCCCATGGTACAGATGCAGGACCTGAAGTCCATGGAGACAGATGAATTGCCCAATTCCAAGATTCTGGGATGGTTAGTTAAGCGGCACAAGCAGGACTCAGTCAAGTGTGGTGACTCAGAATTGAATCCTCTCTGCCACTTGCTGGCCATGTGACAGTGATCCAACCAATTAACTTCTCTGAGACTTAGTTTTGTCATCTGCAAAATGGGGATAAAAATACTTTGCTTATTTCACTACGTTATAATAAGAAAAGCATCTATATGCTGCAAAAACATAATCAAGGTGTAGAATAATTAAAAAGGTGTTACAACATAATATGAGTTGATGTGGGCCCTGAGAAGACTTTATGGAGGAAATGGCACTTGAGCTGGGTTTTGAAGATTTTTGAGGACTTACATGTGTGGAAAGCAGTTCCTTTTGTTGTTAAAGTCTACAGGAGACAAAGGACCTGGGTTTGAGTCGTCCCTGATTCTTCTTCCTCCCTTTTCCTGCCAGTCTGGACAAGAGAGTTCAAGGGCAGATTCACACTCTCCCCAGGTCCAAAGCCATTGCCAGGACTCTTTATATAATTTGCTAGGTCTTTCAGGTGTGCCTGAGGAGCCTGTCCAGTGCCTGAATTATGTTGGCCCTGCTTCAGCACCAGCACTGGACTTTTCCCAACAGAGGGAAAAGGTCTATGATTATAAACACTAACATTAGGTATCTGTTAGAACTTCCAGACTGAGGAGGAGTCTGCCCTAAAGAGGCTTTGGGTCTGCTTCTCTTAGAAATCTTTAATCAGGACAGAAAGCTGTTGACATGAAATGGAGTAGGGGCACGGTCTGTGACCTTTAACAATCAACCTTTTTAGAAGGCAATGGAGCCATCTAAGATTTTTCAAACTTTATCCTACTCCCAAGTCATGCCTTAGGGTCTCTGAAAAGCTGTGATGGGGATTCTTTTGAGGAACTAGAGACGCTTACCCTGGAGAAGAGGAGACTTTTAGGAGAAGATGATTGTTGTCTTCTAAGAGTAATAATGATCAAAATTCATGAAGCACTTTCACCCAGACCAGAAGATTTAGGGCTGGAAAGGACCTAGAGACGATCTAAATCAAACCCTTCATTTTATAGAGTAATAAAGGGAGCCCTAGAATGGCAAAAAAACCTGCTCAGATTCACACAGCTGGAAAATGGCAAAGCTGGGATTCATACTTAAGGTCTTGTTCCTTACCAACTTTGGTATTCTGAAGGCTTTACATGTCAGGACAGGTTAGATATCAAACTCTATAAATCATAGACAGACATGACTAAATCTGTCTGGACCCCCTGATGTCTGGAAAAGTCTGGGTGAACCCCAAATCTCCCTCATCCAGCCTTCTTCTTCTCCTAAGAGAATTCTACAGCTCATTCCCCTTTGGACTTCTTTTATCAGCTACTTCTCTCAGCAGCTCTCTGAAAAGTTGGATGCTTTTTGACTTTACCATATTCACTTGGAATGCCCACCACACACAGAGGAGACTCAGAGTTGCTGAGCTGTTAAAGGAAAGCAGAATGACCTCTTTAACTAAGTAGAGCCCTGCTGGGGACCTAACTGAATTCATTTGTCTTTTTGGCTCCACAACGAATTTTATCTTTGGTGACTCATTTCTCCTTTCACAAAATTAGCAGGTGACAGTGGAAAAGAAGGGGGTTTTTAATTTGGGGACTAGGAGTGTTTTAAAACATAGTTTGATACTGTATTTCAGTACAATATAATTGTTTTCCTTTGTAAGCCTATGTGTTTTATTTTGAACTTTTAAAAACATTCTTTGGAGAGGAGGTTTCACCAGGTTGTTAAAGGGGTTTATGACCATAAAAAGGGAAAGAACTCTTATGTTATGCTGCAAACATATCATGAGTAAGGATCACTTCATTCTTTGTACTTGTATCTCCATTGACTAGCATAGTGTCTGGCACCCAGTAGACACCTCATAAAGATCCGTTGATTGGCTAATTGACTGGGCACTGGAGTCAGAGGACCAGCACTCAAATCTCAGCTCTGATACTTGCGCACGCAACCTGTTGCTCCAAACTAGAGTCCTGGACTTACTCTGCCCTAGGTTCAGTTTCAGTAGTGTGACAGTAATTAAGAATATCCTCTATGATTTGCCTGTGGTTCATGTCCCTAATCAATATCTCACTAGGAAAAGTTAGAATTTAGCAGAGCTTGAGCTTCAAATGACCATATAGACACAGAATATTTATTCAGGATGGTATCATAGGAGGTGCTAATATTTCAGACCCTTTGAGGAAGCAATAGGTAGCCTATCTCAGGCACACACTGTTTCTTAACCTCTTTATCCCGCATTAAGGTTTGCACTCAGTTCCCTAAAACTCCCAACACCATGAAGGGAGGCTTAGGCAAACCCCTGGGTGCATATAGTTGGATCTATTGTCCTGTGGCAGGTATATTTCTTTTCTTCCCTCTTTGCCATGCACTCCTGCTTCTATGATTGTGACCAGTTGCCCTCAGTCCCTAGATCCACAACTCCCTGGACCCCTACACAACACTAGTTAGCTCACAACAGCTTTCAAAGTCCCCTATAAAGAGAAGCAACTAGAATTATGAGAGATGGGTAAAAGGCTTCCTGCAGAAGGGAAGAAGTTAGCTGAAACTTGAAGGAAACCAAGGGGTAGAAAAGAGGGAGGAGAGAATTCCAGCCAGAGGAGGGATCTGAATCCATATCTTTGTGATTCCAGAGTCAACTTTCTACTCCTTATCTCATAGGGTTTCTCTTTGTAAACATTCAATTGCTGCATATACAATAAGGATGTGTGGTTTTGGTAGAGGGTGTAGTCCCTTTATGGATGCAGATTATGACCTACCTACAACTTAGTAGATAACTTTTTAGTGTTTCTGGGATGATTTATTGCTGTTGCTCAGTCATGCCTGACTCTTTGTGACTCTGTGGACCATAGCATGCCAATGCTGTCCGTGGGGTTATCCTTGCCAAAGGAGTGGTTTTCCATTTCCTTTTCCAGTGGATTAAGGCAAACAGAGGTTAAGTGACTTTCCCAGGGTCACACAATTGGTAACATCTGAGGCTGGAACTGAACTCAAGCCTTTCTGACTCCAGGCCCAATGCTCTATCCACTAAGCCATCTCAAAGCCTCAAAGTATTTATTACCCTGTGACTAACCTAGTGATGAGCCTATCTAAATTTCGTTGGGCTGGTCCTCAGACCACGGGCACACAATCCATCACTAGGTCTGTATTCAAAGCCTTTACAGTTTAGTGGAACCTGCCAGGGATTATATTCCACCAGTAAAGCCTTCAAGAATCTGGATTACCTTCATAATCAAAAAAAGGTGCTGGAGGAGGGTGTTAATGGTGGAAAATACTACATAAATATGAATTATTATTGTTAAGGCATTGGATTGGAACAGATAAATTTATTATAAGGTTTCCTATAATCAAATATGGCCAAAAAAAAGCTGAGGCAAAAATACCACATATAAAAATTAAATGTTTTACATACATAACTATATATATAAAATTAAATGTCATATATTTAATAAGGGAACTTAGAAATCATTTTAGACTTGGGGGTTCTTAATTTTTTCAAGTAACATACCTCTTAGGCAGTTTGATGAAGTCTATGAACCATTCTCAGAAAAATACTTTTAATTGAATAAAATGAAATAACTAGGATGACAAAGGAAATCAATTATAATGAAATAAAATGTATTTTTCCCATCCAAGTTCATGGATCTCCTAAAATCTATCCATAGACCCTTTGTGGCTGTTTGTGAGTGTGTGTACCCTAGATTAAGAACTCTTGATCTTGACTAATCCTCTTTTACAGATGAGGAAACTGGGTTCAAGAGAGGAAATGTTCATCTAAGGATACAAAATTGGTTGATCCAGGATTGGAAGTCAGAGCTCCTAAATTTTAGGGCACCATAATCTACCAAGCAGGTTAGAGTTTAAGAAAACATTTTTGTGAGAAAACATTTTTGTCTCAACTTCTGCCTTTAAGCAGCAGGGACAAACTGTACAAAGAACTCCTATAATGAATTATGACAATTAGAAAGCACATAAATATCTTTCCACTAAGCTCTGTTATTCCTTAATTCACTCTTCTGTGTTATCTTGGCCTGGCTTGTCTTTTCCCCTTGTGAGACCAGTATTTTACTTTTTGACGTTAATCTCAAAGCTCAAGTTTAACAAGAACAGGAATGAAAATGCCATTATTAGAAGCTGCCATCCAGGGTCTCTGATCTCTGAGTCTGAGAGGTCCCAAAATTCATACTAGCGAATGTACTAAGTATGTATCCCCTGGAGAGAAAAAATGGACCTTTGTATTAGTTTCGTATTCCATAAGAGTGTAAGTATTGAGAACAAAAAGATACTAACAGGTTAGAACACAGCCAGATGGAAAAAAGAGAAGCATCAAGCATTACACTTAATTTAACAGGCCAACTTTACAGGTATAGAGATGGGGAGGCACAAAGATAGAGCAGTCATGTGAAAGAGCTCTGGGAGTGCAATAGTGTGCTATGGGAGTCCCCAAAGCAAACCAAGTTCCTGAAAGAAGCATTTCCTGGGCCTTCTTAATCTTAGTGCCTTCTTTCTGAGACTACTAGAATTTGTTGGATAGATATAGACACACACACACATAGACACACAAACACACACACACATTTGCATGTTGTCTCCCCCATTAGACTGTGAACCCTTTGAGGACAAGGATCATTTGCTGCCTTTCTTTATATCCCAGTTTACTTAACATAGTTCCTGGCACACAGCTGGCACTAACTAAATGCAAGTTTATTGACTGATACAGTTGCAGATTGAATTGAAAGGTATATTGTTCAAGATTTGGGAATTAATAACTACTCTACAAATATTAGATCAAAATCGAAAGTATTCAACTTCATAGTGGGCACACATTTTAGGAAGAGAACCACCAAGATGGTCAATTAGAATGGCTAAAAATCTTAAAAGTTATGCAGTATGCAGGTTACTTGGACTTGTGAATGTTATAGCACCAACTTGATATTCACAGTGCCTCTGGTGGCCATGAATATCCTGGTGCAATTCTGAATCATGAAATACAACAGACTCTCCACATGGAAGACAGAACCAAAACTTTATTCAGACACCAGAAAGACAAATCCATCATAGCAACAAAGATCTATACACAATAACAATGCAGAGGACAACACCATCCCCAAGCCTTTGCCCTACTAGGCTTCCCACAAACCAGCTCCCTTAAAATCACAAACAAGCTCTTTCACTCACATTAGCCAGCCCCCTACTTGCCTGCATCCTTCCTAGCTCTGACAGCTCTCATGACTAACTTCTTCTCAGCTCTGTTCTAGTACCACCTCTTCCTGTTCCCCTGTTCAGCGAACTCCACCTACCACAGACTCCATGCGACTCAGACTTTCATGTGACACAGGGAGGTCACATGGGCTAATTAACGAATGGGAAAGATCTTCCCATTTAAATTACCATTACAGATGTTCAATCTGAAGTAAAGAAGACTTATGGAATACATGATGCCTCCAAGTATTTGAAGGGCTATTACATAGGAGAGGGATTAAATTTGTCCTATTTGGTCCCAGCATTTAGAACTAGGATAAATGGGTAGAAATTGCAAAGAGGTAAATTTAAGCTTGATGGCAAAAAACTTCCTATGTGAAGTATTAAAAATTAGTTTGGACTGCCATGGGAGGAAATGGGTTCCCCTTTATTGGAAATCTTCAAATAATGGCTAGATGACTACATATATTGGGAATGCTGTGGAGGTAATATGTCTCTCTCTCTCTCTCTCTCTCTCCCTCTCCTTGTCCGCCTCAAACCTTGAAGTTTGGTTCTGACTGAGGGGAGAATTCCAAAGGAACTACTATGTAGCTCTAGGTTATCTCCTAGATACATAAAGGATTAGATGGCCACTGTGGTCTCTTCCATGTGTGAAATGCTACATTTCTGTTACTATTTTGCTTCTTTTTTAAAAAAATTTATTTCTTTAACATTCCTTCAATACAAAGGACAATAAAGAAACCTTTCATATTATATATATAATATGATAATTTTGTGTAATTATTTTCTCAGTGGATACTCACTTTGATCTTTCCTTCCAAAGACATCTCATTTTAGGGATCAGGCCTTTATCATAACTGGTACAGTAATTAAAATTATAAAGGGCAGAGTATTGCCCACATGTGATAGACATAACCTTTTTTCACCTTAGTAACCACAGACCTTGAGAACTGGAACCTTAGAGATCCAACTCTTCATTTTAACAATAAGGAAACTGGAACCCAGAAAGGTTAAGTGATTGTTTAAGGTCAATTTTATACAGCCATTTTGTGTCATAGTCAAGATCAAAATCTAGTTTTTTTCTTCTTCTGTCAGTCCTGTGCTTTTTTTTTAATGTAACCATTAATTCTCCTTTTCTTTACCTTCAACCGTGTAACCATAGAAAACATATTTAAAAATTTTAATATGGTCTAAGCCGTAACAAATGCAACACTATCTCTTGGACAGCTGAAGTCTTTTTCCCAGACAGATAAGTCTGTTACCAGGAAAACAAAATTTGTTATTACATCTAATAAAACTGTTACAAAGTCAATTAGGAAGCAGCAGAGCATGCTTGTTATAGTTTAATGAGCCTGCAGCCAATGAAGTGCTGGGTCAGCAGCAGCTAAGTTGGCCACAGAGGATACTGAACTTCAGAAACGAACCAGCTATGAATCACACCTCACACCGACTCTGGGAAGGTTCCTTTCCTTGATCTCCAAAAAAACACTGAGAAAGAAAATTGGTTCCCCTCTCATCAGCTGTTCCCTGAAACAGCTGCCCTGTTGGCTCCTTCATTGATTCTTCAGTGTGCTATTGTCTTTAACAGTTGCCTGGTTGTCCAGTTTTTGTGTAATGAGGGAGAAGTCAAAGTGTATTCTAGACACGGGGGAGGAAAGGGGTCAGAAAAATGAAATGACTGAATAGAGACCAACAAGGGAGGAAAAAAATTACTCTCACACCTAGGGATTTCTGGGGGTCAAAAAGCTCCTATAAGAAGTAATCTGATGTTACCTCCTAGTTTGTGGAGGAAGAACATTTCCTTCTCAGAAAGTTTGGTTAGCGGAGGGCAAATACTAGACTAAGGGTTTGATACCCCAGGATGCCAGTTCTAGCTCTGCCACTGGCTTAACCTCTCTCTCTGTATGTCTTAACCTTTGGAAAACCAATGGTTTAACCTTTCAGTGCCTCAATTTTTAATGCTATTTTCCTCCATGCAAGATTTGTTTCAGCAAAACAGAGGCACTCAGTATCTTTTGAGCCTGTTGTTTCAGAGTGGAAAGGGCATTAGCTCTGAAGTCAGGAGGCAGGGGTTCTAATGACCCTCAGACACTTATGTGACCATGGGCAGTTAGTTTCCTTGGGTCTCAATTTCCTCATCTCTAAAATGAGGCAGTTGAACTAGAAGCTAGTTCTAGAGGTATCAAACACATGGCCCCTAGACAAAGGCCACAACAGTCCCAAGGGAGACTCAAACCAGATTAAAATGTAATTGAGAAATATTTAACAAAATAAACAAAATACTATAAAACACTGATCATGTTAAGATGTGGTTTTCTCAGTCAATGCAGGGATTCTTATACATGGTTTTGTAGCCCTCTTTCTATTTGAATTTGTCACCACTAAACTAGATTGTTTTTGAGGTACTTCCAGTTCTCTCTATATGATCCTCTCTTGCCTCAGGTCCTTTGCTTATACCATCTTCCAGTTACTTACTTATCCCAAGCTGATGATTTTTTTTTTATCTTACTCATGTGACCAGCAGAAGTCACAACCCATCATTACCTTTTCATTCTGTGTAATCTAGTGGATAGAGTGTAAGAGCCTGGGATAATCGGATGTCAGCTTAGAGTCAGGAAGATCTGGGCTTGAAACTGACCTCAGATATTAGCTCTTGACACTGGTCTATCAAGCAACTTACTCTATAAACACACATAAGGATTTTGCTTGATCATCCACACAGAGAAGATCGAATGTATGAAGAATTTCTATTGCTTAGGTTATGACATGCAGTTGGATGGACAATCTGTAGAGGTTATTAGTCTATATAGGGATAATAAAAATAGGTAATAAAAAACAATGAATCAGACTCAGAATGAAACAGGATGGAACTTAATAAATACTTGTTGATTTGATTGAATATTTCTTAAGACTTGCCCCAGGTACCAAAATTGCTAGTTATGGTTCTTGGGTACTGTAATAAATGGTCTATCTATCTGGTATTACAATACATCTCAAACAGCAAGCCTAGAAAGTGCTGTATCTTTTTTAACTGAATCTGTGATTTTATTGACATGGGCTTAAGATTATAAAACTCCCTCACTGCAGGTCAGCACTCCCCCCATATAGTTTAGTTACTAAAAATTACTTTGAGTTACTAGTATGTATTTGGGGGTAAAAGACCTTCATAAGGACAGAATTTAAATATTATTTGAGAACTATGTGGCACAACTGATACAAGGGTAGACCTGTAATTAGGAAGACCTGAATTCAAATCTGGCCTCAGCTGCATACTAGTTTCTTGACCCTAGGCAAGTCACTTAACCTCTCTGCCTCAATTTCCTCTTAATAACAAGTGCTTATTGCATAGTTGGCACTTAATAAATGCTTATTCCCTTTTTCTCCAACAATCTCCTTTATGCAGAGTACTATAATGTATGGCGAGTGATTTGCCTAGGATTAGTTTAGACCAAGTCATTACTACTTACGTGTTTTTGAGACATAGTATTCTACTTTGGTCATGGAAGTGCAGGTTGTTTTGAGTTGTCAAAGGCCATGTCAGTGTAATGCAAGCTCTGGTAGGTCCTATAAATCTAGAAAGGCTTTGGACTTTTTGATTGCTATACAAGGATCAGTCTAATTAAATTCCCTACCTCTGTGACCTTGGGTGCGTAAGCTCTCCTGGCCATCTTATAGTTAAATGAGGGGTTTTGTCTTCTGATGCCCTTCACAGATCTAAGTTCATGATCCAACTCTGATACAATCAAGTCATCAGCGATTAATTAGTCAATGGAGCAAATCCTGAGGCCTTTATACCTTAGTAAAGGTCTTCATGAGTTGCCATGGATAACCCACTGGTTAACCTTCTAATGATGAATTTCTTTAAGTTAAGCTAGGTTGGGCCTTCACTTACAACTTCATCACGAAGCTGGATAATGAGAGAACTTGAACTCAAGTTCAGATCTCCTGATTCTGGTGACTGTACTTTTTCTTCTACCTGATCTAGAAAGAGACATCATTCACAATGATATGAATTTAGAACTGGAAGCAACAAGGAAGTCCAATCCCCTTGTTGAGGAAACCAAACCTCAGAGAAGGGAAAGGATTCACCCAGAGTCAGATGGCAGAGTCATGACTCAAACCCAGGTCCTCTGAGTCTAAATACAGTGCTCTTTCCACTACACTGTCCAAGAAGACCCAGAAACAGCCCCCACTTTTCAGAATTCCACATTGTCAAAGACCCTACCATTCAGTGACCCTCAGACAGGTGGTGATGTTGAACACCTGCTCCTGAACTCCACCAAAGCCAAGTCAAAACTTTTGGAATAGCCCCTCTTGTGCATTGCTAATAATGATAATAGGTGATTTATTACACAAACTTGTAAGAAGGACAAATAGGGTCATGTATTACAGATAAAAAAACTGAGGGTCATAGGTCATATTGGATCATGATGTGCCATGCAAAGTGGTAGGAGTGTAAATGCAAGAAAACAAGTTGATCTGGAGCTTATGTTCTAAAAAGGAGAAGAAAAAACACAAAAGGTGGGAGGGTTGAGGCTGCTAAAGAATTGAAGCAGTGAAGAGAGTGAGTTGAGAAGGACATAAGCATGACTGGGGTTCTTCAAGAAATGGGGATCCATGATGGAGACTCACGGTGAAGACTGAGCAAGCCCCTTGAGGAAGTCTGGGTGAGTGAGGCTGCTGAGGTGCTACAGAGCCTAGACTATCGTACAATTAAGGCCTCAGAGGTGTTCAGTGACTTGCCTACCAGAATCTGACCAAACCTAGGACTTCCTTCACCACCATTCTCCTTCCTGATGAAGGCAGTATTCACAGCAGCTGCAGTGACTCAGAATATGCTAGCGTAGTTCTCAGTCGCCAAGTATACAAGACTCTCCATATAGAATGCAGAAGAAAAACACTTATTTAAACATCAGAAAGCCAAATTCCAGAACCAGAAAGCAAAATTCATCATGGTGACAAAGTTAATAAGCATGATGACAGGAGGGGGCAAAGCCTTTCTCAAACTTCCCCTCCCTCAGCCAGGGCCTTCTCACCATCAACTGTCACAATGTGTCAGTTGGCCTGAGTTCTGACCTGACCCCACTCACTCACTTCCTCCCGGTTTGCTCCACCCTTCCTGTTCCGCCTCTTTAGCAAGCTCCTCCTACCACATGGGACTTAAGCTTCATGGTGATTTAAGTAGATCATATTGGCCTATTAATTAATGAGAAAGATCTTTCTATTTACATTACTATTACACCTGGGAAGCCAGTTGAAGCAAATGCTCCAAAAGTCCACTTACCTCCCTGAGGAGTGACAGATAAGAGTTAGATAGTAAATGTATTGCAGTTCATTCCAGAAGTAAACGCCCCCCCCCCCAAGAACATGGGGAGCAGATACATTGCGTTACAGAAAAGCTAGAGTTTTCTTGGCTAGGAATTACTTAAGTTAATCATTTGGAGTTGTGGGCTCCTTAGAGATCATCCAAAACCTTCATTTTACTAAAAACATGAATCCCAAAGAGCTTAGCAAGTGCCCTGCTCAGAATCACAGGTTGATCTTGTATTCCTTTACCCATCAAGTCAATTCCTTCCCGAATAATTCTGTCAGCACAGAAGAAAGAGGTACTGACTAACTTCATTAGATGACTGAGGTTCTGACCACCGGGAGACAAGGGCAGCGAGTCCCACAACTAGGGCTTCCCGAGACAGTTCTCCAAGATGCTGTCGAACCCTCTCCGAGGGCTCAGTGCAGGGTGGGGAGGGTGGCTTTTAAAATCTGGTGACTTTTAATGAAACTTCAGGCTCGGTCCGGGGAGGCCCCGACTCCTGTCACCTTTAGCGCAGCCCTGCGTCCTTCCCCTCCCAGGTGCGGCAGCACGCCTGCCTCCAGTCCCCGCTCGGCTCAGGGTTCGGAAGCTGTGCCAGCTGGCAGCGCGGCTCACAGGCTCGGCCAGGGGCATCCTCCGCGGGAGGAGGTGACTGCGGGACTGGGGCCAGCCGCAGCGAGCAGGTGCAGAGGGGCGGGGCCATCACGCCTCTGTCAAGCCTCGCAGCCCAGGATTTGCTGCGCTTGGGTCGTGCGCCTCACGTGGAGTCGGATCACGCCGGCCTCTCCACGCCCCCCTCGCCTGGCATGACTTGGCCGAGGGAGGGGGCACCCGGAGGAGAAAGAGGAGCCTGGGGGGGCGGTGAGGGGAAGGGATGGGGGCCTGGGAGGGTTTGTTGGGTTGCCCCGGCCCATACTGAGGTGCAGCTGGAAAGGGGAGTGCTGGCCAGCGGGAGCAAGCCAGGGCTGTCACTGGCAATCTCGGGATCTGCTTCCTGGGTTTGCTTTCGTTTTGCCGGGGGCTTCTCCTTTCTCCTCCCTCCCTTGCTCTGCGCCCCCGCTTCTGTCCCCACCGGTTTCTCCCCTCGAGGCAAATCCACGGAGGCTGCGCGCGTGCTCCGGGGCGCTGGGCGGAGGGAAGCCTTTCTGCAGCTTCAGGTGAATGGGAAGAGGGAGGTAACGGAAAGGGGAGAGAGGTATTTGTTGCAGGTTGGGGACCGAGTGTGGGGGGAAACGGGGGAGGGGGATGGAGGAGGACTGATGCGATGGATCCCGCGGTGACACCCCACTTCCATCCCCTTTGTGGCTCGTAGACTGCCCTCCCCCACCCTCGGCAGGTACGTTGACCGGGAGCTGGGGTCGAGGTCACTGCTGGGTATTGCATAAACCACCCAGTCCCTGATACCAGCTTTTTGCCCCGTCCCCATCATTCAGGTTTCGCCGAAAGAGGATGAGTTCTCTCTTCAGCCAGGGAGCCCGGGTGACTCTCCAGGGTAGGGCCGGCTGGGCCCTTCTGCTTCGGGCTCCCCCTTTGAAAGGCACCCAGTTGGTTCGGGTCAGCAGCAACTCCGGGCCCGCAGGGTCCCATTCTATGCCCTTGGTCTTGAAGAAGCGGGGCTACGATGTCACCAGGAACCCGCATCTCAACAAGGTACTCGAGGGAGAGTGGTGGCGGGGGGCAGCTGTATGGACACCAAACTGCAGATGGGCCTGGTTGCCCCTGACTCGTGGCATACCGGTCAGGTATCGCCCTGACTCCGAGAGCCTGAACTTCCCTCCTGTCCCATTGCACAAGAATCCAGCCTCAGGGTCAGAGTAAACACTCTCGTGTGCCTTGCCAGTTGTTACCAGGGCTTGACTGTGACTTGATTGGCTGTGTTTAAAAAAAAAAAAAAAAGCCTCATAAATAGGGGCGGGTCAGGTGCCTTGGATATGAGGCCGCATGGTGTGGGGGAAAGATTCGGTGTCAGAGCAACTGTACTCCATTGTGACTACTCCTGATAAATTGATAGGATGTAGTTACTGTAGTTATCACCTAGCCTAATCCTTTTATTTTACAGATGAGAAACTGAGGTCCAGGGATGTAGGAATATGAAGTGATTTGTCCAGGATTAAATATGTAGATAAGTAGCAGAGCTGAGATTTCAGACCTAGGTTCCAGGGTTATTTATGTGACTTCAAGCACTCTATCTCCAAATAGAGGGGTTTGGAGTAGAACTAGATGATCTTTAGGGCCCTTTGGGTTCTAGATCCTATGACTGGTTCTGTAAATGCCAGTCCTGATTGTTACCAGGAGACTTGGGTCAGAGCTCTGCCTATGATTCTGTGTCATTTGGCTCTCCCTGAGCCCAGGTTTCCTCATCTCCAAGAAAGGGAACAATAATACTCTTATTTGTATCAGTCTTTGTGGTGATCAAATGAGATTTCACATGTGGTAAAGCAATTCGATAATTGTACAGTCCTACAGAAGGGGACTTCATATTTGAAAGGCTGTAAGGGAAAAGAGTTGGTACAGTGGATGGAGTCCTGGCCTTGGAGTCAAGAAGACTATCTTCCTGACTTTGAATCTGGTCTCAGACACTTACTAGCTGTGTGACCCTGGGCAAGTTACTTAAACATGTTTGCCTCAGTTTCATGACCTGTTAAAGAGCCAGGGAAGGAAATGGCAAACTACTCTAGTAGCTCTGCCAAGAAAACCCCAAAATGGGGTCATGAAGAGTTGGACACAACTGATCAACAACAGCAGGAAAGAGAATTGAATCTTGGAGCTGGAAGGGACCTTGGTGACCATCTAGTTCAGAATGAGCTCCAAACCAGATAATTGGAAAATGTTTTTAAAAATAAAATAAAAATACAGTACATGTATTAAATAAACCTGTTTAAAAATACAGTGGTTTGACACCACTGTTCTAGTCCGATCCTCTTCATTTTTACAGCTGAGCAAACTGAGACCTGGAGAAAGGAAGTGACTTGCCCAATGGCACACAACCACTCAGGGAACAAGTGGAAAGAA
Organism: Bettongia penicillata ogilbyi; assembly: GCA_023548195.1. NCBI lineage: Eukaryota > Metazoa > Chordata > Mammalia > Diprotodontia > Potoroidae > Bettongia > Bettongia penicillata. Next base: position 5,140,970 of record JAJHZJ010000017.1, read on the forward strand.
TAACTCTGGTCTTGTGAGACCCAGTTAGGACCTCTGGAGGACTCTGCCCCTAGTCTTTTACCTAACCCATTCTCACTCATGCCTTTATTATGGGAAGTTCTGTTAACTACTGGACCTCGGAAGAGTGGATGGTGAGTATTCTAATAGAAAAAAGTTTGACCCAAGTTCTTGTATTAACTTTTCCTTGGTTATCATATGACCTTGAATTAGTGCTTAACCTGCAAGGTTCCAGTGAGGCAGGTAGAGTTATGAATAATGCCTTGGACTTGGAGTAAGAAGAGTAGTTTGGATGATGCTGATCTGGATCCATCTGGAACCAAGGATTTGCTGCATTCTACAACTTTAGTATGTAGTTTACTCTTTTCTCCTCTTTTAACAAACTGTTACTAGTACATCTGGGGGAAAGTTTTGCCATCAAATAATAAATAAATTTTATTTCCTTGTTTGAAGAAAAAACTTATTTTTATTTACTTATTTTTTTAATGTTCTACAATCACTACCATAAAACTTAGATTTCCCCCACCCCCACCCCCCTTTACCTCCCTCCTTTCCCAAGATGGCACGCAATTCTATATAGGATCTACGTATACTTTCCTATTGAATACATTTTCACTACAGTCATGCTGTGTAGACGAACTAAAATAAATGGAAGAAATCATATAACAAATCAAAACATAATACACACACACACACACACACACACAAACATGATCTGCTACATTCTGCGAATGAATTCCATAGTTCTTTCTCTGAGTGTGGAAGGCATTTTGCCTTAGAAGACCATTGGGAATTTTTTTTTTTAAGTTCTTGCGTTGTTACGAAGTTCCAAGTCTCCTAGAAAAACCTCTTGCATACTGTGGTCTTTGCTGTGCACAAAGGTCTCCTGGTTCTGCTCCTTTCACTCAGAATCAGATCATATAAGTCCTTCCAGGTCTCTCTGAAGTCTTCTTGTTCATCATTTCTTATGGCGCAATAGTACTCCATTACATTCATATACCATAATTTTATTCAGCCATTCCCCAATTGAAGGGCATCCCCGTGATTTCCAGTTTTTGGCAACTACAAAGAGCGCCGCTATAAATATTTTTGGACATGTGAGACCCTTTCCCATTTTTATGATCTCTTGGGATACAGTCCTGGTAGCAATATTGCTGGGTCAAAGGGTATGCACATTTTTGTAGCCCTTTGGGTATAGTTCCAAACTGCTCTCCAGAATGGTTGGATGAGTTCACAGCTCCACCAACAATGAATTAGTGTTCCAACTCTCCCACATCCTCTCCAGTACATTTTCCTGTTCTGTCATATTTGCCAATCTTATAGGTGTGATGTGGTACCTCAGAGTTGTTTTGATTCGCATCTCTCTAATCAAAAGTGATTTAGGGCATTTTTTTCATATGATTATAGATATCTTTAATTTCTCCCTCTGAAAATTGCCTGTTCATGTCCTTTGTCCATTTATCAATTGGAGAATGACTTTTATTGTTGTACATTTGACTCAACTCTCTATATATCCTGGAAATGAGGCCTTTATCCCCGAGATTAGCTGTAAAAATTCTTTCCCAATTTACTACATCCCTCCAAATTTTGGTTGCATTGGGTTTGGTTGTGCAAAAACTTATAATGTAATCAAAATTATCTATTTTGCATTTCATAATGCTTTCTATCTCTTCTTTAGTAAAAAATTCTTCCCTTCTCTATAAATCTGATAAATACACTTTCCCTTGCTCCTCCAGTTTGTCCATAGCATCAATCTTTATACCTAGATCATGTACCCATTTGGACTTTATTCTTGTGTACGGTGTTAGGCATGGATCTATGCCTAGTTTCTGCCACACTGTTATCCAGTTTTCCTAGCAATTTTTGTTGAACAGTGAGTTCTTATCCCAGAAGCTGGGGTCCTTTGGTTTATCAAACAGGAGGTTGCTATATTTCTTGCCTACTGTGTCTGGAGTGCCAAGTATGTTCCACTTATCTACCCTTCTGTTTCTTAGCCAGTGCCAAGTGGTTTGATAATTGCTGCTTTATAATACAATTTGAGATCTGGTAGCGCTAGGGCACCTTCCGTAGCATTTCTTTTCATTAGTCCCTTTGATATTCTGGACCTTTTGTTCTTCCAGATGAATTTTGATATTATTTTATCCAGCTCTAGAAAATAATTATAGTTTAATTGGTATGGCACTAAATAAATAAATTAATTTAGGTAGAATTGTCATTTTTGTTATATTAACCCGCGCCCTACCCATGAACAACTGATGTTTTTCCACTTACTTAGATCTGACTTTATTTGTGCAAAAAGTGTCTTGTAATTGTGCTCATATAGTCCGTGGGTTTGTTTTGGCAGGTAAACTCCAAATATTTTATAGTGTCTACCCTAGCTTTAAATGGGATTTCTCTTTCTATCTCTTGCTGTTGGACTTTGTTGCTAATATATAGAAATGCAGAAGATTTATGTGGGTTTATTTTGTAACCTGCAACTTTGCCAAAGTTGTTTATTATTTCAAGTAGTTTTTTACTTGAATCTCTAGGATTCTCTATGTATATCATCATATCTTCTGCAAAGAGTGATAGTTTCTTCTTTGCCTATTCTTTTTCCTTTAATTTCTTTATCTTGTCTAATTGCTACAACTAATATTTCTAGTACCATATTGAATAATAGTGGTAATAATGGACATCCTTGTTTCACCCCTGATCTAATTGGAAATGCATCTAGCTTATCCCCATTGCATATAATGCTTACTGAAGGTTTTAGGTAGATACTGCTTATTATTTATGGAAAAAGTTCCCTTTATTCCTGTGCTCTCCAGTATTTTTAATAGGAATGGGTGTTGTATTTTGTCAAAAGCTTTTTCTGCATCTGTTGAGATAATCAGGTGGCTTTTGTTAGTTTTGTTGTTGATATGATCGATAATGCTAATAGTTTTCCTAATGTTGAACCAGCCCTGCATTGCTGGTATCAATCCTACCTGATCATAATGTATTATTCTCGCATAATGTATTATTCTCGTGAAAAGATACTGTATTTGTTTTGCTAAAATCTTATTTAAAATTTTTGCATCAGTATTCATTAAGAAAACTTACTAAACAAAATAAAACAACCCTTCACTATGCATATGACATAATCATATTATCTTTATAAAAATTTTAATTTATTTTTAACGTTCTTTTAATATTTTGATTTCCAAATTCTCTCTCCCCCTTAACTCCTTCTCCTACCATTTGAGAAGATAAGTATTATGATACCCTTATATGTGTGAAGTCATGCAAAACATTTCTATATTAGCCATGTTACAGAAGTTTAAAAGCAAGGATAATAAAGTTTAAAAAAGCACAATTCTTCAGTCTGTACTCAAAGTTCATCAGTTTTTTCTCCGGAGGCGTACAGCATTTTTCATCATGAGTCCTTTGGAATTGGCTTGGATCATCACCTTATGTGACCATATCATCATGAAAGTATTCCTCCTAATGGAAACTTCTCGTTTTTTTAAGTCTTGGCAAGGTCATTTAACCTTACCACACAACTATTTAAAAGTTCTTGTGGCTATTATGATGTTTTTTAAATGAAGTTTCTGTTACTATCCTTCTTAAAGGTTCATAATAATTTCTTAAAGAAAAGGAGATTTCTTCAGTAGGGATTATTATCAATTTGATAAGTCACTTTTTGAGCAAGTGCTTAACCTGAGCCAATTTCCTCATCAATAAAATGAGGTTAATGAGACTTGAACTGGGGTGTTAGAAGAATCAAATGAGATCATGTGGATGAAAGCTCTTTGAAATGTAAAAAGGACCAAATAAGTTCTTCCTTATTTATGTTGCTCTTATCCCTAATCATATGCATGCTTGTCGAGAGCTCTGGTAACATACAGATCTCTCTTACCCTTTTCCATCCCTTTCCCCATCTGAAAACCTAAAAGGAGTCTTCACATACTGCCAACTTGTGATTAAGTGATGTTTAGAGCTTTTGGTCATCTTGCCTATAATTTGACCTGGAGACACATGCGGACTACTAACTTTACTTTCTTATGAATTGTTCACAGAATAAAGGAATGGATCAAAAGACTGTATTTTCCCTGAAATTGTAGTCTCTTTAAAGCATCCTTAGTCCCTATGTTTCTCCAGCTGTGGCAAGTCTTTCCCCACCCTTAAAATAGAAATAGGGCTTTACTTGTTAAAACAATGTTTTCATCACATCTTCCTGATAAGTAGCTACTCTGATTTCCCCCTACTCTCTTGATTGTTAAGGAGGAGTAGAAATCGATTAGAATACCAGTGGTGGGATTTGTGTTTGTAGGAGCTGCTTAGGGTGGATCCTGAAGGCTATAAAAGCATTGTTGACTGGGTTTATCCACTTTCTTCATTAAGACTTTCTTTGAGTAGATGTCAGTCAATGGTCTAGTGATGACTTCCTGATCATTTTATTGGAGAAATTAACCAAGTAATTGATGACCTCTACATTATGATAGCACTGAGGAAACTGGGTCTTCCCTGGCTTCCTTCAGGTCCCACATAAAATCCCACATACTGCAGAAGCCTTTCCTGGTAACCCTTAACTCTAGTGCCTTCCCTCCACTTTATCCTGTCTATATGTTGTTGATACATAGTCATTTGCAGTGGTGCTATTAGACTGTGAGCTCCTTGAGGTCAGGGGCCCTGTTTTTTCCTTTCTTTGTATCTTCAGTACTTAGCACAGTGCCTGACACATAGTGGGTGCTTAACAAATGCTTACTGGCTTGACTTGTTCAGCTCTGAGAAAAGGAGGCCAGGCAGAGAGGCAAATGGGAAACATATATATAATACATGAGAGGCTCTTAAACATATGATATTAATCATCTGGTTTGATTCTCTACCTAGGTCAGAAAGTGAAGTATGGAAATTTAAGCCACAAATTATGTAATATAGTTTCACTGGCCTTCATGCTGTTCCTCCTATATGACAGTCCACCTCCTATTTCTGTGCCCCTGCTCAGGCTATCCCTCATACCTGATATACTCATCCTCCTTACCTCTGTCTAGTTTGTTCAAAGTTTAGCTTAAGTTGTTCTTCCTAAAAGAAGATTTTTGCTTATTTTACCCCATTTTCCCTACCAGGAGGTGGGTACAGTGAATCTGGAGTCAGGAAACCCTGAGTTCAAATCCAGATTCAGATAATTAATACTAGTGTGTAATTTTGCAAAAATCACTAACCTTTGTCTGCCTCAGTTTCCTCAATCATAAACTAGAAGGTAGAGTTGTTTTTTATTTTTGGGAAGTAATCAGGGTTAAGTGACTTGTGCAAGGTCACACAGCTAGTAAATGTCAGAGATCAGATTTGAACTCAGGTCCACTTGACTCTAGGGCAGGTACAGTATCCACTGTGCCACCTAGCTGCCCGTTGAAATGGACCGAATTAATAAGTGACAGGCAAATGTCAATTAGGAATTTCGAGAGCATCATTTATTAGCCCGGCTGGAGGCTGCCTCATGTAGAGACCCAGAGGAGACAGCCCCGAACTGAGGTGGGTGAGTGCATTTTAAGCATTTCAGTGCTACTCAGTACAGCCTTGCGGTTTCCACAACAAACAGGGTTCTGACAGAGCAAGGGGTGGGGGTGGGGGGGGGCGGGGCTGACTACTAGGCAAGAACTCCCAAAACAGAAGGGGTTGTCAGGGAGTTACTAGGCACAGGACCCCTAACAGAAAACAGGTGCCAGGAGAGGTAGCCAATCACAGACTGGTTGTCATAGTTGTCAGGAAGGGGGGGTGCTCAGCAGAAGGTGGTTACCTGGTAATGGGGGTCTAACATTAGGTGGGGCACAGGTGGTTACCATGCAAATGGACTAAACAAGAAATGACTGTTAACAATTCATCAGATATTAAACCGAAGGGGAATAACGTTTTGACAGGGGTCCAAACAAGAAACCTATTGCTAGGCAGATTATCCAACCCTGCCCAGTAACCTAACAGATATCTCTCAGCCTAGGGGCCCAGGGAGGAATAATGTCCATTTTACCCGTCAACCATAAAATGGAAATAATAATACCTATCTCCCAGAGCTGTTGTGAGTATCAAATGAGATAATATATACATATATTTATATGTATTTAAATGTATTATTTATTTAATTTAAATATATTAAATTTATATGTATTTAAATATATTTAATATTTATAAGGGCACTTAGCTCAGTACCTGGCACAGAGCAGGCACTTAATAAATGCATATTTGCTTCCTTCCTGTTACCTGATAGCGTTTCCCTTCCCCTAAATTAAAAAAAATGTATTTATTATATACATATACACATATATGTGTATATATTATATACGTGTCCATATGTGAATGTTATCTCCCCCCCATAAAGAATATTTGAATTTTGTCTTTGTATCTCCAGGATCTAATATAATATTTGGTACATAGTAAGTACTTAATGCTTTTTGGCAGACTGAATTTCCAGTGAGTAAGAAAATATTGTTAAAGAGGGCATGGATGATTTATGGATGTAGATTACAAAGACCATAGTACAGTTAGGAACTTTATAGGTTGTGGAAGGAAAAACTCCGTACTGTTTGGCACCATTCTGTCAGAAATAAATATATTAACCTTCCCTTCTCCCTAACTCCTTATTACTGTCAAGGGCACTACTCTTGGTCAAGTCACCCAGGCTCTTGACTCTCACTCTCACCTTCCATATCCAATCAATTGCCAAGTTCTGTAGTTTTACTTTGTAACATCTGTAGTCTATGCCCTCTTCTTTAATCTGTCACTGTTACAACTCTGGTGCGGGAAGGCCCTCATCATCTCACACTTGGATTGTAGCAATAGTTTGCTGGTTGGTCTGCCTGCCACAAGTCTCTCCTTTTTGCAGTCTATTCTCTCTTCAGCTGTCAATAGGATCTTCCTAAAGTATAGATGTGACCATTTCACCCTCACTTCCACCCCATCCTCCCTAAACTCGAGTGGTTCTCAATTAACCTTCAGGACCAACCTTTCCAGTTTTCTTACACCTTACTCGTCCACACTCTTTAATTCATTCAGTGGCCTTGATGTTCCTCACACAAGATATTCCATCTTTCTAGACTCCAGGCATTTTCACTGATTTTCTTCAAGTCTCAGCTAAAATCTTACTCTTTATAAGAAGCCTTTCTTGATCCTCCTAAAGCTCATGTCTTTCCTCTGAGGCTATCTCCAGTTTATCGTGTATATAGCTAGTTTGTATGTATTTGTTTGCATATTGTTTTCCCCAATTGTTTTCTTGAGAGGAGGGAATTTTTTTTCTTTGTATCCCTAGCACTTAGCACAGTATCTGGCGCTTAGTAGACTCTTAATAAACTTATTAACTGACTGAATTAAATTCTAAGCATCTCTTCATAGAGAGAGAAATCACCAAAGGAATGAATTTCCTCATGCCTTTAAAAAAAACTTTCTGATATATCCATTTTTTAATTTATTTATAGGTTTTAAGAATAAAGACAAAATCTGCAGTCAAGATTAAACAAGAGCATAAATATTTAGATTACAGTGTATCATTTGTCTAAAAAGAATTATAGCAACTTAATTTTGGCATACCTTGGAGAATTATTTTACTAAAATAATTAGTCTCTCTTTTAACTTCTCCCTCTAAGGATTCCCCTTTCAACTTGGTCAAAGACAAACTCAGAAAAAAGACTTCTCTTAACTGAATTAAACAAAGAATTCTTGTTCTTTGTCTGCTCATTACCCAAATCAGTTTTAGGGAGGATTCCTTCCTAGGTTGATCAGCCCTTTCTCTTTAGGAACTGGTTAGGCCTTCCATGAAAAGTAAGACTTCACATTCACATTAGACCAAGGACTTCAGCTTAGAGTACTGACCAAATACTGTTGTTTCATATTGCTACCTAAAAGAGGGAAGGAGGAGAGAGGACAGATTTGGAAGGGTTTAGTATTCCTCTACAAAGTGAAGTCTGTAAATATATGGACCTGAAACATTTAGTCCCTGAGTATCTAAAATGTGACCCATACAACTCTGAGGTTTGACTTGCCCTTCTCTCTCCTTTCTCTCCTTCCTTCCTTCCTTCCTTCCTTCCTTCCTTCCTTCCTTCCTTCCTTCCTTCCTTCCTTCCTTCCTTCCTTCCTTCCTTCCTTCCTTCCTTCCTTCCGTGCCCTATAGGGCCAGCCTTCCCAAAATTTCTAACTTTGGCTTTAGTTTGCCTCTCCATGATAGTAAGCATAGATTATTTTTCACAGAAGTGCTGAAATCAGAACTGAGAGACACTGTTACTGACATCAAGTGGAAATTAAAACTGAGAAACTCCCATAGTTCTCAGGAATATTAGGCTTCTAAAATGCCATTTTTCTCATTGAAGTAATCCAAGTTGATTAGTGACTAATATTAGGCCTATAGCTGTTCACTATTGTACAAATAAAGTTGATTAAACTGGGTATGGCTTTAAAACAATAAACAAGTCACTTTTGTTATTGCTAAAAATCATATTTTTGAATAGCTAATAGTTTATTATTATTAGAAATAAAAAATCATTTAGTCTGTATAGATACAGACTTCCGATTATGAGGTCCACTATTTAGAAAAAAAAAAACCCAACAAAACTTACATACTCTTGATTTAGGCTAACCCTTTCAGTTTTCAGATAAAGAAACAACCCTTCCCCCTCCCAATGGGAAGCAGTTTTTCCAAGACCAGTCAACTATGCAAAATTAGCAAAGTAACCCTGGTCTCCTGATTCCCAGTCCACTGATTCCCAGTGCAAAATAATCTCTGAGTTATGATAATCTTTGTTAATTTCTGTTTTGATTAGTTCCTCCTTCCCTTATGAAGGCAAGGATTTTTAGAACTGGACAATGTAATTTCCTTGATGGCTGAGTACTGTTGTTTTGTTTTTTACCTTTCTTCTTTTTGTCTTAGAATCTCTAGCACCCAACATAATACTTTGCAAATAATAATTGACATGATAAATGTTTGTTAAATTGCTGAATTGAAGTACATTTTCTTTTCAGCTTTCACCAACACTCTGCTTCTTAAATACCTCTAAACCTGTATTAAATGTATTTTGTTGAAAGGAGAAATATGGCTCCTCAGATTCTGCTGGAACAGGCACATGACTTTCCCAGACAAATGCTTTTTCTTCTTTTTCTCTTATTTCCCTTCTCTTTCCTCTCTGCTCCTTTCATTTTCTTTCCTTTTCTTTTTTGGGGGGTGTTAGGGCACATCAGTTTAGTAGTTAAATGAACATGTAAAGACTTGGTAGCCAGACATCTTATCTGACAGGAATCCTATCTTATGTTGGCTACACATCTAAAGCTACACTGGAATTTACCTTATTCATCTTAAAATAAATTGTAGTTTATTACACTGCCATGCATTACTTCTATTTGATTTGTTTAAAGAGCTGATATTTATAGTTACTAGAATTTATATGTTATCTTTCTTCCCAGATTTACCTCTGATTGCTACATGGTAAATATTGGGATTGATTTCTTGATCTATAGTATTTGTACTAAGAGGGATCATGTCCTGGTGAATGGGGAATCTACCTGAGAATTATTAAGACTTGGATTCAAGTCTTGCCTCTGATTCATACTGACTGAGTGACTCTGATAAGTCACTTGACCCCTTAGTGCTCTAGGCAACTCTTACCACTAGAATTTTCAGAGCAGGGAGTGATCTGTGTTGGTAAAGGGAATTTTCTCATTAGGAATTCCTTGCACTAGTGACATCATAGTTCCAGTAAAGAAAAAAAATTCCCTCTTTTTCCCCATGATGTGAAAAAGCAGATTAACATCCTAGTTGTTGCAAAGGGAATAACTGAGGTATGAAAACGTTCAGTGATTTGCCATGGTCAGTGTCCCTCTGATTTATTTTCACTGTTTTCTCCACTAAAGTTCTATCTGGACTGATGCCTTGTTGTAGTACGGAGATGACTGTAGGTTCTCAAAGGCTGATGCCTTGTTGTAGTACAGAGATGACTGTAGGTTCTCATAAGCTCTGGCAGGTCCAGTTAAATTAGATGACGTCAGTATAATCTTTGGGTCTCTGTATTCAAAGCCTTTCGTGATTTGGCCCCACTGTTTCCAGCCTTATCTCAAAATATTCCACTAGAGAAAAACTGTACAATTTTCCAAAAAGCCTTCCTTGATCTGATCTTTTGGAAAGGAACTTTCCCATCTGTCCTCCTGTAACATTCCTCTCCACCAGTTTTCTATAATATTGCATATATTATAGCTGTCTATGTTAGAAGCACATCTCCCCATTAGAGCTAAGCTTTTCAAAGTCAGGGGCTGTGTCTTGTCTGAGCTTTGTATCTTTCCCAATACCTAGCACTGTCCTCTGCACACAGTAGGCCCTTTATAAATATTTGTTGGATGAAGGGAAAGCATGGATTTTGGGGGAGGTAATGAATATTTCACAGTTAAGCCCTAATTCTCTCTGCTTGTTTGTGTACAAAGGTTTTTTAGAACTTGGAGATCATGTACTCACTGTACTGGACCCCCAGATCTTCCTGTTGTATTTTAAAACTTTTTTTGTGTTCCTTCCTGCACAAAGTATGTTATCTTTTAGAACGCTCCATCCTCTGTCACCAGCATGCACATGACCTATCTTGAAATGGTGCTGCCCCACTCTTATTGTACTCAAGCACTTCTGCCTCTGTTTTGTTTGTCTCTGGAGTCTGGTGTTCAGAAAAAGGATGAATGGAGAGGATGCCCAGTCTGATGACTATTTACAGATCAGCGCATTTCATTCATGGCTCCCTGAATTCCTCTGGGACTCTTAGAAATGCACATGGCTTCCCCAGGAGACAGTCTTTTTGCATGGGGCTCATTAGTTTAGCTGAATGAACATGTAAAGACTTGGTGGCCAGCCGTTCTATGCTGGCTGAACATCTGAGGCTACACAGGAATCCTTCTTATTCCTTCTAAGAGCAATTGTGATTTATTGCACTCTATAACATTTGGGATTCATCTCCATATAAAGCATGCTTTAAAAAAATTTTTTGTTCCGTGCCAGTTTGGAACTCACTCATGTTATCCTGTCTCTTTTTGGGGCATCTGTCATCACCGACTTGGCTCTCGAATCACTTTAGAGATGATCAATGATTTGAAGCCAACTAACTGAGAAGTTCATCAGAGCTTGTCAGCCCTGAAGGCAGATAACTTAATAGCTTTTCTGAAGTCTGTGTGTCAGATGTGATGGTAGAATTGGGCCTCCCTGATTGAAAGAGAAGGGACAAATTATTAAGTAAATTCTTGTCCTGTAATCATCAAATTTTCATTTGTCTTATTCTCTTTGTGACTCAGGAAGTGCAGTTGAGATATTTTAAGGACAAATTGGTATAGACAAATCAAATTTAATCTTTCCTGGCTGGTTATTAGTCTCCAGATATGGAAAAGCTTGTCTGTGTGGCTATGCCATTAGTCTGAGTAAAACTCAGAAGGCACTACTATTTGGAAGCACTAAAAAGACAGAAGTCAAAGAAAACATGTTTTCTCTATCAGCTCAATTGATTTTCACTACCTCCCTTATAGGTTGTGAGGGAGGAACATAGGCAGGTGGGTAGCAAATATTATCCCCATTTTACAAATGAAAAAAATTGAGGTTCAGTGGGATCAGTCAATTCTTTTGTTAATTCCACACCTATTTCTTAAACACTCTATTCAGAACACTGTGCTAGATGCTGAGAGACGTACAGAGATAATTAAGAAGCAGTTCTCCTTTTAGAGCTTAAGAATCATAGAATGGTGGAGGTAAAGATGGTTTTAGCAGTGATTTTGTTTTGTGTTCCTACTTTATAAAGAATGAAACTGGAGTCCAGAGAAATGCCTTGCCAGAGTACATATAACTATTAATGACAGAACAGGGGTACATCTAAGTACTTTGGATTCACATAGTGCTTTGTGGCTTGAGGTTAAAAAGGGAAGGGTCCCATCTCTTCCCTGGGAGAGGAAAGAGGATACAAGAAGGTTAGCATCACTAATATTTGTTGCTGCCTTTATCCGGACAGTGGCATCAGAGAGAGACAGTGAGGAGAAAAAAGAAAGTGGAAAAATATTCTTTTATTAAAGCCTTTTCCTGATGCTTCATTTTGGTGTGGAAGTGGCCCTGGCTTCTCAAACACTATGCTAGGATAATGCAAATTCTTAACATCCTAGAAAAACTTTGAGGATAAAAAAGTCTTATATTGTTTGGGGAACAGCATACATCAATTTGGAGATGCTTTTGCCAGAAGGTTGATCCTCGGTGATTCCTTCCTCCCTCACACACCCCCACACCCTATTTTTTTATCCAAAGAGTAAAAAACCAGCAACAATAACTCAGAAAGACTTTCCACCAAGGTGTTGAGGGATTTAAATCTGTTTTTGGTGAAATGAGTAACCCATGCCAGTAAAGTCACAAATGCTTGAAATATGGAAGTAATTAATGAAGTGGTTTTTTTCTTAATGGTCTCATCATCCTGTTTCCCAGATTTTGTTATACAGCTGAATGGGCAGGCAGCCTGTCAGTTTAGTCCATCTATAGCTATCTTATTGTTCGTAGATAGGTCTGAGAATTGACTAGTAGGAGTCTGGATTGTACTTGGGAGATCACATAGCGATTTTGTAGCTCTTTAGACGATCACCATCGCAAAGACTGATATCTAAAGTATCAGTATTTTTCCTGTGGTATTATATGCCTATGAATCATAAAGTGCTATATATAAGTCTTGTAAGAATCAAAAGGGCAAAGGAAAGAAATGTGATGGGAGAAAGCAGGCAAAAGCATATTACCATGTGTAAATGACAATGAAAAGTGTCCTAAAATATGTCATGAAGAACGTCCATGACCCCAAAAGGAGGTAGGACAGGTTGTCAGCCTGAATGCTGCACTGTTATTCATGAAATATTAAAAGAAGTGAAGGATTTTCTTCAAAGCATTGGATGAATCCTCTACGGAAGCGTTACCAAAAGGCTTAGATAAAAAAAAATATAGATATTGGTCAGGAGTAATAGACATGGAAGAATTTTGATTTTGATCTGCCATGGTTAAGGTCGGAGTCATATTGATTAGGTTAAATATCAATCCATATTTTTTATTAATAAAACCTTGAATGTGTATAAAGTCCTCCAGTTTATAGTGAGGTGTGCATGTGTGTGCTAGGTTGCCTCTCCTAGCCCCCTTAGATATTGCATTGTCTCCATCTCTGTATAGTTGAGTCATTTTTATGACTACATTTTCTCATGCTTTTAATGAACACAGTGATGCTTACATATGCTTTGTCCAAATCCATGTAAAAACAAGCTGCTATAATAAGAATCCACAGAATGTTCTAAAAGCTAGCATGTGTAAAAGGTAGAGCTAGATGTCAGAATCCCTGCTGAGATCTTTGTCACTGGAGTATGTCACCTGTCAACTGGAACATGGAGATATCTGTAGATGGGGTTTCTCAAGCTCCTCTCTGGGCTCGACTTCTTTAGTGCCCTCATTTTCCATTTCTAATGTTCTTTGCAGTCCATGTAAGCCTGGGTTTTTATGGGTTTATGTGGAATAGAATTTTCTATTTCTCCCAAAGATTCGTTTTTGTGTGTGTGCCTTCTTCACAAATGCCAGTTTAAAGAGTAAAAAAGGCCTTTTCAGTTTTATGCCCATAACGAAAGGATCATTAATGTGCAGTACTTTTGTCTTCAGAGAAACAGGATTACAGTCAGCTTCAAAAACCTTGACTTTGATGTTTCTGAAAGCATATCGGGAAATCCTTTGGGGTGGTGTCTGTCTCCCTTGCATCCCAGAGCACAAAAGATGCTCTATTATTGTGTGATGAAAATCTGACGGAAATCCTACTACCGGGGGAACCAAGGTCAATTTTTAAAAGCATGCATTCATACTGTACCCAAATGGTTGCTTGGCAGCCTAGCTAAAACACCATCCTGACCAAATGAAAACAGTTAGGAATCAAATATACCCCCTAGTTTGAGAAGGAGGAGATAATTGACCAAAAGCTTATAAGTTTTTGAAAATGAAAGTGATGATATATGTTTTTATGCCTGTCACTCAAGCTGATTTTCTTATTTCAAAGATCCAGTGTATTAGCCTTATTTCATAATAATGCACTATTCTAGTCTTCCCATCTCTGTAAGTATTCACAAGTATGGGAATACTCACATGCAGACTACAGGCTCCATCTCTCTTCTTCGTCTGTCTATTCTCAGTTTCTAGCTACTCTTATACCTTCATCTATCACCCTTCTTTGGATAAATCTGAAACTTGTTTTCTCTGAAATTCCAATCCTGCATTTACAGCTCTGACAGATATCACCTTCTGGAGATTCTAGTAGGGACCTCAAACGCCTCATATGTAAAATCATACTTTGCCACCAACACCTTTTCCTGACTTCCATGTTTCCCCTGATGCTACCACTACTCTAGTCATTCAGGCTCTATTCTGTGATAGATCTTCTTTATATGCAGACATGCTGTCTTAATTAGCCCTCCACAATGTCTAATGCATCCTTCTCTTTTTTAATTTTCTTTTTTTTTTCAGATAAATTTATTTATTTAACTTTTTGCATTCATTTTCACAAAATTTTGGGCTCCAAATTTTCTCCCCATTTGTCTCCTCCCCCCACCCCAATACACCGAGCATTCTAATTTCCCCTATCACCAATCTGCCCTCTATCATCCCTCCCTTCCCTTGTCCCCATCTTCTTTTTTGTCCTGTAGGGCCAGATAATTTCTATTCCCCATTACCTGTATTTCTTATTTCCTAATAGCAAGAATAATACTCGACAGTTGTTCCTAAAGCTTTGAATTCCAACTTCTCCCCATCCCTCCCTCCCCACCATTCCCTATGGGAAGGCAGGCAATTCAATATAGGCCATATCTGTGTAGTTTTGCAAATGACTTCGATAATAGTCATGTTGTGTAAGACTAACTATATTTCCCTCCATCCTGTCCTGCCCCTCATTGCTTCTATTCTCTCTTTTGATCCTGTCTCTTGCCAAGAGTGCTAATTTCAAATTGCTCCCTCCTCCCATTGCCCTCCCTTCCATCATCCCCCCTACCCTGATTATCCCCTTCTCCCCCACTTTCCTGTATTGTAAGATAGGTTTTCATACCAAAATGAGTGTGCATTTTATTCCTTCCTTTAGTCAAATGTGATGAAAGTAAACTTCATGTTTTTCTCTCAGCTCCCCTCTTTTCCCCTCCACTAAAAAGTCTCCTGCCTGCCTCTTCTATGAGAGATAATTTGCCCCATTCCATTTCTCCCTCTCTCCTCCCAATACATTTCTCTCTCACTGCTTAACTTCATTTTTTTTAAGATACGATCCCATCCTATTCAATTCACTTTGTGCTCTCTGTGTGTGCATGCATGTGTGTATGTGTGTATGCATGTGCGTGCATGTGCGTGTGTGTGTGTGTGTAATCCCACCAACTACCCAGATACTGAAAAGTTTCAAGAGTTACAAATATGTAACTCTTGTTACATATAGGAATGTAAACAGTTCACCTTTGGTAAGTCCCTTGTTACTTCTCTTTACTGTTTACCTTTTCATGCTTCTTTTTATTCTTGTGTTTGAAAGTCAAATTTTCTTTTCAGCTCTGGTCTTTTCATCAAGAATGCTTGAAAGTCCTCAGTTTCATTGAAAGATCATGTTTTCCCCTGAAGTATTATACTCAGTTTTGCTGGGTAGGTGATTCTTGGTTTGAGTCCTAGTTCCTTTGACTTCTGGAATATCCTATTCCACACCCTTCGATCCCTTAATGTAGAAGCTGCTAGATCTTCTGTTATCCTGATTGTATTTCCACAATACTGGAATTGTTTCTTTCTAGCTGCTTGCAAGATTTTTTCCTTGAGCTGGGAGTTCTGGAATTTGGCCACAATGTTCCTAGGAGTTTCTCTTTTTGGATCTCTTTCAGGTGGTGATGGATGGATTCCCTGAATATTTATTTTGCCCTCTGGTTCTAGAATATCAGGGCAGTTTTCCTTGATAATTTCATGAAAGATGATGTCTTGGCTCTTTTTTTGATCATAGCTTTCAGGTAGTCCTATAATTATTAAATTTTCTCTCCTGGATCTATTTTCCAGGTCAGCTGTTTTTCCAATGAGATATTTCACATTCTCTTCCATGTTTTCATTCTTTTGGTTTTGTTTTGTGGTTTCTTGGTTTCTCAGAAAGTCATTAGCCTCCATCTGTTCCATTCTAATTTTGAGAGAACTATTTTCTTCAGTGAGCTTTTGAACCTCCTTTTCCATTTGGCTAATTCTGCTTTTTAAAGCATTCTTCTCCTCTTTGGCTTTTTGAACCTCTTTTGCCAATTGAGTGAGCCTATTTTTCAAGGTGTTATTTTCTTCAGCATTTTTTTGGGTCTCTTTTAGCAAGGTGTTGATCTACTTTTCATGCTTTTCTTGTATCTCTCTCATTTCTCTTCCCATTTTTTCCTCAACCTCTCTCACTTGATTTTCAAAATCCTTTTTGAGCTCTTCCATGGCCTGAGCCCATTAAATATTTATTTTGGATGTTTGGGATACAGAAGCCTTGACTTCTATATCTTTCCCTGATGGTAAGCATTGTTCTTCTTCTTCAGAAAGGATGGGAGGAGATACCTGTTCACCAAGAAAGTAACTTTCTATGGTCTTATTTTTTTTCCCTTTTTCTGGGCATTTTCTCAGCCAGTTACTTGACTTCTGAAATTCCTCTCACCCCCTTGCCTTGCCTCCAGATCTGCCCAGCTAGTGCTTGGAGTCTGAGATTCAAATGCTGCTTCCCAGCCTCAGGGCTTTCAGTGGGGGTGGGGCTGTTATTCAATGTGAGATTAAGTTCAGCTGCTCAGGTGGGGGCAGGGCTGCCACATGAGGCTCAGTTCCCTCAGGGTTTATGTGGAGATCTTCAACAGTGGATCCGAGCTCCTCTCTGCTTTGGGAGCTCCTGTCTGCTGCTGCCTCCTCTGCTGCCTCCCGAGGGGGCCTGAGTTATGGAGATACCCTGCTCCCCTCTTGACCAGCCAAAAAGGTTCCCTCACTGACCTTTGGCGTCTGTGGGTGGAGGGACCTGTGTGGCTGCTGGAGATTCCATCCCTGAAGACTGCTTGGATCTGCTTCTCTCGGTGCCTCATGGCCAAGGCAGGGCTGGGCTCTGCTCCAGTCCGGTGTGTGACGGACCTTTGGTGTGGGTTTTTCAGGGCTCTCTGGAACAGAAATCTCTACCACTCCATTGTTGTGTGGCTTCTGCTGCTCCAGAATTTGTTGGGAGTTCTTCTTTACAGGCATTTTATGGGCTGTGGGTTAGGAGCTATCATATGTGAATCTTTCTACTCTGTCATCTTGGCTCCTCCCCCTCTTTTTAAATTTTCATAGTGCTATCCTATTTTAGGCTTTTATTTCCACTTTCCAACTCTATAGTTATATCCTTCAAACTGATATCCCTGCTTCCAGTTATCCCCCTTCCCTGATTTATCTTGTTCATTGCAATTTATGTTCATAATGCTCAACTCAGAATCCTTTAGTGCTTTGCCAACTGAACCATTTTCTAGTTCCAAAACCGTCTTTTCAGCTTCATCTTATGTTGACCTCCAGTGCCCAGCCACTCAAAACTACTGGCCTATCACTGAGCTTACTTTGAATTTTTGCTCCTTTTCTTATATGAATCACCTGATTGGACTTCTGCCCTACCATGTCCATATTCACCTACAGCTAGGTCCTTGTTGTGAATAGTGAATCCTGCAAAGTGGTAGCTTTATTTTATTTTGAACTGCATGTTTCTGTTGGGTTGGAACCAATGATGATATATTACATAATTGTAACTTTGAGCAGTGCAAATTCAAATATCAGTGACTTCATGGATTCATTATTTGAAGTAATAGGGACCAAGTGTTATTGAATTGCTTTACATGTTTCAAAGCTGAGCTTTTTCATGTTGCCTTTTCTGATCACCTTGTTTGAAAGTGTTGCCTACCTCTTTTGCATCCTTATAGTACTTAATGTCTATAATTTCTATGGTACTTGCCCACTTGAATTTCATTCCCAGTTCCATGCTATCTAGGCACATGTTTTACCCATTAGTGTTTGAGAAGCAACATGGTGTAGTGGATGGAAAACTAGCCTCAGAGTAAAGAAGAACTAGGCCCAGGTCTTGCCTCTGACATGTGTTGGTGGCATGATTCTGGGTAAGTCACTTGTCAGTGCTTCAGGTGAATCTCCAAGACCATAAGTTAAAGGCAAGTGCCATTATTCATGGACAGGGGTGTTCTCTCATTGGGAATTCCCTATGAACTTTATGATGACATCCTAGGTCAATTTTACACATATACAAATGTAGATTATATATGTAAATTAAACTTTTGTAGGTATTTGTGTACACATTATTGCCACTTCTGCCCCTTTTCTGTTGTAAGCTTCTTGAAGTCAGGAATCACACACACATCTTTGTATTCTTATCCATTTACTATTAGATGTCTTGTATATAATAGATGTTCTAGAGATAGTTGTGGAATGAATGTATGGGAGAATCCTAAAATTAGGCAAATGGGGCAAAGGAACAAATAACAATCAGTTTATTGGGTCAGCAGTCCCAGGATATTCCCTAATTCTGTATATAGATTCAAGGAATCTCAGGAGTTTAAAGGAATCTTGGAAGTCATCAGGGGTAGGGAACTTGTGGCCACAAGGCCACATGTGGTCCTCTAGGTCCTCAAGTGTGGCCCTTTGACAGAATCCAGTCTTCACAGAACAAATCCTTTGGGATTTGTTGCCTCAAGGCATCAGGTTCCATACCCCTGAATTCTGGTCTAACCCTTGGCTGCACAAATGCTTCCTCTTAACATGATTTCTGAACAAGGGGTTATCTAACCTCTGAATATTTCCATTGCTAAGCTATTTCTTTACAAAGCAGAAACTACTACTGTAAAGGTTTCTGGTGGCCTTCTGATTGCCCAATTTGCCTTTTCTTTGCCAGGAAAGGAAAATTTTTGAACCAACAAGGTATATTATTTTAATTTCACAATGTGGGCTTTGAGAGCTAATAAAAGGTCTCAAGGAATGAGTGATCTTTCTAACTGTATGTACCATATCCCAGCTAACATAAAAACAAGTTTACTGAATCTGGAAACACATAAAAAAAAATCTACAGCTCTCTATGTTCCACTAGTTGCACTTCATCCACAAACCAGAACTTTCACGACCAAGTTATTTCTTCCTATACCTGAAACTGCTACCTAGGCTCATGCTGAGATCTCCGTTTCAGAATTATGGCAAAATAAGTAAGCTACAGAAGAGTTAAGTTTAAGGGGAGCCATGCATGTGCATTCATTTTGGTCCACAGCACATATAAGACTGATTGTAATGTACTCTAAAGCAAAGTTTTAATTGAGTATCTGCTATGGGCATTCCACTATGCTAGATGAGGATGGGGATACTAAAATATAAAACTCAGTACGATTCAGTTATAGTCCTTGCCACTAAAGTATGCCTAGTCTCATAAGGTTGGAGTAAGAGATAAAAAGAAAAGGAATGCAGTCAGAAAAGGAAAAGACGATATTCCATAAAAGTACCACTGCAAGTCACTCAAAAGGCAGGGGAGAGGTGTGGTGGGCATGAGCAGGGCTGCAACCCATTAGTCACCAAAGATTGTTCAGGAGCCTTAGGCTTAAAGAGCTTCATCAAAAAAATATGTACGTGGAAAAGGTGGACCAGTCATTAAATGACAGATGACTGATGAGTAGATTGAGTTCCATTGGTATGCTCTAGTTGTCCAGACAGCTAAATGAAGTCCTTTGTGTTGGGTGAACTAGTAATAGTAATAATGATAGTAAAGCTAGCTCTGATATAGTATAGTACCTTCAGATTTACAAAGCACTTAACATGTTTCATCTCACCATTGTGATGGCTTCCTATCGCCTTCAGGATCCAATATAAAATCCCCTGGCATTCAAAGCTCTCCACAGCCTGGTCCACTCCTGCCTTTCCATACTTATGACACTTTACCCATGTACATACCCTACAATGCAGAGTACTTCAGCTCTTCAGCTTATATCGCTTCTATTTTTTTAACATCTGTGGAAGACAAAATGAAAATTAATAATGATAGTAATACAGGAGAGATGACAGGCTTATGTAAAAATCCACAAAATATAAGGCTTAAAAGCAGATCTGTCCGCCTCTTCTCTATCTCCCCCCCTTCCAATTCATCTTCCATACTGCTGTCAGATTGGTCTTTCTTACAAATAAGGCTACGGTTCAAAGGTTTCTGTACAGTTCAAAGGTTCTGTACAGTTCAAAGGTTCTGTACAGTTCAAAGGTTTCTGGTGGCCTTCTGATTGCCCAAGACCCCAAAGAACATACAGTGTTCTCATGCGTTTGCTCCTGCTGTTCATTTTGTCCAGAACTGTGTTCCTATCAAAGTTTTACGCACCTTTAAAGCCCAATTCAAACGCTAACTTTTCCAGGAAGAATTCCTTGGTCCTCCATGTTTGTAAAGATCTTCTACAGAGCCTTGTCATGCCTCCCTTAAGTGCATATATTATGCAACATTGTATACTATCAATATCTATTGGTGTCTGTACCAGACTGTATCTTATCCAAACTTTGTATCTCTCCAGAGCCTGCACATGGTGCTCTGCACACTGTAGACACTAACGTTTCTTGTTTTATATTGTTTTGTTTATACATTAATCTGCATTTCACAGTGGAAACATTCAGTAATAAGACATCAATTATACGATCACCACTTCCAGCCTCAAACACCATCATGCCAAGTACCAGAGGAATTGCATTTTGATCAGAGCCATGAAGAGAACACGAAAGACTCCCAGATGGAGAGGTATGCTCACCAAAGAGTGCTGCTTGTCCAGGGAAGGCAAGAACAGACTCAGTGTGAGAGGCACTCATTTTGGATGGGGAGGTTTTCCAGAGACTTCTGTTTGGAGATGATACTGTGTTCATTATATCAAACCCTAGAATGTTATACAGCCTCCCAAGTGAACTTCAAGAGAGAATGACCTAACAATTCACAGAAGAAAATCAAAATTGAGTGCCTATTATCCAATCTATGGTACACATTAGGAGGGACAGTCCATTGAGCTGATCTATCTATACATCTGTAGTGAAAAGGCTCTCCAGATGGATGGTGAGTTGGGTCCAAAAGTGATCAGGAAGAAGAGAATTGGATGCATCTGGGAAACTACACAGTTGTACACACACACACACACGTGTGTGACATGTGGGCAGGCTATGTGTAGTAGATACAGTACTTGCCTTGAAGTCAGAAAGACCTGGGTTCAAGTTGTGCTACACAAAGTGGCAGTGGTGACCCTGAACCAGTCACTTAATTTCTGTGTCCTAGGCAGTTCCCCCCAAATTATAAGTTGCTGATAAGGAAATAATTTCTAAGTGCCTGCTGTAGCACTGCACTAAGTGCTTTACAAATATCTCATTTGATTTTTACAACTCTGTGAGGTAAGTGCTATTATTCCCCCCCCATTTTATAATTGAGGAAACTGAGTCAGACAGTGGCTAAGTGACTGGCTCAGGATCACACAGAGAATAAGTGTCTGAGGCTGAATTTGAACTCAGGTCTTTCTAACTCTAGGCCCAACACTCTATTGCATGATCTAGATACCTCTTAGAAGTCTACCTGAATTGGTAGAGAGAATTTCTTTATCCGGGAGTTCACTATACCAATGAAATGACAGGTTTAGTCTCTATCACTATATTTTTATTGATCTATTCTCTTTTAGTACAATAGATACTTCCCAACCTCCTGTCACCCATGCCAATATGTTGTCCTTAAAGATAATTAAGCCGAATTGCCTGATATCATGATTGTAACTGATAGTATATTATATTTTTCACTTGTTCTGTTTCTAAATTAACAAAAAAGGAAGAGTGTGTACTTTAATTATGATAGGATGTTATTAACGTTTTGCATAACATTTTAAATATTAAATACCAACCTCCTCTTGAATGCAAAATTCCATATTTTTCCATATTCTTCTGGTGTTTGTGACCTTAGACATATGGAACACTACAACCTCTGAAAAGTATAAAGGAGGCCTGTACTGGGTTTATGTTAACTGCAGCCTAATACCAGAGATGACTTGGGCATGAGAGTTAGCACAAGCAAAATCATTCCGGGCTTATTATAACAAGAGTGAGGAATGATGAAAAGATGGAAAGAGTGCTGTACTAGTTGTAAGACAAATAAGCACAGTCCACAGGAGAGCTGCTAGCACAGGTTCACTTTGATTTGGTCAGACAGGAAAGACACTAAGAAGGGGTTAATAATCTGACTTTATTCTAATTTAGTTTTCTTAGAAGAGGATTGCTGATAATGAGAGCACAAAGTCCTACAACATTCCCCAATCACCCTTCTCTCAGAGACCAGTGAGAAGAGGGGGCAGCTACCCCTACATCTCAATGGGGTCAATTGAGATGCATCACCTAAATCCGCTCAAGCCTTGATGGGGGCTGATCAAGGCATGCATAGTGCTCCAGCTTGGACACTCAAACCTAAGGTTCCCCCCAAGCCTCAGTGGGGGCCAGCTGAGGAACACACAGCATTTGTGCTTTCAACCCTAAGGGTTCTCCATTTACAGTCTATTGACCACCTGTTTTATAGACCAACAGACAAAGGCACATTGCCAGCAGCAGCCTCATAAGTTTACAACACTTCATCCCTGCATCTCACTGCATAGTTGCAGTGGATGTTTATATTATTTATCATTATATAATGCTGCACACGCAGAGTGGAGGTTTTTGTAACCATAACTGTGGGAGCTCATCTAGTACCTGGGAACAGGAGATTGTTATGGCTATGACTCCTGGGAGACTGAACTCTGAGAAAATAATAGAAATTCACTTTATGCGCACTAAAACCCACCTAACACTACAATTTACTTTACATACACTAGCAGCCACACATGATTTAAAAAAAGATGCCCAGCATATTGGGGAGAGCTTCTGTGGATGGTTTATGAGAGATCACAAACATGAGTTGCACATTATTCCATTTTGGAAGAAGTACTCACATCAGTTCACAGATTTGTTTAGGTATACAATGGGCTAATATGCTGTTATTTCTAAGGATAATTGCCTTCTACAGGAGACTGTTGGAGATTCAGAGTATTAACTCAAAGGTGATAGTCTTAAATTGTGGGAAATCCATCACCAACAGGTGGGTTAAAGAGGTATTTGGGAGCAGGTTGCTCTTTCAGCATTCTTGAAATCATGCTGGTCTGCCCATGCATGTGGCCTGGCTATGGGTACAAATCAGCTGGTGTTACGAAGCATATTGTGACTTTCACTTATACGGTACATGTCAAAATATAGCATTTCTTGTTTCCTAGGAATAGTATTTTCCAAATTCCTGATTATTTGTTGTGTTTCCTCCTTCCTAGAAGTACAGTTTCCGAAGTTTATTTTTTTGATGCTATCATAACAATAATGACAGCTTTTATTTTACAGATGCAAAGTTCTTAGCATGTTTATCTCATTTGATCCTCACAACAAGTAAACAAGGTCGGCAAGGCTATCATTGTTACCTACACTTTAAAGATGAAGAAATCAGGAGTACTGAGATCATAGGTCTAGAACTAGATGAGACCTTCTCATTTTACAGCAGAGGAAACTGAGCCCCATGACTTGAGCAAAGTCACATAGCTAGGAAGTGCCAGAGACAGGATTTAAACATGAATTTTCTGCTTTATGATAGTCCTTTATTATTTTTTATCTTCTCATTTTGTCTGAAAGCTTCTCAGAGTTCCTTGGGATAACTGGAGTCATTCTTACGCTAGTCAGAAACCTGAGATGAAAATGAACTCTGAACTAATAGAGGCCCAAGAATATATACCATTTATCTCTCTCATCGTCTTTGATGTGTGTCATTCCTCAGGAATGAGTGAATGAAAAAGCATTTAATAAGAACTCACTATGTACCAATTACTTTATTAAGTGTTGGGGATACAAATGGAAGAAAATGAGATAATCGAGGAGTTCTCACTTTAATTGAGGAAAATAAGATATAAAAGAGTTCAGCTGGAGGGAGATGGAAACATCTAGAAATCCTAAGGGTACATCATTTAGCATAGTGCCTGGCGCATAGTAGGCTCTTAAATGTTTATTGATAGATTGATATGGTAATGCTCAGGGCTGTAGAACAGATGATAAGGCCTAGAGGACTTTAGGATTTAACAGTAATCCTCTCTCCCTGGAAGGTTTATAGCTTCTGGCTCATCCAAATAGTGTAATTAATAAATAACAGCATATTAGCCCATTGTATACCTAAACAAATCTGTGAACTGATGTGAGTACTTCTTCCAAAATGGAATAATGTGCAACACATGTTTGTGATCTCTCACCTGGCCACTCTATTAAGTCAAGGTAGTCTGGGCTAGGAGAGAGATAACAGGAAGGAAAGAGGAAAGGACTAGTCCCACCTCCCCAGGCAGTTTTTTTCATTTGGGAAACTCTACTCTCCAGCCAATTCAGATATTTTCCGTCACTAACCCCCTGCCCAAGGATGCTAAGACTCTTAAAAACACACTGTATTCCTATACTTTCCCATGAGCTTAATCATGTAGTTCACCAGACTGAAAGAGGGAAGAAGGTTGATGAATAAAAAACATGTTGCAGTTTCAGGTGTAAGGGTCATAGTGACAGTCCTAATCCACCTGAAAACAATGACCTTTGTTAGGTAGGAACATTCTTTGATTGAATCAATCAAACAGAATGAGGCACAATGGGAAATTAGTATCAATACGGGGAAGGGTGGGAAAGAACTTGTTGGGAGATTGTACGAAAGCAGGAACAAATTTAAAATTGGGAAGGATCTCTAAGTAGAGAAATTGGAGACCTACAAAGCTCTCCTAGGGGTGAAGCGGGGAAATAATAACTGGGACAAAAGAGAAAGACAAAGTATGACTGAGTGTGGCAGAAAAGGAAGACATCTTGCAGAAGGAGACTTAGGCTGACTTCATCTGTTGTTTCAGTCCTTTCAGAGACAAAGGGAAGTTCCCAAAAAAGGTCTTCCCCTCCTGGTGGCTGTTATATTCTGTTATTTCTTTTCTCAAATATTTCTGGTTACCTGAATTTTGCCTTGACTACAAAGAAGCCAGGATTTAACAACAGACACATATAAATGTGGATTGAGGCAGAGTACCAGACGTCTGTCTAAATGTTAGAAATTTACCTACTGGGGTGGGGGACTCAGAGCACTTGTGATTGTACACCTAACTTTTTCTCTACTATAGAATCTGGAGAATATTGTACACAGTAACAGCAATAGTGTATAATGATTGACTATGAATGACTTAGCTATTCTCGGCAGTACAATGTTCTAAGACAATTTCAAAGGACTCAGGTCTCATTATGAAAAATGCTATCCACATCCAGAGAGAATTTTTTCAGTATTTTTCTTTCAGTTTGTTCTTTCATGACATGACTAATATGGAAATATGATTTGCATGATTGCACATGTATAACCTATATCAAATGTTTGTTGTCTTGGGGGATAAGTGAGGGGGAGAAAATTTAGAACTCAAAATTAAAAAAAAAGAATGTTGAAATTGGGAAAAAAGAAAAAAACTATACATTGAAAATAATAAACTTCCTAAAGCAGCAGAGTAGGGATCCCCTTAAATCTGAAAGATCATTCATTGTATTACCCCTTGGTTTAAAATGAGCCAATTCTTGTAACAGGATGTTACAGAGGTTGGATTTTTTTGTAAATACCTATTTTTGAAAAGTGAAAGGAGTTAAATGGAATCAAGAAAAAAATTTGAGGTCAAAATAATGAAGACAGAGGAAATCAATAACCTGTAGAAATATTTCATTGT
Source organism: Bettongia penicillata ogilbyi (assembly GCA_023548195.1). Taxonomy (NCBI): domain Eukaryota; kingdom Metazoa; phylum Chordata; class Mammalia; order Diprotodontia; family Potoroidae; genus Bettongia; species Bettongia penicillata. The sequence continues at coordinate 5,166,731 of JAJHZJ010000017.1, forward strand.
CTTAGCACCAGCTCCTTGTCTATTTTTAATAGCTGTTCCTAGAAGAGTGAGAAAAATCAAATCAGGATCAGTAATGAGTCATTTTTCATAAACTTGTTAGAATGGTCTGGGCTTGTCACATGACAAAGTTCTTATCTTGGAAGCGTATCATAGAGAGTTCAGTGATGAAAACAACTTTTTCAAAAAGTGAAGGATTCAGGAAACTTTTCTCTTACATTTGAAGGATCTTTGGTTTGCACCCTGAGTTGTTCCCAGGGTCTTTGATCTCTTCTGATTGGCTCTGTGTAGTGGTTGTCTTTGATTCAATATCTTCCTCTAAGGGCGAATGTTTATTATAGGGTTAGCCTTACAAACATTTGTAACTGCTTCACATCAGAGCAGGAAGGCAGGCTGTAAACACATTTGTAATTCATTTGGGGGTTGGTGTTTAGATCTGTGGCTTCATGAAGTTTTTAGCTTTGACTTTGCCCGTGAAGTGGCTTTTCATATCCAGTCTACTTGAAGGGAAGTACTGCTTTATAAGCTTCTTTGATCAAATAATCTTTTCATCAGCTAGGTTTTATTATCTTGGCCCTCTGTGTTTTACTTTTATTATCTACCTGTTGTTGCATTGTTCAGTCTGTGCTATATTCTTTATTGAAGGAGTCAGAATAAGACCTCTCCTCATGTTTGCCCATTTTCTTTTTGAATGCCAGATTGTAATATTGCCTCCCAAGAGATGTATAATTTTTAATAAGAGGTCTGTACCTAGTTTTATTTGTAACCAGCAGCTCAAGCCATCAAATACCCATTTTTTAAATTTTGGCAGGAAGTGGTTTGAATCCTGTTCTTCTGTGAACTTTACTGATTGCCTTGTGGCTGAAAGTGAACTGTGGCTGCTTCATTAGTTCTCAGAATCAGTGAGCATAACCATAAGTTTTTTTGGATCAGAAATAAATTCTACCCTACCCCATTCTGAATTCTCACACTGCTCATCAAATGTCAGAGTGTTATAGACCCTAAGCTTGTACAGAAAAAGAGGAACAGTAGAAAGACTTCTGGCTCTGGATTTAAGAGCCCTGGATTCAAATCCTCTTCCTTACCATCTATGTGACCTTGAAATTCTGGACTAAGTCTAAGTTAGGCTAGTCCAGTGATTCAGGCTCAAGAGTCAAAATGCAATAAGCCACTGATGGGGAATAAAATACAATAAAAAATAAACTTGCTGATAGAAGATTAAAAGAAGAAACCTAAAATTAAAAGTATATTAAAGATTCTACTTTCCTTTTACTTCTTTGTCACTAGGTCAAGAACTCATATTTTTTCTGACTTCAAATCCCACTTAGTTTGGTTTGGGGGGGGGCAGTTTAATAGTTCAGTTGGCAGAGAGGCAATTGTCCTTTCCATCTCCTTAGGGAACCAGTGAAGGAAATGCCAGAATGGGGGACATTGGGTGGGTCCTTCAAGCAGGGGAAAGGACAGGAAGTCTGGGGAGATTTGGAAGGGAAAGACAGAAGAGAAGGCATTAACCTTAACAAATATGTTGAAATGCAGGGTCTTGATCATGTCCGTTGCCCTATGCAGAGCTTGAAGGCAAAGGGCCAACCTCTCTTCCCCAGTTACCTAAAGAAGCAACAACACAGCAAGTGCACCAGAGTGGTCCCCCAAATGGAGAGCACTTCACTACTATTTTCACTGACTCCCCACTCCCTTGCCATTTTCAGCTCATTTTTGTATGTTGTCTACCCATTTAGAATGTAAACTCCTTGAGGCAGGAATTGTCTTTGTCTTATATTTGTCTCTCTAGATCTTAGCTTACTAAATGCATATTGCCTTGTCAGATTGATGCAAAACAAATGTTGCCCTTACCATAGACGAAAAATAACTTATCCTCCTGAGCCTCAGTTTCCTCAACTGCAAAATGATAGGGTTGGACTTGAACACTGTTGAAGTCCCTTATATCTCTTACCTGTGAACCTCTGTGGTAGTGGGATCGGTTTGAGTTCTTTGCTCATTATGAAGTCAATCCCCACTGCTACATTCATGTCTCACTCAAGTCTCCTCTGTCTATCCCAGAAGCCTCTCTCCAGTTTTGTCCTGTTTTGCTTTAGAGTTAAGGTGCTTGCTACCTGAGATACATAAGGCTACCTCCTCATATACTCTCTATCTCTTGGAAATGCCCCTGAAAGGCTGATGAAGTTTGACAATCATTTCCTATTCTATTACTATCTTAAAGGTTTTAAGCCTGTGAAGACTTTGAGGAGAAAGAAATTTACAACTTTATTTAAATGTTAATTTCCCAAAACAGGTACACTAATGCACTGTTGATGGAGCTGTCAACTAGTCCAACCATTCTAGAAAGCAATTTGGAACTTTGATCAAAAGGCTATTAAACTGTGCGTCCCATTTGACTCCGCAGTACTGTGAAAGGGGAAAAGGATCCACATGTACAATATATATATATATATGTATGTATATATGTATAAAACAACTATTTCTGTGGTGGCAAAAAATTGGAAACTGAGGGGATGCCCATCAGTTGAGGAATGAATAAATAAGTTATGGTATGTGAATGTGATGGACTACTATTTTGTTGTAAGAAATGATAAAGGGTGTGGTTTCATAAAAAACTGGGAAACTTTATGAACTGATGCAAAGTGAAGCGAACAGAACCAGGAGAACAGTGATAGCAACATCATAAAAATAATCAATTTTGAAAGACTTCACAACTGATCAACAAAATGACTTACTACGAGTTCGAAGCATTTGTAATGAAACATGCCATCCACCTCTAGAAAGCAAACTAATGGCCTCAAGAGTGCAGATTGAAGCACTTTTTTGTTTCTGTTTCTTTCTTTTTTTAACATAGCTAATGTGGAAATTTTTTTTGCACGACTATACATATTTACAAGAGATTTTGGTTTTTTTTTCTTGCCTTCTCACTGGGTAGAAGAGAGGGGAAGGGAGGGGAGAATTTTGAAGTAAAAAAAAGAATAAAAAAGTCACCGTATGCTAATAAATTTTAAAAAGAAAATTCATCATTCCTTTCCTTCAGTGTCTTGTTTTAGTTTAAAACTCTGATGGTATTATCTCTGCTAGTATGAAATCTTGGATTTACATCAGTGTTTCAAACTTCTGTCTAAAATCCTCAACATGACAGTACTTAAGCAGTTATTTTTAAAGAAAAAAATCCAGATCCAGTAAAATTCAGGCCTGGAATTTTAAGATGAAGTTCTCCAGATAATTGTTTCTTTGTTATGGAAGATATCAGTTATAGTCAGTATAAAGGGAGTATACTCTTTCTAGTCATGCATTATAGTTTTCAGTACCTTCTGAATGTGTGTATGCTTACCCTTAGGATAAATATTTTTGTGAGTGACTAGCTTCAAGGCGGCCTGGACTAATTGTTGATAAAAAGTTTTTTGGTTTATTTTTATTGGTCCTCTTTCCTTCTAGTATAACAATAGCCTATATCAACCTGGGAAAAACTCAAGATTAGCATTTCTTCATAGAAACATAGATTTAGAGCCAGAAAAGAACTTAGAAGCCCCTTTTCTAGCCCTCATATTTTACAGATGAGGAAACTGAGGCCCAGAGAGTTTCACTGAGTTATCCAGGGTCATTTTGTAAATAGCAGAACTGGGTCTCAAACTCATGTCCCTTGAGTCTTAATTCAGCATTCTTTTCTACTGGAATGCATTCTTCTAATTAGTGAATTTAAGGCCATTTTCCCCCACTCTATTTTGGGTTCTGGATTTTGTCTCCAGTGTGGACAGAAATCTTAAAATACCCTTTTAAGAACTCACCTGAAGGGGAGCAGATTAGCCAAACAGACAAAATATAAAGCAGAAATTTAGTTACGCAGGCCAGATGCAGCTTGGCAGTGAACTTCCCAAGGTGATTTTTCTTCAAGATTGCAGGCAGAAAGAAAGACTCCCTTGAAGATGAGCATTTGTAGTGATGAATTCAGGAATTCCAGGAGGTAAGTTCCCTCCAGAAAGCACTTTCTTTGTGTAGTAATGGAGTCTAGTTATTTCCTTCAGTGTGTACTGGAATCTCATTGTTCGTGCTTTGCTGTTGTTTATAAGAGTCTGTAGTAAGCACTAATTTCCTGTAAAAAGAAAAAAAGATATCCGTAATTGCCATTTTAATTTGAAGAATGATTGCAGAAATGAATACAGCTGTGCCTATTTCAGCAAACAGGCAGATGCCACTTGGGCTTCTCACTGTGTGTGTTCAGGCACATAGTTTGTTCTCGACTTATTTTGTTTGGGAGGAAAGTCACTTCCAGTACCACAGTCTTGCAGGCATTAGTTAATCACCTCTAACTCTGACTTTGAGGGTTAGGCCAATAATTAGAAGCCATTTGGGTTAACCACAGCACAGAACTAAGAGGACAGGACATATCAAAGGTAAGCCACTATGGGTGTCTTCCAAGGTTAGGGAAGTTCTCTTGGCAACAGTGAACACAGTGGTTCATTCATCATATAATAGAAGAACCACCAGATTTCACATTAGAGAACCTGGGTTCAAATTTGGCTCTTCTCCTTACTAGTATGTGGCTTTAGGGCATGATCTATTGCCCCTGTGGACCTCACTTTCCTCATCTATAAAATGAAAATGTTGGTCCAAACAATCTATTAAGTACCTTCCAGCTTTAACCATACAATTCTTTGCTGTTCTGGGAAAGTGATAATTGCCACATGGGCCATTGTGTTTGTGGCTGACATATTTGTTGACTGTATTTTATCCCAATCTGGGTTGGAATAGTATGCAGTGAATTTTGCTATTGAATTTGTCCATGATTACTCATACTTAGGATTAAAAATCCACCACTGAAAAGGGATATCTAGTCTAAAACCATTTTAAAGGTGGGGAAATGGTTATAGTCCCAGGACATGCATATAGAAATAGAGCTTGCCTGCTTTGTATGTAGAAATAGAACTTATCTGTGGTCTATACATGTGTGATGGAAAAAAACTTTGGATTTGGAACTTGAATCCTAGCTCCGCTAGTTACCATGAATCTACCTAGGATAAATGACCTTTATTCTTTACACTTCAGTTTGATTTTTCAAGGGGTTGGACTCCAACTTTGAATTATCTTTGTCACTTCTAAAATCTATTGTGTAACCTGATTTGTAGAAAGCATACCATGCTTCAAAATATACCCCTCACCATTTTATTACTCTGTGGGCAGGTGCATAGAGCACTCGCTGGGAATCAGGAAAACTCATCTCTTGAGTTCAGATCTGGCTTCAGAGACTTACAAGCTGTGTGACCCTGGGCAAGTCACTTAAGCCTCTTTGCCTCAGTTGCTCATTTGTAAAATGAACCGAAGAAGAAAATGTCAAATCATTCCAGTATCTTTGCTCAGAAAACCTCATATGGGGTTACGAAGATTTGAACATGACTGAAACAACTGAACAATAACCACACTATTATATTGACTGAAATACCACTATTAGAAACTCATTCCTTTGTGTTAATAAGTCTCTTGTAAACTACAGATAACTCTAAGAATCTTAGTATGTGAAACATACATGCTCAGTCAAATGATATTGTGGACTTCCAGAGGTTGAAAAGGATCTATGAAGTCTCTTAATTGTCAGAAATGATGGGTTTTTTTTTCAGACCTAATCCTTCTTGACCAGGAGTGGGGAACCTCTGGCCTCGAAGCCACATGTGGCCCTCTAGGTGTTCAAGTGTGACCCTTTGGCTGAATCTGAACTTCACAGAACAAATTGGGCTGCGCTGAAGGACCAAGAGGGCCAAATGTGACCTTGAGGCCACAGATTCCCCTTATTCTTACTGCATATTCTTTATTTGTGTTTGTGTATTCATACTTTGTCTTGATTTGTCTTCTACCTGTGACTGATCCTTTTAAATCTCCTTTGTTGGCTCATCATTGACAACATATCTGTGGATGTTCTACAAATTCTGTCCTGGGTTTGCTTCTCTTCTCCCTCTATACTCTCCTGGTAATATCAGCTTCCATGAATTTAATTATCATTTGTATAAAGATGACTCCCAGATATACATGTCCAACGCCAGCTCTCTCTTGAGCATCAGTCAGGGAACACCTATTGGATCTTCTAACCTGGATATGCCAGAGACTTCTTAAATTCAACATTGAACTCATTGTCTTTTCCCTTAAAACTTTTTCTCTTCCTAACTCTTCTACTTCTTTTGCATTGCTATCATTCCAGTGTTTCAAGTTCATAATCTCAGCATTTTCCTAGAGGCTTCCTAGATTTCTTATCTTATATATCCAATCAGTTGTCAAATCTTGTCATTTTTGCCTTCCCAACATTTCTTGCACCACCCTCCACCTTAGTTTAGGACCAAATCATCTAGATTATTTTAAGTCTCCCTCAAGACTTTAACCACAAGACTCCACTCTATACATTACTACCCAAATAATAGTTTTTCATAAGTACAGATCTTCCTATGTGACTCTCATCTGTGGTTCCAAGAAGCTGTAGCATGCACAGTGGCCACATCCTAGTAAAACCATCTCAGCAGACGGGCTAAATCAGGTTGAGGGTAACAGAGGGGCCACAACTCTAGTGGTGAGTTAGGGAGATGTCTACCCCAATCATGTGAAGGCTTTCCTTGGTGGAATGGATGGTTGAAAACAATTTGTTCCAACAGTCATGAAGGTGGCTGAAGCAGGTGTTGTGGAGTATTTAGAGCTTGATCAGGCATCGAAGATCCACTACATCCCAGACCATTGCCAGTTGTCTTGACTTTTGTCTTGCCACTGGACTTTGATGACTCTGGAAGAGAGTGTGACTTTATACAACTCCACCTTATCTGTCTGTCTTTGTCCTTAATTTTCGAAGAAGACCATGACATCAGAGAAATGATGACATGACTTGCAGTTGACTTTGATTTGAGTGAGGGAGGACTGTGCAAGGTTACCAGCCTCACTTTCCCCTGGATCCAGTGACCAGATATTCATCAGGATGACTGAAGATGGGAGACCTTACAATGGGAGACCTTGGCTTATTCAGGTACTCACTTAGAATGAGGTAAGGCCATTCAGTGAATAAGCCTCTCTAAGAAGTAATCGGGGAATGGCCCCTTTAATGAGCAAAAGAAAAAAATAAGTAAACCAAGCTGAGAGGGAAAGAGCAGCAGTTAGTATGAATAACCACTCTGAAGCCAGGAGTGTCCAGAAAACAGCTATAAAGTGGAGTTTGGTCAGGGACCTATTGGTGCGCAATTTTTGGACTTCAGAGTGCACTGAGTTTAAGGTTTTGGGAAAGACAAGAAAGAAAGAGAGAAGAAAAGAGAAAAAGAGGAAGAAAGAGAAAGAAAGAGAGAAAGAAAGAAACAGAAAGAAATCTAGCCAGTAAACCCCTAACTGGGTATCCTCTGGCCATTCAAATTTACCTTCATTTGGAAAGGAGAAGGAAGGGGAGAGGGACAGAAGGGAGAGGACTAGCTGAGTTACCCAGCTAGCTGGGTCCCCATTCAGGCAGCTCATTCTACTCACAGATCTGTGTTTGTCCTTTGTTTTCGAAGAAGACCATGACATCAGAGAAATGATGATATGACTTGCACTTGACTATGTTTTGAGTGAGGGAGAGCTGTGCAAGGTCACCAGCCTCACTTCCCCTCCAGAGCCATGTACAAGTCGAATTCAAACCTAGATATCACCTGTAATGTCATTGTTCCTCTTCAAAAATGAGAAATGAAAAACAAAAACAACTCAACTCCAGTGGCTTCCTATTGCCTCTAGAATGAAACTTAAAATTCTATCTTTAGCTGTTAAAGCCCTACGCAACCTGGCCCCAATCTACTTTTCCACGTGTCATTGGACATTAATATCCCTCCTTTGCCCTGCTATCTAGCCAATCTGGCATTCTCTCTGTTCTCTCATGACACTCCACTTTCCAGCTCTCTGTTCTTGCACTAGCCAAGCCCTGTTCCTGGAATATATTTCCTGCTTACCACCACCTCATAAAGTTCCACTGTTCCTTAAGATGCAGCTCAAACACTTTTCGGCACAAAGCATTGTGTTGATCCAACTGCTAGTGCCTTCACTACTGTAATCTTAGAATTCACTGCTTTGTCTGTTAACTTTTTATTTGTGCTATATCACTTTTTATATGTACTTGTCTCTCCCATTGTAATATAGACTAATTGCAGAATAGGGATCATTTAATTCCCTCACCTTGTTTCCCCATTGGTTAGCATAATGCCAGCAATTTATTGACTGACTGCTTGATCGTTTTTTATTAATTGACTTTATAGGTTATCTGATCCATTTATCTCATTGAAACCAGAAAGAAGAAGTAACTTGGCTAGCATCAAATAACCATTTCAATAATATTATATTTAGAATTACAGATTCATAAGGTTAACTAGTATTGGATATTTGATAAATCTCTTACGTGATAACCTTGTAGGCATGGGAGGAAGAGTGAGGAGGGAACATACATTAAGTACCTGTTGTATGCCAGGCACTGTACTAAATGCTTTACAAATGTTATCTTATTTGATTCTCATAACAACCCTATGAGGTAAATGCTATTATCATCTTCCACTTGAGGAAACTTGAGGCAGATATCATTTAAGTGATCTACCCAGGGTCAATCAGCTGATAAGTTTCTGAGACTGGATTTGAACTTGGGCTTCCTAACTCTAGGTGTAGCCTTCTATCTGACTGCTTCTACTTGGTGGAGGACAGTTGCTGGGTATCAGGTTAGCCACATTCCTAACTGACCAGACCCAAGTAGTGCTGGTTAATAAATCACTATAAAATTGTGTGTGCATGTGTGTGGGGCAGTGAGACATGGGGTGGGAATGGGAATCTCTAGTGGTATGCCACTAGACTTTGTGCTTAGCACTGCTCTGGTCAACGTCTTTGGCAATGACTTGAAAGAAACAATGATGAATTAATGAAAGACTATCTGTTTCTCTATCATCTATATATCTGTCTATCTAATCTATCTATCATCTATCTATCTATCTATCTATCTATCTATCTATCTATCTATCTATCTATCTCTACCTATATCTCTAGACTGTTTCTCCTTATCTCACCTATGCTGAAAGTGTAGGGACCACTTAAGGATCCAGTATCACTTTGCTCATCATGGAAACTTTGATTTCCTCTGTTTTCTGATAGGGACCATTTTGCTCCTCCTCAGACAACCTGGTGCCCCTCCTTTCCCCCTCCCCTCAGAGGCTCAATTGGGAAGGTACAGCTGCAAAATTTGCTTGCCAAATTTGCAAATACCTAAAGTGAGGGAGAGAGGTAAGGGTTTACCTGATGTAATGGGTAAGAGATTTAGCTAACAAAAGAATCTGGAAACCTGAAACAATGGTTTGACTCAAACAAAATGAAATTTATTAGGGACAACTATTAAGTTGTGCACTTAGGGTAAAAAGTTCAGCCACATAAATAAGAAGCAGGAGACTTGACCAAGCCTTCTGTGAAAAAAAGATGTACACATTATAACCATACATCAATCCTGCAACAGTTCAGGTACGCCTCCAATGATGAAGCTCATGAGCCTGTATGCCTCAGTAGATGATTTCATGAGTTTCTGAAGGTAAAAATATTATTTCCCTAGCAAACAATTCTCTAGCCTTGAGCCTATCTAAATTGAACTTCAGTTCCTGTTCTTGAAGCCTTTCCATTTAAGCACTTGCCAAAATATGTACTATACGGGTATAGCCCTTAGGGACCTAGGGTTGCTTCTATGATATACCAAACATGAGAAGCCCTGGAGGGAGACTTGAGTGGGTGAAGAAGTGAAAGTGATTTTCAGTTATGTAGTGCTTAATGTTTGTGCAGTATTTCCATGTAGGATTTCTCTTATCCTTACTACAGCCTTGAAGTTAGATTGTGCCAATGAGTTGGAAACAATAATAGAGATTTACTAATAATCACTTAGAGAATTGCCTAAAGCACTGAGAGGTTAAGTGATTTTGCTCAGGGTCACAAAGTCAGCCTTGTGTCAGAACTCAGATCCTCCTAACTCCATGACCTACATTCTAACATCTGCCTACTACAGCAATAATATTAGCAAATATTTATATAGCACTTTTAAGTTTGGCAGAGCACTTAACATATATTATTTTCACTTTTTCCTGCTCTCATCTCTGTCTGTTGCCATCTGTCTTCTAACCCTATCATTCAACTTAAACCACTGTCTTCAAATTTACCAGTGATCTCTTAATTGCCCAATGTGATGACCTCCATTGTTAAAAAAAAAATCCTCATCTTCATTCTTCTTGACTCTGCATACCACTTGACACAATGAGTCAGTCTCTCATCTCTCAGATTTTTGTGAAATTTCTCTTTCTGGGTTCTCCTCTTGCCTGACTACTCCTTAGTCTCCTTCCCAGTGTCTCTCCTAAACTTTAGTCACACATTTCCCACTACTTATTGGACATTTTCAGCTGGATCTCAAATTCAACATGTTCCAAACCCTCTAAAACCCACTCTTCTTCTGACCATCCCAATTTTTGTTGAGGACAGTAACCTCCTTCCACTTCACCCAGGTTTACATATTTAAAATTATTCTTGATTTTTCACTCTCTATCACACCATGTATCTAGTCCTGTTGTCCAGTCAATAGTTTTACATCCACAGCATTTCTTCTATTTCTTCCTTTCTGGTGATCCACATGAGGTTCAGAACCTCAACACCTCTCACCTATGTGATTGCAGTAACCTTCAAATCACTCTCATTTTCTATCCTTCATTTTCCAACCTTACGCTTAGCTGCCAAAATAATTTTCCTAAAGTGAAGCCATGTCACTTCTTTACTTAGTAAACTCAAATAGCTCCCCATTACCTTTTATGAAGCCTTTTGTCTGACTTTTAAAGCAATTTTCCTGAAAAAAGCAAACATCAGGGTTTGTTTTTGTTTTTTTTTGAGCAGACTATAGTATCAATATGTATCAGCAGCATGTCATGGCAACTGAAAAAAAGCTTACTTGGTCATTGACTCCATTAATAGAAACATAGTGTCCAGAATAAGGGAGATGATAAACCTAGTGTACTCTTTCTTGTTCAAATCACATTGAGAATGTAGTGGTCAGGGGCCGGGTGTCACATTTAAGGATAGCATCAAATTGAAAGCCATCCGAAGGTGGATGACCAAAAGGGGACTGAAGACCCTGTAATTTGATGATTGATTGAAGGAAATGAGGATGTTTAGCCTAGAAAAGGAGAGGTGTTGGGAGGAGGGGGCATGATATCAGCCTTAAAATAATTGAAGAACTGTCTTGTGAAATACAAATTCTATTTACTCTGACCTCAAAGGGCAGAAGTTGCAGAAATGAGTGAAAGCTGAAAAGAAAGTGTTTCCACTTGGTTTAATGAAAAATTTCTTAACAAATAACCCCAAACAGAACAGACTAGGAGTCTTCACATGAAGGCTGGATGATCACTTGTTGGAGATATTAGAGGGAGATAGCTTTTTTAAGTACAGATTAGAATAGATGGCCTCTAACTGGGTACAGCATCATTGTTTCTGTAACTCACTTGGGAAATCTTCCATGTCTCCAAGTTTCAGGGTGTCTTTATCAGTAGGGATCATTATTTAGAAGGTTGTGAATCTCTGATGCCTTCAGCGGACCATTAGTAGACAATTTCCTGACAGTATCAGGTCAGCCGTAAAAGAAATTAGAGACATGGTCTCAGTCCGCAACAATCCATGCTTGTGTTTTACCCCTCCTCAATAATGACGTCAGGTCAATAAAGGATGATGGGGAGAAGAGAGATTCTGTCCAAATTAACTTTTTATGGTTCCTTATCATCAATCAAGTTTCAGTTTGTCCTAATGGAAATAGCCAAGGAAAATTTTCAAAGAAACCAAGAGTCTTTCCAGAAAGAAGACAATGAACAAACCAACTGTTGTCTGTGTCCTTTTTCTCTAGGATTAGACAACCCAACTCGGTTTTCAAACATGTGAATTTGATACTGGGATGAACCTGCCCTTCCATATATGGGAGACAATGCCTTGTAAACTGTATTAGAATGGTAGGAGACACCTATTGTTCTTGATACTTTTTAATTTGCAAAGGCCCAGTAAATGATTAAAACCTCCAACGCATACTAGGTCCTGCGAGACAGCTAAGTATCACATTTGATTATGAGCTAAGGAAACTGAGAAGCTGAGAGATTCAATAGGCTGTTTGAGGTCACTCATTAGTGAGCCAAAACAGCCATTGGAGGCCACATTTGGAAAGTCTTTTAGCACTGTTTTGGACAGTAGAGAGAGAGACAATGAGAAAAAAAATAACATGACTTTTTTTGCTTCCAAGGAGCTTCTGATCACAGTGAGGAGCTTTGAAGAAAACATGGGCATGTGAGAGGATTCTGGATGGGACAGTGAGGCACAGCTCTTCTTTTGGAAGCTTGAGTACTGCTCCTCTTAAACTCTCCCACTTTTGACAGGTGCAGATGTGTTCCAGAGCCCCTCTCACAATTTCCTTTCTCCCCTCTCTTTCCTTTTACCTTTCTTTTTCTCTCTTCTTTCCTCAGTTTCCCTTCCCTAAAGTTCAAAATGGTGGAGAAGAGTTTGAGAGAGAAGAGTGGGAAGGGAAAATAGTAATATGTTATGATTGGGATGGGAGCAGAGAGTAGAGGGGAATATATGAGTATTTGGGGAGACAGTTGAGAGAGGGGAGAGACAGGCAGACATATACACATGCACGTGAAGCTCTGAGAGTGTGGTAGAGAAGAAAGCAGTGGCCTCAGAGATAGGCAACCTGATGTTGGACTATGTGACTGTAATAATCAGGCAATCTTCCTAAGGCTCAGGTTTTGTATAAGGTGGGGACAATAATAATACTTTTTATACCTCCAAGAATTGTTATAAAGGGCAAATGAGGTAATATATAAGGTGATATTTTGCAAAGGGCCTTACAGCCCTATATAAATGTAATGTATTCCTATATTATCCACCAATATATACAAGTACAAAAATAATCACAGGGAAAAGTTATAGCCCTTAGGATAAAGAAGTGCTCCCTCTAACACTTTGATTTCAGAGTCTCAGACGATCCAAACCTTTATAATATCCCAGAAACCTTTTCATCTTAGAAACACACTGCATCAAATGTCACACATTGGAACTACCATTGACCTCTCCCATTGGAATCATACATTAACCTCTTCCTCTGATTCACTGGTTCTTCTAGAACCTCCATTTTAAGGAGGGTTTCCAGTTCAGTTATCTTTTCATTCCTGTCTAGGCTGCACTGCTGATTTTCCTGGACTTTCTTAAAATAATTCCTGTGCTTTGTACTTTCATATAGAATATAAACTCCTTGAAGGCAGGGACTGACTTTCTGCCCTTATTTATATTTACAACATTTAGCACAGTGCCTGGTATGTAGTAATGATTAAGAAGTGTTTGTTGTTCTCAACTCAAATGACATTAGGTTTCCCTCCATGGCCAAAACTAGGTCCTTGCTATTTTGAATTCCTCTGCCTCTCACTAACTTCTTACCTTTGCCTGAAGCATGTGCAGATAACTTCTACTCTAGGGGGGAAAAGGCTTTCCAATTGAGAAAATGTACCTCCCTTTCTTCACTGCAGAGATGGGGGACTGTGGGTGTGAAATATTGCACATACTGTCAGACTGGTCAGTGTATTGGTTTTGTTGAACTGATTTTTAAAATCTTTATTATAAGGAAAAACTCCTCAGATAGGGGAGAAGGGAGGGATACAGTCAGAAAAAAAATCTGATATAAAAGAGCAAGACATAAATATTTGTTTAAAGGAGAAAAATTAAAAAATGGAAAAAAAGGAAAATAAAAAGATCTCCCAATATTACTATGCTTACTGCCTGAACTTTCTCCTTTTCATCAGCAAAGCAAACTTGAAAGTGCATCCTTCATATGCTGCCTCCATTAATCTCTCTCCCTTTGTCCTGTTACTGTTTAACAGTCCCCGTGGTATCTAGGTTTTGTCCTCACCACTCAAATAGAACTGCTTCATTGTGTAGTGTGACCATTGTCAAGTGAAATAACTGCATTTGGCCTCTAGCTTCTTATCTACAAAATTAGAATAATAATCAACAAGCATTTATCAAGTTTGTACCACTAGGCACCATGCTTGGCACTCATAAAAGTTACTGCCCTCAAAAAGCTTATCAGAGGAAACAAAATGTACATTTCAAAAATTAAATTAATTTTTTTTCCATGAACAAATTGTTTTTATCTCTCTCCCAACACCTCCCACTGAAAAAAAATATAATAATAGCATAGTACACTTATAGGCATATTCAAACTAGATACAAAGTTAAGAGGGGAATGGCTCTAGCAACTTTGAAGATCAGGAAAGGCTTCGTGTGGAAGATGGTGCTGGAGTTGAACCTTGAAGGAAAGTAGGGACTCTAAGAAGTTGGAGTTCAGAGAGAGTGCATTTCAACCTTGGGGCAAGTCAGTGCAAAAGCATGGAGACAGGAAATGGAGCCAGACATCTGAGGAATGGAGAAAAGATCATAGCATTTCCACTACCTACCTAAAAGGATATTGTATGATTTGTAACCCTTCAATTCCTTAAGGAATTTTAGTAGATTAAAATTTCAATTTGAATATGAAAATGTCCATATGAATTGATATTGTCATATGGAAGCTAGTGAGGCTCTATCAGACTAGGGAAGTGATAGATATACTCTTACTCTACTCTGTCTTGGTCAGACCACATGGAAAAAACATTGTGTTCAGTTCATGGTGCTTCATTTTAGGAAGGCCATTGATGTCTTGGAGTGTCCAGAGAAAGGCAAGTATAAAGGTGAACTTCAAGGAGATGTCACATGTAGATTGGTTGAAGGAACTGTGAATATTCTCCAGATAACCAGGAGAAGGGGGGACTGTCTTCCAAGTATTTGAAGGGTTGCCATATGTAGGAAGGATTAGATTTATTCTCCTTGACTCCAAAGAGAAGTTTTGTTGTGAGGACAAATCAATTAGAGCCATGAATTAGAGCCATTCACTAGAGGAATGGATTCCCCTTTGTTGGAAATGTCTCCAACCAAAGGCTGGGTTCAGCATGTTTTCAAGGAGATTCTTGGTATCTTACAGATTACCTCTAATGCCAACATTCTGTTTTGACCATGTGAACTAATATCATCCTAATCTGCCAAAGCAACCTAATCACCAAATCCAATGGCTTAGTTTCCATCATCCTTGTCCCTTTTGCAGCATTTTTCACTACTGACCATTCACCTGCCTGTCTGACAGATGTTTTTTCTTTCCTGGTATCTCTTCATTGTCATATCTCCCAAAGTTTAGCCCCTCACTCAGCCCTCAGTTCTTTCTCTATGAGCTTGTCCTTCTACAATCATGTTCTGCCCTTTGGAGGTCCTGTCCTCTCTTGCTCCTTCAACCAGATCTTCTTCATAGATTGCTTCCAATATTTGTCTTCAGTGTTGATTGTTTTCCCAGGATTCAGTTTAGTTTAATTCAATTCAACAAATATATATACTAAATTCCTACGTTTTTCAAGGACTTTTCCCAGTCTACTAGTAACCCTTGGTTTTAGTAGCAAGACTTGGCCCATGGATATTGGCAGTGAGGAGGATAACTCACTAGGTCTCCTCCTTCCATCCTTAACCTGGGTCAGAGCTTGGATCTAACCAGCTTTGGTGGGGTTCTGTGGAACCCAAGGAGGAAATTAAGCTGTTCCAGCAGCAGGTGCCTGCTCCCACCTCCCCTCTCACCATTTTGTCACGGATTACACCTAGCCACAGCTTTGGTCCTCAACACCAGCCTCTATACTCACCCCTACCAATAGACCTGGGCCCTGCCTTTTTTCCTTAGAAAAAGAAATTTCCTTTTCCTCCTTGTTGGTGGCCCCTTTAAATCTCCCACCTTGGGACAAAGATCCAGTGGTTCCACCCCAGTTGTGGCTCTAGTTAAATTAAATGACCTCTCAGGTTTTTTCCAGCTTTAACTCAGTGATCCTTTGATTGTAATTCAGGGCCTCATTATATCTCATCTTGAACAGGCGTTCTCCCAGCTGATCTCCCCACTTCTAATCTTTCTCCCTTTCTGCATTTTCTGCACCTCACTAGAGGTTAAGCTTCATGAGAAAAGGGGCTCTTTCTTCTCCTCCTCAACAATTAGGACTATCTGATGCACAGTAGGCAATTAATAAATGCTTGTTGACCTGACTCTGCAGGTTAGGTTCTGACTTCATCTGAGACTGCTCACTCCAAAGTTACCAATGATCTCTTGACTGCCAATTATAATGGCTTATTCTTACTCCATCTTAGCTTTACGGCAGCCTTTTACACTGAATACCCTCTTCTCCGTGATACTCTCTTCTCTCTAGTTTTTTGTGCCTCTGCTCTGTTTTGGTTCGGTTTACCTGTCTGACTGCTCCTCTGTCTCCTTTGCTAGATCTTCAGGTCATGCCCGTTGGTGAGTGTCTCCCACTGCTCTACCCAGAGTTCTTTTCTCTGCTCCCTCTATAGTATTCCACTTAGTAAGCTCATTAGCTCCCATGGATACAATTATCATCTTTATGCAGATGATTCTCGGATCTACTTATTCAGCCCCAGCCTTTCTCCCGACCTCCATCCAGTCTTGCATCTCCTGCTGCCTACTGGAAATCTAGAAGTAGAAATACCATAAACATCTTAAACTCAACATGTCCCAGATTAAACTTATTATCTTCCTCCACTCTTCCAAACTTCCTTATTTTTTTGAGGGCACCACCATCGTCTGAGACTCACAGTCTAGGTGTCATCCTCAATTCCTTAC
Organism: Bettongia penicillata ogilbyi; assembly: GCA_023548195.1. Classification (NCBI taxonomy): domain Eukaryota; kingdom Metazoa; phylum Chordata; class Mammalia; order Diprotodontia; family Potoroidae; genus Bettongia; species Bettongia penicillata. Next base: position 5,183,451 of record JAJHZJ010000017.1, read on the forward strand.
TATCTCTCCTTGGCCACATTTGATCTGTTGTCCAAATCCTAACTATTTTATCTTTTTTCTTACATCTCTCTCTTATATGCCCTTCTGTCTTCTTATACTGCCACCACTCTCGTTCAAGCTCTCCTCAACTCATTCCTGTTCTTACAGAAACCTGCTGATTGGTCTCCTCTCAGATCTCCTCCCAATCCAGTGCATCATTTACTCAGCTGTCAAATTGATCTTCCTTAAGCTCAGGTTTGGCCATGTCACACTCTCTTCCACGCTCAATAAACTTCCAGTGGCTTCCTGTTACCTCCAGGATCAACTATAAAATCCTCCTTTTGACTCTGAAAGCACTTCATAACTTACTTCAAAGGGTTTTTAAAGCTTCTTCTACCTTGACAATCTTCTTATACCTTATTCCTCTCCAAGTGTTCTTCAAGACCAGTGATAGCTGGCCTCTTTTACTATTATCACACATACCATTCAATCTCCACTTCACAACATGCATTCTCATCTCAGTCTGTTGACCTCCCTGACTTTCTCAGCTAAAATTTCTACGTTCTGCAAGAAATCTTTCCTGCTTCCCTTTAATGCTAGTGCTGTCCTTCTGTTGATTATCTCTAGTCTTTTCAAGGAACTCATTTTCTACTCTAGTGAAAATAGGTATAGTATTCTTATGTACTTTTTCTCACACTATTCTTACTGCTTGGAATGCTTTTCCCTTGACTTCCTCATATACTACATCTTCACTCATAGAAATCCGAGTCCTCATTGAATGGCCACATTGGATGGTGCTTCTGATGATGCCTTCTGTGATCACTGGCAGCTGGGTCACAATCTGTTGTCTTTGATATCTTTGAATGGCGTGGGCAGGCCTTGCTTGCTTCTGGGTTTAGTGACTAAGACAAGGCAGGCCCTACTGCCTGCAGGAATTCCTGGGGTTCAACTTAATCCAAAGCTTACATTTCAACCATGGCCCCTTCTCTTTTGCACCCTTTTCCTTGCACAGTCCAGAACCCAGAGTTGGCACCATCCCTTCCTGTGATCATTGCAGGCTCAAGCCAGATGTCAATCAAGCTGATAGCAGGCCTCCTGCCAGACCCAAGGAGCTTTGCCTTCTAGATCCTACTCTGGCCCTCTCTCTTGCTGTGGTTCATTCAGTGGTTTGAGTATGGGCTTTCTGGGTGCTAGGCTGCCTTGGCACTGTTCTACCCCTGTCTCCTGGTGTGGTTAAAGCTGCCTGGGCTCTGGTTTGACATTGTTTCCTTCTGGGGCTCCAGAGGGAATGCCTAGCCATTGCATGGTCTGGCTGTATTTCAGTTCCGTCTCCTACTGAGTCTCAGGCAGGGCTGCCTATGCTGCACTGGTTTGGTTGACCCTGTATCCTGCTGTGGTTTGAGCTGGTTTGGCCGTATTTCTTGCTGTGGTTCAGGCATGGGATGCCTGGACTGTGGTTTGGGCAGAGGCTGCCTAGACACTGGTTTAGCTTTGTCTTCTGCTCTGAGCTGCTTGACAATGTGCCTTCTATCTACTCTGGCCCACTAGACTTTGGGCTCCTTGAGATCAGATATCTTTCTGTGTATCCTTAGCACCTAGCGCAGGGCCTGACACATAACAGGTACTTAAAAGTATCTATTAACTGACTGTCTTTTCCTACAGCCTCCTTAATTTTCTGGCAGTCTTCTTGGGTAATCCTTGACCGAAATGGAGGACCTCATGGCTTTATTCTATGGCTTTCTTTATCATTGTTTCTCTGGGACGTTTTTAGATCTTTGCCAGAGTGTTTTCTGGCGGGGCAGATGGATCTCGAGTCTTCCAAGGGCCATATTAGCTAGAAGTCCTGATCACTGAAGCTGAAAGTGATAGCATTGATAATATTTTTTTGTATCTCTCTCTTGATTCTTACTTTTGCATACATGTTCTGTGCCCCCTTCTAGCCCTAAGGTCTCTGAGGAAGCAGCCCTGGGGGACTTTTAAGTTGCTTATCATCACTCCTATTGTCCTTATGAAAAATTGTCCATTTTTCATAATATCTTCTGAACCATTCAGTCATTTGCAGCATAAACCTCTTCTGAATTGTTGGGTGTTACTATGAACAAACTGTATAGCTCATAGGAAAATTATATAAAGGGCAGGGACATATCTTATTGGATTTCTTATCATAGCTCTGCTATCAACAAGCTTTGTGACCTTGGGCAAATCAGTTTAACTTTCTAGGCCAGATTTTACTCATTTTTAAAATAAGAGATTGGACTGAAGGATATGTAAATCCCCTTTCAGCTCTAACATTCTGTGATTTTTATTCATTGCTGTATTTCTACTGATGCCTAGCACACCCAGTACCTGGTACACTGGAGATGCTCAGTAGAGTTAGATCTGTATTTTATTCAAATTGGCACTATTCAAAGTTATAATTATGTAAAATATGGTCATTGGTTCCAGCCCAATGGTAAATGCAGCATGAATTCAAATGAAGACTTATTGAATGAGTAGCTCCCACCAATATTAGGAGATTACAATTCTCCAGTTTAAGTAGATCCTTGGTATTGCTCAACTTTGTCCACTGAAGAGCTGACCACAGTTTGTAAAACTGTGGAAATTGTTTTGGCAAAAAGTGTTTTTACTGACAAATAATGAGGAGGAGGAAGCTCCCCCCCCCCCCCCCCCCCCCCCGCCGCCGACCGCCACCAAGCACACACAGCAGGAACCCTGGCTCAGACCACACAGCTGTACTCTGTGCTGATTCAGGGGTAGTGCTGCAATGCATATTGGCAATCCACTGACATTTTTCTGTGGGAACCCAAGACAACCCAGCCCTGTTGTTGGGAAGCAGACATGCTGGAGGGCCCTGTCCTTAATGTGGTGTTTTGTAAGAAAGTGACTAAGTCCCATCATTATCTTGTGGTCAGTGACTCATGGCTCTTTATGAGATGTTAACTCTCGAGTTTCCAATCTCCTTTCATTTCTCCTGATAATACAGCTCTAACCTCCAGCCTCAAGTATAGGCAAACGTTAATGGCTAATAATGGTTTAATGTGAGATGTCATCCAAAGAGAAGATGTCCTACTTTTACAGCTAGCTGCTTTCATCACTGCTACCCCCTTCTTGCAACCTCTGGAATTTAAGGAATTTCCCTGCCCCCCCCCTTTTTTTTTTTATTAATGTGACCTACAAAAACCAGTTCTGTTTGCCTAGAAGCAGCTAGTCCAGGGGTGGGGAGCCTGCGGCCTCGAGGCCACATATGGCCCTCTATGTCCTCAAATGTGGCTGTTTTTCTTCTGTGAAGTTTGGATTCAGTCAAAGGGCCACACTTGAGGACCTAGAGAGCCACATGTGACCTCAAGGCTGCAGGTTCCCCACCCTTGATAGGTGATGTAGAGGAGAAAGTGTCTGAGTTGGAGGTAGGATACCCTAAGTTCAAATCTCACTTCATTTAATTTCCTTTAGCCTCAGTTTCCTCTTTTGTAAAAATGAGGATAATAACAGCACCTAATTTATAGGGTTGTGAGGATCAAATAAGTTAATATACATAAGATTCTTTGCAAACATTTGAGCAGCTGTATAAATGCTAGCTAGTAATAGTTGTAACAGCAGCAGTTGGTGGTGGTGGCAGAAAAACAGCAGTAGCAGTCATAGTATTTATTTATGCCCTACTTTTCCTCAGTGTTTTCTTTCATCATGAGTTCTCCAGTTTATCACACAAATTCTTAGTTGTAAGTGCAAGCTTATATTATACCACAATATGAAGAATATTTTAGTCATTCATTGTGTAGGTCAGGAATTCTTAATCCCAGAGTCCATGAACTTGTTTTTTTAAAAAAAAATTAGATAATTGCATTTCAGTATAATTGGCTTCCTTGGTAATCCTACGTATATTTTATGTCCACATTGAAAAACATCATTCTAAGAAGGCGTTCAGAGGCTTCGCCATTGTCCCATTCATTCACTATTCACTCTTAGAGTGAAGAAATAGGCTGGGATTCTTGGCCTTGTGAATGTTGTCTAGGGGATGCTTGATTAGGCACAGACTAGCTTAAATAACTATTGAGGACATGAAATTCTATGACTGAGTCTGAAACTTGATTGCTGAGGTCAGTTTTTCCTAGTTATGTCTGCTTTCTCTTGCTAGTTCCTTCTTGTTCTACCCCTCAGGCCTGCCAGGCTTTGTCTCTTAAGTCTCTGGTTTTTGAGGAAACAAGGTATTTCAGATTGGTTACCTGGGTGGCAACCCCATTGTTCACATCCAGCTGTTCTCCTAGGCAGCCCTTTCTTCCATTACGCTTCCAACATACCAACCTGGTTACTTTAACCTCCCTAGTTCCTAAATTCTCTTTAACTAGTTTCTCTCTGTTGTCATCCAGCCTAGGTCCTGCAGACTTCTATAGGTCTTGTTTTCAATTCTTTTCCTCTCAATTTCTTCTAGTTCTGTTTCTAATTATCTTCTTTTGTTTACTTCGCCCTGTCTCCTCTCTGTATGGCCCCAAGTTACCATTCTTCCTTCTAAAGCAATACATATCTCATCACAGATGGGATATGACTTCTTGACTTCTTTCTCAAGCTTAAGTCCAATATTTCCAAATGACTACTGGTCATCTCTGTCATGGGAGAGTTCCCCACCATAACCTCAAATTCAACCTGTATAAAATTAAACTTGTCTTCTTAAAAAAAAAAAAAAACCTAAACAAACCCAGAAACAAACCACGAACAACCAAGTCTTTCTTCTGACTTCTCTTTCTGAGAATGACACTACCATTCTTGTAGTCACTTAGGCTCAAGACTTCCAGGTCATGCTCTCTTCCCATCAACCTCAATCAGCCTTCTAGCTTTTTCCATTCTTTCTCTAGAGACTCTCTTAATTTGTAGAATTAGGATCTTAGAGTCTCAGAGCTTCAACCTAACTCAGAGCAGCCTCTTCACTTTTTAGAAAGGGAAACAGAATCGGCCAGGTGAATTGTTCGCGATCACACAAGCTTGGGTCCTGTCTCCAAATCTAGTGCTCTTTATGATACATCATATAGCCTCTCCATATAGTCTACCCTTCTACTGTAGCCAATGCCTTTTGTCAGTAAGCATTATGTTCACAAGCATTTTTAAGTGCTTACTGTGTGTATCATCTTATATCAGGATGACAATAATATCCTTTAACTTGTCTATAGCAGTATCCTTCTGGGAACCTCTGGCCTCAAGGCCACATGTGACCCCCTAGGTTCTCAAGTGTGACCCTTGGACTGAATTCAAACTTCACAGAACAAATCCCCTTAATAAAAGGATTTGTTCTGCAAAACTTGGACTCAGTCAACAGGCGGCATCTAAGGAGCTTAGAAGGTCATGTGTTCTCAAGGCCGTACGTTCCCCACCCCCGTTCTAGACTAATTAGGATCACCCATCGTAGGCTCAATCTAATCCATTTCATTTTACAACCTGTTGACAAATAAACGTTCCTAAAACATTCCCTGCTTAGAAATCTTCAGCGACTATGTTAGTACTTACTAGTTGTATAAAGTCTAAAATCCTTAGTATGTCAGCCAAAGCTTACTCTGTGTTTCCAGTATTCCTTGTAGGCAACTAGGTGTTGCAGTGGATAGAGTGCTGGGCTTCGCATTAGGAAGACCTGAGTTTGAATCCTGCCTCAAACAGTTACTAGCTCTAAGGAAGGAAGGAAGGAAGGAAAGGAAGGAAGGAGAGAGGGAGGGAGAGAAGGTGTGCTTATGAAGAATGTACTTTGTGCCATGTACTGTGCTAAGTGTTTTGCATATATTTTCTCATTTGATTTTCACAACAAATCTGGCCTCGCCGAGACTGGGCAACTGTGTGACTGTGGGTAAGTCATTTAACTAAAAAAACTTGGACACACAGCATAATAAAGGGTATACCTTTAACAAACTCTTATTTAAAGTGTACTTTCTTTTCTTAAAATAGCAATTGTTCTGGAAAATATAGTACATATGGATACCCTATCCATAAGATGACATTAGAGTGACCCCTTATAGGTTATATAACACACACATATATGTATATGTACATGTATGTATATGTGTATATATTTCTAACTGTTCTTCATATGAACTCTTGACATGTTTCGAGTCCCATGAAAGCCAGAGACTATTAAGTGCTCCAAGTCCTCCTGGCCTCAGTTATTTACAGACATTCTGAGAAAATAATCATGAATTTCTTCTACCTTTAAATTTTCCTATAGTAGTGTTTTAATTAACATTGCTTTCAGATTCATCTTTTATGATTGCTCAACAACAGTTCTTGAATTCGAAATATTTGAAAACCAAAGCATTTGATGCATATTTGGCAAAGTGTATGCATTATATTTGGCATCCTTCGTATTTGGCTTGGGTAGAAGGAAAGGAAACCTATATGCAGTCAGTTATATGTGGCCTTAGAACAAAACCACGGCCATTCAAAATCTTGACTTGGATCCCAAAACGGTTTATGAAGTTAGGTGAAATAACTTTTCACAAAGGTTAACAATAGTTTCTGAGATGAAATGTTAAAAAGCTGGTTTCCAGAAGAGAAGTAAAACTGTGTGATTTCTCCCAGAACTCAGGTCGTGAATTTAAAATTCTGTCTCTATTTTGTTTGGTTCCCATCATGACCCAGTATTGCCTTTCATGGAATGAAGCAAAAGCTGTGGTGAGTTTGGTTTTTAACTGAGATCAGAGTATTGCTTTGGGGCTGGAGGCATGTGTATAAAGCATGAATTCAATACTTAGTCTTTGTAAGGGGCCTTAACAAGGAAAAAGGCCAGACAAAAACATAGTCAGACATCTGTTTTACTGTAACTCAGTGACAATTCATTCTTGAACCTGGTGGAGGGAAAACCCAGAGCTTCACTTTGACTGAAGTTAGTTTGCAGCTCATGGGCACATTCATGGGCACTCTCATAGTCTTCTCCCATGGATGAGCTCCAGAAGTTGTTCCAGAGATAAAAGAGGAATTGTAACAGCTATGTCTGAGACCCTTCACTGTCACCAACTAGCTGTGTTACCTTGGGCTAGCTGCTTAATCTTTCTAAAATGGTTTTATTATCTGCAAAATATGGATAATCATACCTACTCCCATATCTATCATAGGTTGTCCAGGTTGACCCTCACAGTGAGTTAATAATACATGGTGCTCACATGGCACTTTGTGGTTTGCAAAGTGCTTTACATTTATTTCCTCATTTGAGCTTCATGACAAGCCTGTGAGGTAAATGCTATAGAGATGATTATCCTCATTTTACAGATAAAGAAACATGGGCTCAGAGAGGTTGTACGCATTCCCCAGAGTCACACAGCTAGCTCACATGTATCAGAGATGGGATGTGGGCCTGGTTCCTTCAGGCTCCCAAGCCTAGTGCTCTGTCCATTACATCATGCAGCCTCTAATGTATGGGGAAACCCTTTTAAAACTATTAACTGCTATAGAATTGTATAAAAAGCTGAGCTCCCAATTGTCGGTTTAACTTGCCTTGCAGAACTGCTTAGGGGATAGAGAAGTGTGAATAAATCATGAAATGGAACTTGGATCTCGTGAAACCTTCTCTCTTCAGAAGCAAAACTAAAGAAAATATTGTAGATATTTACATTGTGCTAATTGTCAGGCCAATCCCAGAGAACTTAACTTTGTAGGGATTTAAAGCGAAGATGTTTTTTTTTTAAGAGGAGACTGTGGTCAGATTCATATGTGTTTGAGTTGAAATAGCCCTTTGGGGTGATCTATGTTTACTCCCTCATTATTTAGACTACAAAATGCAGGCCCAGAGAAGTGACTTCCTTCATATCTCAGTTAAAGACCTTCTGCAAGGACCCTTTCCCAGTTCTCCTAAACATTAGTGCCTTCCCTCTGAGATTATCCCATTTTATCCTTTCTATCTCTTGTTTGTACGTAGCTGTGTGTACATTGTCTACACCATTAGACTATGTGCTCCTTGAGGCAGGAGCTGTGGGGTTGAGTTTTTTTTCTTTTGTGTTTCTAGCGCTCAGCACAGTTCCTGGCACATAGTAGGCACTTAATAAATACTACTTTACTGATTGACTGAAGTGACTCCTTCATCATCACATAAGTTGTACCAGAGCCCACCTAAACTTTTGACTTCAGATTCAGAAGCCTTTCCATTACAACATGGTGTCTCTTGATAGAGGTAGAGCTGGAAGGAAAAGGTGAGATACTGTAGCTTGTACATTCCCTTACCGCATAGTTTGTGTAATATCCAAAGCTGTTACAGTAGCTCATACTTATAAGCACTTTAAAGTTTGCAAAGAATTTTATAAACATTGTCCCATTTAAGCTTCGCAGTAGCTCTGTTAGGCAGGTAGAAAAAATAGTTATCCCTTTCTAAATATTGGTAAAATGAGGCCAGAGGAGGGGTTAAGTGACTTGCCCAGGGTTATTAGTAATTAGTAGTAGAATCAGATTATCCCAGAAACCAGATTTTTCTCTCTCCAAGTGAGTCAATTTTCTTTGGCCATCCAAAGATAAGAGTTCCCTCTGCTTTTTACAAAAATTTTCCAAAGTTAATGTGAAATATTAGGTCCTCACTGTTCTCTTAACTTGTATCACTAAGTTCCATAGAAGGTGCCTTGCCTCTGACAGTAGTTAAGTACATGGTAATTGTTATAACACTGCAATACTTAGTTCAAGGACATGAACCCAAGATATTAGATATTCTCATGACCCCTTGGGGAAAAAATAGCATAGCTCTAGTTTCAAGGTCTTGGTTTTATTTCTGGGGAGATAAGTCATTGACCTTCTGTACCATATCTTCATATCTAATTTATTTCTCATGAAAATAAGGAGTATAGTTATACACATATTTTTCTTCCAAGGGGTCCTTTTATTTAACTTGTAATTGCAGAGAAAGCCAGAGAAGACACCCTTTGATGATATACCTAGTATTAATCTGCCCAGAAATACGGATCACATCTTAGTCTGAAAATCAAGAGATCCAGGTTCTGTTCTCAAGTCTACCATTGAATCATGGTGGTATCACTCAGTCAAGATGCTTTTTAAAAATTCATTCCTTGACCTACTCAGATGATCCTAGGAGGGTTTGGCTGAGATGATCTGTAGGATTCCTTTTATAGCTGACATTCTGTGATTCTATGACTCATCATAAATTGCTGATGGAAAACAGGTAGATCTCAAGATCTCTTTCTACGTGGGGTTTTCTCTACCTTTGCACAGGCCCACTGATCCATTCCACAGTGAAACTAAATAGCTATTATAGAACGCTGGTTCTTAATCTGTCAGCTCCATGTACTTTATCACTGGAGCAAGCCATTTTCCTGCAGTGTGCGTGCATGTGTGTATATGTATTTACATGTGCACACACCCAATACACAAATACACACACACACACACACACACACACACGTCTTACTTGGGCAGCTAGGTGCAGTGGATAGAGTAGATTACTAGGCTTGGAATCAGGAAGATTCACTTTCCTGAGTCCAAATCTGACCTGAGACACTTAACTAGTTGTGCGACCCCAGGCAAGACACTTAACCCCGTTTGCCCCAGTTTCTTATATGTAAAATAAGCTGGAGAAGGAAATGGCAATCCACTCCAGTATTATTGACGAGAAAATCCCAAATGGGGTCACGAAGAGTCAGACATGACCAAAATGATTGAACAGTAACAGCTTAATTGGAAAGGCAGTGCAACCATCCTGGCAGTTTTGTGTTGTTTTTTTTTTGCCAGATCAATGCTCCTCAAACACAGCTCTGATCATGTAACTTCAGACTTGAAAGACTATCAGTGACTGCAACAGTTACAAAATTAAGGTCAAACCAAATCAAGTCCCTGTGACTTTCAGTTGATTGGAATATATAGAAAAAAAGTCCAGCTTAGTATTATAAATCATAATAATAACAGATGTATGTACAACTTACAAGATTACAGTGTGTTTCATATGCATTAGGATAAACTCTCTACCACTTGAAGTTACTCTTTTCACTATAGGACTATATAAATTTTATTGTTATTTAATAGAATGCAAATAAAGTTATAGTTCACTTGTTGGAAAAGGTAACTATCTCATTCTTTCCAAAAGCCATTCTGCTTCCATGCCTGGTTGTGTTTTTGAATGTTCCTGCCCACAGTTTAACTGAAACCTGTCTGCTTTGTTATTTATTGTTCCATATATGTCTTGCGTCAAGTCAAGCCACCTGCTCTCAATATTATGGCTTGTATCTGAATGCTGGTACAGTAGCCAGACTATCAATTTGCTCATGAGAACATGGCTTTGGCAGTGGGATCTTGGGCCACATTCCCTACATTCTTAGAGTTTGTGATTTGCAGGTTGATAACAAATGCTTAGGGGAAAAAAGTCATCAGATAAAGTGCCAAGATCCTGCTCGATGAGTCACTGAGTGCATGGATCTTGGACCTGAGTAATCTCTCTGAGTATCTGATAGGAAAAATCATAGGGCAGGCTTGGGCAATGGAATGATGAAGAAATGGGTTTAATAGTTTTTATGCACATTGGCAATGGGTTGAGCAGTTTGGAAAAGTAATTCTTTCAAAGTTGAAAATAGCAAAGGCAGACTGTTTAGAGTATTGTAAAGGGAATGTGACTGAGGGGCAATGGTACCTTCTCACTGGATCAGATATTAACCCAGTCATTAGGACCTTAATCCAGTGTAGATTCATTTCTCTATCATTTACTTAGGAAGTCATCTCTATGAAATGGTCTTTCTATACATTGCCAGCACCATAATTATTGGAATGATCCTAGCAATGTATACAATATTACATCTCCAGCCTCCAGGCATTTAAAATGGACTATTGTCTATGTCTGCATTGTTTTCCTTCTTCACTCACACCTCTTGAAATTCCTAGGTCATACAAAGTTGACCCCAGGTACAGTCTTCTACAATGAAGATTTTATAGATATCCTTAGTTATTGTCCTTGGTCCTCAAAACATGACTTTAGATCTACATTGTACATATTTTACAGTTATCTCTTCATGTTACAAATGAGGAAATTGAGGCCCTGGGAGACTTAAAAAATCACACAGGTGATGTCAGAGATGGGATTTGCATATAGGGCCTCTTACTGCAGAAGCATCCCCATTTTCCAAATAATAAAACTGGACACAGAGAGGAGAGGTAACTTTCCCAAACTTACATAGCTAGTAAAATGTAATCTTGTTACTCTAAATAATCTGTTCTTTCCACTGCACTGCTATAGGCTTTTGTATAGTAGCATTTATTCTTTAGTACACATTTGAACATTTGACTGAATTGTGTTCTCTTCTAATTGTTTGCTCTGTTTTAATTTTGACTTTCCAAGCAAGGATCATGCCTGATCCTCCCCTTGTATCCTCATGAAGGCTAGCATAGTGCTGTGTAAATAGTACAGTCACGTGTGAATTATTTGGGACAAAGTAAAATAATTAAATTTATTGAAATAAATAAATAGATCTGACAACTTTTTGTATCTTTAAAAAAACTTTTCACATGCAATCTGTCCTCCTTTTGCTATAGTCATTTACATAGTCTAGCATTAAGTCCACAGGGCATATATGTGTGTGTGTGTGTGTGTGTGTATTTTCTTTATTTCTTCATCATTGTAGAAACTTTTATCCTATCAGATATTAAACTTACCTTTGATGAAACCATTTTTTCAAAATTATCCTTGATTATAATCCATTGGTTTTCTTTTAAATTTTTTTATTATTTTAAACTTAAATACAAAATGAAAAAATGTATTTCCATGTATACAGCACAACATGAGAGGATTCAATATCAAATAATGAATTTCCATTTTACAAAAACCTATGTAACAAATCCCAATGAAAACATTGTTTTCAAAGCACTGAAGCTTTTCTGTGCTTCCTTCTAGGTTTTCTTTTGTTCTCTGCTGTGCACTTCTTATTTTTTCCCCCTCCCAAGGCTTAACTGTGAATATATATATATATATACATATATATATATATATATATATATATATATATACACACATACATAAAAATATCCATTGGTTTTTGATGGAGCTTAAATAAGGCAAATTCTCAGACCACTGGAACATGTTGATCTCCATTTTTAGATGGATTTTTTAATCTTTTTGTGATGTGTGAGATGATGCAGAGCTCCTAGATAAGTAATTCTAGTTTATGCTCACATGGAGAGATATAGAGCCCAGAGACAAAAGAACAATTTATACACAGAGAAACATCAAAACTCTGGTCAGACCCCAGTATCAGTGTTACTACCATGCTGCCAAAGTTAAAAACCTTTTCTCAAGGAATGAAGATTGTAAAGTGGTTTGCTTGGGTTAACCAGTCCATCAGAGACTTAGCAATATACAAGTATGTCCCAGGTATTAGCCTGGGCATTGGGGAAATTGGACAAAATTGGACAAAAGCCTTACCTCCAGTGACTTTATAGTCTAACAGTCAGTGTAGAGATGTGGAAATAAAGATGGAGTATTGTACTGAAGAATGTTGAGAAGGTTATTGATATTGCACCATAGTGTTTCATGGAAAATAATGATGTATAATAAGAATAGAAAAACAGGGAAGGGGCCAAGTTGTAAAGAGCTTTTAATATCAGACATAGGCATTTACATTTGCTCATAGAGGTAATAAGGAGACACTAAAGTTAATTGAGTTTAGGATGACTATGTGGTGTTTAGGAGATGTCTGTTGTGTTAAATCAAAAGACGTTATCAAAATTATTTTTAAAATAAGAGTTTTGAGGGAATATAATGTAGAATACTCTTGGACATTGATTAACTATGATTTAACTTCTAAATGTTTTTGGAAACTTCAGAAGTATTGCAGAAGAAATTTGCATTTTTGAATCTATGAAAATTATAAATGTTGACCATCAAAATACTTGCATGATTCTGATGTTTTTTCTTTTTGGTTACATGCCTCACATTGGAAAAAGAAATCCAGTCTCCAAATATTCTTGCCTTATTTCATTTATATAACTTAGAACTTCAAGTGAAGCCTTGAAAAAAATGATGTCAAAATTAAGGTATTGGTAACTCCATGCCTAACTTAATCCATGGTTGCATTTTGGGAGAGAGCCTCATGAGTTCCCAATGATTTGGGGTTGCTGCTCTAGCCACATTTTACGGTAGCAAAGGTGTCTCCATAGGTTTCAATTTTGACTTGAGATGTGTTCTCAAAATGGATAATTCAGAAAATGACAGATCCTTTGGCTGACCTTCCTTATTACTTTCTAAAATTTCAAGAACCTTCTGAAGATTTCCAAGCTGTCAGAATCTCAGGTTGCTCTTGAATGATGATCTCCTTTTACAATTTAAATTCCCAACAAAAATCATTCTTACTATTGTAATGACTCAAAAGGACAAGTTGTCAAATAATTTTTTTGTTCCCCCTTCATTCCTTTAAGTTTTTCCTTTGCCTTCTCTACCTCTTTGTCCCCTTCTACTTCAAAGACTTCATTTTGTATTGACTCAAAATGAATATGAAGATTTTGCATTCATACACTATCAACCTTTTTTATAATTACAAGAGCAATGTACTTTTGCTATTAGAGCTATCTTTTAGGACCAGAATATGTAAGGACAGTACTAGGAAAAGGATGCGTATCAGTTCTTTAAGATAATTTTTGTTGTTGGTCAGTTGTTTCTGAATTTTCATGACCCCATTTGGGGTTTTCTAGACAGAGACACTGAAGTGGTTTACTGTTTCTTTCGTTAGTTCCTTTTATAGATGAGGAGCAGAGACAAAGAGGGTTAAGTGACTTTCCTAGGGTCATACGGCTATGAAGTGTCTGAGGTCAGATTTGAACTCAGGAAGATGAGTCTTCTTGGCTTCAGGTCCAGCGCTCTATCCACTGTGCCACCTAGCTGCCATTCTAAGCACAGTGCTTTGTTCACTGCATCCAGGGCCATCTCCAGTTACCCTTATCTATATCTTGCCACTGGACCCAGGTGGCTAAACAAGAGAGAGGCTGTTGTCCTTGCACAGCCTTACCTCACTTAAATCCCATTCACTTGAGAGTCATGACATCACCTACTTGATGACACTGGTCCTCTTCGAGAATAAAGGACAAACAATGACAAAGATGATGGTGCAAAGATATGTTACAGTATTCATCTCAATTTAAAAATCTCTATCATTCAAGAACAGTTTTGCTTTTCAGCATAATAATATATTTGTCAAATCATTCCCTCAATGAGGAAAAGAGTTTTAGGTCCCCTGGAAGTAAAAAATTCCCAAAATCTTTTTTTGATGTTTTGCAGTCTGATTAAAATATTCAGTAATTTTAGGCTCACCTGGACTTTTTCTGACAATGGTTTGATATAGTCTTGAATGAAAAAGTGAGTTCATTAGTAAAAATTATATTTTTCCAGCTTTAAGTATTCTTAGTATTGGTATTGTCTTGTCTATAACAAACATATTTTTTGCTGGTCTTCTCACTGTTCTTCAAACTTTTTAGAGCAAGCATTTGTCAGTTGTTGATTTTAATTTATAACCATACTCTCCTTTATACTTCCATGTGCCAGATCATAGTTCATTGCTGGCTTGAAGAATCTTTGAAATGCTTGATTTTCTCATATCATAGCTGCCGAAATTTCTCTAACAGTTATTGGTATCTTCTGTAAGAAGAGATACATCTTTTGAAAGTTTTCTTGGCCTATCGTACATTCTTTTAAAACACAGAATTAAAAATAAACAAAAGAAAGCAGTGAAATACCTGGGTATAGTATGAAATCCAGCACTGAGCTAACAGAGCTTTAATTAAAAGTGAGGAAACCAGTTCAATCTAATTTCATCTGGTCAGGGTCAAATATTCTGAGTCAGCCTGATGTTAGAAGAAGCATACACAGGATAATTGTTGTCACCAGCTGAAACCATATAAACATTGTTAGTTATCCCAAGTAATTCTTGTGCCTCTTCAGATGCTCATTTATTATTATTTTAATTATTATTTTAAATTTATTGTCTGTTTGGTGAAGACAGAGCATGCCTGAATGGTAACATGTTGGCACAGATTTGACATTTCTAAATTCTTGAACCTTGTGTGGTCAAGAGGGAGGGGCATGTGACTTCTGGTGGGGAGATTCATCATGTAGGTTCTCTGCACATGAATTGATAATCTTTTCCAGTTCCAGTCAGCTGACAAACTCTCTTTTCTGAAGGCTAGGCTAAGTGGTTGTGACAATTTTAGGAGGCCATGACCAGAAACCAATTTCCTTGCCCTTCTCTGTTTAGATATCCACAGTGTCACTATAGTAACATCTCAGTTCTTCTTTCATGTCTGAAAACTTCAAATTCTTCAAACGGCTGTGGATGCAAACCTTCAAAGCATGACAGCAATGAAAATAACCAAGAAGATTCAAGGATCTAAATTCCTGGTGCCTAACATAGTGCTATGACCTTGGACAACTCACTTCTGCTTTGAGGGGCATAGTTTCTCTCATCTCTACCAGATAAGAATGGATTAGATCAGTGGTGCCTGATTTAAATAGAAATGGGAGCCACTAATATGTACATAAAGATCCCTGTGGGCAGAAGGTTGACTTAGTTTTAAAATGTAATGTTATCTATGTTTCATTATATTTATATTTATTTTTCCCAATATTTCCAAGTTACATCTTAATCTGATTTAAGACTCAGCTGACTTTGTACTTGACACCTCTGGGCTAGATGATCCCTGAGGTCAGTTCTAGCCCTATGTTCTGTGATTAGAGACATGATATGTTTGGTGAGTTCACTTGACAGAGGGACCTTGGGAGGGTTGGTGGCTATTGAAACCAAAACTTGTAAACCACAAAGTTAAAACAAGAAAAAGATAGAGAAAATAAGATAGAAAAAAAGAAAAGTAGACAAATGGTAGAAAAGAGAACAGTGATAGAGATTAATAATGGCCATTGAACTGGTGAGAGGCTACCTACTGATGGGACAAGAATTAATAACATGGAACAGAATTGTCATGCTGGTGAAGAGAAAAGAAGCTATACCTAGATACAGTTTAATACCTAGAGTATTTCATTTAAGTACAGAAAGCTCAATATGTCTCAGTAATCCATGAAGATATCTTTAAGTATTACATAGCATTACCGTGAGATATCATTATGTTCCTTGTTTTCTGTTTACAAAGAAAGGGAAGAGTATAGTCAATTTTAGAAAATTTTGGCGATCCATTGGTGATGTGGTTCAAAAGAGAATACCCTGAATTGAGTTATAGGACAGGTTCTGACTCTGATTTTTCATTAATTAACTGTGTGATCTTCGGCAAGTCGCTTCTAGTATCTGAGTTTGAATTTCCTCATCTGTAAAATGAAGGCAGTTATACTAGATTATATATAAAGTACTTCTAAGTTCTAGAATTCAATAGTAGCAACAAATTTGAAACATTGTGCTGAGAGTGATAACTTGATTTTTCTGGAAATTTCTTTATACAGAACACTGTCTCATTCAATCAATTTGCCCAGCTGAGAATTAACCATACTTTAATATTTTGACAGTGTAATTTTATCAGTTTGGGTGGTCCTAAGCACTCATGTATATCACAGCCTTTCTATACTTTTTCTTCCCAATTCTTATAAATTCTCTCTCTCTCTCTCTCTCTCTCTCTCTCTCTCTCTCTCTCTCTCTCTCTCTCTCTCTCTCTCTCTCTTTCTCTCTCTCTCTCTCTTTCTCTATCTCTTTCTCTATCTCTCTTTCTCTCTCTCTCCTTCTCTCTCTCTTTTTCTCTCTCTCCCTCCCTCCCTCCTTCTCTGTGTCTGTCTTTGTCTCTCTCTCTCTTTCCCTCCCTGCCCTCTCATTTTTTAGCCATTCACAATTCATAGATTTCATCCCAATATTAGTTTGCATAGAAGCTTTAACCTAGTCCATTTTTCCAGCCTGGGCTAGTTTGCCCCTTCTTAGACAACTTAATTTCATACTTTCCCCAAGGACTTACTGTATTGGTGCCAGACTTAATTCAGATACCCAATCAACTTTAGTCTTCCTATAGCTCAGAACTCCCAGATTCAAGAGATCCATCCATCTCAGACTGTTCAGCCAAAGGGACTATATAGTCATTACATTACCACTTCTGGCCCATAAAGTCTCCATAGAGGATATAAGTGTGTTTGTCCTTCATTGCCAAAAAGACTATGCCATCAGAGAAATAATGACATGACTTGCACTTGTTTTGAGTGAGTGAGGGCTGTGCAGGTCACCAGCCTCACTTCTCCTCCAGAACCATCTGAATCTAGTGACCAGATAGTCATCAGAATGACTAGAGATGACCCAGGATGAGGCAGTTGGGGTTAAGTGACTTGCCAAAAGTCACACAGCTAGTGAGTGTCAAGTGTCTAAGGTGAGATTTGAACTCAGGTCCTCCTGACTCCTGCACTAGTGCTCTATCTACTGCACCACCTAGCTGCCCCTATAGAGGATATACCTAATATATTAGAGGCATTACTTTACTTAATTTAAAAAAAAATCACTATTATAATTCTTAATATCACTTTTAAAAATCTCTAGGTAGAATTCTGAACAGTTAAAGCCTCATTTGAGTGACTACAGAAAAGCTGGTACAAAATATTGAATATTATATCATTGACTTGAGCGGTAGCTAATGGAAGAGTTGTCTGAAGTGTGTAAATACAATCTAACAAGAGAAACAATAAATATTGAAGTGTCAGAGGATGACTCTCTGAGGTTACACTTTCTATAACATTCTAGGAACAGTTTCTCATATGAAGGTAATTACTGAAGTAATTTGAAGATATTTAAAATGGGATGGGGCACAACCATAGAGGCTTGTCATCCAGAAGTGTCTACACCCATTCTTCTCACTCTCCTACAAAGGGCTGTAATGCTATATTGCAATGCTTTTGCTAAGGCAATTTTTCTTACTTGGCTGATGATCTACTTTTACCTACTTCATACCAGGGCACAGCTGTGTTCAGGGAGGAAGTATAGACCCATAGCTAAGTCATCATTTCAGCCAAAAGTTTTCAGAAGTGTCTCCACCCTAATCCACTGTATTTGTATTATTTGGATATGAGTGAAAGATCACGTACTAAAAGGGGACTATGGAAATTCAGACAGCCTAAGAAGTTGGTTCAGATCAGGGGTGGGGAACCTTTGGCCTCAAGGCCACAAGTACCTCTGTAGGTCATCAAGTGCAGCCCTTTGACTGAATCCAAACTTCACAGAACAAATCCATTCAATAGATAGATTTGTTCTGTAAAATTTGGACTCAGTCAAAAGACCACATTCAAGGACCTAGAAAGCCACACTCCAGGTTCCTCACTCCTGGTTTAGATTATCTGGAGCAATAGCCACCAACCCACTACTAGGAGTAATCCTTTCCTTTCCAGATCTCACATTGCTTCTTATTTGCCTTGCACTATGCACTTATCATTTTGGAATTTAACATTATTTTATGTTATTCTTATTTGTGAACATATCCATCAGTTACTATGAACTCCTCAAGGGAAGGGACTGTGTTATTCTTCATTTTTGTATCTCTGGTGTCCTCCATATAGTAAGCAACTGAACGTTTGTTTAAATGAACTGAAGAATTAGGTGGTTCTGGTAGCATAGGACAAATGGAAATAGCTGTGCTTTAGAATCATCGAACACGGAATTTAGAGCTGGAAAGAATCATCTTGTATACCCTAGACTGGAACCCCTAACCTGGAATATGTTTCTTTTTACATCCATTCATCGATGTCGGTCATCTCTTTAGATAACCGTTGACATTTTCTCTCTCCAAAAGCCTAGTTAGTTATCTCTCTCATCCTGAGAAGCAATAGAAAGATCACTAGCTTTGGGGTCAGCACTATGGAACTCAAATGTCCAAGTCCCAGCTCTAACATTTGCTAGCTGTGTGTCCCTAGGCAAGTCAGTTAAAGTCACTGAGGCTGTGTTCCTTCATCTTTAAAAGCACAGCTGAGCTTAGGAAAATAAGGAAACACTTGCGCTTATGAAGGAAAAGGTTATCCACCCTCAGAGAAATAGGGGACAAATGAGTATAGTATAGTCTTGCATAGGTACATATGAATGTATGTCTGTATATGAGTATGACTATAGATATCTAAGTATATATGTGTATGTAAGTGTATGTATATACCTTTGTGCATATATGTATGTGTATATGTGTGTATACATGTATATATGTGTGTGTATATATGTGTATATATATATATATATATATACATATATATATTCACGCTTAATTGTACCTTGTTCGGGGAGGAGGAGAGGAAAGGGGGAAAACAACAAAGTAAAAAGTGCACAGCAGAGAACAAAAGAAAACTTACAAGAAAGCAAAGAAATGATGGACAGCTTTGAACACAAGTAGTATTTATTGTATAGGCTTTCTTGAAATGGAAATTTATAGCTGTGTATTTTTAATCCTCTTTTAAGTTCTGCTGTGCACATGACAATGCTTGCGTTCTTTTTATTTTTTGTATTTAAGTTTAAAATAAATTCATTAAAAAAAATAAAATGAAAGGCACTGCTGACTTCACAGGATTATTTTGAGGAAAACCCTTTGTAAGCAATAAAATTCTATACAAATGTGTGCTCTAGCCTCAGATTTCCTTTTCTCTCTCCTTCTTGTGATTTCCTGGGTATAGGGAACTTCTGGGTGTGGAAATCTGTGCCACTTGTGCAGACTGACAATTAGGAACTTAGAGGATTAGATTGTTTCCTGAAGTATTGGGAGATTAAATAGCTACAACAATGACAAAAACTAACATTTATATAGTATTTGAAGGTTTGCAGAGTGCTTTACATTTTTCTTTTTTAAAAAAGTTAATTAATTTTTTGTTTTCAACATTCAGTTCCACAGGCTTTTGACTTTAAATTTTCTCCCCTACCTCCTTTTCCCCCTCCTGATATAGACTCTACAAATACATTCATATTAAACAAATTTTCACATAAGTAATTTTGTAAGTAATAATTATAAGCAATGGAATGAACGAAGAGAGAGCAAATAGTATGCTTCAATCTGCATTCAGACTCTATAGTTCTTTCTCTGGATTCTCTGGATAGGGATGTCATTTTCCATCATGAGTCTTTTGTAGCTGTCTCAGATCCTTGCATTGCTGAGAAGAGCTAAGTCTATTAAAGTTAGTCATAGCACAATGTGACTATACCTGTGCACAGTGTTTTCCTGGTTCTGCTCCCCTCACTCTTTGTCAGTTCATGTAAGTCTTTCAGGTTTTTCTGAAGTCTGGGCCTGTTCATCATTTCTTATAGTGCAATAGTATTCCATTACATTCATATACCATAGCTTGTTCAGCCATTCCCCAATTGATGGACATCCCCTCAATTTCCAGTTCTTGGCCACCATAAAAAGAGCTGCTATAAATATTTTTTGTCCATGTGGATCCTTTTCCTATTTTTATGATCTCTTTGGGATATAGTCCTAGAAATGGTATTGCTAGGTCAAAGGGTATGCACATTTTTATAGCCCTTTGGGCATAGTCCCAAATTGCTCTCCAGAATGGTTGGATCCACAATTCCACCAACAGTACATTGGTGTTCCATTTTTGCCACATCTTCTCCAGCATTTATCATTTTCCTGTTTTGTCATGTTAGCCTCTCTGATAGGTGTGATGTGGTACCTCAGAGTTATTTTGATTGGTATTTCTCTAATCAATAGTGATTTAGAGCATTTTTTCATATTACTATAGGTTGCTTTAATTTCTTCCTCATTTATTTTCTTGTATCATCTCACAATGTCCCTGTGAGATAATTGCTCTTATTATCCCCATTTTATAGTGCAGTTAAGGCTGAGGGCAGGGACTTGAACCCAGAGCCTCCTGAATCTGAGGTCAGTTCTCTATGCATACACCTCAGCCTCTCTTCTATCAAGAAGAGATAATTAATACCCTCCTACTATTGTTACCCATATTCTTATCATTCCTCTCTCTCTCTCTCCCTTTTCATTCTGGATCTACAATCAAATCCATATTGCCATTACTCCTGAGCAGGGACTGTCCATCTATTTCTCTGGAACTTCACTCACTATTCCTGTAACTTCCCAAACCAAAAGATTTCTTCCTGACTACTGACTTTCCTCAAGAGATTGTCTCCCCAGCTATAATGTAAGTTCATTGAGGGCAGGGACTGCAGAGCAAGGTCTCATTAATTATAGGTCAGTGGGATGATAACTGGGTACACCTTTGAAACCCAAGGCCCCTAAATCATCCTAACAACTATAGGTTTTTCCATCTGACTTGCAATCAAAACCTTCCTTATCTACTGTTTCTGCCATTAGAAGGGGAGCTCATAACTTCTTTGTATCTCTTTGTTCTTTCTCTCTGTCTCTCTCTCTCTTTCTCTATCATGCTTTGCACATAGTAAATTCTTGAATACTTCATTCTGAACGCTATTTTTATCAGAATGTGGGCACTCCTTCTCCTGAGATAGACTGTACTTCTCCATTTTGGGGATGAGATCATCATAATGAGAGATTATTGCATCTTTCCAAACACATTCAAGGCTAGTCCTTAAATTACAAACACAGAGTTTGTTCCTGGAACTCTATTTGATGCCCTTCTAGCTTGATATCAGAGCACCTTCCAGAGCTTGTGCTTGCCTGGCATAATACTTAAGAACCCAAGGCCATCATTGGAATAAGATTGTAGTGAAGCTGATAAATAATTGTTGTTATTCCCAACATTGTAAGTGGTGTAGTAGGTAAAGTACTGGACTTAGAGTCTAGAAGACTTGAGTTCAAATCCTGCTTCAAACACTATCTGTTGCTCAACCTCTGTCTACTTCGCTTTCCTCATCAGAAAAATGAGCATAACCTTTGTCCTAAGTCCCAGGATCATTGTGAGGATCAAATGAATTGATATATGTAAATCATTTTACAGACCTTCAAGCACTATATAAAGTGTTTGCTGCTGTGCTGCAGCAGCTGCTGCTATTACTATTTAGAACAGGCAGATGACTATCAACCAAGGCAACTAAGCTAATACTAAGTCATCCATAATGAGATGAGAGAATGAGAGAAAAGTGAGGAAATTGGGAATTGAAGTCACTGAATTTGTTCAAGGAGAGATCAGATGTCTTCTCTTCAAGGATGCTGTAAAGGAGATTCTTACTAGTGGAAGAAGGTTGGATCAGACCTCTCCTGGGGTTCCTTCCAGGGTTAGGATTTTAGGATGACCACAGCTGTTGCCTGTCCTTTCCTCAGTGCCCAGGTCTTGATGATTTTCAGTTTCACCAGAAAGGCAGACAGTGGAGGCAACTTCACCACTGTCTGGTTGCTGTCATCTTCCCTTCAGGATCCACTGAGCACTAGCTCTCTCCTCTTCCCTATGGGGGTCTTGGGTACCAGAGCCACCATTGACTACTTATTGCCATCTCTTGTTGTGACTCTGGCACTTGCCTTGACATTGTTCATTAGGACTACCATTGGGAAGGGAACCAAAGAAACAGCATCATGGCAACAACTGGCTTGATCAAATGTAGGCTCATGCCTACCCTTGTAAAGAAGGTAGAGTTTACCTCAGAACCTCCTACAAGTGTTTTCTATACCTTTTCCCCTGATATGTGGCAACTTCTTTTTTGCCTTTAGGGATCCAGTGTCTCCAAGCTCTTTCTTGCCATGTTTATGAAAACCTGTTATCAGTATAGGATCTGAGAAATTCCTGCATCCAAGAGTGCTAGTGGTAGTTACGATTAATATGTTGCCTCTCCCATTGGGTATTTGCATTTTAACTGAAATTGTAAAGGGAAAAAAAAGTAAGCTAGCTGTGGGTTATTAGTTATATTAGTGAACTAGATGGGAGAGATACTTTTAGAATGAGAGGGCTTCCCTGACATCACCAAAAACAAACCATATGGAGCCAACTTTTTTTTTCTTCTGAGATACAACGTCACTTTTTGCCCCCATATGTTCTATCAGGGATATATCATTTGCTGTTGCAGCACTGGCACTTTTCAACAATGTTCATTAGGACTACCACTGGGAAGGGAACCATTCACTAGAAGGGAACTCAATCAGCAGGAGTGGGCCTGGTGATAATAATTGGCCATAAGCTAATTTATTTCCTGGTGTCCGTGACATTGTTCATCAATAAAATGTTAAACAGAATGTCATTGTCCCTTATCTCCCCTCATCACTGTTATAGTTTATTGAATTTCCTTTCTCTTCTACTCTTCTCTAGAAGCTGAGTCTCACTTGGCTTCTAGAGAAAGTGGATCCAAATTTCAATTCTGATAGCAAGTTAATGTGACCTAGGGTTAGTCACTCAACCCCTGAGCTTTTCTCTCCCTAATTGGAATTGGAGATTGTAATAATCTCACTATTTACCTCAGAGGGTTATTATGAGGAAAATACTTAGTAAATCTTAAGGCACCATAGAAATCTGAGTTAGTATTCCAGGAATGAAAACAGATTCCTGTAGTCTTTTTCCTCATGTAAAAGGACTTTCATGTTTGATACAACACTTGGTGAAGTTTCCTTTTTTTTTTTTTGTAGCTAGACTTGATTTCATCAGTATAATGAACCTCCTTCTACATTATGGTGCATAGAATATTGGCCTTGATATTAGAAAGATGTGAGTTCAAATTCACCTTAAATATTTACTAGTTGTGTGACCTTGGACAAGGCACTTTAACTTCTCTTGCATTCATTTTCCTTATCTGTAAAGTGAGAGGAAGGCTGGACTCAATAACCTTCACGGACTTTTCTAACTCTAAATCTATGATCCTATGACTAATACAGGCAGACACCTGCTCTGTAACGTAGAGTCTTAGAGAATTTTCTGGAGAACAGGTCTCCCTGACTCCAAGAACTGCCTTCTATCTCATACCTCATGTATGCGTTATAACTTAATTCAATACCTTAGCCTCATTTTATTGCCTTATGGTTTGTTTGTTTTCCATTTTTCACAGTGCTAATAATATGATAGGGGCTAAGGAAAAACTGTGATCCCCTCTAGAAGGGGAGAATTGAATCAAGTTTACTTGAATTGAATTATTGGCAGCAATTTCTATCTCATCTCTAAATAATAACAACCCCTATTTGTTTAGCATTTCATTGTTTGCAAAGTGCTTTCCACACCACATTCCAGAGAGGTAAGTAGTTCAAATACTATTATTGTCCCCCTTGTCATAAGGGGAAACTGACTGAGAATTCAAGGGCTCTGCCCATAGTCATACAGCTAATAAGGGTTCTAACCTGAACTTTGAATCCAGGTCTCTTGTCACTAGAAAGTCATCATACTGCATTTTCTCTCTTTCTAAAAAATCTATTATTTATTTTTTTCACTGTCCTGAAAAAGTGTTTGCCCTGACTGGATAGTAAGGGATTAGAATGACTGATCTTAAGATTCCTTTCAACTCTAACAAAATCATAGAATGTTAGAGTGTGAAAGGACCTTAGAAAACATCTACTTCTATGAATTCTTAACCTGGAGTCTATGAACTGGATAAAGATTTCAGAGAGCAGGAGTGGAGCAGAACGAAGCCCAATGTGGGCCACACCATGGCAAGGACAAGACTAGAGTGAGCTTCAAGGTACCATGCCACTGGCAGCAGCTGAGTCCCAGATTCCTCAAATCACAAATGCCAAAGACAATTTGGGGGGGGGGGGAGTCGATGAGAGGGCTCTTTCACTTGAGATGATGAGAAGGGAACTCATCAGTCTAGCCCTGAACCCTGGCAGCAGCAACTTCTATTGTTGGAGCCCTGGCCTGGAGCCTCTGGGGGGATTGAGCAGCTGATCTGGATCTGAGGGGCTGCCCAGAAATGGGGAGGAGTGCTGGCCTGGTGGAACTGGTGGGGGCTCTGGAGAGGGAACCTGCTCACAGACCAGAGCACAGGCCAGGAGAGGAATAAACTCCTCTCCCTTGATTGTGCCGCCTTGAAGGAAATGAGAAGTTACAGGTTCCAAGAATATACCTTCTCCTTGACCAAGAATTCAAAGGTCAGGTGACTGACTGGATAAATGCCACCAAAAGGGAAAAAGAATAAGACAATAGAAGGTTACTTTCTTGGTGAGCAGGTATTTTCTTCCATCCTTTCTGATGAGGAGGAATGAAGCATATCATCAGAAGAAGACCTAAAAGTCAAGGCTTCTGCATCCAAAACTTCTAAAATAAATATGAAATGGTCTCAGGCCATGGAAGAACTCAAAAAGGATTTTGAAAATCAAGAGAGGTGGAAGAAAAATTGGGAAGAGAAATGAAAGTGATGCAAGAAAATCACGAAAAGCCAGTCAATAGCTTGCTAAAGGAGACTCAAAAAAATGCTGAAGAAATTAACACCTTTAAAAACAGACTTACTCAAATGACAAAAGAGGCCCAAGAAGCCAATGAGAAGAAGAATGCTTTAAAAAGCAGAATTAGCCAAATGGAAAAGGAAGTCCAAAAGCTCACTGAAGAAAATAGTCCTTTAAAAATTAGAATGGAGCATATGGAAGCTAATGACTTTATGAGAAACCAAGAAATTACAAAACAAAACCAAAAGAATGAAAAAATAGAAGACAAGTGAAATATCTCACTGGAAAAAGAATTGATCTGGAAAACAGATCCAGGAGAGATAATTTAAAAATTATGGGACTACCTGAAAATCATGATCAAAAAAAGAACCTAGACATCATCTTTCATGAGATTATGAAAGAAAACTGCCCTGATATTCTGAAACCAGAGGGTAAAATAAATATTGAAAGAATTTACTGATCACCTCCTGAAAGAGAAACCAAAAGAAAAACTCCTAGGAATATTGTAGCCAAATTCCAGAGTTCTCAGGTCAAGGAGAAAATATTTCAAGCAGCCAAAAAGAAATAATTAAAGTATTGTGGAAATACAGTAAGGATAACACAGGATCTGGCAGCTTCTACATTAAGAGATCGAAGGGCTTGGAATATGCTATTCCAGAAGTCAAAGGACGTAGGACTCAAACCAAGAATCATGTACCCAGCAAAATTGAGTACAATACTTCAAGGGAAAAAATGGTCATTCAATGAAATAGAGGACTTTCAAGCATTCTTGATGAAAATACAAGAGCTGAATAGAAAATTTGACTTTCAGATACAAGAATCAAGAGAAGCATGAAAAGGTAAGCAGGAAAGAGAAATCATAAGGGACTTACTGAAGCTGAACTGTTTACATTCCTACATGGAAAGATATTATTTGTAACTCTTGGAACTTTTCTCAGTATTTGGGTAGTTGGAGGGATCTCACACACACACACGCACACACACACACACATACACACACATAGACAGAGGGCACAGGGTAAGTGGCATAGGAAGGGATGATATCTAAATAAATCAAATTAAGGGGTAAGAGAGGAATATATTGGGAGGAGGAAGGGAGAAATGGAATGGGGCAAATTATCTCTCATAAAAAAGCCAAGAAAAAGCTTTTTCAATGGAGGGGAAAAGGAGAAGGTGAGAGGGGGAAAAAGTGTAGCTTAATCTCATCACATTTGGCTTAAGGAGGGAATAATATGTACATTCAATTTGGTATGAAAATCTACCTTACCGTACAGGAAAGTAGGGGAGAAAGGAATAAGTGGGGTGTGAGGGGATGATAGAAGAGAGGGCAAATGAGAGGAGGGGGTAATTAGAAGTAAATACTTTTAGGGAGGGATAAGGTCAAAAGAGAGAATAGAATAAATGAGGGGCAGGATAGGGTGGAGGGAAATATAGGTAATCTTTCACAACATAAGTATTATGGAAGTCTTTAGCAAAACTACACATACACAGCCTGTATTGAATTTCTTGCCTTCTCAGTAGGAATAGGTGGGGAGGGAGGAATGGAGAGAAATTGGAACTCAAAAGTTTTAGGAATGAATGTTGAGAATTGTTTTTGCACGTAACTGGGAAATAAGAAATACAGGTAATGAATGGGGTATAAAAATCTATCTTGCCCTACAAGAAAAGAGAGAAGATAGGAATAAGGGAAGGGAGTGGTATGATAGAATGGAGGGTGGATTGGGGAAAGGGGTGATCAGAATGCACAGTGTTCTGGGGTAACGGGGGGAGAGGGGAGATGGGGAGAAACTCAAAATCTTGAGGAAATGAATGTTGAAGACTAAAAATAAATAAATTTGGGGAAAAAACCAGAGAGAACCCCCCCCCCCAAAGATTTCACTATTATTATTTTCCTTTGTACTCCCATACATTATATTTTATGCATTTAAAAATATTATGAGAAGGCATCCACAGGTATAATGATACTGCCAATGATACAAAACAGTTTAAGAATCCCTGATCTGTCTTTTGCCTCTTTTTGTATCCCCAGTGCTTAGTATAGTATCTGGTACATAGTAGGCACTTAATAAATGTTGATTGATTGATCTAATCCAAGCCCTTTATTTTTTAGATGATGAAAGAATTTGTTATACATTTTTTCTTCCCTCTTAAAATGTGTTTTCTTTACTTCCTCTTTAAACATTGAGCGAAAGGAACCACATTATTTGTCCCATCAACAGAAACCTGTTCAGACTGGTTTTAGTGGCTTTGTGGCTATAGAATTTAAGAGCTAGGAAGAACAGCCCTACCATAAGATGTTTCAAAAGCGATGACACTAGTTATAGCCTGTTGATAATCTGTGGAAAGCACTAAGGCCTGTTGTAAATCGTTGGGAAACCTGTACTTTCTGCAGGAATTCTGGGAATACAGCTGACAAATTAGCCATAACTTTGAAATAATAAATTTTAAAGACCCAGTACAGCCAACTTTTATTGTTCTTGTTGAGCCCTGTAGATTGTGGGCCAATATAAACATTGCTTTTCATGCCATTGGCTTCAAACCCGGATTGAAAATGCCGATTTAGCTCCTTGTATTAACCTCAGAGAACACTGTGTCAGGATGGAGAAATTCAGACTTCAAGTCAACAAACAGTCCTCCTCCTCAAGTAATTATGGAACATTTCTGAATTGGCATGCAAGGGGCCAGGTTTTGATTTTCTAGTCTGGATGCACCAGAAGTATTTAGGGTCTGGACACTTCATTGGGAGGGTTGGAAGAATGCCCTTGGAATGAACCATTAGCTGAATTCATACCTAAATGCTTGTTTTTGAGGGGTCTGGTTGAGGAGTATGGACCATGTCAAATCATTTAATCACAATGCAAAGAACATCAAAGAACTAAAAGAAAATCATTAAGAGAAAACAATAAGAAAATTTAGATGATGATTGTAGTAAAAAGAACTAACATACAGTGCTTTAAAGCTTGCAAAAGTCCACCCACCATTTGCCCTTTGCTCCTGCAAAACTGGTCAGTTTACCATTCCTTGAACTTTTCTTGTGCTTTTCTGTATCTGTGTTTTAGTTCATACCACTCCTATCCTTGGAATGAACTTTTCCACCCCATATTTCCACCTCAAGCCTCAGTTCAAATATCATCTCCTTCATGAAGAGTCTCTCTGGTCACCCTACCTCCTTCAGCTTCGAGTGAACTCTTTTGTTCCCCTATAAGAGCTCTTTGTAGTGTATGTTTGCTACACTTTGCATTATAATAATTGGTGCACAGTGTAATTTTGAAGACAAGGACAGTGCCTCATCCATCTTTATATCTGCCTCATCATCTAGTTTAGTGTTTTGCCAGATAGGAAGCACTCAATGGATATTTGTTTAATTGAATTGAAATTGAGCAAGTAGCAGAGGAAAATCATTGTAAATTCAGAATATGTCTGAATGCTAGAAAGAAAAATGAAAAGAAATACTAACTTATTATTTTTTTCAAGCACAAACAAATTTACTCCTCTAAGCCAGTGTCATGGAAGTTCTCTTCTGTAGTTGGTTGGTTGCTGTCCTTCATTCTCGAAGAGGGCCAAAATGACATCACTATGATAAGGTCAAGTTTCAATGTGTCTGATTGTGGCTGATCAGACCAATCCAAACTCAGAATGCTTTAGTACAATTGGGCACGGATAGTCTATGTGAACATTTGGGGTGGATACTCCAAATTTGTGCATCCTACATATCCTTTATGTTTTCTCATTTCTGCTTTCCTCATAGAGCACAGCACCCTTTCTGATGTGGGCATGCCATGCTGTGAGCGGTCCTGTGCCAGTATCTCCATGTCACACAATCAAATCCAAAGTTCTTGAGAGAGACCTTGAGAGTGTCCTTGTATTGCTTCTTCTGACTACTAAGTCATTGCCTGCCCCATGCAAGTTCTCCATAAAATAGTCTTTTTGACAAGCGTACATTTTGCATTCAAACAACATGACTAGACCGTCAGAGTTGCACTCTGAAGCACTGTTTGAATGCTTGGCAATTTAGTTTGAGTTTCCAAGGACCTCAGTGTCTCATGCCTTAACCAGGCTGGTGATCTTCAGAATCTTGCTAAGACAGTTCCAATGGAAGCAATTCGGTTTGTGGCATGGCACCGGTAGACTGTCCATGTTTCACAGGCATACAACAATGAGGCCAGCACAACAGCTCTGTAGACTTTCAGTTTGTTAGTCAGTCTAATACCTTTTCTCTCCTATACTTTTCTTTGGAGCCTCCCAAACACTGAGATAGCTCAGACAATACATGTGTCAACCTCATTGTCAATGTATACATTCCTGGAAAATACTCTAGGAAGGTAAGTGAACTTATTCACAACATTTAAAGCTTTTCCTTTTATTTTAACTGATGGTTCCACATATGGATGGTGTGGTAGTGGCTGATGGAGCACCTGTGTTTTCTTGGTGTTAGTTATTAGGCCACAATTAGTACAGGCAACAGAGAATTGATTCTTTCTTTGTTGCATCTCAGCTGCAGAGGCTGTATTGAGTGCATAATCATCTGCAAACAGAAAATCATGCAGCAACACTCCCTCCACTTTGGTCTTGGCTTTTGTAGCCTTTTAAAATTGAAGAATTTACCATCAGTATGGTAGTTGACCTTGATGCCATGTTCATCCTCACTGAAAGCATTTGACAACATGGCTGAAAACATTCTAAAAAGCATGGGAACAAGCACACAGCTCTGTTTCACACCATTGGTGACTGGGTCCACTATCCAGAACCTGGGCAGACATGCCATCATGAAATTGATGTACAATACTGGTCAACTTCTCTGGGCAAACAAATTTTGGCATAATTTTCCATAAGGCCTCAAAACTAATAGTGTCAAAGGCCTTGGTCAGATCTACAAACATTGTTTATAGACCTCTGTTCTGCTCCTGGCATTTCTCCTGGAGTTGTTGGGCAGCAAACACCATATTGACTGTTCCTCAGCCCTTTCTGAAGTCACACTGGCTCTCAGGTAGATGACCATCTTTCAGGTGAAGGATCAGCCTATTAAGGAGAACTCTAGCAAGAATCTTGCCATCAATGACTAAGAGAGAGACACACACCCCCCCCGTGATTAATGTAGGACAATCTATTTCCTTTACCTTTATAGAGATGGACAATGGAAGCATCCTTGAACTCCTGGGGGATAAACTTCTCTTGCCATATAACCTAGAAAATTTTAGTCGTTTTATATGAGCAATGATTCCCCTACCTTGCAAATCTCAACTGGAATAGAATCAGCACCAGGTGCTTTGCCACATGAAAGGAGCCTAATGGCCCTCAAAACATCTTCTTCAGTTCAGCGAAGGAGGGATTGACTTCAACCTAAAGTAAGCAGTCAGTGACCTCAGCATTGATTTATAATGGTCTGTTGGGAACACTATGGAAGTGTTCAGCCCATCTTTCTAGGATCATGTCCTTTTCACTAATCACTGTGGTTCCATCAGCACTAAGTAATTGTGATGCCTTCTTATTGAGCCAGGAATCCTGCATCTCTCTAAGCTTTGCTTGTACTTTACTTTTGATGAAATTAAATGCTGCCTTGTTAGAGATGGCCAGTGTCATGGAAGATCTCTTCTATAAAGTCCAATTAGAGGAATGGTTCCCTATTGATTCTGTCCTTCAGAAACTCTGGTTAAAATTAAGGTTCATCATAAAATTACAACCATCCCATTGAGCCCTACAATACTAGGAGTCCTGAAACACTTCCACAGTGAGATTCATAGTTTTTCATAAGAGACTGCCAAGTCTTCTATTAGAATGGAAAAAACAAAGTGAATGAAAGAATACATATTGCCCAGATTATGGCATATAGCCCACTGAATTACTGTATTATATTGGACACTTGGACAGAACTATAGATGGATAATGAGTTTGGTCCAGAATTAAACAGAAATAGATTGGCCTGAGATCACTTTTGAGAAAGTGTCCAGCATTTTCAATGAACCCAAGATGTTCCTTCCTTCACTAACCTGTCTTTTCAACATAAATATCCTTCTGATTATTTCATATTGCCACAAGGCATGTAAGTACCATACTACATGTCAGAAAAATAAAAATTTGAGGTAACCTAGTAGGCAATGGAAAGACATATGGTTAGTAAAAGTTGGTTGCAGGACATTTATTTGCCTGTGGTGACTTGGAGTTAACACATATTTAGTCTGAGAGCTACGTTGCTTCTCCAGAATATGAAAGGAACCATTAGAGCTTTGAGTAAGTCATCTGTGAAAGATGGATTTCACGGGAAGAGAGGAAGGATGGGTTGTGAGGTACACTAGTAAATAGAGTATCCATGACAATAGGATTACTCTTCTGTGGAAATATCTTCTGTTTAAGACAGAAAACATCACACCATACATCATGGAAAGATTTCCATTCAGAATCATACAAATAAAAAGTTTTTTCATAACAGGGTAAAATTCATTTATCTGGAAAATTCACATATTCCCCTGACTCCCTAAGTATGCCAAATACATTGGCTTGTTACTATGCATGTTTTATGATATCAATACACATTCAGAAGTAACATTTATTCCTAACTCTGCTTTGTCTTCTTGCCCCCAGTTCTTTCTTTTTAACACAGTTCTAGTGGATACTCTAGAGGATAAGACAGCTAGGTGGCACAATAGATGTAGAGATATGGGTCTGAACTCAGAAAGACTCATCTTCCTGAGTTCAAATCTGGCCTCAGACACTAGCTCTGTGACCCTGGGCAAGCCACCTGTTTGCCTCAGTTTCCTCATCTGTAAAATGAGCTGGAGAAGGAAATGGCAAACCACTCCAGTATCTCTGCCAAGAAAACCCCAAGTGGAGTCATGAAGAGTCAGACATGACTGAAATGATTGAACAGCAACAAATGGTAGAAGAACTTGGGCAGCTAAAATTAAGGTAAAGTGAATTTTAAGCACTAGATTACATTCAGAGAATCATAGGATTACAGACTTAGGGCTAGAAGGGACCTCCCTGTTTTACTAATGTAAAAGCAAGGACCCAGACACGCAGGAGTGCCTGCTGCACAGGTTCTTAGATCTGCTTTTCTAAAAGGAGAGGCAACTTTTGAGGGGTCAACAATTATTTTGATCAAGCACATGTATCATTCATTTAGTTCAGGGGGAAAAATCAGCACTCTGGAATTCAGAGAAAATACAGAGAAAAACAGATCAACAGACAGTGCTTCCAGCTGCCTGACCATAAGCAATATATATGTCACAGATCAACAGACAGATAACTCATCATACATACATAGTTCCCAGAGAGAGAAGAATCAACACCTGGGTTTTCAAAGTGGGGGAGCAGGGGGCCTGCTTAGTTTCTTCCCAGAGTCTTGCCTGGGCAAACAAAAACTTCCAATCGGTAAGCCCCACAGTAAAACCTCACCTCAGAGTACCTATACATTTTTCAGAGCCAGAGGGCCTCACGACCCCTTGAGAACCAGTGCCTCATTGGAAAATTACAAAAGGTGCGAACCTTCTTACAAATCTCCCTAATCAAACCCCACTTAATGGACAGGGTGAGGAATGTCTTCTCATTAAGAAGCAAAATTATATTAAAAATAAGCAAAAATGCATTATCAATACAATGTATTAGGCAGCTAAGTGGTACAGCTGATTGAGTGCAGGCCTTGGAATCAGAAAGACCTGAGTTGAAATACTGCTATACACACCAGCTGAATGGCTCTGGGCAAGTCACTTAACGTCTCTCAGTCTGAGTTTCCTCATCTGTAAAACATGGATAATAATAACATTTATTCAGAAGGTTGTGTGAGGATCAAATGAGACAGCAGGTACACTGCTTTGTAAACTGTAAAGCAGTATAGAAATGCTAGATATTTTTAGTTATATCTAGTTATATCTAGAATAAGGAAATTGAGGCTCAGAGTGGTGAGGTCTTAAAGGAGATGATAGTCCTGCTTTATATACTGTTATAGAGCAATGATCCCCCTCATTAAATTCCTGACCCAATACTTAGGATTTTTCAAGGTGATTGGGTTCTTGATGACCACAGTGGCAGAGTATAAGCTCTAAGAGCTCCTACAAAGTTAGAAAGGCTTTGAGGACAAGCCTGGTAATGGACTATGTACTTTGTCATTCAGGAACCAGCTTTAAGAAAGTCTCATCACTACACTACAAAATTAGGATTTCGTGTGACCATAGCAACTCATGAATTCTGTCTCCTGAGGCATAGAAAGGTTGTGATTGCTAATAGTGGACAGAATATTCACACTTAAGAACCTAAAGATCCTTGAAGTAGAGAATCATTAACCATCAGAGCTGAAAGGAACCTTAAAGATCCACTAATTCCACTCCCGTATTTTAGGGGTGAGAAAACCAAGCTCAGAATAGTTTTGTACCTTGCTCAAGGTTACACTGCTAATAAGTAATGGAACTGGGGCTTGAACCAAGGTCTTCTGAGTCCAATTTCCATTAAACCATTCTTCTTCATCAGTAATGACATTTTTGCAAAATCATGTTGGCCAGGGCATCATGCACGGCAGCACCATCTTTGTATCATTCTCCAGTTTTTTCTCATGTGCCTATTACATTGTCTGATTAGACTATAAGCCCCTGACTGAGTCAGCTACTTCTTTTGGATCTTTTGGATTCTTCATAGTGCTGGGCGTAATAGAATGTGTTCAAAATTAACATAAAGCAAAACTGTATATTTCATCTGTGTCCAATTTTCATTTTTCTCCTGAAATGCAATATCTTAGCGGCTCTTTGCTTGAGTCTTTTTTCTTCATTGTTTAGACTTTAACTTGAAGGTTCAGTTCTCCTTACAACTCTACAAGTTTAGCACCCCAAATGTTATAACCTACTTATGACAAGGACATGGAGTGCTGCTCCTTACCCTCACCCTTGGTTATTTTTCCTCTCTCAGTCATGCAATTTGTGGCTAAGTTATTTTCTTTAGACATTCATACAAAAATAATTTACCTTTGGTAACAGGCCAAGCAGAGATCATTTTCAATCCCCTATGAAATTGTTTTTCTATGACCAGAGTGGGAGAATTGCTGTTAGGTATTTTTGGACCATAGCAAGATGAAATTTGGACCGGTTTTTTTCATAACGTCCCATTTTCCATTTACTCCAGCCTTAAAAATGAATTCATCTTTCTTTAACTCCATGGGGTCTCACCTCTAGGCTTCCTCAGGTCTTGTCCTTAGAATCCTTGAGAACTGGGCTTTGGCCCTGAGCAGTCTTCATCTTTTCCAGTCGTTCTGAAAAATTACAGCAAACAAACGCTTTGTGTTTTCCTCTTATGATGTAGTGGAAGGAGGACTGGACTTGGGATCAGGAGCCCTGTGATTGCTTTCAGCTTCATTACTTACCATGTGGCCTCTCAGAGCTACTGTAAAATGGAGATAATACTGTCACTACTTTCTGCATAGATGTATAGTGAGGATCAAATGAGGGAACATATTTAGATGTGCTGAATAACCAGACAGCATCAAATCAGTGTATGTTGTTACTATCATTCTCATTCCATAGATAACTAGGACTCTGCTCCGTCTCTTTTCTAGCCCTCAAAGGATTTGCAGCCTAGGTGAGGAGAATTAAATAGATCTGTATTGCCTACAGCATAAAATCCAGACTCCTTAACCTGGCATTCAAGGCCCTCAATAATCAGTTTCCAAGTTACCTTTCAAATTTTATCTCCTGTGACTTCACTACATGATCCCTGTGCCCCAACTATCCTGTTTCACTGTCAACCTCTCCCCTTCCTATCCAAAACATACTCATCTTTTGAGACTCAGCTCAAAAACCATAACATTTACCCTTAACTCCTTCCAACCAAGACAGTTTCTCCCTTCTTTCCTTTGAATATTCACATGTCTTACTGTTTGGAACATTCATTTCACACCTAATCATGGGAAGCCTTGGGATTAGTTCACTGACTGAATTGAGGTTTTAATCTTGTTACTTTTTTTTTGAATGTGTGTTGTTTGTCCAGCTTGCTCAGGAGTTTTTATTCAAGGAATGTGAACTTAAATATGTATGTATACATATATAAGAATCTATGTTTGCATGTATACATAAATATGTATGTGTATACATACATGCATATATACAGTGATAATTCAATATAATTTTTTATAATCTTATGTATTTTATGCATTTAAAAATCTTATGCTGAGAAAGAGTCAAAAAGGATCATCCAGTTGTTAAAGTGGACCATGACACAAAAAGGTTAATTACTCCTGAACAAGATTGTGAATTGGAGGACTTTTATCTTAAACTTTTTTGTCTCCTCCTGTGATCTCTTCAGTATCTAACATAACATCATATGCTAATATCAATTTTCTTTAAAGAAAAGAACCATAAAAACTTAGGTACTACAGGCAACAAGGGTCACTGGCTATGGAATTAGAACCTGCTCTTGATGCTTATTGTCTTTACTACCTAAATGACCTTGATAAAATGACTCAACTCCCTAGGTCTCTGTTTCTTCATCCATAAAGTGAAGGAATTGAATTATATGGCTTTTGAGGTTTCTTCCAGCCTCTATGGCTCTTCCTCCCTACTGCTTGATTTGATAATCTCCTCAGCTTCCATGGATTCAATTATCCAATTTAATTTTTCTATTATTATGCAGATGATTCTCAAATCTATTTATTCACTCCAAACTTCTCATCTGACCTCCAGTCTCTTATCCCCCAACTGAATATCCCATGAATTATTTTGTTTTAAAAATTATTTCTATTTATTTTGTTAAATAATTCCCAATGACATGTAAAAAATTTCAACATTCATTTTAAAAACTTTGATTTCCAAGTACTGTCCCTTTTTGCTTTTCCTCCTCTTTGAGAAGGCAAACATTTGATATCAATTATATGCGTAAAGTCACACAAAACTTATTTTCATATTAGGCATGGTACAAAAGAAAACAAGCAAAATCAAACAATAAAAATGAAGTTTTTAAAAAATATGCCTTAATCTGTACTCAGAGTTCATCAGTTCTCTCTGGAGGTGGAGAGCATTTTTTATCATAGGTTCTTTTGAATTGTTTTGGATCATTATCTTGATCAGAGTAGCTAAGTCTTTCATATCCTTCACTTGCTCATTCTTACAATATTGCTGTGTGCAGCTGGGTATGCCAGGCCTGGACTCAGGAAGATACATTTTCTTGAGTTCAAATCTGACCTCAGACACTTACTAGCTGCGTGACCTAGGCAAGTCACTTACCCCTGTTTGCCTCAGTTTCCTCATCTGTAAAATGAGCTGGAGAAGGAAATTGCAAACCATTCTCGTATCTTTGCCAAGAAAATCTCAAATGGGGTCATGAAGCGTTATCTGGATATAACTGAAAAACAACTGAACCACAAAAACAACATTGCTGTTACTGTGTATGGTTTTCTCCTCAGTTCTGTTCACTTCACCGTGCATCACTATTCATTTAAGCCTTCCCAGATTTTTCGGAAAGCATCCTGCTTATCATTTCTTATTGCACAATAGTATTCCATCATAATTATATATCACAGCATGTTTGGCCATTCCCCTATTTGATAGGCACTCCAATTCTTTGCCACCGCAAAAGAGATGCTATAAATACTTTTGTATGAATAAGTCCTTTTTCATTTTCTCTTATCTCTTCAGGAGACAGACCTAGTTGTGGTCAAAGAGTATGCAGTTTTATAGCCCTTTGGGAATAATTCCACATAGGTCTCTAGAATGGTTGGACTTGTTCATAACTTTATCAACAGTGCATTAGTGTCCCAATTTTTTCCTATCCCTTCTAACATGTCCTTTTCCTTTTCTGTCACATTAGCCAATCTAATACATGTAAGATAGTATCACAGAATTGTTTTAATTTGTATTTTTTCTAATCAGTATTTTTTCATGTGATTGTTGATCATTTTGATTTCTTCTGCTGAAAACTGCCTGTTCATACCATTTGACCATTTGTCAACTGGGGAATCGTTCTTATTTTTAGAAATTTAGCAGTCTTCTATATATTTGAGAAATGAGACCTTTATCAGAGAAACTTGCTGTGAAAATTTTTTCCTAGTCTCCTGTTTTCCTTCTAATTCTGTTCACATTAGTTTTGTTTGTGCAAAAAGCTTTCTAATTTCACAGAACCAAAATTATTCATTTTACTTCCTGTAATTCCCTCTATCTCTTGTTTGGTCATAAATTCTTCCCTTATCCGTAGATCTGACATTTTACTTATGGCATCACCCTTTATGTTTAAATCATTTATCCACTTTGACATTATCTTTATAAGTGTCACATATATGCCATATACCACATACCATATACAAGTTGGTCTGCCAAATTGCTTTTCAGTTTTCCCAGCAGTTTTTGTCAAATGTTGATTTCTTATCTCCAAAGCTTGGATTTGTGAGTTTACCAAACACTAGATGACTTTGATCATTTAGTGCTGTGTATTAGTTTACCTCATATATCCCACTGATCCACTCGACCTGGTGTCTGTCAACACATTAATGAGATTAGGAAATGTGTCATGGTAGAAATCAAAGAAAAGTGCCAGACTTGGCCTAAGGAGTCCTGGGCTCAAAATCGAGTTTTGGCTCTGACTGGCTGTGTAACTTTGGCAAAGTCACTGAATTCTCTAAGCCTCAGTTTCCTCAGATAAAATTGATAGATAATATCATAACTTCCTATATCAGGCACTGTATTAAGTGCTGTGGATACAGATGTAGGCAAAATGGACAGTTTTCCACCCTCAAGGAGCTTCCATTCTAATGAAGGAAAATAATAAATAAATGGAAGCTAGTGAGGGTTGTTAGATGACATGGGGGGAGAGAAAGGGAGAGAGTACTCACAGTGGGGCCAGGCAGGGAGGAGGTGTAAAAACCTGACAATTTCAGAGGAGAGCCAAAGTAACCTAACTTATACTCCATACCTTGACGAGAGGTTGTGGTGAGAATACTTTATAAACTTTTAGGTATTATAGAAATGTGAGTTATTAAGTTATCCTTGCACATTCTTTATGAAAGTATGATAGGTTGGAAAGAGCACTATACCAGGTTAGGAGACCTAGGTTAACTTCTTTTAAATCATTCCCATTAAATAAACATTTATTAAGCACCTACTAAGTATAATAGACTGTACTTGGTCCTGAGATTACAAAGGTAAAAAAGAAATAGTCCCTGTCCTCAAAAGGTATAGCTTCTATAGAAATGATACAATAGCACACAGATAAAATACAAGGTGTGTTCATCCTTCATTGCCAAAGAACACCATGAGATCAGAGAAATAATGACTTGACTTGCACTTGTTTTGAGTGAGGGAGGGCTGTGCCGGTCACCAGCATCACTTCTCCTCCAGAGCCATCTGAATCCAGTGACCAGATATTCATCAGGATGACTGGAGATGTCCCAGGATGAGGCAACTGGGGTTAAGTGACTTGCTCAAGGTCACACAGTAGTAAGTATCAAGTGTCTGAGGTGAGATTTGAACTCAGGTCCTCCTGAGTCCTGCAGTGGTGCTCTATCCACTGTACCACCTACCTGCCCCATTAAAAAATACAAGATAAATTAAGGAGGATACTGTAGGTGACATAGAATGTGTGAGGGTGGTACTTGAGCTGAGACTTGAGAAAACTAAGAATTCCTTATCTGTGAAATGATAGGATTGGTTGGACAACATCACACTAACCATACCCTGCCCCACCCCCCCACATTTCTTCCCTGCCTTTTTGTGTAGAGGTTCCTCACCTGGAGCTTCATGATCAATGGTTAAGAACATTGACAGATCATGAGAGATATAGGGGAATGTCTCATCAGCTCCTGACCTAGAGTCAACTCCCATCAGGTTTCACAGGTCAACCAGTTGACCACAGGCCTTTCTGACTCTAAAACACTATGATTATAAATACCCACAGTATATGTACATATACATATATATATCTTAATATGTTATCAGAAATGAGTAGTCAGATCATAATCCTATAAGAAGATCACCAACTTTTATTCTTGGGGGAAACTATTCCATAAATCAACCTTTAGTTTCTCCTGTCCTTATAACATGTTCTCCTAAGGATTACCTGCTGAAGACCATAGCTGGCCCCTTTTCCTCACTGGAACATTTAAAGAAGGATTTTCATCCTCTGTGGAATGGCCATTTTCTCACTACCAGAAAGCTACAATGCAACTTAATGTTTCAAACATTCCAGAAAAGGCTAGTTCCTTAAATTATTAGAATTAGCATGGGGTGTGTAACTGGGCAAGTCCAAATTTTAATATTTAGTAATGCATTAAGAATGATGTCATTATAACATCTAATATCTATTATGTCATTATAACATCTAATATCTATTATGTCATTGTAACATCTAATATCTATTTTTTCAGTTAATTAAAGGCAGAGAAGCCATTGAAAAGTTAGTTTTTGGAGCACTTTATATAAAGATCTGTTTGGCAAAAGCAGTTAATCTTCAGTCTTGTGTAGAATATGTTTCTTATGCTATTGAGAATAGCATAAATCCAAGCTTCTGGGCATGAATCCTGAGCTTTACTATGTTGTGTCAACAGTGAAGTGGCCTCAAAATCAACTAGTGGAACAGGAGAAAGAAGACTTGACAAGGAATCAAGAAAACTCTCTAAGAACATAAATACATAGAGCAGGAGTTAATCTATACTGGCAGAGAGAGATTCCTTATCAAGAGTTCTCTATACTTAGTGAAATCACAAATCTGGTTTTAAAAAAAGTTATTGATACTTTTTGATTGACTATTTATTAGATCATATATAAGAGTAGATTAAATCCTACTCCTCAGTAAAGTCTTATCTGGCTACAGAGACCTTAGGTTTTATAGTCTATAACCTGAAGTCACTTCACTTCTGTGAGACAACATATGTGAAAATACTTTACAGATTATAAGGCACTAGGAAATGCAAGGCACCATCATCATCAATTTCTAGGTAGGTTGTTTGTTCTAGAGATTACAGACTTCTAGGCTTATGCTTGACTATATTCAATTGGCATTGTGTTGGATTTTTTGTAGAAAGCCCTTTCCTAGAAGAGTGGCTAACCATTATTTTGGGAAAACATTCCCCAAAGGAATGTTCAACCTATGCAGTTGTCTGTCCTCAGGTTTTCAGAAACTAAAAAAAGTGCACACTAATACCACAAATGTACGAAAAAATTTATATTGATAGAATATCATTCAGTGATTGTTATGTATCGAAGACGTTTCTACAAGCCAATGTGGATTAAAATGTTACAAGAATGTCAGGCTATTACTTTATACTTGTTCAAAATTCTTCTATAGTGATAAAACTTTCCCTTCTTCAAAGAGTTTTTGTGAAAATTCAGTGAGGTTATATATATGTAACTGTGCTTTGTAAGTTTTAAAAATGCTTTTTTTAAAGAAAGATAAACTGATTTTTATTTACTAATATTACGATTATACCATAAACTTTGCTATAACACTGTCCTTGACACCCAAACCACTAAACCATATTATGAACGAGATACCTCTGGTACTTAGGGTACCCAAATCCCCTTGGATGAAGTCCAGAATAGATCTGCCTTTTACTGAGTGCTGGACGGGTGTGTTACGGCCACACCGTGGTTGAAGCTCCAGTAAAGTCTGAAAGGCTACCATTCATTCCTTGAAAAAATGAAAAAACAAACCCTCTGTCCATCAGCACTTGAACCTGAGGTGGTTGCCCCGCCAGGTCCCAGATAGGCTGTAGGGCAAAAAGCCCTTTCCCCCAAAGCATAACAAAATGTAATGGTATGTGTCAGTCGTTTAAGTGTTAACGGTTGGATACATGAATGTGGGCTGTGGGCTATTCCCTGTCTGTGCCTTTTGCTTCCCTTTCAGACAAGCTCCCTGCATAAAGCAGAGGAGCTAGAATCATGGAATTTGAGAGTCGTAAGGGACCTCAGCAGTCATCTAGGTTGACTCATGACTGACGCAGAAGCCCTTCTATAACCCACCCCACTCCATAGGACTTTCTCTATCTCCACAGTGTATGAGCACATAATACAAAACTACTTTTTTAAAGTGATTTAAAGTTTATGGAATGATTATGGGGCAGATCCACGATCTTGCCTGTTCAAGACTCAGCTCAGGTTCCACTTTCTTCATACAGCCTTTCTTTATTCCCCTAACCCAAGCTAGTGATTTGTCCCTCTTCTGCACCCCTTCTTTGTACCTCTCCTACAGCACCTGCCATAGTCTGCCTTATACAGTTGATTCTAACCATCTTGATCTCCAGCCTAGATAACCAGTTCCCCGAGGACAAGAATTATGCATGCTTGAGTCCTATACAGAACCTAGCAGCATTCTTTGAACTTAGTATGTACTTTAACATTTGATGAGATGAGTTGAATAGACAGATCTGTACCTTTCCCCAGCACATAATAAGAAATGTTTAATCAACCAGCAAGTTTATCTCTTAGAGTGCCAGGCCTGGAATCAGGAAGACATCTTCCTGAGTTCAAATCTGGCCTCAGGCACTTACTAGCTGTGTGACCCTGGGCAAGTCACTTTCACCCTCTTTGCTTCCGTTTGTTCATCTGTAAAATGAGCCAGAGAGGAAAATGGCAAAGCACCCCACGAAAACTGCAAATGGGGTCACAAAGAGTCAGAAAAGACTGAACAACAAAAAGATGAT
Source organism: Bettongia penicillata ogilbyi (assembly GCA_023548195.1). Classification (NCBI taxonomy): domain Eukaryota; kingdom Metazoa; phylum Chordata; class Mammalia; order Diprotodontia; family Potoroidae; genus Bettongia; species Bettongia penicillata. The sequence goes on from JAJHZJ010000017.1 coordinate 5,225,197, forward strand.
GTGCCAGACAATATGCTGGCTACTGGGGATACAAATACAGCAAACATAACCACCTCTGCTCATGTTCTAATGCATAGGTTCCCAAAGTGGGAGACACTGCCCCCTGGGGAGCACTAGAACAAGCCAGGGGCAGTGGTAGCCATGGATTGCAGCAGCAACGGGGGGTGTTAACTGTTGTTGTTGTCACCTGTCCTTCCACAGGAAGAACACCATGACATCAGGGAGGCATTATCATGACATGCAAGTAAATTGGATTTAAGTAAGGCAGGGCTGTGCAAGGTCAAATGCCTTCCTTTCTCCTTTGGAGCCTTCTGGGTCCAGTGGCCAGATACACATCAGGACAACTGGAGATGACCCTACAGTTAAATATGAGGTAGTTTGATAGGAAGGACATTAGCACTAGAGAGGATCAAGACAAGTTTAAAATAGGAGATGCTCTTGAGGGATTCCAGGAGGCAGAGGAAAGGGCATTCCAGGCATGGGGCACAGCCAGTGCAAAGGCATGGAGATTAAAGATGGAGTGTCACAAATGAAAAACAGAGAAAGAGTTAGTTTGGTTGGATTTCAGAGTATAGGAGGGCAAGTAATGACCAATGAGTCTAGAAAGATAAATGGGGCAAAATTTGGTAAGGCTTTAAAAACTAAACAGAAGAATTTATATAAATACTCCATATATAGTTGAGTCATGCCATGAAAGTATTGTAGTATAGTAGGAAAAACACTATACTAGGAATCAGAAGACCTCAACCTTCTTAGCTTTGCTGCTGACCAACTGGATGACCTGGGACAGTCCACTTGAACTCTCTGGGTCTGTGTTTCATCATCTATAAAATAGGGGGTGTTGGATAAAGTGATCTGTGAGGTCTAGCTCTAATTCTGTTGTGTCTGTGTGGATCTCTTTAACACCTCCCAAAACTTAAGGTGATAGGGTAGGGAGGATGTACTTTTCCTCTTACTTATTAGCTCAAGGGCTTATATTAAAGCAAATGTAAATGCCTCCATTCTTTGGCGGTGAAGCTATGGTTCTCTGCACCTACTGTAACAAAGTGACTGAGGAGAAATAAAGTTGAATGGAAGAGAAGAGAATGAGGTATATTCCTCCTTACCTCCTAGCATTATTGAGGAAATTTCAGTCTCTCCAAATTGGAAGGGACTCAAGGTGTCATCCAGTTCAGTCTTTCTTAATTTAGGCATCTTTTCTATAGAATCCCTTATACATGGTCACAAGCTCCTACTTGAACAGAACTCAACTATGACATAAGGCAGTGCACCAACTATAGATGTTAGGCAGTTGTTCCTAATGGGCCAAACCTGATTAACCAAAGTCAGCTCTCTTTTAACCTCCACCTAGCATTTCTAGTTCTGCCTACTGGAGCCACTCAGAACAAATCTATTACCCCTTCAGGAATTTTAAGAAAGCTTTCATGTCTTTTTCCCCATCCAAACTAAACGTCTCCAGCTCCTTCCTTTGGAATTCATGGGATGTATTTTCCTAGCCTCTCACTTTTCTAGTGACCTTGCTTCAGCATGCCAATGGTCTTGTTAAAAGTGTGGCAGATATTTAGTAAATTTAAGTAGAATGTAAGCCCATTGAGGTCAGGAACTATTTAGTTTTGGTCTTTGTATCCCTAGCACTTATGAATTCTTATAGAATAATACTGATGATACCAATGATAACATGTTTACCGGATTTACAGAGAATATATCTAGAATATTTCATGGTATCCTCACAATCACCTTGTGAGAGAGGTGCCATTATTATTCCTGTTTTATAAATGAAGTAGCCAAACTTGTCCAGAGTCGCATAGCTAGAAATTGACTGGGGCATGAATCTCTTGTCTAATTATAACAATAGGCAACATTGACATCAGGCTTACTATGTGTCAAGCACTGTGCTGTTATTAATTATAATATATAATCAATTATCTCATCAGATCCGTAAAATAATCCTATGAGGAAAGTTCTGCCTCTTCTCTCCTCACTTGGTCTCCAGGATATTTTGAGGCCATCCAGTGATCTACCCTTGTGGAGGTTCTACATCTACAACTGTTCCTGGGGAGTAAGAACTAATGGAAATGCTTCATTACATGTCCTCTGTGTGGGGTTCCACAGATCATGTGATGGGAAAAGCTTAGAGTAGGGATATATACTTTCTATATATTCCTGCACAGATATGCCACTGTCTTATCTGCCCAGCAACTCTCTTTGCTTGTGACATATGATGCTGAAGGTGAAGGCCAGTTTTGAGGTTGTATAAGCCAGCTCCATGACCCCAGGAAGAAATACACAAAGCCTGTCTTAAGGACAACTTCATTGGACCTTCACCCTCCCTTGAGCAAATATTTAGCGTCCTTTTCCAAAATGAGTCTTGCTCAATTGGCTTCCCCTCACACCCATGTTACAATTTTATATTGATTGGGGTTAAAAGCATAGTGGTCTCCAGCTCCCCACAGTGGCATCCCCAAGGTATTTCGTCTGAATTAAAGGACAGACTTATTTGGATCCTGGAGACACTGAGCTTACCATACCTGTTTTCCAGTACCCTTGCAAGAAGAGAGGTATTTTCCTTCTAAGAAGCTGCAACTGAAGTTTAATCTGATAGAATCATTGCAGAGCTTTTCACCATTCCCGTCTCCAATAAGAAATGCTTTCTGATGATTTTTTTTACTTGTAATCCTTTATTGAAATATTGGAATGTTTATGTTTAATCTTAGTCATTATCAGAAATACACTTGAAAAATGTTTGGATTGGATGGTCTTTAAGACCTCCTTCAGGGTTAATATTTTATAGTTCTAAAGTTCTGTATCAAGAGTTTGTTAAACGTGTCATTTCTTCCAAAGAAAAATGTTTTGTGCTGCATATATAGTAGGTATTCAATAAATGCTTGAGGCAGCTAAATGGTACTCCACTGGGCCTGGAGTTAGTAAGACTCATCTTCATGAGTTCAAATCCAGTCTCAGATACGTACTAACTGTGTGACCATGGGCAAGTCACTTAACCTTGCTTACTTCAGTTTCTTCATCTGTAAAATGAGATGGAGAAGGAAATGGCAAACCACTCCAGTATCCTTGCCAAGAAACCCCCTAATGGGGTCACAAAGAGTCAGATATGAAGGAAACGACTGAACAACAACTTATTATAAGAAGCACATTAATGAACCATTTTCATAGACGCTATCATCTTCCTAGGGAAAATAAACTTGCGGCAATTATGTCTACTATCTCCAAATATTTGAAGAACTCTTATGTGGAGGAGAGATTAGAATTACTTTGTATGTGAGGACCATGTTTGGAAATTATAGGGAAATTACCTGTTGGGTCAATGGAAGGAAGAATTCTCACCTTGAACAAAGATGAACTCTCCATTATTGGAAGTATTCTAGCAGAGGATGCATGTCCTTCTGTCTGGAATGTTGTGAAAGAATTCCTGCATTAGCTTTTGAGTCAGATGACATAAGGTCATCGATTTAGATAGAGCTAGGAGGCACCTTAGAAGTCATCAAGTCTAATCTCTTATTTTTACCAATGAGGGAACTGAGACCCAGAGAGGGTAAGTGACTTTCCCAGGGAGACATAGCCAATAAGTGCCTGAGACAGTACTTGAACCTAAGTTTTCTTGACTCCAAGTCCAGCACTCTATCCACCATTCCACGGTTCCTTCCTTTTCTTAGATTCTGTAATTCCTTATAGGAAATTTTCCCCCTTGGATTTTTTTTCTTCTGAGGTAGAATCATAGAACAAACATGTGAGGTCATCTAGAGGTGAAATAATTTGCCCCAAGGTCACATACTGTAGACCGAAAGAACCATAGGCCCTGAAAGAAAGATTGAGGAAATAAGATCTACAGACTCTTAGAGCTAGAAGGGGCCTTATAGCGTATGATATCAAAGAAGAGACCTTAGAACTCATCTAGTCCTATCTTCTAATGTTACAGAGGAGAAGCTGAAGTGAAGAGAGGAGAAGAGACTTGCCCAAGGCCATGTAACTAATAAGGAGTCAGGCCTTTAATTGAATCCAGGTCCTTTCGCTCCTCACTGCATTATGATGACTTTAAGAATGGTTGGGAGACAGCAGCAGGAAGGCGGACGCTAATCACTAGGACAGCTTCCTTCCTTAGATTCACAGCTTTTATAGACTTCCTCCTTAGGAAGGAACCAATTCCAGGATGGCTTCCCGAGGTGTTTTAGGTGGGAACACGTGATTCAGAGAATATAACTGAGTTGAAGAAAGTATGGGAGAAGAGAAAGAAGCCTTCAAGGCAGACTAGACCAGACAAGGACTTGGCATTATGGCTTGTGGCCATTTTCTGTTTAAATGAGGATTTACCCTTTGGATCTCCATTAAATCTATTCTTTTAGAGTTGCAACATTAAATTTTTCTCATTCTTTTACTTTCTTTTCTTGTGTGCAAATACTTACAATTTTAGTTCCAGTCCTCCAAATAGATATTCTCCAAGATGCCTCCCAACTCTTGAGATTTTGATTTTGGGACTTTAAAACCATGATGAGAACTTCTGTCTCCTCACTCCCACCTTCCTTCTCTTTTGCACTGTCTTACATTGTCTCATCCATTGTGTAAAATGGTGGAAGGTTAGCAGTTGAAAGAGTCTTTGCCTCCCTTAATAGAGAAGCTCTGAAGCGAGTGGTATTAATCAACAGTTCATTAACTGCAATTAAAGCCAGATCACTTGAGAGGCATGGTTATTTTTAGCAGTTGGTAAATTTGTTAATGGGTAAGAATGGGGTAAGAAGACAGAGGGATTTCAGGAAGTTGAGTTCAAGAAGCAGTGTGTATTTCAACTTAAATCCAGACACAAAAAGGAAGACAGACCCATGTGTAAAACAAAATGCATGAACATGTCTAAAACCCTGGTCACCATCAATAGGGCCTCCGTTTTCAGGATTAGGGAACCCAATTGAAGCTATCCCCTGAACCTTCAGGCTCTCCATTCTTTCAGCAACAATTCATAAAGCGCATGCTGTGGGTAGAATACTGGGAGAGTATCTCCAGGACAGAATGATGGAATAAAGTTACAAAATATACCTCCTACCTGAACCCCATTTTCCAGAATAAATTGAATCTTTTCAGGTGTTTAGGAGAGGGGGGCAGGCAGAAGCATGACTGTCCCTAGGCAAACTGGAAAATGACAAAGTCTCTTCATTACCTTCTCATCTCCCTTTCTTGCCTAACTTTTCAGGTGTCAAATTATCTCAGAGCTGCCCAGGGACTCTGACTGTGCCTTTCCGTGGAGGCTGCCTTCCCTTGCTGTGTACCCCAGATTCCAAACTTAAGGACTCCTCTGCCTCTTCTTTTTTTCCCCATGCACAATTAAGTCATAATTCACACTAAGGTTCAAATGTCTGATAATTCCACTTCTACAACTTTCTGAAGGGCATATGCATTTTCAAAGAGGTAATACAAATCTATTTCTACCTGATAGAATTTTAGGTAGTATTGTGATATTTGAGGATTGTAGTGATGGTAGGGCTTCCTTTCACCTGTTGAAGGTTATTTGGTTTCCCCTAGCTTATTGGAATCTGGAAATTTTCAGAGGGGCTACAGAGAATCTGTTTCCTATTTCCCCTCAACTGTCCTTCTCCTTTAAATCCTGATTTTATTAACTCTGTATCTCCTCCCTGATCTCAGTCCTTCCACTTCATTGTTTTTCAGTGTTTGTCCTGTGACTCTGGGGGGGGGCCTTGACACCCCAGATCTTTATCATCCGAGGATGTTGGGCAGGATACCATCCCTCTTCAGCAAAACCATGGGAAAGCCACTCCCAGACTAAGCCTCATGAAACAGAAGTCTTGCCTCTTGGGAGCTGAGGTAGGCTTAGCTCTTCTCCAGTAAACCTAAGCCTTTTTTTGTTGCTCCTATAGCAGAGCCATATGCTTTTAACTTAAGGAAAACTAATTAAAGGAATTCAACAAATGTTTATTAAGAACCTACTGTAGTAGGTAGGGGCAAGGAAGATACAAAATTTAGAAATGTCCCTGGTCTTTGTCCAGACAGAGCTACCAATTTAGTACGAGGATATGACACATTCATAAGAGGCAAGAATAAGGAGGAAGTGAGAAAGTACTATATGGGACTAGAGTAAGAATGAATGGTATGTGGTGTGGTAGGAAGTATGTTGGATTTGAAGTCAAAATATTTGTATTCAAATCCAGTGTCTATTACTATCTTTGTGAGACCTTGGGCAAGATAATGAACCTTAATTTCCTTATGTGAAAAAACAGATTTGGATATTATTGATCATATCAACAACAAACCTAACAGAAACCACATGATTATCTCAATAGATGCAGAAAAAGCTTTTGACAAAACACAACATCAATTCCTATTAAAAACACTGGAGAGTATAGGAATAAAGGGAACTTTCCATAAAATAATAAACAGTATCTACCTAAAACCTTCAGCAAGCATTATATGTAATGGAGATAAGCTAGAAGCATTTCCGGTAAGATCAGGTGTAAAACAAGGATGTCCATTATCACCACTATTATTCAATATGATACTTGAAATGTTAACTGTAGCAATTAGAGGAGATAAAGAAATTGAAGGAATTAGAATAGGCAAAGAAGAAACTAAGTTATCACTCTTTGCAGATGATATGATGATATACTTAGAGAATTCCAGAGATTCAAGTAAAAAACTTCTTGAAATCTGACAAAGTTGCAGGTTACAAAATTAACCCACACAAATCTTCTGCATTTCTGTATATTACTAACAAAGCCCAACAGCAAGAGATAGAAAGAGAAATCCCATTTAAAGCTGGGGTAGACACTATAAAATATTTGGGAGTCTACCTGCCAAAACAAATCCAGGAACTATATGAATACAATTACAACATACTTTTCATACAAATAAAGTCAGATCAGTTGTTCATGGGTAGGCCAAGCCAATATAATAAAAAATGACAATTCTACCTAGTGCCATACCAATCTATCAGATAATTATTTTCTAGAACTGGAAAAAATAATATCAAAATTCATCTGGAAGAACAAAAGGTCCAGAATATCAAGAGAGCTAATGAAAAGAAATGCTAGGGTAGGTGGCCTAACTCTACCAGATCTCAAATTGTATTATAAAGCAATAATTACCAAACTACTTGGTACTGGTGAAGAAACAGAAGGATAGACAAGTGGAATATACTAGGTACTCAAGACATAGTAGGCAATGAATATAGCAATCTACTGTTTGATAAACCCAAGGACCCCAGCTTCTGGGAAAAGACCTCATTGTTCAACAAAAATTACTGGGAAACCTGGATAACAGTGTGGCAGAAACTAGGCATAGACCAATGCCTGACGCTGTACACAAGAATAAAGTCCAAATGGGTACATGATCTAGGTATAAAGATTGATACTATAAACAAATTAGGGGAACAAGGAATAGTGTATTTATCAGATTTATGGAGAAGGGAAGAAATTTTGACTAAGGAGATAGAGCATTATGAAGTACAAAATGGATAATTATGATTACATTGAAGTGAAAAGTTTTTGTCAGCCAAAGTCAATGCAACCAAGATTAGGAGGGAAGCAGAAAGCTGGGTAAGAATTTTTGCAACTAGTGTCTGTGATAAAGGCTTCATTTCTAAAATCTATAGAGAACTGTGTCAAATGTAAACGAATACAAGTCATTCCCCAATTGATAAATGGTCAAAGGATATGAACAGGCAGTTTTCAGAGGAAGAAATTAAAGATATCTATAGTCATATAAAAAATGCTCTAAATCACTATTGATTAGAGAGATGCAAATGAAAACAGCTCTGAGATATCACATCACACCTATCAGATTGGCTAACATGACAAAACAGGAAGATGATAAATGTTGGAGAGGATGTGGGAGAGCTGGAACAATTCATCGTTGGTGGAGCTGTGAGCTGATCCAACCATTCTGGAGAGCAGCTTGGAGCTATGCCCAAAGGGCTACAAAAATATGCATATACTTTGACCCAGCAATATCACTTCTAGGACTGTATCCCCAAGAGATCATAAAAATGGGAAAAGGTCCCACATGTACAAAAATATTTATAGCAGCTCTCTTTGTGGTTGCCAAAAAGTGGAAATCAAGGAGATGCTCATCAATTGGGGAATGGCTGAATAAATTGTGGTATAAGAATGTAATGGAATACTATTGTGCTATAAGAAATGATGAACAAGAAGACTTTAGAGAGGTCTGGAAAGACTGATATGAACTGATGCTGAGTGAAAGGAGCAGAACCAGGAGAATTTTGTACACAGCAACAACCACAGTGTGCAAGGATTTTTTCTGGTGGACTTAGAACTTTATTGCAATACAAGGATATAAAAAATTCCCAATGGTCTTTTGGGGAAAAATGCCTTCCACATCCAGAGAAAGAACTATGGAATTCAGTCACAGAATGCAGCAGATCATTTTGTTTTGTATTATATTTTGGTTTGTTATATGATTTCTCCCATTCATTTTAATTCTTTTATACAACATGACTATGGTGAAAACGTATTTGATAGGAATGTATGTGTAGAACCTATGTAAAATTGTATACCATCTTGGGGAGGGAGAGAGAAGGGAGGGAAAAAAAAATCTGAGTTATATGGTAGTGATTGTAGAACACTGAAAATAAGTAAAAGAAAAAAAATTTTTTAAAAACCAGATTTGGAGTAGGTGGCCTATGAAATCCCTTCCAGATCCAAATCTCTGTGATCCTGCGATCTAATATTCTAGTATCCCAGTGGACACAGATCTCATTACAAGCAAGCTGTCTCTTGTACTCCCTTGTGCTCCTGTTGTATTCTTATACATTATGTAGCCCCATCATATACTGCTGTATAATATATTCACATTTATATTTTCCTTAAAGGGGTAGGTAGGCCTGTGGAGAGCTTTCTCAAATTCTCTCAATGTTAAGGAGATAGGAATTCCCTAATAATAGTAATAAAAAGAAGCAAAACTTATGCTAGAGCAAGAGTGGGGAACCTGTGGCTTCAAGGCCACATGTGGCCCTCTAGGTCCTTAAGAGTGGCCCTTTGACTGAATCCAGATTTGGAGTTTAAGATTTACAAACTACTTTGTAAGCAGGTCAAGTCCACAAGTACTTATTAAGCCCATGCTATGTGCCAAATACTACAAGTACTAGGAATATCAGGAAAGGCTAAAAACAAAGAAGCAAAAACATTCAAGTTTCAGTATCTCAAGGAGCCCAGAGTGTAACAGGAGAGACAGCTTGAAAACAACTATATACAAACAAAATATATACAAGATAAATTGAATATCATCACAGAAGAAAAGTTCTAGTTTTAATGGGGACCAGGAAAGGTTTCTTGTAGAAGGTGTAATTTTTTAGCTGGGACTTAAAGGAGGCCTTTAAAGCCATGAGAAAGAGAAGAGGAGGGATAGGAATTTCAAGTGTAGGAGATGGAGTGTCCTGTGAAAGAAAAAGAAAGGATGCCAGTACCACTGGACTAAAGAGATGCGTGGAAGGAAAGAGAGGTGTAAAAAGACTGGAAAGATAAGAGGGGGTCCAGAGAACTTTATCTTTGATTTTAAAGGTAAAAGGAAACCAGCGTTTATTAAATAAAGGGATGGTTTGGTTAGACTTGTGTTTTAGAAGATCACTTTGGCAACTGAGTGGAGTATGGATTTTGGAGTCCAGAGAAACTTGATGGCAAGGAGATTAATGAAAGGGCCAGTGTAATCGTCCAGGCATGAGGTGATGCATAAGTACCTGAACTAGAGTGGTAGCAGTGTCAGAGGAGAGATGGGGGCATATAAAAGAATAAGGGAAGAACTGACCGGGGTTGACTACATATTGGACACAGATTTGAGAATAATGAGTCCAAGCTAATATTTACATTGTGAGCCTTGGACCCTGGGAGGGTGGTGGTATCCTTGATAGTAATAAGGAGCTAGAGAGAGGGAAAGGCTTGGCAGAGGAAAGATAATTAGTTCAATTTTGGACATGTTGAGTTTAAGATGTGTATGGAATATATAGTTCCAGATGTCTAATAGGCAGTTGAAGATATGAGACTACAGGTCAGGGGAAAGGTTAGGATTGGATAAGTAGACTTTAGAATCATCTGCATGGAGATGATAATTGAATCCATGGGACCTGATGGGAATACCAAGCAAAATAACATAGAGAGAAAAGACCAAAGGGCCCAGGACAAAGCGTTGAGCATCATGCATGTTCAGTGGGCATGATCTGGTTGGAGAACCCCAATATCAACTCAGCTAGCTTCAAAGAGAACCAACGCAAGAGACTGTGATGGAGCAGTAAAGCAAGTAGGAGGGAGGACCAAGAAAGAGGAGTGTCATAAAAACATAAAGAGAAGAGAATATCAAGGAGAAATGGATGGTTGATGTTATGAAAAGTTTCAGGGAGGTCAAGAAGGATGAAGATTAAGAAGAGGCCGATAGATCTGGCCAATGAGATATCATTAATAACCTTGGAGAGACCAGCTTTAGTTGAATTATGATGCTGAAAACCAGACTGAAAGAAGAGAGTTAGAGGAAAGGAAGTGGAGGCACTGAAGGTAGACTCCCTCTCAAGTCGTTTAGCCGTGAAAGGGAAGAGAGCCATGAGATGATAGCCATCTGGGAGGGATGGATCAAATAATCAGATTAGTTTGTAGGCAATAAGGAAGCAACCAGTAGGGAGGGAAATATTGAAGACAGTGAGAGAAAAGATGATAGAGGAGGAAACAAAGAGGAAAGATCATTGCCAACCAGGGTGGGCAAGGAAGGGATTTGGCTAGGGCATTTATTATCCTTTAAAGACCTGTGGAAAGTGGAGCGCAGTATTTATGAGTCACTGACATTTTAGAGTGAATTAAATTTTTAGAAACTAGTCAAGTGATAGTTTTAGTGCAGGGGTGGCCTTGAGGCTGGTTTAGAGGAAGTGTTGCAGACTTTAAAGTCAGTGGTTCTTCTAACCTTTTTGTATGTCATGAACCCTTCCACAGGTCTATTGAAGGCTTTTCATAATAGTTTTAAATGCATAAGATAAAAGTACATGAGATTGCAGAGAAAATCAATTATACTGAAATGTAGTTATAAAAAAAATAGAGATTTTTAAATGTTTCATGGACCCCAAGTGAAGAACGCCTGCCTTAAAGGGTTATATAAATGCTAACTGTTGTTGTTACTGTTATTTAATTATTATGTGTACATAGATGGGAAGTCAGGGAGAGTTTCAGAACTTAGGCACTTTTCGTTGCTGGGCCTAGGCAGGTGAAGGTACGACACAGGGTATTGTTCAAATCCAGTTCAATGTCTGAACTCAAAACAACTATTTTACAATTAAGTCAGAAGTTGAAGACTGGTCAGAAATGCTCAGATCTGAAACCCGCAAGCCCAGGAAAATCCCAGGCCAGGCTCTCAACCAGCTTTAGTCCTTCTGCATTCTCCCTCCTCCCTTCCCCCAATCTTGAATACACTCAGTGTGGGGCGCGTTCCTGGAAGCTAAGATTTGCCCTAGTGTAAGAACAAGTAGGTTATAATGTCTGATCAGCAGTGATCCATGCATCCTTAGAGGCCTGCACCTCAGAGACCCTGCCAGGATGCATTATACTGCAGAATCAGAGGCCTGGGAAAAAACACTTCCTGTCATTTCTTTTCATGTCGTGCAAGTACAGACTGAGTTTGGATCAAATCAAGCTGGGAACATAGTGACATGCATGCAGGGGAACTAACATGTCTTTCTCTGTGTCTTTCCTCTCTTTTGTCACAACCTGTGATTTTGTTAGCATGGGGGAATTCCAAGGGTAGAAACTCTCTCCACCAGTGCAGACTTCCAGCTTTTCTTTTGTGCAGATCTGAATCTGTCTGTGTGACATATCTACTCTCTGAGAATGGAAAACCCTTGAGGGAAGAGGCCATGTCATACTGTTCTTTGTGCCAAGTGTGGCACAAAGAAGATGCTGAGCATATTTGTGGAATTCCTTGACTTTTTGTTTTTGTTTTTTAGTACCTCTTAAGGAACTCACATCAGTGATTGCTTCATGCTAAGTCCTTAGAATAACTATGCAGGTGGGGTAAATAACCTCTTTCCTTCCAGATTTCTACATTTGCCCAATAAGAATAACTTTTGCTTGTGACTAACAAGTGAAATACCAAAGGTAGAAAGTGCTATGCTTTGTCATTAAGGATTTTGTTATTGACAGGATTATTAAGGAAGGCAAATTTGGATGGCCAGAGGATGCCCAGTTAACTTGGGGTTTACTGGCTAGATCTCCTCTCCTTTCCCCTCCCCTCCCCTCCTATCCCCTCTTACCTTTCCCAAAACCTTAAACCTACTGCACTCTGAAGCCCATAGATTGTACCACAGTAGACCCCTGCCCAAGCCACACTTAAGGGCTGTTTTCTGGACCCTCCAGGCTTAAGAGTGATTATCAATAGTAACTGCTGCTGTTTCCCTCCTACCCTTATTTTTCTTTGCCTCATTAAAGAGGCATCCCCTGACTACTTCTTAAACAGGCCTATTCACTGAATGGGCGTTACCTCACCCTAGGTGAGTATCTGAATAGGCCTTGGCCTAAAGTGGGCCAAGGTCTCCCATTGCATCCTGGGTCATCTTCAGTCATCCCGATGAATATCTGGTCACTGGATTCAGATGGCTCTGAAGGAGAAGTGAGGCTGGTGACCTGCACAGCCCTCCCTCACTCAAGACAAAGTCAAGTGCAAGTCATGTCATCATGTCTCTGGTGGCATGATCTTCTTTGGCAATGAAGAATGAACACACCAACAACTTACTATTGGACTCAGGGCAAGACAAAGGATTAAATAGTGAGCTAGTCTCAGAGTCAGAAGATGTAAGTTCACATCTGACCTCTTTGTTGGGTGTGTTGGTTGTGTGAGGCTGGGCAAGTTACTGAAACTATGTTCTAGACTGAAACTATGTTCTAGATGTTGGAACCAAATTAAAATGTAATTAGGAAGTATTTAATAAAACAAATCAAAATGCAATACAGCATAAATGATATAACATTTTAAAACGATGTCAATATGTGGCCCATTGGAATCCTTATGTATAGCTGTGTTGTTGTTCAGTTACTTCTGACTCTTTGTGACCCAATTTGGGGTTTTCTTGGCAAAGATACTAGAGTGCCTTGCCATTTCTTTCTGCAGCTCATTTTACAGATGAGAAAACTGAGGCAAACAGGGTTGGCCCCAAAGTCACATAGCTAGGAAGTATCAGAGGCCAGATACGAACTCAGAAAAATGTGTCTTCCTGACTTCAGATGCCGTATCCTCTATCTATTGCACCGCCTAGCAGACTTTTGTACAGATTACGTTTCTCTTTGAGCCTGACATGAGTATTCTGTGCAATTGTCTAAGGTTGAGAGTTGCAGAGAAGGTGATGCCTTGAATTGGTAGAGGGAGATTATTCACCTGGGAGTTTCCTATACCAGCAGAGTCACGGGTCCAGTCTGTCTCTGTTGACATAAGCAACACATTGGATTATCCCTATTGCTTTGAGTTCCTAGACTCAATTCAGGTAATAAGGCCAGATTCTATTGTGGGAGGGAGGAGGAGAAAATTTAAAACTTATGGAAGTGAATATTGAAAACTGAAAACAAATAAATTAAACTGACCCAGCCTTCACGGACCTCTCCTTTTTCTCAACTCCTTATAGTATCTATTTTCTTCATGTCTTGTTTCTGCATTTAGTCAGGTGTTATCTTGTATATTAGCTGTTTGGTGATCTCAATTAGATTAGAAGTTCTGTGGGGTTGTTCCTTATTCTCTAATATTAGAAGTTTCCAACATCTTGCTGGTCACATTGTGGTGCTCAGTCCTTGTGGAATGGCCTTAACCAGGAGAGATTTTGTGATTGATGAGTAGACTTTTCCTTAATGATGACTTGAGCATCGTGGTGCTGTACAGTTCATATTAAATGGACTTTCCCCCCAAAAAATTCTGACACACTTGCAACTGTGCTATGGAGAGTATATGGAATTCCAAGAGGTCTCACTTGCCCTTCTCTTATTGTTTCTTTGTTAGGAGGCTATCCTCTGCTGTTTGGAATACTCTCCTATTTTGAGGAATTTCACAGATCAATAGGAAATCCTGACTACAGAATAGACTGTGATCTATAGTCTGAACATACACACATACACATACATACACACACGTGTGTGTAGCATAATTTATAGACCTAGAGAAGAAGTGTTATAGTCAAAAGACCCACTGCATAAAGTTAAGCCATGACACAGAAATACTGATTGGCTCACAGGGAAGGAAAGGGAGGTGTGAGGGAGGAAAACACCATAAAGCCAAGAGATGCCTGTAAACCAGAGTTGCCCTAATAGGCGCTCCATGTAAGGTGATGTCGAGGCAGAGCAAAAGTCAATGGTAACGGCGTCAAAGACACCTCCATGGAAGTGTTGCCAAACCAAATTAAAATGTAATTGGGGGATATTTAACAAAATAAATAAAAATATAATAGAGCATAGATAAGGTTACATTTTCAAAATGTCAGTATGTGGCCTGCAGAGATTCTTGTGTATGGACTGTCTTGCTTTTCAAGTTCGACACCACTGGCCCAGGACATGAAACACACATCTAAGGCAGAGGAAATAGGGAAGGTTGATGTGAGTCCTTCAGTGAGAGAGTCGCAACAGATTTTATGAAGAAAGGATGTCACTATGCTGAGAAAAGGAGCTGGGAAATTAGAGCACTAAGAGATGGAATTAGTAGGCTGAGAGAGCAGGGTTTTGGAAACCAGAACATAGTAGGTTGTCCGTGAATCAAAAAATAGGCTTTTGCTGTACTTATCTCTTTGGGCTATTTGCTCTATTTTTTACTGTCTGATTGGCATCATTCTTGCCCTTTTAGAGTATACAGGTTACTATGTGGGACAGAGTAGATGAGTAGGGGCATTGTTAGAATACATACTTAAATCTCTGTAATGAGCAGTACCACATAACGAATGTCTGCAGCCATGGCTCATTGACACCTAGCATGGTGCTTTCACATAGTAAGCACTAAATAAATGCTTGATTGATAGATGAATAAATAAATGCACACCTTGTGCTTTATTTAGTCAATCAATAAGCATTTCTAAAGCATATACTGTGTATATGGTATTGTATGAGAAATTGGGGCTAAAAAGACAACAGAACAGGTCCTGACCTCAAGGGGCTTATATTCTGTTGAAGGAAACTATATGTAAAATGTAAGTATCTATCTACATACGTATACGTACATGTGTATATATATTTACATAAATCATCTATTCAAAGTTAAATTTAAAATTTGGTTTTGGGGGAGAAACTGGCCTCTGGGGTGGGCATAGTGATGAGAAAAGGCCTCATGTAAAAAGTAGCATTTGAATTGAGTCTTGAAGGAAGCAAGGAATTCTAAGTAAGAGCAGTAAAGAGGAAATGCATTAAGGTATGGAAGACAGCTGTACAGAGGAGCTGAAACAGGAGATCAGATATTGTTTAAGACCAGTTTAACTGCACCATCATATGTGTGAAGAGGAGTCATGAATCATAAGCTCATCTTCACAAAAAACAGAGACATGAATATCTGGCCTCCTTTTTGGAATCTCTTAGGAGATTTTACACTTGGCTTTAGTAACTCCCCCTCCACTATGTCAATACCCATACTGTTAGTACCTACCAAAGATGTGACCAAGATTTGTGTTGTCACACATTCCATATGGAATACGCCCTCAACAGAGGTAGCGGTGGTGAATAGCCAGCCACTTATTCAGTATTTGATGGTAAAAGTGAGACAGTGTCTTATTTGTACTTAACATTTCTTCACTTCCATCAATCATATATCTCCTGAATTTCCAGCTCCTCTGTGAAGCCTTATTAGACTAATTGAAGGCAAGTTGCAGAACTCACCTCTGTCCAAACATCTGTTGGGATTTACTTTTCATTCGCCATGTATGAACTCTTTATTTACTCATTCATTCCTATCCTTGTGTTGGAGAAGGGACCCATGAGAACTGTCTTTCTTCTAGGATGTTTGAAGAAGCAAGACCAGTGCAAGCCATGCCTGGATCCCAGACTACTATTTGGGTTTTCTGTTTCCTGAGGATTTGTCTAATGATATCTGTGGAGGTCTAAGTGATTGCACAGGCTTATTTGTTATTATGGCTTGTCTTTTTTCAGCCAACCTTACAATGAGGCAAGTAAGAGGCTGCTTACGTTATATGATTTGAGGATCACCTTAGCCAGATGAAAGCAAGCCTTTGTCAGGGATAGGACAGAGGAGACAGAAATCATGACTTTATAGAGATGAAGGGAGGAAAGGAAAGAAGGTGTGGGATAGGTCAGGAAGGGGGAAGAGGTATTGAAAGGAGATGGAGGGAAGCACCAAGTATAACCTTTGTCTGCTTCATGACCTTGTTGAGAGTGGGGCCCAGATAGATGTGATTAAATAAGGTTTTAAAAATTAAGTTTTAAAAAGTATTTATCTCATATGTTATATAGGTACTTAATAAAGGTTAGTAGAATTGAAATTGAATTGAATTTGGAGTGTGTTTTCCTTCTGTAGAGCATAAAGTCTGTATAAAAATTTTGGGGATGAGCTGCTGTTCTTTGGATCAGAAGAGATACCAGCAAGTGGAAGGATAAGGATCCAGTCCTCTGGGAACCACTGTTTTGCCAGAAGGCATCTTGAGCTGTCTCTCCTGTGATCTCTTTTAGTTGACATTTCTTTTTATTGTCAAGTATATCATAGCTATTTTTTATACATGTTGAACCTCCTTAACTAGTTGATAAATTCCTTGATAAAATAAATACCATGTCTTTATTTCTTAAGTGCCAAATGTGACACTTTGTACATGATATGTGCTTACCTGATGTATGTTGAATGTGTTTAAAACCAACAGCACTGATATATATATAGACATCTCTTGTATCAAAGCATTATCTAGTATATAACAAGGGCTGGGCATTAAGATTTTTAAGGAGGTATGAAACAGTATTTTTCTGCAAATTACTGCAGTGACAGGTCATAGGATTATGTTTATTTCTTGGTTCAGACACAATTTTTACACTGATGTGGGGTACTCTTGGCTTGGAAACTCCATCCATTGATACCTATTGGTGATTTGATTCTAACTCCTCTGTTTAGTATTTAAAGCTATTGATAACCTAGCCTCTCCGTACTCTCCAGGCTTCTTACATTTTATTGCCTTCCATCTCTGTCTTTCTGTTCCTTGTTTGTGATACTCCACCTGTCATCTTTGTACCTTTTTACTCTGTCTCTCATCTCATGCCTGGAATGCTCTGCCATTTATTCCTTTACCTCTTGGTTTCACTGGCATACATCAATACTCAGCTCAAATCCTCTGCTCTGTAGGAAGCCTTTTCTGGTCTTGCTTATTGCTAATGCCTTTCTTTCTGAGATCATCTCCCATCTATTTTGTATATATTTGGTATGTACCTAGTTATTTTCATGTTTCTTTCCCATTAGAATGTAAACACCTTGAGGCAGGGACTGGTTTTTTTCCCTTCTCTTCTTTGTATCATAGTAAATACATAGTGCTATAGTAAGAGCTTAATTATATTATAGCGCTGCTAGCACTACAGTAGGGGAAGCTAGGTGGTATAGTAGATAAAGCAGTGGACCTGGAGTCAGGAAACCTGAGTTCAAATCCAGCCTCACTTACTAGCTATCTGTGTGACCCCACACAAGTCACTTAACCTGTCTGCCTCAATTTCCTCAATTGTAAGATGAGGATAATAGTAACATTTCCCAGGATTGCTGTATCAAATGAGATAATATTTGAGAAGAGCTCAGCACAATGTCTGGCACTTAATAAATACATATTCTCTTCTCCCCTTCTTGATTTTCAGGATGGCCTTCTTTTAATTATTCCACACCATCATTGTGGGACATATATGAAGAAAATAATAATATTATAAAATAGCATAGTTTTAAGTGGTGTGAGTGGTATGTGCTGTAGGACTTCAGAAGAGTGATTGAGAGATCACAAAAGGCCAAGAACAGAGGTGGGGAACCTGTGACCTCAGGGTCACATGTGGTCCTCAAGCGTGGCCTCTTTGACTATGAACACTTGAGAACCTAGAGGGTCACTTGTGGCCTGGAGGCCACAGGTTCCCCACCCCTGGGCAAGACCATCAATAAAAATCTTAGGGAACAAGCATACTTTTTGACATCTAATACTGTTTTTTGTTTCTCTTTGTAGCCCCAGCAACTCGTATAATACATGGTATATAGTTGGCAATGAAATGCTTGCTGAATGAATGAGTTCTCACCCCCAACTGTCTGTTCTTGTGCCTTACATCCCAAAGACTGAGAGATGGAGCAGGAAACAGGGTGGAGGGAGGGAAGGTATACACAGGAAGACCTGGCCCTTCACAGTATTTTCCTGGCCTTAAGTTAAATCTGAGACTTGTGCTAGGTGAAAGGAGGAAAAGGGGGGGAATAGCATTTTAAAAAAACCTATCATTCTTCAATGATGAAAACATTAAAATTGCATGAGTAGGGGACTTAAAACTGTACTTTACATTCTGTCCATTCTTGAACTATTCAATACAGACTGAAATTCAGTATGTTCCCAAATTAGCTAAAGAAACCCCCTGTCCAAGACCCCCCAGTACATCTGGATATAATTATTAAAGCATTATGGGTGTGCATGTTTTCTGTAGAGAAAAATGAATAATACCTTCAAATATGTAATTTTATAGGTTCAGAAATATGAAAGCAACTGCTAAGGGAGCTATCAAATCAGTCTGAAGTTCGGTGTGAGTTGTTGCAGGGGAAAAAGAATTTGGAATAATTCTCGTCACACTTTGCAGACCCGACTCATTTGCATGCCTTGGTCAGGAATCATAAATATACTTTCTCAGAATTCCTGAAGAGCTTTCTTTGTACGGGAGTGTCACAGAAGGAATGGGGAAGGGTTGGTATGGCCTGGGACCCTTCCTCACAAATCCAGGAGCCATTTCTGGGCAGTCAGGGGTACACATACCTAAGTGGGAATTTCTCTACTCCATGAAGTCTCCAAGGGTCTGATGCCCTGCTCCATCCCTGTCCACTACGTGCAGAACCGAATCGTGGAAAAGTATCCTCCCTTCTCTCCGATCTTCTGTCATAGGCCTACTTCTCAGGACAGCTGTCACTGTAGAACTCACTATGTCATGTACCAGTTTGTCTCAGTTTTGTTCATTTAAGATTGTTAGGAAGTTCTGTACGTTGAGGCCAAATCTGCCAGCACAGACTTCTTCACAGATCTCAATGCTATAGTCACATATAACAAGTCTAATCTCTATCAGTGGAAGTATTTGAAGGTAGCAATTATACTCCCCTCCCCTAATCTTTTGAACCATTTTTACCTAGCAATTATATAATGCTTTAAGGTTTACGAAGTACTTTATACGTATTATATTATAGGTGTATATATAATACATATTGTATCTTATTATTATCCCCATTTTATAGATGAGGAAACTGAGGCAAACAGAAGGCAAATGCCTTCTTCTGAATATGCCTCAGTTAAACATCCTTAAAATGTAGTCCCCAGATCCCAGAAATGACCTTACCCAATCAGAGGACAGTGAGAGGATCTTCAGCCCCACGGTAGATACTATACTTATTTTAATATAGCCCAGATCAAAGAAACTTTTTGACAGGCAAAAAGGGGAGTCAAGGTGAACTCTGAACAGGGAGGAGCTTGAAAATGGCCTTTCCCATCGCATCTTCCCTGTGGCAGCAGTACTGCTGATTTCCTAAGCTTAGTGCTTGTGGAGGGAAGGAATCCTATCCATACCTCCTTAGGGTAGATCAGAAGGGTCCCAGATATTATGATAGTGGATTTCAAAAACTTAGTTTAGAAAACATATGCTTAGAATTTTAGAGCAAGAAGGTGTCTTAGAGAGCATTTCTCTTGCAATTAGGAAAACCTGGGCTCGAATCTCACCTCCATTATTACTAAGCTACATGACCTCTCTGAGTTCCTTTTCCTCATCTGCAAAATGCCACAATAAAATCTAAGTGCCCACGTCACAGGATCAAATGACAGAATGTATGCAAAGCGCTTTGTAAACCTTCATTTTCTTTACTAACATCAGCCATTATTATTGTTGAAAAATAATTCCCATGTTGTTTGAGTTTAGATAGAAATGGTACTGGGACAAATTGATATACTGATACTATTGTTTTGTAGTTCATTATTATTGTCTTGCTCTTTTTATCTTTTTCTTTTGATGGAGTTTGGATACAAATTATTCTGGTTCAAGTCTCTACCCTACTATACTATTCTTTTGTGTTTAATTTTCTACGGACTCATACAGGAGGAGAAAAATCACCGCTTTTTAAAATGGAATAAAGGTATTGGGTTAGGTAAACTATTGGGAAAGGCACACTTACCTACTGTGGGTTCACTTGAACCACCTTTGGGACAATACCAATGGCTTTTCATTTATCAACCTATTATTAGTTCATTTCCTATATTTTACAAGATAAGGAAACTGAGAAGCAGAGAGCTGAAATGATTTACCCAGAGTTCACATAGCTAGTTAATGACAGAGTCAGTACTAGAATCCAGGTCTTCTAACACCTTTTCCACAGTGTCATGCCTCTCCATTCTCGTGGCTGAATTAAAAGTGTCTATATTGACAATGCACCTAGAATTTACAAAGCATTGTGGGGGATAAAAAATAAATATAAGAACTTCCTTGTCCCTGTGCCCTAGTGTTTAGGGACTAGCTGAGGAGATTATACCTATGAAGAATAATTAATCCAAGGCAGATTTAAATGTTAAACAAAGCGTGCCAACCAGAAGTGCTATTGGAGAAACTGTTAACTTAGTTGCCAACTTTCAAAAGTAGGTGCCAAGCAAGAAGACAAAGACTGTATTCACATTAAACTATATGGCCCAGTGCCGGGGCTTTTGACTGTTTTTGTGGAATCCCAGATCTCCACCGAAGTTGTAGAGAATGGGGGATCAGGCTGGAAGAGAAAATCATTGGTTATTTTTTGAATGCCTTTTATCATCACCTCCTCCTTCCCTCCACCCTACCCAAGTGTCAAGGAGGAAGAAACACAATTCCTTAAACAAGCCTGGGAAGACTAAAGAAAACAGCTCCTTGGGTGTGGTCTCCACACACACAAGACCTGGATTTTCCTCTTGATTCTCAAGCCAGCGTCACGAGGCAAGGCTTAATTTTTCCTTTGCCACAGCCTGGGAATGTTTCTCACACTCCTCACCTGGCAGCTGCCCCAGCAGACCTGAAGGAGATGAGGTTACCCTGGCACTAACTAATGGATTGGCTCAATATCTCTGGCCTCTCAGTGGGCTGTACTTCCCCTGTCTTTTAACTGAAAGCACCTGAAATCCCTGGTCAACAACCTTGTTGGAATTGATTATTTTAAGATGTGCTCTGGTAAGGGGAGACATCCTCAACAACTGGCCATTCAACCCTTTACGTAAATAACCCCAGTGAAGGAGGGAGGGGAAGTCCTTGCTGACTTAGGAGATCCCACCACCCCTTTTGAAGATGGCTCGGAGTTTGGCATATGCTTTATTGTGATCTCACATTGTAGATATGGCCTCTCCATTGAATCCTCTTGGGATTGAGCCTTCTTTTAAAACAAAGAAAAATAAGCATATCTGAAAAGGGACAGTTCGTCCCACCTTAGTAAGCACTTAATAAATGTTGTCTCCGTGTGTGTCTCTCTCTCCATCTAGCTTTCCTCCTATCTCCCCCTCCATCCATCTTCCTCTCTCTCTCTCTTCTTTGTTTTTCTCTGCCTCTTTCTGTGTCTCACTCCTCCCTCTCCCTTTCCTTCTCTCTTCCTCTTCATCTCCTCTCTGTCTCTCTTTCTTGGTCATGTGTATAAGTGGGTAGGTGGTTTTTTTCTTATCCCACAGGGTTGTTGTTAGGATAAATTGTGATTATGTATTTCATGGAGTCGTAATACCATTGATCTAGAACTGGAATACATTTGGAAGTCAACTAGTCAAATTCCCTTATTTTATGGATGAGGAAAAGGAAGTTCAAGTAAGTTAAGTGACTTGTTGAAGAACATACAGGTTGGAAGTAGGTAGTCCAGTCTCACTGAAACAACAAGGCACCCTGAAGAAGACAGAGAAAGTATGTACCAAGTGAGACAAATCATCACCACCATTTCTGCCCCTCAGGTGCCAATGGAAACCATGCAAGACCATGAACTCAGGAAATAGTAGCACCCTGAGACCACCAGCCTTGGCTTCTTCTAGCCTGGTCCTTGCAGCCACAATTGAGGGAAGTAACCTTTGTGGAGAAGGAGCTTGCCTTCCTCACCACCAGGACCAACTTCTGATCAATTGCTACTGATAGACAAGTAACCCCAGAGCCCTGGGAATGGTCAGACTCCTCATTCCATACCCATCTTACTTCCAGCCCAGTCCCATAGCCATCATCCAGGGGAGCAACTCATGTGGAGAAGGACCCTGGCCACAACTACTGAAAACCCAGAAGAGAAAATCCGTGACAACGGGTACTGGCCAATGTTTAAACACCAGCAACTGGTTCATCACCACCTGCTCTGTCCCCTAAGCACTAAGGGCCCTTTCTATCTGACTCCTAGCTGAAACCTCCTATAGGCATTATCCCTCCCTTTAGAATGTAAACCCCCTGAGAACAAGGATTGTCTCTGCTTTTCTATTTGTATTCTCAGAGCTTGACAGGATGCTTTGTTCAAAATAAGTGCTTAGTAATATTTTAAAAATTTATTCATTCAGATATCAGTGATAAGATTGGAGTTCAGTCTCCATGAATAAGAAGACAGTGCTCTTTCCACTGAGGCATACATATTTAAGCTAATTTTATTCTAGTTGAAGCATAAATTGATTCTGAAAGGTTGTGTGGAAATTGATTTTCTGTAAAATGAATCATATTTCAGCTGCCTCAAAGGAGGGTTGAGTTTTCACTGATCTGGTATGCTTAACGCAGGGCCCATTTACATGTTTCAGACTAGACTTAGTGTGAATGGTTTTATTTATAGGCATACAGCCTCATTCCCTATAACATAAGCCAAATTCTTCCTGGGGATATGTGTGTTCCCCAATTGTAACTGTAACCCAAAGGGTGAAAAATCAACAGGATTTCAAATTTGACCTGATATTTGGAAACTAGTACCTCCTCAAATCATTGAGTGTCATTTTAAGAAAAGGGGATATACTGTATTTCTTTGGTGTTCCGGGAGGCTCGGAGGTTCCTTCCTCTAGTTCTCAGAAAGGCAACTCTCTTATGAGACTGCCATTAAAAACTTTTCAGTCTCAGATCCATTATGCAAATAGTGCTTATTATTGTTCTGAACACTCATATTTCCTCATTCCTTCTGCCAAGAATACTGAAGAATGCAGACTTTGAAAGGAGGAGGACTGGGTTCGCTTGCCTTTCTTTTTATCCTTGGCACAACAGGTACAACTTAGCTTAATTCAGAGCATCCTAACTAGCAGCACAGATTTAGAGCTGGAAGAGACCTTAAAAATCAACTAGTCTATGGGGTCCTAAACTGGTTTCTGTCTTGTTTTTATTCACATCTTTCAATAACTATATTTTAATAGAATTGGTTTCTTCTAGAATTCTGTTTTATGTCATGCATTTTAAAAACTGGTTCTCAGAAAGAATCTCTAGGTTTCAGATTGTTGAAGGGATCAATGATGCACCAGAGATCAGACCCCCGCCTTATCTAGTGTTAACTCCTTCATTTTGCAGATGAAAACAGTCTAGAGCAGGGGTGGGGAACCTAAGGCCTCGAGGCTACATGTAGCCCTCTAGGTCCTCAAGTGTGAGGGTCCACAGATTCCCCGCTCCTGGCCTAGAGAAGTGAAGAGACTTGCTTAAGATGACAGGTAGTGAGTGGTTGAGCTGGGATTCAACTCCCCAGTCTCTTTGACCAAATCCAACCTTCTTTTCAATGTGCTGCTTATTTGCCAATAGTTAGTTATGTAAACTTGTGGGAGTTATTTATTTAGAAAACCATAATTATAACTTTATGATTCACAAAGTGCAACAGGTTTGTGAGGCAGGTAGTGTATTAATGATTCCCATTTTACTGATGAGGAAACTGAGCCTCAGATTCTCACCTGCCCATGATGACACAGTTTCTAAGACTCAGAAATGGGAAGAGAACCCAGTTCTCCTAATGTAAGAGTTGTTAAAAGAGAGGAGAGACCCAAGTACTCTAGAACTTCACATGGAGAGATCACTACCAACTGTGAAGGAGGTGGTATGTGCATTGCCCCTGAATTATGAGTTGAATTTCAATTGGTAAGGAGGCAGAGGGAAAAGTGTGAGCAAAGTTAGTAAGGTGAGAAATAGGGTAAGGATCCATAGGGTATGGATCAGAGGAATGGAGGAATGGGGTGAGGGAGGTATGTATGACACTTTAAGAGTCCTAGTAATTTTCTCTTTGGCTTGTAGAGTAATTTCAAAAATGCTTTGTCTTCTTTTTGGATTAATTTGGCAACAACTCCTTATGCTGTTCCTCCTAAAATTTATCTCCACTACTTAATGATTTGCAAAATAACTCTAATTCACTAGGGGGTTCTGCTATGTAAAGGAAACACAATTCATTAAATCCTTTGGAAAAGTTCAATTTAAGTAATCAGATTTATTAATGAGGATTATTTATATTGGATATCTTCAATTTGAGATGGACCCACCATACTTTTATTCTGCAAAAGAGATAAACTAAGATGGCCTAGCATTGGGCCCTATGGCTCTAACTTTGGCCAGACTGGATCTAGATCAAGATTTGTCAGCTTGATTTTCTGTAGTATTCATATTATAAATCAGGATGTTCAGGTCTGATGTTAACTTACCCTTTAATGGTACATGTAATCATCGAATGATAGAATTGCAAATATGAAAGAGTCCTCAGAGGTCATGTAGTCCCACCCATGACTGACCAGTGATCTTCTTTATAGCATATCCAACAAAATGCTTAAGGGCAGCTAGGTGGTACAGTGGATAGAGCACCAGTACAGGAGTCAGAAGGATCTGAGTTCAAATCTCACCTCAGACACTTGACTCTCACTAGCTGTGTGACCTTGGGCAAGTCACTTAACCCCAATCAGCTCATCCTGGATCATCTCCAGTCATCCTGATGAATATCTGGTCACTGCATTCAGATGGCTCTGGAGGAAAAGTGAGATTGTTGACCAGCACAGCCCTCCCTCACTCAAAAAAAAAAAAATTCAAGTGTCATTGTTTCTCTGACGGCATGGTCTTCTTCAGCAATGGACACACCCCTCCTCCAAAAAACGGTTATCCAGTCTATGTCTGGAAACCTCCAGCATCCCTTCTGGGAACTCACTACCTCCCATGGCAGCCCATTCACCCCACTTTGGGACAATTTTAGGTGTTAAATTTTTTTCACATAACAAATCTAAATGTGCTTTCCTGTGAC
This sequence comes from Bettongia penicillata ogilbyi, assembly GCA_023548195.1. NCBI lineage: Eukaryota > Metazoa > Chordata > Mammalia > Diprotodontia > Potoroidae > Bettongia > Bettongia penicillata. The sequence continues at coordinate 5,250,565 of JAJHZJ010000017.1, forward strand.
CTCCACTCACTGTCCCTACTTCTATGCCAAACAGAAAAAATTTGATCTTTTCTCTATAACAGCCCTTCAGAAATTCAAAGATAGCTATCTTTTCCTTCCTAAGTCATCTCTTCTCTGTTCTGTTCTCAGCCCTAACTCTTGGGTAAAGTGCTTTTTCTTTTGCTTTTGTTTTTGTTTTTTTCCATTTAGCTGGGGGTGGAGGAGACTGTCACTAGAGAAGAAGGGAAAGGAGCAGCCGATTATAATTAGATAAGTGCTGATGATTTACTACTGCAGGAAGAAAATGCATCCTTTTAGAAAGGCACTTTTTTTCATGTGCAGTCAGTAAAATTGATGGTATCTCAAGGATTACGTTGTAGTACTGGCTGTTTTTGTCCAGAGAGAAACTCCATGTGGCTTTCTCCCTTTCTGTGAATCGGGTCCTAATTTACTATCTAGCCAGCTTTCCTAGAAGGGACTCTTAAGTCTTCTCATTCCCTAGTGGGACATAGCTTCCCACAGCAGAAGCCCAGTTACCACTGCTTAGTACAGCTCGGGCGTTTCTCATTTGTAGAATGAGGGAGGAAGGAGCACAAGCTTTTCACAGCTCCATAAGCAACCTGTGCATTAGTGAGTGTGTCTTCACAGCCCCCAACACCGACTACTTCTGTCTTTCATCTTTTGTTTTTTATTTTTGTTGGGCCTAAAGTGAAACCTGGCAGTTTTCTTAATCTGTATGCCTCTTATTGTTAGTAATGTGGCACACTTTTTTCTAATGGTAGTTGATCATTTGCTTTCTTTCTGAAAGCATATCTTTTTAAAAAATCACTTCTTGAGTCAATTTATTTGTCCTTCTGGACTTAAGGGAGGACTTTGTATGGAAAGAAAACATACGGAATTAAAGAAATTCTGGTAAAGACATATCTAGCCCAATCCCTTCATTTTCTATATGGGAAAACTGAGGATAACTGACTTGTCAAAGGTCACAGGGCTAGTAAGTAGCAGAGCTGAGACTTGAACCCAGGTCCCAGCCTAAAATCAGTGTTTCTTTCCACTGTGGGGAAGGGAATAAGCATTTTTGTAATACCTACTATGTGCCAGGTTCTGTGCTAAGTACACTTTAAAAATCTCATTTGATCCTTACATCAACTCTGGGAGTAGGTTTATTATCATCCCCATTTTACAGTTGAGAAAACTGAGGCAAATAGATGTTAAGTAACTTGCCCAGAGTTAGACTGCTAGTTAGTGTCTGAGCCTGGATTTGGACTCCGGACTTCCTTGTTGTGTGCAGATCCAGCCTCTCTATTCACTGTACCTACAATTGCTACTATATTGTATCACATATAATACTGATAGTAACAATAGCTAAAATTTGTGTGGTACTATATGTGTCGATATATATGTATGTATATATCTGTGTGTATATTTTCATATATCATATCACAAAAGCCCCCTAAGGTATCTATGAGGAAAACCAAAGGCCAATGTTCACTCTTGCCTTCTGACTTGTTATTACGTTACTTAGTGAAGTTTATTGGGCAAGCTAGGTGGCACAGTGGACAAAGTGCTGGCCCTGGAGTCAGGAAGACTGGAGTTCAAATGTAGCCTCAGACACTTTACTAACTGTGTGACTCTGGGCAAGTCACTTAATCTTGTTTGCCTCAGTTTTCTCATCTGTAAAATGAGCTGGAGAAGGAAATGGCAAACCAATACAGTATCTTTGCCAAGAAAATCCCAAATGGGGTCACAAAGAATTGGACATACCTGAAACAACTAAATAGCAGTGAAGTTTGTGATTCTCAACTCAGTGTAATCAAGAATCCTTAACACATCCAAGGGTCATCTAACCCTTGCATCAAGGCCTCCATGAAGGGGAAACCGAGACCCATTCCCTCCCGAGGCAGTTCATTCCACTTTGGGATAATAACTCTCGTTGTTAGAAAGCTTTTCCTGATACCAAGCCAAAATTTGCCTCTTTTACAACTCCTTTCCTAGTTCTGCCTTCTGGAACTAAACAGAACAAGTCTAATCTCTTTTCCACATGACAATCTTTAAAGTAGGTGTGGGTGCCACACCCCAAGGGCTTCACAAGTTCTTGAAGATAGCTACTAAGGTCATTTCTTTCACCTCTCCTCCCCTTCCCCAGGCTTCTCTTGAGAATAAACCTCTCAAGTTCCTTTGATCAACATTCAGATGACATAGACTTGGAGGCCCTTCATTAGCCAGGTTGGATCTGGTGGCCCCTCTTCAGCTTCTTAGTCTGTGACACCCAGAACTGGACATAATACTCCAGATGTAACCTGATCAGTGCAGAGTACAGGGGGTCTGTCACCTCCTTATATTTGGAAGTTGTTGGGTCTTTTAATGAAACCGAAGATTCCACTAATTTCTTTGTTTGCCTCTTCTCACTGCCGATGTATATATCCACACAGTCCAGTAAAAGCCTTGGCTATTGGCTTCTAACTGCTTTGCAAGTGACTTTTAAGTGAAAGACTTTCTAGACTATGGAAAATCCCACAAATCCAAATACAGGCATACCTTGAAGATATTGTGAGTTTGCTTCCAGACCACTGCAATAAAGTGAATATTGCAATAAAATGAGTCACATGAATTTTTTGGTTTCCCAGTGCATATAAAATCTGTGTTTACATTTACTATAGTCTGTTAAGGGTGCAATGGTATTATGTCTAAAAAAAAGTGTACATAATTAAAAATATTTTGTTGCTAAAAATTGCTAACCATCATCTGAGCCTTCAGCAAGTTGTAATATTTTTCCTGATGGAGGGTCTTGGTTTAATCTTGATGACTGTTGACTGAACAGGGTGGTGGTTGCTGAAGGGTGGTGGTTACTAAAGGTTGGGGTGGCTGTGACAATTTCTTAAGGTAACCATGAAATTTGCTGCATTGATTGATCCTTCCTTTGACAAAAGATTTTTCTGTAGCTATGAGATGCTGTGTGATGATAGTAGAACTTCTTTCAAAATTGGAGTTAATCCTCTCAAACCTTGATGCTGTTTTATCAACTAAGTCTATGTAAGATTTTTCAATATTGTCATCTCAGGGAATAGGGAGATCTAAGGAGAGGGAGAGAGATGGAGGAACAGTCAATCAGCGGAACAGTCAGAACACACATAATATTTGAGTTCACCTTCTTATACATTCTTGGTTTGTGGTGCCCCAAAACAATTGCAATAGTAATACCAAAGATCACTGATCACAGGTCACCATAACAAATATAATAATAATGAAAAAGTTTGAAATATTGTGAGGATTACCAAAATATGACACAGAGAAATGATGTGAGCACATGTTGTTGGAACAATGGTTACTATATAGAGTTGCTCCACACAAAGTTGCCACAAAACTTCAGTTTGTAAAAGGCAGTGTGTGCAAAGCACAATAAAGCAGAGCAATAAAACAAGGTATGCCTGTACCATAAAATGGCTTCTTTACTCATTCTACCAAAGGGTCATTGGACCTTAGACAACATCCTAACTAAAACTAAAAGTTCTCATAGCCAGGGTTCCCCAAATTTTAACGATTTATCTGAAATCCCATCTTCATTCTCAGACATTAGAGTCATCATTCTTTTTTACAACTGAACCTCCTAAGCAAGGTAGTACATGGTCAGACCTGTGTTTTTAAAGTAACATTTTGACAGTCATGTGGAGAATGATTTGGAAAAATTTGAAGCTAGGAGACAAATTAGGAGGTTATTATAAAATTCCAAATGAGAGGTGATAAGGGTCTGGATTAGGTTGATGGCTATATGAGTAGAAAAAAGGGATTGAATATTGATTGAGTTAAAATCAATAAACTGAGTCTTGCTGACTGAATGGATATAGAGTGGGGGTAGGGAACCTATGACCTTGAGGCCACATGTGGCCTTCTAGGTCCTTGGGTATAGCCTTTTGACTGCGTCCAGGTTTTACAGAACAAATCCTTTTATTAAGGGGATTTATTCTGTGAAGTTTGGATTCAGTCAAAAGACCACTCTTGAGGACCTGGAGGGCCACATGAGGCATTGAGGACATAGGTTCCCTACCTCTCATGGAGCATTAGTGATTGGGGAGAGTATAGAATTACTTAAAATTGAAGTCCTGAGTAACTGGAAAGAGTGATACTTTCAACTGAAATATCAACATTTGTATTAGATTGGATAGTGGAGATAAGTTCTATTTTTTAAATATTCAGTTTGTATTGTCTACAGGAGTGGAGAATTATTACCAATAAAAGTACATCTTTATAGCATTTTAAGGTGTACAAAGCCCTTTTCTTATAGGAATCCTGAGAGACATATGGTTCCAATATTAATAATTCTGTTTCACAGATAAGAACCACAAGTTCAGAGAGTTGGGCCTTGAATCCAGGTTTTCTCACTCCAGATCCAGTCTTCTTTTCATTTTTCCATGCCTCCTCTCAGCATATGAAATATCAGTAAAGTCATACCCGCTTAAATGATAAAAATTTGTTCATCCTTGCTAGCTAAAAGGCAAAAACATTTGCATTCTTTCAATCTGAGAAAGACTCAAACAAAATGCTTTCTTGTTGCCGTTGAAGGTAGAGATTCATGGATTGTGATTATCTTAGAAGCAAATGCCTATCCAGTGACATCCAGAAATATTTGATGAAAATGACTTCTTTCCATTGAGGACAATGAGATTCATAAATAGTTTCTCTCATCTCTGAATTATTATGGACACAGATTTAGACCTTCCTTTTTTATGTGAGATAATGAAGTCACCATGGAAATGAACCACAAGGGCAGGTTTTTGTGAAGTGTTGACTGACCCTTCCAGAAAAGCTTTGGCCTATTTGGAAATGAATTCCATTAAAAGCATTATTCCCTCCTTCTAATTGGCATTTTGTCAATAGGGCCTAATAGTTGCTCCAGTTTAAATGGAACCTCCCCACCCCAGCTCATCCCCTTCAGAAATACAGCTTGGGCATGTGTCAGGGGCCCCACCATTGTGTGCATTGTGAGCCAATTGCCCAGCTCCTTCAGGGAAAACTGAATGTCACTCTCTTATTTAAGTGTTGCAATTAACCTCACATTTCTGTCCCATGGTTTCCATAGCACCAACTGGTATAGTGAGAGAGCACTGACAGAAGAGGTAGAATAGCATGAGAAATAAAAACAGAGACAACATTCCTTACCATGACCTAGACTTTTCTCACCCTGGGATAATCTTTCCAACTCCCTTCCCCACCGAGTCCACTCCCAACTTAGGCCTAAGCATGATTTGATATTATAGAAATGAAAGTGGATTTTTGAATTTTTGTTTTATGGGGGTATAAACTGGCTTCCTCATGCAACATCCAGTGCTTAGCGTAGTTCCTGGCTCATAGTAAGCGCTTAATAAATGCTTTTTGACTTGATATCCCATTCATATTGTTGTCACATGCAATGATATGTTTTTACAGCATGGAACCAAGAAAAAGCACCTTTCCAAAAGAAGTCAAGAAAGGGCAATGAGTTTTGGAACTATAAATATTCCAGTTTTGCCCATATGTGACTTGGTTTTGTCTATTCACAGTATTACTCACCCTTCTCTGGATGAATTTCAGCTTGTCAATACCCTTCTTAAAATGTGACAAATAGACCTGAATAAAATGTTCTGGATGTATTCTGCCCAGAGCAGAGATCAGCAGACTGTCACTTCACTCAATCCTTTCTCTGAACCTCTTTAAAGAAATCCACACTCTTTAAATCTAGGGTCCACATCAAAGTATGCCAGGTGTTCTGTATCCTTAATCACAGACTCTAAAATAGGGTCAATTCCTTCTGAGATCCCCAGCATTTACAATCTGATGATCAGGACCTCATTGTAGGTTAAAAAGCATCTCATTCCTAATTTTGTTGGATTGTCCTTCCTGTTTACTCTCTTTTCTTTCTTAGAAGGAATGGCTCACTTCATAGGAGAAAGGGAGGATCATATTCAGCAATGAAGAGAATGTAAAATTGAAAGATTTTGTTTGAGGCTGAAAGCACACAAGGAATTTCTCATTGACCCCTAGCAAAGTGTATGTAAGAGCATATGATCAGCTCCATGGGACATGTACCAGCAAAATCAGAGGTTCCTTATATCAACAATAAAACTAATAGAAACCACATGATTTTCTTAGTAGATGCAGAAAAAGTTTTTGACAAAATAAAACACCCATTCCTATTGAAAACACTAGACAGCATAGGAATAAATGGAACTTTCCATAAAATAATAAGCAGTATCTACCTAAAACATTCAGCATTATATGCAATAAGGATAAGCTATATGCATTTCCTATAAGATCAGGCATGAAACAAGGATGTTCATTATCACCACTATATTATTCAATATGGTACTTAAAATGTTAACTATAGCAATAAGAGAAGAAAAAGAAATTGAAAGAATTAGAATAGGCAAAGAAGAAACTAAGTTATCACTCTTTGCAGATGATATGATGATATACTTAGAGAATCCCAGAGAATCAAGTAAAAAACTACTTGAAATAATAAATTTGGTGAAGTTGCAGGTTTTAAAATAAACCCACACAAATCACCTGCATTTCTATATATTACTAACATAGACCAACAGAAAGAGATGGAAAGAGAAATCCCATTTAAAGCAGAGGTAGACACTATAAAATATTTGGGAGTCTACCTGCCAAAACAAACCCATGGACTATATGAACACAATTACAAAACACTTTTTGCACAAATATAGTCAGATCTAAGTAAGTGGAAAAACATCAGCTGCTCGTGGGTAGGTCAAGCCAATATAATAAAAATGACAATTCTACCTAAATTAATTTACTTATTTAGTGCCATACCAATCAAACCATCAGATAATTATTTTCTAGAGCTAGAAAAATAATATTAAAATTCATTTGTAAGAACAAAAAGTCCACGATATCAAGGGAACTAATGAAAAGAAATGCTAGGGAAGGTGGCCTAGCTCTACCAGATCTCAAATTGTGTTATAAAACAGCAATTATCAAAACTACTTAGTAATGACTAAGAAACACAGGGGTAGATCAGTGGGATATGTTATGTGCTCAAGACACAATAGTCAATGAATATAGCAATCTATTGTTTGATAAACCCAAGGATCCCAGCTCCTGGGATAAGAACTCACTTTTCGACAAAAATTGCTGGAAAAACTAGATAACAGTGTGGTGGAATCTGGGCATAGACCAATGCCTGACACTGTGCACAAGAATAAAGTCCAAATGGATACATGATCTAGGTATAAAGGTTGATACTATAAACAAATTAGGGGAGCAAGGAATAGTGTATCAGATATATGGAGAAATTTTTGACTAAACAAGAGATAGAGAACATTATGAAATGCAAAATGGATAACTTTGATGACATTAAATTGAAAAGATTTTTGCACAAACCCAATGCAACCAAGATTATGAGAGAAGCAGAAAACTGGGTAAGAATTTTTGCAACTAGTGTCTGTGATAAAGGCCTCATTTCTAAAATATATAGAGAACTGAGTCAAATGTACAAGAATACAAGTCATTCCCCAACTGATAAATGGTCAAAGGATATGAACAGGCAGTTTCAGAGGAAGAAAATGAAGCTATCTATAGTCATATGAAAAAATGCTCTAAATTACTATTGATTAGAAAGATTCAAATCAAAACAACTCTGAGGTGCCACATCACACCTATCAAATTGGCTAACATGACAAAACAGGAAGATGATAAATGTTGGAGAAGATGTGGGAGAGCTGGAACACTAACTCATTGTTGGTGGAGCTGTGAGCTTATCCAACCTTTCTGGAGAGCACTTTGGAACTATTCCCAAAGGGCTACAAAAATGTGCATACCCTTTGACCCAGCAATACTTCTTCTAGGACTGTACCCCCAAGAGATCATAAAAATGGGAAAAGGTCCCACATGTACAAAAATATTTATAGCAGCTCTCCTTGTGGTGACCAAAAACTGGAAATCAAGGAGATGCCCATCAATTGGGGAATGACTGAGTAAATTGTGGTATATAATGTAATGGAATACTATTGTGTACTATAAGAAATGATGAACTGGAAGATTTCAGAGATGCCTGCAAAGACCTATGTGAACTGATGCTGAGTGAAAGGAGCAGAACCAGGAGAACTTTGTACACAGCAACTACAGTGTGTGAGGAATTTTTCTGGTAGACTTAGTACTTCATTGTAATGCAAAGACTTAAAACATTCCCAGTGCACTCTTGAGGCAAAATGCTTTCCACATAAAAACAACTATGGAATTTGATTGCAGAATGAAACAGACTATTTTGTTTTATATTATGTTTTGTTTTGTTTTATGATTTCTCCAGTTCATTTTAATTCTTCTATGCAAAGTGATTAAGGTGAAGTATTTAATAGGAATGTCTATGTAGAACCTATATAAAATTGTATGCTGTCTCAGTGAGGGTGTGGGGACGGAGGGGGTGGGAGGGGAAAAAAAATCTGATATGTGGAAGTGATTGTAGAACACTGGAAATGAAATAATTTAATTAAAAAATCAGGGTTTCCTCAATCATCTCTGTTACATCAATAAATTTTCAAAATAATAATAATATTATTTTATTATCTCCAGCAGTTGAAATGAGAAAAAGATTGCTACCATCTGTGAACAACAGAAGGAGCTTTTGTTCAAGCTTTGAAGGATGGGTAGAATTTTAGTAGGCAGAGATTGGAGGATATTGAATTCCAATGATGTGGAACTCTGAGCAAAGGTAGAGAGGAAAACAAAGCCAGAATATGTTTGGAGGTGAGGGAGATGAGTGAGGAGCCTAATTTGGTCAGGGAATAGAGAGCATGAAGAGGAGTTGTAGGAGAAAAGGGTGGAAAGTTAAGGGTATAGCCAGATTGTGGAGGGCCCTCAATATTCTCCCAAAGAGTGTGGACTTTATCCTATAAGTAATCTAAGACTTGGCTTCTGATCTCCATTATGTTGGTGTTACGTGTTATACCAACAAAATTTGAGGGATCCGACAGTGGAGACTAAATGAAGGTGGGAAATGACACATATCTCTTCCAAAGCATGATATTTCTAGGACAGTATTATTAGGATGTTGCATAAGAAATGATAAAATAATCAGGAAAATTCATAACAGATAGTACAAGTTTAAATTTGTGCATAATTTTTGTGTTTTCTAAGAAGTCCCAAGGGCATAGCACATAGAATATTGGAGCTGAGAAAGGTCTTAGCAATCATTCATTCTAACACCTTTACTTTATAAAGAAGGAAACTGAAGTCCAGAAAGATAATTTGTCCTATATCACACACCTCGTTAGTGACAAAATGAAACTGAAACTGGAGTCTTTTTATTCTCTGTTCATTGTTTATTTCACTATGCTATGCGGATGGTGGCTGTCATTGAGAACGTGGTAGATTTGCAGTATGAGGACCTGAGATCAAATCCTGGCTCTATTTCCTACTTCCTTGTGATCTTAGACAAATTATTTCTCTTTTAGGTGACTTCCAAAGTCCCTTCTAGTTCTAAATCATTAATTTTGCATATTTAGTCCGAGAGGCATTTGTGACTTGCCCAGCATAACACATATACTACATGACTGAGCTGGGATTCAAATTCAGGTCCCCTGATTCCAAGTTAGAGTATCATTCCACTTAACTATAAGTCACATTTCAATTAAAGGGATGTGAGCAATTGGAAAGGGAAGTGGTGATCACTGTGAGCCAACATGGCTATGACAAGAAAATGTCATCCCAAGGTAATTTCATTTCCATCACCAACAGTGTTACTCAAGTGTTAGACTTGAGGTCTGGGGTGGCCAAGTGACCCTTGACCAAGGTTACATAGGAAATATGAGAGGAGGGTTTTTGTTAGTAATTTCAGTGAAGGCATAGATGCGACCTTATTAAAATTTTCAAATGAAATTAAGGTAAGTAAGGATAGCTAAATATGTCTGATGTCCAAATTCACCTGGAGAAGAGGATACTTGGGGGGCATGACGATTGTCCTCAGATATTTGAATATCTGTCATGTGTAAGGGCATTAAACTTGTGTTGATTAGCCCCTAAAGATAGAATTAGGACCAATGGATGGAAGTTAGCAAATTTCCGCTCAATATAAAGAAAAGCCTTCTAGCAATTAAAGATGTCCAAAAGTAGAATGGAATGTCTCAGGAGACAGTGAGCTCCCTATTTCTGGAAGAGTTTACGTGAAAACTGAATGACCACTTGTCAAGTATATTACACATACTAAACATAATTTGGGGATGAAACCCTCAAACCATTAGTTTCACCATGAGTTTGTTTCCTTCTCTGTAAAAGAAGAATGTAATTAGGAGGAATTAAAAATAAATTTTGTAGCCCTAAAGCACTTAAAGAATGCAAGCTATCATCATCATTATCATCATCACCATCATTACTATTGCTATCAGTAGTGGATAGAGAACCAGACTCAGAACCAAGATGACCTGGCTTCAAAGTCCACCTCTGACACATCCTGACTAGAGTGGACAAGTCATTCAATTTCTCTGTGTTCAGGGCAACTTTCTAGACTTTTAGTTAAAGAAATTGATCATTAGCATTGGTGGAAAGATTCTCTTTCACCAGAAAGTTCCCTGTACCATTGAGATCACAGGACTACTCTGTCTCCCTATTGTTTGTTGGGGAATATCAATGAATAAGTCATAGCAGAGTTTCCTAAAAGGCTCAACATTGATCACTTCTAAGCAGAAGCATCACTCAGGTTGTCTTAGTCCAAAAGGAATGATACAGAGAATAGATGTTCACTCTTCCTGCTAATGGAGCTTAATCTGAAAAAAGGCAGGGTACTTGTGAGCCCAAGGCAGAAGGGAGGAGACCTCTCAGACAGTCTCAACACAAAGATGCTGTGTCACAGTGGGAATCTCTAATGACATTGCATAAGATTATTTTGGTCAGGACCTTTGAGGATGGAAAAAAGGTTTTGTACAAAAAGGTCATTGAATAATGTTGTCTCTCAAGCAAAACATGGGGAGTCTCTGGGCTTTCTTTCCCTAGGAATGCTTAAGACAATAGTGGAAAGCTCCTTCTTTTTTTCCCCCTTCATTTTTTAAAAAGAATTTTTAATAGTTGTCATTCTAAGAACAGCTGGATTCTGCTTTGAGCCAGTTTATTCTCCAACGCTCCAATTTGTGCTCTCATTTTGTCTCCACATCTCCACTGCTGAGGACAGAGACCCTGTTTATTTAATTCAAAGGCTTTGCACCAACAAGCCTAGGGATTAGTGCTGGAAGTGTTGAACTTTCCCCCGTAGATGTCATTATGTGTTAGCTTCATGGCATTTCCACAGGAAGTGCCTTCAGCATTGGAAGGTTCTCAGAGGCCATGTGGCCCAATCATACCTAACTAAGAATATACCCTCAAAGTGGTGATCCAAGGCTGGGCTTTAAATTTCTGGTTAGGGTGTAACCTAATACTAACCTAATAGTGGCTTCAGAAACAGCTCATTCTGCTTCTGGGACATCTCTGATTGTTAGGAAATTTATCCCTTACCTCAGGCCTCAGTTTGCCTTTTGACAATTTCCACCCATTACTTTTGGCTCTGCCTTCTGAGGCCAAGCGGACCATGCCCAGTCTCTCTCACACCTGACAGCACTTGAAATGTTCGCGGACAGATATTAGCATGATGCCTGGCACAAAGCAAGAGCTTAATACTTGCTTGTTGACTTAACAGCTAACATAGGCTCTCCTCTCTCTAAGTCTTCTGTTCTTCAGGTTAAATATCTTCAGTTGCTTTAAAATCCTAATTGTCTTCCTGATAAAATTAATATGGTGCTGCTCATGCTCTATTATGACCTAGGTTCAAATCTTGCCTCAGAAATTTAACATGCGACCACGGGCAAATCACTTAACCTCTTTGTCTTTTTCCTCTTCTATGAAATAGGCATGATGATAATAGTCTCTACCTTACAAAGTTTTTGTGAGAACCAAATGTGATTCATTCATTCATTAAACATTTGTTAAGCAAGGCACTGTGATAAGTGCTAGGGATACAAAAAGAGATAAAACACAGTCCCTGCCTTCAAGGAGCTTACAATCTAACAGGAAAGACAACATGTGAACAAAGAGATACAAAGCAATCTATATAGAGAATAAATAGCAAATAAAAGAGGGAATGCACTGTAATTCTTAATGGGGTTGGGGATAGGGAAGTGATAATATATTTAAAACACTTTGCTAAACTGGGAGTACTTTATAAATGGTAATTATTGATGGCTCTGATTCCAGAGTCAAGAAGATCTCATTTCAGATTTGGCCTTAGACACTTAACTAGCAGTGTGACCTTCCACAAGTCACTTAGCCTCTGTTTGCCTTAATCCACTGGAGGTAGAAATGGCAAACTACTCCAGAATCTTTGCCAAGAAAACCCCGTGTTAATTAATTTGATACAGTCCTCAGGGTCATGAAGAGGGGCAGCTAGGTGGTGCTATGGATAGAGTGTTGAGCCTGGAAGTCAGGATGATTTGTTTTCCTGAGTTCAAATCTGGTCTCAGACACTTATTAGCTATGTGACCCTGGGCAAGTCATTTAATTTTGGTTGCCTCAATTTCCTCATGTGTAAAATGAGCTGGAAAAGGAAATGGCAAACCACTCCAATATCTTTGCCAAGAAAACCCCGAATGGAGTCATGAAGAGTCAGACACGACTGAAAATGACTCAACAACATTGTTAATTATTAATAACCTTTTCTCTGACTGAGAAAGTTGAGTAACTCCCTAAGAGAAATTCAGGAATGAAGGAATTCAGCAGGTGCAACAATTTCAGGAATGAAATTCAGGAGGCACAGCAACCTCTAGAAGATACCTAGGCATTTTATTGGTAGCCTTTGGAAAAGTTAGTATTTGTTACATTTTTCTCAGGAAGAAAGAGCAGCTTAGAGTTTCAGGTTATTACAGTTGGGGGGAGATTTCAGATCGTTACTTTATAGATAAAGAAACTGATTTTAATTTACCTTTTTCTATCATCACATATTTTCTCAATCAATGAATACAGTATTGTAATTACTTGTGTTTGTCCTTCATTTTCCAAGAGGACCTCAAGGAAATGATGACATCAAGGAAATGATGACATGACTTGCAGTTGACTTTGATTTGAGTGAGGGAGGGCTGTGCAAGGTCACTTTCTCCTCTGAAGCCATCAGGAGGTCTGGAGATGGCCCCTTCCAAGAAATGTAATACACCTGTGAATCATGGAATGCCACAACCTTAAAGAAATCAAAATTATATCTTTTTAACACCATTATTACTCCCAGGGATCCCATATGGTTGTGAATTTTAAAACTGTGATCTTACATGAATCGAAAGTGTTGGTGATCCTAAATATGAAGACATCACCAATGATAGTAGATATCTGTTACAATCACCCCTTTCTAAAAGACATCATTAAGAACATATATGGACCAGAAGAGGAGTTAGTCATGTATCAACAGGGAGACAATCCAAGGGTTCCACTGATGTCCACAAAATATTAAAAGACCAGAAGAAGGTTTCCAGTGAATTAGGTAAATCCACTATGGCTGATTAAAGAGGAATTATACAAGGTAAGAAAGCATGGATAGCCTTGTAACTTATACTTTTGAGGAGAATGCCCACACTAATGAGGTCATGGATCAATCAAAGAATATTGGTCCAGATATAGGCTGAACATCTGATTGTTACAAAAAGCCTGCTGGAGGAAGGGTGGAGAGTGGGGATAGGCTGAACTAGGAGCAGTGGTGGAAGTTGGGAACACGCAGATTTCATCTTGTTAGAAAGAAAAACTTGGGATTGCCTCTGTAATGAGATCTTAAAGTCTTTGATGTGATTCTGGAAGGCTACTTGTTGGGAATATTATTGAGGTAATTCCTGCTTTGGTATGAATTAAACTAGATGAATCATATAGTCATATATTTAGAGCTGAAATGACCTCAGTGGACATCTATCTCATGCTTCTCATTTATCAAATGAGAAAACTGAGGCCTAGAGAGAAGTGACTCTTCAAGGGTCATACAGGTAATAAATTTTAGAGCTAGGATTTGAACATAGGTCTTCTACCATCAAAATCATCATTCCCTCCTCTGTACCAACACTAATCTCTGAGATCTCTTTTTATTCTGTGATGCCATGATTCTGAGTGTGGTTTATAATCAGTATTTATTGATTATAATCAATATTTTTGATTATATTTATTGATTATAATCAATATTTTTGATTATATTTATTGATTATAATCATATTTTTGATTATATTTATTGATTATAATCAGTATTTTTCAAGATATATGTAAATTTTTATCTTAAAATAAATCTCATTTTCAAGTATGGCTTATATTAGGGGAAAACAATATTCTAGTCCATATACAAGTGGAGAGCATGAAAAGTGGGAAAGTAGTGGGAGGGAACATGGATATACCTAGGCATTAGGGAAGAGAGGAGTGTGTTGTGTTTGTTGGACAATGAGTAATCTTGGCTTGACTTGAAAAAACAGTATTTGGAAGAGTACTATAGGAAATTAAGTGGGATAAGTAGAATGAATCCTGCCAATGAAGGGCTTTGAAAGACAAGCAGTGGAGTTGGTCCTTACTACAACAAGCAGTGAGGCACCAGTATGGTTTTTTTCTATAGAGCTTTGACTATAAAGTTATTATCTGTGGTTTGTATTAGTTTTCAGCTGTAAAGTGCTTCTAGGGATTAGTTTCATTATAAAAAGCAAGACCACCTTAGGTTTTAACTGTCCCCTCAATGGCTGGTAACTTGAACTTGAAGCTACTGCTCCCCTTCTTTCTTAACAATGCAGGAGACCAAAGAAGGATCTCTTGTTCCATACGCTAGAGAAACAACCCAGCTTCTGTTGCTTTTCTTTCATTTATAATAAACTATAAACCATTGTGCCAGGATTCCTTCGTTGGTTGTTCCTGCGTGGACAAAGGCGTCCTCATTACTACAAATGGCAGAGTCACATGATATATGATGTTCTTTTCTTTTGCATTATGCATGGCTTTTTCTTGCTTTTCTATTCTTGCTGACAGCACTGGAGTTCAAGCCCTCGTTGCCTCTCCTGTGGGTTATTAGAATAGCCTCCTGATTACTCTCCCTACTTCTCATCTAGTCCCTCTTCAATCTGTCCTCCATGCTTATTATAAAAATAATCCTCTTAATACATGGTTTTCACCATATAGCTCTCCTCCAAATTTTCCAGTATGTCACCATTACTTGCTAAATACATCCAGATTCTTTAGCCTGATGTTCTGGGCCCTCTGTAATGTGCAACTGGCTGACCTCTTCAGTTCTTTTTTAACTACATCATTGCTGCCTAACTGAACAATCCACTCTTCCTGTCTCTTTTTTATACTTGTTCATGGCATCTCATGTGTCTAGAATGTTCTTCCCCACCTCCACTCTGGCCAGCTGAAATTTTTTCCCATCCTTCAAGGGCCACTCAGGTATCTTCTCCTCAAGAAGCCTTCCTTGATTCCATTTCCCCCCCTCCACACACACATCTGCCAGAGATAGTCACTTATGGTTTGGATGTCTTGCTGTATATAGGTACATACTTCTACACATCTATCGTATTCCAATTTATTTCATAGCTATTTGTATCAATGTATTATCTCTGCTATTATTCTGCAAAGCTTAAACAGGAAGCAAGTCTTTCATCTTTGTATCTCTCATGGCACTTAATACTAAATTTGCACTTAATAGACTTGCTATCATTGTTGTTGGATATGTTCAGGGCCATAGATTTAGAGCAGAAAGGCACCATATGGATCATCTGGTGCAATGCTTTTACATGAAATATGAGGAAACTGAGGCACAGGGAGGTGATTAAGTGACTTACCTGAGGTTACACAAGTAATTCAGTATATTTTTAAGCTAGAATTAAAACCCAGGTACTCTGCCTCCAACCCAGTGCACTTTCCATTGTAACATATTGTTCTCTTACTTCTCTTCATGACCTCCAGTAGCATGTCAACTCATTGGTCAGAGCTCACAATTAGAATACTAATAGTTAAATTTATTATTTTTTAAATGTGTTATTAGATAATTTTTAAAAATAAGGTTCTCAGAGAAATTGAGCATCTAAATTTAAGACTGTTCCCTTAATGGACTAGACTTTGACTCTTCCTTTTAAAACAGACATATTGAAATGTCTTCATTGAAGAAAAAACACAAGGAAATCTCAGTGGAAATCATAATTCAACTTATGAATCAGTTGCATTCTGAAAATTTGCTAATTTATCCCTTGTCTAGAAATCAGGATGTATTTTCCAATGGAAAGTTTTTTATAAATAATGGTTTCTAGTTAAAAGCCCCCAAGGTCTAGTTGACCCATAAAAATATATATAATTAATAATTGTAGACAGATTTTGAGGCAGCAATGGAGGAAGGCTCCAGCCTCAGTGCTTGGGGTTCCAGCTTAACAGACATGAGGGAGTGACCTTTGACTTCAGTAGCTCAGATACTGAGAATGGCATGGGCAGCAGTAGATAGATATGTGGAGTTGTTTTTTTTTTTTTTGAAGTAAAACATTTAACATTGTTTGAAAGAAGAAGAATGAGAGGACTCTCCCAATCCAGGGGTCGGAGGTCCATAGGTGTCTGTTGCACATTTTTGAACTTTTTATCAGTTGAACAGATTTTTGTCCTTTTTTAAAAAATCTTCAAAAATGCTATTTGTTGTATAGGATGGTTCTCTAGGAGGAGGAAAAGAAGAGGACAAAAGGAGGAGGGGGAAACTCTGGTGATGTAAAAAAAAATACATCAGTAAAAACCTCTTTTTAATAAAAAAAAGTCAAGCATTTTTATAAAGCAAGGTACCTACATTAAGCTAGTTGTTCCTGAGGAACTAAGCTGCTTTGTCTGTAAGACCTACCTATGTGGAGGTGGGGATTTATACAAATCATATAATAGTGGGAAGGTGGATTGGAACTAAACTTACAATTTTACTGGTATAGAAAACTCCCAGGTGAGTATTTTGGCATAAAAAAATGGGCTCTAAAGGCAAAGCAAACCTGGGATCATGGGAAATGATACAAAAGTCCCCCAATGTGATATTGTCCTCATTCTATTCAATCCTAATTCCACCTCATTGGTCTATCTGCCACATATGAAGGAAGGAAGGAAGGATTAAATATTAAGTATTAAGTGTTTCCTATGTGCAAAGCACTGGTAATACAAAGAGAAAAGGAAGACAGCTAGAACTATCATTCTAGTTGGGGAGATAACAATCTGGAAGGTTCCATGGTTATTAGAGAACAAAGTATATGTTAATGTCTTTAATATCTCTTTAATGTCATTGTCCCTGATAAAATGATGTCAGTTTCTGGTGCTCAATCATTTAATGGTGCCAAGGATTTTGGTGACAAGAACTTTATTTTCTGGGTCTTCCATAACTATACATGTAGCACCCACAGGAATAGTTGCCAGCTGCATCTCCATGGAATTTTCATCCAGGGTTGGTGGCTGAGGGCATAAGTCTGAAGATATTGTTATCTGGAAGTCTCTGGGGTCTTAAACTCTCCTTATCATGATCTGAGGGCAAATGGTTGTCAAGGTGATGGTGGTGGTGGTGGTTTGACATGCCTGGCAAATGCTGCCTCCTGACTCTCCTTCATGGTGCCATGTTGTGCCAGCTAGGCTGGCTTGCCAGCTCTGTGTATAGCAGTTGGTTGTCGACTGATAGGAATGACTGGTCCTTTCTCCATAGGAGTTGTCTCCCTGGATTATGACTGTGAAGTCTAGGATACGATAACAGCACTGGTGATCTATAGGATTTGGAGGTGTAAAGACACTTCCAGGGCTCTTGTGCCTATCAGACTGTTGGTAGCAGTTGTTGCTAATGGTGATGAGGAAGGTGGAACCCCTCTCTATAATTATCCCCTCAAAGATAACTGTGGGACATGAATATTCCCAAGGTTCTTGGCCTCAGACTCCTAAGTTGTCTCCATCAGGGTCTGAGAGGAAATTGAGTGGTGGTAGTGATTTAACTTGTCTAGTACCTGTTGTCTTCTGTCTCTCCCTCAGGTATCTTGCCCCTTGAAGCCACTTCCAGGATATTTGTGCTGATAGATTAATTTTACGGACTGCCCTACCACTTTCATTTCTTCAATGTGGAGAGTCTTACAAGCTAGAGGCAATAAATGGTTGAACAATAGTAGTGGCTATTTGAGTGGTGGAGAAGAGAGGACTCATATACTCTAATTGTGATTCACTCCCTATCAATGGGTTCTTTTCTCCCTCATAATACTTGAAACCTTTCTTTAATGGCACCTCTCACATCCTATCTGGTACTGTAATTATTTGCTCATTTGTCTTATCTGCCTCCTATTAAATTTAAGCTTCTTGACTGCTTTCTCACTGGCAATGGTATATAGTAGAATGCACATTGGACTTGGAGTTAGGGGACATGGATTCAAATATTGGTTATGATGCTTTCAAATTGTGTGACTGTGAGCAAATCACTTCACTTCCCAAACTTCTCAATTTCCTTATTTGGAAAATGGATTTAAAAATATTTGCACCACCTGTCTGTCTCACAGAATTGTTGTAAAGAAAGCAAATCTTAAGTGATATTGAAATGTGAGTTGGTATTATTTCCCATCAAGAAATGCAACACTTCCTCTTTCTATAGTACCTAGGTGGGCACTCAGTAAGTATTTAAGTCATATTTCTAGATCTTAAACCAGGGAACTATATCCCAAACTATTTAATAATGATTCCACCGGTCATTTTGCCGATATTCTATACTGTGTTTTCTTTGTGTAAGAAATTATAAAGAAGGCTTCAGTCATTTATTTTATTTATTATAAGATAGGTTCTGGAAAATAAAGCTTAGGAGAACATCAGAAATGAAATTTACATGTTTTGAGATCATTGGATATTGGAGGGTTATAAATCCCTCATGGGATTTATGCTGAATGGAAACCCCATTTCCTCCCACTTGAACAAGGTAAATCCAGAACAGAATAAAAGCATTCAAAGTTATTTCAAATGGTCCCTCAGGAAACCAGTGACCTCTGATTAAATGCATTAAGCCCCTAAATGCATAGGCTGCAGAGTTCAGTGTATTTATGAAATGAAAATGAAAAATTAAAAACCCCAGCAAATCTCCGTGTCTCTGAGAGAAGCAATTAAATTCCATTCCATTCCGTTGAAGAAGAGAATGCAGTAATTTAACATTGAAAATGTAAACCCAACAATGAGAGGAGAAAAATACCTGTGGATCAAGTTTCCAAATACATTTTTCTCATTTTCATTGAAATGGAGACCAAACTAAAAGCCATACACCAGTGTACGCAAGGCAAAGTGGGATTTGCTGCTGGAAGAGCCATATTGCAGTTAACCTCAGAGGTTAGAACTAGGTAATTTCCTTGACTAGCATACTCAAAATAGTAGAATAAAAAGAAAAAAGAAAACCCTTCCCGATATCTATACCTAGATTGTTAGAGAATCTCAAAGCTGTAAAGGAACTTAGAAACCACATAGGCCAATTTGTCCCTAAAAAAGAATGTCTCCTATGGTCATTAGAAAACTGGTCATGCAGCTTCCACTTGGAGACCTCCAGTCATAAAGAAGCCCTTCCTTCAGCACAACCCTCATTTTAAAAAAGTTTGACCTTACACTGAGCTGAAATTCTGCCACTGTCTCCTCTGCCCATTGCTCCCCTTTCTGCCCTCTGGGGCCAAACAGAACAAATCTAATCCCTCTTCCACAGGACAGTTTTTCAAATACTATAAGACAGCTTTATGCCACCCCTTCACCCCACTCCACACCTCCACCTAACTCTTCATTTCCCCAGGCTAAACATTTCCAGTTGTTCCAACCAAGTAAATTTTAACCTAATAGAGTAGGCTAGAAGTGAATTCATTTCAGAACAACTTCTATTTCTATAGTCACTTTTCGATCTGCCCTAGATTCGTATAAAGCCAGTTAAAAGTGATTCAGAGGATTAAATCACTTGTTTCCCAGATTCCTAATGGTAAAAGAGGCCAGTGTTTGTATGAGTAATTATGATCATAGCTCACATTCATACAGGGACTACTTATTGGAAATAAAGCTCTTTTTAAATTGTAAAACACTATGTAAATGTGAGCCTTTATTATTTACATATATTATCTCATTTGATTCTCATAGCAGTCTTGTGGGGCAGATAGCATGAACACTGCTTTTGCCATTTTATGGTCGAGGAAACTCAAGCTCAAAAACAAGTTAAATGATTTGCATAAGACCACACAGGTAACAGAGGATGGGACCAGGACTCCATAATTTACTGTTGCTTCCATCACAGCACAATACATCTCTAATCTCCCAAATGCCCAAGTCAGGAAAATGAGGCAACAGTAACCTCATCACCTGGAAGAATTCTGGTCTCAAGGCTGCTGTACCCAATTCAATCCAATAAGCATTTGCTTTGGACAAGACACTGGGGACACAAAACAAGAACGGCCCCGATATTATGGAATTTACATACTTCTGGGGGCAAATAGCATGTGAACAGATAATTTATACATTTCAAATCTGGCCCCAGACACTTACTAGCTGTGTGACCCTGGGCAAATCATTAATCTTGTTAGCCTCAGTTCCTCATCTGTAAAATGAGCTAGAGAAGGATATGGCAGACTGCTCCAATATCTTTGCCAAGAAAACCAAAAATGGGGTCATAAAGAGTTGGACATGACTGAAAAATGACTCAACAAAATGGTAGCATGTATGAAGGGGAGTAAAATGAAATGAGCATGGAGAAGTGAGCTCTAGTTAGATTGTGAAGATCTTTAAATGCCAAGCTGAGGAGTTTTTATTTTGTCCTAGAGTCCTTGGGGGATTGATCATCATAAGATTTGGAATAAATTGGGTTATTCAATTGGAAGTCAGTTGGAAAGTTTGCAAAATGCAGAATTAACCTGGACCTACTTCAGACCAGGTTCTCTATGTTTAACACAGAAGCACACACAAACAGATACACATGCGCATGCTACTCAAAGAATATCCTAAAGCTTGTTTGCCCAGTGTGTTGTCCATGTTTATGGGTCAACTTCTTCTTCAGACAGCTAAATGTCTTCAAAATCTTTATTATTAGAAGAAAGAATCTGACTCCATGGGTCATAGCTAATGTCCTCTACATAATCTTCCTTTGTTGAAATTTTAAGGATCTCTTAGATCAGTAAGATAGATGGTCATGGTGCCAAGAATAATGTTGTTGGATTTTTAAATAATTAATAGTCTTTTGGGAAGAGTAGACCTTGAAATGTCAAAAAAACCATAGGGACTTTCGCCAAGAGAATGACTCATGGCTCTCCTGATAAATAACCATTCAGCAACTTTATTCAATTAGTTCAATAACTGTCCAAAAATTGACTGCCTCGGGAGGTGATGAACTTCCTCAGTACTAGGAGAATTCATTTGTTGGAGATACTGTTGAGGGAAATCATTCCACTGGTAGAAATTGAACTAAATAAACTTTAAGGTCCATTCCAGTGATTCTGTAATCCTAAGAGTGTTTTAAGAAATATGTTTTTCTATTCCTCTGCTGTGAAATATGTATCCAATAGTTGTGTATAAACTACTTTTTCCTGGTAAAGGACAATGGAATTACTTGTTCCACTAACACTGTCTTTGGATAGCTTGAGGCTCACAATTGGTAAAGACCTTGGCATAGGCAGGTAACTACTTGTACAGTAATTTTCATTTTCACTTAGCTCTTAAAGAACAATATCTTGGTGTTTAGCCGTCTGACTCTTTGTGACCCCATTTGGGATTTTCTTGGTGAAGATACTAGAGTGGTTTACCATTTACTTCTCCAGCTCATTTTACAGATGAGGAAACTGAGATAAACAAGGTTAAGTGACCTGCCCAGGGTCACACAGCGAGTAAGTACCTGAGGCCACATTTGAACTCAGGAAGGCTCCAGGTCTGGCACTCTCTCCACTGGGCCATCTAGCTGTGCAAACAATAACAAATAGATTCATCAAACTTAGACTGATTTTAAATGCCTCATATAATCTTATGAAATTAATTTTTAGTTCATATACCACATAGCACAAACATGCTCATATGATTATATCTTGCCTTTTTCTTTGTGTCTGTGTGTCTCTCTCCTGTGCCTCTATGTACATTTCTCTTCGTCTATAGACTCCTATCTGTGTAGTGTTAAAGATTGTTTTGAGAACACAGTGGAGAAAAAGTGTTTTAATCCTTACAATCAATTTTGACTCATTTTATGAGCACCCAAGGCAAATTTAATGTGATGGGAAAATGCTGAGGCCCTTACTTTATATATACTTTGTATTTACAGTGTTTATCTGAGTACATGCTCTTTCCCCCCAGTATGATCTAAACTCTAAACTTCTTTAGGTTTCATGTGTCTTCATGTGGCTGCAACCCTATTTCAGGCCTTCATCTCCCTTTCCCTCTGCTCTTATGACAGCTTTTTCATTGGTCTTCCTGCTTCCAGTGAATACTGGAGTAGATACTCTTTTTAGTCTACTTTCCATACTACTCTGAAATAGATACTTTAAAATTTTTCTTTATCATTCAAAATATCACCTCCTTTAGTTATTTTTTTGACTTTGTGTTTCAACACCTTCATAATAATTTTCTGTTCCTCAATCAGAAAAGCTTGTTTAACCTTGTCATGAATATATTTAGTACACATGAAGCTACCGTTAGTTTTTCTGACACGGTTTGGTTTGGTTTTTTTTATCTTAGTCTCATAAGAACTTTAAACCTCACTGGAAAAATAGCTCTACCTCTTCCTCAACACACACCATAGGCTGATACTGGTGTTTTTCCCATTTTGAGGGGCATAAAAGTAAATTGCTATTATCTGGAGTTCTGTGACAACCAAGTTTTGTTAGAAGCTATGCTGTAGAAACAACTATGGTGCTATATAAGAATGCTGAATTATTTGGTAATATCTATCAGTACCATAACCTAAGAGGCAAAAGCCCAGACTAATACTCCTGAAGCCTGAGGTAGGCTGGATCCAGTTCAAAGAGCTGATTATTAAAGAGCATTTACACCTCAGAAATGGACAAATGCTAAAAGGCAAGCCTGGACTTACTGTTTTGTTGAGTTAAGAAGAGATGAAGAAAATATTAATAATGTAAATTAAGCTTAAAAATGTGTTGTGAGTTCTCCCTCCTCTCTCAGATTACTAGTCGTTAAATATTTACCAGCACACCACTGCCTAAAGCCCAGACCTAACTCTATTCTTCCCCTGCACAAGAAACTTCATTGGCTTCCTGTTGGCTGTAGGATAAAATGCAAATTCTCTTGTTTGGCACTTAAAATTCTTCGCAATCTAACACCTATCCTTCCAGACTTGTTTTCCTTCCCCTCACATGCTTACCATTCCAGACTAATTGTCCCCTGCACATGATATTCCCATCACCCCTCTCCATGTCTTTGCAAGACTTTTCTCTAAGCTTAGAAATGTTCTCACTCCTCACCTCCTCCTCTTAGATTGTCTTTCTCCATTTGAGGCTTACCTGATGGGCCACAACTAATGGCAAGGTCTTTCCTGACCTTCCCAATCATTAACAATTCTGCCTTCTCCTATAACATTTTAGTTTACTCTGTATGTATTTTATATTTACACATCTTTTACATGTGTGTGTGTATATATAATATATATACACACACATACATATGTGGTTTTATTCCAGTCGAATGTAAGGTGTTTGGAGGTTTGGACTATTTGTTTTGTATCTTTGTATCCTAAGCACTCAACACAGTGCCCATCACATAGCAAATGTTTACTGAATGTCAATTGATTTGATTTGTCTCTCCTTCCTTCCCTGTTGGCATGATAAACTCTTACCCAGGCAATGTAGAAGCCCCTGAGAGGGGAACAGAAAATGGCAGAATATTGACTGTGGTGAAACAGAATCTAGAACAGGGGTTTATAGTTGGGGGAGGGCAGGAGCATGGTGTAGGAAAATGAAGCCAGGACTTGAGTTCCAAATCCCAACTCCAGCAATGATTGTGTGACCTTGGACAACTCACATTTCTTCTGCAGATCCGTTTCCTCATCAGATCAGTGGCAAATTAGATAAAGCCCTGGACAGAGTCAGAATGACCAGAGTTCAGATCCAGCTTTACGTACCCACTAGCTGGGGAATGCTGAACAAGTCATGTAATGGATGTTAGCCTCAGTTTCCTCATTTGTAAAAATGGGGATGATAGTAGCACTTACTTGCAGGGTATCACATGAATGAAGTGCGATAATAGGGGTAAAGTTCTTGCCATCCTTCAAGCACTAGCTACTATCACCATCATCCTTATTATTGTTATTTATAACAGGGTAGTGGTTATACCTGTTCTATTCTCCTCCAGGGCTAATGTAAGAATCAGGTGAGATATTGTGTCTAAAGCACTAAAAGTTACCTTATATCAACTCTCATTGCTATTAGTATTATCATCCTATAACCCAAGGACATAGTTTGTTTCCAGTTCTCAAAGGGGTCTCCTCACCATCCTCCCTTTATCCTTCATCCCAGCCTCAGCTCCTACCAAACTTTGTAATCAGAAATTTGAAACAGCCTAGGTTGTGTATATCATGGTACATGGTACCCTCTGGGCACAGGTTTTCAATAAAATAGCAATGCTGAAGCATTTGCTTCTTGCTTGGAATCAATTCTGATTAACAAATGAACCTGGCAAAGCAGTGTAGGCCTTTGAGTCTTCACCCAATACCAGATGAACCCCATGGCCAGGTAGATGGTTCTTGTGTGTCCTGCTTGTGCTGAACTGGTTTCTCATCCAGGGCTCAATTACCAGTTGCCTCTAAGTTAAAATCCAGATTCCTGTCTTTGGTATTTGAAGCTCTTTACATCTGACTCCTAACCATTCTAGCTGTATTGCCTGTTAACTTAGCCTTTTTTTATATCCCCGGCACATATGCCTGGTATATAGTAAGCATTTAATAAGTCCTTATTGATTGATTGGTTCCTGAACTCTACCTTGCAACATACTGGCTTACTTGGTATTATGAAAAGGACATTCTTTCTCCCTCCTGTCATAAAATCCGTAGCTTCCTTCAAAGCTCATTCAAATACCACCTCTTATGTGCAGCCTATTAGGATCCCCTCTCCCTCCCAACTGTCTGTCACCTTTGACACTCACATTTCTCAGTATTTACTTTGTAAACATTTTCTACTTACTTATCTGTGTTCATGCTGTTTTCCTTGAAGGACTATAAGGTGCTTGAGGGCAGGGATGGTTTCCTTAGCACCTTGTATAGTCCCTAGTATATACAAGGTACTTATTAAATGCTTATTGAATAAATAAAAGTTAACACACCTAATTGATCGAAGCAAGTGTCTTCCCTTTGTCTATAGTCACAGATTAGACTGACAGCGACCATTAATAACATGTTTAGAAAATATCTGCCATGTGCCAGGCACTAGAACACAAAGAGATATATGACACCATCATGGAATCCCAACTCCTCACTTTGGAAAGGGACCTCAGAGACCAACTAGTGCACCCTGTATGGAAACAAAGCTCGCCTCTCAAACTTTCCTGGTCATCCAGTGTGTTATCAATTAAGGAGAAACCCACTGCCTCAGGAGGAAAGCCCATTTCACTTTAGGATAGATCCAAATGCTGGACATTTTTTTCTTACACCAAACCCAGATTTTCCTCTTTGCGATATCCACCCATTTCTTCTAAATCTGTATTTTGATCTGAACCAATCTTCACATGTCTAATCCTGCTTCCCCATTACTTAACAGCCCTTCAGATACATGCAGGCAGCTGTTCCATCCCCTTTTCTAAATCTGCTCCTTGCCCACAAATACCTTATCATCTAATTGGAGAGAAATACCATAAAGAGGTAAAGAGGTAAAAAGCAACAGAATACCTAGGTTACCTGAGACACAGAAACAGGGCCATGTTACTACTTTCCAAGTCTTGGGAGTAACAGAAGTGACTCACCTTTGACAAATTAAGTCAAAAGGTACCTATTATATTCCACGCGCTGTACTAAGCTAAGGATACAAGAAAAGAAAGAAAACAAAGAAACCTCAATTCTGCTTTCAGTGAGATCATAGTCTAATGGGAGGAAAAAAAAAAACATGCAAACAACTCTAACCAAACAAGTTATATACAGGATAAATTGGAGATGATCCCAAAAGAAAGGTGCGTCATTAAAGGGATCCAGAAAGACTGAGCTGAGACTTGAAGGGAATCCAGGAGGTAGAGTGGAGGAGGAAGAGTTTGAAGGGTAGGGGATGGACAGAATTGGAAGAGTGTTATGTTGGAGCAACAGTGTCACTGAATCATTGAGTATGCAGAAGAGAGTAAGGTATAAAAAGGCTGGAAAAGTAGGAAGAGGGAAGATTACAAAGGGCTTTAAAAGTTTACAGAGGATTATTTTGTTACCTCACTTCTTAAAAGGACAGTGTGGTGTAATGGAAAAAACACTGGATTTAGAAATAGGAGATCTCTTATAAATCAATCAGTCCATCTCATCTGACACTAGCTGTGTGACACAGGCAAATGTCTTAATGTATCTGATTCTCATTTTCCTCTTTTATAAAATTGAAATAATGATCCATATAGTTCCTAGCTCACAGATTCATGAGGCTACCGTGAGATAATGTATGAAAACATCCCCTGTGAACCTTAAAAGGTTATATAAATGAATACTAAAACATGTAAATTTTTACTTGATATCTTCTGTTTTTATAACACCTTCATTTTTGAATGTATCCTTCAGCCCTTCCTTATTCAGAGAGAGAAACCCCATTTTACACTGAGGTAACTCCAGCTACTAAGAAGTCTTTTCTTACATCAAGCCTACATTTTCTTCTTTGCAATATTCACTCATTTCTTCTAAATATGCCATTTGTTGTAGGCTTACAACAAAGCATAAAAAGATAGAAAGAAAGGCAGTTCCACAAAACTCTCCAAGACATCAACCAAGGCTGGTAGTAGGTGCAATGCTCTATGGATACCCATGGTCCTCCTCTGTACCTCTATCGACAAGGGACAAAGGTGCTTCTTCTCATCTTTTTTTAGAGTCAAACTTTGTAACTGCAAGTACAACTTTTACTTTTTGTTATAGCAAAGAATTAAAAAAAAGTGGGTGAGGAATGGCCAAGTAAATGTAACATAAATGTAACATAATATTACTGTGTCATAAGAATGTTGAATATAAAGAGCACAGAAAAACATGGAAAGATGTACGTGAACTGGTACAGGGTGAATAAGCAGAACTGAAGGACGATATTCACATGACTGCAACAAGGCAAAAAGTCAACAAGCATTTATTAAGTGCTTACTATATACCAGACAGAAAAATAATACAACATAGCTGGACACTATGTGATCATGTAATAATTTTTACATGGTCGTTACAATAAGCTTGGCCCTAGGGAGAAGATAATAACATGTAACTAACTCCTTTCATTAGAGAGGTAGAAAACTGTGGCTATGGAATGTTACCAGTGTTGTTAGAGACAATCAATATATTAATTGTTTTTTGCTGAACTGTGGGGTTTTAAATTTTTTGTTACAAGGGAAGCGTGGCTGACTGGGGGAGTAGAGGGGAGAGGTCTGGAAGGGAAATTAATCAATCGTCAAGTACTTATTGAGCACAAATTCTGTGCCAGGCACTGCACTAAGGACTGGAGAGATGAAGAAGCAAAATAGTCAGGCTCC
Source organism: Bettongia penicillata ogilbyi (assembly GCA_023548195.1). Lineage (NCBI taxonomy): Eukaryota > Metazoa > Chordata > Mammalia > Diprotodontia > Potoroidae > Bettongia > Bettongia penicillata. The sequence goes on from JAJHZJ010000017.1 coordinate 5,278,168, forward strand.
TCAAGGAGCTTACATTCTAATGGAGAGACCATATGTACATAAATCAGTACATCTGAGATAAGTAGAGAGTAGATAGATGGTAGCTGTAGAGGGGAAGTCACTAGCAGCTGGGGAACTGGGAAAAGTCTCCTGCAGGAGGAGATACAAAAACAAAAATCATCAAGCAAAGTGCTTCATAAAGTCAGCTATTATTATTGAAAATTACACATTCATTCAACATTAAGCAAACATGTATTGCGCACCTACTGTTTGTAAGGTAGCGAGAGATATAAAACTAAGAGTAAAATGTGGTTTCTGTCATCAGGGGTTTCCAGTCTACTTGGGAATATAAGACATAGCCAACAAAAACTAGCGGAATGTCAGTGCAAAGATAAGTATGTGGGAAGACCTTTGCCTCCTAATTGTTAAAACACTGAGGAGATGTTGGTTATATACCTTGGATCTTGTTAGAAGGACATATAATTCTAGAGACTCTTTGTGAGACACAAGTGAAAAGAAAGACTTTGGGAAATATGTAGGGAAAGCTCAGTCTTCAGTATGGACCTGATTTTCAATTTGTCTTCTCAGAGAGTTGAGGGAGAGTATGAGATTAGGCCCTCTCTCTTGATTGAGGTGCATGTCTTCAGCTTCCAAAGTCTTTATTTTTTCCAAAGAGTCTCTGGAATCACTCATATTTCTGCCACCAACTCCATCCTTTACTCAGGTACACAATTAGTAGCACTTCACATCTCTTCCATCAGTTAGAAGTCATGTCTTCTTCCATAAATGCAGTAGCACAAATAAAAACCCAGGCTTAGTTGGAAGCTCAGTTATACTAGGTATAATTCAATTTTTTTGCAGAATTTAAAGGGTAAAGCACAGGAAAGATGGGAAGAGAACATGAGACAGATGAAATGTCTTTACTATTTTAATCTACAGAAGGTTCTTCTCCAGAGGAGGGATGAAAAGAATGACTTAGAAATCCCATGTGGAAATAGGTAATGTGGTTGAGTTTTGCATAGTTCTCCTGCTTTCCAGCAAGAGGCTATTTATCTGATGCGTTCAGTAAACTCAAAACAATTTCTAGAGAGCTTAGGGCAAATTTAATGGGGACTGAAAAGAAAGAAAAATAATCTCTTTCACTGACAAGAAAGCACAGATAAGCTCAGAGATCTGGAAAGCAGCTGCTGTTTAGCCCTTCCTTCTATTAGGGGGGTTAAGACAGTGATCAGTGCAGCCTAACCTTATTATATATGTTGTCCTTAGACCTTCCAAGCCAATGACTAATGAATGTATAAATAGAATGATTCTACCTTGATTCCCTTTGGAAATACTTCAAGCTTTGTGTCTCTCTGGCAACTTGGTCACCAAACTGTTTGCCCTACTGACTTATATAATATCACATAATGGAAATTGAGGGGCTCATGAGAGGCATAAGGTACATAGCAAATGTGATTTATGGTAACAACTAGGATTGTTCTGGAACGTGTCACATCTGGCATGGGTAAACTGGTTGAGAAGGAAGAAGCTACAAGAAGAGGTTTGTTGTAACATGAAAGGTGAGATTTGAATCCAGGTACAATAAGTCCAGATCTCATGTTCTTTCCACTGTACCAGACTGCCTCAGAGTCAGAGGTATACAGATATGTCCTCTACTTCTCCCTCTTTTGTTATGGCCGAAAATCACCAGGCTTCCTGGTGTATAAGCTTTTTACCCTAATCATTAATTAACGTTCCTTGGACCAAACTTGGCTTTCATGAAACTCTTTTGACCTGTAATGTCCAACTCCCTTCTGGCCCCAGAAAAATAAATCTCTAGCCCCATCACCACATATTTCAAATTCACACACAATTGTTAGTGATAAGTTGAATTCATTGATGTATTCTGTACTCTGATCACACTCACCAAGTCTGGAAGCTTTGCATTCCATAGCAGGTTTGAAAATGTTCTGGTCCGTTCTTATTTTATTTTCTGTTTAACTTTCTCCCTCATCTCTGAGGGAAAGGGAAGAAAATAGAAATAGAAATGGTGTTCCATCACCTTAAATGTCCACACTACTTTAGAAGAACTGGGGGAAAGCTCATATACTCACATGTTTCCTAGAGATATTCACACTTAAACTTGACTAAAGTCTCAAGGCTAGGGATGAACTCTCTCATGACAAGATTTCAGGTGAAATTGGCCAATGGGGGTATGTTTTTGGATAGCAGCATGTTTTTGCTCTTCAAATCAGGCAATATCTACAAATCTCCAACTACTTGCAGGACCTTAAGAATCTGTGAGTCATGATCCCTGCCTGAAGGGGACTGCAGTTTAGTTGGAGAGACAGAGCATAATCAGGTGGAATGTTGAAGAACGATCTAGGATTTAAGTTACACTGTGATAAAAGGGGTTTATTTAAAATCAGAGAACATAAATCTTTGTTCAGAACATCAAATCCTATTTTGGACACTCACTGTACAACCATGAACAAATCACAGGTTTTATGGGGCCTCATTTTCCTCATCTGTAAAATGAAGGAGGTTAGATGAGATGACCTTTGAAGTCCCTTTCAGCACTAGATTTATGATGCTGTAATAAAAGAGTAGTCCCAAAGCAGAACATAATTAAATGACTAGGGGCAAAGTGGATTTGAAATACTGGTGAGATTTCCAAGTGGAGGCACACTGCAAGCAGCTGGAGAGTCAGAACTGGAGTTGTATGTGTGAGAAATAAAGACTGGATATAGAGATTTGTATGGCGCAGTGGATAGAGCATTGGACTTGGGATCGTTAAGATTTATTTTCATGAATTCAAATCCAACCTCAGAAACTTACTAGCTGTATGACCCTGGGCAATTCGTTCAGCTTAACCTTGGTTGCTTCAGTTCCTGCATCTATAAAACAAGCTGGAGAAGGAAATGACAAACCACTCCAGTATCTTTGCCAAGAAAACCCTGAAAATGGGGTCATGAAGAGTAAGACAGGACTGAAACAACTGGACAAGTGACTTCCTCCAGCAGGTCAGGACTGGAGTACAGAAGATGGATGGTGGGAGTCACCCAGGGTTAAGGGTTAGCTAATGAGATGACAAAGAAGGAAAGGATAGGAGAAAAAAATACACACATACACACACACAGAGTAAGTAATTGAGCTGATTACCTATAGGTTAAAATCTGAAAATAGTAGGTGTTGATCAACTGGTAGAGCACAATGAAAGGAGGGAATAGAAGGAATGATGGTTGCAATAAATAGGTTTGAGAAGGAAGAGGAAGTGATGAGAGTACAGGAGATTATGATCAAAGTGGAGAATTTGAGAATTCAAGATCATAGAGTTAGTAGAGTTTCAGGTAGGGGTGAAGATCTGAGCTATGACCATTACTACAGGTAAGTCACTGGAGTTGAGGCAGTTGGTATACTGGGAGGCCAGGTTGTTTGAAAGGACATTATCATGTAAATGCCAAACCAGGGGTTGTGACTGAGATTGATATTGTGAGTTAGGTACTAAATTTCTTGAAAAAGAGGGAAAGTGTCTACAAACCTGACAATAAGAGTTTTAGGCATGTGGAGTAAAATTCAGAGGAGGAGATATCACTTGTTAATGGCAGCAGAGAAGAGTTTGGAAATGGGCATGGGGAGCAAGGACTATGCAAACTCCTCCTCTAGACTGTTATGTCAGGGAACATGAAAGATGGAGCAACTAACGCTGGAGAAAGGTGGTGAATGATGAGACACCTTACAGAGAAAGCCATGTTTCAATGAATATAAGATGAAAAGAGTATGAGAGGAAGAGACCTAGGATGAAGAGAAGTTTGTTAATGAAATGATCTCAGAAGGCACCATGGGATGGCTTTCTAGCCTGGGGATAGGAAAAGCTGATTTGGAGAAAGATGGCAGCATACAAAGCTAGTAGCAGGGAGAAAGAGTGCTCATCTTGGCAAACAGCAGCAATCCAGAGAGCAAGAGGAACTTTATAGCAAAGGATTAATTTCTATAAGAATTCCTAGCAAATACCTTGCTGTGCCAGTTGCCCTATAGATAAGACCAGCCCTACTTGGTAATGTGAGGAAGGGATAAAATTGGATTATTACATCTAGAAATGACTTTGGAGAGCACCACATCCAAACAGAGGAAAAGGGGAAAGACCTTCTTAAAAATCACACGGGAACATCAGACTGGAGCTCAAGTCTCTTTATGCTTAGCGCTCATCCCAAAGAATGAAATCACCTTCCTTTTCCTTCACTAAGGAGTCAGGGAGAAAGTACTACTCTCTCCTCTACATTCTTATAGCACTTTGTTCAGATTGCTCTTATGTCTTTATTATTTTCTGTATTGTCTAATATTGACATATGAATGTATACATGTGTGTATGTATGTATATATCTATGTATGCATGTATCTTATTACCCTAGTAGTGTGTAAGTTCTCTTGAAGACAGGGACTTTGTCTCATCCATCTCTATATCCAAGGGTGTTCTAGAGCCAGCTCTATCAAGAACCTGTAATTAAATTTTCAATGTGACTGTTTATACCTCAGAGATGCAGTCTGCAAATTTGGGCTTGACTTATTGTTTTGTTGATGGTCTGAGTTAATAAGGTGATGGATAAATGCTAATAATGGAGATTAAAGATGGTGCCATGTGTACAGCTGTATACACAGTTGTGTACAGTATTTACTGGCTTACCACAGTTCATGTCCTTCTCAGTCCTGAGCACAAACTTTGTGCATAATACATAAATCTTTAATAGATGTCAAGAAAAGGAATTGCTGTCCAGATCATTGCACCAGAAGGACAGAGGATCAGGAGATAGCAATCAAATAGCCATTTGATCACTGTCTTTGAAGTAACATTTGACCAGGCAGTCCAGAGACCTGGATTTCCTCTGCCACTTTTAACTGTGTGACCTTGTACAAGCCTCTTGATCTCTCTAGTCCTCAGTTTCCCCTCTTTATAAAATGAATTGAATAATGAGAATAGATTGAATAATTGAGAATAGATGTTCTCTGAGATTTTTGGTTCTAGCATATGCTTCTATGATTCATTCACATATTTTCCTTAATCTTTCTTCTCCATGAACTTTGCCCATAGCCGTGCTGGTCAGAACATGTCCTCTTAGCAGAAGAAAAAGATAGGAACTGAAGGAAATCAGCCATGAGCCTGAAATAAATTGAATAAACATTGCTTCTCTGTTTATGGAGATAGGATCTTAGGATTTAGAGCTGAGAGAGACCTAAAATAAAAACAAACCCATCCTTCTCATCCCCTCATTTTGTAGCTGAAAGACCAAATGACTTTCCCAAGGTAACAGTAAGAAGTAACATTTTTAGAATGGGAAGCCAGATCCTCTGACCTGAAGTCCAGTACTTTTCCTTATAATACCACATGGGTCCTGGGTGATGGTGGTATTCAGTCCTTTTCAGTAGTATTTCACTCTTCATGATACCATTTGGGGTTTTCCTGGCATACATACTGGAATGATTTGCCATTTCCTTCTCCATTTCATTTTGCAGATGAGAAACTAAGGCAAATAGGGTCAAGTGACTTGCCTAGAGTCACACAGCTAGTAATGACTGAGGCTGGATTTGAATTCATGAAGATGAGTCTTCATGATTCCAGGCCTGGCACCTTTGAATCTTTAGTAGATGTATAGCCATGAACAAGACCTTGCCTCACAGAGCCTCATTTTCCTCAGTGATATAGGGAAAAATTTTGGCAGATATGATACAGATAATTATTTTCTACACAGCAAAGAAATACTGAAAAGCAAAAACCTTTCACAAATACACACTGATCATAAGACAAATTGGCTCTACCATCATACCACATCAGAGGTTGATAATTAAAACCCTCTGACTATGAAACAATTTGTGGGACTATTGATTATGCTTCTTATGTGTCTCTTTTACTAGTATAGGGACATTCTTATCCCAACTTCCATGCACATTGATGAGAAAACCTCCAACCAATGCTGCATGTTCCCCTCAGGGTTCTAGTCGTAGTCTGGAGGCTCTGGGGTGATCCCCTGTAATACTAATGAGAGGTAAAGATTTTGACTCATTAATGGACCTGCCCATTAAGGAAAATTTAATTAGGGGAAAATTTTATAATATAATATAATATATAATATAATATATAATAATATATAATATGATATGATATAATAATATAATAAAAAATTTGATTTTTTGTTGTTGTAAGGCCCACACCTTTTGTTAATTTCTAATGAGGCACTAATTCTCAAGGGTTGTGATGATCTCTGGCTCTGAAAAGTATATGCACACTCTGAGGTGAAGTTTTACTTTGAGACTTAGTCTTTAGAAGAAGGTCTGTGTGCCAGATGAGGCTCTGGGAAGCTGCTAAGCAACCACTCCCGGCTTTGAAAACTCAGATGTTGGTGCTTCTTTCTCTGGTAACTGTATGTATGTCAGACAGTTGGATCTGTCTGTTGATCTCAAATATATGTATTGCTTATACTCAGACAGTTGGAAGCCCTGTCTGTTGATTTTTATTTTTCTGTATTTTCTATGAAATTCAGGGTGCTAACTTTTCCCCTTGAACTAAGTGAATGATATATGTATTTGATTAAAGTAGATTGTTGACCCCTTGAAAGTTGCTTTCCTTTTAGAAATTCCTTTTAGCAGGCCCTCCTTTGTATGTCAGGGTCCTTGCTAAAATACTATCAGCTTGAGCTGATATTTGAGCACCCATCCCAGTGTGTTCTCTGACTGAAATATTTGAACTACTTACCTCATAGGATTCTTGAGAAGAAAAATGCTTTATAAATCTTAAAAAAAACTGCAGTGCTTCAAGTATTTATAATTTACTAATGTAATTATACATGAGTTATTAAACTCTTGACCATCCTCAAAACTTGTTTTTAATTCCATACAATGACAGTATTAGATCAGATGTTCTATAAAGTTTCTTCCAGCTCTAACATCTTATGATACTTAATAAAGCTAAGTAAACACAAGAGACCTTAAGACAGTATCTCATATGTAACTATCAAATCTTTTGGCAGTCTCTCCTAAATGTATCTAAAGCCAGTAAGGCTGTTCAGGGATCTTGCTCTAAAGTGCTCCATTCTTTGTTTCTCAGCCACTCTCAGGAAAGCCCCAGTGTCGGCTTTTTGTCGCTTTTTATTGACTTCTCCTTCTTATTTCCTCAGTGAGTCTTTCTAGGGCTATGGCACTAGTCAGAGTAATTACAGTTGACAATCTCAGTCCTTGTCTCCTAGGGCCTCTGCTTGCCCTCAAACACAAAGCCTGACAATGGGCCATTGTTAGATGGTTCTGCTTCAGCCATTTGTTTCTGTTCCTTAATGGAATGCCCACAAAGGCCATGTGAGAAGTAATCTTTCTCATTTGTTCCACATGGTGATCATTTTTCTCTTCCCCTCCCCCTCTTCACTGGGTTTTATTTGACTCTACTTTGCATTCAATTTTCTTTTAGTCCATTCTATCATCTTTTTTAAAATTCCCATTTATAAAGGGTCTTGTGTTTCTCTCTGTCTCAGTCTGTCTGTCTTTCTGTCTGTCTTGCTGCCTCTCTCTCTCTCTCACCCCAACCCCCAACATCTTTACCTGCTTTAGAAAACTGTTTTTACTCTGTTGCCTTTTCAAATCATCTTGTCCCTAACTTCATTAAGAGAGCAAGAATTGTCCTAGAGCAAGTTCTGAAACCCCCTAAGCCCCAGGTGCCCACCCCCTCTAGACTAGACTGGATCACCCTGACCCTCCTGCCTCTGTAAATCACAATTCATTGAAGCTAAACTGCTGTGTCACTCATCACCTTAGGACCCCTAAGTTAATGTCATAAAGTTGGGTGTACAAACTGGAGACACCTCAAGAGTTACATCTGCATAATGTGTGAATCTTAACTATAGACTAGGGAGGTGGACAAGATAATCCTATCGCTGGGGTATAGATCAGTGGTTCTCAAACTTGTTTACTTATGGCAGAAACCTACAATATTCTACAGGAGAGTCCAGAGACTTAATCACACAATTGCAAATATGAGTAGGTGCACCTAGTGAAACCACTGTGTTTACCACTACACCCTTTGAGGACCACTGACATAGAGGAGAATTCCCTGGTCAGAGAATTAGGAGACTTGGTTTCTAGTTCTTTGTCTCAGAAGGAGAAGTACTAGTATCAGGAAAGGCTTCGAAGGAGGAGGGAGAATATTCTAGGCATGAGGGACAATGAGGGGAAATGTCTGGAGTCTGAAGATGAAGTGTCTGAAGGGGGGACATCCAGGAGGCCGATGTCAGTGTTCTAAGTAAGGTATAAGAGGACAGTAAGGGCAGGGAAGGGGTGGGGCAAGTTGTGAAGAGCTTTCACTGTCCCTTTTAGTTCTATAGAAATAGAACAGTGATCCCCGAAAAGGGGAGCCAGGCCATCAAAACTAGTCATCAAAAAGTTGTGGTGCCCATGGGAGAAAAAGCACAATATAATCTGATGTTTTAGAACTGGAAGGAACTTTGGAGACCATCCAGGCCAGTTCCTTCATTTTATGGATGAAGAAATTGGGGCCTAGAGAGGGGAAGGAATGCCTCTGCCCACACAAGTGGCTTGGGGGCAGAGCCAGCCCAGGAATTCAGATCACAGCTTGACTCCTAATTCAGTGCTCTGTCATGTTGCTTGATAGTTCCATGAATGACAGTGTCCAAACTGACTTATCCATATAAGGTCACTCAGTGTGCAGGTACATCTAGTTCAGATTCAAGACCTTTTGTTGTTCAGTCGTGTCTGACTCCTCTTGACTTCATTTGTGGTTTTCTTGGCAAAGGTACGGGAGTGGTATACCATTTCTTTCTCCAGCTCATTTTGTAGATGAGGAAATTCTGGCAAACAGAATTAAGTGACTTGTCCAGGGTCACACAGCTAGTAAGTATCCGAATCCAGATTTGAGCTCAGGAAGATGAATCTTCTTGACTCCAGGCCTGACTTTCTAGTATGCCATCTTTCACAGAATTTATCAAATACAGCCAAGAGTCATCCCATAGGACCAATCATCATAGTATCATAGATTTAGCAATGGAAAGGATCTGTTTCCTCCATTGTGACATGATGTTGGAGATCTCGTCCAACTTTAAATCTTGATCCTATGGCAGTTTTTCCCCCTCCATGCCATGATTTCTTGGTGTTTCAGGCTTCTTTGTGGGGGAAGGGATTATAGGATATGATTGTTCTGTTTCATCGAAACTAAATAAATGTGTCCAGAAAGAGGACTGTAATAACTGGGGGGGAGGGGTGCATTTGAGAGTCCTGCCTAATTAGAAACTGATGAGCCTCAGAGAGAGCTCAGCCCCTACCCAGTTACTTGAGAGGTGCTAAAGGAAAAACCAAGCAGTGAATACTCACTAGTGCCTGCTATTTATACCCTTCCTGCGGTGGAACACATAGTTCACATCTTCAACCTGCCTCCTGGACCCTTCTTGTGCTCCCAGGGAAAGGACAAGGAAGAAAGAGGGAATACCCAGCATCCTTCATAATTTCTGCACCCCCTTATCATTGGCCAATTAAGCTGTAATTAGCATTAGACTAGTCAGTATTTTTATAAGAATCATTTAAAATAACCACTTAGCTGGCCTGGTGCTAATTGACAGCTTAAGCAAGAAATGACACTGATGAAAAGAATAAGGAGTGGTCTCTATTCCCCAAACTCTTTACATCCACAACTGTTTCTGTTTGTGAAAACATTCCTCTATGTGGCTCTGCTGAGATGGTTGGCGGCTCAACTTCTGCCTGGATTAATCCAAACTTTTAGGTTGAGTTCCATTCAACAAGTTCTATGTTGAATTACCTACTGTGTGCCAGACACTTTGCTAGGTGTTAGAGATAAAATGAGGAAAATGAAACACTTCCTTGAAGAAGCTTATGTTGTTCTACCTAGGGGAGCTCACACTCTCCAGAGTGGAATTCCAGTTCTCAATTACCCTCTCCTCCTAGAACTCATGTCTTGTTCGCTGGTTTACAATGGTATTTTTTAATATTAATTAATTAATTTCATAAGGGTATTTAACATTGCAGCCCACCCCCAGCCCTCAGATTTCTGCAAATACATTGGAGCAGTCACGCAACTCGAATTGTATCCCTGGATTTGCTGCTGACTTTTCTGTACAGTTGTTTTAAATAGAGAAGTGATATGGTCGCATCCATGAGGAATAATAGTTAATCAGGAGGTAGACTGAAGGATGGATAAAGTGGGGCAGGGGAACAGGTAACAAGGCCCTGAATTGGCATGGCAGACATGGAGATAGAAAAGAGAGTACAGATGTGAGAACTAATACAGACGCTAACTCATTAGAATTAAGCAGCTTGCATGTGGGAATGAGGTTAAGGGATGAAATTTAGATGACAAAAGTTTCAGGCTTGAGTAACTGGGAAATATGGCTGTGTCAGTAACAACTGTAGGGAAAATGGGAGGAAGAATAAATTTCATGGTTGAAGGAAGATGAGCTCTATTTTGGATAGATTTTAAGTCACTAGCAAGGGGAGGAGATGTTTATCAGGCATCTGGAAATGAGAAACTGAAACTCAGAAGAGCAATCAGAGCTGAAGTTATAAATGTGAAAGTCAAATTCATAGAGGTGATAATTTAAGCCATGGGAGGAGATGCGATTGCTAAGGGAGAGAGCAGAGAAAGGGTTATAGATGCTTCTTGGGGAACATCCACACTTCAGAAGCAGGAGGAGGAGGAAGAACTAGGGGAAAAGACTGAGAAAAAGTGGAACCAGGAGAAAATACCAATTGAAGGCCAAGAGAAGAATGAATGTCAAGAAGTGGCTGAAATATAAAAATAGTTTAGATATTTATAGCACTTTAGAGTTACAAAATGATTTATATACATTATGTCATGAGATCCTCACAATAACCATGAGAAGTAGGTGCTGCACATATTACTTATCCCCATTTTATAGATGAGAAAACTAAGGTTCAGAGAACTGAAATGATTTTATACAGTTTGTAGAGAGCAAAGTCAGGATTCCCACTACACTGTGTAGTATGTAACAATTCCAGCCCATTATACTGAGGAGTAAAGATTGTATAGAATTTTCTAAATTGTCGATTATAAGGTGCTAATGTGACATGCACATAAAACAATCATATGACACTAGCAGTACTCAGTCCTGGTCCTGGGACATTCAGTACCAACTTGGGAGACAATTGAAGGAAAACTAGTGAGCAGTGACCATCTGTACATAATGAACCCCTAAATGTTCATGACTCTTGCCTTTATGACATGCTTCTCCATTTCTGTGTTTATACATGATCAAGAAAGTGTATCTGAGCAGAAGGCTCTATTCAGCCCTGGGTCTTTTAAGGAGTATCAAAACTGCATTCCAGGGTTCCTAATGGGCCCATCTAAAAGACTAGGCTCATAAAAACTGCAGTACAACAGGAGACCAGCGGCCCAAGTAATCCTGTGTATGTCCCCAATCATAGTCCACTATGATGAAAACTTAATACCCCAAGAACAAATCAAGTCCCAAAGTCATCTATCAAAGAAGAGAAAATTTCTTCCTGTTGCCAATAACTAATCAACCTATATCCTACAGCAAAGAAGCAGATAAGGCTCATAATTCTTATACTGTTAATGATAGGAAGTAGGACCATTATAGATGTTGTTGTATTTTATTATTCAAGGAAGTTGATTATAGAATAGTGCCCATGAGTCCCAGAGCATGATGTAATGTGTTTGCCTGAAACTTTTTATTCATACATCTGCTGAATTAGGTTTTTCAATCCATAAGTTATCTGAGTCAGGGGAGGGCTTTTCCTTGTGTATAAATGTAGTGCATGAATGCATTTATCTAAGTGAATATACCAAACCTTTTTTTAGACACCTATTATTTTCAGATCATTGCATTCATTACTGATTTAGGTGAAAATTTAGATAACATTGAGGTGCTCTCATGAAGCTTTATAGTCTAGAAAAATGATGTGTTATTCCCATAAATAACAATAGTAAAGAATAAGATGTTAGTTTAAGACTGTAAGTTGTAGACCAGATGCCAATCTGTACTGGTTGGTAAATGAAACTCCTCATCAAGAGCTTCCAACACTAATTAAACCATAGGAGTTTATAAGAGAGGTGCAAATAAAGTTTTCAGTGAGCGTGTAAGGGGAAGATCATTTCTGATTATGTAGGACTGTGGAAGGTTGCATGTGAATTAGACTCTAAAGGATGAGTAGGAATCCAGCAGGTAGAAGGGGTGTTCCACAGTAACAACTTAAAGTGAAAAAGGTGGGAAAATACAGGATGCTTATGTGTAGAGAGAAATAGTATGTTTGTTTAGTCATTTTTTGTCATATCTGACTCTTTGTGACCCCCTTTGGGGTTTTCTTGGCAAAGATACTGGAGTGGTTTGCCATTTCTATCCCCAGCTCATTTTACAGGTAAGGATACTTGTCCAAGGTCAAACATCTACTAAGTGTCTGAGGCCAGATTTGAACTCAGGAATAGAAGCCCTGAATCTAAGCCCAGTGCTCTATCCACTGCACTGCCTAGCTATGAGAGAAGGATAAAAATATAGAGTTGTACCAGAAAGAACAGAGGAAGCCTAAGGAGTTCAAATTTAATGGTAAGTAATAGGAAGCAAGTCTAAAGTTTTGGAGAAGTGATCTAGAGAAGTGATATAGATCTATGATCTAGTCCAGCTCTGTGACCAAACATAGACTGGGCTGGCATGAAGAATGGATTATAAAGGGAAAGGGTGGCCTTTTTCTTTTAAGTTATACATGTAGAGTCATGTTAAACTTATTTCCACATGAGTCATGTTGTAAGAAAAGAGTCAGAACAAAATGGAAAAATCACAGGAAGGAAAAAACAAAGTGAAAATAATATGCTTCTATCTTCATTCAGACTCCATAGTTCTTTCTCTGACTGTGGATAGCATTTTCCATTATGAGTCTTTTGAAATTATCTTGGATCATTGCTTTGCTGAGACGAGATAAGTCTATCATAGTTGATCATCACACAATATTCATGTTACTGTATACAGTGTTTTCCTGATTCTGTTCACTCAGCATCAATTAGTAGAAGTCTTTCTAGGTTTTTCTGAAATCTGCTTGTTCATCATTTCTTACTGCACAGTAGTGTTCCATTACATTAATATACCACAATTTGTTCAGCCATTCCCCAATTGATGGGCATCCCTTCAATTTCCATTTCTTTGCCACCACAGAAAGAACTGCGATACTTTTGTACACGTGGGTCCTTTTCCCTTTTTTATGATCTCTTTGGGATACAAACCTAGTAATGGTATTTCTGGATCAAAGGGTATGCATAGTTTTATAGTCCTTTGGGCATAGTTCCAAATTGCTCTCCAAAATGATTAGATCAGTTCACAACTCCACCAACAACGTATTAGTGTCCCAATTTGGGAAGAGTGGTCTTAACAAGATATGCTAAGAGGTTGTTGTAGTAGTACAAGGAAATGGCAATTGAGGGACCATATCAAGATAGTAGCTAAGGAAAAAGAGAGTTAGGAGAGCTCTTGTACGGATGGAATTGACAGCATGGTAACTGATTGGATATGGAAGGTGAGAAAGAAGGAAGATTCAAAGACAACAGCAAGATTTCAAACATGAAAGTCCTAATGGTAGCACTGACTGAAACAAATAGAAGGACCAGATTTTGAGGGAAAGAAAATAAACCTAGTTTGGGACTTGCTGAGTTTGAAATGCCAATGGGATATTCTGGCAGATAGATGGGTTCTATAGGCAGAGAAGGGGTCAGTTACAGAGGTGGGAGAAGAACCAAGAAAATGTGGTATCCTTGAGTCAATAGAGAAGAGTATAGTGTGAAGGATGTAATGGTTAGCCTTGTCATTGTTTACAGAGAGGTCAAGTTGCAAAAATTGAAAAAAAAAATGGCTTCCCAGAACAGTGTGTCAGTGGAAAGAATGCCTGATTAGAAGCCAGCTTACCTGGGTTAGAATGTTGCTTCTGCTTGGTCATATTCTCTTAACTTCTCTGGGCTTCAATCTCTGCATTTAAAATGGAAGTGGAGAGTTGTGCTAGATGATGCTAGATGATGTCCCTTCCAACTCTGGAAATCAAAGTATTAGGGTGACCTTTAGGAAAGTGTTTTCAATGTAGAAATGAGAAGGAAAACTTGCTCATATTTGTAAGAGGATGGGAAAAGACTTGTTGAACTGGAAGGACTGAAGACTGTATGATCATGGATTTTTAGAACTGGAAGGACCTTAGAGACCAACTCATCCAAACCCCTAACTTTACAGATGAGGAAATGGAGTCCCAGAGAGGATAAGTGTCTCAATAGGGGTCACATAGCTAGTAAGTGTGAGGTGGGTTTTGAAGCTAGGTATTCCACACTGCTTCTTCATTGAATAACAGAGAGATGATTGCTGGAATAAAATCCTAAAGCAGACAAGAAGGGATATGGTCACGTATAGTTATGAACTGACTTTAGTAAGAAGTAGGGTTATCTCTTGCTCTAAAACTGCAAAAGAAGGAGCAGAGAACAGATGATGATAGTAAAAACATCTTGAAGAGTCAACCCATTGGGTTGAGAGAATTTCTTTAGATAGCTTTTGGAAAAGGAGGCTGAGGAGAGCAGGAGAAGCTGGGAAGAAAGGAAAGTTTTCAAAACAGTTGCTGTGAATAATGAGATAAAGACCCTTTAAGGGGACCCATGAGGTCAAAAACATTTTCATAAAAGTACTGACATTTTAATTCATAAATATACTAAATATTGACATATAAACATGTAAACAAAAGTTCTTTAATAATTTTTAAGAGAGTAAGCTGAACCTGAGACCAAAACAATTTTAATTTAATTTAAATTTATGGAATAAAACAAACATATTCATAAAATAGTATAGTTTTTTAAAAAGATGATTGCTCCTTTTTAACACATAATAAAGTTATTATGTAAATTTCTTTTTTCCTTTTTTTCTCTCCCCCCTCTCCCTGACCTAGACATAATAAATAATTAATAATTGATCATTGTTGATTGAGAGTGACTGAAACAGCAGGTAGATATTGTGCAGTCAACCAATCAATCAGGGAGAATGTATTAAGCTCTTACTATATGCCAGGCACTGGGCTAAGCATTGAGGAGTCACAGAAAGGGCAAAAATAGTAGGAAAACTATTGAATTAGATAGGTACTGCTAGGTCAGATCACACAGGGTCCTGAAAGCCAGGGAGAAGCTATTATGCTGGAATCATTAAGAGATAAGTCTACAACTAAAAACCAAACAGAACCCCCTGACTCATCCAAGACCAGTTCAAGGCCTAAATGTCCCCTACAAACATTCTCTAACAAGTTTTATGATCTACTGATCACAAGTCCAGAAAGCTTCCCACTGACACTGAAACACGCTTTTTACATTCTGCAGACACTGCTGTCCACTTTAAATGACCTTTGCAATGTTTTCTTCTGGATTGCTGATTCCATGCATGGGTTAAAACACATATTCATCTTTTGGCTAAAGACCAAGTAAAGAACAATATCTGTAAGGAAGAAAGGAAAAATTAGCAAATTAATCAGTGCTTTCTGATGAGCTCCCAATTTTCAGAGCCAGTTTTTCTTAAATAAGCTCTTTTGGCTAGATTAAAGCTCCATAAAAGCAAGCCTGACACCCTGATGTGAAATTTAAGATTTGTGGAAGTTCAAGTGTACTTTCATTTATTAATGGTTATAATGAAGACTACAAAATATTCATAAATTGACAGAAGATTTGCAGTAAGCTAAGCAATATTAAAGAGAACCAAGCCATGGTCTTTTGCAAGCTTAGACCAAGAAAGGGGCTAATGATAAATTTCCTACCGGAATAAACGAGGAGTCAATTTCCGTCGTTTCTGGGGTTTACGTATCATCCTGTTGAATCACTGTTTAATTCTATGATGCATCCCTTCTGTCCCTAATAATAAATACTATTATTTATAGATAGCACATTGAAATCTGCCTCATCATAGCCACCTAGAGACAGCCTTCAACCTCGACTTTCTGCAAGAACCCAGTTTAACCTTTTGCAGGAGGTCTTTACCAAACTCACCTCCATACTCCCAGTCCCTTCCTTCAGACATCACTTTCTATATACCTTTTAATCAATATTTTGTATATACCTAGTTTGTATGTTATCGATCCCATTAGAAGGTGAGCTGCTTGACACCTGGGTCCCTATTTTTACCTTTCTTTGTATCCCCAGCTCTTAGCAGTAAGCCTGGCACATGGTAAAAAAAGAAAAAGGTATTTAGTAAATAAATATTTCTGACTGTCTGACTGACTGACTTAGTCATTGGCCCTGATTGGAGAGAAGAATTTAGACAAACCTTTGTCTAAATGTGAATTACTTTATTTAATTTTGGGGGGTGAGGCAACAGAGTTAAGTGACTTGCCCAAGGTCTCATGGCTAGTAATTATCAAGGATTATTTTAGCTTTGTCTGTCTTTTAAAGTCACAAAATTCAAGTTCTCACAACATCTCATAAGCACCTTCTAGAAACACAGAATTTTATAGTTGGAAGGGTCTTCATATAGCATGTTTCCCACTCTTGGCTGAAACAGTGATTCCTCTCTACATATGCTTAACAAGAGGTCATTCAGACCTCCAGAGATGAGGAATTGATTGGTGAGTTCATTGTTGTATTGTTTTGCTTAGCTTAAGTCATAAGGATCTTAACATTGACATTATATGTCTTTTTACATAGTGTGTTCAAGTAAATATATGTTTATTTAGTTCCTACTATGGGCAAGGGGAGGTATCTAGATGATTCACTGAGCAGTGGATAGAGTGCTGGGCTTGGAGTCAGAAAGACCTGAGTTCAATTCTGCCCTCAAACACTGACTAGCTTTGTGACTCTGGACAAGTCACTTTACCTCAGTTTGTCTTAATCCACTGGAGAAGGAAATGGCAAACACTCTAGTACCTTTGTCAAGAAACTCTATGGATAGTTTTGGTGTGCTGTGGTCCACAGGTTCACAGAGAGTCAGATATGACTGAAATACTGAACAAAATGAGCAAGGCACTGGAGATACAAAGAGGGGGGAGGGAAGGGAATAAGGTTCTATGTAGTGCCTGTTCTCTGCGAAGCACATTACAAATATAATTTCATTTGATCCTCATGCCAACCTCGGAAAGCAGGTACTATTTGTATCTCCATTGTTACAGATGAAGAAATTTGAGGTAGGCAGAGGTTAAGTGACTTACCCATAGAGACCCTTAACTAATAAGTGCTGATACATTTCTCTCTCTCTCTCTCTCTCTCTCTCTCTCTCTCTCTCTCTCTCTCTCTCTCTCTCTCTCTCTCTCTCCTGTTATTATTATATAGAGTATTATATATTGTAATAGTTACAATAGCTAAAATTTATGTAATACTTTAAGATTTGCCCCTTTGTCCTCTATGTCCCCAGCTACCTTTAAAGGCAAAGAGGAAACAGCTCTTTAGTTTGGAAGGGCCCTAAATTTGTTGTGGGTAGAGAGTCAGCCTCAGGAACCTGTAGGATCATTCAAGTGCCACCTTTAACACATGCCTGTGTATGACCCTGGGCAAGTCATTTTAGTGGCCAGGACAACACCCTAAAACTCTCAGCTGTATGTAAGTTGTTTAGCTGCGCCCCTCAGAATTAACCTTGATCTTGGACATGTCCCATTTAGACATTCTTAGAGATTTAGCCTAATTTACAGAGGGGAAGATTTCCATATAAGGTCCTTAACATTCCACAGACTTGATACAATAGATAAAGTGGCAGAGCCATGAGCTGGAAATTAATTTCTAAAGCCCTCTGGTGATAAATTGAGCATTTGTGTAATAGTTCATGGTCAATCACTCTGTGAGTGTTTGCTGGGGTTTTTTCCCCCCTGAGGGGCAGGTGCTACATAAAGGTACATGAAGTGCTACATAGTGGTATGGAAACAATTGTCACACCAACACATGCATCTAATTCAACTAAGGTGGCACCACAGCAGCCCACCAGCTTGGGGAGCTGAGGTTGCCCCCAAATCAGCTTCAGTGCATAAAGAAGCCCCTGGATTTTCTTTTAATCCCCAAATCCCCAGTCACTAAACAGTTTAGATTTTTCTTCCAGGTACAAAAGGAGTTGGTGGCAGTCATCCAAAAATAACAATTAGCCCTCCAGAAGGCAGTGAGTAATTATTAAAAGTCACAATGGCAGCTAACAAGGATGATGTCATAATTAGATCCCTGAGCTTAATAGGGATCCCCAGGGTCCCATCCTAGGCAGTCAAGTTCTTGAGAAAGGCAAAAAACAGTTGAGTTGCTTAATGATATATTTTTTTTGAAAGCGCCCACTCTAGGGGAGCAGTATCCTCATACAAAAGGATTAAGGGACAAATATTGTTCCCAAGTGGAGGAACTGGGGGCCAGCACCCAGGGATTTATGAACTGATGACTTTGAACTCAAACAATACAAAAACAAGTTTCTAAATCATCTTTTTCTATCTTTAAGAATTCTTAGCAATCTATCTTGCCTATTTTCCTGGCTATTTTCCTGACTGAAATGCTTTGAAATTTTCCAGATTGTAGGTAATGTTTATTTTCTAGAAGTATAAAAAGACCTTGAATTAATCATGACTCATGTGGAATAGGCTACAGATTTGGGATTCCCAACCTAAGGGTTCCTGGAATAAATTTTAGAGGGCTTATGAAGTTGGATGGGGAGAAAAATTACATCTTTATTTTCACAAACTTCTAACAAAAATTTAGTATTTATTTCAATTATTTAAAAACATGATTTAGGTTCTTAGGCTTCACCAGATTACTGATGGAATCCAGGACACACAAACAGGGTTTAAAACCCTGCTTTTAGATAGACAGATGACATGGTATGGAGGAAAGAACACTGGACCTGTACCTGGATTTTTAACCTGGATTCAAATCCCAACTCTGCTATTTATGACCATGTATTGTATGACCATCTAGGCTTTTTAGATGTAAAATGATAGAGTCAGACCAGATATTTTCCAAGGTTCTATCTAGTTCTGAATCCTGTGACCCTGGAGATTTCCTAACCCTTTTCCAGCTCTTCTTCTCAACATTCAAGAATTCCCACATATCTATAATTAATTAAATTCCACAAACATTAATTAAATCTCTAGTTGTAATATTAGAAAGTTAGATCTGCTTGTCAGAAATGTAATTTCCTTGAGAGTAAGGATTGATATGTTCTTTGTCCTTTTTTTCTCCAGTATCTAGCATTAGTCCCTAATAAATGCCTATTCATTGATTGATATTGATTGATTGCAGAAAAGCAAAGGGAACTGGGGAGTTGTAATGAAAAGAGGCACATTTGACTTCATAAATTTCACTGAAATTTGGTGTGATGAGACCTGTGGCTTATTCAAAATAAACAATGTAGGTAAAAGAGGAAAGGAAAAATTTTATATTAAGAGAATATATCATGTAGGGAAATCTTGGAATTGAATGGGAAATATGTAGCAGAAAATATCTTAGCAAAGATTAATAATGAAGGCAGAAACTGATTTTTTTTTGGTATTAGACTATTCTACAGTGCACTTTGGCAGAAAGAGAAAATAGATGAGGAAAAGACAGAGCAAAGCATAAGCCTGGCATAGAAAAATGTGTAGTTATTATGGGAGACCAGTAGACAACTGCAGAAGTTATTTCTGCTAAAAGTAGAGAATGTAATAGCTTCCTGACTTACCTTAATGATAATTTCATCCTTCAGAAGGGGAAGGACTAACAAGGAAACCATAATGCTGAAATGGAAATAATAGATATCATAGCAGAGTGGTAGAGAGGGGAAACGTGATCAGTCTCTCTTATAGTCTGTGATATAGAAATGGAAGAAAACTAGATAGATATGTCTGCATCTATCTGTGTATATATGTATATGATATATAAATACACATATATATCTGACATGTACTGTAGAGTTTGGGAGAGAAGATTTCAATGACTTCAATGGAGGAATAGGTAGAAATTCCATAGAGAAAGTCAGCCTGGAAAGATTAAGGAGCTCTTAAGAATAAAATTTGAAAGACAGAAAGAGAAACTGTTCTAAAGAGAAGGGAAAAGGGCAGTTCCCTTAAAAGACTGATATGAATGCACAGGGAATTCCCAAGGCAAGCTAAATTTGAGAGGATAGAAGCAAGGTTTGGTAACAAAGGATGAATACAGTTGTGTGGCATTATGCAGTAGGAAAATCATCTGGAATTGCCTATAGAATAAAACTCTTTAAACTCTTCTGTTTAGCTGTTAAAGCCCTATACAACTTGGCCTTAATTTATTTGTCTAACCTCATTGAACATCATTTCCCCTTCCCTCGTTATGTAATCCAGCCTCTCTTTTATTCATTCAAAACACTCCCATGTCAATTTCTGGGCTGTTGCCCTGGCTGTCTCCCGTACCTGGAATGCTTTCTTTCCTTCCCTCCACCCCAGAAAGCCCTTTTCTTCCCTTTAAGATTCAGTTCAGGTATCATCTTCAGCATGAAGCCTTTCCTGAGCTCCTCAACTGCTAAACTACCCTGCATTTAACTACTTTCTATATATTTGTATTTACTAACTTTTTATTTATGTTGTATATAGTTTTACATATACTTGTCATCTCCTCCATCAGAATGAGTAGGGATTGTTTCATTCTTTGCACTTATGTCCCCAGTACCTGCCACATAGTAGGTGCTTAATAAATACTTGCTGATTGATTTGATAATTCTCTGGTTCTGGAATCAGAGCTAGTTGAATGATCAGACCCAAAGAGTATTCATTAATGGTTTGATGTCATCTTGGGAGGTGACTTCTAGTGGTGTACTCAGGGATCTGAGTTTAGCCGTGTTTTATTTTTAATGATGACGTGTAAAAGTATAGATGGCAGGCAAACACCTCTGCTCAGGTACTTTACTCTTGCAGTTGAGTGACTCCACCTCTGCTGTTCCTCAGAGAAGATGCTCCAGCTTCCATGCCTGGAATGCTCTTTCTTCTCCTCCCCACCTTCTCACTTACCCGGCTTCATTTAAGGCCTCACTAAAAATCCTTTCTTCTATAGTAGGTCTTTTCCGTTTCCTCTTAATTCTAGTTTCTTCCCTCGGTTGATATCTCTAATTCTTTATCATGTATTTATCTTATGAGTACTTGGTTGTTTACATGTTGTCTCCCCATTAGACTCTGAGCTCTTCAAAAGCAAAGACTGTCTTCTGCCTTTCTTTGTATCCCCCATACTTAGCATAGTGCCTTCCAATAGTCAGGTCATAATGAATATTTATTGACAGACTGACTGACATCCTTATCAGATTTGCAGATGAGGCTAGCTAGTAGTCAGGATAGTCCTCAGGACCAATATTGACTGTGATTTATTGGGAGAACCACGGGGACCAAATCATCATCCAGTCCCCTGCATTAAGCATTCATGTCCCACCTGAGGGTTGCTGGTCCAAGACTTCTCCTGCATTACTCTTCTCATTTCTCATACTAGCTCCACCTAATACAATCCTCACATCCAAGAACCAGAAGAAAATCTCAAAGGCTACCTAGTTTGACCCATACCTAACATGTAACTATTATATTGCCTCCTAGATCTTTCTTGAGTAACTCCAGAGACAGAGAGCCGCTCCTTCCTCAGGCAGCCTGTTCTCTTGTTCTAATTGTTGGAACTGGTATTTTTCTTTGCCTCAAGCCTAGAACTAATTGTTTTTCTGCTTCTCCCACTCGTCTCTTCTAGCTCTGCCCTCTAAGGTCAAGCAAATCCAGTCTAATCCTACTTTCAGGTGATAGTGTTCAAACACTTGAAAACAACAGGTTCAAATCCTGACTCTGATACTAATAGCTCCATGACCATAGGCAAGTCACTTAACCTCCACTGTAAAATGAGAAGGCTGTATTTGACAGGTCCCTTTCCATTCTTAAATTTAGGATCTTTTGCCCCTTCTAAGTGTTTTTGTCTTCAGGGGGGTGGGAGACAGGGGAAGGCTGGAGCTTTTCTCCTCCCCCATCCTCACCCTTACTCACTAAACTACCAGATGCTTGATTCCTCAAATCCAAATTAGCTCTCTGGTTTAACCAACTCAGCCAGTGTAAATACCTTCCCATCACACTTAGTTGATTGATCCAAAAGAGGTATCCAGTCCTTCTTTACACCTCTGATTGATTGTTGTGTTCTCACCTGATAAATGTATCTGGGTTAAACAGGTTGGGGTGATTGATTTATTAAATCAGCCCCCCCCCCACCTGACACACCTAAATAAGCAAAAGCAAATTTAAACAAATCTTTTTATTGTCCTTATTGCCAGTCTAATCTCCCTGTAGGTTTTAGTGCTCTTGGCATAGTTCTTAGAAGACTGTGTTCTTTTTTAATTTACATCCTTTTTGTCTGTCTTTTATGTGTCTTTTTAAAACTTGAATTTATTGTTGAGTTCCCTTTGCCTAAAATTTCGTAACCTCTAAACAGGAAAGCCAGACCACGTAGAATCATAGGATTTGGAAAACATCTTGTCTGGCCCTCTCATTTTTCAAATGAGGTACAGAGAAAGGAAGTGATTTGCCCAAAGCCATCCAGGCTAGAAGCAGAGCTGAGATTCAGACCCAGATACTCACTCACAATGAATCACTCTTTCCCCTATGGAAAGCCCTCTCTAATTAGTGCTACTTTCTAATACATGGCATTGGGATTGTTCCCAGCTGTTTAGAGGGAAACTATTGACCACTCATGACATGGCATAGTAAAAAGAGAGAGAGCTGGCTTTGGACTCAGGAAGATCTGAATTCAAATCCTGCCTCTTATATAAAATGGCAAATCATCAGGACAAATCATTTAACTTCTCAGTGTTCCAGAAAAATCTTAAAACTCCAAGTTCCAGAGAAAAGGTCATCTACATTGGGAGAAGTTCCCCACTAGAAATTTCATACAGCAATGAAGGCAAAAGTTTGGTTTTTAAATAGCGTGAGCACGAGAAGAGAGAGAGACAGAGAGAGACAGAGAGAGAGAGAGAGAGAGAGAGAGAGAGAGAGAGAGAGAGAGAGAGAGAGAGAGAGATCAGTGATCAATCCTGAAACATTCTTTTGTTTTTTGGCTCCTTGTTCATGTGTTTATGTGTGTTTTTTTCTTTGATCTTTCCAGGGAATGGCATTTACACTGGAAGAAAGGCTGCAGCTTGGCATCCATGGCCTAATACCCCCTTGCTTCTTGAGCCAAGATGTCCAGCTCCTCCGGGTGATGAGATACTATGAGAAGCAGCCCAGTGATCTGGACAAGTATGTAGAGAATGCCCATGCTGTTAACCCTTCCCTCTCAGCTCTTGTATTCCTACAATCTGAGTCTTTCAATTTAACAATTATTTATTCAGCATCACCTGAATTAGGGGTTGGGGTGAAGACAGAAAGATAACTTGCTCTCAAGGATCTTAGGATTTCCAAGAAAGACAAGGCCATGAATCAGTCACAAAAGCTCAGATTTTGAATGAATCTCAAAGATCACTGAGTCCATCCAATGACTGAACAAGAATCCTCTCTATTAGTGTACCTTACAAGTGGTCATCTGACCTTTGTTTAAAGACTTCCTGGGATAGGGAGGTCCCTATTTTACTGAAGCAGTCCATTCCAATTTGGAACAACTATAATTTGTTAGGAAGCATTTTACTTATATGAAACCAAAATCCACCTCTCTGCTCCCATTTGTCGTAACTCTGACGCTGGACCCCAGGGGTTATACTGAAGATGATTTAGCACCAGTGCAAACATGTAATATTGTGATATGGAGGGGTTTCTTTCTCCTTTCTTTAGGACTCCTCCCTATTTGAGGGACCAAATGGCATCCCTCTCCCCTCTTCTCCCATACTTGGAAACTGGCTCTTAGTAAGGGATCTGATATGTCATTTTCACCTGAATATAAATTTGTCAGTGTGCTAACACCCCAGGGGTATATTTGAATTTCAGTGCTCCTCTGTAGTTGCAGAAGGAATGGGTTTGAGAATCTCTTGTAATGGGAGAGCTCACTGATAAATGTGCCTAATAAGGGAAATTCAGGCATGGGTAGTAGGTAATAGAGGCATAATTTGGGGAAAGAGCCCCCTGAAATCATCATGTAGGTAGCTACTTCCTCTGCCTATGCCTGATGCTAAAAAAAGGGAAGATTCAGTTTCTCCACAGAAATTGCACCCCCAGCCTCCACCACATATAACCTAAAGTTTGATGTTCTTTTGGCATTACTTATGGGCTTTTCTGTGGTCATCCACAATGGAGACCATGTGGGCTCTAACTACTGCCTTGGTTTCTCTCTCTCTCCCCCTTTTAAGGTACATCATTCTCATGACACTCCAAGACAGGAATGAGAAACTTTTCTACCGAGTACTTACATCAGATGTGGAGAAGTTCATGCCCATTGTCTATACACCTACAGTGGGGCTGGCATGTCAGCAGTATGGCCTGACCTTTCGTAGGCCACGGTGAGTGGAATGGGTGCACACAAGGGAATGCATTCATAGAGAATATCTATGGCCTGGTAGTACTCCCCCTTCAACAGGTCACTAACATAGAAAGATGACAGTAGGAGACAATACCAACCCACCTTGTAACTCCGACACAGGATGGTCTCTCCCTTTTTCCCTCCTTTGCCCCTCCCTCTTTCTTCTTCTATTTCCCCTTTTCCTTGCTACTATTTTTCTACTCTTTTCTTCATTACATTTTTTTTTGCTAATATAAAGTATGCTAGAATTAGAGTCAGAGAGTCTGAGTCTGAATCTTGATTCTACCATTTACCAGCTATGTGACTCTAGGCAAGTTACAAACTTTTCTAGGGTTCAGTTTCCTCATTGTGAAATGAAGGAATTGAACTACTTGGTTTCTGAGGTTCATTCTAGCTTAATTTGTACAATGTTATGATATTTTACTCTGCTCTCATAAATATATGTATACAGATAGGCATGCACATACTTATATCTAAAAGCAGATTTATATATTATATAAATAATATTACCTATCACTGTTAGGTAGGTGCCATGTGGGTAGAGCCATAGACTTGAAGTCAGGAAGATCTAAATTCAAATCTGGTATCCAACATTTAGTATCTCTGTGACCCTGGGCAGGTCTTTAACCTCTCAGCCTCAAGTTTCTTCATCTGCAAAATGGAAATAAGAATAGTTCCTAATTTCTAGAGTTGTTGTGAGCATCAAATAAGATAATATACGTAAAGAGTTTTGCAAACATTACAGTGCTGTATAAACAGTAGTTATTGTGATTACCATCATCATTATTTCCGTGACTTTCTATACTTTTGAATCATATAGACGCTCCCTCTATCAATACTGGTCACAACCCTTCTGTGCCTTCGTAAATATTCTCATAAGTTGTTAAAGCCCCAAAGTTTCTTGCCAATGGCCAACCTTCTGACCATGAGCCTCTGTGAATTTAATTATTCTAGTCTTGGAATGAAAGTTCCACAGCCCATTACTAAACCCAAAACAGAAGTCCTTTCAGCTCAGTAGTCTAGCCAGAATTAACATAACTTTCAAGAAGTGAAAGTCACCTGAATACCTTTAATGGTGGATACTTCTTTGATATCCTAAAAAGATTATTGGTCTTTATCTTGTTAAAGTTACTGACATACACAAACTCAAAATAGGCTGGTGGATCTGTGGCTGTCATATGTACACTGTATATACATACATAGAGACACACATACCTACATATATGTATAAAATGAACCAAACTAATCTGGTCCTGATCTAGTATACAGAACTATGTGTGTATACATATATACACACTCACACATAAATACAGGGGCATGTGTCCTCCAAGACAGCTAGATGGCACAATAGGTAGGATACTTGGCTTGGGATCAGAAAGACTCATCTTTCCAAGTTCAAATGTGATCTCAGACACTAGCTGTCTGACCCTGGGCAAGTCACTTAACTCTGTTTGTCTCATCTGTAAAATGAACTGGAGAAAGAAATGGCGAGCCACTCCAATCTCTTTGCCACGAAAACCCCAAAAGGGATCATGAAGAATCAGATGTGACTGAAAAACAACTAAAAAAATGTGTCCTCCCTCAGGAACAGTTGCTTTATGAGAGCACTAAGGAAAAGTGACTGAGATAGCCCTGTGCTACCTAGACTACAGTGTTTGCGTAAGCTACCAGGTATAAGTGCCATCAGCTCCACATGATGTTACTTAGGCCCTGGAAGAACTTTGAACCTCTAGATCTCAAGCTACTTTTCATCCTCTCTGCCCATGCATGAATATGACCTGCCTTTTCTCTTTTAGTGCCTCTGCTTGAGTTTTGTGTAGTCTAAGGATACAATGTATTCCATGTAAATTAATAATTTGTATGGCTTATTGCCCTTGTTTCCACAGGATTTTAATCTCTTTTCTGACTCAGAGATCTGAAAGGATTACTCATTTATGTATAGATTAAATTACATTTACTAAAGAAAACTGAAATCTTAAGAAGCACAGAGTTAAAATTCACTTTGGCTTTAGAAAGCCATAGCCACTGCTTTGGGGAGTCTAAATTTTCTTGTGCTTACCTATTTATGCTCTGCTTCTTATTATCATCATGGAGAGAAAGAAGTGGACCTAAGTGACCTTTATACCAAGAAACTTGATCTCTCAGTCACAAAATGGGGTGTGTATATTTATATGTAAAAGAAGTCAACATCTCACCAATAACTGATTCATCTTTATCTCACAGGGTGATTGGTGACCCTGTTGGGATGGCATCTACTTTCTGGTCAATTTCCAGGAAAAACATGTGGCATGATTCTCCAGCAGTCAGATCATTCCCAAGTTCTACAGTCAGGCAGCCTGAGCATCTTCTCCCCTTGACTACCACCACGTACACCACCACCACCACGTACACCACTACCACTACCTCCTAGGAGCTCCCAACTCAGCAGACAACTATTTACCATTTCCTCCTTCTCACTGGCTTCTGATTCTTGGCAGCACAGTCAAGAATGTGTTGTTGACATGATTGGTGTGGGAGTATTCTCACTGAAACTCCCCCCAAGCACACTTTGCCTGCTTCCATCCCAGAAGAGCAAGACATAGAGTCTTCTGACCAAAGGAGTGAGCATTCCCGTTAATAAAGGAACAGGTGGGAAAGTACAATGCCACCCCTTCAGAATTCCTGCTAGAGCTTACAAGATCTCTTAATTCTCCTTTGCAATGCAGAAGTACTTTTCCTTACCCTAACTGCTTTTTCCTTTGTGCTTAAAGAAAATGAAAGGAGGATGCAGAAGGTACCTGGGGCTTCTAAGGAGCTGTCAAAACTGCTACTACATTGCATATGTGAAAACAAATTATAATTATGCATTTATATAGTTCTATGGAGAAATATTACATTGTATACACAAGTATGAGACTTTTTATCATTAGTGATCACACATGTGGGAAATCTTTCAAACAGAAAAAATTGTGAAGTTTAAAAGGATTTAGAGATCCAACTCCACATTTTTCTCTTGTTATATAAAGTTGTCTGCAGTTAAAAATGAGTCCCATGGGCCAATTCATTCAATATTCATTCTCCAAACATTAATTTAGCCTCTAATCTTTGTAAGGCAGTATGTTAGGCACTAAGGGTGATACAAAGCTGATTAAGGCCCAATCCCTACCCTCACGGAGCTTATTCATCTAATGAGGAAAGTAACATAAATATAAAAATAGCTACAATGTAAATAAACTGTGGTAAATGTATGAGACAGAAACAAAGTGTTACAAGAGCTCTAGGAAGGACAAGGACAGAGAGGAGGAGTGCGGTGAGGGTTGCTGGCACCATGTTCTTGCCACCTCCTCTGTTTTGTTCCTGAACCCACTGTTTTTCCTTTATGGAGCAACAGAGCCTTTCCTTTATGCCTCTGACTCTTGGAATAGTCACCTCCCTGTACCTCATAAAGGAGACAGCTTTATATTACTCCAGGAGCAGGCACGGCTGTTTGCATGCTGGCTTGTGCTGTACCATTGCAAAGATGCTCAGCTGCTAAATGCACATGTTTGCATTCTTGGCATCAGGCCTCTTGTTTTTAGCAGGAAAGAGTCAATCTTAATAGTTTCTTCATAGTTTTTTTTTTTTTAAATTGAAACCTATACTGACGGTGAAATTGAAAAGCCTCAAACTCACAGGTTTTTAATGACATAAAGGATCCCCTTTATTCCCAAGTTTCAAGCAAGAAACATTTCTCCTTTATCCTTGTGTTATAGTAGAAAAACTTCTGAAGTTAGAGTCAGAATGCTTAGGCTGAAGCCCCAGCTCTTCTATTAATAGCTGTGTGTGACCTTGGGCAAATCATTTAAGCTCTCCAAGCCTCAGTTTACCCATTTGCAAAAAATGGGAATTCCTTCTTTCATACTTGTACTGCCTCCCTCACAAGGTTGTGGTGATTGTCACATGACATGGTATATATACATATACATATATATATATATATATATATATATATATATATATATTAACCTTTAATCTGGAGCCTGGGACCTTTTTAAAGATAAATTTTGATAACTGGATTTCAATATAATGGGTTTCCTTTGTAATCCTATATATTTTATTTAAAAACATTGTTTTGAGAAAGGATTCATAGGTTTGACCAGATTGCCAGAGGGTTTCATGACAAGGTTAAGAACTCCTGGCACATCTGTAAGAATTCTAGAGTTGTAAAGTGTTCTATAAAATAAGTTATGATTATTAATAATAAAACATAAGGTAAAGAAAAAGTCATACACACTCACATTTTATTAATAAAAAGAAAATTACAAAGAAAACATATCATAAGTAATATCTTTTAACTGTAAGCATGAATTCAACATATCATTATTCAGCTGCAGAGGGATTTTTTCCTTGCCCCTTTTATGTTACTTTCTCTTAGCTTGAACTTCAGCCAATCCATAGTTGAACTCCATCTGCCCACACTCATTCCTGTAGCTTCTGGAATGCTGGCAGTCCCTGGAAGCATACAGCAGCTTCCCACTAAGTAGAATTATTATTTTTTTTTTTGGTCCATGAATTTGACAGCACTTTCTAGAGTTATAGAATCTCAGGGATGGAAAGGTATCCCAGGTCTTCTTGTCCAACCTGTAATAAAGTGGAAAGAGCAGTAGATTTGAAATAATTTAAATTCCATCTCTACTACTTACTACCAGTATGACCTTGGACTAGTCATCTACATTTGTCTGGGGTAGGGGAAGGGGAGGAAAAGAACATGTGCTTAATAAGTACCTACTATGTGCCAGGCACCGTGAAAACTAAGCATTTTATAAATAGTATCTCATTTGAAGTCTGGGCCTTCTTTTCCTTACCTGTATGATAAGGAGGTTAGCCTAGGTGATCTCAAACATCCCTTCCACCTTTACATCTGTGATCCTATGCAAAGGAATTCCCTTCATAACATACCCAGCAAGTAGCCACAGGGAAGTTGGCCCATACTATAATCAAAATATAAGAATAGCAATAGCGTGCGCACACACACATAATATATAGTGCAGAGAGGGGTAAATTTGTCAGAACATCCCTTAAACAACTAATTTTCTGCCTGTTCTCTGCCTGCCTGAGAATTCTAGGCAAGGCCACTCAGGATTGTGAGTGGTTATTTTTTGGTATGCAGACCTATAGGCTACCTTTGAACCTCGGGTATTGGTTGCCGCCCCTGGGCACTTAATGTGTGAATTAGATAGCATGTAGCCAGGATAGCTTTCATGTTTACCTCTACCCCTCAAGTTAACTTGTAATTAGCAGTGAATCCCATTTACCTCCCAGGGATGGAATTCAGGTAACTCAGTCTTGGAAATTACCCAGATCATGATCAGAGACTTCTCATGGAACAAAAAATAGCCCATACTTTAATAGAAGTGTTAAAATAATATTAGCTCATATACAATGCATTGCGGTTTACAAAATCAATCCTTCACAACTCCATAAGGTTTAATAGTTCAAATATTATTCTCCTAATTGATGGATGAGAAATCAAACACTTGCTTATATTTACACAGATAATATTAGAACCAAGACCCTGAACTTCTTGTTCTATTTCCATCTGTCCCTGTCATGCCAGGCAAGGAAAGGGGTAGAGAGCAGGACAAATTGAAGTTAGAAGTAAAAACATATTGTCTCTCTCGGTATATTAGTAAAGAAAAGAAAACCAGGAAATTAGAAATATTCTCTTATGTTTTGTCAAGC
Organism: Bettongia penicillata ogilbyi; assembly: GCA_023548195.1. NCBI lineage: Eukaryota > Metazoa > Chordata > Mammalia > Diprotodontia > Potoroidae > Bettongia > Bettongia penicillata. Next base: position 5,308,241 of record JAJHZJ010000017.1, read on the forward strand.
TGATATTTAGATCAAATTTTTACATAAGTTATATGTTAATTAAAACAACAGAATTGCAGAGAAATTTATGAGTAAATTTTATTTATGATTCCACCAAAGTTTGTAACAAATGTACCAGCCATGTTGACAAAGTATTTGACCTTCAGTGGGCTGTTCATAAGACTTTTTAGAAAGAGGAAGATGGCCTTTAAATAGGGGAGGTTGCCATGGAACCATCAGCCTGAAGTATTGTCCTAAATCTTCAGGCAGGAAAGAGTCATGTTGATATAGATATATATGCAATTCACTCCCCCTACCTTTTGGCAGAATTCTTTCTTAATTCTTCCATTTTAAAACCTTTCTTAAAAATAGCTTTTTTTATCTTTTTAAAGTTTGTTTAACTTCCCTTTTGATGGGATCAATATTGTGATGCTTAACAGCTCTGCTTTTCATTGACCAAAGTCATATGGTCACAGAACCTTGGACCTGAAAGACCACTGAACCCAACCTATAGCTGACCAGGAATCGCGTTTATACCATAGTGTTTATAGCTTATCTAGACTTTATTTAGAGACTTCCTGCCAGCAAAACACCATTCCTCTTTTGAATCATTCCAATCATTAGTTGTTTTTCCTGACATCAAGACTCAGTTTTCTTGTCTGTAAATCAGATTATTGCTTATCCTTCTGCCCTTTGGGCTAAAAAGAATAAATCCTATCCTTTTTCCATATGATAGCCCTTCGAAACAAAAGCCCTTGTAAATAGCTAGAATGCCCTGCCCAACTTTTTTCTTTCAGGCTGACCCAGGGGTGGGGAACCTGTGGCCTCAAGACCACATGTTGTACTCTAGGTCCTCAAGTATGGCCCTTTGACTAAATCCAGACTTCATAGATGAAGCCTATCTCAGTCATGTTAATTGAGCTTCTTTTTATTTCCTGCCTTAGTACAGACTGCTGTCATAACAAATTTATATAAACTCAGAAAACTGAACAGTGAGTACTCAGTCAACCAGTGCAGAAGGCAATCTCTGTGGCCCCAAAATTCCATTCCCAGTGGCCAGTCTTCTGTTGGTGAGCCCCTCTTAGTGCAGCTAGACTAGTCCTCAGACAGCAGAAAAATAATCTAACTCAAAGCCTTTCCTTCTTTGGAAATGGATAGCAGAGCCTTTAAGAACCCAGAGACATCCCTACAGTCTAGTGAGGCATTGGAATAGGACTTCAGTGAAGGGTTTCTAGATAAGCACAATTTAAGTCCTGAAGTCCACACTTGGATTAAATTATAGGTGATTGGAGTTTAGATAAAAAGAACTCTGGACTTGGAGAAAGAGAGAATGGATTTCAAATCCCAGCTTTATTATTTACTTTGGGAACCTCTTTTAATCTTTCTGAGTTCAGGTTCTTTATTTGTTAAATGGAGAAAGTAATAATCACACAACTTATCTCAAAAATATCGTATGGGAAAATGTTCTACAACTTTAAACGTTACATGACAGTAATTTACCATTTTTGACTTGGAATCACCAAACCTCAGAGTTGGAGGTTAGCTCAGCAGCCATCTGGTCCGACCCATGCCCCCCAAAAATCCTTACTATACAAGCCGTAACAAGTGGCTATCCAGTCTCTCCTTGAAGACTTCCTGTGGTGTGGAGTGTGAACCCACTCTAAGGGCTGCCCTGTACTATTCCCTTTCTGGACAGATTAAATGGTCAGGAAGTTTCTAACATCAAGCCTAAATTTAACTTTTTTTGAGACTTCCACTCCATGACTCCTAGTTCTAGCCCTTATTCTATCAAAATGAACAAGACTAATTAATCATTCTTCCTCAGACACTTGAGGACAGCTAACCTGTCCCCTGTGAGTCAGTTTTTCCTTCAAGCTAGAGTCAGAGAATAGCAGTTGGAAGGGGCTTTAAAGGTCATCCAGTTTCCTCTGAACTCATATGAACTCTACAGCACTCAAGAACTAGATATAATAAAATATGAAACATTGACTGTCTTGACCCTCACTGCTTGGAAGGCCAAGGATGTTATATTTCAGTCCTTCTTTGCGCTCTCAGGTACCTTAAGCAGAACTGGAGGTGTCTAGACTCTCTACAAATGACTCCAGCTTCCGCTGCAACTGATCCTTCAATTGTATTCCAGTTCCATTTTACTACTAGCAGTCAGATGAACTTTTTCAAAGAAATATGTACTACAAGGGTATAAGTAATCACAAATTTACTCTCCTACCACATTGCACTACTTAGTCTATTAGAAAGGAAAGGGGAGTAAGTTCAGTTCCAGTTCCAAGTCCAAATCTCCCTTTGGGCTCAAGATCTAGGTGCCTTGGCTTTTCCAGGTTTTTGTGCTGAGTTGACTGAGTGCCCCATTCTGTCTGCAATCCTGGCTTCATGGCTGTCATGACTTGAACTCTCAGTGGGAGATCACTACTGACATCTAAAGCTGAAGACAAGCGGCAGAGACCCCTGGTGTATTTCTCAAAAGCAGGGTAAAAGAGAGAGGTGGAAAGTTATTTCCCCCTTGTAGTTCAGTTCAGGGTGATCTTTGCTCTCTGGAAGCAGCAGGAAAATATTAAGGAAGGAAAGCAACTATCCTGTTGTGGTCAGTTTTAAAGGTACAGCCTGTGCTGTCTGTCTACACAGCTAATCTCAGGAGTCTGCACTCATCCACATGGTAGGGAAACACAGGATGCAAAGTGCCTCCATGTTGGACAATATACACATTCCCAAGGCAAGCCCCTTACATATAACAAATGTAACTGGACAACCACCTTGTAGGCTTTCTTCATTTAAACCTCTTAGAATCACATGGTTTAATGTTTCTGATTTTCTGAAAGTTATAGTCCAAGAATAAGAAAAGAAACAAGCATTTGTTAGGCATCTGTTATTGCACGTATCAGCACTATGCTAAGCTCTTTATAAATATTTCATTTGATTCTCTCAGAATCCCTAGAACAGAGTTGATATTATTATCTCTGTTGATAGTTGGGGAAACTGAGGCAGGTAGAGGTTAAGTGACATAGCTGATGTCACATAGCTAATAAGTGTCTGAAGCCATATTTGAACTCAGGTCTGCCTTACTCCAGGTCCAACACTCTATCCACTGCTGGCTCTAGAGGCCCAGGCAGATTTCTTCAAATACCCATTTCTGTATCGGTCTTGGACAAGACCATTGATTTCATTATTCTAGGGAACTCCCAGTGAGGAAATTCTCTTCACCAGATGTACATCAGCACCTGCTCATCAACTTAAAATCTTAGAGAATTTCCTGGAATTCTCAGAAGTCGGATAGTTTCCTCAGAATTCTGCCACCATGATGGATAATTGACCAGATTTGAAACAAGTTCTTTGTGATGCCAAAGCAAGTTCTCTGTACTCTACAACCCATTACCTCTCAGAGAGAGGTCATTTTTATTTCTGGAATTTGTTTTTCCTCTCTGAGAGTATTTTCTATTGTCCCTTATGGGTTGGATTATGTTTGTTTCTAATTATTTCCCAGGTTTATCAAGGTTATTCTTCTTAGTCATTTTCTCCAAGTCTCACTTTGGTCCCTTGTATTCCCTCATATGTTGTCTACTGTTAATTTAAGTAACTGAGGATGATAGATCACTGAGACCCTTGGCAATCTAGTACATACTGGATCTTCTGCCTAATACCTATGTTACCTTGAGCAGCTTACTTAAACAATCTGAGCCTCAGTTTCCTCACTTGCAAAATGAAAATGTTGAATTAAATGACTTGGAAGGTCCCTTCCCACTTTTGAGAAAATCTATGATCCTTTGATCAACCTTCAGACCTGCTCTAAAGCATAGAACAATGGGCTTGAAATCAGGAAGATAGACATCTCATTTTGAATCTTGGCTCAAAAATTTACTAACTGTGTGACCCTGGATAAATCACTTAACCTCCCTCTACTTCACTTCTCACATCCGTAAAAATGAAAATAATAGTTTTATATGCCTCACCTAGATCTTTTAAGGCTCAAATGAGATAATGTATATAAAATGCTTTCTAAACCTTAAAGAGCTCCAAAAAACATTAGTTATGGTTATATATTGGCATCTAGGTGATATAGAACAGGTGCATAGAACACTGGATTTGGAGTCAGAAAGACCTAAGTTCAAATTCTGTCTCAGATATTTGCTATCTGTGTAATCCTGGGCAAGTCACTTAATCTCTCGCTGCCTCAGTTTCCTTATTTGTAATATGGAGATAATAATAACACACCCACCAAGGTTGTTATGAGGATAAAATGACATAATAATAAACGTTTTGCAAATGTTAAGGTGCCACATAAACATTAGTAGATATTGTTGTTATATACATATACATATTTACATATATGTACACATACATACACATACTATATATATACATATATACACACATATACACATACATACACATATATACACACATATACACATACATACACATACACACACATATATCTATATCTATATATATACATATGAAATGGAATGACCACTGGAGTAGAATTTTGAAGACCTACATTCTCATCCCTGTTTGGTCACCAACTAGCTATGTGACCTAGAATAATCACTTGATTTATTTGCCCCTCAGTCTTCTCATCTGTAAGATGGGGATGATAAGGCTGGTTAGGCTTGTTGTGAGGACAGGGTGTGACAGGTCTTTGAAAATAATATAGTGGCATTTAACTATTTGTGGAATGGGTGCAGAAAAATTGGTGATTTAGTTTAATTTGTTGACCCCTGAGGTCCCTTTTCTAAGTCGATGTAAATTGGATATATTATGGTTCCATTCGTCTTTAAGGCAGAACTTTTACCCATTCACTGTATCCTAGTATCATACACAATTTAAGACCAGCCAATCCATGTCCTGCTTCATGGATGAGAAAACTGCATCCAAAGATGACACACAATGACATTGCACTGCTAGGTCATAGGCAGAGGTGGGACTCTACTCCAGCTTATCTGTCTTCAGGTCCCATGTTCACTCCTCTGCCAACCACTCTTTCCATCTTGTTCTGCAGCTACTTGCTGCCACTCAGCCTGTATTCCCACTTTGTCAACAAGGTTATCATTTTGTCAGGCTGCGTGCTAAGATCTAGATAAGATAGGTGTACAGCAGTTCTCTACCTATTAGTTAAGTAACCCTATCCGTGTAACTGGCTGTATTTCTAGTTACCTTCCACAGCAAACACCTGAGATGAAACATTGCCTGGAAAATACACCAGAAAACTGAAGAATCTGGGGCTCAAGATTTCCCTTCTATTACTTATACAATCTGTTCTTTGAATGATTATGCAATTCATTTCTTTTTCTTCTGGAGCATAGATTTTTAAGTCGAATGTCTTCCATGTGTTTTTGGCCCAACTTCTCCCTGTCCTGTTAGAAATAAAATTTTAATTTAATTAAATTAGAAATTAAAGTTTAAATTTATTGCCACCAATCAGCTGTGTGATCTTAGGCGAATCCCTTTCCCCAACTTGGCATCCATTCCCTCATATCTACAATCAGGGCACCAGACTAGGTCTTCCCTGAGCTTGCTTTCAACTCAAATATTCTTTGATTCTGTGGTGAGCTGGGATGGAACAACCCTGTGGATCAACATGAGAGAGAAACCATTAGTGATGAAGAGACAGTCCAAGAAGACTCTTGGACTCCTTCTCAGTCCTTGAAATGATAAACATTCTTCTGAGCCTTTCCCTGCAACAATGAGACTCCTTAAACAAATACTAATTCAGGCCAACTGGATACTAAAATTAAAACTCTTGACAGGTCAGCAGCTCTGCCTTGCCTCATTGTAACTCAGGAGAAGATGCCAAAATAGCTGTTAAGACCTGGATGCCCAGCAAGTTGAACTCTGGAGGATTCAGCTTGTTTTCCTCCATTAATGTGTTCATTAACCCTTTGGCCCTTTTTCTCTTTTTTGAAGGTCATAGGTTGGGAGGTTATATTTACACTTATAAGAAGTATATTTATATTTCTTATTCTAGAGATACAGGAGTGAGTTAAAAACACAAAATTGCAGCTCTTCCTACAGCAAGAGCAACCCAAAAAACCATTTAATAAACACTTATTTTTTGTAGAACACTGGGTTGTGATGACTGAGAAAAAAATCTTAGATGAGGCAGTGCTTTGCCTTCATGACTCTTACAGTTCAGTAGCAGGATTCTTAACTTGGGGTCTGGGAACTTGTTTTAATATTTTGATAATTATATTTCAACATAATTGGTTTCCCTTGTAATCCCATATATTTAATTTCATGTCTTTAAAAACTGTTCTGAGAAGGGTTCCATGGGCTTCACCAAACTACCTGCCAAGGGGGTCCATGACACATAAAAGTTAGTAACCCTTGGTGTTGTAGGTGAATAGGACACCAGTGCAAATAACTGAAATGCAAAAGAGTACATAAGTGCAATAGTTGTTCCCCAAAAGTACCTTGTGAGGTGTGAGGTTGTTTGAGGTGGAGATTGAGGAAGTCTCTATAGAAGCATTTAAGTTGGAGTCTAAAGTGTCCATCAATCAAGAAGCATCTACTGTTTGCTTACTGGGTGCCAGGCACTGTGCAGAGCATAGTGAGAACAAAGAGAGGCAAGAAACGCAGTACCTGCCCTCAGGGAGCTTATATTCTGATGGAGACTAAATGTAAATTGACAGAAAGTGTCTTATAAAATGTGAAGCACTAAAATGAAATATCTTCCTAGTTATTATATGGAATATTTTCTACATATATGCTAATACATGCAGTATATGTATATGTACCTGCACATACACATACTGCTGCTGTTCAGTCATTTCAGTCATGTCTGACTCATCATGACCCCATGTAGATTTTCTTGGCAAAGATACTGCAGTGATTTGCCATTTCCTTCTCCAGCTCATTTTATAGATGAGGGAACTGAGGCAAACAAGGTTAAGTGACTCTATATGTAAATGGAAGATGATTGTTGTCCTTCGTTTTCAAAGAGGACCAAAATGACATCACCATTGTAAAGTGAAATTTCATGTGTCCAACTGTGGCTGATCAGACTAATGTGAACTCGGAATGCTCTACCACAAGTTGGGCACAGATAGTTCGTATGAATATTTGGGGTGGATATCCCAAATTTGTACATCCTGCATTTACTTTGTGCTGCCTCAATTCTGCTTTGCTCAAAGAGCACAGCACCTTTTCTTATGTGGGCATGCCATGCTGAGCAGTCCTGTGCCGGTGTCTCCCATGTTGAACAGTCACATCCAGAGTTCTTGAGAGAGACCTTGAGTGTCCTTGTATCATTTCTTCTGGCCACCATGTGATTGTCTGCCTCATGGAAGTTCTCCATAAAATAGTCTTTTTGGCAAGTGTACATTTTGTATTTGAACAACCTCGCCAGCCCATTGGGAGTTGCGCTCTCTGAAGCATAGTTTGAGTACTTGGCAGGCAGTTCAGCTCGAGAAAGGACTTCAGTGTCTGGTACCTTATCCTGCCAGGTGATCCTCAGAATCTTCCTAAGACAGTTCAAATGGAAGCAATTCAGTTTCCTGGCATGACACTGGTAGACTGTCCATGTTTCACAAGCATATAACAATGAGATCAGCACAACGGCTCTGTACACCTTTATTTTGTTAGTCAGTCTAATACCTCTTCTCTCCCAAACCTTTCTTCAGAGCCTCCTGAACACTGAGCTAGCTCTAGCAATGCGTACACCAACCTCATTGTCAATGTGTACATCCCAGGAAAGTACACTACCAAGGTAGGTGAACTTATCCAGCATTCAAAACTTCTCCATTTTTTGTAATTGATGGTTCCATGTATTGAGCCCTTTTCGGGGCTCTTTCTACCTTTAGTGTTCACCTCTTCTGCCTAACTCTCACCTGTGGCTTTAAGAAGCTACAGCATGCATAGTGGCCATGCCCTCCGTAAACCATTTTGGCAGACAGGCCAAACCAGGTTGAGGGTAACCAAGGGTTCTCAAATCCATTCGTGAGTTAGGGGGTTGTCTACCCCAAGCATGTGAAGACTTCATCTAGTGGAATGGGCGGATGAGAACAATTTGTTCTAATGACCATGAAGGCAGATGATGCAGGCGATGTGGAGTGCTTAGAGCTTGGTTAGACATTGTAGATGCCAAGGTCATCCACTGCATCCTGAACCATTGCCAAATGGAAGGGAATACCAGAGGGAAGGCACTAGCTATATGGCTGGGCAGTGGATAGATAGAGTGCTGGGCTTGGAGTCAGGAAGACCTCAGTTCAAATCTGACCTCAGACACCTATTAGCTGTGTGGCCCTGGGCATGTCACTTAACCCTGTTTGCCTCAGTTTCTCAATCTGTAAAATAAGCTGGAGAATGAAATGGTAAAGCACTCCGGTATCTTTGTCCAGAAAACCACAAAATGGGATCACTAAGAATCAGATATGACTCAAAAGTGACTGAACAACACCACCACCTTACAGACGGTGAGATCTGAGCTAACTCTTGAAAGAAGCTAGAAAGCAGAGGGAAGAGAGAGCATTCCAGGAATGGGGACAGCTAGTGGAAATGCACGAAGCCTAGATATGTAAAATCAAGGAGGAAGAAAAGCAAGGAGGCAAGTGTCACTGGACCATAGCATACATGGAGAGGAGTAAAATGTAATAGGACCAGAAAGGTGGGAATGGGTCCTGTTGTGAAGGGTTTTAAAAGTTAAAGTGAAGCATTATGTAGTTCTTCCTGGAAGTAATTGAGAGTCACTGGGATTTGTTGAGTAAGGAAGAAGAGGAGGGCAGCATGATTGGACCCTAGCTTTAGGAAGATCACTTTGTAGCTATATGATGAATGGGTTTGAACATAGAAAGACTTGAGGCAGAAACAAAGACAAGCAGTAATGGTTCAGGCAGAAGCTATGAAGGCCTGCATCAAGGTGGTGGCTATGTGAGGGAATAGAAGAGGGACACACATGAGGGATCTTGTGAAGGTAGCCACAAGAAGATATGACAACGGATTGTGTATGTGAAATTATCAGGGGAGGATTCTAGGGAATGGTATGAGCAAACCCCATCTTTTCTCTTCTATACACTATTGCCAGATTAATCTTCCTAATTGAAGCCTTTTGGTTAGATCTTTGACCATAGAACTTCAGAATTGTCATGATCCTTGGAGGTCATTTAGTCCAAGATGAGTTAGAAACAAATGAATAATTTCCCTAATTTTAGAACATCAAGTCTCTGCCTAAAAATCTGTCTCATTTCTTCTTCTTGAATATTAGCCCTTTGAGAACAGGGATCATTCTTGGAGAGATATTTGCATTGCCCATCCTGTTATCTTGAAGATTGTAGGAACTCAAGAAGGGTGTGTGTGTGTTGAATTTAATTAGATTGCCCTGAATGTAGATAATTCCTTGGGATTTCAAGGCAACATAGATTTCTATGAATGATGCTCTTTTCACCCTGTAGGATGTATGTAGATCATAACTACTTGTCCTGTAGCCCTAATGTCTTCTAAGCTAAGCAGAGATGGTCTTGTAGATTGTTGACCCCCTAAGGTTTACTTGTGGGAACAGATAAAGGCTAAGGTTGTTAGAGTAGAGAAGGGCAGAGGAAGGTTCTAGATGAGGGGAAAGGAAGGGTGTAGTGGCACAGAAAGCACAAGGATGGGCAATGTGCAGAAAAGAGAGCAGTTAAAGAGTCAGCATAGCAGAGTGTAGGGTTCAATATTTTCCCTTTTCTTGGGTCCTGTGCCTTCCTGCCTCGAAATTCTCCCACACTCCTTTCCCTTGACCTTATTCACCATATCTCCTATAGATTCCCTATATAATGTACTATATATGTGTGGGTGGCTAGGAGATGCCATAGTGCATAGGGTGCCAGGCTTGAAGTTAGGAAGACTCATATTCCTCAGTTCAAATTTGACTTCAGACACTTACTAGCTGTGTGACCCTGGGTAAGTCATTTAACCCTATTTGCCTCACCTCTTTATTGTAAAATGAGCTGGAGAAGGAAATGATAAACCATTTGAGTATTTTTGCCAAGAAAACCCCAAATGGGGTCATGAAGAGTCAGACATAACTGAAATGACTGAACAGCAGCAGCATATGTAGGTGCAGGTACAAACATACATACATGTATAGCATATATTAGCATATATGTGGGAAATATCCAGTAATAACTGGGAAAATAATTCATTTTAATGCTTTACCCTTTACAAGCTACTTTCATCACAATAAGTTTTGAGATAATTGGTACAATTATTATCATCCCCATCCCAAAGAGGTCATGATCTACTCATCATCATACGGCTAGCTGGTGGCAAAGCAGAGACTAGAACCCAGGACTTCTGGTTCTAAATTAACTAACTATACAAATGGATGGACTTGAGTCATCCAATAGACTTTCTAGTCCCACCCAAGTATGGGAATAAAAATTAAGAGCATTTAAAGCCAATTGAGACATGAACCACAGTCTTGGAAAGAGTTCTGTTCATGATTAGATAAATCTGAGATCATCCTGTG